>OV277693.1:21031055-23531055 GCA_922987775.1 Agonopterix subpropinquella
CCTTGTGTTAGTAGGGGTAGTCGGTCTATTGGTTTATAACCCAGCTTTTGCTGAGTGTCCGTACGGTCCGTACTCGAAAAGTTTTTAATCTAAGGCTAAGGTCCGTACTGTATCTAGTAATAGATACTCTTTCTTATAGGTACTGTGCCTATGGTAAACTACAGGTGCTACAGTATATAGGTCCTAAGTAACGAAATTCATTTAAATTTTATTGAAAAACAATCTGACTGGTGCATTTAAACCCGAAAATGAAACTAAAGTACATAATGTTAAATGATCTCACTCCTTATGTCCTTTCAGTAGTTACCTTATTGTATTATTGTACATCAGTCTGAGACAGAGATTTATTATCGAATAACATCTGTTTATAATCGTCCAGATAAAATACTAAAGGAAACGCGAGTCCGACCGATTCCTTCGCTTGACAGCTAAGTTTTAATGACGCGACGTCGTCGACGCAGGGGTGGCAGGTCATTTTTAACCGACTTCAATAAAAGGTGGAGGTTCTCAATTCGTCCGCATAGACTTTTTTAATATCGGAGTTGCGGCACCAATTAGAAAGATTAGGAAACTAAAATTAATATTCCTATAGCCTCGTAAGGTCCAACGACCTATTTAAAGCACATAAGTTAAGTCAATGGCTATTTTAGGCCCCTATCGTGCTACATATATGCGCATATATACATATATCGTGCTGCATATTCTTATATCTTGGACATTGCCACAATTGCATGACTATAGACAACCATACCTACAAGATACTTAGATGATATAATATAAATAAATAAATAAATAACGCACACAGGCACATACATTGTAATGATCCCAAGTAAGCCTCAGGCTTTTTGTTATGGGAATCATACAACAACGGCACAAACATATAACATCCATGACCGAACCGGGATTCGAACCCAGGACCCTGGTTTGGCAGTCCGGCGTGGTAACCATTACACCAACCGGGTCGTCTCCGATGATGATTATGAAACTCATAGTAAGTAGTAGGTATAGTTAATATAGCAGAATATAATGATAAAAGATACTCAACTGGATATTCATATTCAATAATGATTATTATATTAATTACATCCTACATACTTTTAGGCGCCCAGTGGATTTATAGCAACATAAAAAATATTGGAATATCGGACGGCAGGCAGCCCTACAAGCGTCGACTAAATCTTGAGCCGTGTCTTCGGCCGGATGGCTACGCATGTGGGGTGTCATTTCGAATTAACTTTTTTTGTCTGAACCCTTTTTAAATTATAGCTTTCGGATGACGTACTACAAGGATGGGAAAGTATTACCCCTTTCTTCAACTCTACATTTGCGTCATAGGTTCACATGCTTTTTTAGAAGTTAGTGTAGTTTCAGAGCTTAATGTACGCACATAATAATGTATGTGGATACGACATATATGACTATGGGAAAGGTGTCGCTTCCTGTGAGTGGAGTGACAATTTAAGTGAGAGGAAAAGTAAAAGTGGATTGATTTCATAACTTTCAAGTTTGGCTTGTTTATGCCATCTTGATTCATGAAACTTAGGGCCTGTTTCACCGCTTTTTGGTAAGTTCTTGTTAGCTAATCTGACAACTCATTTGACATATTTTGTATGAAAGATTCGTCAAACGATTTGTCAAATAAGCTATCAAGAGCTTATTCAGACGTGGTGAAACAGGCCCTTAAAGTTATATCAATAAAGAATAAGACCCAACCCAACGATTGTGTACCTCACCCCCTCGTGGTAGACGGAGGCAAACGACCCCGGTTATAATAAAGTACTCTTTGAAACGACCGAAGGCGTTAGAGTATCTATACTTATTTTTTGCAGCGTGGGTAGGTACACGGTGGATCGACGACCTGGTGAAGGCGGCGGGAACCCATTGGATGAGGGCAGCGCAGGACCGGTCGTTGTGGCGATCCTTGGGGGAGGCCTATGTCCAGCAGTGGACGTCCATCGGCTGAGATGATGATGATGATGAGTATAGTCCTCTCTCATTCGAACTCACAGTATTGCACATGTGCACATGCTTGCATATTCTTGTAAGTTTTTCCTATTTTTTGAAATGACAGCTACGTGTTCACGCTGTAGATGTGCCTATGGTAAAGAATGCCTAGGTACCCTATGGCCTACTTGGTACCTGAATCTGAAACCAACAGCAAAATAAAATAACCCTCCGTCTGGCGCAGTGGGGTAATAATTTCCGAAGACTCTGATGTCTTAAATAAATCCCACGAACTATAAATTTTTAACTAACCATAAAAAAAAACGTATTTTTACTTTCCCTATCTCACAAGTTTTTAGTGTAACAAATAAAAAATTGACCTTACGTTATACGATATTTTTACAAAATACTTTTATATTAAACCATCATCACAAAGTAATAATTCTCAATCGAACCCAGCAACATACCATCGAGTGGGGGCACAAAAAAACAAGTTATATCAGGCAGTAGGCTGAAGGACGATCGCGGTTTATCCCGCTCTGCGCTTGCGCCTCCAAACAGGTCCAGCGGGCTGCCCGCCCCCTTCCTGCGCTCCTGTACCGATAGCAAGCTTGCTTCAACTACTTTGTTAAACATTATTTTATACTTTGGCTGTTGTACTGTTTTTGTGATCTAGTTCATTGCGTATTTGTAGTTTTCGGTTATGTGAAGACGTTTTGTTTTCATTTTTGTCATATATTCCTTTGTAAAGCATAAAGAGTCTATGCAGTTTAGATTAGCTAGCTTACGGTCCGCTCATAGGTTTCTCGGCACTACGAATTGTACAGGGTTTCAGGGTGGACATTTGCATTAGGTAGTTTAATGGGTAATTGTGACCCACGATACTAAAGAACTTTTCAAACAAACGATCAGCTGATTTCATTTAGTATGGAAAGTCTAAATCCGTTAACCCAAACTCCCTGTATTGTCGTAAATGTTTTTTTGATTATATTATGACTGTTTATGTAGGTAGGCAGTAGAAGAGTAGTTATTATAATTTATGATTTGTAGGACATTTTAAATTGTGTTTTATTATTTTATGTACTTATGTCAAATTAGAAATCGTATTTGTTTTTCAAGTTCCATGTTTTCATTTAAGTACAAATTGACAGTAGATTGCTGTCTCTTGCATAAAAACACTGCACATATTGGCTCCAGCAAAAGTTGTTTTTAAACTTTTACAAACCGCCTTCTCTGAAACCATCGATTCGTATTAAATCTCATTTGAATACGTCAATAAAGTCGATATGCGCGTGCGCACCGTACTCTTCACGGATGGTTGGACCCGTCACCCGTTCCACAGTGGCGATTCACTGGATTATTACTCTACCAAGTATTATTTACCATCCAAAAAGAACCAAGAATGATCAAATCTTATGTAGATAAAGCCTACGTTGCATTAGCAGAGCGTTTTGTGATTAAAATTGAAGTGCTAACGTTGAAGAATCGAAGGAGTGTTAAGATAATCTACATGAGTTTTTGTGGTGCGCCCAAAAGATTTCTGGACAATTATATTTGATTACAGCAATCGTACGGTCGAGGTGATGGGTGATGAAGGATTGGTTGAGGTTTTGGTGCTTTTTTATTCCTTTTTTTATTAAAGTTCATTTACGTCATTTCAATTGCAGGAGAAGCCGAAACGTTAAAACGGTTATGTTCTTAAAGATATAGTCTACTCTGTTTCTATGTTACAACTTTGCTAGAACTGCTTGAAAAACCGGCCAAGTATGAGTCGGACTCTCACACCGAGGGTTCCGTAGCACCATAGGATGTTCTCCGGAGTCCTTAGCGCGAGACCAACACACACATGGCCATTTTTTATTAATTGTTCGTTTTTTTGCGATTCCGAAGGTTAGCTCCATAGTGAAAATTGTTCAATTTGATAGTCTGAATTCACCGTTTCAGTATTTGCGTGTTTGTCCCTTTCATCCTGCTTAGGCTGATGATGATGATATTTTCGAAAGTCCTGATGCACTTTCGTAGTACCTTATTGAGTGAGTCGCATTGATAAACGGTTGTATTACTCTTAATCATAGTTATGAGCTCTACTATGATGGATTAATGTTCTGAAAGGCTGTACTTATCTACACGTTCTTTTTGCCGGATGTGTATTTCAAAATCAAAAAGCTCCTTTCAAGAAACTACTTCTTAAAACAAATGAGTCTTAAACTTGAACTAACTTAAAGCTTACAAGTTCAGCTGTTGTTTTGATTGCAACAATTTATTAGCAACAGGTTATTTTAAACAGTGAATCACAAGTCACAAGCGTTACGCTGCGCTGGCTGTTGTTCGATCGACAATGAAAACAGGATGACTGAGTCATCTGATGACTGAAGACTTACAATAAGATTGGTGGTAAGAGTCGTTTGAGCTCATTATTGTGTAACTTCAACCGAGAGGAATACTATCTTTTATATCTTTGACCGTCTTATAAAAGTCGCTTCGAACGAAAATAATTTGTATAAACTATATAAATATAAATAAAAGAAATAACGCTCACAAAAACATACATTGTAATGATTGTTGTTTTTGTTTTTCTTAATTTATTAAGATGCAATTATATTATCCAGATGATTTAGTAATTTGTAAATAAAATTGTAGGTGAATTTATTGTTGTAGTGCCCAACCGGGTTTCATGTATGAAACTATTTTAAGTTATTAAGAACCTATGTACCCATGAAAGCAACCAATAAATGAATATGAATAAGAGTAAACCCAATGATCCCAAGGTAAGCCTTAGGCTTTTTGTTATGGGAATCATACAACAACGGCACAAACATAAAACATCCATGACCGACGGATTCGTACCCAGGACCCTGGTTTGGCAGTCCGGCGTGGTAACCATTACACCAACCGGGTCGTCATATCATAGAATATAGGTACCGAGGGTGAGCCACCACCGGCACCGGCACCGCCCACCGAATGGAACAAATAGGAGTTCAGTCGATGTAGTGAAGAGCGCACTCGGGCATTTCTAAAGTAACCTTATTCTTTAAGGTTGAAGCTTGAGGTGCATAGCAAGGTTGTGACTGTTGAATAAACTTTACATTCCTTGTTAGCAGTAAAGTGCAACATAAAGTAAACCAGTGAATAAGGAGAGACAAAACATTAATTAATTATCAACTGCCCGCCAATCACGTGCGAAGCGTCCTTTGTTTATAAAAACCCAAAAATGTCCTCGCAGTGATTCAATCAAATTCAACGGAAAACTGAATGGAGATCTCACAAAAGCGTAAAACGCATAAAAAGCGGACAATTCGCATAATGTGCCATTTCTCCGGAGTTGAGAAAATAAACGATATCGCTTTTCATCGCGGCGTCAACTCCAATTCAGAATGCATTACTTCAGGCAAGTGCAGCGAGGAACAAAGTGCGTAACGACGCGAAAGTGACAGGTCGTTTTGGCGGGAACGCCCGCCCGCCGTGTCTGCCATTGGGTACTTTATCGTCCAGACATCGGTACCGGTTGTACGCACCACGCAGCCACGCACGGGCACGGCAGCACGACACTCTGCATCGCGTCGCGACAATTTATTTCGGTTCGGGGCAATGCACTTCGCATGCAGCCCTGAGATCTGCGCGTTCGAATAAATGAGAGTAAACATGAACATGAAACGCTAAGGGAAAAAAAAAGCTGGTTTGTAGACGGCGACAAATCAAGGCTGTTAAAATTAGTTGACACGAATGAGCCTCAAGTGCACGGATAAAGGAGCACTTGTGTTGCACTGGGCTAATGAACGCGCCGACGACTGAGGGCGACCTTAATAAACCCTCGCAAATGAAGGAAGAGAAGGAAAAACTATGGACTCTTGATTTGTGACGTGATTCCAACGATGCACTTGACGTCTTTGTTCTTAACACTTCGCTCGTAATATTAAGGAATTCGAGTCGCAAATAAATGCCAGTACTTTCAAACGTCTTTTTTCAGAATAAATATAATAAATCTTTTAAATGGTTTCGTTTGTAATTAATGGCATGTTCACACACTCGCACCGGCTAAAGAATGGCACTGAACGCAATAAAACTTTAATACAGCCGATGTAGCGTGGCGCATTTCGTTAGTACTGAAATAAACAAGAAATAAATGAATCGGGCTTATGTTTTAAATCGTTCGCGTCACATAAATATGTTAATTAAAAGGTAATGACGAAAACATGGCGACACGGTACGATAAAGAACCTTATTGATGTTATTGGACGGCTGACGGCTGAATGTTTGCGCGCGGCTATCTGTCAAGTGCACGTTTCGCGCCAGAAGTGACGTTTCACAAATCTTCTTTATGGCTGTGGCAGTAATTAAAGGCTTGCAATAACTGGCCATAAAGCAAACGAAGCGCATTGGTGACGCGCCGCCCGCGCTATTTCTGTCCACGTCGCCTCTCGACAAATGCTAATGTCCTCTAGGACACTCCAGCGCGGGTTACTCCCCACTTCCAACTAGTCCCAACGCAGTCATCATTTTTGTACCTACAATTTTTGCTTGGCCCATAACCTGCGTACAGTGTTTGTTTCTGGGCACATAACTTATAATGTTATTAAAAGCAATAGAATAGAAACCAACAAAATGTAGTCCTCTTGTAATATAATGAAACCTAAATTATCTGAATAATGGTTGATACAATTAAATAAAAAATATATATATAAGTAGTTATTAAAACATTGAATTCCCCAATAAAAAGTTTATAACCCTAACAGACATGTAAGGTAAAACTTAACGATAACTTAGACAAACTATTTCTAGTAATTCTACAATGATTCATTCAAAGTCAAGGCCAATATGTTTCTCAGAAGTGGGAACCATTAGTACCAGAAGTTGCTCTACACTATGAGACTAACAACTACAGAGTGAAATTGATATCATTAGCATCCTTTTAAACTAAGAGTCTACCTATCGAACTGAACAACTTTTACTATGGCAGCAAACCGATCGGAGCAAAAAAAAAATCTGCTGTTGCATACATTAATGAGACGCGAACTCGCGCGTCGACATTGCAGTTTAGTATGGAACAGCAGATTTTTTATTTGCTCTGATCGGTTTGCTCCCATTGTAAAAGTTGTTGTTCAGTTTGATGGGTAGGCCCTTAGTTTAAAATGATGCTAATGATATTAATTTCATCCTGTATATAGGTATTAAGGTGGGTTCAGTCCATACAAACGTTTGACGCACAATACGCGTAGACGGAATTAATAAAAGTAATATTTTATAATGGAAAAAGAGATAGGTGGTCCATTGTAAGCGGGGGTACCACATGTAATAGGACAAGAGCAATTATTAAAAATAAGTTTTATTCGTACCGTATTCGTACCTAGATTTTAACTAGTTAAGGCGGTTGCAGAGGGGTCAATTTTATACAAAACTTTGACGCACAATACGCGTAGACGGTATTAATATAAATAACTTTGTATATATTTAAAAATACCATAGAAAATCTAGATGTCGCGTATCAAATAACATTTGCAATTTATAATATAATTACGAAGATAATAGGATGCCTTTGCCCTATAGTGGGAATAATGGGACACTACAGTACAGGCTATAACTTTCTTAAGTCAAAATTATGTTGATATCTTATTGTGCACCGATTGTCAGTCGTCTGCACTAAGCCTTAAAATGTGTTCAATATTATTAGTTAAATTGTATATGACCTAACCTTTTCATTTTAAAATATTCGTGCAAGGTAAGCAACCGATGCCAATGCGATGTCAGACAAAAAATCGATGCATAATCAAATCATGCATAATATTTTATTTAAATGTACTTACCTATATACTAATTCATCATCAGTGATTAATCGATTATCTATTGATAAATTACATTATTTTTATCCTTGTTCCGATCGGAATAATCCTCTAATTAAATCCTTCTAATCAAAAACATTATAAATCATATTAAATGACATAGTAATTTTAATATGCGATCAGTTTTACGACGTGCGAGAGGAAAGGCGATATAAATGTCACAGGGCGGAGAGAGAGGAGTCTATTTCTGGCTAATTATGAGAAGAACGCGAGCGGACGTGCCGCTCAATCTGAGAAATATATCACTCATGCGCTCTTCTTCCCCTATAGGGCCGTAGCAAGAGGGCGTATGCGCCGTTCGTAGTAGGGGCACAGTTTAATCGTTCTTAAAAGATAATGCACTCTTACGATTTCGCGCGCTTTACGTAACTATTAAATAATCTGTGGCTTTACAGCCTAAATCGCGACAAACTAAAACACGATAACCTGTATCGTGGGTGATACGCGGCGCCCCGTAGCGTACAAAACGCGATTTGTAGCTGTCGCCACGCCGGTGCTGGCGACCCCATAACCGCTGATTGTCGAGGTCTACTTTTGGCTTAAATGTTTGATTTTATTTTAATTGAACAAACAACTTGAGAATTTTGAAGAACAATTGGAATAAAGATTAAGGGCCTGTTTCACCACTTCTGCGTAAGTTCTTGTTAGCTTATTCGACAGATAGTTTGACATATTTTGTATGAAAGATATGTCAAAATATATGTGGGATAAGCTAACAAGAACTTACTAAGAAGTGGTGAAACAGGCCCTAAAAGAGTGCATAAAAAGTAGAAATAATTTTATTGCATTTCAACTGTTAGGTAAAGTCATATTAATTGTTAACCGATTATACAGGGTTCATTACTTTAAGGGGTGATTGTACCCAAGATACTGAACAACTTTCCCAAAGAATCTTTTCACTACAAAATTTCTATCAGCTGATTGCATTTAGTATGGGAATTAAGTACATCTTTTTTTTTACGAATTTATAATATACAACGTGTTAATGAATTAACGCAAAAATAGAAAGTAGTTTGTTTAGAATCGAGAGCAGAATCGAATTGTCATGGTTTCAACATAGGAATTTTTTTTTAAAATATTAAATAACTTGTTTGTAAAATTTAAAATTTTCTGAATCCGATGTCAACCCACCGAACGGGCACGCTCACCCTACTTACTACCAAAACTAGATTATTATAATGTATCCATGAGCACGTTAGCGCTTTCATTCAATGCTGAAATGACAACAAATCATTTTTGCCTCAAAACTTAAAATGCGAATAACTTTAAATTTAAAGTATCAAAATAATGAAATTATTGTTTCAATCTAATTATTTTGTTATAAATCAGTTGGGGTGTATGAGGTTTTGCGCTAATTCATTAACACGTATGTTTCTTAGGAAAAGTTGTTCAGTATCATGGGTATAATGGTACAATCACCCCTTAAAGTAATGCAACTGTTTACCCTAACACTCTGTAGGTGTAGACTCAGTAGAAATCGTAAATTTTGCGTTTATTTGTTGTAAAACCGTGCATTAATTGTGCTACGACGCATTCATTGCATTACCGTAGGCCGTAGCACTCGTAGACCAAGCGTAGTGAACCTTACTACGATATTGTATAGTTCTAACCTAAAAGGAACTACGGTCATGAGTTTATGCATGTAATTATTTTTTATGTCTTTAAAAAGTTTTGAAACGTATAAATAAAGCACCATAAAAAAAAAAATTGGGTCTAAAAACAAGAAACATTTTCTTGGTTTCGAAAATTGTTTAGTTTTATTGTCTGACTGAACACCCTTTTTAAAAAATAAATCTGAAATACAACTTCGCGTTTCATTTTAAACAACATTAAGTATAGGTACCTATGTTTTGTTAAGACTAAATAAAAACCAAGACTCCACGTTTTACACACTCTTTTCACGCCAGAAACATCCTCTGAATCTCGATTCAAGAACTGAAAACCGTCATTAAAAGCTAGAAAGGGATGCTCTTAAATTTAAGGGTGCGACACCGCACATTTTAAGGCTTCCCTTTAAAGGCAAGACGCTGAAAGACTGCATACAAAGACAAGTTGGCGAGGCTGAAGAGATCGGGCGATAAGTCAGAAAGGATATCTTGATTTTAGGTATAGACCGTAGATTTAGTACTTGTAAGAAGTACGGGGACGTATATAGAGTTGAAAATATGGGATTTTTAAACAATGTGCATTTTGAGGTTTTGGGAGGTAATATTTACTTAGTTATGTTATGTCTGTTAGTTTGCGCACGCACCACGTAAAAACTACTAATTCGAACGAAGTTATAACGAAGTTAACTTTATTTTACCGCAGTTCTCTCCACCACAGAAAAAAGAATCAGCAGAAATAGCATGAGGACAATTTATTAGATCGAAAACTAGTGTGACCAAAAAACTAGCCTTATCCACATTAGTCTTACGTTATAATTTTCTTAAAATGGTGACTTGTGACCTTTTTCTGAACGAAATATATGAACAGACATGATATATCGACCATATCCAGTGGCACGCGGACTGCATGCTACTTCTATTCAGGCGAAGCTGGGTTCTCTCTGTAGGCTCAACCAATCAAAACATAATTCGAATTTAAAGAATTAAAGTTTAAAATAAAAAAAATACGCATCGGTTTGAATTTCAGTGATCTGCGCGTCGCGTACAGTCGTTTCTCACTGGATATCAATACTACATACCTGTGTTAATTAAATCTGCAGCCGAACGTACGAAGTCGCGAGGCACAACTAGTGTAGGATATCATTGTAACTACCTAGATTTCGCGAAACGTGCATAATAAAGCATCATCGAGACAGGAGAATAATGAAGTCTGGCAGACAACAGCCCCTTGACTGGACTATTTTTACCAGATTATGCACCGAGCACTCTTGTTACAAGCTGAGAGTAGTCTTGTAAAATACTACAGAATGTTACGTAGGCGTGTGTTTGTATGTATGTAGGTACAAAAATGCTGGTAGGTAATAAAATAAGTAGGTACAATTTTCTTGAGATGCCTTAACTTTGACATATATTACATTAAGTAACGTTACAAACCAAAGATAATGTAAACTCGAAAACCATTTGTATTAAATCGAGAATTTGACATTGTGATGTGCAACTTTTTTAAAGTGTTTAATTAATTCAGTTTTTTCATCAAATTCGAAAATAGACGCGTCCGATTTGTTTGAAAACGGGTAAGTATTTATTATTTGCCAATTTCGAGTTATTTCGAGATATTACAACGATTACAAGTGGCTACCTATCCATTTGAAATGCCATCGTTTTACTTTTATTTCTACTTAATTAATTTTTGTTACTTTTTTTTATTTCATGCATGCTTGCAATTCTCGTCGACTCTACCGAAAAAAAATAACGAAGCAAAAGTAAATCATTTAACAATAATATGCTAATAAGATCGAACCACCCGCTTTCTGATCGGCAAAAACACAAGAAGTCTCCTCGCAAAGCCCTTTTTACCCAAGTCGTAAGAGCGAAAATTGCAAATTGTTTGAGTATTTGTATATTGGAACGAACTTTTAAGTACATAATTTGAGTCGCTTTGTCCGAACGCACGGAAGCCTTTGCGTGTCGACGGCTCGGCTGAAGAAAAAAAAATAAACAAAAAAGTAGAAGTTCATTGATCCCTTATTTATTACTTTTACTTTTTAATTTAATGGCTTTACAATGCAAGCGAACGCGAGGTTTGTTTGAGTTAATGTATGTTTTGACTGTTGATTTTGATCTTATTTATTAGTTTTAATTAGTCGAATTATACTTCTAGAATTATACATTTTTATTTTTATTATTTATTTATTATTTCATAAGTTACAGTGAACACTTAATGACAATGAATCCCGCAAAACCTAACTAGAAACTACCATAATAATTATTATGGTAGCTTCTAATCTAAGTCACAAAATAATATGGTTGGTTTTGCGGATTTCTGTAACTTGTGAAATAATAAATAAATAATAGAAGTAAAAATTTATAGTTCTAGAAGTATAAAAATTCCAAAACACTTCAGAAGTTCATCGCTTTAAAAGTCTGAAGACTTCTGAAGTGTTTTGGTTCCTATTAACGAAATATATTTTTTAATGGTCTTTAAATAGGTGTATAATATTTCACCTAGAACAGTTGTTTCCCGCGACTTCGTCTGTGTGGAATTTGTGTGTCCTTCCCTATGTCAAAGAAAATATACACTACCGCGCCTATGTGGTCCTTTCTCAGGGTTCAAGCTATCTCTGTAGCTCTGTAGGTATTACCTTTCATCAAGATTCAGCGCTTTACCGCTTTTCTTTCGTTTCGATGGAATCATGTAAATAGTAATTATAATTTTTTTTTTTTTTTTTAATATAATGGACAACATTTCTTATTTTTATCACAAATTTTTATTAAATAAATTAAAAATATATTTAAAAACAAGCGATATGTATTTTTAATTTCATTATTTTATGTTTTAATGCATTTTGAATGTTTCTGAAATTGGGCGGCATTGTGGCCATTGTTACCTACGACGTTGGCAGGTGTTCATTATGAAAATGTCATGTGATATGTGAAGAAATTCAAACGATGATTAGATTTAGGGATTCAGATTCAGGCAAAGGAAATGCAGCCCATTTCGTCGTAAAATTTTTCAAATAAAATTTTAAAAGAAATAATTGATAGAAAAATCTGTTAATTTTTATATATAAGCTTTGTTTGTCGGACAACTAGGACATAGAGTGCGATTTTTGAATCTCATTCGCTGAGTTCAGCATTTGAAAATGTCTAAATGATTGTGGAGATATGCATCTTTCTACTGCTGATTTGACTTTCAAAAATCATACTTCAGGAGAGCGATTTTTGAAAGCCAAATCAGCAGTAGAAAGATGCGTATCTCCACAGTAATTTTGACATTTACAACTGCTGAACTCAGCGAATGAGATTAAAAAATCGCACTCCAGCCAGATCTCCTAAGGTATTCGAATTTTGGTACCTTTCCTAAAATGAAATGTTGTCCATTATAGGTGGCTTTTGGCTCACAAAACAGTGTACAACAATCTTTAATGTTTATTTTACAGCTGTTTATGTTTGTCAACTCAGAAATTATAGACTTTACAAGTCTATCAAACTGAAAACGAAGCGTTCTCAGTCATAAAACTCCGTTGACAAAGCAAACTAAACCTTTACGGCCAAAAAATAAAACACAATCACACAAGGTCGGTGATATAACCAACTTATATTCACTTCCATTCAAACAAATATACTCCTTATTGTGTTGAGAATAGGAGTGTAAGAGGATGCAAAGAAAGGCGTCGTTTCAGGCGGGTGAATGACTTCTGGAAGCGTAGTTTCAGAAAGTTTGACACGCCACGGTTTCCGGTTCAGTGTAGTTTTGTATGTAGTTTTAAAGGATTTTTTAAAACTTTTGATTAAATGGAAAGATTTTTAATTTTCTTGTTACAATGTAACGTTTTATTTATTTCCTTTTCTTTTATTTTAAAAACTTATATTTGTAAACTTTACTGTTGATTGATTTTTAGTTCACGTGACAATTATCTTTTAAAATTTTGTTAAAAAGCTCGCGGATTTTTGTGAGAAAAAAAAATCATCAGCCTATACGTACAGGGTGCAAAATTTCATGCGTTACATTTTTAAGGAGATGCCGAAAGATTCAGAGATCAAACTGAAAAACTTTAACCATAGGACCAATATTGAAATCGCGAAAAAATAACAGATGTAGGTATTCTATTGAAGACGTCAATGGCGATTCGACCCAAATGTATGAAGCAGTAATTTTTTTTTCTCCTTGTGGAAATTGTTTATATTGTCCTTAAGTATTGTAACGTATTTAAGTTTACACCCTGTATACGTCCCACTGCAGGGCACAGGCCTAAGCTCAGGGAGGTATGGGTGTTCGTCCATGACGCGATTGGTAGACAGCACATTATGCTTTAGAATCTTCAGCGCATGCAGGTTTCCTCGTGATGTTTTCCTTTACCGCTTGAGAGCAGTTTACTGCAGTTAAGTATATTAATTTAAGAAAATAGATTATAAAAGAGATCTCCAAATAAAAACCAAATGACAATATAAAGTAGGCAACCCTGAAATATCGTGAACAAGTAAAGGCTCGTACAGTTGGCAACTTTCGCTTTCAGGATGCAAAGTGCAAGTGCACTCCTCTAACTTCGCAATGTCAGCTGTGTTGGCCGCTCATTTAACTCGCTTATTTAGGTAGCTAAGTACTACTTGCTGTAAATTGAGATGAGGCGCTCGTTCCCGTGGAACTTTGGTGTTGGAAGCGATCACCGAAGTTAAGCAACGTCGCGTCCGGTCAGTCTTTGGATGGGTGACCGTTTAGTGGTATTTCATCTGGACCGAGCGTCACGTCACCACCGGCACCACCTGAACTAATTATACAACGTGTTAATGAATGAATGCAAAACTAGAAAGTAGTTTGTTTAGAATCGGGAGCAGAATCGAATTATCATGGTTTCAACATAGGTAATTTTTTTCAAAATATTTTTTTTTTTTGCAAAATTAAAACATTTCGGAACCCGATGTCAACCCACCCACACGGGCACACTCACCTTACTTAATACCAAAACAAGATTATAAAAATGTATCCATGAGTACGTTAGCGCTTTCTTTCAGTGCTGAAAAGATAAAACTTAAAATGCGAATAACTTAAAATTTTAACTATAAAAATAATGAAATTATTGTTTCTATCCAATTATTTTGTTATAAATCAGTTGGGGTGTATGAGGTTTTGCGCTAATTTATTAACACGTTGTATATTAACTGTTCGTTAAGGCGGCTTCAAGATTCTCTGATAGCAAATTGACTACCAGTCCTTCAATATTGTTCATATAGGTCATTAAGTCCGAATATTGTTCGTACAGGTATATCGCTTGTTATAGATTTCACCTGCTTTTCCTATAATATTGTCATCCAACAATGACCCTATCTTTGTTCTGTGGACTAGATTGAGGTCAAGAGAAAACCCATCGATAATAAAATAAAATAAAAATGTATGATAATGATATTCCATTCTGTAATTTTTACCTACGACAGAATTTGCCATTTAATTTCTGTTTTTATTTTATTAGTTTTTGTCTTACCTACATTAAATCTTACCAATAACGCCGAGTATAATTACTAATGTTATAAATGTGGAAGTTTGGATGTTTGTCAATCAATCACGCATGGCTGAGGTGCTATTTTTGAATATTGTGTCAAATAATTACTATCAAATATTGTAATTAAATTAGAATATTGTAATCAAAGTCATGATCGAATGTTTTACAATCTCCATAGTATTTTTATTATTCGATTTATACGTGCGACTTTCATAAATCGCACTCCTAAACGGATTTGGATGAAATTTGGCATGTAGGTAAATAAGTATAGGGACCACGCAGACGGAGTCGCGGGCAACAACTAGTGTAATATAATTACCCAGTCGTGTACGCTAAACAAATCATAAAACGTAAGCAGCGTGACCACTTTTTTTTCAGAGAATCTACCAAAATGACTGCTGAAATCTACCAAAATCTACCAAGTCCTGTTTCAAATTCTACTTAAAATCTACCAACTAATATTTATGTCGTTCCAGATGGTTAAAATTCAATAAAAAACACGTTTTTGAACAAAATATTATCATTTTCATACTAACGCTCATCATTACTCATGTTATTTTCGCATTTTTGTAAAAAAATATCAGTTTTCATCACTTTGTAACATGGATGCTTCAATTTCCAAATGAATCTAAATTAGCATTATTGGCCGTCCCTATGTAGGCTTAAAGTTGGTACAGTTTTCTGTGTCTTATAAAAGCCCCTTTTGTAAAAAATAACATTAAGCGATAAGATTAATTTTGCTGTACACCACTAAAGCTTTACTAGAAGTTCCAGAAAACCCCCTGCAATCGTTTTCTCAGCTATTTTTATTGCCAGCTTTGATTTTTTTTGCTTGAATCCTTGCATTTTTGATCATATTTTCGAATACCGAATTTCTACCAAAATCTACTAAACAATTTCCCACTACTAAATTATCGTTCTCTTTGCCCTAAATCTACCAAAAAAGTAGAAATCTACTAAAAGTGGTCACACTGAACGTAAGCTACCGCATTTCATAATCAATTCATTTTGAATTGTCTGAGATGCTGCACGCCGGCCGCGCCGTGGCTACTTGTAACTCAATCCGTCAGACGATAAAGATATTGGTAGCTGATTACACCTTAAAACCTTTTCTATTACTTAATCCAATGTTTAGTGAAACATCAGCTGTCAACAATGACATTAGCTGTCAACATTTGACAGTTTGACAGGTTATAGCGATGCATTAAGGCGCACTTGCGCACTCCTGTGTTTTTACGGAGTACATTTCCGTACTCCGTAAAATAGCTCTGTCAGTAGTTCTAGAGAAAAAAAACATGGGTTAGCAATTTAACCTGGAGTTTATTGCTAACCCAGAAGTACGCAAGTGGATGTTAGGCTCTTTTCAGACGAACCACAATAACTAGATTATTTCTAAAAAAAAATCATTGACTTTCGTCTTTCTATCGTCTTTCTTCCTTTACTTTGTCTTCTTTCTGGTTAGTATTGAAATTATAAGCAGACTTCGTTTGTATGGAGCGCGCAACGAATTATATCCTCTTGAATGGTGCACGCTAGTAAGGCATGTCCTCTTAATGGAAGTTATGCTTCAAAACATCACGGAACGTCAGGTTCCACCCCTAAAGCCTAAAAGCGAATTATTTGTTCAGTCCACCAGCCATTAACTTTCCTGCCATTTTTCAATTATGCCAAATGTGTATGGCGTATATAAATCATATACAAACAAACACACATAATATATGGGAGGGAGGAGTTCTCATATACCTGTATGTATATGCATATGGGGAGTGTTTAATTTGTAAACGGATCGAAATATATAGGATGTAGCTTATCCAATATCTGCCGGCACATGCAGGCGGCCGCCGAAAAAAAGTAAAATAAGAGCCAAAAGATTTTTATGCGTTCGGACGAAATATTTTTTACGACCACTTTTTATGGAGGAGGAAATCGTAATTTTGATGGTGAATTTTGTTGAGTAGAGTTTCGAACATTTTCACATTCAATAGATGTTTCATTAATTTAGTCTCATTATTTATATTCTTTGCATATGGAATTTTCCGTGTAGGATTCGTTTAAAAAGTGAGTTCTCAATGTTATATGTTGCCAGTAGGTAGAGTCTTTTTTTAATCATTGTTTTACTTAGTAATTACGCAGTTTTAATAAGTTTTTTTACTCTACACAGGTTAGTTCTAAAAACTTTCTGCAACATGTTTCGTCAACTTACTGAAACTAAAATCCACTATTGCTTCATTAGAATAACAAACTTAAGGCCATATAATATGTTAGATAGGCTATCATGAACTTGTCAGGAAGTGGTGAAACAGGCTCCTAGTTTTATAGTTATTCTTATACCGGATGTAACAAAACATCCTAGTAATATTTAAAAGTTTTGACCATCAAACTGAACAACTTTCACTATGGAGAAAAAGTCGAGGAAAAATTGTATGAAACTGCTTATTCTTTTTATTTTTTTCTCTATGTTTTGGCTCCATAGAGAAAGTGGTTTAGCTTGATGTTCTATAACTCTGTACCTCCTACTTAAATATTACTAGGGTGTTTTGTTACACCCTGTATATGCTTAAAATAATAGAACAAATACACAACAAAGAAACCACGAAAGCGTTCCAAATTGAAGCCATATGAACTACATTTTAGGTAGTTAGTAGGTACCTACCTGCTTCAAAGAAATAAAAAATATATATCAACGTCATTTTGCAACTCGATATTATCAAGCCTTTAGTTCGTTGCGGAATTAAAAAAATAATCCCTTAGCGACATCATTCGAAATTCAAATTGGACAGGCGAGGTGGCCAGTGCGCGCACGTTAATTCCATCGATCATTACTCTACACTGCAATCCGCCAATCGTGAAAAATAAAAACATTGGCAACCCCACCTGCACCCCCTCCCCTTTTCACCCCTCGTCTGGGGGATGTGATTTTTTTAACGTCACTCCCGATCAGTATGACTATTTGGTACTTTCGTAGCTATGTTTGCTCAAGTGTTTTTTGAATGCTCATAGCCTTTGAAATTTGTTTTCATTGCGTACCATTTTTGATCTGATTAAATTATTGTGGTTTTTTTCAGCCAATGTTTTTTTTCTCTTAATACAGCCATTGGTTACTTTCATTCCCTTCCTATCGTACTACATGTAATTGAAATTAAACTCATTTAAATCATATAATTTTTTATTACCTAAATGATTAAATTGTTTTTAAACTTGAGACAGCAGGAATCTGTTAGTTAGGTTATTTAGGTTTATCTATGTTCCTGAAAAGGAATAAGGTCCTTATTAAACGTTTCTTATGGATTAGTTTAGTAGAGTTTCTAGCCGCATCTTCTCTACGATGGAACATCTTCCGACGCGGTGCTAGAGTCAAAAATTACGTTATCCATGCGATATTATTTTGGATAAAACATTTTGATTTGATTTGATTTGAGGTCAAAATATAGAGTCTCATCAATTAGAAAAAAGTTGTGACATAATAGTAAGTGCCAACTACTTCCAACCATAAATAAAAATATATAGGAACATCTCTACCTGTGTGTGTGTTTGTTTGACTTACACTTACATTTAGCAGCGTGCTGTAGTGTGGGTGCCTGCAGAGCCGAGCTTCGGCCGAGCTCGATCGCGTGCAAAGCTCCATGCAAAAATGTGCATTATACGCAAACACCAGCAAAAAATGACCTCCCTCCCCCCCTCCACATTCACCCAAAAAAGAAAAATAAGAGGAATGCGCGTTTTTCCCCATAGCTCCCTTTAAATTGGTCAAGTTAGCACGGGGGTAGTTAGATAACTACATGCGGGCCCCCCTCTGTCATGTATCATGTATCCTGTTTGAAATTCGAATCTCTGATTGTTTTGAATTAGATTCGAAAATGGAACCGACTTGTTAGAAGCGAACCGAGGCAAAGGAAGAGCGGTTTATAAACCCAAACTATTATCAACATAAATATTTTTTTTATAATCCATCTCTTAAGAGATGAGCAGTTCAAAACGCGAAAAGGTTTTCAAGTTTGGTTTTAAAAAAATAATTTGAAACGCTCCTTTCAAAGCGCTTTTTAATTTACTCAGCAAAGTATGTAGAGTTTAACGAAGTCTTAATTATAATTTTCCAAAGCTTCCTTTTTCTTTAAAACGTTTTAAAAAGTTTGATGAATGAAAACCGTATACAGAACTGTGAATACGACCTTTTAATTTCCACAAGATTTCCACAAACATCATATTTCCTTTACTCATTAACGAGTAAAAAGATTTTATTCAATCTCTAAGAAGGTAAAACTTTAAAAAGTATCGTTGTCAAAAGTCTAGTCTATGGGCGGTGAAAAGTTTTTTCAACACACGTTCAAGAGTCGGGGGGTTTAAAAAGAAAGAAAAAAGGAGGGAAAAAAGCAAGAGAAACTGTGTTATGAGGTAAGAAGGAGAGGCCACGGGCACGATCGCAATAAAATGATACTGCGTAAGGTCGGCGGCGGTGTAGCCCGGAACTTTTTTGCGGTAACTTTTTTTTATTATATTCGAGGCAAGGAGAGATAGAAGAAAATGTTCTCAGTGTACCAGTGAACTATTGGGATAATGAAGAAAGAGGCATTTGGGATTTTTTAACTGATTTAATTTGGTTTTGATTCCGGTTATTTATTTACATTGCTCTTTGGGCAACGCTTTTTTGTATTTTTTAGGGTTCCGAAGTTATAGTTTCGCTATGTTCGTCCGTCTGTCCGTCTGTCCGTCCGCGGCTTAGCTCAGAGACGCTTAGTACTAAAAAGCTATAATTTGGCATAGATATTCATTATTAATCACGCCGACAAAGAGGTAAATAAAATCTTGAAAAATATTTTTTTAGGGCACCTCCCCCCTACACATGAACTGGGGATGACATTTTTTTTCTCGTCTATCCCATGTTGTGGGGTATCGTTGGATAGGTCTTTTAAAAATATTATGGGTTTGGGAAAACCATTTTTATTATCAGCCGTTAAACCTTAGTTATAAAACAAGAAGTCTCCTTCGAAGTCCATAATATTGTGACGGGCAACTACGGAACCCTACCTTGCGCGTGGCCCGACACGCACTTGGCCAGTTATTTTAGCTTAGTTTTGTTAAGAGGGTGGAATCGAATTTAGCATCGAGCTTATTTATACTATGTTTTATGTTTAATAATGACTTTATGACTTTGTACTTAAAACTTAAAACAGAAAGTTTATTATTTTTTTCAAATTTAAAATCGTTTAAATTTCTTATCCACATTATAATGTAGTATTTTATACTGCTCTAAACATATAAATATCAAATTATCTAGCCATAAACACTTTGTTTGTATTAATTATCTAATTAACTGAATCCATTAGTAGTAAGTAGGTTTGTTTTTTAATTGGCTGGCACCAATTAAGATCGTATTTAACATGAAGCATTACTTTATTACCTATTACTTAAAAGATGGGCGTACACACATACAATATTTGTGAACCTTGTATTAGGTTATAAAAATAAAAATGAGTAAGTAGCTAATATCATTTTGACATGATTCGTTGTTATAATTATAACGTTATATAATGAATAACTTTGTATTTTCTAACGCTAACGTGAGGGTTTGTTTCTCGTCAATTATCGAGCAAAATTGTATTTTAAGAAACTTTTTGCAATAACTTGAGCAGCTATTACAAAAATATAGGTCACATTTCCTTAGAAAAAAACTTCCCTTTGTCTTTAAATAAAACATAAGAAGACTTTCTAAAAAAAAGGTAACCTAACCTATCTAAAAAACAAAACGACCAAGTGCAAGCCAAATTTTGGCGACGTTGAAATATTTAAAAAAATAAATTTAGCTGGAAAATGGAAAATTTAACATGGAAAATTGAAACAATAAAGAATAATGAAAATTTTGATTATTATTTTGTAAATTGTCCTGTTACATTTTAGAAAATTTTTATTTTTCGCTTACTCTTCTTAGTATACCGATTTATCACATTGCCAACATTAATATTCAAATGCTTTATGAACATGAAGAAGCTTATTATGTACGTAGGCCATGGTTCTAGGCGGGGCGCCGGCGCAGGGTAGAAAAAGATCTTTCGGCCGTTGCTGCACTCACTGGTAACGTTGCTAAAATGTTGAGCATTATATAATACGTACAGCTATTAGCTGGAAACATGTCTTCATCAGGAGCCTTCAATGTGTCCAAAACAGTGGTCGGAATTTCTTCTTTTGCCCTATTTAAACGGAGCTTCAAAATTCAATGTAATCCGCAGAGGTAAGTACGGGGGGTACTTTAAGGGTGATTGTACCCATGATACTGAACAACTTTCCCTAAAATACCTAAGGAAATTTGAAGAAAAAATGTTTGGTCTCTTCCTACTAAATGAAGAGTGATAGAACGTTTGTATGAAATGTTGATTTTTTTCCTTTGAGATAGTTTTCAGTATCATGAGTACAATTACCCATTAAAGTATCCAACTGTCTATCCTAACACTCAGTTTAGCTATCCGTTTTACTAATTTGGTTACGGAACGCTTAAAAGCTTAGCGCTCAGCTAGTTTGCCAAAAAGATAAATATGCGAACTCAACTAATTTCATTGACCTACTAACTTAATCTTTACACTCTGATTATGATTAAATACTTCTATGACTTTGATTAGTTACTTACATTTTAACTTCGCTGTGAATGTAATTCCTGTCTACACTTACGGGCCAACTAACTAAATCTAAGTCAAGTAATTAGCATTGAATTTCGAACTATTCAGTGCGTTGATACGTGTTTGGATTTTAAATTCATAATGGTAGTAACAATTTGAAAAAAAGATAATTTGTCTATGGATTTAATTTTTATTACTAGTGACGTAAAATAAGCCAGTTAGGTAGTTTATTTTTTATCATAGCGACGTGAAGTCCTGAATTCTGAATGAAAGATAATTTTTTCACCGTAGGTAACATGATTAAGATTATAGACAGTCAGTATCATAATCTAGTGTTTTCAAATAACGAAATCTAGTCTTCTGAAGAGCTGTAAGTAAGTACCTAGGTAAAATAACTACTTACTTCTGCTCAGTTAGCTCTTGATCAAGTTGTATGCAATTTGGATTGGAAGCAAAAAACCGCCTGGACCACTTGTTATCTCATGATTAACAGACCGCTAATTGTAGACGGGTGAAAGGTGCAGAGAAAGGTGCCCAAGTTTTTTTAACGCAACGAAAATAGATAATATTATTTTTGGCGAGTGTCGTTTCATTTGTTAACTTTCTTTTGTAGTACTTTACGGAAAATTGGTGTTTCGTTTTCTGTTCGTCGGAAATTGTTTTATCGGTTTAGAGTTTTTATAATACCTATATAGTTTGAATGTAGAGTTTTCCTTGGCTCTGCCGTGTCTTCGTTTGTATTGACTTACGATCGGGGCAAAGCCCTAAACCAGCCATTATCGCGGCAACGCACACAAATGCAGTGTCGTAAACACGCGAGCCACCCCCGCCCGATTCGGCGTTTTTATATTTTTGCACATTCAAAAAAAGTACGCGGCAGACAAAGATGGACTGATGACGATCTGTATGGTTGAACAATACTGTGCAAGCGAGATGGCGACGGTTCCGTCATGGACGTTGCGAAATAAAAATGTGCAAAGCGTTCCTTTTTTAAATGTGATGCTTTTTTTACGTTAGTCTGCGTTTGCAATTAGTGCTGTGCGGTTGTCGCACGTATTGGGCATTAGGATCTATGCAAATGATATGCCCCGGGGATCGGATGGGACTTGTAAAAGCTTTTATTATACTGAATGACATTGGGCTACAAAGGGTCAAAAAGATCACGGAAGCACCATTCATACTTACAAGGTCGCCTATAGTTGAGCTTTATAGAAACGAAACATAAATACCTACGTCCTATAGCACTGTAAAGTTGAATCTTGAAGAATCCGTTCCGCCACTTTTAAAAGCATGAGTTATGGCGATTTCTTGAGAGAATTTGAACAAAAGGCCGTTGATAGAATGTTTCAAAATTGTTTCGTTGTTCAACATCTCAGAAATTTACAGGGAATACTAAAAAGACTCGAGCATTATTCCTGCAAACAATGAACAATGTTTACGGCGTATCCTTAACGCGTCGTACTCCATCACAAAGGCCTTGTCAACCGCATCGCTATAGAAAATTTACATTAAAACTCAGCAGCATATTGCGTAAAGCCTTCAGGTGCATCTGACTAATCAAAGGCACGCGATTCTAGGACGTCGCCCCGTCGCGAGCAAATTTTAATGCGAACGGAAAAAACTGGCAACCCAGTGCAGTATAGCGGTGTGCGTCGCGCCTACGCCCACATGGACCGTGTCGGTGCATGCTTTACGCGCGGAAAAAAGTGCTGCGTTATTGATTTTTCTGTACCGCCACGGCTTGGGGGAGAAGGGGGGAGCTCGCCCGCGGCCTGAAAAACCGTCTGCTGAAAAAACTGAGACGAAAAGACTCCCCTCCCATTTTAATTGGTAACGTAGTGTCAATAGGGCTAATCCTGCGCCCGTAATAGCCTTCTTTTGTCTCGCGAATGCATTTTTCAGTGTTGCCATGGGATGATGGGACAGGTTTTTTTGAGAAATTTTTTGCGTCTTTTCGTGTGGTTATTATTTTGTATTTATTGAAATAAGCTCATTTATAATATTATCATTCATAAAATACATTAAACAGAAAAAACCTAATTCGATATCAGATTATGTTGAGCAATTATTAGACATCATCATCACAGTGTCACACTGATTATCTAGTTCCATTTTAAAATTCCAGACTCTAGCCCGCACTTAAGCTGACTAGATAACGATATACCTATGTAATTATACAAACAAACAACATACCTATATAATTAACAGAAACGCAAATCACTGATGAACTATTTTACTTTCCAGTTTCTACAAATTCCATACATAAGTACCTAACTCTAGCAGAAAATGTTATCAAATGTGAATGCCGTTGCTACCACTTAGCCCATAGAAACACTTCCAACCGCCAGACAATGCACTTCGTAATAAACTCAATCTATTACTCTTGTTTGGACTAGATTTTTTTTCTGACTTTATTACCAGAATATCTTACTAGATCCCTTTTGGATCTGTTCAATGGATTAACTAAGAAAGGAAGTTCTTAGAAGATGTTCAAAAATGGATCTAATAAGAAAAAAACCATACCAGATCTACCGGGGATCTGATCAATGGATCAACTGAGAAAGAACGTTTTTATTAGATCCACGCCTTCAAAACTGTATCAAAATGAATAAAAAATTTAAGTACTAGATTGATTGGGGAATTGACCAATGTTCGCAATGCCTCTTTTTTACATTATGTACCTGTATGCCCACGACTGTATAGGGTAGTTAGGGAATCATCTTCAGAATATCCAGAGTTGCTAGCAGCGCAGCGGCATCGGCAGCGCAAAAAATCTGTCCAGTGTGGTTGTTAGTGAGCCTGTCGTTACATTGTTACCTTGGAATTTTGAGGAGTTGAGGTTTGAGATATAGGTAGCACAATTCTTCCGTTTTACAAAGTTAATGTTGCGCATGCAGAATGGTGGTCAACCTATACGACCTAGAGTAGGTATATTCAATCTTCTGACTTGCCTTAATGAATTACACCATCTAGAAGTGATATCCAGGACCAAATGCTTATCGGTCTTTCTGAAGCTAGAAGTGCAATCCAGGACACGCTTCAAGTTCTTTCTACAGCACAAAGGGTATCGCGATAAAAATCCACTAATCCGTCACCGATCAAAAAGTTTAACTTTGATGATTGTTACTTGTTACACTAGGCAAATGCGAATTAATCGAAAAAATTACCATTGAAGAATGAACACTTTTTAAAAGTTAATGTAGTTACACGAATGTCTACAACAAATTATTGTAACGTGACACACAACAATACATTGAACTTGTGGAGTACATTACCCCCGTCCGTCCGTCTGTCTGTCAGAATTGGTGTCAAGTACCAATTGCATAACGGCCGGTCAATGCCGCACTCATGCACTTTATAATGTGCAAGTGCCACGTCTCAATGCATCTTGTTTTATTTGCGATCTGTCTTGTTTTAATACCGCCATCTAGTGACAACATCCGAGACCACGTGCCTTCCGTAGAACGGAGGCGCTCGAGGAATGTCAGTAAACGGCACGTTCACCCATACCAAGACGTGCATCTAGGGTTGCTAAATTATTTGTCCGCATAGCTATTCTTCTTCTATCGTGTCGATGGCATCTCATTCTAAATCTTCCAAGTCTAGTGTTTTGCCACATGGATAGCATTACCGGCAGCGTACATAAGCTCCAAGCATCTTAAGCTCGCGTGCAGGGTCCAGGCAGGAAGGGCAGGATACTAGATGTGCCATAGTCTGAGAAACACCTCATTCACACCTGAGGTCCGACCCGTCTGTGAACCCCCACAGGTTATCTTTACACTGGCTGACCTGGGTTCGGAGTCTGTTTACGCTGCATTAGCCATTGAAAGGCCGGACATTTGTGTTTCACGACCGAAAAGCTGGGGATCCTTACTGGATGTGAGTGGGGACATCAAAGCTCCACTCTCCCACAATCGTCTTGTGATAACCTGATAACATGTTGTAAAAGTGGTGATGCTAACTTTCCTCTATCTCCTACTTGATCTGTGCACCGCCTACTAAGCCAAGACAACCCAACCAATTTTTCAGCTGCGCAATAATTTAGGTTCATGGTCAGCCAGCGGGTCCCATAAACTTAGTGGCGGGTCCCTAATTATGTAATAGCATAATTCATACCTAATAACCAAGACCTAATTACCCCTCTTTGTTCTATGCCTAATAATTAGTTCGTGGGCTAGTTAAGTAAACATGGTGTTAAGGTAAACAGTCGCATTACTTTAAGGGATGATTGCCGATCTTACCCATGATACTGAACAACATTCCCTAAGAAACCTATAGGAAATAGAAAATAAAAATGTGTACTTTCCACACTAAATGCAATCAGTTAATCGAACGTTTGTACGAAATCTTGTTTTTTTCCCGAATTTCCGTTTGTTCCTTTGGGAAAGTTGGAGTTTGGGAAAGTTTAAGGAAACGCAACTGTCTACCAAAATTTCATGTGGTTGTGCGCAGTTTGCAGGCCAATTCATAGATTCGGCGGGCCATAATTTAATTCCGCGGGCCTGGAATTACGCAGCCACGCACTACACCAGTCATAACTTTTACAGACTAAAGTGAACCTACGTTAATCCCTCACCCTGACCCGAACAAGTGGACCAATTGTCTCGGCGGATGTGACGTCACGACGCACTTCCGACCGCTAATTGCATGCGTCTGCGACTCGGGATATCCCGCAAAGGGTTCAGTTGTAACGTCAAGTGAAAGAGTTTTATATTGTTATTGCAAAGTGAATTATATCTGATCGCTATTAAGATTTGATATTGTGATGAAAAGACACGCTTATAAATAACAATAGACCACAGAACATTATAAGAGGGGCTAGAAATGCAAAGTAGCGCTTTTGCTTCAGAGACGGTTGTCGCCACTTGTCTTCGGAGCTCACGCTGCTACAATTATACATTTCCCCTTTTGCTCGCACCACGCCGCGCGCCTTATGGTGTTATGCAAATCATTGCATAACCTGTCTCGAAATGTTCCACGCCTACTTTGCACTTCTAACCCCTCATATAATGTTCTGTGGAGCAGACTCAAAAAAAAAATTGATAAAATATGTGCGTAGAAATTAATTTATTAAATATCTTTCTTTCTTTCAGATTCATTCTTTTTGCTCAATTGCAATCGTGAAAAAAAGCAGCTGTTCCCATGCTGTTCCATAGAAAACGTCAATGGCGACTCGACTTAAATGTATGGAATAGCACATTTTTTTCACGAAATCGACGATAACTCCGTGGTGAAAGTTGTTCAGTTTGAAGGTCTGAAAACTGTTTAATATATTATGAAACGCATTTAAAACACCTTCTATTTGTGTAATAATTTCAGCCTTTTACAAATAACTTTAGAAACTAAACTATCTTCCACTGCATATGTCAACAATAGAATACAGAATGACTAGACAGGGCGTAATAAATAACCCGTCTAGGACCGACACTAAAACTGCCGATATCAAATCACAAAACTTCCTAACACTGCATCAAGTCTTCGGGACTATAAACTTGGACATGGGGGTACAGTGATAGCGGAAGCATATACTGTAGCGGTTTCTTAATTAATTCCGTACAGACCCTAAAGATAATAAAGTTAACCTTGAAACAGCTCATTCTCGGCCTATGATGTCCCACTGCAGGTACTCAGAGAGGGTCTATCACTAGGAGATAGAGGCAAGGCCACATTGGCACTTAATATTATTTTCTCGAAATTGGATTAATAAAATTATGTGTAATCGATTATAATAATGTCCAGCAGTGGACGTCAATCGGCTGATATGATGATGATGATGAAATGATGATGTAATAAGGGTACCGTAATCAATGCCATAATTAAGGTACGATATGTTGTCTTTACTTTCTCTGCCTGCCTGTACCTTAAAGCAGAAGATCTTAGCAAAAACTGAAATGACGTTGAATTACTTGCATCTGAAAGTCCTAAACAAATTTTTAAATCTTAACCCATGCTTTATCTCCTTTTAAATCATAGCAATATTTCACCACTACTGGGCAGTGGGCACATGTGCCGCGTATGTCCCGCTTTCTCTCTCCATTATTCATGAGAGGAGGCCTTTGCATGCCCTGCAGTGGGATCTTACAGGCTATAATCTAAACGAATTTTTTGAGGATCATATACTGATATGAAGAATAATGCCACGATGTATTAAAACTGAGCTTTTTGTGCATTAATAAATAAAATAAAAACCCGCTCGAAATAGCACCCGAACCTATCTAGACAAGCGTGCTACCACGGCTTTACTTTTCACGCGACATCACGTGTAAGATCTACAAACCGCCTCGCTAAATGTATAATAACGAACGACGCCGGGTGTAGACGGTTGTCTAGCATTTATGACTTATTTATGTCTGCGCTAGCTGTCCATAGCTTTATTTGCTTCAGCAAGTTACTCGTTGGTTTTTAGGTTTAAACATTATTTTAGGTACAATTTATGAGGTTTCAGGCTTGCAAAGAAGATTTCGTTTTTACTAACTTTCTGTGGAATCGATGACTTGGTAGTGTACTGTTGTAGGTAGGTAATAAACTTATACAGGGTGTAAAAGACATTGCCCACGTGACGAAGTGTATTCATTTCGGGTCGTATGATCAAAGAACATACATTATCTTTATGGGGTACTTCAGACCATCAAACTGATCAACTTACATTATGGGTTATGGGACCAATATATAAATCGTGAAAAAAACATTATTTTTGTACCGTTATGTTATCCCCAATTGCCCCAAACTATATTTTATGAATACCTATTATTATCGTGATGTGCGTATTTATCTCGACTTTTCTAGATGTCTCGTAGGGTAAACAGTTGCATGACTTTAATGGGTGATTGTACTCATGATGTTAAACATCTTTCCCTAGGAAAACCTATTTGAAATTCGGAAAAAAATTGACTTTCCATACCTACTAAATGCAGTTAGCTGATCGAACATTTTTTTTGAATGGTCGAATTATTTTTACGAATTTCTGTTGTTTCTTTGGGAAAGTTGTTCAGTATCATGTGTACTATCCACCCATTAAAGTAATGCAACAGCTGTCTACCCCAACACTCTGTATTTAGTCACGTCTTACTTTAACTCATTGTATCAAGCAACATATCATCTAAACTATTATACAACTGTAACAGAAATGTGTAACATTGAAGATATTTACAAAAAAAAAAATTACGACATGGTTTTTACCTGTCCCTGATTCCAAATCTCCAACTTTTGGATTTTTTGTCTGTCTGTTTGTTTGTTTGTTTGTTTGTATGTTTGTTTGTTTGTTTGGGTGTTTGTTTGTTCGAGTATCACGCAAAAACTACTGAACCGATTTTGATGAAACTTTTTTTGTTTGAAAGCTTATCATCTGACTTAAAATCTGGTATATAATTTATGCGGACGAAGTCGCGGGTAAAAGCTCGTTTTAAATAAGTTGCTTGTAACACTTTCATAATGTCTTAATTAATTTAATTCCACTCAAACGATCGTCACTCGACCGCGTAACTGTAAGGGTGTGTGCACACTAGAGCACATTGATTCGTAAATATCGCAACATGCCAAAACAAACAGGGGTCTTGACTAGGGTGAATCTAGTTATCTATGGCTATTATCTAGTTTATTGGCTGAGGGTGGATTTCAAAAAAGTCATCTAATAAAGTTCTTTATAATTTTTACTTATCGCTAATAAAATAAAAAAGCGGTCAAGTGCGAGTCGGGCTAGACGGACAGACGGACAGACGGACAGACGGACAGACGGACAGACGGACAGACGGACAGACGGACAGACGGACAGACGGACAGACGGACAGACGGACAGACGGACAGACGGACGAACGGACGGACGGACGGACGGACGGACGGACGGACGGACAACGTAGGCTTAGTAATAGGGTCCCGTTTGCACCCTTTGGGTACGGAACCCTAAAAAACACTTTAGTAAAGAGTAAATTTTGAGTTGACTAACATTAGATTGGACTCTTGACTATACTACAATACAAGTTGACCGAAAATCTAAAAAGAAATAGAACTATTTTGGTAAATTACTTTAACCATGCCTTGACGGTATGGGTCTTAATCATTTTGTACCTATTTATTTAAAAAAAAATTTAACGCTCGAAAAAGAATCACCAATATTAAAGTGAAATTGTTCTATCGATTCAAACAATTAACACATTAAATTGCAGTAGGTAGAGGTACGCCTTTAAACAAATATCTTCTAAACTTATATAAAACAGTTCCGTGACTGACTGACAGACAGACAACGCACAGCCTAAACTGCTGAAGATAGAAATAGGAACATGAAATTGTATATTTATGTTATGTTACCCTATTTCAGGCGTAGTAGGGGTGAACATAGAAAGGATTTTTCGATATTCTAATTTCACGCGGACAAAGTCGGGCAAAAGCTAGTCATCGATAGGTAAATTATTTGACGTAGTCGGTGTTAAAAGTTAATTTTAGTGCATTTAATTGACTCTGAAATCATGTTTCTCTGAATACCAGGTACAGGGTATTTAATAGAAATCCGATTCAGAAAATTTTTCATTTCCTCTTAAATTTTTATAGAAAGCTTAACAAGTTTCATTTCCTATCTGATTTCGATTAATTCAAAGGGTTTTTCCAAGAGATGACAAGATTAGAAAAGGGGCGAGGGAAGAGGAGGGGGGGGGGGGTTTATAAATAATAGTACTTCTGTGTGTGTCAATGGTACAACTAGTAGACCTCGATGTTTTCTTTTCTGGAATCGATTCTATAGTTCTTTGAGTCAATTTTTATATCTGCTGTTTTTATTTAGAATTTAGATACTCGAGTGTCCTACTAATAAATCAAGTACAAAAGATGTGAATAAACAAGTCAAAATAATGCAGCCCCCAATGTTTAAATTAAAGGGGTTATGAAGAGGGTCGCAGCGCACTCCTAGCCTAGATTCTAGGGGGTTGTCTATTCTCTATGCTCAATTCCAACATAATATGTCCAACATATGTTGGTCGGTCAGTCGGTCACTAAATTATGTTAGACACGGTGTGGTGCGCGCTTTATTAGTGTGATTTGAATATGATTATAATAAAATTGACTTTTAACGGTGATAAAAATATAACTATTATAATTATACTAACACGCATTTTGTTCTTATTCTTATGTTAAGAACAAATTGTAACATACCATTTGTAGCTATATATTCATATTATAATTCTGTTTTGGTGTGAATGTTCAGTTATGGCATTTATTTATTATAGCAGAATTTTGCCGCGATTTCGAGGTTAGTGTAGTTAGTAGTTAAAACACCCTAGTAATACTTAAGGGGGTGCTTCAGACCATCAAACTGAATCACTATAAAGCCAACATTGAAATCGCGAAAAATAAATCAGCTGTTCCATACAAAACTGCAGTACCGACTCGACTAAAATGTATGGGGCTGCTGTCTTTTTTAAGGCTGAAGCCTCCCCTTTTCTAAGTTCTATTTCAATTATTCAAGTATTTCTAGGATGTTTTACATAAAAACCACGTCAGAGGTAAAAATGCTATCGCGATATTTTTTTCTGAACGGTTAAATCGCACAATACAGAAAATTCGATCGAATGGACATCAAACGTTACGCCAACGTATCTTCCGAAATGAAGCTAAATCGTTACCGTTAATATAATTTGCGCGATACGAATTGTGCATAACTTAACGTTTTTGGTTGTGGTTTTGTTTTGGTAGTATCGTTACGTGCCCACACGATAAGAAGAATTATTACTAGGATGTTTTGTTACACCCTGTAGAAAGTAGTTTAGTTCGATGGTCTGATCATCCCCTTACAAAACCATCAGCATATTAAGAGAGACCCTGTATAAAACAAATAATTATTTTGGTATTTCCATGAAAAATGCCTGGTAACAAATCGCAGTATCTTCCATTTTCAAAGTTCTAAGAATAATTATTCTACAAATTCTACAAATAATTATTTTGGTATTTCCATGAAAAATGCCTGGTAACAAATCGCAGTATCTTCCATTTTCAAAGTTCTAAGAATATTTCTTTTTTGTTTGTCTATAGTTTGATTTGATCACTAGTGTAGGAAGCTTATGTCCTAAATGGCTAGATTAAAATAAAACGGCAATTAATTCAATGTTTTATAGCTATCTGATTACTAGGTTTTAAATATTATACGGTGCACCTAAACGGTTCACACATTGATTTGCATTGATAATTGCACTTCGCAAAAACTGAGGAAGTCTTTAAATAATATGATTATTTTAAACTAAACATTGATTTTATGATTAATTCATCATTGTAAGTGACTAGGAGAGGTATCATTTTTTTATATCAAGTTATGTAATTATAGTTAATAAAACATAGTATTCAATTGTAAATACATTTTAAAATAATTTCCTACATACATAATGTTACCTAGTTTTATTAAAATAAAAATATCATTGTTTAAATGAATAGGTAATGTGTTATAAAAAAAAATTAAGTACCACAATCTAACTCGCACTTGTAATAATAAAAATAAAATGTGATCATACTTTAAACTCTTTAAAGGGATGGAAAAGGCTTCAGAACGACATTGTATTTGTTAGTTATAATTAAATAAGTCATCGATAAATCATTAATTCATCACAAATTATAAAAATAAACATCTCGAAAATTCCTTCCTTTATTTCTATGAGAAAAAATTAAACAACTTTCTTTGCTGACTGTACTAAAAAGGAGAGTTATTTTCAATGCAATATGATTCATAGTATGTAAAGAGTGCGCGTTATGTAGGCTGTACGTTATTTTATATCAAAAAATAAAAATTAAGGATACTTAATTTTTTTTTATGTTGCCTATGTAACATAAACCGTTAAACTGTCAGCATATGAAGAAGAGCAGCGTCACTTAAAAACCATTAAAAATTTAAAACAAAAACCCAATAAGTATCATATTCAATGAGACTCGAACAAGATTAGGGTGTATAAAGGGGGTTGCACACGTACTGACCCCACGCAAGGCCGGCCAAGTTCAAGGACGAGGGGCTGCGACCCTTACGCAACTTGGGTTACAGGTGGATGCGTTCTTTTTTTGCAAACTCCGGAGAAAGTTAGGGGAAGATGTATCGGCGTTAATGAAAAACCTTGGTTTATTTTTAGTTAGTTTTTTATCCGACGAAGGTAAGGTTAATGTTTTTTTAGATGTAACTTTGTAAGCATGTGTGTAATCATTCATCGCAATAGCATCAACTAGACAAATAGATTTGTATAAATTACTGCAGTGTTTATAAATGTGGTATAGTTTTTTTTAATGTGACCAATTCGAAATATAAAAAAGGTTTTATGACAATCGGCTTTTAACAAAAAAAATCTGACTCTGCCAACTCATTTTAAGGTAACGACTACAGAGAACTCAACATATTGAAAAATATTATATTATACTTACACAACAAAATAATAATTAATATAGAATATTGATAATGAACTACTCCATTTAGATCGTATTTAAAAATAAATAGTAGTATTTCATAATTCGTAAAGTTTTCGTTGTACGGACAACGTTGGAGACATTTGTCGGATGATCTGATCCTAGCATATTTTCTTTTGTTCTGCTACTAATATTAAGATAAGATAAGATAAATATTCTTTATTTGCACACCAAAATAAACAAAAAACAACAACAATATACATGAACAAGAAGGGTACAATATTGTTCTTTATTAAGAACAATATTTAAGAGCAATATTTTATTGTTCTTTTTGCTCTTATGTGCATGGAAGAATAGTCATTGGCAACGACAATTCAGAGCATTACATAAACATTGATATTTTTCAGGTGGTCAAAAGCTTTGCTATAAAATACCAATTACATATTTAGAATTTCGGCATGGAATAACATTTCAAGAATTGGTATTTGTAGGATTTATAACATTAGCGATTTAGAGAACAAGAATTAATTATAATATAACTAGTACCTAAACAGGGTGTCAGACCATCATACTGCATATCGGTGCCAAGAAATTATTCAATGTGTAGAAATTCGCTGAACAAAGTCATGGTTGCGCACTAACAGTGCACTTACTCTGTCCAGTGTGATAATATATTATGTATAGCTACTTTCAGCTTTAAACATAAATTAACAGTCCATTCTCAAACCAAGACGATAAACAATTAGTTAACATCCCGGCGATTTCTCAACAAAGATTCTTATCGAAGAAAAAAGGTAATAGAAAATAGAGTAAACATAGAGGGCCATTTACACTTGTTTATAAACATTGTAGGTACGGATGGAGGCGTGTCCGCTCGCGTGTTGGGGGCACGCGTTGCGGACGCGATAAGAAAGCATTAGCACTGAAGTCAGTTTATGGGTGTGAGCGGGTCACGTGTCATGCGATGCTACTTGGACAGTATGCAAACTTCTTTACATAAATTCAAGTAAATTTTGCTTGCGTAAAAAATATGATTTTGACAAAGCACGTGCCTGTTTGTTTTGGTTTTAAGTTGCTCGCTAAGAAAGTTTGGATTTTTTTTAATTCAACCCATCCACGCCCAACGTCGGCTGTGCCATTTTCACAACCCGAAGGTTTTTTAAATTATACTTTTTACTCTACTCTATTACTCGTTCCTGTTTTGGGGAACCTCTGGCCATTGGTCGTCTTTATCGGGGTCGTTTCGGACACCAGTGAGCAGTTTTGGGGATCCAGGGCATGATTATGTTTGTCAATCTTTCAGGATGCATCCGACAGATATGACGGGCCCACTCTCATATACATATATACCTACTACTTAAGTTAAGCGGTTTTACCTCCGACACGTCTATTTATCTAATTGAGTTTTGGCGCACAACCTGGTAAGTATTTCTGATTCTGACCCGATATCGGTTCATTTAACACTTATAAAGAAACCCTGAAATGGGTTAAATTGAGAAAAAACTTGATGGAATATCTTACATAATTTTCCTAGCTAGCTATCCAGTTATAAGTACTTTATAAACATGCGTAGTTCGCGTATCATTAAGAAGTGAGGCTTGGAATAGAGGCTATCGCATGGCCGGACGTGTGCTAATCAGTTATTTTGTAAACTTTTACTTGATGCCCAACGTGATTAGAGAGGGCTGGGCACACTGCCTGATACAGTAAGTTCTGACACAATTGACACATACATACGGAATTCTGATTTTGTATGGGTTTGATGCCTACGTAATTCCGAATGGAATTCTGGAGGGGGCAAATCTATACAAAATCCTTATTCTGTTCCGGAATTCCGTAACGGCATTCCGCATGTAGGTATGTAGGCAGGCATCGTAAATATTTGCACTTTATTCCGATGCAGGTTTTTATTGACTTAGACGAAAGAGGTTATCAATTCGACTCCAACAAAACAATGTACGTACTTACTTACATAAATACGTAAACTTATGACCATAATCTATTCGGTGTGAGCAGAAAATTTGCTCCAACTACCTATCTTTTTAAGCGATATTATGTTGTTTGTTTCCCTGTTACATTACAAGAAGCAACACCACCACCGCTACCACCGTTATTTGTTTTTACACCATTATTAGTAGGTATTTAAATGGTGACATCTTTAGTAAAAAAAATGTTATCACTATACAGGGTGTAAGGAAAAGTATTATTAACCTTTAAACCACGTATTCTACCCATCAAACTGAACAACTTTTACTATGGGAGCAAAACTGTAAGCGCAAAAAAAATCTGGATCATACTTTTGGATCGTGTAGCCATTGTAGTCTAGTATGAAACAGCAGATTTTTTTCGCGCTAACAGGTTGGCTCGCATAGTGAAAGTTGTTTAATTTAATGTGTAGAGTATGTGGTTTAAAGGTTAATTATACTTCTCCTTACACCCTGTATAGACCAACAAATTGTCCGTAGTTTGCAAAAACTCAAAATTAAATGGTATGTACACCGTTACCTCACGGTCGGGCGGGTACACTAGATTACATTTACTACGTGACGGAGATCACCGGTACATAGTTTTGTTGCTGGCTGTACAGGGGTTTAAACTGGTTAAAAATATATACCTACTGATGTATGGTGCCGGCTTAGATTGGATAAAAGACAAATAAAAAAAATATATTCATTCAAAATATCACAAAGACAGTTTTTAGGGTTCCGTACCCAAAGGGTTGAAAACGGCATTTCGACATTGGTCCCATGTTTGATGGTCTGATCTTAAAAAACCGTCAGCATATTAAGTTGGACCCTGTATATTATTATTCTACATATAGGTGTAAAGCAGTTCCGTGACTGACTGACAGACAAACGCAGAGACTAAACCACTGAAGATAGAAACATGGAAGGAAGGAATACAAATTATATAGAGGCAAAAGATAGTTTCTCATATTTGCAGATTAAATTACTCCTAATTTCTGAAAAATTAACACATAAAAAATACTGTGAATGTTAATGTTTGTTTGAAACGTAGTTTGAAACATGAAAAACTACTGAACCGATTTTGATGAAACTTTTTTGTTTAATATTTTATGATTTGACTTAAAATCTGGTGTATAATTTGTGCGGAAGAAGTCGCGGGTAAACTCTAGTATATACAAATTTAGATTTTCAGGCCCAAAGAGTTCCGGCATTATTTTTTAAACTTTCTTTCCTGAATTTAAACGAAAACTCATCAGCTACTTCATATTTCGTAAAAAACTAAAAAAGTACAAAATAATATTCAGTCGATGACTTTTACGTTCGCATGTATAAGAATATTAATTTGCTTTGTCGGAGTCGGTGCCAAGCCGGTACGATTCGCAACTGGGCTTGCACTAATTTTTTGGCTTGGCTTGACACCGACCCCAACAAAACAAATTAATATTTTTATAGATGCGAACGTAAAAGTCATCGACTGAATATTATTTTGTACTTTTTTAGTTTTGAAGTCGGTTTTAATTTTTTGTCAAAATTTTTTTATTTTAAAATTCTCAGTGACATTGACATCTCCCATCCAACCTACTGCAATCTCTTTGACTGCAACTTTTGATTTGAAAATCGGCCATGGAAAAGATGGTATATATTTCTGTCACTAAAATCCTGGCCGTTGAAATTCTGTGAGGAAACGACTGTCACTTTAGAAATGGTGGAGAAAGTTTTCCTACAACTTTATTTTGTTATTATCGTGATATTCTATTCTTAATTGATTTCGATAAAATTTATGTGGGACCACCTCTGTAGTATGATCTACCAAACTGAAAAAGAATCATCACAACATCAATTCATAATTGACGAGTTATCATGTCACAAACATACAAAAAAAAAAAACATACGGGTCGAATTGAGAACCTCCTCCTTTTGTTGAAGTCGGTTAAAAAAGTGGACAAAACTAGGAGGCTAGCTGTCAGATGTTGTTAGCACCTAATCACTATCGACCGTGAAGCAGAATGATGGTCGCCGATGGTTGGTGGTCGTCGCCACCACAGAGCGATCGACACAAAAACTATCTATTTATACAAACTTTTGAACCGATGCGATCAGTTTTAATGTACTTACCACGAGATATTTCTTTTTGTGGATTGAAAAAAGTTATGTAAATATCGAATAGTTTAAAGCGGACATTAAAACAATCATATTATAAAATATTTACTGAAATGACTATGTTTGGTCGCTTTAGTGGATGCTGCCGTCAACGGTTGCCGTCAATAATATGTTTTTAATGAAGACGCTCGAGTGCAAATGAAACGTAAACATCTTTTAAATCAGCCTTATCTACGCATACTTTCTTACCGTTTAGTAGATAGAAATTAATTACTGATCGTCGTTCTACGATTTCGATTGATTCCGATTCCGATAAGCATGTTAATGGTACAAGTAGGTGGGTTTCTACACGCAACTTTTCCCCATCTTTGCCTTCAAGTAACTACTGCCGCGCCTGGTGTACTTTCTTGCTCTGTGTTTGCTCACTAAGCCGTGTTCACCACTTTGCTCTGCCATTTATAGCGGTCAAAGATTAGTTTAATGGTGATTGGATGATTTGAGCTGTTAACTCGTGTTACCTAGTTTGGTAAGATATTTTTATGACAGTGGGGATAATGTGGACTCTTTATTTGGTAAGTAAATGTTTTGGATGAGAGTTGAGACAGTTTGAGAACTTTCTGTTTTGAGCGAATTGCAGTAGAATTTGGTTCTTTACAAAATGTAGACAAATGTCTACCTACTAGTCGGGTCATACGGAAGTCATACGTCATACCTTTCCAGGGTTCCGGAGTCCAACAAGGAACCCTTATACTTTCGTACATTCTGTCTGTCTCTCTGTATGCCCCACCTCAATAACTCGCTCATTTTTGCACCTATTGAATCGACAGTAACTCAAAAACAGAAATGAGTAGTCATAAAGAAAATATTTTTTTTCGGCACCCAACGAAAATTTGGTTAGAAAAACCTTTTTTTTAATAATTCGAGTAAGGTATCGTAGGATAGGTCTTGTCCAATGGAACAAAACTCCTTTAGAAACTAAATCGTTATAATGCTTGTGTCTCGAGATATTTGCGCTTAAAGTCAAAAATAGGGCGTCCCGCCCCCTCTAACTTCTAAAGTACTGGAGTAAAAAATCTGAAAATATTACACAATATAGCTTTGAGTAAGTACTTTCAATGAAAATTATAATGGAAGCTATTGCCCAACTAGTTTCGGAGAAATCAAATAAAATAGAAAATCGATAGCCTGCGAGAAAACATTTAGCAACAAGGAAGTTGATTTAAAAATTGATCAGTTTTTATAGTCACAGCTTCAAATTATAACAGTCTAAAGCTGTAAGGCAATAACACTACTATCGTCGATGAATCAGTGCGCGGCTGCGCGGGCGCATGGCGCGATGACTGTGCGCTTTTCACCCCAAAAGTAATTGCTCCAAGATTGGGTGTTTGGTGTTGGACTAGAACGAATTCCGAGAATATTGTTAGAAGAACGAACTATTGTGGCTGTTATAGCTAGAATCTATCTAGATTTAAGTAGCTAGGTATTTACTACAGAGTTTGAATGGAGCGGTTTCAGTCACATTGATTGAAATTACTATATCTCTTTTTTTTATCAACGGTGTAAAGCTTTTAGCGTTACATATCTAACAGGGTGTTTCAGACCATCAAACTGAACAACTTTCATTATGAGCCAACATCGAAATTGCGAATAAATATCATCTGTTCCATACATATTTCGCGTTTTCCATGAAAGTTGTTTTGTACGATGGTCTGAACACCTACTGTGATATTCTAATGTATATAATTTGACACCTGTAGGTAGGTATATTGATTATCAATTTTAGTATGCTGAATAAAGGTTAGGACGCGACGGCACGGCAGGTAAATGACTAACAGGTAAAAAACCTTCATCTAATGGAGACGTGGGTTTTTTTAAGACTGCAAGGGGTATCTCCTAGGTATAACTATATAAATGAGTTTCGTATCTTTTGAATAAATCAGTAAACGTTTATTCAATACTTTGGTCATAAAGAGAGAAAGAAAAATAATTTGAAAAAGGCCAATATTTTTTTGCTATTTTCCTTTTCTTTGGGGAAGTCTTAATTTAATTTAATTTAATTTAATTTAAGTCTTTCAGTATAAGATATACAATCACAATCATACTGACCCAGATACTGAACGTACAATCACAATCACCATCATACTGACGAAAATACGTTTTTTTTTTTATAATGAGACTTTTATTTTACTTTTAATAAATAACACACATATATAACATTCTAACACTAAAAATTAAAAAAAATTAATCAAATAGCCCGCCCCGTATCGACCCAGGTGCAAAGGTGCCCATAGTCGTCGATATACTCCCTAAGTCGACGCCCAATTTCAGCAATGAAGCTTTTAGCCTCGGCTCCCCACAACACCCCTGTGGTCTGCGACCGGAACAAAGAGATATTGTCGCTCCAGGTCCGAGTACCAGATTCTCTTTCTATTGGCTCTAACGCCCTGTGTAAACAAAACCTAGAAAACTTCAAACCTAATAAATTCAAAACTTTATCGCGATGCAAAGTTTATGAACAATAGTATTGTGATCTGCCCATGCCATGCCATGCCCATCATGCCCATACTATATTTTATTCGAGAGATGCAGAACACTTGCTATTATTCAATATCTGAGTGACTTTAGTCAACATTGACTTCATCTTCAACATAAGAGGCAGGTGAAAACAACCAGAACATTTCAAACATTACCATCTAATTACATAACCAATTATCAAGTACACTCGCGCACACAAACGCCAAACCCGACCTTGACCTTTAAGAGATGTACTGCATTTGCATGTAAACGCACGCCCGCGCCCGCCGGACGACGACGGACGCGATTATAGCGAACGGGTTCTATAAACTATCGCGAGATGCTATGAGACTTGTTTTCTTTGAGACTGTTTTGTTGAGAAGTGGTTTCTTGGTACTTTTTTTTTCGAAGTACTTATTATGTGAAAGATTGAAGAAATAAATTTCCTCTTTCATGACATTTCCATCAGACATTTATATAATGTTGTAGAACTTGACTAGAAATTCAGGATTCCATTTCGTTGAAGTATAAAAGAATACTAGCAACGTGAGAAGAGTTTTAAAATTTAGGCATTAATACAGTTACGAGGTTATTTTAAAGTTATTATTACGTTTAAAATGTTACATTTTAGATTTAATAGCATGGGTAAGTATCTATAAATATTAAAATAATTTATTCATAAAAGCATTAAGATTAATCACAAAAATAAAGCAGTCAGCACAAGCGTCGTCAAATAATATTGAGTTTGAGTTTAAAATGTTTAATTTTGGATTAAAACATTAATTTGAATATAACGCGGTGATATAAATTAATAATTTTAATTGAAATCGAATGGAAAATAAATATGTATAGTGCAATAAAACACTGAGGTGTACACTTTATTTCTTGGGCAGAAAATAAACTAACTTTTAAGCAAACATTAAAAATGTGGCAAGACTTTTGTGCGCGTCTGTACACGTTCTCACGAAAGGGCGTACAATGTTATTAAGATTGTGCATATAAAAATCTTTGCATAAAAATAAATATAGCTATAAAAACGCGTTGATTGCACTTTTGTTTTTGTTTGGCACGCTATTAACATTATTAATTTATTAAGCAAGTCTAATTAGGTTTTTAAAGGGTTTTTAAGATTTTATAACTTTGCGCAAAGTAACTTTTGGTATTTATATAAGTGACTAGGGACCCTCTGTCACAAAATACCTACTATTCTATTTAAGAATTTCTTAATAATGATACAAATTGTAATTGTATTGTAATTCACTGAAAAGGGACATGGTGAATGTTTATTTTTATTAATAAAGTAATTTGGTCAAATAAGTATATAGGGGCCTTCTTAATAAAATTGCGATTTTTTAAAGAGGATGATCAAACCATCAAACTGAACAACTTTCACTATAGGACCAATGTAGAAATCGCTATGATTAAATCGGCTGTTCCATACAAAACGACTGGAGCCAGATGTGTGGGACAGCAGATTTTTTTTTCGCAGTTTCTTTGTTGATTCCATTAAAGAAAGTTGTTCACTATAAGTGTCTGATCCACCACCTTAATCACCTCCTTAAAAACCGTCAACATAATTATGAAATTTAAATTATTACAATTATATCTTCTTATTTTGGTATAGGAATTATAACAATTTACTTTGTATATAGGTTAAACATTATAAAAAATATAATTATTAAGTTCTTAGTAACAATAAATAAATTCGTGCAGGTTTATTATTCAACTAGCGTTAACCTGCGACTTCGTCCGCACAAATTATATACCAGATTTTAAGTCAGATCATAAGCTATCAAACAAAAAAAGTTTCATCAAAATCGGTTCAGTAGTTGTCGCGTGATGCGCGTTCAAACACACAAACTAAGAAACTTCTTTTTTTAAATTTACAGTTTTATAATAGTGTAGATTTAGTACATTATCTTATAAACAGTTGATTTTAAACCTGATTTTGAAATGAATAGTGAATAGAGAAAAAATATACCTCGTCTTAATCATCGATGAGATGACATAGGCTTACAATAAGAATTAGTTTTAAATTTAAAATCAAATGATATTGTAATATCATTGTCTGATGAATTATTTATGACTTTTTATTAACAAAATAGTTACGTCTTTATTTAGCATGCTAAGTAGCATCTCATTTTAGGGTTCCGTAATCAAATGGTACCTACGCTGCTGTCCGTCCGTCCCAACTCTAAAGACAAGGTGGTAGGTATCTTTGGAACCGTTATAGGACTAATTGGTAGCGAGTTGAAATTTTAACAGAATATTATGTTATTATTTTGGATTTGGATGCATTTTTGGAAATAAATGTTTGTGTTGCTTACTATAAATAACAATAAGTAGAAAATTAAGGGGGTCCCTTACACAAAAAACATTACTTTTTAAAGTTTTTTTTATAGCTCTATCGTACAAACGGCGATATATACTTACAACTACAGGCGTCAAATTAGGTGTAAATATAGAGATCGAAAGTAAAATAATAAAAATAAAGAATAAGAACCGATAAAGTGAGTGTCCATTGTCCAGTGTCCGTGAGTGGACATTAAAAAAAAGATTCTCCGGGATCCATAGCTCGCACTAAACATTTTTGTGAATACGGAACCCTCAGTACGCTAGTCCGATTCGCACTTGGCCGGTTTTTTTCTATCTAGGTACAGAAATTATTGTATAATTATTAAAAGTTCAAGGTTGATTCAACCTTTTAAATGCTGTCACTTCTATTTTCATTTCTTTATTACATAATGGATAATTTTATTTCACTGTTTGACGGTACTGGTACTACTTGTTCGCGTTAGTTATTGTACTACTAGTGAAACGTGGATATTCAGAGTTCCCAGAATATATCTGATTTTACCCTCTAGGCTCTAGAGCCCTAATATTTTTGAAGGGCTTTACGATTGATAGGACGAATTATTCCTATTTTCACCCTAAAAAAACCCTTTTTTTTAAATAAATATAAATAAATAAATATCTTGGACAATGTCACACAAATTATCTAGTCACATTTAAAGTACCAGAATCTAGCCTGGACTTGTATTATGATGACTAGACAACGATATAGAATACATATATAAATACAAACGTCCATGACTCGGGTACAAATATTCATATTCATCGAAATGGAATCGAATGTCCTTCTCCTGACCTACGCTTACACAATTTAATAGTATGGACGAGTAACGCGTGTCATTCCCTTATCAACATTTTCTGCCACTTTTTGCGGGGGGCGAGGTAACATGAAATCCGCCACTTTGGATTTTATTCCCTATAACTTTAGATTCTAATGTTGAATGTTAAAAATCATGAAAAAATGAACCCCAAACGTTCTAATTTCAAAATTATTGTTTCGCATTTATAGGCTGTCTCGTTTAGTGATAAGGTATAAAATTGAGTGTAAATGCACAGGATCAATTAGTCTCATACCGTTGCAGAGGGGAAATGCTACCGCAAGGCCAGTCCTTACTATTAAATTGTCTAAGGACCTACGGGATTATTCTATTTTAGGATGACAGTGGTCATTTTTGTGTAAGCGTGCTTAAAATTAAACGTAACGATAATTATTTTTTATTTTTATTCTTCTCTGTTGTCCTTCATTTTGGTGAAAAACAGCTTTTGATAACATATTTGGATAATGGTTTTTTGTCTTTGATTTTTTTTTGTATCTTGTATTTTGATGTGGTTGTTTTTTTATATCTTATTAACTAACAAAATGAATCATGGTTATTTGAATATAAATACATTTTATTATAACGGCACCGTTTTTACCCCCACAGTCTGAGCGTTGGTAATATTTGTGTTCTGGAAGTCATACTCCGAGATGACTTGTGCCAAAATCGTGTTTAAGCGACTTTTTGTTATTTCGCCGACCTACTATTACAGTTAGATTTCGAAAAAAAATATATACGGTCGAACTGAGAAACCTCCTTTTTTGAAGTCGGTTTAATAAAATTAAATAATATCTCAAGTGAATAGTTAACTTGTCATCATCTTGTTCATCCCCTTAACATTCTGTTTAGTATAGCAATTAGATCAAGAAAGATGTTAATATTTATAAAGGATCCCACCTCTGGGATTTAGTCTGGAGATATTACAAAGATAAAATAAAGTTACTGTTTTTCTAATCTAAAACCTATCTATAACTTATTTTTAACCGACTTAAAAAAAAAGGAGGTTATTGTAACTAGTTAACGCACCCGGTTTTTAAAAGCAATTCTCTTGTCTCTTTCTCTGCCTAAAAATCTATTTCTTTTTAACCGACTTAAAAAAAAAGGAGGTTATCAATTCGATACGTAGGTATGTAATATTATTGGAATTGCAAAATATTAATATATGATAATCTATTAGGGCTTCCAAACAAATATAAAAAATGTCGTAGGTGTATGTATGTATCTTTGTATGTTTGTATATGTTTGTATGTTTGTATGTATGTATGTTTGTCCACGCATTTCTCCGAAACTATTAATAATCGGATTGTGACCATTCTTATTTTATTAGCTTACATTTACTCCAACTTAGGGTACAGTGCAAGTTTCATCAAAATCTGTTCAGTAGTTTTCAAGATTTTGGACTAATACGTGTTAGTGTGAGGGCCTGGTTTGTATGTATTTACGCGATAACTTTGAAATTCTTGACCGATTTGGATGATTCTTTTTTAGTTCTGAAAGATTTATCCCCAATATGGTTCAATTTTAATTTGGTGAAGATCTGATGATGCGCTTCGGAGCTACACAATAGAACTCCTCAAAAGTTGACAGCACCTCATTGGCGATTGAAACATTTGCTTTGTATCGATGTAACCTTTGCGTGTATAACTGCAAGCCCTGTCGTGAATCGTACCGGCTTGAAAGCGACTTCGATAAAACATGCGAACGAAAAAGTCATCGGCTGCAGTAATTTTTTTTTGCTTTTTTACTTTTCTGAAGACGGTTTTAATTTTTTCGTAATTTTAACTGTTCTTTATAGGATTAGAATTAAGAAATAGAAAAATCATTTTCACCTCACAAGCTCGGAAAGATTCTGTTTGTCATTCGAAATCTGAGTGCAAAAGTGCATTTTATCCGCTAGCGTGGAAAGAGTTTTTAAAATTCGAATCTTTCTATTCAATAAAGAAAAACAGCCTAAACAAGTTTCTTTTCATGCCATTTTCGTACTGGCCAGTGCGATTATTCTAAAAATGAGGTTGGCGCATTGAAATTTTCCTCGCTGTAGTGAGGTGAAAAGTTGTGTGTTTCGCTCGGCAGCAAAGTTATTCTGCGTCTCGTACTTTTGAAACCTTCGCGACGCTCAGGACATATTTGACGCTGGTCTATATTTGAACCACTCGCTTCGCTCGTGGTTCAATACTAGAATCCTTCGCTTGCTCAAGTTTCAATACAAGTACTCGCGCCAAAAAGCAACTTTGTAGCCTTGCATAACAAATAACTATTTCACCTCACAAGTTCGGAAAGATTCTGTTTGTCATTCGAAATCTGAGTGCAAAAGTGCATTTTATCCGCTAGCGTGGACGAGTTTTTAAAATTCGAATCATTCTATTCAATAAAGAAAAACAGCCTATACAGGTTTTTTAGGTTTCCGTACCCAAAGGGTGAAAACGGGACCCTATTACTAAGCCTACGTTGTCCGTCCGTCCGTCCGTCCGTTCGTCTGTCCTACCTATTTAGGGCTGTAACTATTAAACCGTAATAGCTAGATAGTTGAAATTAAAAATTGGTTATGCGTTATTGCGGCGGATTTGTTAACAAATAATAAAAATGGCAGAAAGTTAAAAATTAAGGGGGGTTTTCAACAAGAAACTAGTTTTTATCAACGTTTTTTCTTCACTCTCTATAGTAAAAACGGTAATACATACAACCGTCAAACTTAGTGTGATTATAGAACAAACTCTACAAAATAACAAAAAATACTAAAAACGGGCCAAGTGTGAGTCGGTCTTGCGCTAAAGGTCTTGGTGACCCTCGACGGAGAACATCGCACCCTGAACTCCGCAGAGCAACACCACCACAGAGCAGCAACCAGCTTCAACCAACCATTCACACCCCTCGACCAGGTCAAACAAGCAGCAGTCACACCATCAACCCGAAGCCGCACCAGGTCCATCGCAGCTGTCTTCACACCGCTTCCTGGGCCTGCAGCTTCCTCAACGACAGTCAGCGTCTGCATAGAAGGATCTCCCGCAGCTCACGTGTCTGAGCTCACCTCCACGTGGCAGTTCTGCTCGCCTTCTCCACGCCTGTCACTCGCCCGCATCACATCAGGATTGGTCTCCCTGACAGATGCACACACACCGCAGCACATCGCTCGTCAGACTCACTTGACTGGAGCCCTGCACCTACACTACATGGATACAGACTGCACACTTCGAACTACTCAACGACCTCCGGTCTGAGGGGGGAGTCCTGTGGGAACTACTACAGATGGTCAGCACCCACAAGTTATAGCAAAGATGCCAACAGATGGCGATACCGTCGCTCGCGGAAATATGCTCCATACAAAGACAACGTTCATCGTAAATACGTAACTCGTAACCTACTACAAATAAGGTTCACAATCGAATGCAAGACATAAATCGCGCAAGAGAAATAATCACAGAGATTCGATATATATACAAGGTCCAACTAAGAACTGTTGGACCACGGCCGGTCCCCAGGCATCACACCTAGCCTGGCGGAAGTACTTCCCTTTTCAATGGAGGAACATTCCCAAGTAGCACCTCCATATTGGTGCGCGAGTAGCCCTACTCGCACTTGACCGGTTTTATTTTTCATGCTGTTTATGTGCTGGCCAGTGCGATTATTCTAAAAATGAGGTTGGCGCATTGAAATTTTCCTCGCTGCCGCTGTAGTCAGGTGAAAAGTTGTGTGTTTCGCTCGGCAGCAAAGTTATTCTGCATCTCGTACTTTTGACACCTTCGCTCCGCTCAGGATTCAATACAAATATTCGCGCTAAAAAGCAACTTTGCAGCCTTGCATAACAAATAAATATTATTTGCTTTGAAAACAGGTGTACAAAAGATGGTAAAATATAAAAACACATAAGCTTCTTCTGTCCAGCTGTAGCAAAAGCATGCAAATGTGTAACAACTTAAAACTAAACCGAGGTACACTATTAACATTTTATAATAATATTTATTTTCTTCTTTTTACCAATTTCACTTAAATTTTCCAAATAAATAGTTCGACGGACTTTTTAGTCTTTGAAAATAGGTCGTATAGACATCAGAATGGTCTCATTTATTAAACACTAGCTGTTGCCCGCGACTTTGTCTGCGTGGACATGTGATTTTGTCCCATGAATTGTATGTGTATTGTATGTATGTATTGTCAAATATCCAAACATCCAAACATAGTGAGATATCATGTTTGCCTACCTATTGTAAAAAAAAAAACTTCATTTCGACCAAGAATCGAACCATCACCTCATGTTTGAAAATCTAACTATTTACCGAACGCGCTACACGGCTTCTATGAAGAGTGATGAAAAAAGAGACTACTATTTACCACTACAATCTACCCAAATACATCTGTCAGCACAAGTCAGCGTGGTAAATCATTGTGAATTATCCCCACTTTTCCCACAGGATCCCACTACTGGGGTAAAAAGTATCCTATATGTTAATCCAGAACACATTCTATCTGTGTGCCAAATTTCATCCAAATCCGTTCAGCCGTTTATGCGTGATTGAAACACAAACATACAAACATCGTCACAAACTTTCGCATTTATAATATTAGTGATGATGATGATGATTGAAACACAAACATGCAAACATCGTCACAAACTTTCGCATTTATAATATTAGTGAGATGACAATAAAATTGTAACTTACAATGACAATTCAGGGTACATGCTACAGAAGGGTACAGTAGGATAGTATCCTAATATTCTCAGCAATGTACCCTGAATTGTCATTGTATTGTCACGTTTATAGGTTAGGTAGTGTATGATGATGAATAGATGAACAATTTTGTTCTTGTTAAAATTTACAAACGCCATAATTTCATTAGCATCAAATAATGATTGTAACACCCGACGGAATTCTGCATAATTCATTGAATAATTAAACAGTTTTCGTAGTGAGATTTAAATTAATTAATATTATATTTCTCCAAAATAATGTTTCTTTTTTAATGTGTTTATTACATTGCGAATAAGGCAGTTAGTTTCAGTTATTAATTCCGAGATAAGAGTTAACAACTGTTGTTTTATTGTTCTAAATCTTTTTCGGTTTAGTGACTAGCGTATACAATAACTTATAACACTTTTATTTTAATGTAGGTATTTTTTATATGAGAAGAGAGAAAAAGATTTACAAATGGTATCTGACATTTACATTAATATTGATTTATGATGTATGATCACGACTATATTCTCCGGGGGGTTAGTCAGAGATATAGTCGCTAGCATATGATTTTATTTTAATTTATGATACCAACGTCTAGTACTTTAAATATGACTAGATAAGCGTGACAATGTCGAAGATATTTATTTATTTATTAATATAACATTTTTTAGACAAATGTAATTTAATTATGTATATTTGATCAAAACCTGTGGATAAAAAAGCTTCCTATTTGATTTGATATTTAGCATTCTTCATAATTTGTCGTTGTATGTTTTTGGCGTACATATAAAGACTTCTTCATGGTATAAATAAATAAATAAAAAAATTGTTTTTCGGTTAGTTGTCTTAAAATGGACTGCCCTACAAACAAATCAGTTTAACGTATTCATAACGTCGGCGCTACGCTACTAAAACTCGTAGCTGCAGCTACGATTTTTTTCTTTTTGATAATATTTTACGCCAACAATTTTTTTTTCATATTGACCAATACAGCATTACTCAGAGAGCATCGACTGCTTATTACTGCGGACTATGGGGGGACCACACCAGAGACGGCGAAGCGCCCTGGTAGGTCTACCGAACCAATACGTCTACAATCAAAATCATGTTAATACAATGTATTATTTTATTTGCTACACTAAAAATCTAAATTTTTCTGCCAGAAGTAGCGTCGTCCGACCCACAAATACGGGAATATTCTGCAACAAGCATCGTCAATACAATAAATAAATCCGCACATGCGTCGTCAAAGAACTTAATCTAATCAAATAAACCGCCCCGCACCATATCCCGCCCAAAGGTACCCATGATGCTGGCTGCATTACCTCTCTGGATAGCCAGTGATATCCTTTGGACGAGATACGACCCAGACCGGCAGTCCAGACCTTTCTGTCGTAGCCGTCGGCCAATCTCGTTAATAAATTTCTTTGCCTCCGTCCCCCACGTACCCGCCGTCTCCACCGCTACCGGAACAAACAGATACGCGGACTCCAGGTCAGCATACCTTGTATGTTTTAACTTGGCCGACGACTCCGCAGCAGATCCCGCACACCTCGCGGACCCAGACAGATGGGAAGCCGCAAAGGTACAGCAGCACGTCGCATCCCAGACCAAGCAACGGCCCTTCTCCCAGGGAATCAACGTGAGGCCATCGGGACGCTTGCCGTCCGATCGAGATAAACCAGTTGGTTCCTTGACACACGGTACTCCCAATACAATGTATTGTGAACAATATTTTTTCATGATAGGTAGAAATAATAAGTAAAATAAATTCCAGCATAGGAAATTTTTTCCAATACACGAACTAGATAAAATATTATTTTTTGTAAGTAATATAACTATTTTAGTGAGTAATAGGTATAGGTAACGAAATGTTATTATACCCCGCTTTTATGACCTATGTAACACAAATATTTACGTACCTACCTATTATATTTAGTAAGATAAAAACTTTATAAACAGTAGGTAGGTACTTTACCTATACCTATAATAAAATTTTAAATAAAGGAGAAAAAACTGTATCTAGTTACATTTAGTACATTTTTTAAAGATAAATTAGGTATATATAATTTTTAAAGAAAACACCATCAAGTACCTACTTCTTTTTCAAAAATAAAATAATTGTCTTAATTCAGTACACGCTGTAGGGCGGGCGGAAACGGAAACCGCCCTCGCGTTGCAACGGAACTGTGTTTACTATAATTCTTTTCTTTTGTTTCATAAGATGTCGGATAAATATCTACTAAAAATAACCTACCTATTATTTCTGATGACGATTAATCAATTATTATAATGTATGATAAATTATTTGAATTTTTTTCTTTCTTTTATAATATTCTGCTTTAAAATAAGTAAACATAACATTGAACATGATTTCGTTCTTATTCTGAATACTATGGTTAGAAAAAAAATGTTTCCTTATCTTGAAAAAAAAAAAGAAAAATGTACTTACCGGTATGGCAATAATCTTCTAAGTAGTGCCTGGCAGCTCGCTGCACGATAGAGTAATACAGGCTCACAGAGGAAGCAAGCGCCATCTTCTCTTCTCTTCTCTTCTATACTCGTACGGGTCCCGTCGTCCGTCTGTCACCTAATCAGCGTTTGTTACAGTTTCATCAGAAATAAACAAAACATACGTCAACTCAAAATTTGTTAACTGCATTGGTTTGTGTCAAAAAAGAAAAATCCAAAAAAAGAACCTAGTTTGAACTGCGTTTAGTTGCGGTTGTTACAAATTTTTTTTTTGCCGGAAAAAATTGTTTTTTGTCAGACGAAAAGTTTTCAATTCGATTTTAGGGTCCAAAGTCATTATTTTGTGCACATTTCGCGCCGCTAAACTACCGCCGTCCAAAAGTCTACGCGAAATGAAACACGTAATGTAAAATAATAGAAACGTTTTGGATGCGGGCGGCGCGCGCCGCGTGTGCCTCGAGACTGAACGCGGACGCTTTTTTAGCGTCCCCTTCTAGAGGATGCGGCTGAAATAAGTACGGATTATCCGATAATTTTAAATTTTTGTCCAAAACTGTTTTTCTTTCCTATTGGTTTTTTTTTAATTCGCGGAAGTTTAGCGACATTCTGTCTAATAAGAAAAATAGTAGGGTTGAGAAAAAAATCTAATCTTCTAAATAGAAACTTGCTCTACAATTTGAAATTTTGCGAAAGTAGAATCAAGTACTTATTAATATGCCAACTCTCCTTTATTTTAACAAAAGAAAAAAAGATTCGTCGTAAAATTGATCTCCTTTGTTATTCAAGTTCAAATAAAAGCAATTACCTAAAAAAAAATTGTTTCTTAAATTCCCATTACAATTTCCCCTAATTAACAAAATTAATTTAACAAAATTCATCGCCTAACAGTGTGTGTTTTGATTTTTAATTAGTACGGTTCTAATCAGAATCGAATTAGCGGGAATTTCAGCAAAATGGCGGTAATGAGAAAAGGCGGGAAAGCAAGTTTTCCCGCCTGAGACGCAGACTTCAGACACGCGTACGTAATGTTTACTTGAGGCTTTTTATGTTTATTTTACTGCTTTTTTACTTACTTTGTTAGCTCATTCTTATTACTTGTTTTTTGTTATTTGTTTTAAGTTGGCGTAAGGAGTTTTAGTGTTAATTCAAAGCTGTAAAGTAGCTTTTAGGTTAGGTTATGCGCTTTTTGTTGCATGTTTTCGGAATTGTAAAAGCTTGCATTACAGTCAGTATAGTGGCTTGATTGTTGGTTGTTTTAAAGTATGTGTATTAAAAATCTTCTTTCGATTTTATTGTAAACGGAAGTTCAATGATGAAGACGTAACATAACAGCTTATCGGTTGCGTTATAATCAGCATGGATGCAATTATGACGAAACCCTTTAAAAACGATTCGCGTAAAAATAAAGAAAAAATGAGAAAAATGTTCATCAACGCGACACGACACCCTCCCCCGTGCCGCGTGCCGCTCACCCCCGCGGCCCTGCGCCCCGGGCGGCGGGTGGTGGGAGCGAGAACGATGTATGAAGAGTCTCTACCTATCTCGGCCGGTGCATCTCGCGCCACCAAGTTTCATACGAAAACTACCCGCGCTGCGCACCGCGCTCCACACAACCATAAGAGCTTAAATCCACAGTTCTTTACAGGAATTTATACGTTATTGGAATTATTTAGAGTTGATATTGGTTTGTAACAAAATAAGCTCTTTGCGTGATACGGAACCAGCTGAAGTTTTGGACTCTTGCAACTGACGCACACACGCGAGCGCTAAGTTTAGCCCTCGTACGTGCACGGTGCACTCACGCACACAAACGTAACTTCCTTGTGAAGCGAGGCAGTATGAGTACAAGACGCTAGTGTGCGTTCAAAAGTTCGTATTGAAGTTTTCGGTAGACTTTCTTTGTGTCAGTGATTTTTTCCGCGGTAGTTTTCTATGTGTGCGCGGGTCAGTCGGATTTTTTTCAGGTTTTTATCACTCACACTAGTTCACCGTGTTTGTATGTAGTAATGTTTGCGTGTGTTAGTGTGGACGCCCGGTCTTTGTGCTTGGGGATTGTAAAAAATGTCGTATTGGATTCTAGCTCCGCTAATGAATGATAGATAGGAGAGGTTTTTGGATTCGTATTCGTACATACTGCACGTTTCCCTCCCGATGTTGGATTTGAAATTTTTTTAGTCCAATTATTTCTGCTCTGCGACTATCAAATACGTTATTTGCATGTTTGTTGCATCTAGGAATGCATTTAGTTTGTATAATATGTATAGCTAGTACCTACCTGGGTGCGGTTATGTTATTCTTGCATAGAATAGATTTCAACGCGCGCTGTATTTTAATTATTTTTGTGTTCAATTATATTGGTTTTTCAGAAAACCGTGATCTAACTCAGGGTCTTCAAGAATAAGGTGGATGCTTTCTACAACAAGTGGAGGAATCAAGTCCAGCATATACAGGGTGTTAGGATAAACAGTTGCATTACTTTAAGGGGTGATTGTACCCTCATGGGTACGATTTTTTTCATATCTTATCTATATTTTTTGAAATAGAGGTGGGGACAGCAATTTCTCGGATTGAATTGAAAATTTTGTTAAACAAAGTTTTTATAAAAAAAATTAAAAGTATATTTTTAGACTCGTATTTTCATAAGCTTTCAATTGATACCCCACACCACAGGGTAGAAAAAAAATTTTTTTTTTTACCCTTTCTTACTCCCAAAATTGCACTCCAATATAAAAATTTAGATTTTTTTACTTCATTTATGATATTGGACCACCAATTGCTATATATACAGGGTGAAATTGATATCATTAGCATCCTTTTAAACTAAGAGTCTACCCATCAAACTGAACAACTTTTACTACTATGGGAGCAAACCGAACGGAGCAAAAAAAAAAAAATCTGCTGTTGCATACAATTTTGAGTCGAGTAAGCATTGCAGTTTAGTATAGGACAGCTGATCTTTTATTTGCTCCGATCTGTTTGCTCCCATAGTAAAAGTTGTTCAGTTTGATGGGTAGACTCTTAGTTTAAAAGGATGCCAATGATATCAATTTCACCCTATATATACCGAGTTTCAATTTCCTATGTCTTACGGTCTCTGAGAAAAATGCCTGTGACAGACGGACGGACGGACGGACAGACACCGAGCTGATTCCATAAGTGTTCCGTTTTTTCAATTTTGGTACGGAACACTAAAAACTATGTAGAACGTGAATAAGCGCAAAAGCTCATAAACCCCAACTGATTTATAACAAAATAATTCGATTGAAACAATAATTTCATTATTTTGATATACTTAAAATTTAAAGTTATTCGCATTTTAAGTTTTGAGGAAAAAATTATTTGTTATCATTTCAGCACTGAATGAAAGCGCTGACGTACTCATGGGTACATTTTAAGAATCTTGTTTTGGTAGTAAGTAGGGTGAGTGTGCCCGTGCGGTGGGTTGACATCCGGGACAGTGAATTTTGTAATTTTACAAACAAAATAATTAGTATTTTGAAAAAAATTACCTGTCTTGAAACCACGATAATTCGATTCTGCTCTCGATTCTAAACAAACTTCCTACTTTCTAGTTTTGCGTTTATTCATTAACACGTTGTATATTTTTGACGCCTTTATAATAAACGACCAAGAGCACTTCCTATTTTGCATTGTTTAGTTTATTATTGCTATAAAATTTTCCATGGTAATGACGGGGCGTTAAAACGCCTTAAGGCTCTCCCTCCCTAGTGCAAGGCTCTCTTTCTTACAACCAAGCTTTTGCAATTAGCCATCCCGCTTCAAATGCGTAGCTCCGGTCAGAATTTTCCGTTTTCTTTGAAAACCTGTATGATTTCTTATGAATTTTCAAAAAATAAGAAAACCACATCATTCTATATTGTATTGTGAAGAATATTGTAAATTTTCATATTCTTCTGATCAACAATGTAAGCGTAAAACGGTTACAACTGGAAAAAAGGGGTGACTTTAGATTCGTTTTTCTTAAGTTTTATCAATTAAAATAGATTTCGAGAAAATCCACATCACTTCTCATATCCTGTAGATTGTTCAGTTTTGTTTTCTGCTTAAAAAGTGCCATAGTTAATGCATATAAAATGGTTACAAAAGTTACTCAAAACCGGGCGGACGCCCCTGTTAGTATAAGAGATAAGTGTACTTTTTGCAACCATCAGCAGCAAGGCTGATTCAGTGTTTATGGGATGTAGAGTATCTTTGTGATGGGGAAGGACCAGGTCTGCCTGCATAACTCCAGTCGGTTTAGGAGTTACTGATGATTAAAGGTCTGTAAAAAATTTGCGATCAGCTGCACGACTGATCGTATGATATTGTTGTAGTATGCACTGTAGCTATATGAACAGTACAAAAACTGTCAAGTTCTGCCAGTCGGTTTAGGAGATACAGCTAGTCAAAGTTCCGACCTTTGAACGGCTGTATCTCCTAAACCGACTGATGAACCATGTCAGTTTTTGTACTGTTCACATAGCTACAGTGCATACTACAACAATAACATAGGATCAGCCTTGCAGCTGACCGGAAATTTTTTACAGACCTTTAATCATCAGTAACTCCTAAAACGACTGGAGTTATGCAGGCAGACCTGGTCCATCCCCATCACAGAGAAGCTCTACACCCCATAAACACTGAATCAGCCTTGCTGCTGATGGTTGCAAAAAGTACACTTATCTCTCGGAATATGTTCTTGGGGTCCATCGCCCGCCATATCAAAGCATATTTAAAGAAAAGCCACTCTATGTAATGATATGCATTAGATGACTGTGCTGTGTATTAATCTCCAAATAGTACGTTATTACAAGTGAGAGAGATAAAAAATAATAGAAAAAGACGAGAAAAAAGAGGTCAGTAACTGGACTGAGAGTACGGTAGCAAGGCGTACAGACGAACGGCATGTTGGACTGGCTAGAGTATGTTGCGTGTTTTATTCAACATCTTGTTAAGGTCATCCTAAGCTTACTTTTAAAGATGGTTCGTATTTTTTATCCTTCTATTGAATATATATTATGTGGGCACCTGATTGCAAAGCAGAGGCCCAACTCCTTAATCATCATCTCATTATCTAATGTTTTTGAAATATTTTGTGCACTTATAAAAAGTGTGTAGTTTGAGACATAGTTGGTGTTGTTCCAATGTTTCTGTATGTGTAATTTTTTATACATTTAAATTGAAGAGTCTCACTGCAGAGCAAATGCCTCCACATTAGCATTTACATAAATAAATTAATATGTTGAGCAAATACAATCTCATCTCAGGTCATCCCCGACGACATCGATAATTATCCTCCAGGACGTGGTAAAATATAAATCGAATCAAAATATAATTATATGTACCTATCCAGCACGATAAAAAATACGGAACACTAAAAACAATAGAAAGTAACTTATGTCTCGATACAGTAACTACACCGACTGTACCAGTACTAGAAGCACTCCACATATGTAAACACGATCAAGACGTCCACATCACTAGCGTGGTCTTAGTGTGGATACGACACATTGAAAAAAAAAGGCAGTCGGTTGGAGCAGGACTCGACCAGCAAAAATTATAAGCTTGCTTACCGAAAAACTTGCCGAAGAGGCAATTACAGATTTATAGCCTTTATCATTAGGTTCTTTTGCTTTTCATTTCTTAGTGATTTTTGTTTCGTTCCTATCTTCTTCTTTGTAGCCGTTTTCAACCGCAATGGTGTAGGCCTCCTTCAGTCTATGCCATCCCTTTCCATCTTGTGCTCTATATCTATCCATTTCACTTCAGCTGTTCTTTTGATATCGTCTTCCTCTTGTGTGTTTTTCTCCCCACTGTCTCCACTTCAACAGTTTAGTTCCGTTCCTATTATTCTTTATTATATTTTTTTATCTTGTAGTATCTAATTAAACTACATACGATCAGTTATATTTTATATGCGTCCACCTTATGTAACCACATGAAGGAATAAATTTCTTATCCACACAAATCTATCTCTAAACGCAAACGGCAGGTAATTACATCTCAGCGATGCTGCGCGGGCGCACCGAAAAAGCACACAATTATTGGCGCGTCTTCAATTAGCTCTGATGACTGACAGCATTTAGACTGCCTAGAGACACTCTTTAACAGTTCCGGATTGAGGCGGAGGGTCCATGTAGTGTTAGTATACATGTATCTTACAGCTAGTGTTAGTAACAAACATTTTATTTTATTTTGAAAACTCGGTATGGAGCTTCACCCAGTGCTGCAACAGCGGGGAGTCCCACCTGTCTTTAAACACGCTCAGGAGACCGTTAGTGCTGGCTCGGAGCCTGCCCAACATGGTGGCGCACCGTTTTCTCAATATACATAGTATAGAAGTTGATAAGGAGACAAGGTCAAGAAAAAATAATCCTATACATTTGAGTTGAGTGGTAGGTAGGTTTTGCAGGTTTTTGATTTTTTTTAAATCTTATCCCCTCAATCTTGTGTAGTATCTGGGTAGTAAAGGTAACACTAAAGTAAAGGTAAAACTATATCACATTGATAGATAGTTCTACACCCAGGAAGGGTGTCGTGCGAGACAACTAAGGGTTCACTAAGGAATGGGGGTCATTCACTTTGTAGAACTATCTACTATTCTGCTATTGCCTTCCTAACATCTGTTGTTTGGTGGTTATTAAGGAAAATTTCCCTCATAGAGACGATGGCTCAAGCCCAGCAGTGGACTATTGTAACAAATAATAGTGTCAAAATCAAAAAGAAAAACAAACAATCGAAATTATGCACTCCTCAAGTGATTTTTTTTGGGTTGTCCTCCTCTAAGTTCATAATGCTCCTTCCTTTACTATTTTTATTTCTCGGGGGCCCTAAGAGTGGCGGGGCCTCTCCGCATAATCCGGCCCTGGCCTACAGTGCTTTAGGTCCTAATAACTAGAGCACTAAGTTTAAGTGGGCGACACCAAAAAGTATCGCTTATATCTAGTTATTTTTTACTTACAGTTTATAAGCGGTAAATAGCAGCTACAATTCTTTTAAAATAGATTCTTCTGCTGTAAGAACGCGAGTTTACTGTATTGTATAATAATATTAAATACTAGCTATTTAATATTATTATGTTAACCAGCGACTTCGTCCGCACAAATTATATACCACATTTTAAGTCAGATCATGAGCCATCAAACAAAAAAGTTTCATCAAAATCGGTATAGTAGTTTTCGCGTGATGCTCGTTCAAACACACAAACAACAAACATCTTTTCTTAAATTTACAGTTTTATATAATAATCATAATCATCATCAGCGTAAACAGGGTCCAACTTAATATGCTGACGGTTTTTAAGAGGATAATCAGAATCAGACCTTGAAATTGAACAACTTTCTCTATGGGACTAACATCGAAATCCCGAAAAAAACATCAGCTGTTCCATACATTTCGGTCGACTAGGATTCCAGTTTTATAATATGAAACAGCTGATTGTTTTTTTTTTTGCGATTTCGATGATGGTCCCATAGAAAAAGTTGTTTAGTTTGATGGTCTGATCATTCTCTTAAAAAACCGTCAGTATTTTAGAAGTACATTGTAGGTGCCAACGCAGAGCAGATCCTTTATCAATCAATCAAATAATGCAGCAAAGGAAAACAGAGAAGAAGTAACAAGAGGTAAATAAGGCGGTCTTATCACTAAAAAGCAATTTCATCCTGGCATCCTAACCTTCTTTTAGGTAATAAACTTAAATCACTTCAATTTTGCTCTTGCCTTCAGACTACCAACGTTCTCCCCGTGTGTATTGAACCAGGCGACTAAGGGATATAATTTCTTTTCTAATGTTACTTTGGGTAAAAACTAGGGTAATAACGTAACTTTTTACGCTAAAAAACTCTTACATTAGGTAACGGTAGGATTTAAAAAACATATTCATAACCGTTCTTACAACGTTATTAGCATTTCTTTTTCTCTCTCAATAGCCGTAACCTTTTAATAATCTCACATAAAAATTCCTAATATAAAATAAAAAAAGACTATCACATAATAATAAATTAAAGAAGCCTACAGAACTAGTCGCGGGCAAGTCAAGTCTATCAATAGGCCAGTCTGCGGAGACTGAAAGTGGTCCGCCAAGGACGCCCGGTCGAGGAGGCTGCGGATACCCGCTCCTTCTCTCCCTAGGACTGCGCTGTGGTGCAAGTTGTAAGCGACTGCATTATGTAACTGAAGAATGCACTTCATAAATTAACTAAGCTTACAGAACCAGTCGCGGGGAAGTCAAGTCTATCAATGGGCCAGTCTGCGGAGACTGAAAGTGGTCTACAAAGACGCCCGGTTGAGGAGGCTGCAGATAACCGCTCCTTCTCTCCCTAGGACTGTGCTGTGGTGCAAGTTGTAAGCGACTGCATTATGTTACTGAAGAATGCACTTCATAAATTAACTAAGCTTACAGACCCAGTCGCGGGCAAGTCAAGTCTATCAATAGGCCAGTCTGCGGAGACTGAAAGTCGTCCGCCAAGGACGCCCGGTCGAGGAGGCTGCGGACACCCGCTCCTTCTCTCCCTAGGACTGTGCTGTGGTGCAAGTTGTAAGCGACTGCATTATGTTACTGAAGAATGCACTTCATAAATTAACTAAGCTTACAGAACCAGTCGCGGGGAAGTCAAGTCTATCAATAGGCCAGTCTGCGGAGACTGAAAGTGATCTACAAGGACGCCCGGTCGAGGAGGCTGCGGATACCCGCTCCTTCTCTCCCTAGGACTGTGCTGTGGTACAAGTTGTAAGCGACTGCATTATGTTACTTTAAAGAAGCTAAAGGAACTAATCGCGGGGAAGTCAAGTCTATCAATAGGCCAGGCTGCGGAGACTGAAAGTGGTCCGCCAAGGACGCCCGGTCGAGGAGGCTGCGGATACCCGCTCCTTCTCTCCCTAGGACTGCGCTGTGGTGCAAGTTGTAAGCTACTGCATTATGGTTACTTTAAAGAAGCTATAGGAACTAATCGCGGGCGAGTGAAGTCTATCAATAGGCCAGTCTGCGGAGACTGAAAGTGATCTACAAGGACGCCCGGTAAGGCGTGCGGATACCCGCTTCTTCTCTCCCTAGGACTGCGCTGTGGTGCAAGTTGTAACCGACTGCATTATGTTACTGAAGAATGCACTTCATAAATTAACTAAGCTTACAGAACCAGTCGCGGGGAAGTCAAGTCTATCAATAGGTCAGTCTGCGGAGACTAAAAGTGGTCTACAAGGACGCCCGGTCGAGGAGGCTGCGGACACCCGCTCCTTCTCTCCCTCGGACTGTGCTGTGGTGCAAGTTGTAAGCGACTGCATTATGTTACTGAAGAATGCACTTCATAAATTAACTAAGCTTACAGACCCAGTCGCGGGGAAGTCAAGTCTATAATTAGGCCAGTCTGCGGAGACTGAAAGTGGTTCTCCAAGGACGCCCGGTCGAGGAGGCTGCGGATACCCGCTCCTTCTCTCCCTCGGACTGTTCTAAGTTATAAGCTACTGCGTTATGTTACGGAAGAATGTAAATGATTTTCAAGTTATTCGATTAAACGGTCGTTTGGTTTCAATATAATGTAGGTACTTTCTAGATTTCGAACTATCATCGAATTCGGTCTTTTGATCCAGCTATAAATAATAATTTTCAGTTTTAAGTCTATACTTTTTTTACTGCTGCGGGCACGGTCCATTCGATCCCAGTAGAGTGCAGTAGATAATTTTACTTGCCTTCACGAGTAACGGTTTTCAGATTTCACAAAAAGCGATAAAACGCGTTATACGAAGTGTGAAACCATCCTTACAGTTTTCTTTCACGTCATAAGAATTAAATCTTCGTTAAAATAATAAGCATCATTGTAGTGTGCGTATATTTATCGCATTTGTGGGCCCTAAGTTACTCGTAGCGTTTGTGTAATGCCGACACGACTGCGGACAGTAGTGGTGTGTAAGCCAACACAGAATCATCATCATTCTTTTCATTTAACATATCTTGCTATAATCTTGCTACGAACAATTATATAGAAATGTTAGCCAAGAATCCTTGCACTATAGATGTAGAGGCTTGCACATTTTTAAGTCAAACTGACGGACAGTATTAAAATTTTGGGAAAGAAACACGCTTTCCTCTTATAGCGTGTACCGACAAAAAGTTTTTTATGGTAGTATTAACAATACAAACCTATACTTAATACGCGTTAAGTTTGGTGTCTTGCAATCTTAGAGGCTTCTCTGAGGTCATGCTAAATTAACTAAGAACTTAAATAAAAACCAAATCGAAAGATGCAGTGTGCTGCAGAACAACCTTGTTATATTTGTACACTTCAATGTGCATTTTAGTCCAAGGCATTTTATAAACCATGATACAAGTAGTTATTAATTAATTTATGAATTAAATAAACAAGAATACAACGTACAACGATAGGTTTTATATAAAACTAGCTGTTGCCCGCGACTTCGTCTGCGTTACCCGGATAAAAAGTACCCTATGTGTTAAGCCAGGCCATGGTCTATCTGTATGCCAAATTTCATCAAAATCCATAGTCTAAAAAAACAAGGTCTTCTATTCCCAGAGTGACACAAGCCTACGTCACAAAAAAATGGCCGCTAAACATGGTAAAAGGGTATGATGACGTAGGCTTGTGTCAGTCACGTGGTCAGTCACGTGGTCGGAAGAGAATACCAGGCGCAGTATATTATTGTACCATGATCAAAATCCGTTCAATAGTTTTTACGTGAAAGCGGAACAAACATCCATCCATCCATCCATACTTACAAACTTTCGCATTTATAATATTAGTAGGATTTGCAGTTTTGTATGGAAAAGCAGAATTTGTTTTTTTTCGCGATTTCCATGTTTGGTCCCATACCTAGAGATAGTTGTTCTGTTTGGTCGACTTATCATCCCATTGAAAAGTTTCCGCCCCCACAGTGTTTTCAGAAGGACCCTGTCCCTTTATAATATGGTATATTTATTTCGGTACTGGGTATAAGAAGGTCCTCAGATACTATGTACCTATTAGGGGATAATACCTATATAGGGTGTAATAAACCACCTTTTATTATTACTTATAGCTTTATTCCTTACAACTGATATGTGATAGTACCTACTAACATAGACATTTTATTTTGTTTAGTATGACTAGAATTAATCTTATATTATTTTAATTGTGTATTAGTTTTAGTGCAAGGGCCGCCTAAGCGGTAAAAGCCTCCTCCAAATTACTCCAGTCCTTACTCCGTTTCTTCTCTATAGTGATGGAGAAAATGCAAAAAAAAAGCTTCTGTCGCACATCATTTGAGATGAGTATACGCAATGCAGTTTTGTATGACACAACAGATTTTTTTGGGATTTCGATGTTTGCTCCATAAATGAAAGTTGTTCAGTTTGCTCATCTAAGCCAGCCCTATGACACGGGTGTTTTTTTACACCCTGCATATTCTAACGTTTTAATATGACGTTTTAGAATCTTATAAAGTCTATCAAAACGAGACATTCCATAGAACCTTGGAGCGTATTATTTCCCTGAAATCTTTTATACTTTTTCTCGTCCGTGCACTCATTCAACTGCTAAGCAGACGGCCCATCCATCTTCGTCAGCCCAGACGCCTGTGCATTAGCCAGACTATGCCGGACGCCATCACAAAATTATAACCACCTCTTTCTTTCACACGCGAATCTAGCTCTAACTTACTTGCTATCTCTGTTTGGTATAGAAATGATTCAGCGATTTATCCTGCAAAAGGTCGTAAGAATTTCAGCTTAGTAACACAATTTGGAGCTTTTACAGGTTTTTTTAAGGTTTATTTTGTAATGGTTTAAATTAAAAGAATTAAATTCGAAAAGCAAGTGTTAATACTGAGTGCAACAATCTTTTTCTCGGACGCTTCTTGCAATATCTGAAATTGGATGGTGTTATGCATGTAGTGTTTTGATTGTCTTGTTATTAACATGTTTATGTACCGTTTTACTCGGTTAACTTTGCGATAGAATCGTTTTTTGAGTGTTTACATGTTTTTTTGAGCTTTTATTTTGCTGATTAAGTCTTGTGTGGTACAGTTGGCAACAAAGATCACTATATAAGTAGGTACTTACTTATACAGGGCCACAGAAATAATATAAATAAATTAGTATTCCCACATTTTCGACTCAGTAAAGTCAACACATCTTTCATGGGGCACTGTATACGCTTTTATAATAAGATACCAGAGGATATTCTAAACTTACCAGACAAAAAGTTTAAGTCTCATGTTAAACAAGTCCTCTGTAAAAAAGGTTACTATAAACTCGATGATTATTTGAATGACCAAAATGTCTGGTCTTGACAATTTTACACTATGTAATGCAATATTGTATTTTAATTGTACTTTGTACATTTTGTTTTGTTTAAAAGATGTGTGTTGTAGAGTTTCTGGCCGCATCTTCTCTCAACGGAACACCTTCCGACGCGGTGGTAGAGTCAAAAAATGACGTCAAAAAGCTATCTATATGATATTATTTTGAATAAAAAAATTTTGAATTTTGAATTTTTGAATTTTGTTCTACATACAGGGCGTAAATTAAATGCGTTTTATAATTAAGTAATTTAGAGTCTAAAGCACAGTTTAGACCATCAAACTGAACAAGTTTCACTATGGGACCAAAGTTGAAATCGCGGAAAAATAATTTACTGTTCTATAGAAAAAAGTAAATGGTGAGTCTACCCAAATGTATGGAACAGCAGCTATTTTTTCGCAACTACAATATCGGTCCCATAATAAAAGCTTGGAGCTCCCGATATTTCGGCTGTGTCTGCTCCTCAAAAACGGTGATAGTAAAAGTTGTTCAGTTTGAGGATGATGATCTGAAGCAACCCCCTTTAGCATGTAACGCATTTATCATCAACATCCTGTATAATAAAGGAAATGAGTTTTATATTACGAAAAATACGCCAGTAATTTTAAACATCTCAGGTCGCAATAAATTGTACGGAGCTGCTTTTTTTGGGAGGTTGTTAGGATAGATACCAGTAATATAAAACCAAATTTGCAGCTTCGAAAGACCTGTGCTAACCAAGTGGTGCTCGAAAAACCTCGAATTTTTCGGACTTTTTTCAGGTTTTGACTTATAACTTCTAAATGGTGCATTTCACATAAAAATTGTTCAAGACGTGTTTAAAGCAGACAAAATTTTCTACAAATTTAATTCAATTGCAGCTCTGTAAGTTAAGTAAGTCTTGAGATACAGCACGTTAAACATTGGCAATTTTTCCCAAAAAGTTCAAAATTGTAGTTTTAGCCGTCTTCCGAACAGGATATCGGCTAAAATACTCATTCTACGAGGTAAATTATAAGAAATTAATTTGGAAAACAGTTATATAGCTTTAATTTAAGCATAAATGTAACCCTGTACAGTGATTAGTTCCTTTGTTATCAGGAAAAAAACGAAATATAAAGGGAATAGGTTTTAAAAAAAATGGAGCCTCAGGCATTGCAAGAATTTTTTAAAGGACAAAAATACATAACTTAGTAGGAAATGGTTTATATCATCCAAAATGAAATTAAGTATAATTAATAATCTATCTATACTATGATAAAACTGTAAATGTTTGTTTGTTTGTTTGTTCGCGCATCACGTGAAAACTACTAGACCAATTTTAATTAAACTTTTTGTATTTGAAACCTTATGACTAGACGTATAAACTGATATATATTTGATCTCGCTACCATGACGAGTGCCGGTGCGAACGAAGTCGTGGGCAAATCTAGTGCTATTATTAAACTGAAAATGTTTGTTTGTTTGTTCGCTCATCACGCAAAAACTAAAAGACCGATTTTGATGAAACTTTTGTTGTCTGCAAGCTTATGGGTAGACTTAACATTTGGTATACCATTTATTTTGCTACGATGATCAGAACTTGGGAACCCATGCGGATGAAGTCGCGGGGAAACTAGTACTTAATTACAAAAGTATATAAAAACGAGAGTTTTCCCACGACTTCGTCCGCACGGGTACCCGTCATTGTAGCAAAATAAATTATATACTAGAGATTGGTCTAATCATAACCTTTCAAATGCAATAAGTTTCATCAAAATCGGTTTAGTAGTTTTCGCGTAATGCGCGAACAAACAACCATTTACAGTTTTATAATTCTTCTTATCGTGTGGGCAGAGCCCTGGTGTTAGAGTTTTTTCAGACCACCTTACGGCCTCTGACGTGGTTTTTATGTAACGATTATTACACCAGTGATAGTAGCCGGGACCAATGGCCTAACGTGCCATCCGAAGCACGGAATCATCTTTCTTTTCAGACAATCAATTGATTCAGCCTGCAATGTCTTAATCAACTGGGGAAAAACGCACAAAGTGACATTTCACTAGGTGTCCCGTGGGAATCGAACCCACGACCTCCGCGTTGAGAGCCCAATGCTCTTAACCATTAGACCACGGAGGCAGTTTCATAATAGTATAGATTATTTTGGTAGTTTGGGGGACCTGAACGTGATGTGATGGTGGAAGAAATACACAATACCTACAATGAAAATTATAATTTATTTTCTATTTCTTGTAATAAATTACAAACTAAGGGACTGTTTTTAGGGCTCCGGAGACTCTTCTGTGGTCAAATCTAGTAGTAAAGATTCGTCGAATTCATCTCCTTCATGCGTCTCATCCATGGCTAAGGGAGTAGTATTCAGGCAGGTCTTCCCCTGACAAACATTGCAGAGAGCCGAGCATTTCAGCACTGCTCTCTAGCAGGAGCATTATCTTCCTCCTCAGTCCGCACCCTTTCTGGCACTTGCATGATAGGAATTTCAGAAGGGTTAGCGGTCAGCCCCTGCCACGTCCTTGATCACTCCAAGTTAGTGCATGGGCTCTTTCTCTATCCCCAACCACTTCTGCACTCTCTGCCTCTTCGGTGGGGGGCAGAAGAGCGGGGCGGGCTTAATAAATGACTTACTAAACTTACAGAGCTGAAATTAAATTCAAATTACAGATAATTTTATCTTCTTTAAAAACGTAGTAAATAATGTTTATGTAAGATGCACCGTTTAGAAGTTATAAGTCAACCCCTGAAAAAAGTCAGAAAATTTCGAGGTTTTTTAAGCACCACATGTCGGTTAGCACAAGTCTTTCGAAGCTGCAAAATTGGTGTTATGCTACTGGTATCTACCCTAACAACATCCCAAAAAATCAGCTCCGTGCAATTTATTGCGACCTAACGCGATTTTTATGTCTAAGGTTACTGGCGTAAAATTCAAAATTAAAAGAACCCGACTGCGAAAAAAGTGAACTATTATTACTATATTTAGCAAAAATCATTGTTACAAGTTCGGGTTAGAACCCTGACTCCCAAAATAATTTTATGAAGTTCAGGAGTCAGTGCCTTTCCATCAGGAAGCTGGCATAAAATCCTTGCTTTCCATCGTTCGTTTTTTCAGCTTTAAAACTAAATCGTTAGGTATAGTATAGATAGTAAATGGTCATTCGAAATGAAAAATGATAAGAATATAGATGATTTTGAAATACCATTCAATGATATCTCACTCTACATTTATTTTCTTTTTCACAATATGGAGTCTGTTTGTCGCTATATTGAATTTTGATTACTGTCATGATGTATTTAGTGACATTGATGTGATAATCATCAAAATCGGCTCACGCGTCTCTGGAGTGCCACAAAGGAACAAACTGATAATAAAAACACATTACCCTTCCTTTGCGTCGCGCCGTCGGGTAAAAAAAGACCATTGACTGAATTAATATTTATATGACTGTCTCACTCAGATAATAGAAAAACAATTTTAACATCTTTTTTAGAAATTCATTAAATATGTTTGTTTTCAAGTGAGTACCTACCTAACTGCGATTCAATTAAAAACTAACCTATCGCAACGTGAAGTATCACATAAGTTATAGCAAGAGGGTACAACAAACGCTCAAGACTGTAATCCATCTACTTCAGGGCCCGCGGGGGAGGGCAGCGGGCGGGGTGCAGTAGACATTCTAGTGGGACAAGCCACGGGCGCTAGCGGAGGCGGAGGCAGAGGCGGTTTGTAGGGCACAAGTTATTACAAGATACACGCTCACGACTACTAATCCATCTACTTTAGGGCCCGCGGGGGGAGCGTAGAGGGGTGGGGTGCAGTAGACATTCTAGTGGGACAAGCCATGAGCGCTAGCGGTGGCGGTTTGTATGGTTATTATAAAATTCAGCATACGCTTAAGACTTGGTAATCTGTCTACTTCAGGAAGGAAAGGGGGGTTTGCACTAGACATTATTATTGCACTAGTATTTATTCTTTGTTTATTGAGTAGGACACTGGCGACTGCGGGGGTGAATTGAATAAAAGCTACTGTAAGATACGGCTCAATGTAAAATAAGGCTCAAGACTCAAGTTCGCTTAAAGATCCTAAGTTGATGCTGTGTTCAGACGATTCACCTTTATTTATCCCTTGCTTTTTTACAAAACCTATACAATGAAACGTCACTCGATTTATTAGAAATAACAAAATGTTTCCAGCCCCCTTTTCGCTGTATTGGTCGAAAAAAATGGTTACTTCTTAACTACTACTTTTTTGTGTTCAATTTCATTCCAAATGTCGATTCAATAGGTGCAAAAAATTAGCGAGTGATTGAGGCGGGGGCCGGGGCATACAGACAGACAGAATGGATGAAAGTGTAAGGGTTTCTTGTTTGACTACAGAATCCTAAAAAAGATTTTACGTCGCTATCCACAAATGATGGAACAGGCACAGGATGCCTACTTTCCTCTCCGTCGACACACGCTCCCCGCTCGTGCTTGCGCCACACATTGCACCGCATGATGCATTAATCCCTGTTCCCTGCGGACGGATCCCTAATATATGATCGCGGGTTCGACGCGGTCACCCTGCGCCTGAGTTTGTGACGAACACGTTTTTAACTTACATTCTAATTATTTTGTTAAGTGCTTAGCTTCGAAGATAGGATGGGATCTTGAGGAAAATGTTTTAATGCAATATCATTTATTTTGACGAGGGCGACGCGCCCGTCGATCAGAGGCACGTTTCGGAGAGACATAGACTTTCAATAACGAAGGTTCGGTTTGAATCCACACAAACCACATGACGGTGAAAGAAAAACATCGTGAGAACACTTGCATATTATGTCCATACAAAACGGAATTACGATCTATTAGTTATTAAAGTAAAAAATAAATTTGTGAACACAATCTAGAAACCAATATCAGTGCCGGTACCTCGTCACATTTCCGTTAAATGTTTAGTTTCAATGCTAGGATTAATTTAAGATTGCCCCCGTTCTGGGTCGTTTCTGGTGCAGAGGCTAGCCATAGCAAATCAGCGTGGTAAGGTAACGCTGCTGGCGTTATGGGCTCCTTTGCGCCGGGATCGACAAGGCCCGCCCCTTGTATTTGACTGAGCATGTTCGCGGGCTCCTGTTGACGATGCGTGTTGCAGATTTCTGTCTGTATTTCATTGTTTTGACGAAGCATGTAGAAACATCAAATCAGCAGATTTATGTCTGTTTGTGTATTCTTAAAATTGACGACGCTTGTATTTAAGATTGTACGGAAACCTTTGGGCCACTGTAACTTTGAATTGTAACACAGCGGTTTCTTTACATGATTCGAATTGGTTGGAGCCGTAGCATGAAAGAGATGATGGACGCTGTTCCGACAATAACGGTTGATGATAATGAAATTTTCTCAATAGATGTGTCAAGTAGTGCCATGCGACTGGTCTTTCACCCTCCAAAACACTGCACAAGATACTTACAAGGTTACTAAGGGATGAAATGGGATGGTCCCATTCTAAGTCGGAACCGCACCGGTTCTAGTTCGCAAATAAACGATAAAAATGCAAATTATATTCGATATCTATTTTAGTTTTAGTGAGTGCATCTTTATGAATATGTTGATAGAACCGGTTTAGCATGCACTGTTTAGATGGTGTCATTGTCAAGGTCAGAACTACCACAGGTGTCGTAACATTTATTATACCTACAAGCCTACAGTACAGATTGCATTCGGTGACATTTTACTGTTACTGTTTTGCACTAATATCTTACTACAAGCATACGATTAATTAATAATTCTATGCTAAAAGGGCTGGTCTGTATTTTATTATACATGTGCCTATGATGATTATCCAAATATCATCAGCCTATTATACCTACATCCCAGTGCAGGGCACAGGCCTATCCTCAAGGAGAGTGCATAGGGGTTAGTCTTACACGCGTGCCCAATGCGGATTGTAGACTACACATAGGCATCTCTCATCTCATCTCTATTTTTATTTATTATATTTTGTTATTTGCAGAATAAATAAAATGTCCTTCACGTGTGAAAGTCATATTTATTCATTATTTTGATGTTATCTAAACTGCGGTTCCCAAAATTAGAATACAATACAAGGGTATAAACAAATAGATGCAAGATGCACTCTATCGCAGAGGTCGTCGGTGCATATTCGTTTGACCTCAGACCGTCCCGACGCGACGACCCCCGCGATCTTTTAGTTACCTATTTAATGAATATCAATTTTACTTGAGATGTGGCTGGAAACAGTCATCATAATCATCGTCATTATCATCATCATTTTCATAGGCCTTTTGCAGTTGATACAACTAAAACGTGAACGTGTACTGAATACAACGTGCTAATAATTGACGCAGAATGATTACTAATAAAGCGCTCTATACAAAACGAAGTTACAAATAGTTTGGACATTTAGTAATTAAAGTAAAAAATACATACACCAATATTTGTGTCGTCAGATTTCCTGTCGTGTCGTAACCGCGGAGCTTCACCACTAGTAGTTTTTATTACACTATGCCAGTATTCAATACAACCAATTCCATTTATCCGGTGTCTGTCCGAATGCAGGCTATTTAATTTTACACGTGAGTGAAACTTCAATTAAATTATCAATTATTTTTAAGTACGCTTATTTAACGTTGGAAAATTGTGAAGCTTTTTTATTCATTTACTTTACCTACCTACTAGGTATACTTTTCATTTTCATGCAAGCTTTTCCAATGGTTTCTTTTTAATTAAGAATTTAAAAGGATTTAAAAAAGAGAAAATTATGGGAAATTTGGTAGGTAAATTATATTAGGTCGGTATCTATTCAATTATCATAATAATATTATGAAAAATTATTTTATATTCAGTCTCTACAGGGTGTTATAGTTGCGTTACTTTAAGGGGTGATTGTACCCTGTCCCATATATTTGCGTCAAGTAGGTGTTACAGTCAGGTACTAAACCTATGGTACACCTACAGCAGATTGTTTTTATCATTTCAGGTTTGTTCCTATAGTACCTATAGTACTTGTTGTTCAGTTTAATGGTTTGAACCACATCTGAAAATTTGGAAAGTGATTATAAAATCGCCTCGACAAAAGAAAGTTATCGATTTTGGAAACATTATTTACAGGTTTTGTGTTTATTATTTTTAGGACATTGCATTTGCATGCTAATATACAGACAGACTACAACAATGATTCGATTTTATATTAATTTATTATACAGGGTGTAAAATAAAATGGGACAGCTACTCAAAGGGGTGCTTCAGACCATCAAACTGAACAACTTTCTCTATGGGACCAATATCGAAATCGCGAAAAAAAATCCGCTCTCCCATACAAAACTGCAAACATAACTCGACTGAAATGTATGGGACAGCAGATTTTTTTTTCGCGATTTCAATATTGGTCCCATAGAGAAAGTTGTTCAGTTTGATGGTCTGAAGCACCCCTTTAAGTAGCTGCCCCATTTTAATGTACACCCTGTATAGGGTCCTTCTTAATATAATATGCTGATACTTTTTTGAGAGGATATTCAAACTGAACATCTTTTTCTATGGCCCCAACATCGAAATCGCGAAAAAAAAAACAACTGTTCCATAAAAAACTGCAAACCTAGTCGAGCCAATTGTATGGGATAGCAGATTTTGCGATTTCGATGTTGGTCCCACAGTGAAAGTTATTTAGTTTGATGATCTGATCTGGTCATTCTCTTAAAAAACGGTCAGCTTATTAAGTTGGACCCTGTATACACGACACGTCACACACCCTGTTTGAGTCTGTAGAAGCGTTTGTTGATTTTTCAGATTAAGCGCAATGCGGATTGTCTCGACTATTTGGTTAGGGTTCCGTAGGCTCTAGGGCTATTACATTGTTATTACTAGACGTAGACTCAGTCCTCAATCCTCTGTAAAGGGTGTGCTTTGAAGAAAAGGCTGCGCACGTGCTGTTGGAATGCACCGGGCTAGCACACTATCGGGCACAACTCCTCGGATCACCGGGTTCTCTTCCCAGAAGTATTCGGCAGAACGAGCTGGTGGGCTTCCTGGAAGAGCTGGGATGGCAGGATTAGTCATTCCCACCACACGCAAAATTGGCGGCTAAGTCGTCGAGTTGCGGAAAATGAGCCCGCTTAACCAATACTAGGCGTAGACTGACAAGGTAACGCGCGCGATACTGAAAAACGATGGAGACATGACAAGAATGTATGAAAAATCTTGCCTTTGTTTGACTTAGTTGAATCAAAATCGCATACGCAGAAAGAGACACAAGCAACATCGATTTTGTCTCGTTCACTCTTTTATGTGTAAGGAATATACTATAGTTTTGTCTCCATTCTTTATACATAGGTAAGTATGATAGTGCATTAGATAGTAGTAAATGGAGCAATGTAGTCTCTGCTTATTATTCCTAACTCAGTATTTATTTATGGTATGGCTGGTTCTATTGCACTTTAAAAAAAACATTAAATACAAAATACTCAAAGAGCAGCGTTATTGATTTACCCCGATAGTAGACAAAAATAACAACGAAATTAATTATGCTTGAGACAAGACAAAAAACATCTGGCCTCAAAAAAACTGCAATCCAATGTATGGAACAGCAGATTTTTTTTGCGATTTTGATGTTAGTCCCATCGAGAAAGTTGTTCAGTTTGATGATCTAATCATCCCTTTAAAAAACCGTCCACATATATATCATAAAGAAAAACCCTATGGGTGTAGCAATAAACCCTAGTAATACTTAAGAGGCTTCAGACCATCAAACTGAACAACTTTCACTATGGAGCCAACATCGAGAGAAAATAAAAAAAATCTGCTGTCCCATACAAAACTGCAGTACCGACTCGACTAAAATGTATGGGACAGCAGATTTTTTTTATTTTTTTCTCAATGTTGGCTCCATAGTGAAAGTTGTTCAGTTTGGTGGTCTGAAGCACCCCCTTAAGTATTACTAGGGTGTATTGTTACACCCTGTAGAATAATTATGAATTCCTTTATGAGGTACAGAACCCTTCTTGCTAGTGCAACCTATTCAATACTTGACAATTTTTTTCGGCAATTGATTGGCTCTCGCAAATAAAGCAAATGAAGGCGGATTGAATTTGTGATGAGCTTTTAGCAATTTATTTCTGTTTAGTGCTCTGCATCGCAGACTGCATGTGCATTGTGCATTATACATATATAATACTTTTAAATTATCGTAATTTTCCAGGAAGCTGGCATAGGCATAGAATACTTATATATTAATTAATAATATCCCCCGGGGGAAAAAAAGACCCTAGGTCTTTTTTTATTGTTATTTTTTTTACTAATATTAAGGGCCTGTTTCACCACTTCCGAGTAAAGAAAGAAAGAAAGAAAGTTTCCTTTTAAATTGTTGTCAATAGACTGCAATATGGTAAATAAGCAATTATACAATCTTTTTGGTGTTACAAATAGCAGTAAGAATTTAGAAATAAAAATTAAAATACTTATAATAGTCGATAATCAAAGCAAACAGAATTTCCCGTTGGCCCCCACTGGGGCAGCAGTAGCAGTGGGGGACATTGGGATTAACCTGAAGAAAGGTGGTGACGTCGCGTAGCATAATCATTGAAATATTAATTTACTACGTAAAACCATAATACTTACCTATGCTCATCATCATCATCATCATCATTAGCCTATCATCGTCCACTGCTGAACATAGGCCTCTCCCAAGGCGCGCCACAAAACTCTGTCCTCGGCCTTCCTCATCCAGTCGCTCGCCGCTACCTTTTTTTGGGTCGTCTCTCCAGCGGGCAGCAGAGCGTCCCACACTACGCCCAGCAGTTCGCGGTCTCCACTCTAGAACTCTGACACCCCACAGTTATCAGTTCTTCGGCAGATATGGCCCACGATTATTTTGCACAGTGAAAATGTTAAACATTTTGATATACCTGTCTTTTTAAATGTACTTATTTAAAAAATCTTCTAAAATAAGATTCACCCTATAGATTTTGTTTTTTAAGCGTGATTTTAGCACTGAAAACAAACAAAAAACAGTTCTCGAAGATTTTTGGTTCGACGAACTTTTTTCTCTCTAGGGGTTAGAATTTTTTGCCGGTTGCCAGTTTGTGCAGTTTTTCCGGAACTCGGCAACTTCCGTCATTCGTCTTCGTGCGATGCATGGGAAAAGTTACTGACAGATCGGTGCACTGCCGGCCGAGATAAGTGTACACATTAGATAGATGCATATTGCTAGGTGTTCCGGTAATAAAGCTTTGTTGTTTACTTTGTAGTAAGTGATGAGAATTCTAAGCACAAGTTTCTGTGGCACTAGTGGACTATGAAAAATAAAAAAGGAATTTACGACGATAATTATATCGGTACGTCGGTAAAACAAACCATAAAAAAGAGTAGTTGTCAGAAAGAAAAATGTTTTTGATAGCATTATAATACGTATCATGTACGATTGTTTGCCAGTTCTTTTCATATGCCTCTAGATAGCTTGATTTTTTCATATGTTAAACTGACAAAAATTACAACACATAGCCCGGCTTGCACCAATACGTATTTAGGCTTTAACGTATTTAGTGACCGCTCTGTCTCTCACACTGCTCATACAGTGACAGCATCATAGTTAAACATGTTTAAGCTTAAATTCTTTTTGGTGCAAGCCAGCCTTAATCAACGAAAATAAAAAAATATATATCTCTGTCACCTGCCAGTGTACAACCACTGGTGCAACGTCAATACCGACGGCTACTAATTTATGGAAAACCTTCGGAAAGTCGCATGCCGCGGGGCGCGGGGCGCGTCGGGTCGCCCGCCCGGGGGGAGTATTGCGCGCTCAAGCGACGAACGAACGCGCCCCGAGGCAAACTTCAGCGGTGTATACTTACGATGGCCGATAGTGTATCAGTAAGCGACTCACGTAATGCAAATAGTTGTAGAAAACTTTGATGTAATTTTAAGAATTTTCAGCGTACCTACTTCTTGGAGTCGCCTGCGGTTTTTTAGATTGCGCAGATTTTTTTGGTTAGATTTGTAGGTATTTCGTTTTTTATAACACGGATTATTTAAAATGGAAACTCTACATTTCTTTAACTTTTCCAGTCGGACTTGCGCACCAAGTGTTCCACCGTATTTGAAAAAAGAAATGTACCTACTTTTGTTTTACTTTAAGGTTTAAATGTGAAATTACCATTCTGTTTCAGTAGGTTCTAGCATGCCACGCACGAAAAAGCGACAAAACGATAAAATTATCATGGGTGTTCATTTCGGCATGCGCTGCCGCTGCGTAAACGTAAAAAGTTAAAAAAAAGATACATGCGCACATCTCACCAGGAGTGCGATTTTTTAATCTCATTCGCTGAGTTCAGCAGTTGTAAATGTCAAAATTACTGTGGAGATATGCATCTTTCTACTGCTGATTTGACGTTCAAAAATCATACTTCAGGAGTGCGATTTTTGAAAGTCAAATAATCAGTAGAAAGATGCATATCTCCACAGTAATTTTGACATTTTCAACTGCTGAACTCAGCGAATGAGATTAAAAAATCGCACTCCTGGGCCTAGCAGCACTTCACCTAACTCGGTTTCTCGGAGTTGGGATGCTAGGCACACTGGAGATACGATTTTTCATGTTGAGTTGTAATTAGATAGACTAATTAGGTAATCTAAACTATTATAAAACTTAACAGAAGTTGTGTCTGTACATTGAAGATACCTACAAGAAATGGATTACGGTATGGTTTTTATTTTAGGTGTCCCTATCTGCAAATCAACCTTTTTAATTAGAATTTTTGTCAGTCTGTTTGTTTGTACGCAAAAACGACTAAACCGATTTTGATGAAACTTTTTTGTTTGATAGGTTATGATTTGACTTTAAACCTGGTAAGTGCCTATATAATTTGTGTGGACGAATTCGTGGGTAAACTCTAGTATATTAATGAATGCTCGATCCTTCCAGCTCAGTTGACGTAAAGGTTGATGTAACAGCGTGCGCGCGAGACTGCGCACAGACTGCAAAACTGCATAATTTTGTATGCATTCCTGGTTACAGTACACACTAAGATATTATTACGTATTATTTTCCTACTCTTTATTTTATTCAAATTAAAATCGCATATTAAAGTAAAAAGGGGGCATTAATAACACAATGAAACTGGATAACGAAAGTCGAAATCGCGAAAAAAATAGCGTTTTATCATACAAAACAGCAATTGACTCGATACAAATGTATGAAATAGCGGATTTTATGCGAAAAAATAATTTAAAAAAAAATCGCCGTCGCGGGACGCTCGGGAGTGCGATTTTTGAATCTCATACGTTGAACTCAGCAGTTGAAAATGTGTGGAGATAAGCATCTTTCTACTGCTGATTTGACTTTCAAAAATAACACTTTTTTTTTTTTTTTTTTTTTTTTTTTTTTTTATTAACTATGGGTTTGCTCTTGACCTCAATCCAGTCCTCAGGACGAAGATGGGGTCGTAGATGTAGCGAGCTTACCCAGAAGATGCCTATTCCTCGTACTTTAAAGGAATCCGGGCTGTAAGTACTCGGAAATACTGACGCAGGTAAGGCATTCCACTCCTTGGCTGTGCGCATTATAAAAGATTCAGAAAGGCGCTTGGTGCGGATATGTGGGATGTCAACCAAGAAGGGGTGATATCCCGCGGTGCGTCTGGAAGTCCGATAGTAGAAAGGGGAAGGTGGGATGAGCTCATGTAGCTCTTGGGCACACTCACCGAAGTACAATCTGTAGAAGACCGACAAGCAGGCGGCGGTGGGCTAGGCTATGAAGCTTGGCCTCCACCAGCTTACTATCGCCAATGAGCCTCCTGGCTCTGCGTTCAACCGAGTCGAGTGCGGCAAGCTGATACTTGGCTGAGCCATCCCACAGGTGGCAGCAGTACTCCATACATGACCGGACCTGAGCTTTATACAATACTAAGAGCTGTCCAGGAGTGTAGTACCGCTTCACCTTGTTTAAGATGCCCAGCTTTTTGGCCGCAGTTTGAGCCTTAGACTCGATGTCAGCGCCGAAGTTGAGTTTCGTGGTCAAGCTTATACCCAGAAGCCCAAGACTGTCGGAAACAGGGACAGATGTACCCCTGAAAGTAGGAGTCAGATTAAACGGACTCCTTTTTGCGGTGAACAGACAAGCCTGTGTTTTGGTGGCGTTGAAGTTGACTAAATTATTGTCACCCCACTGGGAGACAAGACTTAAAGTCAAGTTTGTTCGCTCAACCATGGCCTCCCTCTGCGAGCGTATTTTATCCCCGCTGGCCCCTGCGCCAGATACATATCTCTCCATGACAGTACTGTCATCTGCATACCCAACAATACCTGACACAAGGAGGTCATTGAACTAGCCAATTTTTACACCGGCTCTTCATTTTCGCCGAGAACGGGCGAGACAGGCCGAGAACGAGAGTGCCCTTCATTGTTCTCGTGGCGTCGTAAGCCATAGTAATTTTCCTTGAAAGTTCTCGCCGAGGGTTCTCGCCGAGATTTCTCGGCGAGAGTGAAGTGCGGGATTTAAGTAATATTTTGTGTCTGTGATCATCATTACCATTGTCTGAAATCAATTAACGAAATATTAAGAAACAGAATAGCAGACAACTGCCAAAAAACACCATGCCGATTTGTTACCGATCGTGTCGGGTAGTTTTAACCCTTGATTTATTGTTTGTTTACATTTATATTTCTGCCAAGCTTCTGCCACAGTATCTCATAATGAACTGTCACAAACTAGTGTAGTTTAGTTCGAACGACGACCTTGAGGGGACGCAGGGCTATTACCTCCATTTTCATACAAACTTATCTCTACCACTTCCATAACACTTAACATAACTTAAAAAGGTTTATTATTCAATGGCAAGACGATAAATAACAGTGCAGCAAGAATCATAGAGTTAGGTGTTTTGTTTTTTAAAAGTAAATGTCAAACTTAAACTTCTGTTCGTAATGGGAGATTTTTAATGAGTTTTTAAAATAAGTGGATTTTTCCAAAACGTTTTTAATTTATGTGGTTGGGTGTTTTCTTAATATTTTTAAGGTAAGTGCACACTAGAGATAGACCACGGGTCATGGGTCTACAATGTAATTGTAACCTGGAGTTAAAATGCTGACTGCATTGTAACTTAAACAATCGGTTTATAGTTTCTGGCCGCATCTTCTCTACAACGCGACGTATCACCTTTCTACGCGGTGCTAGAGTCAAAATTATGTGTGCCTGGTATTATTTTGGAATTCCGTTGACATTTGATAGTGTGGAGGCACATTTAATTTGATTTGATTTATTGAAATAGATCTACGCAAGTAACACAGACGTAGATACGGTGCCGTAATTACTGGAAAACTTAAAATTGAATGCTGTTGAATACCTACTTTCCTTCGTCCTTTGTGTACATTTCCACTACAAAAAGTATAACATTATGTTAGGCGATCTCTATGTTAGTCATTACTTTGGTCCTAGGTCACATCGTGGACACTTAGCTATGTAGAACCACAGCCCGGATACTGCATACAAAAATTTGAAATTGATAAGATGACGTCAGCACATGCGATACAAAGAAATTGAACCTTAAGACTTCTTCGTAGGTAACGAGGAACCAGAGGGCGATAGAGGGGGTGAGGTAAAAAGTTGGTGGGAGGAAGGGAGTGTCCGTACTCTCCGTACTGTATCCGGACACTGAGTGAGTGCGAGTGAGAGATCTATACTGCCAAAGAAAAATATACTGTAAAAACTACTGTATTATATTATAACACTTTATTGTACACACAGACACATTGATATTGTAAAAACTACTGTCAATTGCCTCCGTCTACCACGAGGGGGTGAGGTAAAAATTTATGGGAGGCAGGCAGTGCCGTCTGTATGTAGTTACAGGGTGTAATTAAATTGACTCGACAAATTTTTAGGGATGGTTCAAACCATCAAACTGAACCACTTTTTATATGTGTTTGCTCCCATAGTAAAAGATCCAGTTTGACGGTCTGGACTACCCCTAAATATTGTTCGATTCATTTTAATTACACTTTGTTACTCTTTCTTATACTGTGCCTGAGCAATCAGTGTGCGATAATCTTTAGTCTTAATCATCAGATTATACCTAATTTGTTGTTTTATTGGCGGTGTTTATCTTCTTTTTTGATCGAGTCCATTAATGTTAGCTAAGGTCAGGTTTGTTTTGATAGTTTTGCTTTTGCATGTTTAGGTAAATCAGGTATAAGAGATATTATTGTGTAACTAATAAGTTTCATGTTTTTTCACGGTAACTGTACTAGCCAACTTTGACACTTGACTTAGTTCACTACGTCTTTTTATAAAAGTTCAAACGGGCACACACTGACAAGAGAGACTAGCACATTTGTGTGAGTGAGAGAGGAATACACCACTGCTTACCGTCATCCACATCCACCTCCCGATCCGGTGCCACTGACAGGGAGTCCTGTAAATATTGGTCGGGGGGCAGCAAAGGTCCGTACTGTAGGTACGTAGACATTAGTTCTCTTTCCTAATACTGTGGTACCAAAGTATATATAAAGCGTAATAGTAGATGCGCTTCTAAGGCTGCCTGTCCATTGACGCGAGCTAGTTGTGCGAGCTGTGTAGCTGTGTAAATATTAACCAATCAGGAGCTCGGCCGAGCCGAACGGACAGGCAGCCTAAGACACCGCGTGATACGCCGCCGACGCGGCAAGATGGCGGCCATGCTAAGGGTTGTTACTATCATCAAAGTATGTATAAATTACGCTATGGTGGTACTTACAGGTAAAGTCAACTGAGGCTAGTGTAACAGTTGCAATGTTACACTAGCCCCACTTATACTTGATTGTATATCCTTATAACCGTAGCGTAGAACTTCTGAGCTTTGCAACTGTTACACCAGCCGTGGGGCTGGTAAAGGGAGACTTACCAAAGAAAAGATTGATGGATTGTGTGAAAGATAACATGCGCTGAAAAGGAGTGAGTGCTGAAGAAACGGCTAAAAGAGAATAGAGGAAAGCGACCGATGCGCCGACCCGAACAAACGTATTCTACGTTTGCCAGAATCCCAAATCTGATCAATATTCAATCATTCCATATCCATCCACTTCTGGGCATAGGGCCTCCACTTTATTGTGCCATTCGTCACTGCTTAAATCGGATCCAATACAAACACTAGGTACTAACTATATCGTCGGGGCATCATGTTGGTGGTCTATCTACAGATCGTGTTGATGCTTTGGCCACTACTCTGATACTTTTAGATACTTTTCCTGATACTGATACTGAACTGATGCTGAAGCCGATGCTAATCCTAATTTCGATGCCGATGTCGATACTAATACTGACACCGATAGGTACCGAGAGCGATACTGATATCGATCCGTCACAAACAACTCAACCAAATCGAAAGTGAAAGAATAAACTGATTGTGACTACAATCAGTATTAATAATGACATTAATCCGCATTCGCCGGCGCCGCCGGCAATGATCGCAAGTGTGACGCAAGCAACATTCTCTCGCCGGCAGGTTTGTTGGTGGTGGGCTGGTGGCCGGCGGTGGCTGGCGGTGGCGTGGCGTGGCGTGGCGTGGCGTGGCGGGTTGAACGGAACACCTTGGCAATGAACGAGCGAAGGCCGCTGCAGTCTGCACTGACCCCTGCCATTTTAGACTGGTTAGTTTATAATTTACAAGCTTTGCTTGGATTTCTGAGAAAATTCTTGTATACTTAATAATAAATATAAGAACATAAACATAAGTGAGAGAGATATAAATATCGGCTCTAGTTGGTCACGCATGACTATACAGTTTTTAAAGGGATGATCACACCGTCAAACTGATAATTTTTTTTTTTTGGGGCCATCATCATAGTCGCGAACAAAATCAGCTGTCCCATACACGGCTAGAGTAGGTTTAACATTTAGTATGGAACAGCTGATTTTTTTTCGCATTTGATGTTCCATATAAAAATTTGTTTAGTTTTAATTACCACCATAGCATGGAGGGTGTATTCATACCATGAATTTAAACAACTTTCCCCTAAGAAACATGGGTCAAAAAACGAGAAATATTGTTAGATGTTCCATACAAGAGTGCGGATCGGCCGAACAATTTTCTATGGGAGGTCCAAAAATTTTGCTCCGTTTTCCTTAGAGAAAGTTGATTAGATTCATGGTCTGACGACACCCTAAAATTGTTTTTAATTAAAAACTAGTGGTGTATAAAAGTAGTCATATACCTACGCAGAATATTTTTAATTGCATAAAATGTTGCATTCTCTCGTCCTTATAGACAGTATTGAAACTGATAGAACGGGAAACTATACATATATAACTAGGTATATATGTATAACCGGCAGCTGCACGGTGAGGGCATCAGAGATGTTGACGATGACTGACCCTCTAGCATCCTATCGTGGGCAGAGCCCTGATGTCAGAGTTTTTTCAGACCCCCTTACGGCCTCTGACGTGGTTTTTTATATAACGACTATTACCACCAGAGATGTGGGAATCGAACTCACGACCTCCGTATCGAGAGCCAATGCTTAAACATTAGACCACGGAGGCAGTTACCCTCTAGCATGATTTCTGTACTTGCGCGCGACTCTGCCTTCTTCCATACTACACGTCGAGGCAAGCGCGGCTTTCGCTCTCCGAAAAAACCTACGAATTCGGGAACAGGTTATTTTCTATGCAGAGAAGGCGAGTCGCGCGCGTGAAAAGAAGTCATGCTAGACGTGCATTAGTCGCCTCTAACGACACCCGTCTGGGTTGGTGCTATTCGAAGCCTAACAAGACTAACAGTCAGCATTCTAAAAGTATATTCTACTATACAGGGTGTAACAAAACACCCTAGTAATACTTAAGGGGGTGCTTCAGACCATCAATCTGAACAACTTTCACAATGGAGCCAACGTCGAGAAAAAATTAAAAAAAATCTGCCATACCATACATTAGAGTCGAGACGGTATTGCAGTTTTGTATGAAAGAGCAGATTTTTTTTTCTCGATTTTGATGTTGGCTCCATAGTGATAGTTGTTCAGTTTGATGGTCTGCAGCACCCTCTTAAGTATTACTAGGGTGTTTTGTTACACCCTGTACAAGCAAGTTAAATCGCCTCCAGTCTGACTCACTGGAAGACGGTAAATAGGGTTCATATAAAAACGTATTTCTTGGAAGGGAACAGAGAAATGTACTGAGTCATGGGGCGAAAATGTCTCGGATATAGAGGGAAGGGATATGTTGAGCAAGGAATGTAGTTATAAAAAAATCTTTTCTGATGATTTTTCTCTGAAGTACTCGTATAAACTGTATAAACCTCAGTTTCTGTTCTGAGACTACATTTTATATGTTTTTTTATGCCAAAACTATAAAATTACATGTAACAACTTATAAATTATAATTACTAAATTATATTTACTCTATACAACGTGTTAATGAATTAACGCAAAACTAGAAAGTAGTTTGTTTAGAATCGTGAGCCGAATCGAATTATCATGGTTTCAACATGGGTAATTTTTTTCAAAATATTAATTAATTTTTTATGTATATTTTTTTTTAAATTTACTGAACCCGATGTCAACCCACCCCACGGGCACACCCACCCTACTTACTACCAAAACAAGATTATTAAAATGTATCCACGAGTACGTTAGCGCTTTCATTCATTGCTGAAATGATGAAAAATCATTTTTGCCTCAAAACTTAAAATGCGAATAACTTGAAATTTTAACTACAAAAATAAATAAATTATTGTTTCAATCGAATTATTTTGATATAAATCAGTTGGGGTGTATGAGGTTTTGCGTTAATTCATTAACGCGTTGTATATGTAGACAGGTACATAGGTAGGTACCTAATAGAGCACCGCCGTAGCATTTGTCTCTGTAAATAGTTCTTCCATCTAATGGTTGTCTGGAAGAAATCGCTTTTAGTGATAAGACCACCCTTTGTATCCTTCTTATTCTTATTTTAAATTTTAATTGTATATTCTTGGTGTGCAAATAAATAATATTTATCTTATCTTATCTTATTAAAGAAGTGGAATAGGTTATGTATTATTATGATATTATACAGATTTAATTGAGTCTTATATACGTTAATTCTAAGGAATAGCTTATCTGACAGATCGTTTGAAATAAGTAGGTATCTTTCACGAAATATGTAGGTATGTCAAACGAGACGAAGATAAATTATCCCTTAGTATTATTTATTTCTGTAGAAAACTTAAAACGGTCTTGTCACTAATAAGCTATTTCTCTAATACCTCACAACTTCTTATTATTAAAATTGCATTCCTATTACCTACCGCAGATCAAAGAACACAATATTTTTACTGTTCACCATCCTGTGTGGACGGCCCCAATTGCGGTAAATAAATCGCAACTGAACCATGATTCGATCGCGTGCGAAGCTTTAGCTTTTTACACATTTGGTATCGCGCTAATCGCGATACAGCTTATGACAGCCGTTAGAGCCGTTTTGACGGATGGCTCAAACGTTGGCTGTCAGTCACATAGTAAATACTTAAGTCATGTTAAGCGCGATACGGAATTAACACAGTTGAATAATTGAATTGCAATGTGATTAGAACTGAAATTGAATCAGGATTGAACTTGAATTAGCGCAATCGCCCTCCTACCTAGTTATTGTTAGTTTGTTTACAGTATTTGACCTCATTAAAAAATTACTATTAAAGCTATGGTTTAAATTTAATCCCCTCAGTTATTCAGTAGTTCTAACGAACCAACCTACATAATCAATCTTTAAAAAAATCCGAATGAATGATTAGGGCATTCGATTCTAGAATGACTCTTCGATTCGACCGACCGGAGCCAACCGCGAACCGGTCAGGCGACTTTTTGTGAGATTCCACCCTCATGCGACCTCAGGGTACCACCACTAAACCTGAAATAGCCTTTAAGAGTTGAGAACTAAGGTATAAAGTTGTAAGACGAATCCATCATTTGACTGTCACGACTTGAACAAGGATGAATGTAAGGATTAGTATTTTGGTTTTGAGACTTCGGATTCGGATATTTAAACAGATTACATGAGGGTGATTAAAGAAATTTATCTTTTTAGACCAGCCAGACATTATTTATTATTTTGTCACTTTAAGTCTGGCGTCCATCAGAAAATTGCTATGCTATGTGCGAGGAGAATAACCAACCAGATCACAATATTTTCATAGCTTAGCCACAGGTCCGGCACTCGCGACACAAGATGACGTTACTATACGTGCGCTCCCGCTTGCACGCTTGCGCCTCCTTTATGTGTGCTTCTTGCTCGGCTCCCCTTAAGTTTCCCCAGAAAGTGGGGTGAGGGCAGGGAGTGTCCGTACTGTATATAGTACTAGATACTCTTTCTTATACTATGGTTTAACTTAGCGCAGTTCTGGTGGATGAGGGTTTAGCTAAGCGAGTTCTTTTTATTACAATACAACTCTAGTGAGAGATGCATGCTAAGGATATTAAGCTAGGGATGTGTAAATGTGTGCTAAGGATGTGTGCTAAGTAAGCATAAGAGCCACGAGGAGAAAAGAGCTCACCTCGCACACGCTATACTACGCATTTCGACGTCACACAACGCTATCTCGCTTCACTTAGTTTCTAAGCTAGGTTACTAAGCTAAGCTACGTAGTTAAGCTAAGCTGCGTAGCTAAGCTATTAGCTTCTTCACATCGGTCATCTACATCGCATAGCTTTGGTGGACGCGAGTACATAGTTTCATAGCTTCACTACGCATACTCGCACACGCACAGCTTAGCTATATCGCACATCTATTCTCTGGTGGCCAGCCAGCCTTTGCCTTGATCTGTATTTTCAGTAAAAATATTACACATTTTTACTGAAAAAATATACGACTAAACTTGTGGTCTTGCAAGGCCTCGTATATCGATATTTTTGGTTATTAGCATGCATGACCTCATTGTTTAACCCATTCATGGTCATAGATACAAATCTAAATATTTACCCGCCATGCATTTATGCTTAGAAATTCCCATTATCTTCCTTCGGTTACGGATACAAAGTCTCAATGACATCCCTAGTAAGGATGTAGCCAATATTACAACATTTATTAGATTTTCGATTTTACGTTTCAGACTATAGAGTGTAATTTAGTGTGGTTTTTGCGAGATGAATAACTCCTTAGATTTTTATCGTACACTTGACCCGTCAAGCCGAATGTCCTGGGAATGTTTGGAAGGCGATTAAATAGTTATTCGCCGTAATGAACGCTTTGATAAGTTTTTATGTTGTAAGTCTTGAATTTCGGCAATTAATTGCAGTTTTGTAAGTGAGTCGTCATGAAGAAATGGGTATTAAGACGAAATGTGATTTCCGGACGAAAAGCATTTCGTTGCTCTGCAGTGTAACCTATAATAATTGAACACAAAATATGTATTTTTTTGTTTTGTTTGATGTAGGTAAGGTACCTAGTAGTACCTACCTATTATTTGTTGGATAGAAGATATTATTTGTATAAAAGAATTTAAGTACCTACCTACCTATTATTTGTTGGATAGGAAAACCCCTTTTCCTTATTACGTTTCGTGTTGCAAGGCTTTTATCGATCGACAATTAGGCCAGTCATATCTTACAAATAAAAAGGCTGAAATAGGAATAATTACGGTAAACTTGCTTTTTTAGTATGTTGTTTGGGTCCACTTGGATAGCATTAATCCAGATTTGCAGCAGTCTGAAATTCTCGCGCGCTGAGTAGTTGCTGAAAAACCATTATTTTTTTTCTCTTTTTTTAGTTTCGTGCAAAAAAAACAACATTGGAAGGCTCTGACGACAAAGGTCATTACTACTTATTTAAAGTGTATAAAATTCCTGACAGTTTGAGCCCTAATTCAATTACTTAGGTATAATACACACAATACAGGGTTCCCAATGTTCACTATTTTCCCCAAAATATTGGAAAATTGGAAATGTCTAATTTTCGACCAAAATATCAGGTTATTGAGGTATCTCAGGAAAATTTAATGGAAGGTGAAGTTATAGTAAATTTAATTACCTTCATTTTGAAACTAAAGGAGCGTCCGTAGGTGTGATAGTTTGTTCAATGACGACCGAATGAATCATCAAACATACCTAAAATTCGAGTGTTATAATAAAATTACTAGAATTATTTTCTATGTGTTTATTATCTAGTTACAATGGAATTCTGCTAATCTTAATTAAATTTAAGTGAGAAAAGAGAGACAATGGTGTCGATTCGGCATAATCCCAACTATACTAAATATAGTAGTGAAGTCGAAAGACAAAAACAAAAACGATCAATCTTTGTTCCCTTTTTGATTAAAAATGATAGAAAGTGACAGGAAGAATTTTAGTTTAGTTGGGCGTATGTCGAATCGACAACAATTTACAAAAATATTCTTAAAAACTACCATTAAAATAAAATTGTGATTATGGCTCATCACCACTTTTGGTCTTAAGTTAACCTACGTGTCTTCTTTGAGGGTCCACGAGTATCAATATCAACTTCGAGGTCTCCTCCTTCGTTGATGTCGTTGGGGAGGTTGATGCCCATTTGAATGCCAGGAGAGACATCAAACTTTTCTCCAATATCATCATCGGAGTCATCACACACGTGTGCAATAGCATCATCGAGGTCGTCTCCACATTCTTCTACATCCTCGATTGGCGGGACATTCGTGCACTCACTCCCCTTACAATATTTGCACAGTGTAGAGCACTTCATCCCAGCCTTCCTGCAAGAGCAAGACCCAGAACAACCTTTCTTGCACTTGCAGGAGAGGCTTTTCAGAAGTAATTCAGGGGCTGGGGGCAAAGATTTCGTGGTTGGCATCAAACCCGAGTCTGTTTGATGCCATCCCCAATCAGTTGGGATCTTGTGCACCCCTAACCACTCTTGAATCTGGTGGTAGGTCCTGAATGAGTGGAACTTAGCCGCGTCTTTGGTAGGTGGAAGGCGAGCTAAATTTATTTTGTTACTCGCCGAGGCCCTCAAAAATAGGGTATAGCGCAGAGTGTTGAGAGCTTCTTGGTCATTTCCACCATACAGAGCAATTAAAAATGCCTCGCCTGCACTCTCGATCTCCTCTGGTACTCTTTTTTGTCGAAAATTTGACATTTCCAATTTTCCAACATTTTGGGAAAAATAGTGAACATTGGGAACCCTGTATCGTGTGACCTATTAGACCTATGTAATTGAATTAGGGCTCAAACTGTCAGGAATTTTATACACTTTAAATAAGTAGTAATGACCTTTGTCGTCAGAGCCTTCCAATATCGTTTTTTTTTGCACGAAACTATAAAAAGAGAAAAAAAATTATGGTTTTTTAGCAACTACTCAGCGCGCGAGAATTTCAGACTGCTGCAAATCTGGATTAATGCTATCCAGGTGGACCCAAACAACATACTAAAAAAGCAAGTTTACCGTAATTATTCCTATTTCGAATGTAACATATGACTGGCCTAAATATTGGATTGCGAAATGCGTAATATGGACTACAAATCGCTGATTGCTCTATTTGTACCGAGGTTTTTCTTGCGGTTTCTCCTGTGTCGAATTTGTTTTGTTTTAACGATTAAATAGTATTTTCGTCTTCGAGCGTGAACGTTTAAATTCCAAAATACAAGGCTATTGGTAGAAAACACGGTTGAGTCGTTAAAAGTAAAACAATCTAATTAATAAACATCACATTCTAATTATGTATTCGATATAATTCATTAAGGGATGTTTGACGAAGCTCGTAGGCGAAGTGAGGGCAGGTGAAGTATAGCTTTAACAGAGTGGTGGCCAAGACTGGGCAAAATAGGAGTGAGTCGTCCAGCAGCCAGGTGGGTTGACGACATCTGGAAAAGCGTCGGTAAATGGTTGGATGCGATTGGCATAGAACCGAGAAGGATGGAAAATCGGGAAGGAGGAAAAAGCCTCAATGCAAGTGCCCTGCTGAAGGGGAAAAGTGGCTGATGATGATAATGATTGAATATTCATTTTCTGAGTGAGCTAGCTACATTTTTGGCCTCATAAAAAATTAAAACCGCCTTCAAAAAAACTAAAAAGTTAAAAAATTATAATGCAGCAGATGACTTTTTCGTTCGCATCTGTTTTATCGAAGTCGCTGTCAACGATTCGAGACAGGGCTTGCATTCGTTTTTGGCTTGGCTTGACTCGGTAAAACAATTTAATGTTCTTATGATGCGAACGAAAAAGTCATCGGCTGCAATATGATTTTTTAACTTTTTAGTTTTTTTGAAGGCGGTTTAAATTTTTTGTTAAAATATTGTTTATTTCACAATTTTCAGTGGTGAATTCTTTAGTTCAACTAAGATACTAGTTATACACGCAAAGGGTACATCGGTATGAAGCGAATTTTTCAATCGCCGATGATTTGCTGTCAACTTTCGAGGAGTTCTATCGTGTAGCTCCGGGATGCATCATCAGATCCTGGTTTCCTTATTCACCCTTCTGATATCCTCTTTCCAACAAAAAAAGAATCATCAGAATCGGTTCATAAACGACGAAGTTATCTGCGAACACACATAAAAAAAATATATACCTATGTATACGGTCGAATTGAGTAACCTCCTCCTTTTTTGAAGTCCGTTAAAAATGCACTTTCTATAATGTAGACTACATTGTAGAATATTTATGTGACCATGCGCATGAAAGGGGAGAGATGGTAAATAAATACCTATTTTTTTATATTATACAGGGTGAAATTGATATCATTGGCATCCTTTTAAACTAAGAGTCTACCCATCAAACTGAACAACTTTCACTATGGGAGCAAAGCGATCGGACCAAAAAAAAAATCAGCTGTTGCATACATTTGAGTCGAGTAGGCATTGCAGTTTAGTATGGAACAGCTGATAATTTTTTTGCTCCGATCGGTTTGCTCTCATAGTAAAAGTTGTTCAGTTTGATGGACTCTTACTCATACTCTTATTCAGACTCTTAGTTTAAAAGGATGCTAATGATATCAATTTCATCCTGTATATTGAAAGTTTTTGATGCGTGAGAGCATTTCAACACCTCAAAAACGTCCTTTCGAAAATTAATGTAAAAATAATTGCCATAAAAACTATTGCCATATGACGTGTGACGATATAACGAGCGTGAGTAGAGAAAGAAGGCATCATAAGATGTCGTTGAAAGAAAAGGGTAAATGTTATTATTAGAGGGTAATTTCGGGGTAATTAGGGCACTAAACTCACGCTTAACTCTTAGTGGGGTAGGGTAGGCAGACCTCCACATGTTATGGTCTTGATATAGTACTTAGGCTGGCTTAATGAGGCATGTACGATACCATAAGGGTGACATGTGTGAAATTGTAAGCTTTATCTCATAATTTATTTTAGACAAATATCTACAGGGTGTAACAACATTCTTAACTATGAATGTAAAAAAAAATAAAAAATTAAACATTTGACAGTGAGTACCAGACTGCAATTTTGTATGGAAACAACAATTCTTTCAATTTTTTCTCGATGTTGGCTACATATTGAAATTGGTTCAGTTTGATGGTCTAATCCAGTGGCGCTGGTGTAGCGTGTAGCTGTGCCACCTGAAACCCATTCTAGGTGGCACAGACCGATTTTACCGCCCCCTTATCTTTATTAGAAGACCTACACACACAAAAAATGGAGAGAGCTCGAAATTTTTGTGCAAATAGATTCCGGTTGTGGTCACACATCTTCTGGTTTATCCATGCAAAAATATAAACTTAGAACGAGTGAAGCGAGCTCGACTTTTCTCCTCGATACGAATCGGTTAGAGCAAGAGCAAAACATGTGCAAAGTAACCTAAGTAAAAGCTATGGATCGAGCGAAGCAAGCTCGACATTTTTAGCACCACGTCTTAGCTGTGGTCAGAACTCTTTAGGATTATGTTTAGGCACAGTAATAAAAACAGAAACTTAGAGCGAGCGAATCGAGCTCGACTTTTCCCTGCTCTACGAATTGGTTATAGACAGAGCTCAATCAATCTACAACTACAAAACTAGAAAGTAGTTTGTTTAGAATCGAGAACAGAATCGAATTATCATGGTTTCAACATAGGTAATTTTTTTCAAAATATTAAATTTTTTTTTTGCAAAATTTAAAATTTACTGAACCCGATGACAACCCACCGCATGAGCACACTCACCCTACTCACTACCAAAACAAAATTATAAAAATGTATCCATGAGTACGTTAGCGCTTTCTTTCAGTGCTGAAATGATAAAAAGTCATTTTTAAAAAAAACAAAAAAAAAACAAAGCAAAAATTACTTTAAATGTTAATTATCAAAATAATGAAAATGTTTGTTGCAATCTAATTATTTTGTTATAAATCAGTTGGGGTGCATGAGGTTTTGCGCTAATTCATTAACACGTTGTATAATTTTTCAAAATTTGCCACCCCTACTAAAGTGCCGCCCGGTGCATTTGCCCCCCTCCCTAGGGTATTTTGTTACACCCTGTACTTGTCAAAATGAACAGCATTCGCCATAGAACCTATGTCGCAATAATTAAAAAAATTATTACTTTTCAGTTCAGCTAATCGAGTCGCTGCCGCTGTATATAGGGTCCTTCTTAATATGCTGACACTTTTTTAAGGGGATGATCAGACCGTCAAACTGAACAACTTCCTCTAAGGGACCAACATCGAAATCGCGAAAAAAAAATCATCACTTCCATACAAAACTGCAAACCTACTCGGAGCCAAACGTATGGGACAACTGTTTTTTTTTTCGCGATTTCGATGTTGATTCCATAGAGAAAGTTGTTCAGTTTCATAGTCTGGTCATCGCCTTAAAAAAGTGTCAGCATATTAAGAAGGACCCTGTATATGTCCATACTGACTAAATGCCGTGTGAATAGAATAAATCTTCCCTTTTTCCGTGGGTACCTTATGAGGGGGAAAGGCTTTTGAGCTAATCCACCTAATATCACTAGATAGGTACTCATTCTACCCTCAAACCTTCGGTCACGGCGATCGCTTCAACTCCGTTGTCGTTGCTGAGCTCACATGGTGGCTAGCTTTGCCAATCTTAACTTCGGCTAAGATTGGCTAAGTCTATAATGTCGCAAAGGCATACAGCATGCAGTTGTAGGAATCTTTACTCTAGGTTACCTAGAGTAAAGATTCCTACAACTGCATGCTTATTTTAAACGGATTACGGTAAAATTTTGTTTATATGATAGGAGTACATTGACGTATCGTCTCTACCTACCCCAATAACTAGGTATCTACAGCTAACAAAGAAATTACGCCAGTTCTGATTTAACCCACTTTTTTCTGTAAAGGAAAATATCCCAACAAATAGTTGGTTGAAGTACCAGGATAGTAGAGGCGTGCAGGCTGCATTGCATAAGATTGATGCGAGAGGGGGGTGGGGTAGCGGGCGCGGGCGCGGGGGCGAACCGTGATGGATGACCGACTCGCCCATTATACCAGGAGACTATGGGTGTATGGAATTAAGTTTTATGGATAGGATTTGTTTAGGATTCTGCGTCGTTTTAAGCGTGTTGGAATGGACATTATTATGCGTTATTGGACACTTCATAATACATAATTCTTCTTACTATGCTGACGGTTTATTAATGGGATGATTAGACCGTCATACTGAACAACTTTCTCTATGGGACCAACATCGAAAAAAGGAAAAAAATCAGGTGTCTGGGTCGAGTATCATCATCATCACATACGTCCCACTGCAGGGCACGGGCCTACCCTCAGGGAGGGTGTATGGGCGTCCACGATGCGTACCCAATGCGGATTGGTAGACTTCAAATACACATCGGAATTTGTTCTTCAGCGTATGCAGGTTTCCTCACGATGATTTTCTTCACCGTTTGGGAGCATTCGGTATTACGTAGGTATACATCAGTTAGAAATTGGTACATGGCATGTCGTCCGTGCGGATTGGAACCTGCCATGGCTGCCATAGCTCTCCGCAACGCGCCACTGACGCTTTTAGTGTAATAGGTTTGCACTTTGCAGTTTTGTATGTGTGGAACAGCAGATTTTTTTCATGTGCTTCAGACGGTTACCGCTTCGGACCATCAAACTGAACAACTTTTACTTCGGGACGGCACCAACTTTGAAATTGCTGAATAAATCAGCTATTTCATACATTTTGGTCGAGTCCTTTTTGACATTTTCCATGGTATAGCAGTTTTATTTCGCAATTTCAATGTGAAGTTGTTCAGTTAGATGGTTTCATGGAAGCACCATGTTCGAAATGTATTTAATTTTACACCTTGTAGAAGGATTTGGGTCAAATGTACGTTTTGATGCAAAATAATGTACATTAAGTTATCTAACTATAAATGTTTACAATATTTTGGGACACAAGCTGTATACAGGATGTAACAAAACACCCTAGTAATACTTAAAGGGGTGCTTCAGACCATGAAACTGAACAACATTCACTATGGAGCCAAGTGGCCAACATAGAGAGTACCGACTCGACTAAAATGTATGGGGCAGCTGTTTTTTTCGTGATTTCGAAGTTGGCTCCATAGTGAAAGTTGTTCAGTTTCATGGTCTCAAGCACCCCCTTAAGTATTACTTGGGTGTTTTGTTACACCCTGTATACCTGCGTCGCAATGATCTTCTGTCCACGTTATACTCTTTTTGAGGCTGACTGTACCTACCTCCTCTTCAGTAAGTCTTGGACTCCTGAATTTCTTCTCTTTGCTTGCATCGTTATCTTTTGCCGCTGACCGTATACCTAGAACTAAAAACAGAGCAGCATTAAAAACACGTATTTTCCATTTCATAACAAAATTCAACCCCAACTGTCCCCGACCCTTACTTAACATTACAAGACAACCAAAAAAAAAACAAGAAAATAAGTTTTCCTCGAGTTTTGGCGGTATTTTTCTTAAGGCGCGGTGCTCCACATTGTCGTCATTGTTTCATTTGTTGTCTTAAGAGTCCAGACTGCAGATGCATTGTTTTCTGTTTCGGTGTTAATTGCAATTGCAGTTCGTTTTGAATTTTTCAAAGATTTTTATATTTGTAAGCTTCCAGCACCTCTATTCACTTAAAACAATTAAAAATAGATAGGCAACGCAAAATGGCAACGCGGTCGAGCACGCTGCATGCAAACGAAGATTGATCCTATTTTCAATACTTACTAACGAATATTTAAAGTCGCTAATATTTTTAAAATACGATCTAGAAACAATTAATGTATAGTTTCAATGCTAGGATTAATTTAAGATTTGTATGGAAATCTTTGAGCCATGCATATGTAACCTTGCATTGTTTTTTAAAATACATTATTTTAATTGGAATAATGATAGGGTACCATATATCCAAATCCATGTTTATTTGTTCTCGGGCCTTTTTCATTTGATCTTGTTATAATTTAGCGAGAATCGCAGAATTTAAATATGTTAAAAACAATTGAAATGAAAAATGTCTAAAGTGTCAAATTAATAGCAACATTAAAACGTATAATTTAATCCAGACAAATTTACCCTTACTACCCCACAATAAAGTCCACTTTCGAATGTATAACTAAGCAAACAAAGTTCGGACGAGCGAGTGCATGCGGGAGTGAAGCAGCCCGGATATTGTCGACGGAGATTGTTTTAGATAGCACTAAAGTAAAGTACAGCCGGCAGTGGCAGCGGAGATAAGCAATGATGAACTCTATTTCTATTGGAATAGGGAAGGAAATTATATTTTGAAGTCAAATTTAGAATGGATTTTCTTTATTTCATTTAGCTTCGATTTTAGAACAAAATATAAAATTCATAATAAAATAATAAATAAAAGTGAAATATGCAGCCCTGGATCTACTGGGCACACCGGGGCCGGGTATTTTCTCGCAGTTCTTAGCGATTCTGTTTCTTAATATTTATTTAATTAATTTCAGATAAAAATACCAAATTATGATGATCAGGATCACAGAAACAAAATATTAGGTACTTAAAAATTGCCCCTACAATCATAATACGTTATCGATCTTATGAATAATATAGGTATTCGGAAACATAAACAATAGCCCTAGAGGTAGATGAAGACACTTAAATAAATACCAAGCCATTAAATACAACTATAAACCAATTAGAAAGTCTTAATTTTATCTGCAGACCGTACTTGTACCTGACTTGACTTAAGCCACGTTTTTTTTTGTGGATGAACTAGAGTTGTTTGGATTTATTTATTGGCTCTCTTTTGTATGCGGGTGTCCTAGAATTCAGAAAACCTGGTACCTAAGGTGGACTTCCGATGCCAGCGGCCGATGCGTCTAAGGCCTCGTTCAAGGAGACGATGCACTTCACGCGTCACTTCACGCGGCGCGGCCTGCCGGAAAAACAAACATATGAAGATGTATGAGAGCGTTCACGGAGAAGCGTTTTTGCATGCTTTTGTTTGATTTGAGGCGTCGCATGTGGCGGCAGCCGCGGCAGGTGACGCGGCGGCTGACGCGGCAGCTGACGCGGCGGCTGACGCGGCAGCTGACGCGGCGGCTGACGCGGCAGCTGACGCGGCGGGTGCAGCGGCGGGCAACACGGCTATAGTTGTAAACGGGCGGTTTTAAACCGGTTTAAAACGAAACGGGCGGTTTAAAACGAATTCCTACGGATGAGACCAAGTAGCTTATACAACGTGTTAATGAATTAACGCAAAACTAGAAAGTAGTTTGTTTAGAATCGAGAGCAGAATCGAATTATCATGGTTTCAATAATTTTTTTCAAAATATTAATTCATTTGTGTCTAAAATTTTAAATTTAATGAACCCAACGCCAACCCTCCGCACAGGCACACTCACCCGACTTACTACCAAAACAAGATTATTAAAATGTATCCATGAGTACGTTAGCGCTTTCATTCATTGCTGAAATGATAACAAATCATTTTTGCCTCAAAACTTAAAATGCGAATAACTTTTAATTTTACTATCAAAATAATGAAATTATTGTTTCTATCTAATTATTTTGTTATAAATCAGTTGGGGTGTATGAGGTTTTGCGTTAATTCATTAACACGTTGTATAAAGACTGACAGGATGCAAAAAAAAGCTGCGGTAGCCGCGGCGGGCGACGCGGCGGGTGTAGCGGCGGCTGCCGCGGCGTGTGTAGCGGCAGCTGTCGCGGCGTGTGTAGCGGCAGCTGCCGCGGTGCGTGTAGCGGCAGCTGCCGCGGACGGAACCATGAACGGAGAATACGCTTGAAGTGCCGCGTGACGTGCCGCGTGAAGTGTCGCGTGAAGTGCATCGTCTCCTTGAACGAGGCCTAACGCGCGCGTCTGACGCGAGGTTCTGTCAAATATGACAGAACCTCGCGTCAGACGCGCGCGGCCGACGACAGACCTCATTTCCGAGGTCAGCGACTGACGCGTGCCTATTGTGCAGATTGTTATCACTTTAGGGTATTTTCCCCGAAATTTAGAATATGGTTTTATGTTTTGGTGTTTAAACAAAAACATAAAAACACAAACAAAAAAAAACAATACATATTTTAATAAAGAATATTTGATTGATTGACAGATTGATAGGTTTAGAGAATATATGAATGCATTTTTTTTACAGGGTTTATGATAAAATAAATTTTTGGGAGTAATGAGACCCTTGGCTTTTTAACCTGTACCTACATGGATCGCTTTCTAGCTAATAATTATGTAGGCAAGAGATTTTCTGAAAAAAGAAAAAGTAGTTTCAAGTGGCTCGACAGACGGTGTTATCGCTACGTGGATGAGCGACCTTGCAGATAATAAAATACAAATAAAATAGTGAAAATTAAGCAAATTTTCGGTAAAAACTTCGTAATATTTCTGGCAAACATTCTTGTTCAGCGTGACGTCAGAGCATAGCCGCGCGCGGCCGCGGCCGATGCGATAGACATCGGCCGCGCGCGTCTGACGCGCGCGTCAGTCGCTGGCATCGGAAGCGGCGCCATACGTTTTCATAGTAACTAGTATGGCCGCATCGGCCGTCGGCCGCGAGCCGCGCGCGTCAGACGCGTCGGCCGCTAGCATCGGAATATTTGCCTACTTGTATACGTATTAGTAGGTTTAAAGGACGGCCTAGCATGTCGCCCCCGAGAAGATGATAGAAGATGATGAAAGAGATGAATCGCTGTCTTCGGTTTTCTCGTTTTGTCGCTTTGTCGTGCGTGGCATGCTAGCCCTACAGTGAACTCAGTTATGAATGATAAATGATATAAAAACTACTACTATTGATAAATAAGTTCAATAAAATCGATAAAAATATAGGATATCATATTATTTGATTTGAAATAGGTAGGTATTTGGACAAAATTACATTTTATAACATTTCAGAAAATCTTCTTGTTCAGTTATAGCAACAGCGTGCAGTTAACAACTTTAACTTGTATTCTTAATCAAGTTCTATCTAGTAAGTGAATCACATAATAAGTATTATTCCGAGAGATAAGTGTACTTTTTGCAACTATCAGCAGCAAGGCTGATTCAATGTTTATGGGGTGTAGAGCTTCTCTGTGATGGGGATGGACCAGGTCTGCCTGCATAACTCCAGTCGGTTTAGGAGTTACTGATATTTAAAGGTCAGTAAAAAAATAGCGATCATCTGTAAGGCTGATCGTATGATATTATTGTAGTATGCACTGTAGCTATGTGAACAGTACAAAAACTGACCTGAACTGCCAGTCGGTTTAGGAGATACAGCCGTTCAAAGGTCGGACCTTTGAACGGATGTAACTCCTAAACCGACTGATGAACCATGTCAGTTTTTATACTATTCACATAGCTACAGTGCATACTACAATAATATCATACGATCAGCCTTACATCTGATCGCTATTTTTTTACTGGCCTTAAAACATCATTAACTCCTAAACCGACTGGAGTTATGCAGGCAGACCTGGTCCATCCCCATCACAGAGATGCTCTACACCCCATAAACACTGAATCAGCCTTGCTGCTGATAGTTGCAAAAAGTACACTTATCTCTTATACTATATTGGGCATAACCGTGGCCCTATCAGTAGGACAAATCGGTGGGACTATAATACGTGACACTACGGATTGTTTTTCTGTGCTACGGGTTGGTTTTTATGGTAAATTCGTCCACAAATACTCCACTAAATAACATAGGTAAGACACAAAGTACTATAGAGTAAGACATAAGTCTTACTAGCTATAAAGCTGTCAATATTGTTTCGAGTCTTTCGATAAAATTATAATAGACGAGCTTTTACCCGCGACTTCGTCCACATAAATTATATACCAGATTTTAAGTCAGATGATAAGCTATCAAACAAAAAAAGTTTCATCAAAATCGGTTCAGTAGTTTTTGCGTGATACTCGAACAAACAAACACCCAAACAAACAAACAAACAAACATACAAACAAACAAACAAACAGACAGACAAAAAATCCAAAAATTGGTGATCAGGGACACCTAAAAACCATATCGCAACTTTTTTTTTGTAAATATCTTCAATGTACAGACACAATTCTGTTACAGTTTTATAATAGTGTAGATTACACTAATAATAAAATGCATAATCTGCCGCAAACAAATATGTTTTTCTTATAAAATATGACGTCCTGCGTAATAGAATGACGTCACAATCAATAACATCTCGTTAGCAACGAAGCGAACGTATTAAAATATACAACCGAAAAATGAAATAACAGCATCGCACACTGCATAACGCTCGGAACGCCACCCAAAAAAAAACATAAAATCAACGCGAACGAAAAAACTTTATCCTGTCAAAAAATAGTAACAGGAATAATTATCGTGAACATTGCATTAATCAAATTCCGCGCACGGTGCTATCAGGGGGTCGACCCCCCCTGAGGGGGTGGGTGGTGGGGGCACGAGAAAAACGAATGCTGCGGGCTCGATGCGAAAAAAGCTGAAAATGACAGCCGCACAGCACAGCGCGGTCGCGAGATAAATCCACTTTATCTCGAGATTGATAGGCTATGTGTCAATTAAAGATGTGTCCGATGAAGGTACGATAAAATGATAGATAGGTACGATTGAATGATTGACGTAATGAATGCAGATAAATATCTAGATCTATATCGGGTTCCAAGGTAATGTAAGTGGAGGGGAAATTCTAATTTTCATTCCATTCTACATTCATTCCAAGATTGCAGACCTTTTGTGATTGACAGGTTGTATAAATTTACTGCAGTGGCATTCCGTATCTCTACAACTTTCCATACAGATTTATATTATTCAACACCATGTACTTACTTACTTATTTCAATGCTTTTATATCGGTTTTGCAAATTTTAGTAAAGGCACTTTTTTAAGAGATTGTATATCTCCAAATTCGATAACTCAATAGTAAATTTTTCATTGTAATATAAAAACATGTCAAAACGATTTCGTAGCGGGATGCCTACTATCGCACTTAGCCTATTTATTCAATATTTCATAGAACCTGTAGCGCAAAGACTAACATGACTGTTTTGGAAAACATTTACTTACATTTCCATTTTAACGATCAAAAGTAAACTTTGTTTACATGTTTATGTACGAAAACTTTAACGTTAGCTTGCTTTAAAATTCCTTGTTCTTCTTTGAAAGGCTCAATACCCTTCCACGATTACAATATTAAGTATCTCGTCCGTTTATAATTCCAACATTATAAGCAATATTTCCTTACCCGTGTCAGTGTGTTTTGTAGTACCTATATACAAATAAAAATATTTTCTTTCATTCCATCCCAAGCCTAGGTATCTTCGGACTTATCTTCTAGAACTTACACCCCTGTAACCCCTACTAGTCCAGCACAGGCTACCTATGTAGTAACAAAAAATGCTTGTGCCCCCCTACACCCGACCAGCATGGGGTGGAGGTAGGGGGTGCCCTTACAACCCTCACTGCATTCATTAATTGCTAATTTACAGATCGCGGGGCAGATGTATGCGTGTTACGTGCCTCTTGTTTTTTAATTGGTAAGCCAATTTTTTGTCAGTTTTTTGAGAGGTCGGGAGATGGGGGTTTTGATGCGATAGTGGTTGATTATGTTAAACTCACAGGTTATTCGGTTCTAAATCCCTTGGAATAGGTCTGGACTGTTTGAATGTGTACTAACTTAACTAACTCAATGCGTTTCCCTGATTCGGACGGGTATACGCGTAGTGTTATTTTATTGATGCGTACCTAGACAGGGTGAAATTGATATCATTAACATCCTTTTAAACTAAGAGTCTACCCATCAAACTGAACAACTTTCACTGTGGGAGCAAACCGATGGGAGCAAATTCCATTTGAGTCGAGTAGGTGATATCAATCACCCTGTATAATCGTAGGTCCCATTGTTTTGGCGCATGCCATTGTACAAGAAAAATCACTATTAAGGTAGTATCATGTAGTATATATACATCATCATCAGCCCTAATAACTCACCACTACTGGGATACAGGCCTTGGTAGGCCGAAGAACATACAGGGTGTCCCAGAAATGGTGAATCAAAATGCTATGGGAGGCAGCTTGACTAATGTCCTATCCATAAAAAATATTAAAAAAAATAAAACGCACATGACCATAAAAAAAAAAGAATATCCAAAAAAACGGGAAAATCATCAAATTTTTCTAAGTTTCCAGCTCTAATTATCGCGTTTTGGGATAATTTGTAATTTTTTTCTGCCAATATTAATTGTTAGAGGTTGCTTCGACTGATTGTTAACATTTTACAAAAAAAAATGTCTGCACTTAGAGCACAGACCACTTAGTTTAATTGTTTTTTCTGAACCGAAAAATTTTCTTGCTATTTTAACCAGCTGTAGTATAAAAAAAATGTATGGGACTTGTGCGGCAAACTACTTCAAAAAGTTGCCTATTTAATGACGATTTTAAAATGATACGAATCACTGAATTTACTTTACAAAATTGGGAGATATTAATTTTCTTGTGTGCTAGGGTGAAATTTGTGCAATTTATTCTTTACTTTTTAATTCATTTTCCACTTCTAATCCGTTGCTTCTAAGGTTAGAATTGGCTAAAAAAGTTGTTTCAATACCCGGTAGTAATGGCACGGTTTTTTAGAATCCCGGTTTTTCAAAATCCCGGTGTTTTAAAAACCCGATTTTTTTTAAATCCCGTTTGTTTAAAATCCCGTTTTTTTAAGAATCCCGGTTTTTTAAATTCCCGGGATTCCCAAAAAACGGGGAATTTAAAAAACCGGGATTTTAAAACACCAGGATTCCCAAAAAACCGGGATTCCCAAAAAACCGGGATTTTAAAACACCGGGATTCCCAAAAAACCGGGAATTTAAAAAAAACCGGGATTCCTAAAAAAACCGGGATTTTAAACAACCGGGATTTTAAAACACCGGGATTTTGAAAAACCGGGATTCTAAAAAACCGTGCCATTACTACCGGGTATTGAAACAACTTTTTTAGCCAATTCTAACCTTAGAAGCAACGGATTAGAAGTGGAAAATGAATTAAAAAGTAAAGAATAAATTGCACAAATTTCACCCTAGCACACAAGAAAATTAATATCTCCCAATTTTGTAAAGTAAATTCAGTGATTCGTATCATTTTAAAATCGTCATTAAATAGGCAACTTTTTGAAGTAGTTTGCCGCACAAGTCCCATACTTTTTTTTTATACTACAGCTGGTTAAAATAGCAAGAAAATTTTTCGGTTCAGAAAAAACAATTAAACTAAGTGGTCTGTGCTCGAAGTGCAGACATTTTTTTTTGTAAAATGTTAACAATCAGTCGAAGCAACCTCTAACAATTAATATTGGCAGAAAAAAATTACAAATTATCCCAAAACGCGATAATTAGAGCTGGAAACTTAGAAAAATTTGATGATTTTCCCGTTTTTTTTGGATATTCTTTTTTTTTTATGGTCATGTGCGTTTTATTTTTTTTAATATTTTTTATGGATAGGACATTAGTCAAGCTGCCTCCCATAGCAGTTTGATTCACCATTTCTGGGACACCCTGTAGATCCTCAGCATGAGCAGTAGCATTCATCGTCCATTAATCCATCAGTCCAATCCGTCAATGACGGTTCACGGAGAGGGTCTATGGGCCTTAAAAGCGCTAGTCCACCACCCGTCATCATATTATCAGCATATACAGGGTGTTAGTGCAGACAGTTGCATTACTAGGGTGATCGTACTCACGACACTGAACAACATTCCCCATGAAACATATAGGAAACTAGCGGCCCGTCCCGGCTTCGCACGGGTGGACGTCTAATCTTTTCTAGCAATAAATATAGCCTATGTTACTCAGGGTGAATGCAGCTTTCTAATGGTGAAAGAATTTTTTAAATCGGCCCAGTACTTTTTGAGCCTATTCATTACAAACATACAAAAATAGGTACAAATCTTTCCTCTTTATAATATTAGTGTAGATAAGTAAAGAAATATTTTGGACTGGCTGTATCAAATGCAATCAGCTGGTTAGAGAACTACACAACCTACGCATCATTCTATCCTATCATTGTACCCATGATACTGATCAACTCTCCCAAAAAAAAAATGGATTTTTTTTTGTATTTCCTATAGGCTTCTTAGGGAAAGTTGATCAGTATCATGGGTGCAACCACCCCTTAAAGCAATGCAACTGTTTACCCTAACACCCTGTAGTATGTAAGTACACCCTATACTTATGTAACAAGAACTAAAAAAATCTAATATGTCACTTGGTTAACCCTCCAACGGATTTGAAATGCTTTTAGCTGTATTCGCTCAGGGAAGGGAATTAATTTTGGTAAGAGGTAACGAAGAAAATGTTGCTAAAAATAGAATTGCATTTGTACGTCCCATAGTGAAAGATTTTCAGTTTTGTGGTCTGATCCAATGCACCCCCCAAGTAATAGTATATGTAAAGCTTTTAAGTTAACACCATGTATTGTATAGGTAGTAACCACGGTTTGCATCTTTATGTACTTTATGTAACTTCAAATAAAAAGAATTCAAACGTCAACAATTGGGTACTTGACTACATACAATATATTTTATTTTTATCTTCTCATTAAAAAAAAGGTTGGGAAATAATGCTAAACTCAAATTTTCATTGAGTTTTTAGCTTGAATACTATTTTTAATAACAAGATAAACATTAAAAAGTAATGAAATTTTGATGACGTCACAATTATATATTTAGTACAAATATTCATACAAAGCGCACGTTTTGACGTCCGATAAAGAGTAGCTGAATTGACTAGTTGTCAAGTAGCCTATTAAATTACAAAAACAACAATTTAAAATTTCATAAATTTTTTATTTAGCATACGCGCTGAGTTGTTTAAAAATACACCCGCCAGACATGGAGTGACATGTCCTGCGTAACACATTTATATCCCCCTGTACATACGTCATGTCATATAATGGACATACTGTAGGTATAACTATGGGTTATTTTAAACCTATATGTTGTTACGTGATTTAGAGAGAATGTTCAAATAAATTTAATATTATATAAATTTATTATTTAATATTTTATTAATTTTTATTGATTCGTCTACTCTCTTTGCAAATATAAACGTCATCATCATCAGCGTGACGTCCACAGTTGGACTTGGGCTTCCCTAATAAAGAAGTTATTTGATATAAGTACATAAATGCAAAGACTTGAATGGCAGTTGGTTGATTGCAGTTGAAGGTACATATTATGTGGATATTGCTGCTGAAAATGAAAAAAATCTGCTGTCCCATACCTTTGAAAGAAAAAAAAAATGAATAAAGAATATTTGTCTTATCTTATCTTATCTTTGAGTCGAGTAGGTACTGCAGTTTTGTATAATAAATAAATATTTCTTTATTTCTTCTCACACATACAAGTACAATAGACTTTAAGTATAATATTATGTGAGAGACTGGTTCCTGCCATAGAACTACAAACACAATGTTTATAGATCTGGGTGACGGGTCACCAGGCTCTCACCCCACGGACGGAGTCGGTATTTAACAGATTTTGACCATGATACGGAACTTCAATTATAATAAACGATTTCGTAGCGGGATGCCTACTATCGCACTTAGCCTAATTTTGAACTATTGTTAGTATATGTGGGTGTGTGTGTGGGTGTGTGTGTGTGTGTGTGTGGGTGTGTGTGTGTGTGTGTGTGGGTGTGTGTGTGTGTGTGTGGGTGTGTGTGTGTGTGTGTGTGTGTGTGTGTGTGGGTGTGTGTGAGTGAATGGGGGTGGGCGGGTTGTAGGTCTGAAACAGATGTTTTTTATTTTTTCCTGATGTTGGCTCTACAAGATGTTAGGGTAAACAGTTGCATTACTTTAAGGGGTGATTGTACCCATGATACTGATTAACTTTCCCTAAGAAACCTATAGGAAATCAGCAGATTTTTTTTTTTACTTTTCATATAAAAAGTTCGATCAGCTGATTGAATTTTAGTATGGAAAGTACAATTTCTTTTTAAATATCCTATAGGTTTCTTTGGGAAAGTTGATTAGTGTCATGGGTACAGTGCAACTGTTTACCCTAACACCCTGTATAGTGAAAGTTGTTCAGTTTGATGGTCTAAAGTTTAGTAGACGATCAAAATTTAGACTCTAAACCACCTCTTTTACAATACGTTTTTTGTTAAACCCTGTACATGGTGTTTGGATAGAAAGTTGCATTAAAATTAATGGGTACTTCTGATACTGAACAACTTTCCTAGAGACAAAGAAAATACCAGAGGTAAATAAAAAAGGAAATTCGCAAAAAAAGAAAAATCCTCACAAACAGTAAGTCCACAATTTTCGTTGTTTTTTTTCCTATAGGGTTCTTAGAGAAACTTTAGTATCATAATGGGTACAATCTCACTACCTACCTACCCTAACACCTGTATAAAAAACAGATTTCTTAATCTAAAACTGTTGGTAACTGATCAAGTCACATTTTAATCTCGTTTAAAACCACTACGTAGTATAAATCCATTACTCTCTTTCCTCTAAAGTTTCTATGAAGGTGGAAAGTCGTAGGTACGAAGGTGCATATGTAAAGGAGGGGGACGGGAGGGCTAATTTCCTCGACCTTGAGCTCTTACTCTTGACCGATTTACGTATAGTCTAGGAAAAATACGTTTTGAGATTGCATTAAAGACACTTTAGTAAATGGTGTTTGAACTAATATTACTGTTAATTTATAACACTTTTGTCAATGTTTTGTGGTTATTATAGGCTCAGAACCCTAAGAAATATCATAAAATCGATATAAATGTATAAAAGGCATAGTACATTACTGCAGCGGCCAGCAACAGAGGCATTGATGGACGAACGTGTAAATGTGGGCCGAGGCGAAGCCGAGGCACACATACGTAAGTCCATCAATGCCTAGTTGTGGCCAAGGCTTGTATAGTACTTTTCTCAAATAATGCGCGGAAATGAAAACAGTAAATTTTCTCAAATAATTCGCGGAAATTAAAACTCTTTTCAAAATCAATGACGAACAACGAACAACAATTTTTTTTTTTTTCCAATAAATAGCTTTCTATTTGCAAGTTAGTTCGAAATTTAAATAAAACCTTTTTTGAGTTACCTCCTTGGTCGCCATGTTTAGGAGAAAAAGATCGTTCCATTTTTAAATTACACGACAGATATGAGTTTACTATGTAATTTATTTGGCCGCAAAACACGACAGATATGGATTTTCATACAAACATTGCCGGCCGCTGCGCGCATGTAGTTGGCCAGTACAGCAATTTCGATTTATCTCGAAGAAGGTTGTCAAAATAATGCTCACATTTCCAAGCATGTTTGAGAAAAGGTTATTTCTAAAGATATTTCTTCCAGCATACCAGCAAAAGAGACAGTTAATTATCACAAGACTTTAATGTGTATTTGTATGTGTGTGTTTAACACAAACAGTAAATAATTTAGTTTTGAGGTTATAATTTTTGAATGCTTACAAAATATTAAATATCTACCCAAATTTACAATATTAACTGGGAATTATTATTATTATAAGCAAAATGTATTGAATGAAGCTCTCCTGTACAAAATCACCAAGTTTCCTTTTTTGATCATAGGAACCTAAATTAATTTAATGTTTTGTAAATGTCTTAATTATACATGATAAAAAATCGGGGATTATTGAGAATTTATGTTTTTTCAGGCTTAGAGTTTTCAGGTATGTATCTACCATATTCCAAATTATCACCTATAGTGCAATTAATGCAACCTACTCCATACAAAAATCCCTAAATTTCCTCGACTACTAGGAAATGGGTAAGTATCACAGGATGTTTAATATTAAAACAAAAGTTTCAAACTTATTTAATTATTATACAGGGTGTAAACTTAAATGCGTTAGATAAGACCATTAAGCTTTAGAGGACTCTGCTCTATTATTACTGTTCGCTCCTTATTAGGTACATTTGGGTCGACTAAAGAATACAATTTACAATTTAGACTATGTGAAAAGAAATCAAACTAAATAACTTTTACTATTAGACCAATACTACTTGACCTAAATGCATGGAACGGCAGATTATTTTGTGACATTGTGATAATCAGAAGCATCCCCTAACCACGGAATAAATACAGTAGTACAACCCGGGCGAATTAACTAGGCACCTGGCTCGCACGTGGCTCGGAATTTGACACCCCTCCTGCTACCATCCGCCCCCCGAGGCCGGAGCATAGCATTTCAGTAACCGTTGCACGTGTCCCTGCGCTTTAGCATTTTCGAGTTATTCTTTCCGAGTTTTTTATTCCGAGCCAGGTGCCAAGTTAATTCGCCCGTATTGTAGGTAGTTTTTTTTCACGATTTCGATGTTGGTGCCGTAGAAAAAGTTGTTCAGTTTGATGGTCTAACATCCCCTTAAAAACCGCCAGCGTAAGTTGAACCTGTATAAAATACCATCAAATCGACAGAAGATCGACAACCCTGCGCTGCACAATATCAACTCCATTTTATGTTCATGTATTCAGCCATCCATATGAATTCAGTGTTAATACATAATGGCATACACTAATTATTGGAGCTGCGAAGGATGGATCGATCGAGCTCGGCCGATAGCTGCATGTGTGCAACGAAATAAACGAAAACACGCGACCGCCGGGAAAAATCGCCGCGTCAAAATGGACGCTGGCGTTGTTAGGGCGGTTAGGATTGGCTAGTGTGAAATAGTCATGAAATAATATAAGTCTCATAGGTCAATCTTGGAACATCTTCATCTTTGGAATACCTTAACTGAAATACACGTAAAGTCTATTTCGGTAACACTGTCTTGAGAAAACATACATAAAGTCACGACCGTAATCCATGTTAGGATGGTTAGTCAGTAATTTTGCTAAAATAAAGCCTCTTTAAAGACCGAAAGTGCAGTTGTAGTCAAGCTCAGTTTTAACATATTTTTCAGGTCGGAAGGACATGCCAATTCAATATCAAGTGGGTGATGAGCGTTTCGCCCACAAAACCACTACTTAAGAAACTATACCTTAGTCATCTCATAGAACTCCCAAGGTAAAGTGAACTTATACACCTTTACACGTCATTCCATCTTGAAACCTTAAAGATGCTAACAGTGCCTTGCTACAATTCAAAATGATAAAGGCATCAGGATGTTTGAATGAATGAGCGTTTCTGACCATCCAGAAATGGATTACCGTTGTGAGTTTATGTTAATCCTGCGCTTTGAACGATGTGTGTCTCAGGCGTCGATCATAAATAAAATAACACTTTCTGGCTTGCGATGAATGCTCAAATCAGCTCAAATGGTTTTTTTATACATAAAATAATCCTTGAGATTTTGATAGTCCCGACATTGGAAGAAATGCAGTGCCAGAAACAAGCAAAAACCATTAGTTTATAAATAAAATAAGAGAACTACATACAGTCTCAAGTAAAACCTTAGAAAATATTTATCCGAATGTCATGTTTACTGACAATGAGATTCGCATTTCGCAGTACCAAAAACCTAAAAAGCCACGATATAATTATGTTTTTATTCTGCCATTTTTGGAACGTTGACTATGATAGTTTGTTATATTATTAGTGGTCAAAAAGCTAAAAGAAAGAAATGAAAAATATTGCCGTTCTTGACTTACGTACGTATTAAGCGCCACTAACCAATTCATCCTGACCTTACTACAGAGGTGCAACCGTCACCAAACAGTCTGCCACGAGGGGGGTGCCCCCTTAAAAAAAATGCACCGCTAGGGGGCCCCCCTCCCCGGCATCAACTTGACGCGCCGGTTTCGGTTGCCCCACGCTATGGCCCACTCTGCTTACCCCTAATTTGACGATGCGTTATGTTATGCTATTATACAATTTGATTTGTTGGGTTTTTGTTTGATTGATGGGATGGAAAAGCTGGTGAGGATGATTTTAATTGTAATGATAAGTATAAGGGCTGGTCAGAGTGGTGCCAAGAGAAGGACGGAGGTCAGTGGGCAGACCACCAGCACGTTGGTCTGATGACATTGTGGGAGTGACGGGTTCACTTTGGATCAGACTAGCACAGGACCGTGAGGAATGGTGCAATAAAAGGTAAGGCTTATGCCCATCAGTGGGTTGATGTCTGCTGATTTGATTGAATAAGTTTAATAGCCTTTGCCCGCGACTTCGTCGGCATTTCACTCCCTTAGGGATCCATTTTCAATAATCAAATCTTAGTCTATTCTACAAGGTGTAAGAAAAAGTATTTATTTAAGTTTTACTATGGGAGTACACACATGTCAGCGCAAAAAAAACTGTACCTAATGCCTACTCGACTCAAACGTATGAAACAGCGGTTTTTTTTGTTCTGACAGCTTTGCTCCCATAGTAAACGTTGTTCAGTGTGATGGATAGTGTATGTGGTTTAAAGGTTAATGATACTTTTCCTTACACCCTGTATACTCTTACATCCTCTGTAGAATATACAGGGTCCGACTCAAAATGCTGACGGGTTTTTAAGGGGTGACCATCAGACCTTCAAACTGAACAACTTTCGCTATGGGCCATTATCAAGAATCAGCTGTTCCATACATTTGGGTCGACGAGTAGCCATTGAAAATGCCATCCTGCTATAATGGGGAACTTGCACAGATTTTTATTTTTAGTGTAGGTATCATAAAGATTTAAGGCTTACATAAATATACCAAAAACAAAAATGTTCAAATATGCACAAATCAATTATTTATTGCAATTCAAACTCCGCGCCAAATCGTTCACTATGACGTGACGTCACTCCTTAATCATGACGCGTGCAGCTCATCACAAACGTTAGAAGAGTAGAGCAATATAATATTATATTGCTGTACTCTTCTAACTAACTACTAATTGACAACCTTACTTAAGGAGTGACGTCACTTTGCGCTGACTGGTGTTTGAAATTGCGTTCCGATCTAACTTTTAATTGAAAAATTTCGTTAAAAATAAATTCTTTACAATAAATCTTTCAGTAATGTTCTATTCACAACTATTATTATTCAATTATTAAGGTAATTTCTCATTATAATTTTGGTGCAAGTTCTCCATTATTAAAAGTCCCAGCGAAGACCAGTCTTTATTGTTTTGCAATTAAGACACTTGATTTTGAAGTTTTCCATGGAACAACACATTTTTATCGCGATTTCGATGTTGGGTCGTAATATGCTACGAATGAACAAACCTCTTTTGCCATCAAACTATCTTAGTTTGACCTTATAGGTGTAGCTAGAGACTACTAACAAAGTAACATGAAATAACATCAAAGTAAGTGCCATAAAGCAAACGCGACAATCAATAGGGTGTTCAATTTCTTCAAGGCGTTGTTTACGACCCAATTCATAGATGGGAACACGCTGTATGTGGTGCGGTGTTGCACGCATGTAGGGTGACCAATTAGTAGGTTGATTCTGCTCGGTGATCAGCTGTTTATCAAATCAAATAATCATTTATTTCAGACCATAGATAGATCCATAATAGCGTTAGTAAGGGCTTAAAACGTACAATCAAAACAATAAATGTAGTAATAAATTAATTAGTTTATGATGATCGGAAAAACGGAAATATTACTTTTTTTAAATAATTTGTTTCTTACAAATATTGTTTATTTCAGTCATAAATGCATCTAATCTCTACTATTATAAAACTGTAAATTAAAAAAAAGAATTTTTTTGCTTTGTGTGTTTGAACGAGCATCACGCGAAAACTACTGAACCGATTTTGATGAAACTTTGTTTGTTTGATAGCTTATGATCTGACTTAAAATCTGGTAAATAGTTTGTGCGGACGAAGTCGCAGGTAAACGCTAGTTATAGATATAATCGGAAACTTATACAATACACAATACACCGACCAGTAGAGCTATTATGTAAGTTTTCCGATTATATCGTTACTAGATCGGTAACGCATATGTGCTAGGCAATTTTTATGTAAAATTTTGCTTCTGTGATTATTATATCGGATATTCGGATGAATATTTACCTAAACTTGATTTTTCACAAGAAGAATGTGGACACGTCTTAGTTCGTTTATTTTATGAATCAATCCCAGGATCGTTCTGAAGCCTCGGGATTACTAAAAGATTTATCGACATACAAAATATTGAAGAACTTGGACATTTGAACAACGTTGTCAGAGTTTTTTATGTTGTCAGAGTTGTTCGTGTTGTCCAAGGTGTTCATGTTATTGGAAGTAGGTTATATCATAGTGGTGTGAACCTACGAGGATCAGTATGACAAAACGGTGCGGGTGGCCCGATTTTTTTAAATAACTTTACTCAAAAGGTATATCCATAGCCTATTTTCGTGGCGAAAAAAGTTAAGTTTAGGTAAATATGCATCCGATTATCCGATCTCTAGTGATTCTCATTATATAATATTGCTACTCGCGCACCGAGGGTTCCGTACCACACCACCACAGAACACAACATTTTTAACTTAGAAAAAAAACTTTTTTTTTTCCGGGACCTTTAGCGCAAGACCGACTCACACATTCATGGCCGGTTTTAAGTATTTTTTGTTATTCTGTAGAGTTTGCTCTATAATCACACTAAGTTTGACGCTTGTATGTATTACCGTTTTTACTATAGAGCGTGAAGAAAAAATGTTGATAAAAACTAGTTTCTTACTGAAAACCCCCCTTATTTTTTAACTTTCTGCCATTTTTATTATTTGTTAACAAATCCGCCGCAATAACGCATAAGTAATCTGAGAAAATTTCGACTATCTAGCTATTACGGTTCAAAAGTTACATCCCTAAATAGGTAGGACAGACGGACGGACGGACGGACAGACGGACAGACGGACACAGACGGACAGACGGACAGACGGACGGACGGACGGTCGGACGGTCGGACGGACGGACGGACAACGTAGGCTTAGTAATAGAGTCCCGTTTTCACCCTTTGAGTACGGAACCCTAAAAAACCGCATCAAAATCCGTTGCGTAGTTTGAAAGATTTAAGGATACATAGGGACAGACAGCGGGAGGCGACTTTGTTTTATACTATGTAGTGATAAGACCTCAGGAATTGCACTTCAGTGTAGTAACTATTAAATAATCTGTGCTTCAGTGGCATAATCGATTCTAATCGGACGAAATAGATGGCTGTGGTAAGTATACCAATATAAACGATACAATACGAACTTTATATATGCAGGTCTGACTGACAACCATCAATGGAGAGGAACTCGAAGAAGAAGAAGAAGAATACGAATTTAGTGGCGCGCCTTAGAAGAGGCCTCATCATTATCAGAGGGTTCATCATTATCAGTGAACGATGACGTACTAACCGATTGATAGGTACAATTTATCATCAGATGCTGATAGGTAAAATGTATCATCATTTAATACATGTGCACCCTCTATATTGTTAACTTTGTATAAGATTCTTTGGATTCATTCTTTAATATTTTGCCAATCTTTGTATGTTTCATGTATAGGTTTTCGCCCAAGAAGCACAGAAAAGACACGAGAACTAGAATGATGGTCACAGTGATCATAAATTCGTCACTGGCACGCCGCCAGCGACCGACGCGACGCGACGTTAGCGCCTCCAGAACCACGTTAAGATGATATCTAATGTCTACATACATACATCTACCTACAGTCGACTTTAAATATATTATCTATACCTCAAAGATACCTCATTTTATTCTTGCTCTTAGATAAGTTCTTAATAGGTTATCTGGCAGAACGTTTGACATGACTATGTCCGATAAGCTATTAGGAAACTATTCAGAAGTGGTGAAACAGGCCCTAAATATGCTTAACACATTCGCGGACATTGACCGGCTATAGCAGTGATAACAATAAAAGTTCAGTTGTGTCTCGTTCAGTGTCCGCGAATGTGTTAAAAAGAACATTTGGTAGATGCAGTAAAGCTTCTGACTCTGTTTGAAGAGATTATAGTACTAATGAGACTTTCAAAGATAGTAAATCTCATAGGTATTGTGCACCCCTAGATAGATAGATAGATAGATAGATAAACAATTTATCTATCTATCTATCTATCTATCTTCTTCTTTTCGTGTCAATTGTTCTACTTTAGTGTTTCTAATATTTTATTGGTCAGATATTTGGCTGACAGCGTCCAGCGTTATCCCTAATGACATTATTACTGTTTACTAATGTCATTGGTTATCCCTATTAATTTTTAGGTAATATTCCAAGCAACATCGGTAGAAAAGACAAAAAAATTTTGGATCTCCCGTTAATCGGCTTGAAAGGTCCAACAAATTTTCTCGTTTTTCGACCCGTGTTCCGTAGAGAAAGTAGTTTAGTTTCATTAACTGAATACAGCCTTAATTTTTTTTTACTTTATAATGAGATTAGTGGTGTTATTATAATTTTCTTTCTACGTTCACTAGACCCTTAGTGCCTTTTCACACGTCCTCGAATTATCATACTTCAACAAAAAGAATCTTTCTTGACACGAAATTTTTTTTGAAATCAGTCCTCTCCAGTCTACTTTAAGATACGAAAAAGTAAATTTAGATAGCTTTAGCTTCTAAACGAGCAATCGTGACCAAACATCAGTAATGCGGTGACCAAACAGCAAGTATGACAAACAAATGAAGCGGTCCGCTAAGTGTAACTTGGCGCTGCGCCAGCGCATGACGGATTTATTGCCCGCTCTATGACTTACTGCACTATTATAGATACTTGCATATGTGCGTGGTTACACTAACGCTTCACTGCTTTGTTTATTGTTACACTTAGAGCAAAAACTTTGATTCAAAGTGCAGTGCAGGTACGTTTTTAGTTTTGAAGTCGGTTTTAAATTTTTTGTGTAATTTTTTTTCACTGCTGTTTGGCTTAGAAAAGGAAAACCCCATTTTAGCGTGAGGTTGTGTTATACGAATAAGGGATAACGTTACATAAGCAGTGTTTTGGTGGCCGAAACACATAATTCCATACTGAAACTTGTAATATTCTAAAGGTTCCCATTAATTTGATTAACCTAGGTTTGCTTAACCTACATAATAAATGTAGGTTAAACAAACCTCCACGAGGTGTTTCATACCATCAGGAGTGCGATTTTTGAAACTCATTCGCTGAGCTCAGTAGTTGAAAATGTCAAAATAACTATGGAGATATTATGCATCTTTCTACTGCTGATTTGACTTTCAAAAATCATTCTTCAGGAATGCGATTTTTGAAAGTCAAATAAGCAGTAGAAAGCTATGCTTATCTCTATAGTAATTTTGACATTTTCAACTGCTGAGTTCAACAAATGAGTTTCAAAAATCGCACTACAGAGTGAACAACTTTTGAGTGGTCAAAACAAAAATAAATAAAATTTAAATCTGTTGAAATGGGTCGAGTAGGTACATAGCCATTGACGTTTTAATTGTTTTGTAAAAAGAAATCGCGAATTCGAAATATTATGGTCAAGGAAGCATCCTCTAAAATACCTATGTATAGGTACAATCTTGTACAATTAATGCATTTAAGTTTACAAGTTTGTAAGGTCCTTCTGAAATACCTAAATCGTATAAAAATAATCTATTCCATACAAAACTGCAATTCCTACCTACTCTATTCAAATGCACGGAGAAAAATTTCTGTGACAGCAGTTTTATTTTGTAGGCACATGTGTACTATCGATTTCTACGGTAGTTCCATAGAGTGAGGTGTTTCGTTTCATCGTCTGATTTTCCATTTACAATATACAGGTATCTACTATTATACAACGTGTTAATGAATAAGCGCAAAACCTCATACACCCCAACTGATTTATAACAACATAATTAGATTGTAACAATAATTTCATTAAGTTTTGAGACAAAAATGATTTATTAGATAGCGCTAATTAGTAGAGCTATTTCCCGCGATAATTGTGCGCTTCGGGTTAAAAGCATCAAATTTCTACCATGGATAGGGTGTTCCTCGGTGATCATATTCAGATGTGGAGGGAAGTCTGATTCGTCCCCTGTGCGCGGGGGGAGGGGGGTGAAGTACGTATCTGGATCATTGTTTTCATTATTATTTTACTGATCAGTTAATGCTACTAGGGCTTGTGTGGTATCATTTTCGAGTAAAATAGATACAAGGAATTCATTTTTACTGCATAATAGGCATATTTCCATACACTAAAATAATGTTTTTCATGAAAAAGTAAAAACCATTGCCTTGATTTTTTTTTTTAAACATCTATATCTTTGGAAATCTTGATAAATATAAGTAAACAAAATTAACCAAAAAAAAGGTTATTTAGTCTAGTTTATAAAAACATATAGTTGTTGGACACTTATCATACAACAACTACATGAAAAAAAATCATTTACGCGTCGAGGTAAAGCAGCATAATTTGTTTACTGCGGATTTCGAGTGATGGTTTCGAGGTAAACATAGTTTGTAACTTTATAATTTCGATAGCAAACGATTATTTGTTGAAAATTAAATAGAAAAACAAATTAAGCATAGTCTTAATTGGATATAATAAGGAGCGGCAACAATTTTAAAAGGATATAATTCGGAGCGCGCTCCATACAAAGGAAGTCTGGTTATATTTCCAATATTATCCAATTAAAATCAATGAAATTTTACAGAAACAGTCTACAAACTAATATCTATGCTCGTATTGTGTCAGATTTTCGTAAAAGTGTATAGTTTCGAAGTTACAGTGCCTCAAAGATTTCCATAAAAATCTTACATTAACCCTGGCATTGAAACTGTATATTTTAAAGAAAATCGGGCACAATAAAAGGATAAAGATTAGTTTCTAGATTGTTTCTGAAAAATGTCATTAACTTTAATGGTTTGGTATTTAATATATAACCAGACTTCGTTTTTATGGAGCGCGCTCCGAATTATAAGATATAATTCGGAGCGCGCCAAGAGCTTAGGTTCCTCGAAAACGACATTTAATAATTGTTAAGAATATAGAAAAATCGGCAATTATTGCCGGCTCAAAATCATAGCGCTGAGCATTTGGAGTGCAGCTGCGGTGTAAATGCACCGTTCAGTACCTACCAACATCTTTTGTAAAGCAGCACGATATTATTAAGACTGCAGATGTAGTTTCTGCCTCGGGAAGAATAGTCTAATCTAAATTGAGTGATATTCTACTGTATCCTTCGTCCATCCCTAATGAAATGAAATGAATACTAGGTATTCATTCTATTTAGCGGAAGCTTTAACTATAACCAAAAGCAACTTAGAGAGAGCTAATTTACTGAAAAAAGCCAGTGGCTTTTTGACTGAGGTGCGAATCATTCTTCTAAGCCCTTTTCACGCAACATCTATTAAAATGTAAGAATATACGAGTGTCAGCCTCCTCGGGTGATCATGGGGCAAAATGACACAAATCTGAGGTAGAGGCAGAACAAACAACTTTATTCCCATTTTTCGCGTCAAAATTGCCATGAGAGAGCAGATAGATGCCACACTTTTCCTTGTACCTCCTACGGATGCAATGCCCAAAAAAATATATAGGGAAAGAAAGAGAGAAATTTTATTTCTTCGAGTAAATGAAAATAGAACCGAATGGTTCTCATTCTTGTCACAACAACCAGTTCTTTCAGTCTAGAGGCAACAGAAAAAGAAATCTCTACGCAACGAATGGGAGTAAAATTCTTCTTTCTGCCGATGCCTCAGATTTGAGTCTTTTGGCCCCATGTTCGCCCGAGAAGGTTGACACTAGTAACTTTTTACACTTGGAAGATTCAGTGTAAAAAGGACGTAGAAGAGTGATCATACGCAACCGTAGACACTGATGTATCGTACTAGTAACCTACTATTTGTGGGTTTTTTCAGTAAATTAGCTCTCTCTGAGTTATGGGTTTGCCTTTGGTTTTGGTTCAAGCTTCCGATAAATAACGAATTGGTGGTGTCAATGAATTTGACACAATGCAGGTATCGGCCAATACACTGGCCTGCAAAACTGAGTATTGCTTTAACCGGTGTGATACGGTATGTGGTTCTTTTCAGGCAAGGGAGAAGACACTTGAAAATCTTTACCTAAGTCTGAAGACCCTGAAGTAAATAGGACCTTTGAAGAACTCAAAAGAAATAAGTGAGGACTCAAGTCCTAATAGAAAGATTTGTAGTGTTAAAGTATGACCGCATTAGTTAAAGCTTTGACTGTCTGTAAAACTGTGTGGTACCGGCTTAGGATGGACTACCCAATTTCTTCACTTGGGTTTCGTGCGAGGCGACTAAGGGGTAAAGGTTATTGCAGTGTTTTTGTAGGCGAGAGATTAGCCACCTGTCACCACCTGACACGTCATTTCATCGTGAAACCTTCAACGTGAAACCTTCAATATGGTCAAAGTGAGCCTTGCTACAACGCACTGCACGCTTAACATTGTTGTTGGTCGTTGTAGCAAGGCTTCCACCCCGTCAGGGATTATGGTCGTGAATTTATGTATGTATGTATTTCAAGAGCGAGCATAGATATTAGTTTGTAGACTGTTTCTGTAAAATTTCATTGATTTTAATTGGATAATATTGGAAATATAACCAGACTTCGTTTGTATGGAGCGCGCTCCGAATTATATCCTTTTAAAATTGTTGCCGCTCCTTATTATATCCAATTAAGACTATGCTTAATTTGTTTTTCTATTTAATTTTCAACAAATAATCGTTTGCTATCGAAATTATAAAGTTACAAACTATGTTTACCTCGAAACCATCACTCGAAATCCGCAGTAAACAAATTATGCTGCTTTACCTCGACGCGTAAATGATTTTTTTTCATGTAGTTGTTGTATGATAAGTGTCCAACAACTATATGTTTTTATAAACTAGACTAAATAACCTTTATTTGCTTAATTTTGTTTACTTATATTTATCAAGATTTCCAAAGATATAGATGTTTAAAAAAAAATCAAGGCAATGGTTTTTACTTTTTCATGAAAAACATTATTTTAGTGTATGGAAATATGCCTATTATGCAGTAAAAATGAATTCCTTGTATCTATTTTACTCGAAAATGATACCACACAAGCCCTAGTAGCATTAACTGATCAGTAAAATAATAATGAAAACAATGATCCAGATACGTACTTCACCCCCCTCCCCCCGCGCACAGGGGACGAATCAGACTTCCCTCCACATCTGAAAATGATCACCGAGGAACACCCTATCCATGGTAGAAATTTGATGCTTTTAACCCGAAGCGCACAATTATAGCCAAAATGTATGAAGAGAATCCTCTACTAAATGTACTCATGTCATGGATACATTTTAAGAATCTTGTTTTGATAGTAAGTAGAGGGTGAGTGTGCCCGTGCGGTGGGTTGACATCGGGTTCAGTAAATTTTAAATTTTACAAACAAATTACCTATACAGGGTGTACAATAAAATGGGACAGCTACTTAAAGGGGTGCTTCAGACCATCCAACTGAACAACTTTCTCTATGGGACCAATATCGAAATCGCGAAAAAAAAATCTGCTGTCCAATACATTTCAGTCGAGTTATGTTTGCAGTTTTGTATGGGAGAGCGAAATTTTTTTTTCGCGATTTCGATATTGGTCCCATAGAGAAAGTTGTTCAGTTTGATGGTCTGAAGCACCCCTTTGAGTAGCTGTCCCATTTTATTGTACACCCTGTATAATATTTTGAAAAAAATTACCTATGTTGAAACCATGATAATTCGATTCTGCTAACCATGATAATTCGATTCTGCTCTCGATTCTAAACAGACTACTTTCTAGTTTTGCGTTAATTCATTAATACGTTGTATACAACTATTATAATAGTTGTACACTATTTCAGAGAGCGTCGTCGGCGTTGCGTCGGTGACGCATAGTGGAGAGGTATGCTGGAAACTGAATCTTGAGGTCCAGAGGGTCTACCCGCACATTCGATTCGAACTTTTGCGTGAATGTTTTCGTTCCAATTTCAACTCTATTACAATGAAGTGCGGACCGAAACAGTGGCGATATAGTGAAGATCGAAAGTGCGGGTAAGGGGGCAGGTTCGAATCCTCACGAACGACATGCTATGTACCAATGACTCTTTCTAACTTATTTACTTACCTAATTAGGTACCTAACTACCTACCGACTGCTCTCCTGCATTATCTCCTGTATTGGGCACGCGTGGTGGACTAACGCTCATACGGATTTTTCGTAGTTCTTGACAATCGCTTTTCTTCCTATTCGTGACTCTGCACTTCATCCTCCTTCTATTCTGGGTAGGCCTGTGTCCTGCAGATATTACACAACGTGTTAATAAATAAACGCAAAACTAGAAAATAGTTTGTTTAGAATTGAGAGCAGAATCAAATTATTAAGGCTTTAACATAGGTTAGGTACATTTTTTCTAAAATTAAAAACCATAAAAACCCTGTTCTTCTATGAATACTATCCCACCGGCACCGGCCACATACTGTGGCAGTGGCACTGTGGCGGTGGCAGACACGCACATAAATTCGTCAGACGCACGCTGGCGTGTGGCCAGCGCGCGGGTAACGTGCCAATAAAGAGATTTTACTTTATTCCTAACTCTTTACTTACTGCTACATTGTGAGGGCGAAGATTTATGAGGCGTTTTCTTTTAAAAAAAAGAAAACTCGGTTTAAACTTTTTTTTTTTACTTAAAAATGTAAATACTTACTCACTCTCAATCAAATAAAAAATTGCGGATTCCCAACTAATTTTAAATTCCTTGTCCCTACCCCCTACCTGATCCTAATTTATACGACATAAAAACTATTAATAAAACCGGTCAAGTGCGAGTCGGGCTGCTTGCGCACCAAGGGTTCCGTACCACACCACCACAGAACACAACATTATTAACTTAAAAAAAAAATTGTTGTCCGAAACCTTTAGCGCGAGACCGACTCACACTTGGCCAATTTTTAGTATTTGTTGTTATTCTGTAGAGTTTACTCTATAATCACACTAAGTTTGACGCTTGTATGCATTACCGATTTTACGGTATAGAGCGTGAAGAAAAAACGTTGATAAAAACTAGTTTCTTGTTGAGAACCCCCGTTAATTTTTAACTTTTTATCATTTTTATTATTTGTTAACAAATCCGCCGTAATAACGCATAATCTGAGATAATTTCAACTATCTAGCTATTACGGTTCAAAAGTTACAGTCCTAAATAGGTAGGACAGACAGACGGACGGACGGACAACGTAGGCTTAGTAATAGGGTCCCGTTTTCACCCTTTGGGTACGGAACCCTAAAAAACACAAATATCCCTAACTAGCGGCCCGTCCCGGCTTCGCACGGGTGGACGTCTAATCTTTTCTAGCAATAAATATAGCCTATGTTACTCAGGGTGAATGCAGCTTTCTAATGGTGAAAGAATTTTTTAAATCGGCCCAGTACTTTTTGAGCCTATTCATTACAAACATACAAAAATAGGTACTTACAAATCTTTCCTCTTTATAATATTAGTGTAGATAGATGTCAAGAACACATCTAAAAGAAAGCGAGCAAGCTTTTTAAAAATAGAACTGTAGCAGAACGAATCTTCAAATAAGGAACGCCTAAAAAGTCGTTTCGGGCGTAGGTAACGGTTTTCTTGATGGACAGTAGTTTTTTTTTCTTAAATAAAGTGGATGAGTATTTATTGCGCCCAGTTGATTACCTGATACATAAATTTGGACCTTAGTCTTGTTCAAGTACGCTTCAAGTTAACTTAGTTTAGGGCCATTAGGTTAAGTGTAAGTGGCTTGTTAAGGTGCTATCTTGATAACTTGTCGTAAAACTTTAAAACTGGTAGTAGATTTTTAAAAAGGTTGTAATGTTGCCAGGTGTTGTTTGAACGTTAGCATGTTATGCGAATTTTATGTTCTGGTTTACGGATTTTTATAAGTAATTATAATTAGGCTGTGTTGGTTACTGGTAATTTGCGTATAGTTTAGGGTCTACGCCGTTTCTTTCCTGTGGCGAAGTATGGGGTGACTAAGGGATAAAAGGACTAAGGTTTTTTCCTAATGTGTTAATTAAATACACACTTAAATACATTTAAAATATACAAATTGAAGATACAATTATAATTTTAAAATAGGTATAGATTTTTAGTGATACAATATAGGAATCATGTAACTAAAAAGTTATTTCTTCCACACACGCTTAGGGTAGCTTGTATAGAAGAAAAAATTTGAGTCCCCTACCTATAGGTAGGTTGACTATATCGTGACTGATATTTTTTTAAGGACATGATCAGAACATCAAACTGAACAACTTTCTCTAAACGACTAACACCGAAATCGCGAACAATACGTTTTTTTTCAAAAGTTTTTTTTTTAGTTATTTCGATGTTTGTGCTATCGATATCGTACATCCCCTTGAAAACCATCAGCATTTATAAAAACGGATCCTGTATGTATGTGTACTTATTTACCAGTTTTTTGTTCAATTAACATAGGTACTCTCAAGCCCAACATCTGTGCCAGTCTCCTGTTCTCTAGTCATCTTATAAAGCCGCTCTCTATGATAAAGATTCTTCTCTTCGTATGATAAAGATAACGAATCAGAAGCAACCATTATTGTCTATGGTCATATTTCATCCCAACCAGTCATTAAGGTCGTGGCGCCGGATAAGTGTACACCCGCCTTTAATTTGTTAGACGATTGAATTATTATAGGTAAAAAATAAAAAAGGAAAAAACTTGTTACGTGAATGTCAAAGGAAAAAAAAGGTGAAGAAAACAAAATGTGAAGGCCAAGGTTAGCGCAGGTCAACTTAGTGACACTTTCAATATTTTAACATATTTACCTAATAAAGAAAATTTGACATTTAAAGCTGGTTTTTTTTTCTCTTTATTTTTTAGGGTTCCCTATCCAAAGGGTGCCAACGGAACCCTATTCATAAGCCTACGCTGTCTATCCGTCCGTCTGTCTGTCTGTCCTACCTATAAATGGATGTATCTTTTGACCTATAATAGCAAGACGGTTAAAATTTTCATAGGGATAGGTATGCGGTATTGGTGGATGTGAATATGATTAAAAAAAATAAAAAGAAAAGAAAAAAAGAAAAAAGAAAAGGAATTCCCTGTACAAGAAGACAGTCTGGTGTATTTTTTTCAAAGTTTTTTTGTTTTTCCTCTATCATAACATAAGAATGTGGTAATACAGTATACAAGGGTCGAACTTGGTACCATTATACATAGAGCATACTCGTATACCTAAGTAAAAAAACAACAAAATATTAATAAAAACCGTCAAGTGTGTCCGGCTTGCGCTAAGGATACCGGAGAAAACAAAGTTTTTGGTAGGTAATATTGTATGATGGTAGGAAACCCTCCATGCGCGAATCCGACTCGCACTTGGCAGATTTTTTTCTAGAACACGTGATTCGGTAGGAAAGACGTGTTGAAACTACTGCCATTTCACAGTGATTGTTTTTTTCTATTTTTGTTCATCTTTTACGTAACGGTATGTCTCGCTGGTAAGGTTGATCGTGGCTATTACTTAATTAATACATGTCTGTCGCAGCCAAATTGTAAAACGGCTAGTCGTAGTACGCGGCGAATTCTGTGCAATTGTCTAAGCGTCACATCGCTCTCAAAAACATCGACGAGCTCACAAATGTAACATAACATCCTTCTTGCATCCTTCAGATCGTCGAAGTTTTTTATGAATTTGACACATGAGCACAGCCCGCAAAAATTTGAAATTGAAAGATGACGTCAGCCTTACGTCAGCACATGCGAAACCAAAGAAACCTTTTCTTCGTAGGTAATGAGTTAACCAGCACTGGAGCATGCACACCCGCGATAGCCGTGTTACGGCTTTATCACGTCTTTTATCTCGTTCTTTTGCGCGCGAACGAACGAGATAAATGACGTGATAAAGCCGTATCACGGCTATCGCGGGTGTGCATGCTACCAGTGCAGTGCGCGGTAACCAGAGGGCGATAGAGGGGATGAGGTAAAAAGTTGGTGGGAGGAAGGGAGTGTCCGTACTGTATCTATTAATAGATACTCTACTATACAGTGACATGAGCATGACATAGTGAATACCGAATAGACAGCTCGCCGAAGTTTCAACGACGAATTTAAGGTTGTGACTATGTTTGCGCTTAGAGAATTGCATTGCTGACTGCAACATGTCAATAACAGATGATTGGCACATGATCTAGAAGGATGGCGAGGCCTATGTCCAGCAGTGGGTGGATATGAGCTGATGATGCAGTCCATAACGTTGACTTTGGTGAGGATATCACGATCTTGACAGGGCACTAAGGCAGTGGGGAAGGGCATTGAAGGTCGTGGAACAAGGCATATAAAGATATATTTTTCGCGCTCTACAAGGTATTATACAACGTGTTTATGAATTTACGCAAAACTAGAAAGAAGTTTGTTTGGAATCGAGAACAGGGCCTCTACCCGCACATTCGAACTTCGCAATTGCGCGAACGTTTTCGTTCCAATGTCAACTCTATTACAATGAAGTGCGGACCGAAACGGTGGCGATATATCGAACATCGAATCGAAAGTCCAGGTACAGGGCCTGAATCGAATTGTCATAGTTTCAACATATAGGTTTTTTTTTTTCAAAATTTTAAGTAATTAGTTTGCGAAATTTAAAATTTTCTGAACCAGATGTCAACCCACCGCACGGGCACACTCACCCTACTTACTACCAAAACAAGATTATAAAAATGTATCCATGAGTACGTTAGCGCTTTCTTTCAGTGCCGAAATGATAACAAATAATTTTTGCCTCAAAACTTAAAATGCGAATAACTTTAAATTTTAACTATCAAAATAATGAAATTATTGTATCAAATTAATTATTTTGTTATAAATCAGTTGGGGTGGTTTTGCGCTAATTCATTAACACGTTGTATAAATAGTACATTACTGCAGCGGCCAGCAATAGAGGCATTGATGGACGAACGTGTAAATGTGGGCCGAGGCGAAGCCGAGGCACACATACGTAAGTCCATCAATGCCTAGTTGTGGCCAAGGCTTGTATAGTACTTTTCTCAAATAATGCGCGGAAATTAAAACATAATTCGCGGAAAATAAAACTCTTTTCAAAATCAATGACGAACAACGAACAACAATATTTTTTTTCAATAAACAGCTTTCTTTTTGCAAACCAGTTCGAAATTTAAATAAAACCTTTGATAGTTTCGGAGAAAAAAATCGTTCCATTTTTAAATTACACGACAGAAATGAGTTTACTATGTAATTTACTTGGCCGCTAAACACGACAGATATGGATTTCATACAACATTGCCGGCCGCTGCGCGCATGTATTTGGCCAGTACTGCAATTTCGATTTATCTCGAAGAAGGTTGTCAAAATAATGCTCACGTTTCCAAGCATATTTTAAAAAAGACAGTTGCATTACTTTAAAGGAAGATTACTGAATAAGTTTCCCCAACGAATGTCGAGGAAATCAGTAAAAAACTGGACTAAGCATTACTGAATGCAAATCGTTTTTGTATGAAAAGTGAAATTACTTTTTTTGCGAATTTCCTATAGGTTCCTGGGGGAGAGTTGTTCAGTATCATGAGTACAATCACTCTGTAAAGTAATGCTACTGTCTACAATAACACCCCTGTATAGGTGGATAGCGGATCGTCAACACAAACACTGCAAAAGAAATGATTTCCCTCAAGTCACAATTATACTACCACGGAATGAAAATGTAGAGGTCTATTCCAAGCCGGGAACCATACTCTGACGTGCTTAAACCTACTTGAAATTATTCTAATTAGCTTCCATCAACTTTTCCTCGATTCAAAGTAAGTCAAAAAACCTCAAAATCTGTATTCTCAGTCACAATCTCTAGGATCCTTCACTGTGGTCTGTGGCGTTGGAATTTTACGTTCTTTTTCATGGGTTTTATCATCATCATCATCATCATCTCAGCCGACGGACGTCCACTGCTGGACATAGGCCTCCCCCAAGGATCGCCATAGCGACCGGTCCTGCGCTGCCCTCATTCATCGTTTTCCCGCCGCCTTCACCAGGTCGTCGGTCCACCGTGTGGAGGGCCTACCCACGCTGCGCTTTCCGGTACGTGGTCGCCACTCGAGAACTTTTTGCATGACGCTCCATAAATCCCGCAGTATGGTTAACTAACCTTACTGCATTTGCACGCATAAAAAGATAGTCCATATTAGTTGTAGCAGTCTCTTGCTATTCCAAAAGGGAGTATGGTCGTGAGTTTATATGTATGGGTATGTGTTAATTATGGTTAATATGTAGCATACCATTTTATTAAATTAAATAATTCATTAAACGTTGTTAGATTAATATTACAATTTCTGTTATTGCACTACCTACCTACCTATTATATTTTCCATAGACAGACGATAAACAAAACCATATTCTATGTTTACTGACCACATAAAAGCCAGTAATTAGATAACGAATCATAAATACTAGTCTCTACAGCCTAATAGCTACCCGAGGATATAATAGCGAAATTAATTTCACCGACGTGCGCAGACGCCGCGGGTGTTAGCCAATGACGTGCGAGCCCGCGAATTCTCGGCTAATCACGAGCCTGCGCGGGAAATCGCGACCAAACATGCGCGAGCGCGGCAACGTGCAGCCAATCAGGAGGCAGTATTTGGTATCAGTAATCGCTATTGGAACGGAAAACGTAAATAAATCTGCGCAGACGTTAACGGATGCAGATGCGTGCGATACTTTTTCAAATTAAATGGTATTGTTAAAATGGGAATAGGAAGTTGTAAGGTGTTTTTGTTGATTAAGTTGTCTTACTTTGATGATGGGTTTTAGGACCCCGTTATCCTTGGACTGGAATGGGATTTATTGAATGGATCTGGAAAATTGACGGTTACTTGTCGTGTATCTATTTCATCAGGTCGTGTCAGATTATGCGTATGGCGCTGTCCTATTGCCATCGCTCGCGCGATCATGCGTACGTCCGACGAAAATCATTGTGCCACTGTGCGTTTAAACCATATAATAATGTCTATGGTTTAAACATACTTATATCTGCGGAATATCCTATAGAAGGTCGTGCTATCATGAGATGCGATCGAATTGTTCTATTTTTATTCAGATATAAGTATGTTTAAACGCACAGTGGCACAATGATTTTCGTCGGACGAACGCATGATCGCGCGAGCGATGGCAATAGGACAGCGCCTAAGACTCTCACTGCGCTCCGTATCATCACTCCTAATCCGATTTCGGTACCTATGCGTACTGTTGCAAAGGGGTTCAATTTTATCATTTTCAAGGCTTCATTGACTGATGACGTGTCAAGTATTGATGGGTAGATAACCTTTCGGTCACAATAACATTGCAAAAGAAACTCAATATATCGCCTCATACGAAAACCGTCTAAATTCGGAATCGCAAGGTTACACACACCACTGTACTAAGGTCTTTGAAGAAAAAAAAAATCAGAAGCGTGTTTTTGTTTACTCACTATTCATCAAGACTCGCCTTCTCTCGCTCACACTCTATTAAATGGAGCTGGAGTAGACTTTCTTCATCAACCTATACACGTTCCACTGCACGGCACTGGCGACCTGTCCTCAAGGAGGTGTATTGGCGTTAGTCCACCACTAATGCCGAATGCGGATTGGTAGAATTTCTTCTTTAGCATATGCAGGTTTCCTCAAGATGATTTCCTTAATCCTATTTATGTTATCCGTTTTACTACTGAAGTTAAAAAAACTCATTGGTACATGGTATGCCGTCCTTGCGGATACGAACCTGGATCCTCATGATGGTCCATACCTCTCCGCAATGTGCAACCGACGATCTCAACAGTCAACGACGGTCTTTATACATGCTAAAAAAGCTCACTCTCGTATGTCATTCACCACACCTATTATGTAATTAGTTAACAAAAAACATAATTCTAGAACAGATTCAAAGAGATGATAGATATGTCGGTACATACCTACATTGTAATACTAATCGACGGCTACCTACATCAGGTTCAGAAACTTAAAAGTGATTTAAGCCCGCGCTCTGTAGGGTTGGCACTATTATAATGTTTGTTCCAGTAAATATTTTTTCACTTAATTATCAACAGCCTACTTGTCGCAACAAAATAGAACGATATTATGATGGTTGACCACATGCGTCGAGAGCTTACAGATTTTTAAGAGGATGATCAGAACATCAAACAGGGGCCTAATTCACCTATTTTACAAGTTTCTGTTTCAGGTTCGTATTGTAATCGGTTCGTAATGACGTCACTTTTTAAAATGGAATTCTGTTGACACAATCTTATCTTGTTACGATCTCGATCCGATGACTTTTCATACCATTTAATGACATTTGGTATTCTATTGTAACGTAATGTGATTGTAACGGGGGACCGATCGTACGTAAGAACATTGTAAGCAACTTTGACGTTTATTTTATCCAATATTGTTACGATATTTTGACTTTAGAGCTGTCAAAATAACAGTACCTCACGAGGTACTTTTTCACAAACGGTTTACGTACGTTAAAAATAGTTGGAAAAAAAAAATTTTTTTAATGCTTTCCCACCATCTGCATCAATCAGCCACTTAATAAAAACCCCGATTTTGGTACCTAATTGAAAGCCATACCTTTTAGTTTCCATCATTCCAGCCTCTTCTAGCCCCCACTATGGGGTCACCTATCTAAGACTGGCCTAATAGTGAAGGCTAAAGCCCAACAATCGCGCCCAATTCACATAATATGCCTCAGAATATTTTGTCTGTAAAATAAATAACGCTCACAGGCACACATAGGTACATTGTAATGATCCCAAATTAAGCCTTAGGCTTTTTGTTATGGGAACCATATACAACAACGGCACACACATATAATATCCATGACCGAACCGGGATTCGAACCCAGGACCCTGGCTTGGCAGTCCGGCGTGGTACCTGGACCGCGTGGACCTCTACACCAATCGGGTCGTTAAGTATCTTGGTATCCTCGGAGAACATTGCATGATATCTACCTATTCTTTTATCCTACGTATCTTATTATTTGCATGCCAAGTCATGGTGAAATGGGAGGACTTATTTTATAAGTATACTTTCCACAATGTTAAACCATGTTTCAGTAAATAAAATTGTCTGGTTTCTGATTTATCGCAGAGCGGATTGCTATTGGTACATGAGATACCTTACGTGCGGATGATTTGAATGGGTCCTTTAATTATTGAAAATCTCCTGTAAAACACAACTGACGCTCCGTAAACCGACGGGCATATTTGTAGATAGTTGTATGGATGTAAATGAGGCGAAAGCAATTCATCAAATTCAAGGTCGCTCAGCGAGCTATGGAGAGAGCTATGCTCAGTGTTTCTCTGAGAGATCACATCAGAAATGAAGTGATACGTAACAGAGCTTAAGTGGTTGACATAGCACAGAAAATTAGCAAGCTGAAGTGGCAATGGGCTGGTCATATCTGCCGAAGAACTGACAACTTATGGGGTGTCAGAGTTCTAGAGTGGAGACCACGAACTGGCAGGCGTAGTGTGGGACGTCCTCCGGCCGCTACACAGACGACCTAAAAAAGGTTGAGCGACTGGATGAGGAAGGCTAAGGACAGTCTTATGGCGCGTGTTAGGAGAGGCCTTTTTTCAGCAGTGGCGGATGATGATGATGAAATAAGGTGATAGATGCATGTCGGGGTCGTAGTATTCATCCTGGAATCGAGATCGTTTTGAAACCGGAAGAGGGGGTGCATCAGACCATCAAAATGAAACAATTTTACTATGGAGCCAAAATCGAAATCGCGAAAAAAAACTTCTGTTCCATAGAAAGTGCTAATAGCATCTTGATAAAAAGGTATGAAACAGCAGATTTTTTTTTAGATTATAAGTTGGTTTGACTGTGGTAAAAGTTGTACAGTTTGATTGTATAAACACTCTGTTCCGACTTCAATACGGCCCTAGTTTTATGGTGTATAATGGCGCATCCTAGTCATCCTGTCTACCCCTACCCCAGTAGGAAAGAGGCGTGATGTTATAGATAGATTAATGTTATCATTATCATTAAAGTTGAAAAAAGAGGTTTTAAACGTTTTAAAACAAAAAAGATAAATTCTTACAAATAACATCTTTCCCGCAAGAAGCTTTATGGTTTACACTGGAAAAAAATAAAAGTGAAGTACGTACGTCCAAATGTCAAAAAGTAAAATAATGATTTTTAGGGTTCCGTACCCAAAGGGAGAAAACTGGACCCTATTACTAAGCCTACGTTGTCCGTCCGTCCGTCCGTCCGTCCGTCCGTCCGTCCGTCCGTCTGTCCGTCTGTCCGTCTGTCCGTCTGTCCGTCTGTCTGTTCGTCCGTCTGTCCTACCTATTTAGGACTGTAACTTTGGAACCGTAATAGCTAGATAGTTGAAATTTTCTTAGATTATGCGTTATTACGGCGGCGGATTTGTCAACAAATAATAAAAATGTTAAAAAGTTAAAAATTAAGGGGGGTTCTCCACAAGAAACTAGTTTTTATCAACGTTTTTTTCTTCACGCTCTATCGTAAAAACGGTAATATACAGGGTGTAACAAAACACCCTAGTAATACTTAAGGGGGTGCTTCAGACCATCAATCTGAACAACTTTCACTATGGAGCCAACGTCGAGAAAAAATAAAAAAAATCTGCCGTCCCATACATTTGAGTCGAGACGGTACTGCAGTTTTGTATGAAAGAGCGGATTTTTTTTTTCACGATTTCGATGTTGGCTCCATAGTGAAAGTTGTTCAGTTTGATGGTCTGAAGCACCCCCTTAAGTATTACTAGGGTGTTTTGTTACACCCTGTATACAAGGATCAAACTTAGTGTGATTATAGAGCAAACTCTACAGAATAACGACAAATACTAAAAACCGGCCAAGTGTGAGTCGGTCTCGCGCTAAAGGTCACAGACAAAAAAAAGATTTTTACTAAGTTAATAATGTTGTGTTCTGTGGTGGTATGGTACGGAACCCTCGGTGCGCGAGTAGCCCGACTCGCACTGGACCGGTTTTATTATGTAAACCTCTGATAAAGAATAAAAAATTTCTTTGAAGAATAATTTCTAAATAAGCTCAACTATTTATGATTTTGATAAGAAAAGGCAAGGCATTTGAACCAATTTACAGACAAGTTTACTATTCGATTCTCTGTTACCGAACATACAGTAAAATAAAAATCAAATATAATAAGAAATGAATTTTATTCAATAAATACAGAATAAAATAGTCAAAGATGTCAAAGGAGCAAGAACATTCAACGGAGATTCCTAAATATGATATTAACGCGAAGATTTAGTCATGATTAGTTTGATAATTGATCTTATTATCAAGAAGTGGTTTGTGTCTTTATCAGGAGTTCCATCGTATCTCGCAACTATCTTGGTGTACCATTCTTCATCCTCAAATCATTTGGATTGGATTGCAAATCTTCAAGTGCATTCAATACCGCCGCCCTTAGTGTTGATTTTGAAAAATGCTGTAATTAAAAAATACTAAATAAAACATAAATGAAAGAAGTTGGATTGTTTTATTTAATCAATCCCATGTCCAAGATACTTATATTTTATTACAATTGTAAACACTGTCACTGTTTTCCAATTTTTTTCATAAGTATTCTGTATACTTTACTTATTATACAAAAATATGGGTAGGTAGGTACTGTTTAATGAGCTGTAGGTTAAGAGGTGATTCACAGTGTAAAAAGATCACCGAAGTTGGATAGGTAGGTCTTTGGATGGGTGACCGTTTTAGTGTTATTTAATTTGTGAAGCCTCCGTAGTCTAGCTAAAGGCCCACCACACTTTCCCACCGCTGTAACTCCTGTAAACCAGGATCAACAGCGGCGACCATTCACAACACTAGGCAATGAAGTCCAGCGAGCCCAGGGGATGACTCTATCTGTCTTAGAACCCGCAATGAATTAATCACAGAAGATAGGAAGAGTAGGAAAAAGAATTATATCCGTAGTTTAGCTAGAAGGTTATTTATTATACTAAGCACACAACTCCCCATGTTCCGGATAGTTGCAAATAGACGACAGTAGGTATCTATTGAAGATATCATGGACGGACAGAATTAGCAACGTGTTGGTCCTGCAGAGGATGAATAAGAAAGTAGAAATCCTAAAAACTATAAGAACTCAGAAATTACAGTACCTCGGTCACATTAGACGTGATAAATACCACCTTCTCCAGCTTATTCTGCAGTGGAAAAATTTTGGGAAAACGAATGGCTGGTAGAAGAAGGACGTCCACATTACACATAACGAAAATTACCTTTTCCGGTATATTAAACTGTAGTCTTTGAATTACCTATATGAAATAATTTTATCAAAATTTTATCTCACGCTTTGGTTTTGACTTTTGACACAAATTTGACACAGAAGGCATGTCAAATAAAATAGCAGGGATAAGGAACATTTCAACTTCGAGATAATATTTTGGAAACATGGGAAGTAAGAATTTTGTTATTTTGTACAATGTTAACAGTTAGTGTGTTGTGTGTGCATTTTAAGTAGGACCTAACTTTTTATATTAATAAAATTTTATATAAATAAATAAATAAAATAAATAAATAACTTGGACAATGTCACACAAATTATCTAGTCAAATTTATAAATTAAATAGCTTTCCAAAAATTCAAAATCTGACTAGAATATCGTAAGGCATAAAATAACATGAGTAACATTACATTACTAACTCAATAAAAATGAAAAAATGTTTATATTATTTGGATTTGATTGAGGTAATCAGATTATTTTAATTAAAAGTTTGTTATACAGGGTGTAACAAAACACCCTAGTAATACTTAAGGGGGTGCTTCAGACCATCAAACTGAACAACTCTCAGTATGGAGCCAGCTTCGAAATCGCGAAAAAAAACCAGCTCCATACAAAACTGCAGTATCGACTCGACTAAAATGTATGGGACAGCTGCATTTTTTTCGTGATTTCGAAGTTGGCTCCATATTGAATGTTGTTCAGTTTGATGGTCCAAAGTCCAAAGCACCCCCTTAAGTATTACTAGGGTCTTTTGTTACACTCTGTAAAGTTATATTTTATTGTTATTAATTTCATTTTCGTATGAAAGATATAAATATTTAAGATTAAAAATTTGTAACAATTTACGTACCTACCTAATGTAATTTTTTTTATTAATCGAGTAGTAACTCTCCCCACCATTTCATGTTAACTGCTGCTTGGTTCTACGATTCTTTAAGGGTTCCCGTACCCAACAGGTGATGCCAACAAGTCTGTTCTAAAGGAAATCGCCCACGTGACGAACATTCCACGTTTCAAATCGTTAAACAACTCACGAATGAGTATGATATCTACAATTCTACACAAAATAGGAGCAATATCATACTTCTAAAGGAAATAGAAATTATCCTACTTTATCGTCGCATTTCTTATAAAATTCAAATTCTAGTTTGTAGTTTTGAGGTTATGTAAGATTAGGATAGAAGTTAGGCCCTAAACACACGGGGCGTTTGACGGCGCAGACAAGACAACGCGCTTTTTTCACGACCACGCGTTTACGGCTACCTAGAGATCCAAAAAGCTGTTTATTGCATTTGTATTGATACAAAAGCGATACATATTTAATCGTGTGGGTTGTTAGTATGTAAGAGCGTTCACGGTACGGCGACAATTAAAGGCTTGGGCCTTCGCCGTAATACCACTGGTTTGGAACCAGAGGTATTACGCGATACCGCGTTTTGAAGCTGTTGATGAGTCTAATCAAAACACGGAGTTAAATAGCAATAAAAACGCGCCACCACAAAATGCGCGCTGATACGTCAATACACGTGTCTGTATTGACTTCAGCGCGTTGCGCAACTCGCTTCCATTATGCCATCTCATATGTAGCGCGACCAGCGTATTAACACGCGTCGACTGAGCGTAGAAAATACGCCATGTGTATAGGCCTATGGAGGTGCTACTGGGAATGTTCCTCCATTGAAAAGGGAAGTACTTCCGCCAGGCTAGTTGTGCTGCCTGGGGACCGGCCGTGGTCCAATAGTTCTTAGTTGGACCTTGTATATATATCGAATCTCTGTGATTATTTCTTTTGCGCGATTTATGTCTCGCATTCGATTGTGAACCTTATGTGTAGTAGGATACGAGTTACGTATTTACGATGAATGTTGTCTTTGTATGGAGCATATTTCCGAGAGCGACGGTATCGCCATCTGTTGGCATCTTTGCTATAACTTGTGGGTAGTAGTTCCCCACAGGCCCTTAGCGTTCTTACAGACGAGCGACGCTTTACCGTCGCCGTGTGTCGCAAAGAGACGCGCAAAGGAGACGCGCACATAGACTTTACGGTCGCAGTGGGTCGCGCGACTGTCGCGCGACCCTCTACGACCGCAAAGTGTCGCTCGTCTGTAAGAGCCCTTAGATTGTATAGAGGGTACGAGCTACCATGTTTTGGTGAGACAAAAATTTTGATAATAATGAGTTAAAAATGTAAGATAGGTAATAAAAATAGTTCACTGAGTAATTACAACAAAAACGCCTCATTAAAAATAACATTTTACATTTTATTATTTTCGTAGTGCGTTCCACCTCACTGTTTTATATTTGGTTTAAACAGAAGAATTTCCGGAAAACATACTATAGGTACAAGCACAGTAACCAATCGAACAACAAATTGTAGATACGTGCTATAATTTAAACACAACAAAAATATGTTTTTCTATCTCTTATTTTTAAACTTCTAAAAGAAAATTAACAATTACTAAAAAATGTTTCCACCCCTGCTTCGGTATTGTTTCGTGATCGGATGGGGATCGTATGATGTTTGTATGTAAAACAACGCTAAACACAAAGCTCATCCATTTCCCTTACGATCACGTTAGAAAAAAAAGAACGTCTTTTTTTAACCCGAAAACTGTCAAAATAATGTCAAAATTAACGGAACGGCTTCGTATCGTAACAAAAATTTGTTAAGGCAACGTGAAGGCAGGGCTAAGCTCCGATAAAGGGGGTGAGGTGCGGGGTCTGAGGGGAGATCGCGAGCAATTCGTTCGAATTTTGAATTTAAATATTAGAGTGTTCAATAATTCTTCAAGATGCCACAGTATACTAACATGTCATATAATTGATACCAGTTGAACAACACCAATAACAAAGTTAGTTATTTATAGGTATTATTGAAGGGTATTGGCCTAAGTAATTCTTTGATGAAGATCTGATGAATGGCTTTAGAAACAGGTAAATGGAACTCCTCAACAGTTGAAAACAAATCATTGGCAATTGAATAAGTTGTTTGAAATCTTCAATTATATGCCATACAGGGCGAGTTTGACGTTCAGAAAAAAAGGCAAGTAGTGGTAGACCCGCCCGGATTTTGTGAAAAGGGCAAATTATGAAGGGGTAGGGGTAGGTAGGTTTGTAAGTATGTATGTAGATATGTATGTATGCAGTTGTGGGTATGCAGGTAGCTAGGTTTATATGTATGTATGTACGTATGTATGCAGGCAGTTGTGGGCATGTACCTACTATATAGGTCGGTATGTATACAGGATCCTTCTTAATATGCTGACACTTTTTTAGGGCGATGACCAGACCATGAAACTGAACAACTTTCTATATGGAACCAACATCGAAATCGTGAAAAAATTTGTTGTCCCATACATTTGGGTTAAGTTGGTTTGCAGTTTTGATGGTACAGTTGATTATTTTTTCTAGATTTTGATTATTATCCCATAAAGTTTTTCAGTTTGATGGTGTGTTTATGCCCTAAAAACATTAGTATAACCACAGAGTACTATTATATAGGGTCCTTCTTAATATGCTGACACTTTTTTAAGGGGATAAAATGACCATCAAACTGAACAACGTTCTCTATGGGACCAACATGGAAATCGCGAAAAAAAAATTTTGCTGTCCCATACGTTTGGCTCGAGTAGGTTTGCAATTTTGTATGGAAGAGTTGATTTTTATTTTGCGATTTCGATGTTGGTGCCATAGAGAAAGTTGTTAAGTTTGATGGTCTGATCATCCCCTTAAAAAAGTGTCAGCATATTAAGAAAGACCCTGTATAATAATAGCTTAATATGCAGACACTTTTTTAAGGGGATGACCAGACCGTCGTCGACGATGTCGAACTGAACAACTTTCTCTATGGCTCTAACATCGAAATCGCGAAAAAAAAAACAGCTGTTCCATACTATACTGCAAACCTATGGCCAAATGTATGGGACCGTTTCTTTTTTTTTGCTATTTCAATGTTCGTCCTATACCTAGATTGTTTCTGACCACCCCGATACGGATTATGACCGTGAGTTTATTATGACATATATTTTATGATTATTTATTAATTTTAAGTTTTAGTAGGTACTTCAGCGCGCAAGAAGTAACGCACAGCGACAGCCCTAATGAATGCAAAAATTTCGGCAGTATACGATTTTAACATGCGCAGTAGCATAAGGCGTGACATGGTAGGGACGTAACTGTGTTGCTCTGATTGCTCGACTTAATCGCGAATTAATGACTAGATTTGTATGGGAAAAAAATTGCTAATCTGCGTCTGTGACTGATGTCACTGATGTGGAGAAACGGCGGGTTCGCGATGAAGTTTGCGGTTTGAGACCGTATAAGGCAACCTAAATTGAAGCATATACCTTCAAGCTGAAAACTGTTCCTCCAGAATAAGTCAGTCTGATCAAAAAAATATCATCATCATCATAATCATAGGCTTTTACATCTGTTGCAGATGATTTAAGCAGTGTTTTTGGAGTTATTCAGTAGTTAATCTCTGCATACAGGGTCCTTCTTAATATGCTGACACTTTTTAAAGGGGATGGTTAGACCATCAAACTGAGCAACTTTATCAATGGGACCAACATTGAAATCGTGAAAAAAAACCAGCTGTCCCATACATTTGACTCGAGTAGATTTGCAGTTTTGTATGAAAAATTGGAAGAGCTAAAAAATTTTTTGCGAGTTCGGTGTTGTTGCCATAGAGAAAGTTGTTCAGTTTGACGGTCTGATCATCACCTAAAAAAGTGTCAGCATTTTAAGAAGGACCCTATACAACGTGTTACTAATGAATAAGCGCAAAACCTCATACACCCCAACTGATTTATAACAAAATAATTAGATTGAAACAATAATTTCATTATTTTGATAGTTAAAATTTAAAGTTATTCCCTTTTTAAGTTTTGAGGCAAAAATGATTTGTTATCATTTCAGCAATGAATGAAAGCGCTAACGTACTCATGGATACATTTTAATAATCTTGTTTTGGTAGTAAGTAGGGTGAGTATGCCCGTGCGGTGGGTTGACACCGGGTTCAGTAAAAGACATTGCCCAATCCCGTTTCCCATACAAAAGTGGTAATTTTGAATTTGAATTTTATAAGAAATCCCACTGCAGAAAAAGATAATTTCCATTTCATTGGGAACCACGATATTCGTCACATTTCAGCTATCATACGATTTGTATTTGTTCTTTAATCATACACATTCGTCAGCTGAGAAACGACCCGAAACGAATACACTAAGTATGTCACGTGGGTAATGTCTTTTAAAATTTTACAAACAAATTACTTAATATTAAAAAAAAATTACCTATTTTGAAACCATGATAATTCGATTCTGGAGTGCGATTTTTGATACTCATTTGCTGAGTTCAACAGTTGTAAATGTCAAAATTACTATGGAGATATGCATCTTTCTACTTATGATTTGACTTTCAAAAATCATACTACAGGAGTGCTATTTTTTAAAGTCAGATCAGCAGTAGAAAGTTGCGTATTTCCATACATTTTCAACTACTGAGTTCAACGTATGAGATTCAAAAATCGCACTCCTGCTCTCGATTCTAAACAAACTACTTTCTAGTTTTGCGTTAATTCATGAACACGTTGTATAAACTAATTAATACAGGATACAGGCATTCAGGATGTAAAATTAAATGCTTTAGGTACAATTACAATAATATATTAAACCTCAGAAGAAGAATAAGTTTAGACCATCAAACTGAACTACTTTCACTTAGGGATTTAAACTAAAAACGCGAGAAAAAAATCTGGTGTCCCATAATAATTCGGTCTAGCAGTGATTGACGTTTTTTATGAAACAGCTGATTTGTTTTTCGCGATTTCGATATTGGTCCCATAGTGAAAGTTGTTCAGTTTTGATGGTCTGAAGCACCCCCTTAGGTAAGTATGTATCGCATTTAATTTTAAACCCTTTATAGGCTCCTTCTTAATACTTAGGGCACACTGAAAGTTTTTAGAACGGAACAGAACGGAACGGTTTTTATTTTTATTTCGAAACAATTAACTCTTTGGCAACCTTATAAATACTTACGTAATTATACTAACGCCATGATCCCACGACGGGGTAGGCAGAGACTACAGACCATGCAAAACATCTTTCATTATAGGAATAAAAAATCGAAATCACAAAAAAATTGGACCAAAACAAAATTGCAAACTTGTGTTATAAATTTTTTCACGATTTTGAAGTAATTCCCATTAAAAAAAGTTGTTTCTTAGATTGATGGTCTGATCATCCCCGTAAAAAAATTTCAGTAGGTACATACATTAAGTGAGAAAATTAAATCAGCATTTGAAAAGGGCTCTGTATAATTTTTACAAAATTGTCAAAGAAAAGTTTGTAGTTTCATACATACCGGCCGTGTCGTTGTTGTCCCTCAAGTTTTTATTTATGAGGAATTGAAAAACGTACAATCAACTTTACTGTGTTCAGGTTTTGCATTCCTTTGTATATGGTACCTACCTCTTTTCTGTGACCTGACGGAAAAGATCTTGTTGTGCTCGCCCATAGGTATTGTTATACATACCTATCTTATTTACACAGATGATATAATTACTTTTGAGAAAGATTTTTGATGTTCTCTGGTAGGTATGCAGGTTTGAAGTTTCTTCGCGATGTTTTCCTTCACAGCCAAATTGAGTGAAAATTACAAGTTCAACCGTAGCACAACCGTAGTCACACAAATTCCGTAGAACTTTGTGATACTTGTAGACGTCAGGAATCGAACCGAGGTGATTGAGTCGCAAACTCTCTTTCAGGCCATCAACCGCCACAAAGGTGACAGATACAAATGCTATCAAATAAATTCCAAACGAATTAATTTAGGCGTTGCAGGTGTTTAAACAAGTTGTGTTTTTTACATTTAATGGAGCAGTGATTAAAATCGTGAGACGGTGCATGACTCGGGTGGGGAATCCCAACCTACCTATTAGGAGTTTGGATGATAATATGTATGAGCTAATCAATTTAATTGCATTATTCCTCAGCACGGGCGGCATGGTATGGTGGTGCGATAAACGTATTATCGCGCATTTTAATCTTATTTTCCGCGATACCGCCAAGGTGGTATCTACAGAAAATAAGATAAAAGGCGTATTATTGCGCATTATTATTAGTTAGCGTATTATCGCGCCTTTTGTTATATTTTGAGATAAAACGCGTATTATCGCGCCTTTTTTTATCGCATTGACCGGGTGTTTCTCCTCGGCATTTGAACGTTGCGTTGTCATTATTCTTACCAACTATTTTCGCCTTACTTATACAGACAGGGTAAGTGACAGTGTCCCATACATTCGAGTCTGGTAGGTACAGCAGTTTTGTATGAGACAGCTGATTTTTTATCGCGTTTTCTGAGGTAGGCTCCATAGTGAAAGTTGGTCAGTTTGATGGTTTGAGTTGACCGTTTCTGTCTTGCGAGGCTGTCACTTAGCGCTCTTACAGACGAGCGACACTTTGGGGTCTGCGGTCGACGTGTGTCGCGGAGGGTCGCGCAACCGTGAAAGTGTATGAGCGCGAGACGCTCTGCGACCCAGGTCCTGTACCCAGACTTTCGATGTTCGATATATCGCCACTGTTTCGGTCCGCACTTCATTGCAATAGAGTTGATATTGGAACGAAAACGTTCACGTAATTGCGAAGTTCGAATGTAGATGCGGGTAGATGCCCTAGTTGCTCGACGACAGCACAGTGTCAGTCGTCTGTAAGAGCCCTTACACACTGTATAAGAAATGGTATATTTTTTAAGCTGTTACAAGGGTCCAGCGAGCTTTATGACTGCGTTAGAATATTTTATACCTTCTCTTATAAACAAGGCGAAAATATTTGGTGAGGATACCAGTAATGACAACGTTTAAACGCCGAGGAGAACACCGCGCCACACTTTTATGTGATACCGCTAAGGTGGTATCTACGGAAAATAAGGTAAAAGGCGCGATAAAACGACTATCGCGGTACTATTCATCTCAAATTTTAAGTTCAAGTTTTATTATGAATTTCGCAAGAGAAAAATATAGATGTTACTTAAAAAAAATTGGAGTGACCTCTTAAAATATCATCATCAACATCAACGTACGAGAATTGTTTAGGCGTACAATTTTATATTACACCTTAACAGCTACAAGTGCCTTAATCTACAATCCCTTTTCGTGGCTTGGTGCTTTCATACATAAACATATCCAGAACTACCGTGTGGTTGTGACGTCACTCGCCTTACACTGGTAACTAGTACAGTCATTATTTTTACATTATTTTTTAACGCGAATTCTACCTACTTGTTTATTTATAGCGAGGTCAATGTCCTAGCAGTCTAGATTGTGAAGGTTAAGGCTAGAATATAGAATGTACGCGTTCTAAAAGATCACTTGTTGAAACTTGATTTTTTAATTGTGTTATTGTTTTCGTATAATTTGTGTTGAATTGTGTTTTTTCTTGTTTTGTTTACTTACTTGAAAGGAGGAAAATTAAATGTTAATACTTACCTACATAGAAATAAAATAATGAAATGTGCTCTAAATTTTTTTTCTGTTATCTCTGTTAGGTACTCATTCATATAGGTACTGCCGGTACCCTGCGGCAGCCTGTAATCTTGATAATGCCAGAAAACTTATTAAGATCTCACCATAGAATATGGTCTCACTACGGCAAGATTTGTTATAAAATAAAAAACAAAAAACTAAATGTATTTTTTTTCTTTTTGACAAAATTTTTCATCTCATTCAATATTATAGATGTGAGGTGAGCCTTATTACAACTGTAAACCAAACAGATTAACAAGAAGAGGCTAGCACATTGTATGCATAGTGAGTGTGAGTGAGAGAGTAATACACCACTGCCTACTACTGTCGTCCACCTCCTGTAGGTGTACCACCGAGGGGATGAAGTTAAAATTGGTAGGGGGCAGGGATTGTCCGTACTGTATGAGTACCATACTCTTTCTTATACTTTGCTCAAGTGTTCCTTGGCCCAGTTCAAGGTCCTTGGATTAATACAAGTTTTTTGTTTAATTTATGCAAGGTGTAACAAAACGCCCCAGCAATATCTGAAACTGAACAACTTTCACTATGGATGGAGACAACGTAGATTTTTTTAAATCTGCTGTGCCATAAATTGGAGTCCAGTTGGTTCGGTACTGCAGCTTTGTATGAAACAACAGTTTTTTTTATTTTTCTCTGTGTTGGCTCCATAGTGAAAGGTGGTCTAAACCACTCCTTTAAAAATTACATATAGTGTTTTGTTACACTGTATTTAGATGCATTTGATTTGCATTTCATTTATGAAGTCCAAGAAACCTACATTATAAAGTAATCCACTTGCACGCAGAACTTGAAAGGCAAACTCTCGTGTTATTGGCGGAATCACCATAAATCTAAACATTTGGCTGGTCGCTGGCAGTTGGCACGGCTGCCAGGCGGCCAGGCTGGAGGGCCGGCTGCCAACAGCTTCTGAACGGACGCCGGTTCGGTGCCGGCCTGCGACAAGTTTCTTTACTCTACATACATAAACTCACGACCGTGTTCTCTTTCAGGATGGTAAGAAACTACGTTGAAAGTTGTTCAGTTTGAGGGTCTAAAGTTTGCTCTGAACCACCTCTTTAAAAATTATTAGGGTGTTTTGTAACATCCTGTATACCACTTAAAACATTTCTTTACAGATAAAAACTCTAAAAAACAAACGAATAAGAAAAATTTACGAATTAATGAACCTGAAGTCATAAAGGGATAATGTTCATTTTTCAATAGTTTGTACAAAAAGTTAGCGTACTACATCAATCATAAGAATAATTAATAATAGTCTACACTAACCAACTTTACAAAATAAGGATCAAAATAAAAATCAGACCTCTAAATTTGCTTAAACCTTAAGCTTAAATTGAGCTTTAGGGTCGTGTTCACCAACAGATGTTTAATTTTTAACCGGCTGTTTAAACCTTAAACAGCCGTTTAACAATATTTTGCTGTTCATCACGCACTAACCATTGATTAAGTACTGTAATCGACTGATTTACTTAAACGACGTACCCAACGTAGTTTAACCTTTGGTTTACTGCTCCATGCCATGAAATTGTGCTGTACCCATCACTTTTAATAACAAAATAAAAATGCAAGACGCTTTGAATTATATCTTTGACGAAGATAATGTGTTAGATGATTTTGAAGATGTTAAAAGAATTTTGCGCACTCCCCGTATATTTTAAACACGGCATAATTATTTCGAGTAATATAACGAGAAAGCATTTAGTATACAAGATTTCGTTAATACATAGTTCTTCCATATTCACTGAATAATTAATTATATTCCAAAGCAAACTAGAAACACTTCCGTTGGCGCGCTCCATACAAACGTAGTATCGTTTTATTTTCAATACTATCCAATTAAAGTCAATGAATTTTTTCAAAAACAATCTAGTAACTAATTTTTATGTCGGTATGAAGTCAGATTTTCGATAAAATTTATAGTTTTAAAGTTACAGTGCCACAAATATTTCCATACAAATCTTAAATTAATCCTAGCATTGAAACTGTATATTTTAACGAAAATCTGACTTCATACCGACATAGAGATTAGTTAATTGATTGTTTTTGAAAAATTTCATTGACTTTAATTAGATAGTATTGAAAATATCACCATACTACGTTTGTATGGAGCGCGCCAATGGTAGAATAGCCTTAACGATCACGACGATAAAATACCACAGAGTTGGACAACAAAACAAAGTTTAACAAGACAATAAAATTCTGACCATGACAAGTAGAAAGGATGCTAAATTAAAAATTACGTAGAAGTTACGACATGGTATCGACTAAACAGGCATTACATTTTGCAGTATCATAATGTTACCCTACCATTTTTTTGGAAGGCGATCAGGTAAACGCGAAGTTTGTGCCATCTGGACATACCCTTCGTTCATTTTCGACTCTTTCATTCAAAAACGTTCGGTTAATTAACCGTTGGTCAGAAACTCAGAAATCAGTGGTGAACTCAAAAAAAAACGTAGTTTGTTTAAACAACTGTTAAATTTTAACCGAGCGGTTACGTAACCAATGGTTATGGTGTAGTTGGTGAACTCAGGCCTTAAATTTTGTTGTAGCATTGTTTCTGTCCATCCTTAAAAAAAACACGGTCGTGAAGTTATGTAAATACTTTCAACACCTTTTTTAAACACGAGTACTCTATTGTGCAACAATCAACTCACTCTATCTCCTACTTTCATCAATCTAAACACATTTCCTCCTTTCCTTCGTGATTGATATTTTTTATCTAACACCCCATTATTTCATAAGAAAGCTACCGTTAGTGTATTAGCGCTGTTTACTAATAACACTACCTTTCTTATGTTTCCCACCATACTTTACTCTTTTAGGGTTCCGCACCAACATTTAAGAAACGTCAGTCTTTCAAACTAATAATCATTACAAATTAATGAAATTGAAATAGGTATCTGTTATTTTAGAATTTTCTGTTTTGTTGTTTCGAGTTAGTAAAATTCGATACCGAAATGATTTACTTACTCAAAAAGTACAAATTAATGCTATGAACTTGAAACTCACATGATGTTTGTAGAATAGTTTATCTGAGATCAACAATATAATAAAATAAATTAGAAAAATAACATATCCCCACGGGAAAATATTTGTCAGGGGTAATTTCAGAGAATACGAAACCTATGTCAAAAATGTTTTCACAGTTCTATTCGAAGGCAATACTTTCCTGTTGGGATGGGCTAACCACGGCTATAAGTTCTAAAATATCATATTCCGAATATCCATAATCCGTGATAGGATTAAACTGAAACGTAATCAGTAGGCATTATTGAATTAATTTCGGTATCGAATTTTACTAACACGAAACGACGAAACCGAAAATTCTAACATCACAGACATTTCAATATCATTTACTTATTTGCCTACTGATATTTATTAATATCTATGTGACTACTATAAAACTTAATTCTAAGTTACGGAACCCTATGGCAGGTCGATTAACACACTCTTGACCAATTTTTGTTTTATTTTTTCAATAATTCGATAATTGACTTCCGATCTCCAATTCGCGAGAAAAGCACTACCTCTCGACAAGAATTCTTCACGAGATGCTCTCTCACGACCATGCTAATTTGCACTCAACTGCTATTAGAAAAAAGTTCATATTCCATTGCTATACTCTTCCCAGCCTTTATTGACGTAACCACCTTTCCACTACCAACAAAAAACAAACTTAAAATCTCTGATGTTAGAGTGTATTTTTGGTTGATTACAAAAGTTTGTTATAGCGATGGGGATAGTAAAGTACAGAGAATGCTTCCGTTAATAGAATTTTAATGAAGTAATGTCAGGTCGGATGGAGTTGCATGTCATGCCCATCTCCCTGACGCGTGTGTCTGGTCAGTTGTACGGTCCGCAGGTCAAATTGGATCAGAAATGGACGCATTTAAAAATTATCGTCTTGTGAAACTTCTTTGCCCTCTGCTCGAAAGCACTGTTGTCTATTTCCAAAGTGTAAATTAGTTTAAAAAAACTAAAAAGTTAAAAAATAATATTGCAGCTGATGAATTTTTCATTCGCATCATAAGAACATTAACGTGTTTTATTGTTGATCGAAGGTTTTATCGAAGTCGCTGTCAAGCCAATTCGCGACATGGCTTGCATTCGCTTTTTGGCTTGGCTTGACACTGACTTCTATAAAACAAATTAATGTTATGATGCGAATGAAAAATTCATCGGCTGCAATATTATTTTTTTACTTTTAAGTTTTTTTGAAGGCGGTTTAAATTTTTTGTTAAAATTTCGTTTATTTTACAATTCTTAGTGGTGAATTCATTAATTTGATTTAATAGTAGTGCTTTAAATTAACAAACGCACTAGTCGGCTCTACGATTTTCGAATGTTCCCCTCGATTTCTCTGGGATCCATCATCAGATCCTAGTTTCCTTATCATGGGACCACCCTTGGGATATCTCCTATCCAATAAAAAAAGAATCATCAAAATCGGTTCATAAACGATGAAGTTATCCGCGAACACACATAAAAAAATATACGGTCGAATTGAGAAACCTCGTCCTTTTTTGAGGTCGGTTAAAAAATTTACAAAATACACTTTGTAGTTCAACAAAATTGTATGTCTGAAGATGGCCGACTATTCAAAAATTTTAGATATATTTTTCAAGTTAGTTAGCAGACAAAAAAATATATAGATGTACTAATTGAAGGTTGCGCAAATGAACGCAAGCGAAGGAGTCTAGGATTGAACCACGAGCGATGCGAGTAGTGGTTCAAATATAAAATCCTGAGCGTAGCGAAGGTTTCAAAGGTACCTACGAGACCCAGAATAATTTTGCAGCCGAGCGAAACACACAACTTTTCACCTCACTACAGCGAGGAAAAGGTTAAGCCGGCACCAGGGCCGTAGCTAGGGGGGGGGGGCATCGTGGGGCAATGCCCTACCTTAAAATTCCAATGCCCTACCTTAAAAATTACCCAACCATTTTTATATGGGCAAGTGGGGCAAAGTCCCTTAAAAAATTGACGTTACTCTAGCCGCAAGCACGTACGTCGTACGGCTGGGGAATTTCAACTTGCTTCATATGCTCCTGCTTATTGATTTTATTATATGAACCGGTATAGCTTGTTACAACCTAACTCTTATCTCGTCGTGAAATTTCGAGCACACTCCGACTTTAGTAAAATGTTTGGAAGTGACAGAATTTTGGTCAAGTACAAAAAAGTTATAGTGCTGTGAAACGGTCTCACTTCGTTCGCCAGCCTTTGATTGGTGTTTTAAGTGAACTCGGATTGACACTGTTTTGAGTCTTGGTGAGTGAAATTTCGAGCTCGCTCCACTCGCTCCAGCGTTTTAATGTTATTATGAGCATAGAAAAGCTAATGAAACAAATACCAACACCATTTTGAGTCTCGTAGTGTAAAATTTCGAGCTTGCTTCGCTCGTCCCAGCCTATGATATGAGCGTAGGTAGGCTAATGGAACTCACACCAACACCGTTTTGAATCTTTTAGTGTGAAATTTCGAGCTCGCTTCGCTCGCTCCAGCCTATGATATTATGAGCGTAGATAGGCTAATGGAACTCGTGTCTCGTACCAACACACCGTTTTGAGTCTTGTAGAGTGAAATTTCGAGCTCGCTTCGCTCGCTCCAGTTTATGATATTGTGGGCATAGTTAGGCCAGTGGAACTCATACCAACACAGTTTTGAGTCTCGTAGTGTGAAATTTTGAGCTCGGTTCGCTCGCTCCAACCTATAATATTATGAGCGTAGGTAGTGTAATGGAACTCATATCAACAATGTTTTGAGTCTTTTAGTGTGAAATTTCGAGCTCGCTTCGCTCGCTCCAGCCTATGATATTATGAGCGTAGGTAGGCTAATGGAACTCATACCAACACCATTCTAAGTCTTGGAGTCTGAAATTTCAAGCTCGCTTCGCTCGCTCCAGAAGACTTCAAATGGTGTTTTGGAAGAAAGTAGACTAATGGAATTCAGTCAGTATCACCATAGGTTTGAGTCTTTCCTGGTGAGAAAATTTCACAGACACTGCATTATGTTACTCATCCAAAAAATTAGCTTTTTGCTTCCGCCCTACCTTAAAACTCCTATGCCCTACCTTCAATCCAGTTCTAGCTACGGCCCTGGCCGGCACTTCACTCCCGCGAGAACTCTCGGCGAGAACTTTCAAGGAAAATTACTTGGGCTTATGACGCCACCAGAACAATGAAGGGCCGCACACTCTCGTTCTCGGCTGTTCTCGGCGAGAATGTAGTGCCCGCATTAGACGCAAGAAAAAAAAGAGCTTGGATCATTTTCAGTGGACTGGCAGTAGGTATAGAAAATATCGAATATGTATAAAGATACGCTAGCGGATAAAAATACACTTTTGCACTCAGATTTCGAATGATAAACAGAATCTTTCCGAGCTTGTGAGGTGAAAAATATCTTTAATTAGGATTTTTTTTAATTAAAAGTTTTGTATGATTTATTTATGAAATTATTAAGTATTATAACTTGTTTGACATACCAACATAATTAATTTAGATTTTAAGACTTTGTTAAAGCCTGCACAGGTAGGCTTCAGTGAGACTGATTATTGCAAAAATATCTGCTACAATTTGTATCTGAATCCATACAAAATTATATTTTATGAAAAATAGTAAAAAGTGCATCTTCTCTTCTGCCAACCCTACTCCCGATAGTGAGTGTCCAGCCAGTTATATTTTCCGAATCTGTACCATCAAAGAGTAGATAATAATTACAGTACAGTTACAGATCGGCCCGATACCGGCCCGGCCCGGCCGGCACTAGCGCTGATAACAATTAAAAAAAAACATTAGCCCTCCGATACAAATCGGTTTAACATCAGCGTAAGCGAAAAGTTTTTAAGCTAAGGTTTAACAACTTCATTTTAAGGCACCTTCGTCTTTTGTTATTGCTTTGCTAACCTAGCTGATTAATGTATCTACCTACTGAGACTACAAATGAAATAGTCCCGTGACTGACTGACTGACAGACTACGCACGACGATAACCTGCTGAGGATGGAAACATCAGATTGGAGTATAAATTAATTTATAGAGGATATTCTCACACACACACAAACACACACACACAACACACACACACACACCCACACCCACACACACACACACACACATATATTACACACATACATTACATACACACTGGCACGTACCTATCTAACTTTCTGTTTCCTGTAAGTTAATTAAGTAAGAAATTGTAATTCTGTACACAACTATGTCCTTTTAGTGTTCCGTACCAAAATTGGCCAAACGGAACACTTATGGAATCAGCTCGGTGTCTGTCCGTCCGTCCGTCCGTCCGTCACAGGCATTTTTCTCAGAGACCGTATAAGACATAGGAAGTTGAAACTTGGTACAGATATAGCAATTGGTTTAAGGTTTGGAACTCTCTCCCTGCGTCTGTTTTCCCAAGCAAATACAATCAGGATATTTTTAAAAGAAGAGTAAATAGGCTTTTTCTGGGCGAGCGCGCTACATCCTCGGCTTCATCTACACTTTCCATCAGGTGAGCTGAAGCCAAGCGCAAACCCATTATGAATAAAAAAAAAAAAAAAAAATTGCTGGTCCAATATCATAAATGAAGTAAAAAGAGCTTAATTTTTAATTTGGGGAGGTAGAAAGGGTAAACAAAAAAAATTTTTTTTTCTACCCTATTGTGTGGAATATCAATTGAAAGCTTATGAAAATACGAGTCTAAAAATATACTTTTCAATTTTTTTATTAAAACTTTGTTTAACAAAATTTTCAATTAAATCCGAGGAATTGCTGTCCCCACCTCTATTTCAAAAAATATAGCCGTATAAGATCTGAAAAAAATCATAAACATCAGAAATAACGTGTAGATGGCGGGAAAATTATCAGGGTGGGTCTAACTAGGATAGTTTTTTTTCTAAACAAAAACTAACAACAGTGCGACCAGTGTAAAATGATCTTCAGTTACTATGTGACCACATACTAAGTAAGTTTCAATTTATAGTGGTTTCATCAATAACCCATGTTAAACAACTGGTAGTAAGGAACACTAATTCCCCGAGTCCCGACTCGTACTTGGCCGGTTTATTATACTGGAGGGAGTGGGTAGACCTGGTGACTTGAAGTACAGGTATGTGTGTGCAAACATACATACTTACCAAGCACCAGTCTTCGCCTTCAATCTTATATAAATTGTGCCAACGTACCTGTAAACCTTTTGTGGAGAAAATAAAGTTTCTTATTGTATTGTATTGTTATCTGTGGCCGTAATTTTTTTAATTTGTAACCAATAATATTGTATAGTATAATCAATCAACAAACACAAAAAAAAATCTTTTTTATTTTGTGTTTGTGATTTCGATGTTAGTCCCAAAGTCCCATAGAAAAATTTGTTCGGTTTGATGGTCTGATCAACCCCTTAGAGAACCGTCAGCATATTAAGAAGGACCTTGTTTAAGGTCTTTAAGGGGCGTCCGTCCGGTTTTGAGTAACTTTGTAACCATTTTATACATTAACTATGGAACTTTTTAAGCAGAAAACAAAACTGAACAATCTACAGGATATGAGAAGTGATGTGGTTTTTCTCGAAATCTATTTTAATTAATAAAACTGGAGAAAAACGACTCCAAAGTCACCTCTTTTTTTCCAGTTGTAACCGTTTTACTCTTACATTGTTGATCAGAAGAAAATTAAAATTTACAATATTCTTCACAATACAATATAGAATGATGTAGTTTTCATATTTTTTGAAAATTCATAAAATATCATACAGGTTTTCAAAGAAAACGAAAAATTCTGACCGGAGCCGCGCAATTGAAGCGGGTTGGCTAATTGCAAAAGTTTGCTTGTAAGAAAGAGAGCCTTGCAGATGGGAGGAGGAGCCTTAAGGATAGGGTTAAGGAGGATAGGTTACCCTTACCATCCAAATCCTGGGCTCAGGCCCTACCTGTGTGACAGGAAGTGAAATTAACCACAGATGTTTCCATCTGCATCCAATATAATAAATAAAGGTAGTAGGTAGGTAGTCCATATTAGATTCAGCATCCATATATTATTATGAAGTAGTCCAAATTAGATTTCGCAGTTTTAAAACAAATGGGCTTAACCATCATTCTAACCACAAGCTGTTGACTTAGAATACGTATGTTTTTAGGTTAACCCCAGTTTCGACCAACGGTGTCGCGGTTACGCCGCCGCCGCCGCCGCCGTCTGCCAAATTAAGAAATAACGCTAATCTGAGGTTACACGCCTTTGATTCTGGCTGGCTTGTAACAGTGTAGTGCTACGACGAATTCATCATCGTCAGCCTATACAGGGTGCTTTCCCGAAAACTCAGAGGGGTGCAATGCAAGTAACCATCAATATGAACAACTTTTACTATGGACCGACTATAGAAATAAATAAAAATCTGTTGTGCATACATGTTGCGCAGTAGGTATTTAATTTGAGTACTTGGCAGATTTTGTATAAATTCTTGTTCGTCCTATTATAGTAAAAGCTTGGTAGGGTCACCACGTCTTACATTGGTCACTGTATACGCTGCGTTGTTATAATAAAATGCTCGATACTATTTTAAATCTTTTACAAAAACATGTTTAAAACTTAGATCAAAAAAGTCTTCTGTAAAAAAACATATTATAAACTGGATGATTATTTAAATGATCAAAACGATTGGGTCTGAGTGCGCTACCTAACTTATAGTTTATTTAATAGATAGAGTGATTCAAGAGGAAGGTTTATTTAACAGCAGTGCACCCGTGTGAAGAAGGTGAAATAAAACAAAGTAGTAAATAAAACCGGTCAAGTGCGAGTCGGGCTGCTCGCGCATCGAGGGTTTCGTACCACACCACCACAGAACAGAACATTATTAACTTAGAAAAGAAACTTTTTTTGTTCGGGACCTTTAGCGCGAGACCGACTCACACGTGGCCGGTTTTTAGTATTTGTTGTTATTCTGTAGAGTATGCTCTATAATCACACTAAGTTTGACGCTTGTATGTAGTACCGTTTTTACTATAGAGCGTAAAGAAAAAACGTTGATAAAAACTAGTTTCTTGTTGAAAACCCCCCTTAATTTTTAACTTTCTGCTTTTTTATTATTTGTTAACAAATCCGCCGCAATCTTGACTATTATAAAACTGTAAATTTGAAAAAAGAATTTAGTTTGTTTGTTTGTTTGTTTGTTTGTTTGTTTGGGTGTTTGTTTGTTCGAATATCACGCAAAAACTACTGAACCGATTTTGATGAAACTCTTTTGTTTGGTAGCGTAACATCTGACTTAAAATCTGGTATATAATTTATGCGGGCGAAGTCGCGGGTAAAAGCTCGTAACACATAATCTGAGAAAATTTCAACTATCTAGCTATTACAGTTCAAAAGTTACAGCCCTAAATAGGTAGGACAGACGGACGGACGGACGGATGGACGGACAACGTAGGCTTAGTAATAGGGTCCCGTTTTCACCCTTTCGGTACGGAACCCTAAAAATATGAAACGTTGTGTCAAAAACAGTGTAGAAAGTTTCAAAGTTATAAATCGCTGAATAAAGAATATAATTAATTAATTTAAATAAAAACCGGTCAAGTGCGAGTCAAGCTACTCGCGCGCCGAGGGTTCCGTACCGCATCACCACAGAACGCAACATATTAAATTAGAAAAACATTTCTTTTGGTCCGGTGCCTTTAGCGCAAGACCTACTCACACTTGGCCGGTTTTTAATATTTGTTGTCATTTTGTAGAGTTTGCTCTATAATCACACAAAGTTTAACGCTTGTATGTATTACCGTTTTTACCATAGAGCGAGAAGAAAAAACCTTGATAAAAACTAGTTTTTTGTTGAGAACCCCCCTTAATTTTTAACTTTTTGATATTTTTATTATTTGTTAGCAAATCCACCGTAACAAAACGCACAATCTGTGAAAATTTCAACTGTTTAGCTCTTTCGGTTCAAAAGTTACAGCTCTAAATAGGTCGGACAGACGGACGGACGGATGGACAGACGGACGGACAGACGGACGGACGGATGGACAGATGGACGGACAGACGGACGGACGGACGGACGGACAACGTAGGCTTAGTAATAGGGTCCCGTTTTTACCCTTTGGGTACGGAACCCTAAAAATAACATTGCCTTGCCCTTCATTTTACAAAAAACATAATATACCTAATAATTCCTATGCTCTAATAATTCTAATGCTCTATGTCCTAAGAAAATTATTAATCTCTGTACCCCTTTTCTAAGTAAATTTTATTATTCTTGGGTCAGAATATCTATTAGAATAATTTCAAATCGTTTTATACGATCTTGTTTCTTTTTTCTATGATAATAATTATTACATGGTGTAACAAAACATAAAATTAAGTGTAAAAAATAATAACATAATAAAATTGGTTCTAGACATGACGCCAAAAAAACTGCAATCGTATTAATTTTAAAATGGGCATATTTTAGTATGGGCGTATATTGTAGTTGGTGAGATTTTTCAATCTCATTCCATCACATTCCTAATTAGAATTGACAATAGAGTAATTTCCTCGCAAAGTTTCGCCGCGACGCGCATGCGCTGTACTTAATCGTAGCACGTGCGAAACAATTGTTAGCGAACAGTTAGGTACGGTGCAGTGCCGGATTAGGGGCCATAGAGGCACTAGATCGCAGGTGTTGACTTGAGGCACGAAAAAAATCGAGATGTACCTCTGTATTCTGTATTTAAAAATGAGCGAGCATGTCAGTTTTCTCGTTTTGTCGCTTCCTTAATGGCACTGTTCTTTTTTCGGTTTATTTATTAACATACGATTACACATACATTCATGTGATCACAACACGCGTTTCAGGTGGTCAGAAACTTTGCTACAACTGTACCAAAAACCTTTTAAGAGTGTATAAATAAGCAAGGTTTTTTTCAATCACATTTATGTTTTCATGATATCAAATAGTAACAGATGGTTAATTTTTCGCCGCCAAAAATATCATAAAAATCTGATATGCAGATATTTAGTGCTGATATTTAGTGACTGTCTGCAACATTCACAGAACTAAATGGGGTGATCATAATTATAAGCCACACCACATAAAAAAGTAAATAACATTATTATAATTAGGAAAAGAATATTTCATATAAAAAGCATCGCTACTAAAATCCTTTACTTTAGAAAATTTACCGAGCAATGGGGCCTCTAAGATTTGGAGCCCCACAATGCCTCTATGTCTATTCCGGCCCTGGTACGAGGAGACGACCGAGATATATAAAGCTATTAAGGTCACCTACAGTCGGTATCAATGGCTTTCAGATATACAACGTGTTAATGAATTAACGCAAAACTAGAAAGTAGTTTGTTTAGAATCGAGAGCAGAATCCAATTATCATGGTTTCAATATAGGTAATTTTTTTCAAAATATTAATTTATTTTTTTGCAAAATTTAAAATTTACTGAACCCGATGACAACCCGCCACACGGGCACACTCACCCTACTTACTACCAAAACAATATTATAAAAATGTATCTATGAGTACGTTAGCGCTTTCTTTCAGTGCCAAAAAGATAACAAATCATTTTTGCCTCAAAACTTAAAATGCGAATAACTTTAAATTTTAAGTATCAAAACAATGAAGTTATTGTTTCAATGTAATTATTATAAATCAGTTGGGGTGTATGAGGTTTTGCGCTAATTTATTAACACGTTGTATTATAACATGATGAATTGGGGTAAGTCATTAAATTGCTGACAATAGCGCTGCGATGGTATGTTGCTAAGGAAATTCTGATAGTGGACCAGTCAACCAAAATGGTCACATTTGTAGGGTTCCTTCCGACCCAAAAGTGTTCCGAAGGTACCAAAATTGACAAAACGGAACACTTATGGATTCACCTCGTCGGTGTCTGTTCGTCCGTCCGTCTGTCCCAGGCATTTTTCTCGGAGAGGAAAATGAAAATTAGGTACAGTTATTAATGGTATAAACTCAAATGAAGTCATATTGAGGGGCAGTTTTGGCGGACAGAAAGATAAATTTTTTGTTGGTAAATAATTATGGTTGCACGGAAAATAAGTAGGTACCACTTATTTAATACAAAAATCGATTGAATTCTCGAGAGATTTTATGCATTCGACACATACATTGGACATTCCCAATGATGGCGCTGTTAGTATAATTGTCTATGGTTTTGAAATTTCACTAAATCAACTTTACCTTACATAATTAAGAAATGTTCCTATAATATTGGTGTAGTCTAGTAATTTATAACTATTTATTTACAACAAAATATACATTTACATACATATACAGATATAACCCTAAACCTAAAGAAAAATAAAAGAATTAAAAACAAAACTTATACCTACTATAACATTCCCAATGAACTGCGAGATGAAATATTGATTGATTACCAATGTATTCTAAGAATCGTATCTCTCTTTCTCTCCCCCTCTCTCTCTCTCTCTCTCTCTCTCTCTCTCTCTCTCTCAGTAAGTATAAATAAATATTATGTGAAATCGTGAAATAAATAGTCTTCTATATGGTGAATAAAAACTGTCAAACCGATCAAGTCAAACTGAACAACTTTTGCTATGGGAGCGAACCTGAAATCGCAAAACAAAATTGATTCTAGTACCTAGTCCTTGCAATTTACTATGGAACAGCTGATTTCAAGTTTGCTCCCATAGTAAAATTTGTTCAGTTTGATGGTCTGAACAACCCCTGAAAATTTGAAAAGTGTTTACGAAATCATCACTTGATGATATTGTCATTTCCCTAGTTCCCTACTAAATGTATGGGAATTTAAGTTAGCGTTTTCTGAAAAATCAGACTTTTTTCAGTTGTTTGTTCATACCTAACTTGTAAACTACGCATTTTTCGATATTAGTTGTTGTTACGACATCACGCTTTGCAATTTGAATGAAAAATCTCTCACTCACTCATATCTTCGAATGGAAAATCAGTCTAAAATAATGTACGCACATCAAAGTCAGTCGGAAGCCGAGTTCGTGCTCTAAGCAATAGGACCAAAAGTTAAGTGCCTTCAATCATGAGCCGGTAGCCGTTAGTGGGGTCACAGGTTCAATTCCTGTTTGACGAGAAAGTATTTAGTCTAATTATGTGCAAATGGATGGAGGAAAGATAATGTGTTAAGAGATGAAACAACAAGATGCCTGAGAAATCTTTTTTTGTACTGTCTGTAAAACCGAATATTCTTTTTTAGGGTTCCGTACCCAAAGGGTGAAAACGGGACCCTATATAACTAAGCCTACGTTGTCCGTCCATCCGTCCGTCCGTCCGTCTGTCCTACCTATTTAGGGCTGTAACTTTTGAACCGTAATAGCTAGATAGTTGAAATTTTCTCAGATTATGCGTTATTGCGGCGGATTAGTTAACAAATAATAAAAATGGCAGAAAGTTAAAAATTAAGGGGGGTTTTCAACAAGAAACTAGTTTTTATCAACGTTTTTTCTTCACGCTCTATAGTAAAAACGGTAATACATACAAGCGTCAAACTTAGTGTGATTATAGAGAAAACTCTACAGAATAACAACAAATACTAAAAACCGGCCAAATGTGAGTCGGTCTCGCGCTAAAGGTCCCGGACAAAAAAAGTTTTTTTTCTAAGTTAATAATGTTGTGTTCTGTGGTGGTGTGGTACGGAACCCTCGGTGCGCGAGTAGCCCGACTCACACTTGACCGGTTTTATTACATACCTACATAATTAGCACTACTATTTAATTGCTTTTTTGCTTGTTTTGTTGCATTGAAGCAATTTTTTTTATTTTGCTATACCTACCAAATTTTAAAACCGGTCAAGCGCGAGTCCGACTAGCGTACCGAGGGTTCTGTACCTACGAGCATATTGACAATAAAAATATCAGTGATCTTTAGCGCGAGCCCGACACACACTTGGCCGGTTTTTATTATTTTTGTTGTTTTACTTTTAACAAAAATTTACCGTCCGTACTGCACTCTTGCTTACCATTTCTCCCTCTTCTGACTGAGATACTACATAAGGATCGAAGAATTCATATACAACGTGTTAATGAATTAACGCAAAACTAGAAAGTAGTTTGTTTAGAATCGAGAGCAGAGTCGGATGATCATGGTTTCAACATAGGTAATTTTTTTCAAAATAATAATTAATTTTTTTGTAAAATTTAAAATTTTCTGAACCCGATATCAACCTACGGCACGGGCACACTCACCCTACTTACTACCAAAACAAGATAATAAAAATGTATCCATGAGTACGTTAGCGCTTTCTTTCAGTGCTGAAATGATAACAAATCATTTTTGCCTCAAAACTTAAAATGCGAATAACTTTAAATTTTAACGATCAAAATAATTAAATTATTATTTCAATCTAATTATTTTGTTATAAATCAGTTGGGGTGTATGAGGTTTTGTGCTAATTCATTAGCACGTTGTAGAGCTCGTCACAAGGATTAGAAACATTACACCTACCGGGTCCAACATAATTAGCTGACGATTTTTTAAGGAGATGATCAGACTATCAAACTGAACAATTTTCTCAATGGGACCAACATCGAAATAGCGAAACACAAAACTACAACCCTAATCGACCCAAATGTGTGGTACAGCAGATATTATTTCGCGCCTTCGATGTTGGTACCGTACCCACGGACCTGAAAAAAAGATGGACAGAATCTCGTCTAACCAAAAGTGAAGCACCTATTTATATGAGTGTGCGTGCTGTCGCCTTGTTGCGCGGGACAAAATAGCGGCGGGTTGTCGCACCTGCGCCTAGAACTGGTGCGTCTGTGTGAGTGTAGGTACTTTGTAGAACAAACGAAATTGTAGCACCTTGCATGCTTCACCTCTTTTTAATGTGACATTACGTCCGTCTTTTTTTCAGGTCCGTGACCGTACCATATAGAATGTTATTCAGTTTGATGGTTTGATCCATACCTTGAAAACCGCCAGCATATAAAGAAGGACCCTGTATACTACAACTGAAGTGTGCCAAAAAAGGTTACTGCAATCTTGTGTAAGCATGGCAGCTGACACAAACTACTTTTTTGTCACTATCTTCTAAGTTCAGAATTAATTATACCGCATTTAGATCACTACCATTTAAACCATATGACGTCAGCACCTTGACGTGGAGCTACCTGTAATTTGACAACATATTCGCTAACACGAAAATTCGAGAGACTACAAAAACATGGCGATACGCGACAGCATCGCCTGCGGCCGCGCACCTGTCGATGTCGGGACGATTGTTGAACCTAATTAGAAGCACGCGAGCTAAAGACGCGATGAACTGAGCTTTCTGACTCCTTCGCAACCAAGTAGACCTATTGTGTAAGCTGTAATATTCAATACAAAATCGGTAACGAATTTATGTGACTGCTCTGTTCTGGCCAATTTTCCCTGAGCTTCGGTAGGTAATACTAGTGAAACGTGGATGTTCTGAGATTTCAGAATATCTCTGACTCGGGGAATATAGTCGTGAGCATATACATGCATGCATGTATTGTAAACGCCTCTACTCGAAAGTGTTAGTTAGTGTGTATGCTTAGATAAAGGCTTAGGCGACATATAATGTTACTGCATAGATATTTCATGCTTTTCAAGGAAAAACATTATTTCATTATCCAACACAAAAATGCGTTTCTGTTTTGAGAATTTCAAACTACAGTGAATAACCGAATAGGTGTCACAGTTAGATTCTGTGGCTTAACGCCATCTTAACACAGTTTTAATGCGTTCTGTTGATCTCTTACCCAAAAAACTGCGACAAAAACACATTTAACGGTCACCAAAAGACATTTAAAATTAAATCGAACGGAATCAACGGTCTATATAAAATTCAAAAACAAGCCGCTTCTCTGTAGCACTAACAATAGGTAGCTAAAAAATACATTTACCAAGAGATTGGTCCGAGACGCAAGCCAAAAAACGGCGCCTCGGGAAAAAACCGGCCAAGAGCGAGTGGGATTCGCGCCCTGATGGTTTCGTGCAAACTTAATTATGAACGACAAACTTAACTTCGCAGTGGAAAAAGTTTTCTCCCTTACATCGGTTTACTTCACTGTCGATGATCGAACTGAACACCTAAGTTTGTAATTTAAAAAAAAAAAATTGATAACTACAAATTCACGATTTTCGGATTTATTCCTTCATTTAGTACTGTGGGACGATGCTTTATGCCAAATTTCCTGATCATAGATCAACGAGGTACTTCCTATAGGTTTGATTTGTTTGCGAGTATGAAAATATTATGTGACATAAATGGCAGTATCTTCTGATAGCGTTGACTTTAGGAAGCTTGCATTTTTCACACCTCCAACGGACCGTAGGTACCTATACTTAGTAAGAAAAAGGGTCTTGCCAGTCGGACAGAACGACAGACGGCTAACAAAGTGAACTTGTAATGGTTCCGTTTTTCCTTTTGAGGTACGGAACCCTAAAAAGATTATAGTGGGGTAAAAAATCGATATCGAATCGAATGGTCACCGAGATCAGATAGAACGTGCGTGACATAGCACGAGCATTGAATCGATCCGAGAGGCGCGTGGCCGAATTATTCAATGCAAAAATCGATTTGAAAACATCAAGACATGGATTGGAAAGTCTAATTTTCTGTCTTTAACAGGTATGTTGTTTTCCGTTAGACGTTGAGATACCTTTTTTGCGATTTGTGAAAATTCGGTAAAAGCGTGAATGGTTTTATAGTACACACGGCGACAGATCAACCTACCCATAGTTCGACCTTATATCCATGAACATAGAGTTCAACCACAGTATAAGAAAGAGTATCTATTACTAGATACAGTATGGACACTCCCTTCCTCCCACCAACTTTTTACCTCACCCAGACCTCACCCCTCTGTCGCCCTCGGGAGTTACCTGTAGCCTAGGTTGTCACCATCTAGAATTTATGTTTTTGAAACAAAGAGCATAGGTGAAGGATAAAATCTCTTTTTTGAATAGACGGGTGTCAATGCGTTTTATTTACGAAAAAAGAAATAAATGAAAAAAAATTGACTGTCTGGGTCTAGTTCTAGTTCTAGGCAAACAAATAGCAGAGAATTTAAAACGCTAATGCTTATAGTCTAAGTTTTGCTCCCCGGCCTATTTTTATTTTGCAAGAGAAAAGGTGCAAGATGGGCATACATTGTGCAGTTTACGGCTGACAAAGCAATTATAAAAATAAAATAATAACTAAAGAAAATCGCAGAAGATTCTTCATATTATATTTTTCCCTCAGAGGAAGGATCTCTTTATTTTACGGTACCTAAATATAATCTCTTCAATTTTTCCCATTCGTTCATCGACTATGTCACGCGCGCCATCTGCCCGTCACAAGTTGTACCGCACGCAACTTAAGTTGTGGCAGCCCTAAACCCGTTTAGCATGTGCTGACGTCATCTTGTCAATTTCATTTTTTTGTACGCAGTGTCCGGGCTGTGGTTCAACTATGGGTAGGTTGATCTGTCACCGTGTGTACACGAGCTTTTACCCGCGACTTCGTCCGCATAAATTATATACCAGATTTTAAGTCAGATGATAAGCTATCAAACAAAAAAAGTTTCATCAAAATCGGTTCAGTAGTTTTTGCGTGATACTCGAACAAACAAACACCCAAACAAACAAACAAACATACAAACAAACAAACAAACAGACAGACAAAAAATCTAAAAATTGGTGATTTGGAATCAGGGACAGGTAAAAACCATGTCGTAATTTTTTTTTTGTAAATATCATCAATGTACAGACACACTTCTGTTACAGTTTTATAATAGTTTAGATCAGATTACTGCAGCGGCCAGCAACAGAGGCATTGATGGACGAACGTGTAAATGTGGGCCGAGGCGAAGCCGAGGCACACATACGTAAGTCCATCAATGCCTAGTTGTGGCCAAGGCTTGTATAGTACTTTTCTCAAATAATGCGCGGAAATTAAAACAATAAATTTTCTCAAATAATTCGCGGAAATTAAAACTCTTTTCAAAATCAATGACGAACAACCAAGAACATTGTATATAGTATCCTATAGGTGGACCAAACTCTCGAATTTTGTGGAGAATGCAAAATAAACTCTAATGTTACGTAATAAGTATTAATTTCCTTCAATGTTGTTGTAGGCTGACAACCAAGCAAATGTGAGATAACCAGAATACTCGTGTGTCTCTTTCTAACGTGTTGCCAACTTATTAAGCTACCACTTTAGAATTTACTGTAACAAAAGATGTATGTAAATTAAAAAAATATTTTTGTTTTAAAAATTATTAATTTAAAGTATATTAGGTATTGATAATTTTTATTTGTTTTACACTAATTTTGTTCAATTTATGACAAAAAAAATAAGGTAAGTACAATACTTTAGTGTATTATTTCAAAACTTTTTAATGGCAACTCTTTGGTGTTATGAAAAAATATTATTACGGCGGACATATTTGAAATTTGAAAAGTCGTAACATAACAAATTAAATTGATGTGATAACTGATAATAACATTGTAAACCTTCGAAATGGTCAATTATTGTTGTGTTACTGGATGCAAAAATGAAATTTACCCTGGCTGTGGGTTTTCTTTCCACAGGTTAGATATTTTATTGTTTCGCTAAACTTTTCTTAACTAGGGTGACCATTGACCATTTTGGCGACCTATTATTAAACACAAAATGTGTGTTGCTTGTAGATTTCCCAGGGATGAAACGCTGAGAGAAAAATGGTTGACAGTAGTCCCTGGGAAAACCAGCAAGACATCACTCGTGTGCTCGAAACATTTCAAAGTGGAAGATTATGTCACAACTTCACGGAAATTCTTGAAATCGAACGCAATACCGTCCATATTTCCAAAGGTATTTTATCATTTCTTACAAACTAGATATGTTGGCAATAATATTATACTTTCTAGTTTTGCGATAATTCATTAACACGTTGTATTATTTTTGCGGATGAACGAGAACAGTCGCGGGTAAACTCAAAATTAATTTTATATATATTTTTTTTTAGTCTGAGTTTACTTCAAAAACATTTTCAGAATAAAAAGACAATATTGAATCCTGAACGAGATGGTAAGAAACAGGCTTGAATAAATGCATATTAGGTATCCCGTCAAATTTGAGAATGAATGGACTCCCTAGTTAGAAAGGGACACACGAGGATTTAGGTAATCTCACTTGCCCCGGTGCCAGCATCGTAGTGTACTAGTTAATATACATAATTTTTGCGAACAACGAACAACTACGTTTTTTCTTTTTTCAATAAACAGCTGTCTATTTGCAAGTTAGTTCTAAATTTAAATAAAACCCAAAGGTTTAGGTTTAAGGTTTAGGTTTAGGTTTAGGTTTAGGTTTAGGTTTTAGGTTTAGGTTTAGGTTTATGAGTTACCTCCTTGGTCGCCATGTATCGGAGAAAAAGATCGTTCCATTTTTAAATTACACGACAGATATGAGTTTACTATGTAATTTACTTGGCCGCTAAACACGACAGATATGGATTTTCATACAACATTGCCGGCCGCTGCGCGCATGTATTTGGCCAGTACAGCAATTTCGATTTATCTCAAAGAAGGTTGTCAAAATAATGCTCACATATCCAAGCATGTTTGAGAAAATACTGTTTTATAAGTTTTTAGTTGATTAGAATTAATACCTACTCATTATCATCAACGTCACCGATGGACGTCCACTGCTGGACATATAGGCCTCCCCCAAGGATCACCACAACGACCGGTCCTGCGCTGCCCTCATCCAAGGGGTACCCGCCGCCTTCACCAGGTCATCGGTCCCCTTATAAATAACTAGTTTTATCAACGTTTTTTACTCGGTAAACAGTAATACATACAGGCATCAAACTTGGTGTATAACAACAAATAATAAAAACCGGCCAAGTGTGAGTCGGCGCTAAAGCTCCCGGAGCAGTTAACCTTTTTTGTTAGTTAATATTATGTTGTGTGGTGGTGTGGTACGGAACCCTCGGTGCGCGCGTAGCCCGACTCGCACTTGACCTGTTTTATCGTTTTTCTGTGCTCACGGTTCATACTAGATTAGGCGCTCTCTATTGCTTGCTTATAAATACAACTCTAAGGTCATAATTTAAATAAAAGAATAAGTAATCATTCCTACCTAACATAGAAACAAACCATTTATACAAACTCGAACGACAAAAGATAATAACAGGCAAATGAAGCGTTGGAACGTCGCGATATAAAAACACTGCCAAATCTCCCTCCATGTTATTTTAGGCCCTCCAAAAATATTGAGCTCCGTAAGCGAAGAATAACAAAGGCGTGTGCGCAAGGGGGGGGGGGGGGGGGGGGGGGGGAACAGTGGAACACCCTTCGTTATTGTAAATTTTGTGAAGAAAAAACTTGCTATTAAGGTTGATGTTGGAGGTTATACAGGGTATAAACTGAAATACGTTACATATACTTGGGGTGCTTCAGACCATCACATTAAACAACTTTTATTATGGGACCAAAGAAAACGCAAAAAAATATCTGTTGTTTCATGTACATTTGAGTCGAGTAGCATTGACATTTTCTTCGGAATAGCAGATTTTTCCATAGTGTAAATTCTTCAGTTTGATGGTGTGAAGCATCTTGTTCGATACGTAACGCATTTTAATTTTACACCCTGTACTATGTTCTTCAAGGGTCCTTACTAGGTATTTAGGGATACAGAAAGAGAGCCTCCCCGAGACGTACTTCTTCTTCGATGGCAAGTCATTTAAATTTTATCCAGCCCGGTATTTTGCCACACGGGTATCATTACCGGCAGCGTCCATAAGCTCCTTGCACAAGCAGGTGTCCGGCCGGGAAGGACTGGATACAAGATGTGCCATAGTCTGAGGAGCAACACCACATTCACACCTGAGGTCCGACAAGTCTATGTAACCCCACTTGAACAGGTTGTCTTTACTTCGGCCGACCTGAGTTCGGAGTCTATTTAAGCACTTATTTCCAAATCGGCCTGGGCAACTCCTGTCCTGAAAGGGAGGCTCTCCATAAGAGGGACAAACATTTCAGGGAGAGTGGTGTTTTCCCCTTGCCTCACTTTGTATTGGGTTGACAGGTCACACTTCTAGAAGAGTGACGTACTAAACCTTTGATACGTCCGGCGTTCCGTGGACCATCAGGAAGTCTCTAATGCTGGTTAGAAAATATCTTTACCACGATGATAAAGTCAAACTCTATGACATGACAATGACATCGACTCGATTAAAATAAGAAAAATTTAGGCCAAGACCAGTGCTTCAAATACCCCTATTTTTGGGAACCGGTACCAAATAGTACCGGACGTAGTACCTGTACTATTACATTTCTAATCAGTGTCGGTTTTATACCGGTACTAAACAATTATTTAGTTAGAGTGAGAAAACAGATGTAGTTAGTGTTGGGCAAAATGTAATTAATTACTAATTACAAATTGTAATTGTTAATTAAGTACAATTACTCAATTACTTTTTGGTTACGATTATAATGTATGGTTGGAAATGTATGGTTTCCTTTAGCAAAGAATGATACCATTTGCCAGCCCCGGATCTAGGATTTTTCCGAGCAGGGGCAAAAACTTTATTTTGGCGCCCCTCCCCTCCAATCAAAGGGAGTAAAATAATATTTTTTCCCAGGGGGGCCAGGTTCACGTTAGTTAGTTAGGTTGTTGCAATAAACATACCTTAAACTTAGAGGGAGCGAAGCGAACTCGAGATTTTACTGCAATATGATTAGCTTGTCGCAATAATTATGATCCAAAATATGGATCGAATTCTGCAATGGGAAGCATTAATACAACACATCACACGACTAGGAAGATTTAATACAATAAAAAGCCAAGAGCCGATTTTTTTTTTGCAATATTTTCAAGTCGTTGCTACAAATTATTTCTCTAACTCGTGAATTTGGCGCCCCTCTAACCAGCCGCCCGGGGCGTGGGCCCCGGTTTGACCCCCCCTAGATCCGGGGCTGCCATTTGCCATAATTTATAATCATCATCATCATCTCAGCCGATGGACATCCACTGCTGGATATATTTATTTGCCATAATATTAAAGTACTGAATGAATTTAATTAATTAAATAGGTACCTACCTACCTACTTATAGGGTGTAAACTTAAATGCATTTCATACTGAAGATCATCAAACTAAACAACTTTTACTATGTAGATGAAAACGCGAATAAAAAATCTGCTGTTTCGAGTCGCACTCGCTACTGACATTTTCCTTAGAACAGCTTCTGATCTTTATTTTGCTATTTCAAAGTCCCATTGTAAAAGTTTTTCAGTTTCATGGTGAAGCACCCCGTAATATATTATAACGCATTTAAGATTACACCCTGTATAGTACCTAATCTCTATTAGTGTCTCGAAATTTGTTAAACAAGGTTCACAACACGTGTAATTAAGTTTCGTAATTTAAAATCCACAATATTTAAAAAAAACATCAACTGAAATTTTTTAATTTAAAAACAGTTTTTATTCTCTAACACAATAACGTTTATTTTTAATTAGAAACAGTAAAATTTTTATCAATTAATTTACAATAAAACGTTAAAAATGTAGGAACAAACATAGAGCTAATTAAAAACAACTAGAAGTGACATTAAACACATCTTTTTTCAAAGACTAAAAACTGTTAACCCTCATTTGGAGAGAGAGTGTCGCTTCTGTCTCGACACAGAGTAACGTTTACACTTTGTAAAATAGGGTTGTCACTGTGGGGAATCAAATATTCTAATGATAAAATGAAATAAAAATGCTATAAAATACTTAGTGCAATTTTTTTTATATAAAGACAGTTGTCAATTTTTCTTATTTCATAAAAATATTAAAATACGTACTACAATGAACTGAAAACTTTGTAAGATCGTTTAAAGTGTGTTTAAACAATCGAAACTGACAAGTTGTCATATAAATCAAATAAATCATCTATAGGTATAATCTTCTATCCATACATATAATAAAATTGTAAACTTTCTTGGCGTGGGTGTGGATTGGATGTACGCAACACGGTGACATATTAAGCTATACAAAACCAAAATAAGCTGACCGCACGTAGGCCAAGTAACGTATAACGTCGCACGACCAGCTTATGTTGGTTTTGTATGTATCGCCGATGTATCGCTGGGTGTATCTCCGATTCGGCGTGTATACATTGAAGCCCGAATCGAGCCCCGATCTTCTATGATCGAAAGTCTTCCCTCGTTTCAAAGCACCAATGAGAAGCTCTCAAAATATGTATAACAAAAAGAAATTCCCACAAATATTAAAACAAATTAAGCAATAGCAGTAGTCAACCCTAGACCCCAGTGACGGTCGACTGCTGTTTTTTCATTTACGAATATTTTCCTTGGCTCACGATATTTTTTCTGTCTGTTTTCCCAGATGTAAGATAAACTACACTCCATCAAAATGTACCTAATTTTTTTTCTGTATTTTCTCTTTCGAAAAAAATGTCTGCTGTAAAATTTCAGGCCTAACCAAGTAAGTAGAAAATTTAGGACATTGTGTATTTAGATCGATTGAATTTCTTTTGAGGTAACAGTTTGTTTTAGAATTGATAGCTTGTTTTTTCACCGTTTCGAACTTAGTAATTTGTTGGTATGTATTTTTTTTGACTATACTTATTTTCTTTTAAAAATAAATAAAACGTTTACATGGTGACGTTAAGTACTAGTAGAATTACAAATTAAGATCTTAAAATTAACTAAACCTATCTATCTAAGGTTAAGAGTAGACATCCTCTGGAACAAGAAACATTTTGCGACTCAAAAATAGACCTTCTTTTCAGTCGTAACCTCATGGCTGAGGGACGTGATATCGTGGGTAGCTTGTGCCACCATAGCTCTCCAAGCCGCTAGATCTTGGGCCCTGTATGCTGGCCTGCAGTGTTGTCTCGGTAATTTCTTTTACCACATCGGTCCATCTCGTAGGCATGCCTCCTCTCCCTCCACACGCCTGGCGATCATGAGTTTTTCCCAACTATCTGATATTCTGACCGTATAATCAAAGAATTTTAGGACTCGTTGCATACAGATGGTGAAGAGCCTCGACTTGATGTTCAACTTATCGAGGATGGACTCATTTGTTGGCGTTCAGTCCAGCATATTTTGCGCCAGTCCCAGCAGCACCACATATCGAATGCTGACGCAATCCTTCGACGAGTGCGAGAGCTTTTATCGAAATCAGCACATTCTGTGCAATAAAATATTTAAGTATGCCAACATCAGGGAGGGATACATATTCATCCCTTGTGGGATAGAAACCCTAAGTCCATGGGGACCACAAGCAAAACTGCTCACTAAAGAGCTGTCCGCGCGTCTGGTCGAGTGCACAGGCGATTTTACCTATATTACTTAATAATTATTTTATGTACCTTGAATATGAATTTTTCAATAAAAGTACTGAATTATAGTTCTCATGAACACAAAGCCATGGTGCATGTTGATGCAGTTTTTTGCATCGCAGACGCCTACATGACTACATTCCGCTCCTCGCAGAATTTTCAAAACATGTTTTTTATACGATCTTGTTTTAAGATGTTTAGTGCCTTTACGCTTATATTTATTACATTTTATAGTCATAATCGAGTTTAAATGTTTGTTTTCCTTAATACTAATATAATAAGACATTGGATATTTTTCATTCCCATTGATCGTAACATTATAAATTATGGTAAAGTGAACCTTAATACAACTGCACAGGGTAATTTTAACACAGTAAAATTTTTTGTAACTTCGTGAATTACAATGCATTTGAATCAAAATACTTACACATACAACTCATCATCAGCCTATACAGGGTGTAACAAACACCCTAGTAATATTATATTTAAGGGGGTGGATGAAACTGAACGATTTTCACTATTGAAGACAACGCAACGTCGAAGCAAATTAAAAAAATTGCCTGTCCCATACATTTGAGTAAGTATGTACCTACTGCAGTTTTGTATGAAACAGCAGATTTTTTTCGCGCTTTCGACTTAGGATCTATACTCAGTTTGATAGTCTACAGTCTATACCGTCTTAAGTCTAAACCACTCCTTTAAATATTACTAGGGTGTTTTGTTACCCACTGTATACGTCCCACTGCAGGGCACAACCCCTTGCCTCGAGGATCCCCCCCCCCCCCACCCTTTTTTCTCGTGATTTTGAATTTGACATAGTCACAGAAAAGTTTGATGATCTGATCATGCTCTTAGAAAACCGTAGCATATAAAGGAAGACCCAATCTTATATCTATTATCTTATAGCACAGATTATCCAATAGTTACTACTACTACTACACTGTACTTAGATATAAGTACCTTATTAGATTAAGATAAGTTAGTCAGTAAGTAATATTTGTTATTTAACAGGGTGTTAGAGTAGACAGTTACATTAATGGATGATTGTACTTACTCATAACACTGAACAACTTTCCGAAAGGAAATTCATAAAAAATAATCTAACTTTTCATAGAGCATTGGCTTTATATTCCACCACAAAATAAAATACTACCTAGTCACTTAGTATCCAAAGTACAAGTTATGTTGCAATCCTTTTGGTTTCTTAGTGAAAATTGTTCAGTATCATAGGGTGGTTATGGTTATGCAACCGTTCACCCTGTATTATAATTATTCGATTTAATGTCATCTTTCGATTGGTTTGATTTTGGAGTCAACCGAAAATACCCATTTAACATTGTTTCAACTCGATAACTTTGAAGATAAAAATGCTAGACAATAATAATGATTGAGCTCAGCGTGTCGAATGCGCCCGCGCATCCAGTCGCCCGTGACGTCACGCCTACGCCCCGGTTATCTTTTTGTTACCAGTGACCAGAGTAACCAGCTATATCTAACGGCCTGCCATCTTTTACTACTGTCAAGTCTGATTTCTTGTCCTACCCTACTTCCTATCCTACTAATATTATAAACGCGAAAGTTTGTAAGTATCGATGGATGGATGTTTGTTCCACTTTCACGCAAAAACTGCTAAACGGATTTTGATGAAATTTGGCATACAGACAGACCATGGCCTGGATTAGCACATAGGGTACTTAGGTTATACCTTTTATCCGGGTAACGCAGACGAAGTCGCGGGCAACAGCTAGTTTAAATATAAAGGGTCCAACTTAATAACCTGACGGTGTTTGAAGAGGATGATCAGACCATCCAATTGAACAACTTTCCCTCCCTATCTATGGCACCAAATTCAAAATCGTGAAAAAAAAACATCTGTTCCATAATATATTTGGTCCAACAATGGACCGAGTACGCACGGCGACAGATCAACCTACCCATAGTTCGACCTTATGTCCATGAACATAGAGTTCAACTATTCATAGTTTACTCATGAGTAGGTTGATCTGTCGCCGTGTGTACATTTTCAGTTTTTTAGGAAACAGCAGATTTATTTTTCAGGATTTCATAATTTCTTTTTCACACCACCCGCTCGAAAATGGAACATTATATGTCATGTAACTCGAACCTAAAGCAAGTCATTATAGCCCTGGTTCTAGCCGTGTTCTAGCCGGGCAATAATATTGTACTGAATTTCATTATAACCCGCTGGTCAATAATGAGATTTGAATATGGAACCGCATCCACAGATTATTTAATATTTACTACGACCCTTACTTAAAATTCGTATGAAAACTTATCATGGAGACCTGCACCAAAAAGAACTTAATTCGAAATTCGAACTGGCCACCAGGAGTATTGAACACAAAAAAAGAAAAAAAGGCGCGAATACTGCAAATCTCTGTACTTATTGCTACGAACAAAGTAAAAAAAAAATATATTACATTTTTAACCGACTTCAAAAAAGGAGGAGGTTTCTCAATTCGACCGTATACTTATATTTTTTCTTTCCACAACTAGAGTGCGATTTTTGAATCTCATTGGCTGAGTTCAGCAGTTGAAAATGTCAAAATTACTATGGAGATACGCATCTTTCTGCTGCTGATTTGACTTTCAAAAATGGCACTCCTGAAGTATGATTTTTGAAAGTCAAATCAGCAGTAGAAAGTTGCATATCTCCATAGTAATTAAAACATTTTCAACTGCTGAACTCAGCGAATGAGTTTCAAAAATCGCTCTTCTGGTCTAATGTTTCAAATATCTACTTTCACTTTGAATTTAATAAAATAGTGTTTTCTAAATACTATACTATTGAACTCTAATACTTTGTTATAAACTCTAATAAAAGAATTTGTTTCTAACCATAGAGAATTTACACGCTCCCCTGGGTTTCTAACAGTATTGCTTTTTATTTTCTCGCGGAGGGTGTGAAAAGTAGAGTATGGCCCTCGGGGATAAACGTGTTTTCATCTTGGGCGAGCTTGAACCCCTCGCTTCACTCAGGATTCTAGTCTTAACTCCCTCGCTTCGCTCGGGAGTTAACTCTAAACTCCCTCGCTGCGCTCGGGACTTAACCCTAAAATCCCTCGTTACGCTCGGGTTTCAATATCGCGCCCGTGATGAAAGACACTGCTTTATCCCCTTGGTACATAATCTACTATTTTGGTTTCATAGAGAAATTGTTCAGCTTGATGGTCTAAGTGTAGCCGTGTTGGTCCAGTGGCGGATAACCTTGCCTGTCGTGCAGGAGGCGATGGTTCGATCCCCGTCCAGGCCGACTCGTACCAATGAGTTTTTCGGAATTTATGTACGATTTGTAACACCACTGGCTTTTCGGTGAAGGAAAACATCGTAAGGAAACCTTCATGCTTTATTTTCGAGGCATGTATTATGTATTGTACCCACTGTTAATTTCGAGGCATGTATTCTGTATGGTATACTATACACTGTCCATTATAAGTGGCGACGGGCTCACTCCCCGTCACACTGGACAGAGTTTTGGTACTACTAGTGAAACGTTGATGTTTTGAGTTTCAGAATATCTCTAGCCCTAGAGTAGTAACTCTACTCTGGGAATTGGCTGATGAATGACTATGATGATCCTTAACCCTATCACACCCTATAGATCTATGCGGCACAGTGACCAGATGCAATGTCACGGATGCAGCATTGCACTGTATGCAACACAAAAACACATTCTTTATCAACCCTTCCAACGCGCCCAGGTGATGTGTATAGTGGAGGCGGTAGGTTTTGATACTTTTTACGTTATAGCCTAATTCATTTTTAGGGTTCCGTACCCAAAGGGTGAAAACGGGACCCTATTACTAAGCCTACGTTGTCCGTCCGTCCGTCCGTCTGTCCTACCTATTTAAGGCTGTAACTTTTGAACCGTAATAGCTAGATAGTTGAAATTTTCACAGAATGTGCGTTGTTACGGCGGATTTGCTAACAAATAAAAATGTCAAAAAGTTAAAAATTAAGGGGGTTCTCAACAAGAAACTACTTTTTATCAACGTTTTTTCTTCACGCTCTATCGTAAAAACGGTAACATATACAACCGTCAAACTTAATGTGATTATAGAGCAAACTCTACAGAATAACAACAAATACTAAAAACCGGCCAAGTGTGAGTCGGTCTCGCGCTAAAGGTCCCGGACAAAAAAAGTTTTTTTTTCTAAGTTAATAATGTTGTGTTCTGTGGTGGTGTGCTACGGAACCCTCGGTGCGCGAGTAGCTCGACTCGCACTTGACCGGTTTTTTTATTTATAATGACTCTGACTATGAAGCCAAAGTTTAAGGGTTTTAATCGCGAAATAGGTAAAGAAAGAAGATGAAAATAATGCTTATGCTTATGCTAACGAAATAGAAAATAAATTTAACTACTTTCTCTATGGAACTAATATCGAAATCGCGAAAAATCTGCTGTCCCCTACGGTTTGGCTCGAGTAAGTGTGCAGTTTTGTATGGAACAGAAGGTTTCGATGTTGGTGCCATAGTGAAAGTTGTTCAGTTTAATGGTCTGAAGCACCCCCTTAAGTATTACTAGGTTGTTTTGTTATACCCTAATAATATAGGTATTATTAATGTTTGTTTCATTTTCAATTTATTAATACCAAGCGCTATAATAATGCTAAAAGTTAACTTTGTTTTATTAAAAGGTGGTTGGTAGTTGTAGTCACAGTCTTAGTAAAGCTTCACCCAAAGAGATGGTCGTGAGACTATTGTGTGTAAGTTTGTCTGTCTGTAGCAAAGTATCAAGACTGTTCAAACCATAGACATTATTATTCTACTACCGTGAGTAGACCTAGTAAGTGTGTGAATGAGATTCCGATCATAATGAAAAAAGCTACGTGTGCGAAAGAGATTATAATATAATTGCCGTAAAACCATTTTGAAACAAATCGGAGTCTTTTGGAGCCCTGTCAAAAAATTATTTCTCGTTATTTTAGTGATTTAATTTAAATTCATTTTGTGTTTCATAAGAGAAATATAAAAAATCATAATGGTGTCGTGTTCCGTGTTGGAATGTAGTGTAACTTACACCAACAACCCAAATAAAGAAACGTTTCACAGGTAAATACGATCAGTACAATACCACTTTCATGAGGCTTGTTTTCACATATGTTTTTATTAAAATGATTTAGTAATACATTCATTAAATGCAGTAAACATCCTATTTTCTAAATAATGTGTAATTTTAAATAATTATGTGTAAGATAAAAAATTATTGTGTACGTGAAAAAGGAACCGTTTCGCATAGATATTGCACAAAATCTATCGATATGTCGATATTTTTGAAATATGTTTTTCTGTACTACCACCTAGCTCCCTCCGTTCATGTCTCGTCAGATTCTGGTATTGTTTTTAAACGTAGGTATTGAAAGGCTGATTTATAGCCCAGTCATTTTACGGTTGGAGCCGGGACTAATTGATAATTGAATTTTTTTTTTGCTATAATATTGAAGAGCTAATTTGAGCTTGGAAATGTACCAAAATTAAAAAAATATCACGACAGCAACAGTTCCAATTTTAAAATTTAGATATTACGAGCTTTAACCAGTGACTTCGTCCGCATAAATTATATACCAGATTTTGAGACTCGAGAGTTTCGTTTTTCAATGTGTGTACGGTTATTGATTTTAAGTCAGATGATAAGCTATCAAACAAATAAAGTTTCATCAAAATCGGTTCAGTAGTTTAGCGAGATAAAATACATACCAGTTTTTTAGGTCTAATTATTAGATTTTAAACTCACTCAAGTCCAATTTTTTTTCTTCAAAATAATGTATTTTTGTTCAAAATAATATCAAATAGCTTTCTGAAGTCATGTTTTTGACTCTACCACCGCGTCGGGAGTGTTTCGCTGTAGAGAAGATGCGGCCTGAAACTGAACAACACATTGGTTTCACACAATAAGTTTCATCATAATCGGATGTAACATCCCCGTCATATTGATTTTGTTCGTATAAAATGTATCCTCTATGTCACCCAGACCATAAATAATAACGAATCGATTGCCACCTCATTCATCAACATCGGCTCAGTAGTTTAGGTGCTACGGCGGAACATATACGTAAATGCATGGAATCAAAATCAGCATAATTTATCATACTTAATCATGAGAACCGTGGTTCTTTTCTCTTTGAAACGCTGCTAGTTTCAATTATGTATCGCAAAATTCTTCGAAATTATATTGCACCTGTACATTCTGTGAAAAAACAGGATAGGTTTTTAAGTCCTGGCTACTACAGCAGGTTTTTATTATTTTCATAAATTCGATTCCATATCAAAAATAAAGAAATCTTTGATTCAGGGACCCCTAAACACTATAGTCATATGCTTTTATTAAAAAATATTTTCAATGCTCAGACACACATTTCAGTTTTATAATAAGTAGTGTATGTAGACAAATTATAACCCAGCAGATTAAAACTTTATAGAAGTCGGTGTGATTATGATATCAATAATGCGGATACGTCAATGTCACATCACAAAAACTCACACACATACCAATTTCGCACATACTGACATTTCGGTTTCGGTGATGCGATAATGAGGAGTCACTTGAGCCTCTAGCCGCACATTCGAACTTCGCAATTCCGGGAACATTTTCATTCCAAATTCAACTCTATTACAATGAAGCGCGGACCGAAACAGTGGCGATATAGCGAACATCGAAAGTGCGGGTACAGGGCTTGGTCTACTCGGTAGTATCTTTTAAATCGAAAAAACGGCACACGCACGTGATGCGCGCACTTTTCGTGGGGCTGGGCAATTGCGTTTTTCATAGAAAATATTCGTCGACCTATGACCTATGACCTAAGTAACAGTTTTAAAGCAGTGTAGGTAGATGGATTGTAAGCCTAGCCGATTTAGACTTCGTAATATTAAAATATAATAGTAGTAGTGACTACTATAAATTAGTGATGTAACATTGACATATTCGCTATTATCGGTATCAAAATCACATCGACTACTAAGTAGTCGATAATCTGATATCGATGATTTTGATATCGATAATCGCGAATACGTCAATGTCACATCACTAGAACTCACACACGTATCAATTTCGCACATATTGACATTTCGGTTTCGGTGATGCGATATTGAGGAGTTCCTCAGTCTACTCGGAAGTATAATATGTTTATGGTTCAAACTTCGTAGCGTCCGGCCATCAAAGATGGATAGAGCACCTGTTCCCGCCTCAGGCGTTCGGCATCTCTCGGCAATCTCCGGAAACCCCTTTACCCTCCTTATTATACTTCTTTTCAAACACGACAACCCTCCAATCAAGCGATTTTCATACTTACACCAAAGCCATAACAGTTATTCAATGAGACTTGTGTGGAATGAACTTTTAAACCCGTAATTTATATATCATATCATAAAACAATAAGGTTTAATTTAGCTTGCTCTGTGTTCTCGGGGGTGGGTTCGTGGGAATATTTAAGGATAAAGATGGTTATCAGATTCTATTAAACCAGATGGACATTCCTAATTGTATTATTGGTGTTTTAGGTAAATTTTTGTTTGTTTGTGTTGATCTTTGTTTGACAATAGCACAAAATTAGGTATCCTCCAATTTCACCTGTATACACCAACACCTGCCTACACCAAAAAAATTGTATTATCAGAAAAAATTTAGGTGTATATTCAAATAACGAAACTTAACAACTTTCTCTAAGGAACATGATGGGTCGGAAAACGATAAAAAATTGTGGACCTCCGATAATAAAACATACAGTACATAGTTAAAACATACCTAATAAAATAGTTTAGTTTTCAGTGCCATTTTATCAATCAAAATTCAAATGCATGAACACAAAAGTTTTGAAACCTAATAATTTCAAAAAATGACAGAGGTAAGTCGGTTACATCAAAAATTATACCGTTTTTGTAATGAAAAACTTGAAAAAGTTCAGTGTAGGTTCCTAAATATTAACATTGCTCGTTAATGTGATATCTTTCTGAACTTCTCTATTCATTATATGTATTGTGTAATAAATAATGCCGTAGCAATAAATAAAGGAAGAGCGAGACAAACAATTTTTGACCTTCTCAACAACACAGACAGTAAAAATATGTCAACTGCATGCACAGCGTGTTACTTTTTGAAACGCATCGACAAGTAGTTTTAGGTAAATAATGAGAAGATGGCTATGGTAGCGGAAGTACGAAATAAGCATAAAATGTATGGTATGGTGTGACTAAGGGATGGAATGAGAAATACTGTGATTGTAGGGAACGATTTGGTTTGAATAGATATGGTCGTCAAGTGGTAAAGGAGACCCCTCTCCTTTTCCCCTTTATACCCCTTTATATTTAGGTGTCACCACCTATGCTGGCCATCAACAAACATTTTATAAACATAAAATAAATAAATAAATCTACACTATCACTTGCTTCGCGTTATTTGCATAAAAAATAGTAAAAAACTAAATAGAACGTCGCCAACGGTACCCACATTACTTGTTCTTTATAAATAGAACTTAATTAAGTACAACTTTCGATTTTTATATTCCATACGATTGTTCCTATTACAAAACTTAAGTAACTTATTGACTGTAGGTTCCCACCGCAGAGCAAAGGCGAATTTCACGAATAAGGGTGACATGGAATGGGCCATCCTACTCCAAAACAGAGCCCAGTGCGAATTGGTAGAGGTAATAAGTTGTGGATAACTTGCTTTCAAATAATTTACAAGCCCCTTAAAAGGATTCTACACCGGCAGCGCCATCTGACACTACCCGGCACCAACTTCTTAGCTTGCCTTCCGAAGCACAAAGACGCTCGAGATTAAATATCACGAAACGGTCCCCGTCCAAAGAGGTGATTGTTTACAATACCGAACTACCACTACACCAGCGAGCGCCTTACAATATTTATTAATATGGTTCAATGCCTAACTGAGTGACTAAACACCAGCTACGCCTGTCACTTTGTATATTATGGTCTTCATTCTAGAACTCTGACTACCCACCGGTTGCCAATAATGCCACTTCGACTTGCTAATTTTCAGAGTTTTGGTTGAGTATAGGCCACACCCTATCACAGAGGTCCTCCTCTTTGGTTAAAGTAGGCATTTGCCCTACAGTGAATAACTTAGTATAAAATCATCAATTACCAGTACAAGATCAACCTGTACCTGCATAACCCTTTCTTTGGACCATCTTTTTTTAAATCAATCCTTATTTTTTCTTTTTTTACTGGCCATTAGCTTTTTTTACTCGTTTGGCTATCTTCGTTTTTTGTGGGTATCCCAAATTAATATAATGTTATTTTTTTCCTTTTTTTCTTATGACGATGGTATCGGAACAGGTTTGAACCACGTCCCGTGGTGGGAAAGGTATAATGAAAGTGTTTTTTTTTGGTTCTTCGTTAGTTTATGTTTATACTTTCGATTTCGTTTGACTCTATGGATCACTATAAACGCCTTTGTTTTTTCATTATTATTTAACAAAATACAAACTAGTTTTAATTCAGTAGTAAATAGAATTAGGTAGTGTAATCTGTCAATGTTTAATACGTAAGTAGAATTACAAATACTAATCTGACGCTGTACTAAATTACAAGAAGTCGGTAAGAGGGCCATGGAAATGGAAATGGGCAGGACTCTGGCAAGGCGAGGTGAGGACAGATTGAGCAAAGCTTTATACGAGTAGCAGCTGAGGGAAGGAAAGAGAAGTGTGGGTCGTACCGTCGCTTCGCGTGTCGCGTCGGCGCGATGTGTTGACGATATAAGAAGAGACACGGCAGTATGCGGATGTGAGATGCTCAGGATAGAGGAGGTTGGCATAAACAAATGGAGGGATTGGAGTGTGGATTCGGGCTATGGATGAATACAAAATACTTTTCCTATTCTTCCCAAGTACCGTATGAAGTGATTAAGGTATAGAATCTTTGAAATGTTTTTATAGGCAAATGGCAAGTCTATACGCTTGATGCATCTTTCCATCCTGGTATCCTGAATATGCTAAAAGCTTCAAAACGAGGATGAGAGCTGGAGGCTTAGGGAAAATTGCTAAATTAAAGAACTAGCGGCCTCGTTTAGCTGTAGACAAGCCGCTTCCTCAGGCTTTGCCACAGAAAGAATGGGTGAGGATCGGCATGTCAGGAGAGCACACCTGGGTCGAGCTCAGTAGCCAGTGCTAACGTCCAGTGGGTCGCCCAGGTATCGCTGGAACGATGTTGTGGAGGCTGACCTTCGTGAGCATTAAGCCAGCTAATATTAGCGAGAGGACGCGCTGGATCGGAAAAAGTGACATTCTCGCGTTTCAGAGTTCAAGACCCACTTTAAGTCGCTGGGCTAGCGGAGTTCACAATCTTCAGCCGATATAAGTCCCACTGCAGAGCACAAGGGTGTACTATATGGGCGTTAGAACACCACGCGTGAATGCGGATTAGTAAACTTTCACATAAGTACGGAATTTCTTTGTCGCAGTCAAGTTGCAATGCAATTATTAGATCCTAAATCTGTTGTGGTGTATGAGGTTTTGCGCTTATTAATTAACTCATTGTATAATATGAATGAGCTACAAAGAAGAATTCTAGCCCAATCAATCTCCGTTGAAACGATTTCAACGTATCCAGTATCCATTTAAAAACAAAAAGTATAAGACCGCAGGACATCTGTCCACTCCGAAGATCCTGATTGTCGTTAATTAACAGGATGTTACTGTACCTAGCCATCGGACGGACGGACGGACAGGTTTGTCGGTATGTAGACATGCTAATACCATCCTTTTTAGGGTACCGCAGGATAGATTGCAAAAAAAATAATTTAAAAAATAAAAAACCCGACTGCGTAAAAACTGAAAAGAAAAAAACAAGTCCAGTAGTCCAGAATTCTGTTAAGTAATATTATTGAATAAAAACAGAATGTTGGTAGTTTTAGCAATGTTTCTGACCACCCCGAATGGGATTAAGGTCGTGGTCGGTCGATATGTATGTGTATATCTAATACAGAGGTGTAACTGTAAACTAAATGCGGAGCTTTAGACCATCAAGCTGAAGCTCTTTTACTAAAGGAGCAACATTGGAATTTAAAAAATTTATAACAGCTGTTCCATACATTTGGGTCGAGCGGCCATTAAGATTTTCTATGGAACAAAAATTTTTTTTCCTAGATTGCGATGTTGGTCCCATAATGCAAGTTGTTCAGTTTGATAGTCTTGAAGCAATGTTAACCCCTTAAGTAATGTAACGCATTTAAGGTTTATATTGGCCTCGATTCGGAGTGTACCACGACTTAACTAAACTAAATTTATTTCTGTCACTTTCTAAAATAAGATTAAGAAAAGAGACAGAAAATCAACAGCTGACTTTAGTGCTGTCAAAGTGACATTAAATGCGCAAAATAAGATGCCATCATAATGTACGCCATCTTATTTAAGTCGTTTTTGGGCGTTTAACGTCACTTTGACAGGACTAAAGTCAGCTGTTGGTTTTCTGTCTCTTTTCTTAATCTTATTTTAGAAAGTGACAGGAATAAATTTAGTTTAGTTAAGTCGTGGTACACTCCGAATCGAGGCCATTGTGTTTCTTTAACTATCCGCCACCGCTACACGTCTCTACGGTATAAACCGCGCCTAGAATAAAATTTTAATACGGAAGATTGCCTTGAGAAAAAGCTCAATTAATCAGAGAAACTGACAGTACGGAACCCTTATAACTATAACCACTTCAGACTGGAATAATATTTTTTCTTCTGGTTGAATATTTTATAAAACAGTTACTATTAAAGTTAAGATAGGAAAAAAAACGCAACGAATTAAGTAATAATAGTAATAAAGTAATTAAAACTGAAAATTTAAATGAAATTCACGAACGTCTAAAAAATTCTTTGAGAAGTTACCAACTTATACTAAATTCCATATAAGGGTGAAAAGATTTACCGATTCCTATTTAGCTTTCTGGCCAATTCTGATTAGCAAATGTTATTTATTTATCAGAAAGATATTTTATCCGACAAATCTTGGATGCTACTAAAGCTATTCTAAGAATAAGCGAGAGTAAGTGTTCCAAATATTTCTTTCTGTAATTAAAAAATAGCCCTAAAATTTTGTTGCTTATTTGGAATGAAATATAGATACTGTTGCAGAAGTCGGACCACATTGTGGCTCGTGAATACCGGCCCTTAGGTATCCTGGTCCCAGACACCGTCTACTAAACTGTGATATCTCACCAAACGACCATTGTGGTCTCGGACCCGCGAAATTCAGCCGAAAATCGCCTTTTTTAATCCTCAACCAATCCTTTATCCGAAGATCTCGCCAAAATGCCAGACACAAACCATAAATCCTTATTTAAATATACCTTTTAGTTACTAAATATTAGAGGACTTATACAACATTGAATATGCAAAGAAAATCTAACTTTAGAACGTGTTTCTTAGAATCCATTATCCCTTCTTAAGAATTAGGGTCGTACCAATCAAAAAAGGTCTTAAGACTATCAGTTGACATTTGAAAATCAACTGTATAGAAAGTTATCTAAAGTTCACAATACAGTAAAAAGTAAGGCAAAGGGTTTTTATAGCAATAAATAAAGGAATATCGAAGTTGGCTGTGTCAACAACGCATTGCATTCTTGTGCAGTGTGTAGTGCACACACACACAGTGTGAGGATGTGTGTGCGGACACAAATACTTATTGGTAAATGTTGACTTGAGAACAGAGGCTTCGGACTACAGTGGAGACGCGAGTTTGTAGATGCATAATTATGAATCGTAGTTATGAATAGATAATAAATAATAATATTATCTATTCATATGGTAGATGTTTCATTCAGTCATAGATTTATATATTACTAGCGTCATTCAGTAATTCAACATAATCATCAGTAGCCTTCTAAAATAAGGCACAATATTGTTGTTCTTGGAGATGTTCAAACCAAGTCAACATCAAACTACGGGACTAACGTCGAATTCACAAACAAACTTAACTGTCGTCCCATAGATTTGGGTCGAGTAGGTTTACAGTTTTTTATGGAACAGAAAGAAGATTTCTTTTCGCAATTTCGATTTGTTTAGTTTGATGAATTGATCATCCACTCAAAATTATGTATTTTAGCGTGGAGAGACTGGATGTAGAAGGCCGAGGATATCGTTTTGTGGCGCGCCGTGGACAATGACAGGCATCACAGGCAGGAATTAATATTATCTCATACTTCTGAAATTTACTTATTTTTGTTTTTCGGGTGCTTCTCCACTTCTGGACCTTGGAAGTCAGCTCTGCATATCCCTGCTTATCTCTGGTCAATCGAAACAGCTCTTAGACGCAAACAATGCATGTCCACTCCGTCAGGTTCGCGAGCCACGAAATATTGTTACATGTAGGTATAAAATACAACATTGGTGTCTTCAAAAGAAGAGTGAAAGCATATTCTAAGAAGATTCTAAGTAACCATTCAGCTTCATAATTGCTTACCATTAGATGTGACATAGGCCAAAGCCAAGCAAAAATACTTTAAAAATAATAGCAATAAAGTAAAACTCTTTGCGATCCATGGGGTTTAGCAGAGGAAGTCCATCGGCTGAGATGATGTTGGACACATTTTGTTTCAACTAAATGTCGTCTCCACAGATCCCCTGTCCATCTTCCCCTGACCTTGAGCCGACTTGACCCGATCCTGCGAATCCGCTGCCGTGGGGTGCCGAGTTAACTTTACTCGTAATCGCTAATGTTGTCTTTAATGTTACAATATCTTCATCATCATCATCTTCCTGCCCTTATCCCACTACTTGGAGTCGGCGCAATATGTCGTCTTCCTCCATTAACATAATTTCAGCGCTCGCTCCTTTTTAGGGTTCCGTACCCAAAGGGTGAAAACGGGACCCTATTACTAAGCCTACGTTGTCCGTCTGTCCTACCTATTTAAGGCTGTAACTTTTGAACCGTAATGTTGAAATTTTCACAGAATGTGCGTTGTTACGGCGGATTTGCTAACAAATAATCAAAATGTCAAAAAGTTAAAAATTAAGGGGGGTTCTCAACAAGAAACTAGTTTTTATCAACGTTTTTTCTTCACGCTCTATCGTAAAAACGGTAACATATTATACAACCGTCAAACTTAGTGTGATTATAGAGCAAACTCTACAAAATAACAGCAAATACTAAAAACCGGCCAAGTGTGAGTCTGTCTCGCGCTAAAGATCCCGGACAAAAAAGTTTTTTTTCTAAGTTAATAATGTTGTGTTCTGTGGTGGTGTGCTACGGAACCCTCGGTGCGCGAGTAGCCCAACTCGCACTTTACCGGTTTTATTAACTCATGTCATGTTTCACACAATCCATATCCATCTTTTCTTTGGTCCCGATATGTAGCCATCCACATTCACATTTAATAATCTTCACATCTTGTAATATGATACTCATCTCTCCTCATCACTTTCTCAATGTTATAATACCTTATCTTATCTTGTTCAATAAACAGATTTGTTGATCACACCAAATTTTTGTTGATCCAGCCACCAGGCTGGCTAATGCACGGAGAGTGCTTCCCGCTCCTTCAGCAAGCATCTAAAGCTGGTTGACTCGAGATGAAAAAGTTATTAGACAGCCTCTCTATTACCATGCATGGGGCTTCAGTTATCGATGTCAACCCTGAATCAATCTCGTTCTTATGTGTTTTTTAATGACTTGTAACATCCCTGGCTTTTCGGTGAAGGAAAACATCATGAGGAAAACTACATGCTTAAAGATAAAGGCTGAGATTTAGAAACGATTATTGCCATAATGTTTTTTTAAATACATTGTATATCTATAGGTACCTACATACATACGAGTATAAACTTTCTATCGTACCTACTCCGTTTCGGGGTTAGAAATTTTACTACAACCATAGAAAAAAATAAAACTAGTTCTGTGGCTACAACTACCAACCACATAGGTTGCGATTACCATAAACTACCGTAGTATAATTAAAAGCAAAAAACAAGTAAGTAAGCAATGACAAAACGCAATCCCTTTTGTCTCTTCTCTCTCTTTGTCCCTTATAAAAATAATCGTAATGAACTTTAAATCAATACATAATCATAAATAAAATCATTGTATAGTCTCAAACGCAGCTTCATCGTGGTCCACGAACCAGCCCTTCAAATTTAACCGGTTCCCCATCTTTTTTCTCTTTTACACTTTTAGAAATAACCTATATTGGTCTCCGTTTACCCTTTGGTCATTTTTTCATCTCACTCTCACCAGTGCTTTAACTACCACTTTCCCTTTTCAAAGGACGAAGACACCAAGGTTTTCTTACTCTTTCTTTCTTCAAGACGTATTCTATGTTTGTCTCGCTCGTCAGGAGTCAGGATTTGGCCTTGAGACTGAGATGCAGAGTCTGGTCAGAGTTATTTTTACTTTTTGGCGGCTGTTCATAAACTACGGCTAGAAGGCAGATATTAATAAATAATTATAATGTAGAGAGAGATGTACAAAATCAACCTCTTCCTTGTTTGTATGTGTTTGAGGGATGAACTGTAGATAGCTTGATAGGGGCTGGGTGCCGGTGATGCGGTGGAATTAATTAAAAGCGCAGGGAGTAATTTCAACACATCATTCATCATCATTTCATTTTTTCATTTTCATTTAGTAGGTACGAACCCAGAGAAAAATGTACAAAATGCTGCCTAATATTGTAAAGAGTTAAGTTTGTACTAATAGTAATATGTTGTTATTATTAAATGCATCTTTTGCAGCTTTACGCTAGAAAACTCCTACTCAAAAAATTCTTCATAGTTGTGATGCAGTGCTTAGAAGAGGGTACTTATCCATTTCTGCTAGTGTGTACCAATATGAATAAGGGATATGCATAGTTTCCTTTGGAGTGTTGTTTATTGATTTTTGTGGACGACATGCCAACCTATTAAAAATTAAAATACTGAATATGTTGGGAACGAACCTTGTAGAACTGTTCACTTAATAAGATAAACTTAATATAATAAGTTTATCTTATTAGGTGAACAGTTCTACAAGGTTCGTTCCCAACATATTTAACTTCAGTAGTTTATAACCTACCCCTTAGTCAGAATGATGACTAAATGCGTTAAGAAGCCAGTGGCGAGTCCCCAGCCTGTTTTATGGTGGTATGTAGAATAGATATACCTACAAGTGTAGATTGTATAATATGTCTGTTCCTACCTAACTTTTAGCCTTAACCTGTTGCTGGCTAAATTCATATTTATAATGTCACGAGAAAAGGTTAATATGGTAATTAAATTCTATGCTTTTTCACTTTTTTTTAATGGTACAAGCCGTACAAGTTTTAGAAACAGGAAAGTGACTTTTACACGTTTACTAATAATAGTTAGAATATGTTTTTTTTATAATTATTAAAATTGTTTAATTTGAGACTTACAAGGTCATGCCTTCCGTCTGATCGTTTTTTTTTGTTATTTAGCATAAAGGTTGTTTTTTATGATACTCATAATCGATTTTGACTACAGATACCTCGAATGTTTAGTTACAAAAACGGTCAGGTACAGTCAGGTACACACCGAAAAACAAAATTAATTGAGTCAAGATATTTTCGTATTTCGATATAAGGAAACTCGAAAATGTCTTCGTTTGAAATATAAAATGTTTCGTATTATAGTTTATGGGCCAAAAACTAATTTCTTGTATTAAAATTCAAATGTTTCTTGTAATAAAAGAAACTCTCTTATTCATAATGCGAGAAACCAATCTGTTTTGATTCAAGATATAAAGAACATCCTCAGTTTTACTATGGGAAAAAGGGTAACAAAAAAATGGTAGCATATTAGTTGAAGTATAGTTACAGAAATCATGTCGATTTGTTTCTCATAATCTCTAGATTACAGTGGTAGCATTAGCTATACTTCATCTAAACGGAGTGTCGCGTAATCGCCGTTGGCGCACATCGTGTCTTAGTAAAATACGTTTGGTTTTTTATTTTTATTATCGTGTGAACATTTAAAACGTTCCTATACACGCATTGCTTTACATGTGCCGTTTTAACCGGAAAAAAGAATCTTAGCAAAAAAGTCAAAAGGTGCATTTATTATATTTATTTCGTAATTCCATTTGCATTTTTACCAAATCTATCGTCTGATTACTATAATAAATTAAATTATGTATTTAGAGTGTAATACCATCAATAAACGTTACCGTTTGATGGGCCTACAAAAAATGTGCTCCTTTTTTCGAATCCGTAATACAATTCTCGTCACAAGAAATTCAGTCTTCAATTTTGAGATTTTAACATTCTTCAAACGTTAGTTTATCTTAGTCCAAGACATATAAGAGATTAAGAAAATATCAGGTGAAATATATTTGGTTCTTGTTTCTAGAAAGTATTTTTTTTCTGTGCAGTGTACTAAACACAGATGCACTGTCTCGTACGATAAGAGAATCATATCAGGGGTCTATCATCGTAATATTTAGTTAATTCATTCACTGAAATATTAGGTAGGTAGGTAAGTACACACGGCGACACATCAAGCCACGCAAAACCAAAATAAGCTGGCCGCGTGTAGGTAGAGTAGGTAATGAATGTTTATTTTGCGTAGCTTGATGTGTCGCAATGTGTACAGTCGGCCGCAATAAGTTATATACACTTTAGTACTACGACGTGTATACAAAGTGAAAGTGAAAGTGTATACAACTTATTGCAGCCGACTGTACTTAAAAATTGCCTAGTACAGTCATAATACTTTACCGATCTTGTGAACGATATACCTAATCGGAAACTTAAACAAAACACACCAGAAGTAGGCTTTGGCCATAACACCAACGCTTGCAAAATAAATTATACAGGGTGTAAACTTAAATGCGTTACTTACGTTAAGGGGTGCTTCAGACCTTTAAACTGAACAACTTTTAGTTCAACGTTTCAGGTGGTCGATACACTTGGGCTCGACCCCACCCCATTATTTCATGTTTAAGATTTTGTTAGTTAATTTTATTATTACAATACTAAGTTAAAGCTTAGCACAAAAATGGGAATAGGTAGGTCGTCGGACAATCTTAGCAATTAGCTTTTCGAGTATGTACGTACCTATTTGAATTGAATATTAAAGATTAATGACGAATAAATATGTACTATTTTTTTCTTTTTTTTTTCCTCAGTTATCTTTTGGGTTAATACCTGACCTAACTGCACGGAGAAAAATATATATTTTAAAAATGGACATTACAATTTCTTAACCACCTGTTATTATTGAAAAAAAATATATAAGTATATATTAAAAAATTAAAGATACCTATTTTACCGATAAAATTTTTTATTAATGCTAATTTACATTTTTATTTAATAATTTTTTTTAAGTTAATATTTATGGGTGATCTATAAAATAAAATAAAAAATTGTCTAAATCAATTAGAAAAGCCAGCCAGGCAAAGGACTCCATCTGCATCTCATCGATCGTACCATTACATATTTCAGTATTTTTCTAAAATCTCGAGAAATAATAATTTTTATTTAAGCTTTGATGAATCACATAAACTAATCTCCAAACGGATTTCATATTCTGGTACCTTTTTAAAAATTAAATGTTAATTCCAAATAATTTAACATCGAATTTTCTAGCAAGCTCAACCAAAATGAATATCTGTCACTTGCTTGTCGCATTATAATAATAATATGCTACAAAAATATTTTACTATAAAAGCGACAAGATTTTTGGAAATCTTTAAATTCGCACATATTCTGAATAAATAAGCCGATTGCAATGACATAAAAACAAATATACAGGGTGTAAGGATCAGTTTGATGGCCTGAATTCACTGTTTCATTTTGCGAAGGGCCGTCTCTTACACCCTGTATGTCACTCAAAGAAGAAAAATGTCATCTGAATCTGACCATCAAATAGTCACGTATTTTCGGCTTGAAATATGCCATGCCACCACAATTTCTTCTCGTTTTCTTACGAGATGATTAAGGGATAAGATGTTGCAGTTTTTTGAGGACAATTAGGTATCTAGCCTATTATTTCTTCATACAGAATTTCTGAAAACTTAATTTTTATTAAAGGAGATCCATCATGATCATGAACCATGCCACACTTTGGACACTGTCGGCTGATAGCTGTCCTTTCATACAAATGGTTGCGTGCGAACGAGACAAGAATACGCATTTGCTTAAGAGGTAACCACGAAGTAACCAGAAGGGGTAAGGTAAAAAGTCAGTGGGAGGCAGGGAGTGTCCGTAGTGTATGATTGTTAGTTTACTAATACTTTTTCTTATACAGTGCCAACTGTGCCAATATGCTGTGCAGTGTACACGATATGATTATTGTACGTGCACCTACGTTTAAAGAGGTCTATGGTAGTAGTAGTTAGGGTTGCCACATGTAACATAACATAGTTTAATTTCGTGATAATTTTTTAAACGTCTGCCGTGGCCTATCGTGTAAAGGGATTAATTCAAAACCGCGTATGTATATGCATTAAAGTGTGCTTGAGATAGTAGTATGATTCTCAGCTCAGTAGCTTTTGAAAAAAACTTGCTATGAGTTTTTTTCTCAGAACGAGGGGCGAAATCGCAATCAGCTGTGACAAATGACGACGGTAGACAATGAAATGAAGTTTTAATTAGTAAATAAGTAATATATTACAGAATGTGGTATTAAACTGATAGCTAAATGTTTTACGAACAGATTGACGTAAATTGTGCATTGGATTTCAAGAATTTTTCATTCAAATATCCTTGTGTTAGGTGTGCAATATTTTAAGTGATTTTGAAATTTTTTTTTGTGATTTGGTCGAGGTATTTTGTCAATTAATTTTAATCATCTTAAAGTAAAATTTTAGGGGTTATTTTGATTGTATGGACTTATATACATCTTTAATCTTGTATTTTAGTCTCTGCTATGCCTGAATGACGTAGTATTTTTTATCATGACATTAACTATTTACCAACTTCACTGGCCCATCTAAGCCAAGAGAAGAACCGAAAGTTGAAGAACCTACACAGAAGAAGAGAATAAAGCTAGAAAAGAAAAAAGAAAATAAAAAATCAGAAAAGAAGTTGACAAAAAATGATATGTTTGGATTTGTTGTATACAGGGTGTTAGGGTAAACAGTTGTATTACTTTAAGGGGTGATTGTACGCATGATACTGAATAACTTTCCCTAAGAACCGTATAGCATATTGGCAAAAAAAGTTTTCATACAAACGGTCGATCAACTGATTGCATTTAGTATGAAAACTCTTTTTTTTTGGTTATTTTCTGATAGGTTTCTTTGGGAAAGTTGTTCAGTATCAAGGGCACAATCAGCCCTTAAAGTATTGCAACTGTTTACCCTAACACCCTGTATATTCTGAAATAGCATATTCTGACATTGAATAATTAGAATAGAACAGACAACGCGAACAAAATCTGTGCACCACGATCAGCAGTGCGGAGTGCGCACTGGGGGCGTCGCGGTGCAGCACGCACCCGGCACATGCTAAGTAAGGTTGAGCCAATTAGCTTAAACGTGTGTTACAAAAATATGTAGTCTTCTGGGTGTCGCCTCTAGTAGGTAACTCAATGTATTCTGAATGTCAACCGACATTGCTCCTGATTAAGATGACCTATAACTATATTAAATGTTATGACTGTGCAGAAATATAACATTCATAAGCAGGTGGTTATTCAGAATATTTCTAAAAAGGCGTTTTACTCTATGATTAACGTATGACGTTCTGTTCCTAAAAAGGATTTTTTGTATTACCTATTTCATTATTTATTAATTTTATTATTTCGAAATCCTATGAATTTGGTCTATCACGATATTACCTATCCACTATCACGAAATTAACATACCCTATCACGAATTTACCTATGTCACTTTATCACCAAGAAAACAATATACATTTATGAATGAAGGATCTAGTATCAAACTGTGTGTTTCATAAAGTAAGATCAAATATATGCACAAAACTTTAAACAATATCCCATATAAATAAGTTAATCTTTATTTGAGTTATAACAAAAATTGTTTGGTGTATCACGGAATTACCTCCCCTATACAGGGTCCTTCTTAATATGCTGACACTTTTTTAAGGCGATGACCAGACCGTCAAACTGAACAACTTCCTCTATGGGACCAACATCGAAATCGCGAAAAAAAAAAACAGTTGTCCCATACGTTTGGCTCCGAGTAGGTTTGCAGTTTTGTATGGAAGTGATGATTTTTTTTTCGCGATTTCGATGTTGGTTCCATAGAGGACGTTGTTCAGTTTGACGGTCTGATCATCCCCTTAAAAAAGTGTCAGCATATTAAGAAGGACCCTATATAGTAAAAATATTTTTTTCTAGAAAATACTACACTCTGAGGTTCATTTAAATGCATGGTAGTAATAACTATTGCTCGAATGTATATTTAATTCATTATAGTATATAATCCAATAAAATCAGTTTTCTCAGTAAAAAAAATTCTGTGAACTATTTGAAGTAAAGATAATAATGGCATGACATACCTAGAGCTGCCTGCACTAAAGGAATACAACGCGCAAAAACTATAAAACGTCACGCTCCAATATGACGGGAACCAATGCAGACTAAGTCGCGAGAAAACTCTAGTTAAATAATAAAATCGTTACTAAGGCTCTAATAATAGAAAATTCGAAAAGAAAAACAGGTAAAATTTGAAAATAAATCTGTCCTTTTTTTCTTCTGAAATTCCAGAAAATACTGACTATATTTTTTAGCAAACTGTATTTTTTTAATGTTTTAATTTTTACTTAACATTGTATCGTTAAGTAAAGGTAAACTTTTAAGAGATAGGTACAATTTTTTTGTGCTGCAATCTTTTTCGGTAGCTGAAAAAACTTAGAAAAACGTACCGCGGCGTGCTTTCAAAAACCTTACTTTATTTTTAGTAGGCTGTAATAATTTGTCAAATAAAACACATAGGAAGTTCAATGATCCACAGAACAACTCGAGCGCGTCCACAACATTATCTCACACGCAAAACGAGCAAACTCCGCGACCTTGCCGAGAAAAACCAAAAAAATACCCCACGGCTCCTGACCTACATACTGTCGACTCATGCGATAAAAACGAATAAAATAATAAGACTAAATAATAACAAAAAAGGAGCAGACAGTCGAAAAATAAAAATAATAATCACCAGATTACGGTTACGCTCGTAGCGGCGTTTTTCATTCACGCTCCGGTAGAATAGTTTTCTTTTTAAACGAGACGGTACGTGCCGCGAACTTCAGTCTTGTTTCTTTTCTTTTATTTCCATCTTTCTTTTTTAATCATTTCTCGAATATGGAGCGTCGTTTTTATCGTTTTCCCGGTTGTTTCGCGCGGTCCATTCATGTAGTGTAGCAGGTTGCTTACTTTTTGTTGTTTTAAACAATTACGATGGACTCTGCTCTGCGACTTGCGGGATTGTGGTATGCTGTTTATGTTTTTTGCTGTTACGTAATGGAAGGCCAGGGAACGATGAGGTTCATTTGATCTGATTACTTTATTTTGTTGGTCTCTTTTGGTTTGATTCGTCGTATGCTCTTTGGCTTAGCGGCGCATATTCATGGTTATATTTATATTGGTTGGTAAGTCTAAGTATTTTACAAAAACACTAGGTACCTACTTACTCCATTCCAAATAACAACGAAATTTTAAGGTAATTTTGAATTACAGAAACAGAAAAACAGAGATTTGAAACACTTGCTCTCGCTTATTCTTAGAACAGCTATAGTAACGTCCAAGAATTATTTCGGATAGGTAGATAAATAAATTATATTTGCTAATCAAAAATTGACTCAATCGACCGTATTTTTTTTTTAAATCCTGTAATCCGCAATGCCTTAAGACCAAGTATACACATTGGCGTAGCTAAAGATTTTCCCTGAGGGGGGCAACCGGCCATCTAGCTCATAACTACCGCCCCAGTGGCAAGACACACATTTCTCGTAGCAAGGTCTGATCCAAAACTTTTACTATGGGAGCAAACCGAACGGAGCAAAAAAAATCAGCTGTTCCGTACTTAACTGCACCCGCCGCCGCGCCCCGCTGCCTACTCAACTGAAATGTATGCAACAGCAGATTATTTTTTTTGTTCCGATCGGTTTGCTCCCATAGTAAAAGTTGTTCAGTTTGATGGATAGACTCTTAGTTTAAAAGGATGCTAATGATACATCAATTTCACCTTGTAGACTGAGGGTAGTAGAACTCAGTAGAAGTAGTATGATTCTGACCCATTATTTTGACCCAACCGATAGATTTACTAAAAGCTTTCTAAACCTAGATTTGTCTGAATTTAATAGCAACTTAACAATAATAACAAAATCTCAGGAAGCCTAGTGTTCCAAATGACCGGACACCTAGACCGCAACTAGAAAGTGTCAACTCGGGCTTAGTGCAATCAAAACTAATAGTGGTGAAGCTCAGCGGGCGCGGCAAGTCAATCGTGCGGTGTGCGGGGGGAGCGCTAAGCGTCACATCGCTCTGTCAAAAACATCGACGAGCTCTCGAGCAAATGTAACATCCTTCTTGCTTCCTTCAGATCGTCGGAGTTTTTATATGAGTTTGATACATGACATAACCATAGTGAATACCGAATTGTCACCTCGCCGATGTTTCAACGACGAATTTAAGGTTGTGACGATGTTTGCGGTTATTTAATTGCATTGGAGAGCGATTGCGCTAATGTTCGCCATCCAAGTTCAATTCTTATCCAATTTCAGTTCTTATCACATGGCAATCCAATTACTATTCAACTGTGCAATTCGCTAAACTTGACTTATTTACTATGTGACTGACAGCCTTCAACGTCTGAGCGATCTGTCAAAACGGCTCTTACGGTTACGGTTATTTATTTAGCGTTATTGCTCTCCTGCCCCCCTCTGCCTGAGCGCGTACCCTTAAAGTGAATTCAATTAGGGTACGCTCACGAACGCCCGTCCCCCGCACACCGCACACCGCACGAGCATAGACCGCCGTAACCGCTATAAACTTCACCACTATTAGTTTTAATTACATTATGGCTCGGGCTTAGTGCAATAACAGAACAAGAATGCCCTTTTTTATCCTTTTACTATCTCCTTTGTTGGTGGGTTTTATCTTATTTGTCTGAAACGCCAATTTAACACTTGTCGCTTTGCTAGGCTGTTAGGTGTTTTATAGTGCTCATTGCTTGTTATTTGTTTTGTGTTAAATTAAATAGGTGTTTTATAGTTTACTACCTGTGCCCGGCGCGAGTTGCGACTTGCAATGCATTTTTTTCGACAGATTTTTTTTTGTCAGAAACCTTCGCGGTCATGCGCACTAAATATACGAACAATATCGGAATGCATAAAGGAAATAATAGTAGATTATGTACCAAGGGGATAAAGCAGTGTCTTTCATCACGGGCGCGATATTGAATCCCGAGCGTAACGAGGGATTCTAGGGTTAACTCCCGAGCGCAGCGATGGAGTTCAGAGTTAACTCCCGAGCGAAGCGAGGGAGTTAACACTAGAATCCTGAGTGAAGCGAGGGGTTCAAGCTCGCCCAAGATGAAAACACGTTTATCCCCGAGGACCATACTCTACTTTTCACACCCTCCGCGAGAAAATAAAAAGCAATTCTGTTAGAAACCCAAGGGGAGCGTGTAAATTATCTATGGTTAGAAACCAATTCTTTTATTAGAATTTATAACAAAGTATTAGAGTTCAATAGTATAGTATTTAGAAAACACTATTTTATTAAATTCAAAGTGAAAGTAGATATTTGAAACATTAGACCAGGAGAGCCAATTTTTTAACTCATTCGCTGAGTTCATCAGTTGAAAATGTCAAAATTACTATGGAGATATGCAACTTTCTACTGCTGATTTGACTTTCAAAAATCATACTTCAGGAGTGCGATTTTTGAAAGTCAAATCAGAAGTAGAAAGATGCGTATCTCCATAGTAATTTTTACATTTTCAACTGCTGAACTCAGCGAATGAGATTCAAAAATCGGACTCCAGTTGTGGAAAGAAAATGTAATATTTTTTATAACCTACTTTGTTCGTAGCAATAGCACTGGTCCGGCACTTCAAACGACATTTTAGATTTGACATGATGACGTTCGCACATGCGCACTTTGCGAAAATTGTGCATGACATATGTGTAGGGTTGACTTAACACGCATCGTATGAACTACATTATACATTTTGTTACTTTTTATAGTTCATTCTGTTATTAAAAATAGTTTTTAACCTAAAGAATCACAGAAAATGTGAATTTAGTGTCTCTGATATTGCCACAGAATAGGTAATAGTATATAGTTCTACATACAGAACGGCCACTCCCCGCCCCCCTTTGACTTCAGATACCCCACCTCCCCTCACACTCTCTGTGGTAACTTGAGGGAAGCCGAGCAAGGGAATGCAGTCAGGCGCGCGCACCCGTTGGATTTGACTACATAAAATATATTTTATTTTTCTCCTCACCGTTAAAATAAACGTTGGAAAATAACACTAAATTCACATTTTCTGTGATTCTTTAGGTTAAAAACTATTTTTAATAACAGAATGAACTATAAAAAGTAACAAAATATATAATGTAGTTCATACGATGCGTGTTAAGTCAACCCTACACATATGTCATGCACAATTTTCGCAAAGTGCGCATGTGCGAACGTCATCATGTCAAATCTAAAATGGCGTTTGAAGTGCCGGACCAGTGACAGAGATTTGCAGTATTCGCGCCTGTTTTTCTATTTTTGTGTTCAATACTCGTGGTGGCCAGTTCGAATTTCGAATTAAGTTCTTTTTGGTGCAGGTCTCCATGATAAGTTTTCATACGAATTTTAAGTAAGGGTCGTAGTAAATATTAAAATCTGTGGATGCGGTTCCATATTAAAATCTCATTATTGACCAGCGGGTTATAATGAAATTCAGTACAATATTATTGCCCGGCTAGACCCTAGACCCAGGGCTATAATGACTTGCTTTAGGTTCGAGTTACATGACATATAATGTTCCATTTTCGAGCGGGTGGTGGTGTGAAAATTGTATAAATAGATATCTCTGTAAAATCTCTGTATGATATTGAATTTTTTTTCCGATCTTTACAAATCAGTCTTGCTCTTTTTTTTTGTTATCGTATTGAATAAGTAATACAAATAATATTGAAAAAGACCCCTTTGTTGTCATTATAGCTTGTATTGGTGTTAGAACTTTTAGTAAGTAATTCAAAACACAGGCAATTAATCTCTATTTAACTAAATGTAATATTTACTACTTCTTTCTGAGGTAAATTATATCATATAAGGTCAATTATAAATAAATAGGTACCTATGCCAAAATTAAATTATTTCTATCACACAAAAATTAAAAGATACTAAAGATTAATAAATTTCAAGTAAGTAAACAATTTAATTTTTTAGAAACTTATCGCTTTTTCTTGCTAAATTATATTTTTGGTCAGGAGCCAATAACAGTCACCACTATAAAAAAAAGTTAAAAAAGAGATAAGATTGCTTGTAATTACAATCTGGAGTGCGATTTTTGAATCTCATTTGCTGAGTTCAGCAGTTGAAAATGTCAAAATTACTGTGGAGATATGCGTCTTTCTACTGCTGATTTGACTTTCAAAAATCATACTTCAGGAGTGCGATTTTTGAAAGTCTAATCAGCAGTAGAAAGATGCACATCTCCATAGCACGAGTAATTTTGACATTTTGAACTGCTGAGTTCAACAAATGAGTTTCAAAAATCGCATTTCTGGAGTGCGATTTACGAACTTCTGTAATAAGAACTATCTTTGAACTAAGGCCCGTATTTAAAGCAAACTCAAACAGAAACAGAAAGAAATTACAAGACAGAATAAACGGTAAAATATGATCTAAGTTGTCAACCTGAGTTTTTCACACAGTAGGTAAGTACCCCATCTTTGTAAACCATCCCGTTATCGGTACCCAATAATATCGATGCGAAACGAATTAATTATCGATTTGATCGAATTAACGCTTATTAAATCGATAACACGGGTCGTTGAGCGCCAAGAGGTAAGTTCCCATTGTTTGAAACTGTACTCAATAACTTCTAATTTCAGGGCTTATTATAGTTTATTTATCATCATCATCATCAGCTATAAACTTAAATTGGTGTGTAAAGTGTTTAGGGAGTCGAAACTTATTTTGGTAAACAAAATATTTGTTGCCAAACTTAAATACGTTACACATACTCAGACCATACAACTGAACAACATTCACTATGCCACGCCGCTCGAAATATGATTCAAAAATAATACCTGTCGCCTAAAAAAGATATGTTTATGATCCCTAGCCAAATATAATCCTGTAAAAGCCAAAAAGAATCTTTCTTATACAGGATTTAGAACATAGCCTTCTTGATCACGGGTATTCTAATATCTGTGATCACGGTGTGGTGTCCCCTGTGCAGTAGTAGGGTATATTCCTTGCCCCTGTGCCAGGGTGGTACCAGAAGTGCGATTTTTGAATATCATACGAGCGAATCGGCAGTAGAAAGATGCATAATCTCCATAATTCCAACACTCACTTCGCATATAGCCAACACACTTTGAGGTCCGCCACATACATACGGACTTCCGAATCAGGATTACGATTTCGTATGAATTTTCCCTCTCTACAATTCCGTTCGGTATCAAATCCTATACAAAATCACAATCCTAATTCGGAATACCGTATGTCATGTGTGTGGCGGACCTTAAACTACGAGTATCTTATAGTCATTTATTCGTAAGCGGTGTAGCAATTACAGATTGTTTAAATAAATAATTGAACTCTACCAATAAAAATAAAATAATCTTGGTTGAGAAGTACTTAGAGTTAAACACCGCAATTTGTTTAAAAATTAACATTATTCTAGGTACAGTCAGCAGCAATAACTTATATACACTTTAGTACTACGACGCAGAACAAAAGTGTATACAACTTATTGCTGCTGACTGTACATACACTCACGACCATAATCCCTTGCAGGGGACGGTCAGGAACTTTATAAAACGATCTACATTTTTAGAATATTTTGAGCTTCAGGACTGCGATTTTTGAAACTCATTCTTTGAACTCAGCAGTTGAAAATGTATGGAGATACGCATCTTTCTACTGCTGATTTTTTTTTCGTGATTTCGATGTTGGTCCCATAGAAAAAGTTGTTCAGTTTGCGAGTCTGATCATCCTCTTAAAAAAGTGTCAGCATATTAAGAAGGACCCTATATTGACCATTGACCAAACCATTTTGAGCATTTGTCGTCCCACATAGCACTGACTTTGCTTCGCAATTGTTTTGGCTTGCCGAGATTGACGTATATAATGAGGACATCGCCTACGTGGCGTTTTCCGTCGGAGGTCGATTGCATGGATCAATCGATCAAAGGGATTTTGGAGACAATTCTCAATGTTAGCCTGGATCATGAAAGTTGGGCTCAGGCGTCTCTTCCTATTCGGCACGGGGGTTTGGGGGTGCGGCGTGTGCGCGATACGGGCCTCCCGGCGTTTTTAGCTTCAGCGAATGGTGTGGCGGGTCTGGTTACTCGGTTACTCTCAGTGGATGGTTCCAGAGTCGTCATACCATTCGAGGAGGAGGCTGTGGTGGCGTGGTCAGGTGTTTGCCACAATGAGCCGCCACCGTCTGCACCAACAGTCCAGAGGGAGTGGGATGATGTGGGGTGTAAGATAATGCTGCAAGACCTAATGTCAAATGTGACCGGCTCAGATTTGGCACGCTTGAGGGCTGCTTCGGAGGTGGAGTCTGGCGCATGGCTGCATGCACTGCCATCGCCACACTTAGGGACTCATTTAGATAATGATTCCCTCAGAGTGGCGGTAGCTTTAAGGCTAGGGTGCGGCATTTGTGTACCGCACACTTGTGTTTGTGGTGCGGCAGTCGAGGCGAACGGCTACCATGGTTTGAGTTGCGTCAGGAGTGCTGGGAGGTTCTCGCGGCATCATGCTATAAATGACATAATTCGTCGGGCGCTGGTGTCCGCCAATGTGCCGTGCATGGTGGAACCGCCTGGTTTGAGCCGCACGGACGGAAAAAGACCGGACGGGTTGACCCTTGTGCCGTGGCGAAGAGGCCAATGTCTGCTGTGGGACGCAACGTGCGTAAGTACATATGCAGCGACCCATGTAAGACGTACGATGAGAGAAGCGGGGTCGGGGGCGGAGACGGCGGCAGTGCGAAAGCACGACAAATACGCCGTTCTAAAGCAAAATTATTTATTTGTGCCATTCGCTGTGGAGACGGCGGGCCCATGGGGGCATGAAGCAAAGGTTTTTGCGAGGGATTTGGGCAAACGATTAAGGGAAAGGGGAAATGATTTCCGTGTTGGGTCGTACTTGGTCCAACGCGTGTCGTTAGCGATTCAACGCGGAAACGCGGCCAGCATTATGGCCACGTTTGGGCCAGGTATGGCTAGGGGCGGTCTTTTTGATTAAGTGTTTGACGTGGCGTGTTGCTGAATGATTCTGTATAAAATTGACGACGCATGTTGCTGAAGGGAGTTTTGTAGGAAATTTGACGACGCATGTTGCTGAAGCAGTTTTTGTTTTTATTAAGATGGTTGGTTGACGACGCATGTTGCTGAAGTGAATTATGACCCTATATTTAAATAATTGTTTTTTATTTTATTTATTTGCTGGTGTGGAGTTTAAAAATTATTTCACACGCTCAATAAATACCATTAACAATAGTAACACAATATTATCATGTTGTTTTTAGCCAAATGTGAAAATAGTAGTCACTAATGTTTCGCCATGACTACGAAACTTCGTAGGCACCCTCCACCGAACAAAAGACTTCAACGTGACTAAAAGACTTTCAATATTATACATATTAAATCTCTTTGCTTACATTTTATTTCTTGCCTCTGTTACGTACGTAGCCGTAGGTAAGTTCTAACTGAATTCATATTCCTTGTATAAGACCATATTTATTGGTTCCGCGTGGTCTTTGATTCAGAACAGACCACTGCACATCTTTCCATGGTCTTCGTACTCCAGTCGTACCTTCTAGTCTAGGGGATTACGGGTAAAGTTTATTTTGTTTTGTGTGTGACAACGTTAGTGTTCAACAGTTCAACTCTTCAGATTTTGGGTTGTGTTTTCAATTAATTTCTTAGGCCCAGTTGCGTCAAACTGTAAGGCTAGTATGCCAGCCACGATAAAGCGACAAACGAGAGATAAATATTGTTAACGGCTTCTTACCGTCTCCAGCCATCCCGTGATTATGGCATGCTAATTGTAACATTACAGAAATATCTGGAACTCAAATATACCAAGAACACGGTAATAAAAATATTATTTCCTATTTTCAATCACCATTTATCAGTTAAATAGATGATAGACGGCCACGAACATAGGGTTCTATATTGACAATGACAATTCAGAGTACATTGCTGAGAATAAAACAAGTAGGAAACTTGAAGCACTGCAAGTTTAGCGTCATTACTATTAGTAACCAGCATCTTGGATATACAAGGTTACCTCTCTACAGGGTGAAATTGATATCATTGGCATCCTTTTAAACTAAGAGTCTACCCATCAAACTGAACAACTTTTACTGTGGGAGCAAACCGAGCGGAGCAAAAAGCAAATCAGCTGTTGCATACATTTGAGTCGAGTAGGCATTGCAGTTTAGTATGGGACAGCTGATTTTTTAGTTGTCCGCGGTTTGCTCCCACAGTCAAAGTTGTTCAGTTTGATGGGTAGACTCTTAGTTTAAAAGGATGCCAATGATATCAATTTCACCCTGTATATGAAGTTCATTCAAAATAGCAAGATCCGTATTTTTTTATTTTACCATTTCTCATACAAAAATATTAAAAGTCGAGCGTAAACAAGACGCGTGCGCACTCTGCGGAGGGGTTGTGATCAGTGATCCACCCTCGAGGGCCACGGGGCGCGTACACCGGTCACCCCCTCGCTATACCCTCGCACCTACCTACCTTTTTGACTCACGAGTGTAGTGTAGCAACGCTACATTAATTTTCGGGTGGATACATTGAAAAAAATAACCAACAAAACAAAAATTATTTTTTCCCTTTAATGTAGAACACATTAACGATACTGATTGCATGGAAGAAAAATACGCACTGTCTCCGAAGTAACCCTGTATACTTTTTCTAAGCCACCAATATACTCTAACAATATAATTTTGGCTACTCACGATGCGCTTTCCGGTAAGTACACTGTCACCACTCCAGAACTCTTCGGCCCCATCAGCCATCGGTTCTGCGAGCATATTATTAATTATTGTTGTTATTTTTTTTTTTAATGTTAATTATTGAATGAATGTGGTGGAATCTAGACACATTAAGTCTAGATTGTAGAAGGTGAGGTGGCATTCTGTTGTTTCTACCCCAACAGGAACGAAAAAAGCATGAAAATATTTACTAATGTACTATGTTCAATAAAATGTATATACATAACGATGTACTTTTAAGAAATACATCATGAAAAAGCTGTATTTTTAAAACTAGTGACTTAGCTAGAATGTAACTAATTTAACTTTCTAAATAATAATGCAAATCAATTACCGACAAGTAGCCTATAATTTATGCCTACTTACGATAACGATTTGTCTGTCCATCTGTCCAAATGTTCAGATCGCGTGAGTACAGACTCCGCTTACAAACTATGTTTGTTTTATGTTTGAAATTGTGCTGAGATTTGTACGAAGTTCTAAATACTTTTTAGCCGACTACGTCAGAGGTAAAAGGAGAGTATTGTTTTTAAAGTGGATGTACGTGGTCTATTGGTTCAGAGCGTTGGGCTCTTGATACGGAGGTCGCGGGTTCAAACGCCACGAGTTTCTACGGGAGGCACCTATTGAAATGTTACTTTGTGCGTTTTCCCCCAGTTGGTTAGTACATTGCAGGCTGAATCACCTGATTGTCTGAAAAGAAAGATGATTCTGTGTTTCGGATGGCACGTTAAGCGTTAAGCCGTTGGTCCCGGCTACTATATCTGATGGTAGAGAGGTTACATTAAAAAACCACGTCAGATGCCATAAGGCGGTTTGAAAAATCTGACACCAGGGCATGCTGTCCACACTATGAGAAGAAGAACGTGGATGTATGCTTGTAGCTACGTACCAGCAGCCTAACCGGTTCAAACCTTCGGATAAATAAATAAAACCGGTCAAGTGCGAGTCGGGCTACTCGCGCACCGAGGGTTCCATACCACACCACCACAGAACACAACATTATTATCATAGAAAAAAAAATTTTTTTCGGGGACCTTTAGCGCGAGACCGACTCACACATGGCCGGTTTTTATTATTTGTTGTTATTTTGTAGAGTTTGCTCTATAATCACACTAAGTTTGACGCTTGTATCTATTACCGTTTTTACTATAGACCGTGAAGAAAAAACGTTGATAAAAACTAGTTTCTTGTTGAGAACCCCCTTAATTTTTAACGTTTTGACATTTTTATTATTTGTTAGCAAATCCGCCGCAATAACGCATAATCTGAGAAAATTCCAACTATCTAGCTATTACGGTTCAAAAGTTACAGCCCTAAATAGGTAGGACAGACGGACGGACGGACAGACGGACAGATGGACAGACGAACAGACGGACGGACGGACGGACGGACGGACGGACGGATGGACAACGTAGGCTTAATAATAGGGTCCCGTTTTCACCCTTTGGTTACGGAACCCTAAAAACAGAACTTTTCATAGGATTCTTTAGGTACCTACCTCAAGAGGAAAAACCGAACCCTTCATAGGTTCACTATGTTTTCCGTCCGTCCATCCAGTTTAATTGAAAAATTTAACGTAGGTACTGGAGTGCGATTTTTGAAACTCATTCACTGAACTCAGCAGTTGAAAATGTCGAAATTACTATGGAGATACGCACCTTTCTGCTAATTTGACTTTCAAAACTCATACTTCAGGAGTGCGATTTTTGAAAGTCCAATCAGCAGTAGAAAGATGCATATCTCCATACTAATATTGACATTTTCAACTGCTGAGTTCAAAGTATGAGTTTCAAAAATAGCACTCCAGAACGGGACTTGAACCCGCAACCGGCCAATCAGGAGCTGTGCTTTTATCCAATTTAGCGTACCAGTACAATACCGAATTTGATAATATTATTTAGGTATCAATTCAGTTTAAAGATCCTACAGTTTAATTCTTTTTCGTTTATTTGTCAAGACCAATACCTTTATACATTTATTTATGAAGTTATTCATAGAAACAGCCATTAAAATAAAGTCTTACTAAAACAACATCGTATCGTAGTTCAAACTAAAAAAGGCATAATACCTACTGTTTCTAGGAATGTCTGTAGGTCGTTCAAAATCTAGATAGTAGCTAACTCGTAAAACTAAAGGTCAGACATACCCTAAATTCTATGTTATGGGGACTAACAACTGTATGTGTGCATTCTTTGTTAGTTTTGATATAAATAATTATAGAATTTCAAGGATATCTATGGTACCTATACTACGTAGTAAATTATTATTAATCTGTGTCTATACATACATACAGATACTCACGCCACTATCCCACAGGGGTATGCAGAGACTATGGCTCGCCACACAGTACGACTCTGACATACATTATTATGGTATCTACAGGGTGTAACAAAACACCCTAGTAATACTTAAGGGGTAGCTTCAGACATCAAACTGAACAACTTTCAGTATGGGGCCAACATCGAGAAAGAATTAAAAAAATCTGCTGTCCCATACAAAACTGCAGTAACGACTCGACTAAAATGTATGGGACGGCAGATTTTTTTTAATTTTTCTCGATGTTGGCTCCATAGTGAAAATTATTCAGTTTGATGGTCTGAAGCACCCCCTTTATTATTACTAGGGTGTTTTGTTACACCCTGTATTGTCTTTGCTAACATAATAGGAAGCATATTATATTATACAGGGTGTCAATTTAAATGCGTTACAATATTGAACAGGGTGCTTCAGTCCGACCACCAAACTGAACAACTTTCACTATCGAAATCGCGGAAAAAAAACCTCTTTTCTATAGAAAACGTCAACGACTATTCGACCAAAATGCATGAAACTGCAGATTTTTTTCGCTATTTAAAAGTTGGTCCCATAGTAAAAGTTGTTCAGTTTGATGGTTACACCCACCCCTTTTAATATTACTGGGGTGTTTTATTACACTCTGTATAGTCAAGTTATGTGTCATAAATGTGGCCTACATTAGAACCTCATCCATCACAATCATCTGTGGAACAAAACTGCTAGTTTGCTGTGACAAGGTCTACGATAGCCTACAAATTGGTTGGCTAGGTATAGCTTATTACTTAAATTGTTTTTTTTTAGGACTGATTCAGTTTTAAATACCTAATATCGTTCTAGCATCGTGATATTGATATATTTACAACAATATGCTTTCTAAAAACTTAATTTCTTTACATTGTCGCGTTCAGACGCGACACCCAATACAGCATTCGGACGTAAGGGAGACTGGCCACGCGATGTATTAAACTATAACTATTTTATAATATCGAAGCATGTACGAGTACGACCTACCTCCTCCAATGAGCAACATAATGATCGTAAATAGTTTTTTAGGAAGGCTTTATTAAGGATACAACTTTCTACAGAAAACTTGAAACATGACAAACATACTGGAACAAGTTAGAGATTACAGACTATTTTAATAAATCCCAATGATCTGTAAATAAAACTAATCTGTAATTTCTTGTGACGAAGCTTGACGTGGATTTTTTTTGACTGTACATCCTTTGGACGAGGCATGTTGCCGAATTTAAAATTGATTGTTTGGTATTATTTTGTAATTTGACATTTGTAATTTGTGACATTGTTACGTAATAAAGATTTTATATATTAATAAAGCCGAGATGTTGAAGATCAAAATTATCAATAATTAATATACCTACTTTAAATTATACATTCTCAATAAAACTATGACAATAATACCTAATTTTAATGTATCTAGACGATGCACTTTAACTATTGGAAATACTCAAGGGTTATTTTATTTAGTTTTTCAAAGGCCTACCCTCCGGTGCCCTGCAGTGGGACGTATCTAGGCCTAGGCTGATGATGATGATAATGATTATCGCCTATCGCATGATGTTAATAATTGTTTTGTTTACCTGTATTTAAGGTATAGTTGGTAGTTAAAAAAAGATTCTGCCAACTCCAAACACGGTGGTGATCTTAATTTGTATTCCTTTTTATTAAATCATATTTAGGCTTAGGCTACTTTGGAACCTGTTTGAAAAACTCTGAATTTACGCTTGGGGGTGCGATTTTTGAATGTCACCAGTGAGCTTGAACTGTTTTTGAATCTCATATAAAAGCCTTCTCATACCCATGGAACTTATGGGTATGAGAACTTTAGTCACTGGCACTGAAGTGCGATTTTTGAAAATCATACGAGCGACTTGGCAGTAGAAAATGTCAAAATTACTATGAAGATTACGCATCTTTCTACTGCCAATTCGCTCGTATGATTTTCAAAAATCGCACTTCTGGTGAGATTAAAAAATTTGAAGTTTGGGAAATCAGTGAATATCGGCCATACTCAGCCGGCCGGTGACTTTCAGAAATCGCACTCCTGGAGTGCGATTTTTGAATCTCATTCGGTGAGTTCAGCAGTTGAAAATGTCAAAATTACTATGGAGATACGCATCTTTCTACTGCTGATTTGACTTCCAAAAATCGCACTCCTGAAGTATTATTTTTGAAAGTCAAATCATCAGTAGAAAGATGCGTATCTCCATAGTAATTTTGACATTTTCAACTGTTGAACTCACCGAATGAGATTCAAAAATCGCATCCCTGAGGTTTTAGGTAAGTACTTCCCGTGTTTGAAGTAATCTCAGACGCGACTACTACCGCCATCTAGGAGCGTAACAATGAACTAGCCCAGCTTATTTTACGAGATAGAGGATAAAATCTAAGAAAATATATAATTTCAGTAATATGATAGATATTTACCGGTATTTATACAGGATGTAAGTTACAGCCTAGCAAATACTGGTCTGAAACGGTGAACTCAGACCATCAAACTGAACAACTTTCTGTGGAGCCTACCTCAGGAAGCGCGAAAAAATCCATACAAAAACTGTTGTATACCTACTCGACTAAAATGTATGGGACAGCAGATATTTTTTCACGTTTCCTGGGGTTGGCTCTATAGTGAAAGTTATTCTCTGAGTTCACCGTTTCGGTCTTTCGATATTTGCTAGGCTGTCACTTACACCTGGATTAAACTTAGGTACTACTTAAGAGCTTATTAAACGAGCAAAAGCCGAAAAAATAAAACGACTAATTACACATCGAACTAGTGGATATTTCCTATTGTTATTGATCTAAATACTTAGGTACTTAAGGGCCTGTTTCATCACTTCTTAGTAAGTTCTTGTTAGCGTATCCGACAGATATTTTGACATATTTTTCATACAAAATATGTCAAACTATCTGTCGGATAAGCTAACAAGAACTTACTCAGAAGTTGTGAAACAGGCCCTAAGTATTTATAATTTCGATGATAATTAATTAGGTAACAAGTGGCAGGTATTCTATTCTGGATTCGGAAAATAGAATAGAGGCTTGGAGTGCGATTTTTGAATCTCATACGTTGAACTCAGCAGTTGAAAATGTATGGAGATATGCATCTTTCTACTGCTGATTTGACTTTCAAAAATCGCACTCCTGCACGGTAGCATGCACACCCGCGCGCGATAGCCGCGTGATATTGCTTTATCACGTCTTTTATCTCGTTCTTTCGCGCGCAAAAGAACGAGATAAAAGACGTGATAAAACCGTATCACGGCTATCGCGGGTGTCTATGCTACCAGTGCAGGAGTATGTTTTTTTAATGTCAATTAAGCAGTAGAAAGATGTACGTCTCCATAGTAATATTGACATTTTCAACTGCTGAACTCGGCGAATGAGTTTCAAAAATCGCACTCTTGATTATCAAAAAATAAAAAATTATCAGTAACTAAAAGCAATTTTTTTTATTTTATGAATTAATATATATTTTTTTTAAATGACAAAAGTTTGAAATTCCATACAAATTCCATTCACCCTATCTTCATAATATCTCAAAAAGGTAATTATAATTAGGTAGGTATAATGTAATGTCTCCCTAACCCCTTATCACCTACCGTCCCGTTAACTAACTTCAGTTAGAATGGACGCCCGAACGGTACCGTGACCAAAATGCTTCGTTCGCTCTTTTATAAAAGTGTTCTAATTTATGTTAACTTAACTATATTATTATCTACTTGAATAGGAGTTTGGTACGCTATCAGTGAACTCGGTATAGGTATCTTCTCAGAAAAGTAGTTCTCTGCCATCCCCGTGGAACATCGTCGGGGTGTGAGCATAAGTTGGTATGGTAATATCTAAACTATTATAAAACTGTAACAGAAGCGTGTCTGTACATTGAAGATATTTACAAGAAAAAGATTACGATATGGTTTTTAGGTACCCCTGACTTCAAATCAACCTTTTTTTAGAATTTTGGTCTGTCCGGTTGTTTGTTTGTTTGTTCGAGCATCACGCAAAAACTACTGAACCGATTTTATTGAGACTTTTTTTGTTTGATAGCTTATGATCTGACTTAAAATCTGGTATATAATTAGTGCGGACGAAGTTGCGGGTTAACTCTAGTTATGTATAAGGTCCTATTATTAAGCTGACGGATTTTTAAGAGGATGATCAGACTCAATGTTGGTCCCATAGAGAAAGTTGTTCAGCTTGATGGTCTGATCATCCTCTTAAAAAACAGTCGGCATATTAAGTTGGACAGTGGTTGGACCCTTTAGGTATAAGGTTGGTACCTACACGTTTTTATAAGCTGGAATCGACTATATTTAGTATTTTCCGTTTAAAAAGTTACCACTTATTTTAAACCTGTGCATGGAATGAGGCATGGTGCAGGAAAAAGGAAAATGCAGCAGTAACTATGGCCACCATGTCGTTGTTTTGTCGATTTTGCGCCTACACAATGTACCTATTTATCCAGTAATGAGCGTAGGTATTATTATAATTTAACGATAAATAGATAATACAATTGTTATAGATTTAATAATTATTTTATTTGTGTTTTGTATTTGTGTAAATTTAGGTATAGAAAGGAAAGATCAATAACAATAAATAAAACCGGTCAAGTGCGAGTCGGGCTACTCGAGCACCGAGGCGAGGGTTCCGTACCACACCACCACAGAACACAACATAACAAACACAACACAACACAACTTAGAATAAAAACTTTTTTTGTCCGGGACCTTTAGCGCGAGACCGACTCACACTTGGCCGGTTTTTATTATTTGTTGTTATTTTGTAGAGTTTGCTCTATAATCACACTAAGTTTGACGCTTGTATCTATTACCGTTTTTACTATAGACCGTGAAGAAAAAACGTTGATAAAAACTAGTTTCTTGTTGAAAACCCACCATTAATTTTTAACTTTCTGCCATTTTTATTATTTGTTAACAAATCCGCCGCAATAACGCATAATCTGAGAAAATTTCAACTATCTAGCTATTACGGTTCAAAAGTTACAGCCCTAAATAGGTAGGACAGACGGACGGACGGACGGACAACGTAGGCTTAGTAATAGGGTCCCGTTTTTACCCTTTGGGTACGGAACCCTAAAAATGAAATGAAATAATAATGTTACAGTCCTTCCAACATAGGATGGTGATTTTGACAGATCGTTTTAGAGAGCGATTATTTTTAACCGACTTCAATAAAAAAGGAGGAGGTTTCTCAATTCGATCGAAAAAAAAAAACAAGATAATTTTTTTTTTTAATGTTTGTTCGCGGATAACTTCGTCGTTTATGAACCGATTTTGATGATTCTTTTTTTGTTGGAAAGAAGATATCCCAAGTGTGGTACCATGATAAGGAAACCAGGAGGAGCTGATGATGGATCCCAGAGAAATCGAGGGGTACCTTCGAAAATCGTAGTGCCGACTAGTGCGTTTGTTAATTTAAAGCACTACTGTACTGTTGAATCGAACTAATGAATTCACCACTGAAAATTGTGAAATAAACAAAATTTTAACAATAAATTATTAAAACCGCCTTCAAAAAAACTAAAATGTTAAAAAATAATATAAAATAATAATAGTTCGCATCATAAGAACATTAATTTGTTTTATAGAAGTCGGTGTCAAGCCAAGCCAAAAAATGCAAGCCTGTCGCGAATCGTACCGGCTTGACAGCGACTTCAATAAAACAAATTAATGTTCTTATGATGCGAACGAAAAAGTCATCGGCTGCAATATTATTTTTTATCTTTTTAGTTTTTTTGAAGGCGGTTTTAATTTTTTGTTAAATGTTTGAGCCGTAAACCCGTTAATACACCTAAAGTGTTAATTAATCTTGTATATTTTAGTGTAATATAAAGCTTTGACGGCTCAAACAGATTTAAAAAGTAAAATGAAATCTCGAAAACCGCCTGTCAAAATCACCAAGCTTTTTATTATAATAATGCAGTCTCTTTCGTAGGAAACCTTCGCAGATCGCAGAGAAGATATTTTTTAATGGAACTGGCAACACGACATCAAAAAAATATTACATAGCCTGTTTTTTTTTGGCCAGTCAGCTTTATTATATTTTCTTTGTATATTTCTAATTAGTACCTACCTATTATAATATAGGGGTAGATTCTTTATAATTTATAAAATATTTCTTAGGTACCCTAAAATGTTCTATAGAAAAACCATCATTTTTAAATTCCCGCCAAACGGGTTCACAGTGATCTCATCCACAATGAGCGAAAGAGAGAAACCTATCTATATGTAGTTTATCTATAAAATAAAATAGATAATAAAAAAGAGCCTTTATTGCTGTTTTACATTGTTTCCTTATATTCTAATACATGCATAAATATAAATCATTGACGATCGGTGCACTTTAATTTATAGAAACAGCTTGTCCTTCGACAAAGGCCTCCTCTAAAGTCTTCCACATTTCTCTATCTCTTGCCACTCTCATCCATTCTGGACCGGCAACTCTTTTAATGTCATCTTCCCAACGCTTCGTTTGTCGTCCTCTACTCCTTTTGCCATCCCTTGGGTACCATTCTGTTATAATTTTAGTCCACTTCTCTTTTTCCTCTCTTACCATATGTCCTGTCCATCGCCATTTCAGTGTTTTACATACTGTTAATGCATTTTTAAATTTAGTAATACTTTTTATATCCTTTAATCTTACTTTGTCTCTTCTCTTGACTCCAACTACACTTCTCTCCATACTGTTTTGACAGACATTTATTTTATTCATTAATTGATCCGTTAATGCCTAGTAGTCATAGTTTATCTATCTCTCTTTTAATTTACGACTGAAATCCATTGCACGAAAAAAAAGCCGCCATCTTTGCGAGTACGTTGCGAGTTGAATGAAGTCATGAAGTGAAGTTATGCGAAACGAGCAGTGCTGCCAATTCCGGGGAATTTCCCCGATTTTCGGGGAATGAGGGGTGCGTGCGGGGAGAGCGCGGGGAATGATTCAAATCGGGGAATTTCGGGGAATCGACTATTTGCAATAAATGTCAAACAGAGGATGTTTAAAGAAGAGGTATTGTTAAAATTCGAACCGAATTGGACTATTCTTAGATCGAAAGTGTGGGAGAAATATAAATAATAAATAAAACTCATTGTATTCTAAATATTTAAATAGAATTTTTGATAAAAATTAGAAGATAAAGAAGTCGATAAGCTAATTTTGTGAAACATTAAACTACATTTTGCATGAAAAAATGCTTTATTTTTTAATATTACAGTGTCGGGGAATTCATGATTGGAAATCGGGGAAAATCGGGGAATTGAGCCTACTTAAGCGGGGAATCAAGAAATTTACATTGGCAGCACTGGAAACGAGTTCGCGAACCAGTGTTGCCACTTTAGCCACTTCTTAGCTAGATCTAGCAACATTTTCGAGCTTGTTAGCTACAAAAAAAATATTCGGTGGCTAAATGTTTTAGCCACTTATTCTAGCCACTTTTTTTGTTTATTTATTTAACGGTAAATAACAATTTATTACGCTAAAGTTTAACATTTTAACGGGTTCTTAGAGTGTTTTTTATTGTTTTTGAGTTCCGATATAACTCCATAACTCTTAGAATCTGGAGATATTACAATTTATGTCATCGCCTTACCCAAACGTAGAAGTCAATAGTACATTACTGCAGCGGCCAGCAACAGAGGCATTGATGGACGAACGTGTAAATGTGGGCCGAGGCGAAGCCGAGGCACACATACGTAAGTCCATCAATGCCTAGTTGTGGCCAAGGCTTGTATAGTACTTTTCTCAAATAATGCGCGGAAATGAAAACAATAATTTTTCTCAAATAATTCGCGGAAATTAAAACTCTTTTCAAAGTCAATGACGAACAACGAACAACAATCTTTTCTTTTTTCAATAAACAGCTTTCTTCGAAATTTAAATAAAACTTTTGATGAGTTACGTCCTTGGTCGCCATGTTTCGGAGTAAAAGATCGTTCCATTTTTAAATTACACGACAGATATGAGTTTAGTATGTAATTTATTTGGTCGCTAAACACGACAGATATGGATTTTCATACAACATTGCCGGCCGCTGCGCGCATGTATTTGGCCAGTACAGCAATTTCGATTTATCTCGAAGAAGGTTGTCAAAATAATGCTCACATTTCCAAGCATGTTTGAGAAAAAGACTATTTTCTATAACGAGCAGTGTAAAGCATCAACATCCTAATAGAATGGGTTACAATAACGTCAATAATTCACTCAAAATTCAATCTTTTTATGCCATTAAATTATAAAAGAGCATAATTTTATAGAATAAGTGATTGTAAATCAATATTTTTTATACTTGACTGTGTTCAGCCACTTTTAGCCACTTTAGCGATACTGAAATTTCCATTATCTAGATTCTAGCCACTTTTTGGGTACGGTTTAGCTACTTGTTCCGGAGGTGAGGTGGCAACACCAGTGTGACCACTTTTAGTAGATTTCTACTTTTTTGGTAGATTTAGGGCAAAGAGAATGATAATTTAGTAGTGGGGAAATAGTTTAGTAGATTTGGTAGAAATACGGTATTCGAAAATTTGATCAAAAATGCAAGGATTTTGGCAAAAAAATAATCAATGCTGGCAATATAAATAGGTGAGAAAACTATTGCAGGGGGTTTTCCGGAACTTCTAGTAAACCTTTAGTGGTGCAGGCCGTGCAGGGTGTAACAACATTAATCTTATCGCCTAATGTTTTTTTTTTACAAAAGAGGGCTTATAATATAAGACACAGAAAACTGTACTAACTTTAAATCTGCATAGGGACGACAATAATATTTATTTAGAAATCGAAGCATCCATGTTAAAAAGTGATGAAAACCAATGATTCTTTTTACAAAAATGCGAAAATAACATGAGTAATGATGAGCGTTTAGATAAAAATGATAATATTTTGTTCAAAAACGTGTTTTATATTGAATTTTAACCATCTGGAACGCATAAATATTAGTTGGTAGATTTTAAGTAGAATTTGAAACAGGAGTTGGTAGATTTTGGTAGATTTCAGCAGTCATTTTGGTAGTTTCTCTGAAAAAAAAGTGGTCACGCTGGGCCACTGTTGCCAGATCTCTCGATTTTCCGGGATATCTCCCGATTTTTGTCAATGTCTCCCGATGTCCCGGATTCCCACTCAAATCTCCCGATTTTTTAAGAACAACTTTTTATTCGAAAAAACTGCGTAAAACGGAACAAAATTAAATGCTAAGCTATGCAATGCTATGTTAAATGTGTACATAACTTTGTAAAATGCGTATCCTAAACTATACTTTGCTTTATAACATAAAGTTGAATACCTATTCAATGGCAAGCTTTGGCAGTTATAGTTTACTAATTTTGCAACATTGCAAAGTAGCGAAATAAACCTGCTTTTGCTTTGGTTAACCGGCCAAATTAGGAAATTCAGGGATCTTGCACACGAAAAATATTAAAAAAAATTGCTATTTCTATTATTTTAAAGTAAACGAAAAATTGTTAAAAAAACATTTATTAAAAGACCGATTAATTTTAAGGAAAAATTTATCTCCCGATTTTTTCATAATGTCGCCCATACATCTCCCGATTTTTTATTGGTACACCTCCCGTATTTCGAAAATTGGATCTGGCAACACTGCGCTGGGCAACACTGTCGCGAACAGTGTTTCGCAATAATTTTGGAAAAAGTCTTCAAAATCATCTAGAAAATCATGTTATCCAGCCTTAGGTCTGGAGTTCAAGGCTTGGTACGTCCATTCAGTGATGTTTTCAATTCAAAAGTTCAATAGAATTGTAAATAATCGCGTTATATAACATCACATCGGTTGACACTTCGATGTTTAGGCCACCGTGATAAGGTTGTAAAAATGATTGTTTGCAGTGGCGTGTGTCGTCCAGGGCCCTGCAGACTACCTCGACCCTGCAGCATGACAGCTTATACGTGCACCGGGACACCCCAGAAGACAACCCTAGCATTCCTTTTGAGTTTACGCCGGAGAACAAAAAGGTACCCACCTAACCTTCTTTTGTTTTTCTGTATTTTCTTTCAGATTTTTAAAAGAAAGTGATTAAATCTGTTTCCGTGGTTACGTCTAATTAATTCTGCAAACATCGATTGGTGTCAAAATTTCAAACCAAGAACAATAAGCTTTTCACCTCACTACAGCGAGGAAAATTTCAATGCGCCATCCTCATTTTTAGAATAATCGCACTGGCCAGCACGAAAACAGCATGAAAAAAAAACTTGTTTAGGCTGTTTTTCTTTATTGAATAGAAAGATTCGAATTTTAAAAACTCTTTCCTCGCTAGCGGATAAAATAGCAGCGTCTTAACTAACAATAAAACGCTTATTAAAATACTTGCCTAATTCGAAGCCTATTTAAGTGAGAATAGCGTATGCTTTTCAATATGTGGCGGTTACGTACTATATCTGTCCTTTTTCCTCATACGTCTTGGCACTCGTCTCTTTCACACCTGTCAGTCGTTCGTGTCACTGAAAATTATAAAAGGCAGAACACGAACGGCCGTGCCTCATTGTGTTTCACTTACACCAGGCAGATTTAAAAATCGTAGGCTCCGAATTAGGCAAGTATTTTAATAAGCGTTTTATTGTTAGTTAAAACGCTGCTATTAAATAACTGTGCCGTAATTCGAAGCCTATTTAAGTGAGACATGTTTGTTATCGTCTGGTGTGAAAGATTTATATAAGAATGCCAATGTGAATGTGTATATAATGCCTTTTGGACTATTTTATGTTATTCAGGAATGTGTACCTATTAGGTATTAATCATGTAAATAAGGAAAGAAAACATTATGTACTTAATAATGTATTTTATTTCACAAACCATTTTAATTATTACATAATTACAAAGTAAGTATTAATAATCACAAAGAAAAACAAAACATCCACTCAGAATTTTACTCATTTACGAAATCATAATATACTTAATCATACTGATCTGATACTGCAAAAATTATAGGTTTTAATTAACTGGTGAAAATAAACGTGTCACAGATACTTTGCCAGCTTCAGGTAGGACAAATCTCTTGTAGAATTTCATAAAGCCATTCTGTGAACGCCAGTTGCCTCTCTTCAAAATGTCATCTATTGAGAAATTTTGTATCCAGTTTTTCGAAGCTACTGCTGGACGGAAACTGCCAGGTGTTGCCTTGATGCCTGCCTCAGTGAGCAGAGCTTTTAACCAATTAGCAATAGTAGTTTTAGAGGTGGCTTTAGGTGGGCCACGCACTGTCAGAAATAAACTGTCTATTCTGCAATTGTCTCGTCTCTCTTTGGATAAACGAATTAAAGATTTGACCCAAAAGATAGGGTCTATGGCTTTAGAATCAGGATTCACTGATAATTTCCAACCAGATTGTCAGTAATCTGCAGATTGACGACCCGGTTGGTGTAATGGTTACCACGCCGGACTGCCAAACCAGGGTCCTGGGTTCGAATCCCGGTTCGGTCATGGATGTTTACATGTTTGTGCCGTTGTTGTATGGTTTCCATAATAAACAGCCTATTAATAGTGCTTTCTTGGGATCATTACAATGTATGTGCCTGTGAGCGTTATTTATTTATTATTGTCTGTTTTAGAACCATATTTAGACCAAAATGTTATGAAATTTTCTGAAACGGTAAAATGTTCTGGGTGAATTGATAATAAGGTAAGGTCATGAACCCTCCTTCCAGAACATAGTAAAAGCAGACAGGCGGTGCGCTTAGAACATTCATAAAGATCGAATGTAGTATTAAAGTTGTTGCAAAGCCAAGATGACATGAAATCGATATCCCAAATAGGGGGCCTATCACCTTTTGGAGTTTTGTTTGAAATTGATTTAATAATTTGCTGAACTAAGTGATGAGCACTTAACCTTTGATATTGATTAGGATCACACAAAGTTGACACTACCGATTTGTGAACTAATATTGTATTTTTAGCCAATCCATCTACTTGATAAAGATCAGATAAGTACCTGGCTAGGTCAGATCCATTTGGAGCCGTGATAGAGGCTTTATTTTTCAGCGCCCAGGAAGACCAGCGGCGCCATACAGACTGGTAGGATCTTAGGGATGAATCGCGCCATCCAGATCTCAGTAAATTTATTTGGTCTGGAGACCAGTTATTCAGAGCTTCGCTCCATCCCCACATGTCTACGCCTCTAAAGTTATTCCCTGCACTTTGGGAGGAGGCACTTTGGTCGTCGTATCTATTAGGGCATCTTTCAGGTTGAAGATTCTGAATGGAGGTGCTATAGCCTGACTGCACAGGTTTGGCAGCCAAAACGCTGTTTCCCACAGGGGAGTCACTGTTATGTACACTACGTGAGCGGTAAACAGGTCTGTTGACAGAATGCTCCATTTCATGAACATTTTTGTTCCACCTTCGTTTTGTCGAAAAAAAGTTGTCAGATTGTCGGACTGGACTGATGTTTATTAATATGAAGCTAGATTCTAGAGTATTACTGTTATCTCCTTTTGATTGGAGTGTAAGGTCTGTTCGGGGAACGTCCAGTTGTCTGACATGTATAAGTTGCCCCAGCCTGGGCTGGAGGTGGTTTTGCCCGCATAATAAGTTACACGAATCTTTAACCGGCGATTGTGATTCTGAAGCCACCAATATAGTTCTAACACTGCCTAAGGTGGGATCAGAAATTTTAGTATAATATGACGGCACATTTCCCGAAGCTTTAGACCGATGTTCAATAGAGATTGATGGTTGGGAGGTGGACCTCGGGGGACACAAAAACTTGAAAGATTTATTAAACTCGATGACTACATTATTTTGAGACTTGCCTTCGTCTCGGTAATATTGACACTCTGGTGTCTTAACAGCTTGATATTTGTCTTTCGGGAGTCATTTCAGTTTGTGAAATGGATCCTACATGATGCCTTGAATTTGAATGCATTTCTGAGGTTTTAGGACGCATTTTGGGAAGTCCACCGTCCAACCGGGGTAGCTTCGCAGGTCGATTGTCAATCAGATGTGTTTCTGAAGCATGTGTTTGTTTTAATGGACAATAATATTGTCGTCCAGCCTGACAACCAGACGTATACCGTGCTAGCTTAGAATCTAAGCATGGCAATGCGTAAGAACGACAATCATTTTGATTACTGTCGCTAGTCCAAAAAGAAGTCAGATTATTTGAAGCAAATTGTCTTGAAAAAGGTGTCGTAACCATTCGGGTGCTAGGGCGACCAGACCGTGGAAATAAACATTTGAGAGGTTTATCCTGCTTGCCTTGCGGTCGCATGCTTGAAAAAAGGACGGAATTTTCTGCATGTCTACAAGTCGGAACTTGCTTATGTGAACAAAATGGTTCATATTTTGCAGGTTGAATATGAGACATAGGGACCCATTGAGTTTTATGACCAGAAAAAACATTTGAAAAATAAAACTTAGTGTTATTGCAGCTACTTCTAGTACATTCATTTGAGTAAATTGTATTTAGGTCAACATTTCTTCTGAAAATGGAGTTTGGAGCGGATGATTGATTAACTGTGGTAAGTGTAGAAGATTCCGATTGAACTGGATTTAGAACCAGCTGGTCATCTTTAGAATATACGCTCCTAACATCACCCATCTGACTGGGAAATGAATTGAGTTGACCTGTCTTGAACATTGAGTCAGAATTTTCTTTGGTAACGTCCGTCTCTGCGAGAGTACTCTGAGAATTGCCTTGTATTTGTACGACTTTGCGTTGGTCGTGGGCCTCTTGGTCGAAAGGTCCTTACTTGCATAGGATTTCTAGGCTCTGGAATGGAAGGCAGCATCATCATTCCATCGTAATGATTAGTAAACCCACCTTGTGAAGGAGGTACATACGAATTTACTGGTATAGGCAGGCCTTGCGCAGGCAGCGTAGAATAATTACCACCATGCGCTGGTGGGAATGAAAAGTGCTGATTTTGGCCTTGCGCAGGCGCAGAACTCTGTTTTGGGCTATCAATATTAGCCGATCTCTTAGGTCGAGATTCTTTAGAAGGCCAGAAAATTTTGCTATTTCCGCCATTCTTTTCGATTGCCACTGACAAGTCATCCTTTTTGAATAGATGACCGGTTGAAGGCGGTATTTGCCGGAGGGCTGATTTTGTAAATTTATTTTTAACCGATTTTAACAAAAAATCTCTTCGCTGCTGGACCAAGTCCGCGCGATGGCCACATGCCATTTGAAGAAGGTCATTCGAAATTTTTTGGTATTCACTTGATGAGAAAAGATCAGAAATCTGCGTTTCTACTGCTTTTGTGTCAGTAATTTCTACGGAACTAAGCCATGACAAAAATTTTTGAATTACCTGTTCCAAGGCTTCATTTTGTTATAACAAACCTAACGATATGGCTGCGAACCCACGTTCTGTATGATTTAAATTCAATGAGGTTTCATACGGTTTAAATTCTTCGTTACATTCTAATTCAACGAACCCGGGGCACAATAATTTTTCTGAACCTCCGCATATCTAACCTCGCACCAGTCATCTGATTCAAAGTGTTGAAAAGTTTTTAATTTTTCAATATGAGCAGGCAATGATTTTGGAATTGCAGGTTCTTTCACAACAGTATTAACGGGCAAAGAAAAGATTGCTTCCGGTAACTGAGAGGACTCAGCGTCCGCCTCGTTAGGAATTGTCACATTTGGCTGCTGAAGCACAGGCACAGTCGACTGGGTGTTCGGATTTGAATTAACGCATTCAACTTCATCGAACAAATCACCGCTTATATTAAGGTCTAAAACATCCTCGGTATTATATTGAGGGTGAGATTCTAAATCAATGTCCGATTCACGTGCATCACTAAATTATTGAGTAACTCCTGATCTTGATTACACGTACGTTTGGAATTATTAATTGCAGTAAAATCATCAGGTGCTTTGCGCTTTTGCGCATTGTTAGAATGATCCATGATGAAAAACAGATTTTTAAAATATTTGGACAGATATAGTGAAATATTTTAAAATAAACGAACGGTAACACCACCGTTAATAAAAAATGGACTTACCGACCTACGAGGTCGAAGTGTTCTTACAACCGCACAGGTTGAAAATCAAAACGCCAATGAGGCACGGCCAAGGAACATATGGCACGGCCGTTCGTGTTCTGCCTTTTATAATTTTCAGTGACACGAACGACTGACAGGTGTGAAAGAGACGAGTGCCAAGACGTATGAGGAAAAAGGACAGATATAGTACGTAACCGCCTCATATTGAAAAGCATACGCTATTCTCATTTAAATAGGCTTCGAATTACGGCACAGTTATTTAATGCACTTTTGCACTCAGATTTCGAATGACAAACAGAATCTTTCCGAGCTTGTGAGGTGAAAAGAATTTTAGGTTTGATGCACGGACTTTAAAAACAATTCGTGGTTTGATGCTAATTGTTACGACATAAAGTCTGCTCAGTTAACTAGACTAAAATAATGTCCTAGAAACCTGAGCTGCGTTCACAACCTTTTTATGCGATTGTTTTTTCAACTCGCTCTTTAGTAAAATGTCCTTCACCGAGGCTCTGAACGGCGTTTAGTGCGAAAAGTTGCGCTCGGAGTGCACTCTGGGTGCACATAGGGTGTAGGCTCGGAACGCAGCTCTATAATCCAAAAATCTATACATCTCACATACACACACTCACACAAATTCAGATATTATAACGACAATACCACCACCTCTAACAAAAAATTATTCTTACACCAATGATATTATATACCAAACTGAAACAGATATGTCACTAGCACGCGCAAAGTGAAGACTCGAAAACGTCCTATGTAGGATGTATTTCAATAGACTACGTGCATGACGGCTGTGGCGCGGCACAATTTCACGCGCTTTCCAAATTATCACCAAAGAAAATAGAAAAAAAAAAACATTCTAAATTATCCCTAACAAGCTAACTTGTTATCATATAAAATTTTCCAGCGTGCCGATGCCCTCCTAGACATATACCCAGAAGGCCACAAGCGTGGAGCTATGATCCCACTGCTGGACCTGGCCCAGCGTCAGAATGGAGGGTGGCTGCCCATTTCTGCCATGCACACCGTCGCTGATATGCTCAACCTGCCTCGCATGAGGGTTTACGAGGTTGCTACATTCTACACTATGTTTATTAGGTGAGTTCAGATAAATGTTTGTATAACAGGGTTTGAAGGATAATTATCATTGAAAGGTATCACGATAATTATCATGATAATTATAAAATTAATTGAAAAAACAAAAAACTTGCGCTACCAACTTCATACCTTGTGTGTCACGGTTTGAAAAAAAAGAATCTCACATTCAATCTTGAAATAAGTTTTCTCACTGTTTTCTGTTGTTTTTCTCAATTATTCGTCATAAATTGTGATATGAAACGTAAATGCAGAAGACTGTGCTAGTTGGTCTGGATACTTTATTAAAACAAAAACATCAATTTTAGAACTTAGTTAGAAATTTTACTTGAAACAAAAAATCAACTTCAATGATTATCAGATTATTATCTGATTGATAATTATCTAAGAAAATAATTATCTTGATAATTTCGAACCCTGGTTTATTACCTCATTATCTACCTCTATCTTAGACCATTATAACTAAGGACCAGCCTTGCGTTAGCATTCCTCTCTGCCAAGTTAAAAGATCAATTGAATTAGAATCAAAAGTAATGGAATAAAACCCAAAGTTGTGGATTTCATAGTAAAGTCCCCAACTTAATATACTGACTGAAATGATAAGACTATTTCATTTCATTTCATTTATTTACCATAATTTACATGTAATACCTACATAGTGATGGTCTTAAGGTTAAAACAGTGCAGTGAAAAAGCGTAGTAAAGTGTGAGTGGGAGTCATATGCAGTTTCGAAAACTGTCGTAGCGAAGTACGCTGGTGCGAAAAACTTTTTTACTGCCTCATACGTTCGAAACATTGTACGTTCGAATCATGTAGTCGCGAAAACCGTTGTAGCGAAACACGCTGCTGCGAAAAACTTTTTGATTGCCTCTTCGTACGTTCGAAAACTTGTGAGATTGAATTATGAAGACGCGAAAGACGCTTTTATTATATTGGAATTTTGGAATCGATAGTAGTGAGATGCAAATGTATCGATACTATCGATAGTATTGCATATAAAATCATATCAATAAATAGTGTTGGTTATTCTGAGATATCGGTAGTATTGATACTATCGACAGCATTATCGATATGTATCTATAGGGTCGAAAAAAAATCTGCTATCCCATACATTTGGGCTAAGTAAGATTAACATTTAAGGGGATGATTAATAAGATTGAAGGTAGTTCGAGAGTTGTCAATTTCATACAAGAGTTTGACGCATAATTAGTGATTAAACGAACTTACCTGTTAGTGAAGTTCTATCCTAATTATACGAGGGCTTCGTCCGAAGAGATTAGCAAAAAGACACCATGTAGTTACGCGTAGCACGTACCATTCCACACTCCTTTGAGAATTTTTCATATATTTTTTTTAAAGACGGTATTACTGTCAGTGCGCTCGCCATTTTTCATTCGCTTCTTGTTCGCTTCTTAGTGCTTTGCCGTTCCACAACGCGCTCGCGATTATAACGGAAAAAAGGTGTTTGTAAGGTTAAAGAGTGCTATTGTGAATATGCCTAAACGTAAAAGGGACGATTGCGACCGTATTAAACGTAAAATTAGTAGGCTCGAGAAGAAATTACGACGCAGGGAGCGTCGAACTCATAGTCGGTTCAATTCGGATGATTCGGAATCTTCGACCGCATCACGTTCACCCCACAGGTTGCCGTTTTATCAAGGTATCTACTTGGAATTTGAGCTGATATAACTTGTCAGCGACTTTCTCTTACTTACGCACAATGTTCACTAAAAAATAGTTGCAATTTCTTCGGTGTTTTTGCGACATCCTTATAGGTATAATATTATAAAGAGAATACCTACTCAGTTTGTGGACAGTACTTGCTTTGCATTGAGACTGTTTCTTACTGTTAAATTTATAATCATTCAACATCCTTATAAGTATATTATAAAGAGAATGCCTGCTCAGTTTGTGGACAGTACTTGCTTTGCATTGAGACTGTTTCTTACTGTTAAATTTATAATAATTCAACATCCTTATAAGTATATTATAAAGAGAATGCCTGCTCAGTTTGTGGACAGTACTTGCTTTGCATTGAGACTGTTTCTTTCTGTTAAATTTATAATAATTCAACATCCTTATAAGTATATTATAAAGAGAATGCCTGCTCAGTTTGTGGACAGTACTTGCTTTGCATTGAGACTGTTTCTTACTGTTAAATTTATAATAATTCAACATCCTTATAAGTATAATATAAAGAGAATACCTGCTCAGTTTGTGGACAGTACTTGCTTTGCATTGAGACTGTTTCTTACTGTTAAATTTATAATAATTCAACATCCTTATAAGTATATCATAAAGAGAATACCTGCTCAGTTTGTGGACAGTACTTGCTTTGCATTGAGACTGTTTCTTACTGTTAAATTTATAATAATTCAACATCCTTATAAGTCTATACTAATATTATAAAGAGGAAAGATTTGTACCTATTTTTGTATGTTTGTATGTTTGTAATGAATAGGCTCAAAAAGTACTGGGCCGATTTAAAAAATTCTTTCACCATTAGAAAGCTGCATTCACCCTGAGTAACATAGGCTATATTTATTGCTAGAAAAGATAAGACGTCCACCCGTGCGAAGCCGGGACGGGCCGCTAGTATATTATAAAGAGAATACCTGCTCAGTTTGTGGACAGTACTTGGTTTGCATTGAGACTGTTTCTTACTGTTAAATTTATAATAATTCAACATCCTTATAAGTATATTATAAAGAGAATACCTGCTCAGTTTGTGGACAGTACTTGCTTTGCATTGAGACTGTTTCTTACTGCTAAATTTATAATTCAACTTTAACGTTGTTAAATATTAATACAGTTATATTCTGGCCCGCCGAGCAGTACAATGGGACTGTTTCATGGTGCTTACTAAATTTGTTTGCGGATAGTACGTGTTATCATAACTTGGGACTGTCACTTACAATATAATATTGAATTTCTTAACCTGGCTACATGGGACATTACGTCTCTTCTACAGGCAACGATAATATGGATTTCATGGAATTAACTGGCAACGAAGAGGTCATATTAGATCTAGAAACACCGTCTCCTGAGTCTCAGGGAGTTAAGGACCGGGCAGAACCAGAACCGGATCCAATCCCCAGTACATCTCTTACCGAGAACGCTGTGCCGATTTCTTCTACTGTGGTAGTCGCGCCAGAACCTTCAGTTGTACCATGCACAACCGGAGATGCTATTCCGCCAGTGAAGCTTGTTGTGCCGGCAGACCCTGTTCCGCCAGCTGACCCGGTAATAACACCTATAGTAAAGGACTTAGGACTGGACAGCGAGTTGTTGGATATACTAGGTTCAGATCCTACTACAGAAAAGAAATATGGAAGAGATATACAGAAGAAATTATCTGTAAGAATCCAGCATTGGATTACGAGGGGCATAACAAAGGACCAACGAAAGGAGTTTAAGGATAAATATTTAACTCCAGAAAATGCAAGGCTGATAGATCTACCAGAGCTAAACGCTGAGATTATGGCAGCTGTTTCTGATATTGTCGCAAAGCGCGATAAGGCCATTGAAGGTAAACAGAAGCATTTGACCTCAGCTATTACAGCCTTAGGAGAGGCCATCACGCTTTTGTTATCGGCGAAGGAGAATTAAAATACTCGGTAATAGAAAGAGCACATTTCATTGATGCTATTGATAATTTATTATCTTTAGGAGCTATTTCAGAATGCGAAGCTCATCCCGATCAGTATTTGTCCAATATTTTTCGAATACCCAAGCCGAATGGTAAGATGCGCTTTATATTAAACCTAAAATCTTTAAATAAAAACATTGATACATGTCATTTCAAATTAGAGGATTTGAGAACTGTGCTTAAGCTAATATCTAAAGAGAGTTACATGTGCACATTGGATTTAAAAGATGCATACTTTTTAATAAAGATGCATGAAGATGATAGAAAATATCTTAGGTTTCAGTTTGAAGATTCTATTTATGAATTTAATGTTTTAACCTTCGGCTTCAATACTGCTCCTTTTGTATTCACAAAGGTGATGAAAACGGTAATGAAATTACTGAGAACATGTGGATACCTTTCAACGATATTCTTAGATGACATAGGTATGTCTTATTGGATATGATTATCAAACATGTTCTTGAAACTTGCAAGACACCAAGAAGCTTCTAACGAGCCTTGGTTTTATCATAAATAATGAAAAAAGTAACTTTAATCCTTCCAAAACTAGCAGGTTTGTAGGATTTGATTTAGATACAAAAAAAAAAAAAATCTTGGTTACATTACCGAAAGAAAGGATCGATCGAATCAGATCGGAAATTACCAAATTTTCTAAAACGAGAAGATGCAAAATAAGAGCTTTTGCCAGTTTTGTTGGTCTACTGGTGTCTGCCTGCCCAACGGTGGAGTATGGTTGGCTATACACAAAATTATTTGAGAGATGTAAATACCTTAATCTAAAAAACGTAAATAACTATGATCATTTCATGAATATTCCAGATTCGTTAAAACCGGACATTGAATGGTGGAGTCGTTCTATCCAACATCCATTTTGCAAAATCAAAATTGATAATTACGACCTAGAAATTTTCTCTGATGCCTCAACTACGGGGTGGGGGGTTGCGTGTGGGGATCAAAGAGCCAGTGGCATGTGGAGTGAAGACGAATGTAGTCGACACATAAATTATTTAGAAATTTTGGCTGCGTTCATTGGTCTTAAAATATTTGCTAAAGATCTGTCTAACTCCCAGATCCTTCTTCGTATTGACAATACCACCGCTATTTCCTACGTCAACCGTAGGGGAGGCATTCAGTTCCCACATTTGTCAGACGTTACAAAGCAACTTTGGCAATGGTGCGAATTTAGACATACGTAAGTATTCGCGTCATACATTCGATCTTCGGATAACTTTGACGCCGATCAAGAGTCAAGACGTACTCATCCAGATATTGAGTGGCAGCTTGCAGACTATGCCTATCTACAAATTGTAATGAAGTTTGGTTCTCCTAACATAGATTTATTCGCTAGTCGTATAAATAATAAATGTCCAAGATACGTATCCTGGCATAGAGATCCGGAAGCGTACGCTGTAAATGCTTTTAAAATTTCATGGTTCAATTTAAGTTTTTACGCGTTTCCTCCGTTTACTATGATATTTAAATCTTTACGTAAATTATTTCGGATTGCGCCAAGGGTATAATGGTTGTTCCATATTGGCCTACACAGCCATGGTTCCCTGCTGATAGAAACTTAATTTTATCAACTAATTACAGCCGCAGCCACATGCGGAGCTCAATTACCCTGGTGGCAGGAATATTATCCGGGAGGCGATGATAAGAAGAGATATTCCACTTTCGTCTATGGATATCGTACTTAACTCTCTTTCGGAGAACTCCTACAAGCAGTATGAAGGGTGCTATAAGAGGTGGTTCAGTTATTGTTTTGCATGAAGTATAATACGCGTAGACGGTATTAATATATTTTATCTCTAGAAAAATAGATTAGAAAAGCTAGATGCCGAGTCATAAATAACATTTGCATTTTGTAATATAATTACGATGATATGAAGCTTTTAAATTATTCATGAATTTTCTATCATCTCAATCAAAGTTATGAGGTTTTGAAATCGGTGCGGTGGTCTGCGCGTACGAAGTCGTCAGTTGTCAGGTACTAGTGTTCGAGGCCACGATAATATCGTTTTTTTTTTCGTGACTACATAATTCAATGTCACAAGTTTTCGAACGTAAGAGGAGGCAATCAATAGTAGATTATGTACCAAGGGGATAAAGCAGTGTCTTTCATCACGGGCGCGATATTGAATCCCGAGCGTAAAGAGGGATTCTAGGGTTAACTCCTGAGCGTAGCGAGGGAGTTTAGAGTTAACTCCCGAGCGTAGCGAGGGAGTTAAGACTAGAATCCTGAGTGAAGCGAGGGGTTCAAGCTCGCCCAAGATGAAAACACGTTTATCCCCGAGGACCATACTCTACTTTTCACACCCTCCGCGAGAAAATAAAAAGCAATACTGTTAGAAACCCAGGGGAGCGTGTAAATTCTCTATGGTTAGAAACTAATTATTTTATTAGAGTTTATAACAAAGTATTAGAGTTCAATAGTATACTTAAGTATTTGAAACATTAGACCAGGAGTGCGATTTTTGAAACTCATTCTTTGAACTCAGCAGTTGAAAATGTCAATATTACTATTAATTTTTCTACTGCTGATTTGACATTAAAAAATCATACTCCAGGATTGCGATTTTTGAAAGTCAAAGCAGCAGTAGAAAGATGCGTATCTCTATAGCAACACATACATAGTACATTTTCAACTGCTGATCTCAGCGAATGAGATTCAAAAATCGCACTCCAGTTGTACAATGTAATATTTTTTCATTACTTTGTTCGTAGCAATAGGTACAGAGATATGCAGTATTCGCGCCTTTTTTTCTTTTTTTGTGTTCAATACTCGTGGTGGCCAGTTCAAATTTCGAATTAAGTTCTTTTTGGTGCCTGTCTCCATGATAAGTTTTCATACGAATTTTAAGTAAGGGTCGTAAATAATCTGTGGATCTGTGTTCCATATTCAAATCTCATTATTGACCAGCGGGTTATAATGAAATTCAGTACAATATTATTGCCCGGCTAGTCCCAGGGTTATAATGACTTGCTTTAGGTTCGAGTTACATGACATATAATGTTCCATTTTCGAGCGGGTGGTGTGAAAAAAGTTTTTCGCAGCAGCGTGCTTCGCTACAACGGTTTTCGCGACTACATGATTCGAACGTACAATGTTTCGAACGTATGAGGCAGTTAAAAAGTTTTTCGCACCAGCGTACTTCGCTACGACAGTTTTCGAAACTGCATATGACTCCCAGTGTGAGTAAAGTATGATAAGTATAAAAATTTATTACATTTTTTCATTGTCAGTCAACTGGTCAAATTAGACATTATTCATATTAAAAAAGAACAATTAGGCATGTCAAGAAACATTAAAACGAAAGTAACTTTAAATAATATGTCAGAAAAATACAAATACCAAATTAAATTATTGTCAAAATGGGTAGGAACAACTGAAATAACTATTAACGCAGTATCAACAATAAAGGCAGTTGGAAGGATGCTAACAAAGTTATTTGTTTATCATTTTCAGACGACCAATAGGCAAATACCACTTACAAGTGTGCACAACGACTCCGTGCTGGCTCCGTGGATCCGATGCCGTCCTGAACACCATCACGGAGGCGACCGGCTGCAAAGTTGGAGGCAACAGCCCTTGTGGCAAGTTCTCCGTTTCTGAGGTGTGTTTTTGTCTAATTTATTTGTATTTAGCTGTGTGGTGTTGGGTTAGTGACCCATTTCTTCCCCCATGTGTCATATTAGGAGACTGTACGGCAGACATGGGCGTGCAATCGCGCGCGTAGAGTCAGTCCGCTGTTTTAAATAGTGGTGGTTTTGCAAACAGGCAGCACTGCGTTGGCTCAGTTCGCGCATCGCCGGCCTTCCTGGGATGCGCGAACATAATGAATGCGGGCAGTTCAGAGCTTCTCTTTCGAAAACAGGCATATTCGTTTATGTGGTTTCCGTTACAATGTTTTTGTGATTCATTATTTTATAAAAATATATGCCAGAAAAATGTTTGGACCTCCCATAGAAAATCGATCGGCCGATCCGCACTTTTGTATGGAAGGTCCAAAAATTTTTATCGTTTTCCGACCCATGTTCCTTTGGGAAAGTTGTTTAGATTCATGGTCTGAATGCACCCTTGCAGCCGTGGCAGATATTTTTATAGCACCTTATATACGTCCTACTGCAGGGCACTGGCCCACCCTCAAGGAGGGTGCATGGGCGTCAGTCCACCATGCGTGCCCCTGCATAGACTTCACATACGCATCAGAATTTCTTCTTCAGCATATGCAGGTTTCCTTACGATGTTTTCCTTCACAATTTGAGAGCAGTGGGTATTACGTAGCACCAATGACTTTTCTTATGTATATGACATAAGTTAGAAAAAGTCATTGGTGCATGACATGTCATCCATGCGGATTCAAAACCTGGAACTCTAGATCGAGTTTCCATAGCTCTCCGCAATGTGCCACTGATGGTCTTTGTGATTGCGTTTCAATTTCGTTTTCATTCAGCTTGCAATGACACAAAAAACTGGCTACCCACTCCGATGGTGACTTGGGTAGTGATTTTATGAGTATACTGGGTAATTTTTGGACCACACCATCAAACTGTTTAATTTTTAATTAGGTCAAGTAGATAGACATCAATGTGGGTCAGTATTTCCGAGTACTTACATCCCGAATTCCTTTAAAGTACGAGTGAATAGGCATCTTCTGGGTAAGCTCGCTACATCTACGACCCCATCTTCGTCCTGAGGGCTGGATTGAGGTCAAGAGCAAACCCATAGTTAATAAAAAAAATGTGTCATGGAACATCAGATTTTATTTTCGTTATAACGTAATAGTTTAATTAACATTGAAATATGTCGACCATCAAAAAGTGTTGACCCTAACACCTTGTATAATGAAAGGAGTCATTCGCCCTGCATCTGCAGTGTGATCTTTCAGACTATAGACATTTTAATAATGTGTTTGTTTGTCTGTTTACAGGTGGAATGTCTCGGAGCTTGTGTCAACGCACCCATGCTGCAGGTGAACGATGATTACTATGTAAGTATGCAATAAATTCATGTTATGTTAAAATTAGTTCACAGAATATATTACTTAATTTAAGAGGATAAAATAAAAAATAAATAAGTAACGCTCACAGCTCACGGGTACTGTTTAGTGCATACAAACGTATTCCCCTGTTTCTTCACTGGATACTGACACAAGAGCAAATAAATTTGTACTACACAATCTATATCGCCTCTGCTATGTCCCTATGTTTTGTTTTTTTCGATAAATTAATTATAAGAACTAGGAGCCTTCGAAAATGACGGAAAATTGCTCAATTTTACCGCTTTGTTCAGACATCTAGTAAGCAATGGAAAACGCCCAATCCCGTTTCGCGTCAAAACTGGTAAATTTGAATTTTATAAGAAACGAGCTTTTACCCGCGACTTCGTCTGCATAAATTATATACCGGATTTTAAGTCACATGATAAGCTATCAAACAAAAAATCACAGTTTCATCAAAATCGGTTCAGTAGTTTTTGCGTGATACTCGAACAAACAGACAGACAAAAAATCCAAAAATTGGTGATTTGGAATCAGGGACAGGTAAAAACCAAGTCGTAATTTTTTTTTGTAAATATCTTTAATGTACAGACACATTTCTGTTACAGTTTTATAATAGTTAAGATGCCACGATAGTAAAGGATAATTTCCATTTCCTTGGGAATCACGATATTCCTCTTATCCTGTGTATAATTTCAGCGATCACTTATGATAGCTATACAAATCACATAATTTGTATGTGTTCTTTGATCATACATACATACATTCGACAGCTGCAAAACGACCCGAAATGAATACACTTCGTCACGTGGGCAATGTCTTTTGACGAATATAAACAAAAAAACCGGCCAAGTACGAGTCGGGACTCGGGCAATTAGTGTTCCGTACTGCCAGTTGTTTAACATGGGTCATTGATAATACCACTATAAATTGACACTTACTTAGTATGTGGTCACATAGTAACTGAAGATCATTTTACACTGGTCTCATTGGTGTTCGTTTTTTGGGTATTGGCTATGTGCAAAGTGGGTGTTGGGAACTGTCAAGTCGATCGCAGCGCACGCTGTGCCAGAAATTGGAACATCTCACGGTGAAGGTGTGTCAGATTTGCTTGAATCTATGCAAATACGGACACTCATTCAACGCTCAAATACCTAAAACTACAAAGACTAATAACTTAAAATTTTGCAGGAATGTTTTTAGTGTCATCTACGTGTACACAAAAAAAGATTTTTCGCAATTGAACCCCCAAAGGTGTGAAAACGAGGGTGAAAGTTTGTATGAGTATTTCGTAACAAACAATGGGAATGTCAGCTAGTTAGGTATTATAATATTTTTAATATCGCCTATATATTGCTAATTTATTTAGTTTTTACTTTATTTTAATATAAAAGAACAAACTTTATCCTAACATTTTATATACAAGTAACTCACGGGGCCGTTCTGCGCTAGGTGGCGCTAGTGTCGTGCACATTGCCAATAGAAAAAAAACTTTCCAAGTTGCCACCCTGATAATGTTCCCGCCATCTACACGCTATTTCTGATGTTCATGATTTTTTTCTCTTCTTATAATGGATATATTTTTTGAAATAGAGGTGGGGACAGCAATTTCTCGTATTTAATTTGTTCAACAAAGTTTTATTAAAAAAAATTAACACGTCCGTGGGTAGTGACGGCTACAACCGTAAAAATGGATTGTGAAAATTGGAAGTACGGTGTAAGCCGTTCGTATTCAGGCTGCCTATAAAAACACTACGGTCATAATAGAATGTTCGTCATATGTTTTTTGGTTAGACCACGCCCACTACCATTCTGTGTAGGCATGCTACTACACTACTGCCAAAATTAAGCGTTGTAGGGTCTTTTTCTTGGGGCCTCAAACTCACATACTCAATAGTGCACACACTGACCTGCCCACGAACGTGTTAACAGTATATTTTTAGACTCTTATTTTCATAGCTTTCAATTGACACCCCACACCATAGGGTAGAAATTTTATTTACCCATTCTACCTCCCCAAATTGCCCTAAATAAAAATTAAGTTTTTTTTTACTTCATTTATGATACCGAGTTTCAACTTCCTATGTCTTCCGGTCTCTGAGAAGAATGCCTGTGACAGACGGACGGGCGGACGGACAGACACCGAGTTGATTCCATAAGTGTCCCGTCTTACCAATTTTGGTACGGAACACTAAAAAGGAAAACATACAGACACATAGCCAAATTAATTTCTCTTGAATGAATTATTAAAATCGGTTTAGTTTTGGATGAATACGAAGCAATAGATATGATAAATATCTATTCTTCAAATTTATTGTACTGTTTATCCTCTTAAGTATTTAACACATTTAAAGAAGTTATTCATTCACCTAAACAGGGCCCATCTTAATATGCTAACGGTTTTTAAGAGTAAGATCTGACCGTAGACAAATTATACGCACTCCCCTGATCTGACCGTGAAACTGAACAACTTTCTTTGAGGGACTGGCATCGACAACGCGAAAAAAAAGCAGCTGTAATATCATAAAGTTTATTATACTAATGTGTAAATCTTTTAATCTATTGTAGGAGGACCTATCTGTTGAAGACACGAAAGAAATTATCGAGAAACTGAAGAAAGATGAGAAACCGAAACCAGGACCAAGGTAATTGTACCATACTTATTTAAATAATAACTTAACTACAGCGATTAAAAACTCGTGGTGGAATAGTGGTGTGGAGCCTCGCCTTACTAAGAGGTGGTGGTTTGGTCCTCATCCAGGCCGTCTCGTACGATTTGTAGCACCATTTTCTTTTCGGTGAAGGAAAATATCAACGCACATCGATCTTCTACCAACGACATCTATCGAATCATCTTGCTGTGCGCTCCATACAAACGAAGTTTGGCTATATTTTCAGTTAGGCAATGACATTTTTCAGAAACAATTTAGAAACGAATATATGCTTGTATGTTTAGCTCAGTAATTTAACGATATTTATTCGGTATTCTATTCAAAACCCAATTTGAGTCTAGAAACATTTAAAAAAAAATCACGTCAGCAACAGCCCCAAAATTTAGCATTTATCTCGTTCTAAAAAACCTGATAGTACATTTTTATGCACATTTTTAAGGCTTTACATGCTTCAAAAGTGGTGTAAATATTTTTATCTAAGTATTTTTTCTTTTTTTCTATCTTTTTCTATCTTAGAAGGCTTTGAAAAATGCATGAGTATTTTCTGATGAATACTTACATAATTTTTTGTATTTTAATGCCTATTTTCTTATATTGCCTAAAAATTATCGATATTGTTAAATCTAATTAAAATGAGTGCATTGGTCAGTGGATTTATTTTAGTATGTTTTCAGAGTCTTTTTGTTACTGAATGGTGCAGATTATAGTTTAAAAGTCCCATTCACAATTACTCCCCACTAGTCCCCACCTCTCCTAACAAAATTCCGTAAAATGACTGGCCTAGTTATCAGATTTTCGTTAAAATGTATAGTTTTAAAGTAACAGTGCATCAAATCAAAGATTTCCGTACAAATCTTAAGTTAATCCTAGCATTTTGAAACTATATTTTAACGAAAATCTAAAAACATACAACCATATTCTGAGATCGATTCTGAAATTTGATTGAGACATTTAAATATTGAAAATATAACCAAACTTCGTTTGTATGGAGCGCGCACAGAAAATCCGGCATTGATGACAAAAATGATTTAACTTTGTTTCCAGGAGTGGCAGATTTGCATCAGAGCCCCTCGGCGGCCTGACCTCCCTGACCGAAGAGCCTACAGGACCCGGCTTCGGCCTCCAGGACGGTCTCAAATCTTAGGCAACCATTGTATATTTTGTATATTTTATTTAATAGGTAATATTTAAATAAATCATGTTAGATCAGTATTTATTTTATTGATTACCGAATAACCTTGGTCGCAGCGCAGCGAGTCCTAAAGTGGGTCCGTCAAAATCTTAGACCATATAACTAGGGATCAGATTTGCGTTAGCATTCCCCTCTGCGAATTTACATACAATTTTATACCTTATCACTAAATGAGACAGCCTATATATAATTGCGGAACAATAACTTCAGAATAGTCTCGTTTGGGTTTCTCACGAGACTATTTTAACAATCAAAATTAGAATCTACGAGCTTTTACCCGCGACTTCGTCCGCATAAATATTATGCACCAGATTTTAAGTTAGATGATAAGCTATCAAACAAAAAAAGTTTCATCAAAATCGGTTCAGTAGTTTTTGCGTGATACTCGAACAAACAAACACCCAAATAAACAAACAAACAGACAGACAAAAAATCCAAAAATTGGTGATTTGGAATCAGGGCAGGTAAAAACCATGTCGTAATTTTTTTTTTTGTAAATATCTTCAAAGACACACTTCTGTTACAGTTTTATAATAGTTTAGATAGTACCTAATGGAATAAACTTCTAAGTTGCGGATTTCATGCTACCTCGTCCCTCGCAAAAAGTGGCAGAAAAGTAAAAGTATCTTAGTAGAATCGCGTAACTCGTCCATAGTTATAAGGTCAAAATAAAAGCATGCTCATGAATGCTCATAGCACTCTTGCTAAGGTTTCTTTCTGTTTCTTTATGTCTTCTATTTATTAAGTACCATTATGACGTGGAATTCGACAAAATGAAAGGGTTTTCGCGTGGCCTTAAAAGTTCAGGAACCGCCGCATGCATGTTATTTGTCGTGATGGATACAAAAGAATTATGATGTTTGTATTTGTATTCTACATCGTTATCTAATCGACATGACACAAATCTAAGCTTGATTCTGTAGGTACTTCAATTGGGTCTAGATAATGTGTGAGAATGTCCAACAAGATGATGATTTTATTTAATTTTGATTTATGATTAAATTAAATTAAATATCTTGGACAATTAATACTATTATTAGGATTATGTGTTAATTTTGATTTAAATAACATAATCGAACATTACAATTTATGTAATGTGAACCGAGGCAAGTGTGACGCGGGTGTAAGTGTAACTCTTGCTAAATAACACCGCTCAACGTTATTATACCTTAAACCAACGTTGCACGATTACACTATAATAATGTTGAGCTTTCTGTGGTTGAGCGGTGTTATTAGCACGAGTCAGTTGAGCGGTGTTATTAGCAAGAGTCACACTTACACCCGCGTCACACTTGCCTCAGTTCATACTTATATAAGAGTACGTAGCAAACTTCTTAATAATCTGTGATAGGAGTATCATCATCTCAGCCGATGAACGTGCACTGCTGGAGATAGGCCTCCCCCAAGGATCGCCACAACGACCGGTCCTGCGCCTAATGCTAGCAATAAACATGAGAAAGGTTTAAATAGACTAACTGCTTGGACCTAATCGGGGGGTTGCAGCGGCCCCTCCCTTTGCCCCTTTGGCGACGACGCTCTTGCTTGCTGTGTTTAGTTTCGTTCGCCAAGTTTCGCAGTGTTTTTGTCAAGAATGAAAAGTAGATAAAATTATTCAGATAGATAACTACCCTATAACGCACCTAGTAGGTACTTAACTAGTGTATGTCTGTGGCTAATTAAACTGATATACTTAATACAAACGTAGCCATGAAATTAATTATGTAACATTATAGTATTTCGTATTGGTGTAGATAAGGCATGATATTAGCGAGTAGGTAGGTACATTGTACAGTGAGGGGTCATCCATCAAACTCTTCGCTCACTACGCTAAGCATATTCATTATAATCTCTCTTATATCTTCTGTGTGTGTTACTTTAGATAAAGTATGGCCACACAAAATATACACCGTGTTAATGAATTAACGCAAAACCTCATACACCCCAACTGATTTATAACAAAATAATTAAATTGAAAGAATAATTTCATTATTTTGATAATTAAAATTTAAAGTTATTCGCATTTTAAGTTTTGAGGCAAAAATGATTTGTTATCTTTTCAGCAATGAAAGAAAGCGCTAACGTACTCATGGATACATTTTTATAATCTTGTATTGGTAGTAAGTATGATGAGTGTGCCCGTGCGGTGGGTTGACACCAGGTTCAGAAATTTTTAAATTTTCCAAACAAATTTTTTCAAAATATTGAAAAAAATTACCTATGTTGAAACCATGATAATTCGATTCTGCTCTCGATTCTAAACAAACTACTTTCTAGTTTTGCGTTAATTCATTAACATGTTGTATACCTATATCTCGTAATGAATTAGTGTGTTTGTCTAGTGAAACGTGGATGTTCTGAGGTTTCAGAATATCTGTGACTATCCCCTCGGGGAATATAGTCGTGACCATATGCTATGTTTGTCTTCGTCTTTGATGGACATCCCATACTTAAATAGGCATGAGCACAAATATAATAATACTGCATGAGGTATCTAAACGAGATAAGAGGATAGCAACAAGCTAGCAAAGAAAATATACCTACTCTAACGCGAAAAGCCAATTTCAAGACCAATTTAAAGGCATTAGGTAAGGTAGGATGAACCAATTTTTATGAGGCATCAATGTACCTATTTAGTGATTGCTCTGTCTCTCACACTGCTTCACAGCCAGGCTAAATACTTTAGGGTACAATCCAGCCTTAAGGACCCTTTAGACGTGCAAATGCTCGCAGACTTTTTCCCAAGGACAAATCGCACATGTAAAAGCCGATTGCACGATGATGGCAAACCCTGTCTCGCCCATTGAATAATCTAAACTATTTTAAAACTGTAAATTAAAAAACAGATTTTTTGTGTTTTGTGTGTTTGTTCGAGCATCACGCAAAAACTACTGAACCGATTTTGATGAAACTTTTTTTGTTTGATAGCTTATGATCTGACTTAAAATCTGGTATATAATTTGTGCGGACGAAGTCGCTGGTTAACGCTAGTTATGTATGAAACAGATAACGCGAATAAAATCAGTGCACCTCGATCTGCAGTGCGGGGCGCGCACTGGGGGCCCGATAAGGAGCGCGTGCTCCTCCCCTCCACCAGCCTATGCTATTTGGTCTTGATTGTATTTAGGGCTGATTTCAGCATAGGTATATTGCCTGATCTGTTCTCTCTATTTTAAAGTGTAGCGATCAAAAAATTTATAAATAAAAGAAAAGTTTTATTATATCTCAAAGAACGCAACGTATGCTAAAATCGGCCCTAAATGTAGGGTAATGTATATAATCGCTGTTTAAGTTATTATTAGTTGTTTAAACTGGCTCTCGCTCAGTAAAAAATATTACGTCGCATCATAGACATAGTACCTATATAGTACCCTACCACAAAGACTACAGTTTAATCCCTACCATTTAGTAGGTAAGGTACCAAACCAACCTACATAACTAAGATCAATAAAATTCTTTACTTCTTTAAAACAGACATAATTTATGGACGGCCCCTAACGTGAGGAATAATTGGATAGATAAGGAAACAAGCCATATTTTATTCAGTCATGCATTTGAATTTATCCTCTTAGTACCGCTACCGCCTGTTTATTTATTTAATGCGGGAATTTTTTAGGTGTCGTAACTGGTAAATGATTTTAATTTAGTTGGTTTTGAATTTCATTTTGCTGTGAATGTGCGACGCGTTGAATGAAATAAACGATTATTTTTGTAACTAGATAAGGGAACTATTTCAATAAGTCGAGTGTTGTCGGAAACATGTAGTGAACGAGTGATTTGACTATGCATGGGCAGTGATCAAAGACATATAGGTATATTACGCAGTGATAGAGTTTTTATCGTGGACCTAAAAAGGGTTGTGCTATTTTTATGTGCGTGTTTGTGAATTTTAAAAGAAAATTGCTTGCAGATGTTCCGTCGGAATTTTAAAAATGATGCAGATTCTAAAGAATACACGAAAATACAACTGTGGAATAGTGAACCCCCTGATAAAAACGTAAGTTGATACCGTAAACCCTGCTGTAAACACAGATAACTGGATAACTGTAAACTAATTTTTGGATTTGTTTAAAAAAAGTACGTACTCTTTGATTTGTTTCTGTTTCTCTATTGTTAGATTTATTTTGTACACCTATTTCCTTAGATTAAAACTATGGATTAAAAACTGTTCGCTTACGCTGCCTAATTCCTTAGAAAATTTGAAATTCACGCCTTATTTTTATTTCTTGTAACTTCATTCATTCATTCAGTTTCGTTCAAACGAGTGTTCGGGTACACGCTATGACTGTTGGAAAGGTCACAAAAAAGTTCCAAGCAAGGGGTTTCCCTTGGGGGCAAGAAGCTTGAAATTTTCTCTGTAGGGAAAATTTCAAGCTTCTTGCTTGGGGGAGTGTGAGGCGAAGAGATTAGGCCACATTCCGTTTTCACCCGATCCGTAATACATAGCCCATAGGGGCTAGAACGCCAACCCGCGTGATATAGCGATATCACGCTTCCGCTCTCTTTCTATTTGCGCACGAACGAACGAGATAAAAGACTAAATTTGATGCGGGCACTACGTTCTCGCCGAGAACAACCGAGAAGAGTGTGGATGCCCTTCATTGTTCTTGTGGCGTCATAAGCAGTAGGTAGTAAAGTAATTTTCCTTGAAAGTTCTCAGCGAGTGTGAAGTGCCGGTTTGACAGATGGTTGTGACATACGGGAGTTCGAACTAAGGCTGAGATTCAGAGACGATTTTTAAGTCTTAGTTCGAACTCCCGTATGTCAAAATCCATACATTTTGACTCTACTTAGTTCGAACTATGACTTAAAAAATCGTCTCTGAATCTCAGCCTAAGACCTTATAAGAAACGTCTCTGAATAGAATATGTCCAAGGACAGTACATGTTATAGGATATTCTCATGAAATGAGAAAAATTAAAAAAATACAGATTTTTCACATGGTTGTGTCAAAATGTCATCTGTCTAGTCAAAGTAGGCCCTGTACAGACTGAGACTTTTTGCAGCGATAAAAACGTGCGTTTGTCCATCGCGTGACTTAATCGCGTCACAAGCAATTAATTGGTGTTTGTATCGGTTCAAACGTATGATTGTAGCGATGCACACACATGTTTGTATTGTTACGAGCGACGGGTTCTGGGATTGGAGTGAAACGCTAAGCCAAATTTTACAGAGTTAATTGGGTTACACTTACACACGGTCCACCTCGCAGAGGTTCCCCTAACACGGTTCACTTCACCGGGTCCTCCTCGCAGGGATTCCTCGTACACCACTTACTTCCATTGTTCACAGTCCACTACATCACTACTGTGACGACACGACACGCGTCACGGCTATGACGTCACGATGCACGTCACAACTACTACACTACACTGACACTTGTCTACTCACTGTTCCACTTTTCTTAGCACTTTACTTTTCACTTGTACTTTTCCACTTTTACTTTTCTTCCTTTTGTTTCGCACTGTTCACTGTTAAACTGAATACTGCTCTGTGGCTCCAAACTCGCCGGTTTATAACCATGGACTTCTCGACTTACGTAAAACCACTCCTTTGACCACAGGACCACAAAGGTTGTCAATGAGCCAGCCGAATTTTTGAATGCCTTTTTACGTTTGACGTTTGACAGTACCTATCCATGACAGTAGGTACCTATTGATGCGTGTGCATTGTGGCAAAGGTGGTCGACGAATAACTGATCAAATATTACGATACGAAAGTTTTGCATCTATGCTTTATCGCGTTTGCATCGATGCTGCAGTTCTGCGCTGCAAAAAATCGCAGTGTGTAATCTAATTATCCTAGTGTTGCTTACTCTAAAATTTGATTTCCCTATTTTTCATCAGATTCCCTGCTGGTTCACCTATACCAACCAGCACTGGTAGCATGCCAACCTGCGATAGCCGTGATACGTCTTTATCACGTCTTTTATCTCGTTCGTTCGCGCGCAAAAGAACGAGATAAACGACGTGATAAAGCCGTATCACAGCTATCGCGGGTTGGCATGCTACCAGTGCTGGTCTACCCAATATCAAACTGTACAAAAACATGTACAGCCCGACCAGAAAGAGTAGAAATTAAATGAGGGCGCCACTGTCGCTTTACACGGCAACACTACACTACGACCTAAACTATTTTGATACTTGCTGTATTTACTCCGAAAGTTTATGCAAAACGTTATCTATGTTTAGCTAAATTTGGCTCTGACAGCAGCTAAATTTTACACCCAATATACATTTTAAATTTCGGCAACTACATGGCTAGCATGGCAGCGTGATATAGCGCTATCGCACCTTCGCTCTCTTTCTATTTGCGCGCGAACGAACGAAATAAAAGGCATGATATATCCATATCACGTGTAACATGCTACGTACGCCTCCTGTATCTAGTTCTAGAAGAAAATAATGAAAACACATATTACTTTATATTGTACTTTCAAATTATTTGTTTTTGAATACGATGTTTACTATTTTCGTATTTTCGTAGATCTGATATTTACATTCCTTCTATTTAAGATTTCTATTTCTCGGCATGGCAGTTTTTTTATCGATGCATTCCGGACAGAAAAATTTTGCGATATAAATGTTTTCCTGAAAACGATAAAAAAATGTAGGTAATCGATAAAATAGTAACTATTCGCAGTGAAGATAAACTAAACATGCAGGAATGACATGCAAGGATCAAAATTATGCGGTCCACGCATACAATAACGTCAGTTTTATCAACAAACGATCATAACCCCAAACGAACCAAACTCGAAAGAAAATGCCCTAAATGATTATTTTTCAGATGATAACAGACGATAATTGATATAATTACGCTGAAAACTATTGTTAATAAAAAGCAACATGAGAGTAAATAAATACCTACCATACATAGATTTATATATTACTAGCGTAAGGATAGGCCCGTCAGAATATTTTACAAAAACCTTCTTCATAGAAACAAATTTGCGCCATCTGTCATAACTCGTATACGAACTATATCGTGTCATATATTTGTAGTGCTCTAAATTGAAATTTTTCCTTGCATTTTAGAGCCAACGAACTGGGGACAATAGTCAAGCTCATAGGCCATGTCCTTACGCTAGTAATATATATGTCTTTGCTACCATATCAGCAAATCGCTTGTAAACAACATCCAATCTATTCCAATTTTCCCCGTTTGATATTCCTCCAAACATAACAGAAAATAACGTAGTAAATTACTAAACTTGCACCACTTTTTGTTACTTTATCCATTAGTAATAATAATTAGGACAAATTCAAATATTTTACGGAAAATTTTTATTTGAAATGCATAAAACTGCATTTGAAATTTTGGTGATTGACAGTTTGACGTTTTCCATAATGTTGTCATGATAATGAAAAAGTTTAGTTCCGATTTATTTAATTTCTAGACTTTACGGTCGTACTGTATAGTCATTCATTCCTTACAGTCGCACACAAATTGCCATAAGAGTGACAGAGCTAGATTAGACGTTAATCTGTTTCGTCGTTAAATAAATGTCACCACTTTTTAAGCAAATTCAAGCAAAATTCGTTCTTAACGTAAGGAAATAGCTGAGTCTTCCAGCTGAAGGTCTGGTGACAAAATGATTCAAGACGGTTCCGTTTACTATTGACATTTCACTTATTCTAATGGCGGTTGTCATAAGTGTGAATGGATGTCAAGTAGCGTTTCTATGTCTTGCTTTATATTATTTATCTTATACATATAAAAAGAATCTTACTAAAAATGTTTGTTGCTGTATCCGAGTCGAGTGCGATTACATTACCCTATATTTAGTCACGATATACATTGCCTGATTTGTTCTCTCTATTTTAAAATGTAGCGATCAAAGCAAGCAATGTATGCCGAAATCGGCCCTGCAAATTGGGTAATGTAATCGCTGCTTTAGTCCAGTGCTGCCACCTTAGCGCTTTCAGCGCTAGATTTAGCACTTTTTTGGAACGTTTAGCGCCGTATCTCAGAATTTAGCGCCTAGTGGAGAATCCAGCGCTTTTTAAACTTTAATAAAGCTACACATTATTTATGTTTGAATTTGCTATTCTACGAACGCTTACCTGAAGTGATGTCATTAATTTTACAAGGGTCATACAAATTAACTGACTCGAGGTCCAGGACAGACTGGCAAAATGGCAGCAAAAGCTAGAGAGTGTTGGCTTGAAAATCAGCAGAACCAAAACTGAATGTATGTTCTGCGATTTCGGCGGTCTCTCTGGTTTTGTGCCTATTGCCCTTGATGGCGTACCTTTGCCAGTCTGCTCCGAATTCCGGTACCTCGGTTCACTTTTACAAAGCGATGGCGATATTGATCGAGACGTGAAACGCCGAATCAACTCCGGGTGGATGAAATGGCGACAAGTCACAGGAATGACCTGTGACTCCCGGATCCCCCTTAAACTGAAGGGGAAAATATATAAAACCATCATAAGACCTGTCGTCATGTATGGCTCGGAATGTTGGGCCGTTAAAGTGACGGATGAAAAACGACTGCATGCAGCAGAGATGCGAATGTTGAGATGGATGTGTGGTGTTACTAGAATGGATAAGATTAGGAATGAGTATATTAGAGGAAGTTTGAAAGTAGCACCTGTGAATGAAAAACTGCGCGGTAACCGATTGTCATGGTACGGGCATGTGATGAGAAGGAGGAGTGTCATATTACAAGACGAGTATTAAATATGAATGTGGATGGCTGCATGAAGAGAGGACGACCAAAGAAAAGATGGATGGATTGTGTGAGGGATGACATGTGTAAGAAGGGAGTGTGCGCTGAGATGACGGCTAAAAGAGATGAATGGAGGAAGACCACATATTGCGCCGACCCCAAGTAATGGGATAAGGGCAGGAAGATGATGATACAAATTAACTGACTTAAATTGACTTATAAATAGGTTTCGAAAAGACTGATAAGTCTATTTCGAGAACTTTGAAGGACTCTTTAATATTTATGAATTTATGTGATAAGAATTTAGCGCCTAATCTAGCGCTTTTTTGATCCGCGGTTTTTTCACAGTTTTAGCGCCCAATCGATTTCTTGAGATGGCAGCACTGCTTTAGCCATTCATCATCCATTCGTTCATTAGGTACCTGTCATTTTCACCTCAATTCTTCGTTCTTTCTTCGTTCAATTTTCTGTCAGTAATTTCTCTTTCGTTGGCGATTCTTGTTCTTTTCGGTGTGAAAAAATGTCTTTCGAGGCCTAAACTTGGAGCCGTTCTGGGGCGCAGTGTTAACAATGAAAAGTAGTCCTACGCGTAAATATGAGAATTTCTCCAACGACCACCAAGGGAAGGATACCGACAAGTATTCTCTAGACAGCCAGGACACCGCGAGTTTGGTTAGTTGAAATTATTGATTTTTGTTTGTGTACCATACGGACTGTTATTGATTTACTCCTTTCTTGTTTGGGGTTACTCATAGAAGTAGGTTTCTATTATGACGTGGATGCTCCACGGTTGGAAGACATAATTGGTGGATGGAACTAAATTAGCTTGTTTGTCGGCATCTACCTTGTCCTACGTAGTCACTTTTACGCGACCTGGATCTTGGTGATTGGACGCAATGCTGATTTGTACACGGATCCTTTCGGTTATATTTTTAGGGTACATTTTGTATGAATGCCAAGTAAAAGCTGCCTGATTCACGCGTTCTCCGCGAGTCTACACTTTCTCTCAAACACGTGATGTACTTTTACCGCCAAATAATGAAAGGATAACACGTACTTTGCTCAAATCGAACTATATTATCGTGTTTATTGGCTATCCAAGTAAACACCACTATCCTATTCAGTAAGCTTTCTATAATACCTACAGTATATTCCACAGATTAATATCACAGTGTAATAGGGATTAGAATGTAAAAGCCCTCCTTAAAAGGTGAAAAGTGGTTTACCTTTGTGACTTCATCGGGGAATCAATGAAAACATATTAGTTTCTCTTTGGTTGATGTAATAAAGTTTTGGGTATGATATGATGACTGATAATTGATACCTAAATAAAGGTGTATAAAAGTTCCTAAATAATTATACAGGGTTACAGGGAAAGTCGTGCTAGATCCGTTAAGGGCGTGTAGTACCCATCATTTCTGACCTATTTCACTATGAAATACCCTACCCCCAATGACATTAGTAAACTAGGATGGACAGGCCTTGCACGAACATTACAAACTAGAAAAATGAGTCAAAACAAATGCTATCCATGTCTTGTCATTATTTTGATGAATATTCTCATTATATATGTCGTAGTCAAATAGTAGAATATCGTGTTCGACCTGGGCATTTCATAATACACCGTCATTTCATAATTTGGTCATTTAAAACAAGTTTAAAACCCCTAAAATCCGCCATAATTATCATTCAACTCTAATCGTTTGACGAGAAAGATATACCTATGTTATCTAGTACTAGATACTCTTTCTTATACTGTGCCTATGTATAGATAAAATTTATTTTCCATTGTTTTCCGCACTATTTATTTGTGTTATGTTATTTAAGTTTTTTATGTTATATTTGTACAAAGCGGACAACGCGGAGACAGCACCACTAACAGCATGTAATGCAACTACTTTACGATAATAATATTATATGGACATATTATACTATACATATTATGTCCAGCCATATCATTATAATCTGGGGAAGTGTTTAGCTCGGAATATTGACAAATAGGTTGCTCTTGTCTATTTGCCCAACTTTCTATCAACCACATCATGAAATAATCAGCCAAATCATAAAAGGCGGCGTATTTTAAAATGTCCAGCCCGATCACGATCTGGCCAATTCTAAGATAGGACTACGACATAATATATATACTAATCACGTCACAAAAGAAGACAAGAAATTGAAAAACTATGCGAAGGAAGGAGAACCCTATTTTAAATATGGTGCGTTTCGTAATATAGTATAGAAAGAGATAGGCTTATTCAATTTATAATGCGAGTGCCAAGGAAGCTATACTTCATTCCAAACAAGAATGAAAAAAAAAACTGTCTCTTTAGGTCTTTAAACATCACTACTTTGTTCTATGATACAATATTCATATATCTTTAAAGTGTGTACTGTAAAGGACCTTTTTTTATATTCTTTTTGGTCCTTTTCGTATTTGGAATATGCCATTATATTCAGTTCAAAAAAGTTGTGGTAGTGTTAGCAAAAAAAAATGGTACAGTATTTGGTACAAATTGGTACAACTGGTACTACAAGTAAAATAGGGTTCCTCCGAAAAAAAAATTGCTGTCCCATTAAAACTGTCCCCAAAACTACAATTATAATTATAACTCGAGTCAAATGTATGAGACAGCTGTTTTTTTCGCGATTTCGATATTGGTCCCATTGATAAAGTTGTTCAATTTGATGGTCACATCATATTACACCCTCAAAATAGTTTCAGTTAATTTTGTTAGACCTTGTATATGATTAAAAAAATTGAATCCATAGTGTAATAATTAAATTAACTATAATAAAAAAAATCTACACTATATTATAAAACTGTAAAAGAAATGTGTCTGTCCATTGAAGTTATTTACAGTTAGTCCGGCCAAGAGCATTTCAGATTCGCTCATGGGGTTCCGTAGTCATTGTATAAGTTGTGACTGTTTCCACATCCACGTTTCACTAGTAGTGCCGAAACTCAGACTCCCGGACTCCCGTTTATTCAGATATAAGTATGTTTAAACGCACAGTGGCACAATGATTTTCGTCGGACGAACGCATGATCGCGCGAGCGATGGCAATAGGACAGCGCCTAAGGCGTCTTATTATGTAAGTACCCGATTCGATCGGTATCAAATCGACATAATGGTTATTTGTTTTTTTTTATTTGTCTAGTTGTATAGTAAGTCATAACATAACTATTATACATTATCGATGTGTATTGATATAATCGGAACTTACACAATACGGAGTGGCATTTTTGTAAGTCTCACGTTCAGATCAGCAGTAGAAAATGTCAAAATTGCTATCGAGATTATGCGTCATTTGATCATGATTTTGAACGTTGATTTTGAAAAATCACACTGCAGGTTTAAAAATCTGTCGCGATCGCTAAAGATACCAAAAGTAGTTTTTTTTTAATGTTTGTACCAAAAATGTACCAGATTTCTATAGATTTTTTTTTGCCATCAGTACTTATTTCCACTTTCTGTGAAACTATATAGTGTATAATGACGTGAATCTGTCTTTATCGCTCTTAGCGTATTTGCTTATAATCTATTCCTGTCATACATCAAAACAAAATGGTGATTGTTTAAATAATTTATTTTGTAATAAATAAATAATTAAATTACTTACGAGTGGAATGTGACTCCTGAACTTATGGTTATATTTGATGTGTTGTTAAAGCATTTCGGAAATGCACATGACGGCATTTTTTCCTCTTATTTTCTCTGTCAAATGTCAAATCGATTTTATTTTTTTTGGTTTATGGGAACGTTAGACTTCAAACACGTTCATAGACTGACTGAGACTTAGTACCCTAGCTAGGGCACTATAAATGTTTCAACTAAATGCTCTTTCACCCTGTCCATTACTGTTTACTAATGTCATTGCCTACCCCAAACTTAACCGTTTCCGAGATATTCGAAATTGAATTTTTTTTTTAAATTGCCCATTTTTTTGCTATACATTTTTTTTTTTTAATTTTGTGTGTCTTACTACTATTATTATTTTATTTTTAGATGTAGAATAAGATGCTTTATGACGTCAATCATTAAAATAGAGCATAAGCTAATTGAATAGGCCGTAGTAGGCAAGGGAAAGTTAAGAAATAAAAAAAAATATTTGAAAGTTTATTTTTCTCTAAGGGATATCTAAAAAAAATATTACGACAGTTGTTCGGCAGATGTGTTTTAAAATATCTACGTTTCATCAGCTATCTAACGAGGTATAACAATCTAGGATTTGTATTACATTTCGTGGAAAAAAGTAGTTGGGACGCTCCAGGTAGCAGTTCTAACGGTCCCGCGCCTATTGTCCTTCAAGTTAAGACGCACCGTGCGAGCGAGACAAGTGACGATTTATGTAGGTGCGAATGAAAGAAAAAAAGTTAGGGCTGGGAATACAACACGGGATATTGTTTTGGTTTGCTGTTGTGCTTCGTATATAGTAGATGCGATATCGTTTTGCTCTTTTTCTCGACTTGGCTGTGATTCTGGACTATTTCTTCTGATTTGTGACTATTGTGCTTGTTAACCGGACTCTGATTTGTACTTGTGATACGGAAGTGTTGAAGATGACGTCCTACACACCTGAAGAATATGCGGATATGCTTATTTGTTACGGATACTGTGATTGTGTGTCTGTGCAAGCTCGCAACGAATACATAACTCGCTACCCCGGTCGTCGAGTGCCGGATGTGGCCGTTTTTGACAGAGTTTATCGAAGACTTCGCGAAACTGGCTCTGTATTGAGACGAAATACAGACATGGGAAGACCACGAATTGATGACGACGAAGAACAGGACAATGAAATAGTGCAACGCTTTCGAGCGGATCCGACTACTTCCACTAATATTGTTGCCCGTGATCTGGGACTTTCGCAATGGAGAGTGTGGTTTGCAGTGCATACTGCTAGCCTTTACCCGTACCATTACACGCCGGTACACGTTATTGAAGAAGGAGACCCTGCGAGAAGGTTGGACTTCTACAGATTTATGCTCAATGCTGACGTAGAAGACCCAGATTTTCTAAGAAATATCTTGTGGACAGATGAATCCAAATTTGATAAAGATGGGATCACTAACTATCACAACGCCCATTACTGGGCCTCAAAAGAACTAGGGAATCCCAATAAGAAAAGAGTGAAGGGGTCCCAACGAAGATTCAGCGTAAATGTGTGGATGGCCATTATCTCCAATCATTTGATTGGACCTTACTTTCTCCCGGACAATCTAAATGGAGAAATTTACGAAAACTTCTTGAGGGGAGACTTGAGTGATTTGCTGGATGATCTGCCACTCAACTTGATCAGGGACATGTGGTTCCAACATGATGGCTGCCCTGCCCATTTCAGGAGAAGTGTCAGAGACTGGCTGGATACAAATTATCCAAATAAATGGATAGGACGAGGTGGGCCGTTGCCATGGCCAGCAAGATGTCCGGACCTAACCCCCATGGATTTTCATGTGTGGGGGCGCATGAAAAGTCTTGTCTACAGCGAGCCAAATCCAGTTTCATCTGTGGAAGAATTAAGAGCAAGGATTGTGGATGCAGCAAATCAAATGAGGACAACGTTGACCACTGGAGTAGTGAACACTGGTCTCCGTAGAAGGATGCGACAATGTATTAGAAACAGAGGCGGCCATGTTGAACATGTACTGTAGAATAAGAAAAAGTTGTGTGAAAACCTGATATAATAAATGACATATCATGCTTAACTATTGTTTTATTTTACTTTTTAGGGCTAAGTATTAATTTTCTTCTCCACTCGCCTATGAAACTAACTTTTTTTCAATGCCTTTAAATAAAATCCTAGATTGTTATACCTCGTTAGATAGCTGATGAAACGTAGATATTTTAAAACACATCTGCCGAACAACTGTCATAATATTTTTTTTAGATATCCCTTAGAGAAAAATAAACTTTCAAATATTTTTTTTTATTTCTTAACTTTCCCTTGCCTACTACGGCCTATTCAATTAGCTTATGCTCTATTTTAATGATTGACGTCATAGAGCATCTTATTCTACATCTAAAAATAAAATAATAATAGTAGTAAGACACACAAAATTAAAAAAAAAAATTTTATAGCAAAAACATCGGCAATTTAAAAAAAAATTCAATTTCGCATATCTCGGAAACGGTTAAGTTTGGGGTAGGGTGTTTCATAGTGAAATAGGTCAGAAATGATGGGTACTACACGCCCTTAACGGATCTAGCACGACTTTCCCTGTAACCCTATATAATAAAAATACTCCATTGTATTTTCCCACCATCAAAATGAAAAATAAGTAATATAGGTACAGTCCGTGAGCACTTAGAATAGGATTCGGTTGTCGGGTTAAATCGGTTATATTCATAAAATAGATAAGATCACGGCCAATCACAATCTTTTTAAACTCAAAGTAAATGAGGTGAGTTTCAAAAAATTTGTCCATAGCAAAATTACCTGTATGCATGACTTACAAAATACTAGAAATTTATCATAAACCTTTAAATAATTACAAGATTATATTTGAATAAATCATAAAATTAGAAAATTTTACTTAAATTTTGTCACAGACATTTTTTGGCTAATGGCCCTAATACAAATATTAACCGACTTTACCCTACAGCTGCCCCAAGCCTGAGCTTCTGAGAGAGGTTGAGAAGTTCTATGGACAGTTATACACGTCAACACGAAGACCCGCTACAGATCTGGCTAACGACCCAAGAGCTAGATTGACCCTGCACTACACAGAAGATATTCCGGACGTCAGCCTGTACGAGATTAGTATGGCTCTCAAACAGCTAAAGAACAACAAGGCGCCGGGTGATGATGGGATTACGGCCGAACTTCTGAAGGCGGGTGGAAAACCGGTCCTGAAGGCCCTTCAGAAGCTGTTCGATTCCGTCATACTCGAGGGCAAAACGCCGCAGGCATGGAACAGAAGTCTAGTGGTGCTCTTCTTCAAAAAGGGCGATAATGCCCTGTTGAAGAACTATAGGCCCATTTCCCTTCTTAGCCATGTCTACAAGCTGTTTTCGAGAGTCATTACGAACCGTCTCGCGCGCAGGTTTGACGATTTCCAGCCTCCCGAACAGGCCGGTTTCCGAAAGGGCTTTAGCACTGTGGACCACATACATACGCTTCGGCAAGTTATACAGAAGACTGAAGAGTATAACCTGCCCCTTTGCTTGGCGTACGTGGACTACGAGAAAGCCTTTGATTCGATCGAGACTTGGGCTGTACTGCAGTCTCTTCAGCGATGCCAAGTAGACTACCGGTACATCGAAGTGCTGAAATGCTTGTACAAAAACGCCACTATGTCAGTCCGACTACAGGACCAGAGCTCGAAACCTATCTTACTGCAGCGAGGCGTGAGGCAGGGAGACGTTATATCTCCGAAACTGTTCACCGCTGCACTGGAAGATGTTTTCAAGGTTCTGGACTGGAAAGGGCTAGGCATCAACATAAACGGCGAGTACATCAGTCACCTTCGGTTTGCCGATGATATAGTCATCATGGCGGAGTCTATGGAGGAGCTCAGTCGAATGCTCGATGATCTCAGCAGAGCCTCCGAACGAGTTGGTCTGAAGATGAACATGGACAAGACGAAGATCATGTCAAATGCCCATGTTGTACCCACTCCTGTAATGATCGGAAACACTGCGCTCGAAGTTGTTAACGATTATGTTTACCTGGGACAAACTATTCAGTTAGGTAAGTCCAACTTCGAGAAAGAGATCAACCGTCGAATCCAACTCGGCTGGGCAGCGTTCGGGAAGCTACGTAGTATCTTCACGTCCCAAATACCGCAGTGTCTTAAAACGAAAGTCTTCGATCAGTGTGTGTTGCCAGTGATGACATATGGAACAGAGACGTGGTCGTTCACTCAAGGCCTCATAAAAAGGCTGAAAGTCACCCAGAGGGCAATGGAGAGGGCTATGCTCGGAGTTTCCCTGCGAGATCGAATCAGAAATGAAGAGATCCGCAGAAGAACCAGAGTAACTGACATAGCCCAAAGAATTGCTAAACTTAAGTGGCAGTGGGCGGGGCACATTGCTCGCAGAACCGATGGCCGGTGGGGCCGAAAAGTTCTCGAGTGGCGACCGCGTACCGGAAAGCGCAGCGTGGGTAGGCCCCTCACACGGTGGACCGACGACCTGGTGAAGGCGGCGGGAAAACGTTGGATGAGGGCAGCGCAGGACCGGTCGTTATGGCGATCCTTGGGGGAGGCCTATGTCCAGCAGTGGACGTCCATCGGCTGAGATGATGATGATGATGATGACCCTACAGCTGTATCCTATTCTAAGGGCTCACGGACTATACCTACATGTATTTGCTTTTATGTTAGTATAAGTCATATCATCAAGTTAGATAATTCTCATCTCACTACCTCAGACACTACCCGGTAGATTCCTTAGTTGGTTTTACTAGTAGAGTGAGAATTTTGAGCATAATGGAAGTTTTAAGTCAATTTATAACCAAAATCTTCAGATAGTTGGTACTTACAAGAACCCAGCGATACGGTAAGTTTTTTAAGCTACAACTGCATTGGAATGCATTGTCTGCAGAGAAGATGTGGCTAGAAACTACAACACACTTCTTGTAAACGGTTACAATATTAATTCTTACATGTATAGTCTAGAAGTTAATGCAAGACTGTAGTTAGCCTAGTTGGACCTAAATACATATAGGTATCTAATATTCAGGTGATATCTCTTCTCTAGTTGGCTTAGCTGATCCCAGAAGATTGCCAGCTCTTGAATCCCTATAGAGAATCTATTTAGTAAGTATTTTAATATTTTTAGCTCATTTAAAACTAACATCATTATTATTATGAGTTGGTAGTCTGCTAAGGAATGGAATAAAATGGAAGATAAATTTAAAAATTAGGAACCCTGATAGGATTGTTCTGTTCTGTCCATCCATCGCAGTTTCTTGTCATCTAAAGCTATTCATTGATGTCTACCTAATTTGGTATAGGTATGTGACCATTTTGTCTTAAATATGTTTACTCTTTTGTGTTTTTTTTTTAAGTCTTTTTATGTCCTGACTGTGTAATATATTGTTTTTGTAATGTAAGACAAATAAAGAAATTCTATTCTATTCTATTCTATTCTATTCTATGTCTTAATGTAGATCCCAATTTACAGAACATTTTATATCTTTAGGTACTATATACCGTGTAAAAAACTTTTTTGATCTCACCTTCCTATCATATTGTTGAACAACAACATTTGTTTAACAGCCACAATGTTTACAAGATATACTTACCCCTCTCCCCATTTTGAGTTCACATAATTAAAGGACGTCCCCTAATAATCATTAGTTCATTACCAACTTTTAAAACCTGTAGCTGTATAGCAAAGTTCACATGTCAATCTTTTTGCTTGAAAATGATAGAAACATGTGAAAGAGAAATGAAAAGCAAACATAATACAAAAACTCTTATCTTTTATGCATGGATAGAGTTGGCGTACCGCAACGTTACGTATGATCCCGGCATTGGTGGGACTTATGATTCTAAAACCCGCGTTATTCTTCAAGATGTTCGAAATAAAATAAAGCCGGCTAATTATCAAGAAGTTTGTCATTTTATAAAACCTACAAAGATTGTGTATAAATACTTAATCATTGTTAAGTACTACCTACTTATTAAAAATAGAGATTTAGTTAAGAGTTTAGTGACGCGCCTTAGGAGAGGTATATGTTCAGCAGTGGACGGTGATAGACTTGTGATGATGATGATGGTGATTATTAGCCTATTAGGTACACAAGGCGACACAATATCAAGCTACGCAAAACAAACATAAGCTGGCCGCGCGACGTTATTCATAATTATACAACGCGCGGCCAGCTTATTTTGGTTTTGCGTAGTTTGATGTGTCGCCGTGTGTACTTATTTATATATAAAACTAACTTGTGGTTACCTATACAGTTCCTTTTCCAATGTAGTACCAGTTAATAATTTAACTTGTATAAATACTAGTGTTAACAAAGGACCAGAAATTCTGATCTGAAGTTCAATTTTCCCAGAATTGATGACTGCAAAACATTTCATATTGTATCTTTTTGAAAAATATACCCCAGTTTTGATACTATCGGCCGCTTCGTCTTTCGAGTTTTTACGATAAGTGAAAAATTTTTATCTTCACCACGCTGTTGGTAAGCTTGTTCCCGATCCCGCAAAGTAAATATAAATGACGCGGGACCCCGGGACTGCAAGCTTTATGCGTAAATATTTTGTTTCCACTAGAGTGGTACCGAAATCAAAAGTCGTGGGTTTATTCATGGCTTATTCAGACTATTTCTAAGAATGCAACACATCTGTTTAGTTTCTCAGATGTTTATAGTTATGTTTTGTATACAAGAGTGTTGTTTTTGAATTCAGAAAATTTTATTTTTGGCTTTTGGAAACACAACCGTAAAGTTGCAGTCGATTTATTTTTAAATGGGCTTTTAATTTTAGAAATTGTAGCTTCTTTTTCATTTGCATTATGGTTTGCATCGATAGATTTGATATTAGTTTTTAAGCCGTGATGGTTTTTGTCTAGTAGCTAGTAGTCTCGCCTTCCGTGCAGGGGGCTAAGGCTACTATCTCTGGTGGACTACCGCCAGAGATAGTAGTCGTAGTCGTAGTCGTCGGTAGAAGTCGTTACATAGAAACCACTTCAGACGAGAGACGTCTGAAAAAACTCTGACACCAGGGCTCTGCCCACACGATAAGGAGTATGGATACTCCTTGCCTCACGCTCTCGATGGTTTGGAAAAAGAAACACAGTACCTAAGCAGTGGTGTAATCCTCTCTCGCTCGCACTTATGCAGTATCACAAGTGCTAATCTCTTGTTAGTGCGAGTCAATTTGTATGAAGAGCCAGAGGCCGTAGCGTGATGCGCGTGATAAGGCTTTATCACGCCTTTTATCTCGTTCGTTCACGCGCAAATAGAAAGAGAGCGAAGGCGCGATACCGCTGCCATAAAACGGATGGAGCATGTGATGTGTATAAGATGATGTTTAATCAAAGAAATCCTAATATATCCTAATATCAATATAATATGTGATTGAATAAATTATCAGGCAATGGTTTCATTGATAACATTTTTTAATAACATGATTGTTACTTTGTACACGTGGAATCAATGGCGTCGCGAGAACATAAAATAAATACCTAGTATCCCTTCTTATCCCTTAAGAATTCCGAGATATAAAGCTTTTGCTTTGGACCATAGGTTTTCGAATAACCGCATCAAAATCGGTTTAATAGTTTCTGCGTGTACCTAATGTTTGAACTGCAGACTGAGAAAAAAAAAACTAAAATAATAATTTGCTTTTCGCGAGACTCTTCCCTTACATACTCTATCCCTAGTATTTTATGAAATATCTCTAATGATAATGAGCAACAGTCTGCTCTCAAGCGGTGAAGAAATATTGTGAGAAAACCACTATACGTTGAAAAAGGAAATCTCTTGCGTAAATTCTGTCGACCAAAGGGCAAAGGAGAGGGCTATGCTCGAAGTTTCCCTGCAGGATCGAATCGGAAATGAAGAGATCCGCGATGCGAAAGCGAAAGCAAGCGCGCATGACGCTTTTCTCGTTTTATCGTGCGTGGCATGCTAGCCCTACAGGATAGCCGACATCGACATAGCCCGAATAAATGCTTAACTGAAGTGGTAATCGGCTGGCCACATTGCTCGCAGACCGGATGGCCGATGGGGCTAAAGAGTTCTCGAGTGGTGACTGCGTCCCGGAAAGTGCATAGTGGTAAGCCCCCCACATTATTATTATCTGTGGTTTTGGGCCTTGACAGGCTTGCTAAGCCTGTGCCACGTAGACCATCGCTGGTCCTTTGTGATCGCCCTTTTTATAGTTCCTTACCAATCCCCACTGCGGCCAGAAATCGCAGTAGATTCTTGATCGGGATAGTTTGTATCTCATCTGGTGTCAGCACCTGCCTACCCAGATGAGTTCTGCGTTTGTACATCAGGGGACCACAATCACATAGGAGGTGCAGAGGAGTTTCCATCTCCTCCTTGCAAAATCTGCAGCCGGTCGTGTCACTTAAATTCAGTGTGTGCATGTGCTTATTTAATTTGCAGTGGCCTGTGAGTGACCTTGCTATTGTACAAATTTGGTCCTTGCTGAGGGCAAGGAGACCGTTCGCAAGTTTGCGATTGTAGCCTTTGATAAGTGCTTTTGAGTGGCCCATGCCTGGGGTGTTACACCAAAGCTTTATTGCCTCACCAAAGCTGGCCTTATTCAAAGAATCTCGCGTTAGACTATTGGGGATTCCGAGAAAGGGTTCGGGGCCTATGAAGTGGTTTTCAGTGCCTCTTCTAGCCAACTCGTCCGCCCTCTCGTTCCCTTCGATGTCTGAGTGTCCTGGCACCCATTGTAGCACAAGTTGATTGTTATTGCCTAAGGCATTCAGTTGTGATACGCAGTCCTGTACTAGCTTAGACCTTATGATCGGAGAGTCTATGGCTAGCAAGGCTGCTTGGCTATCAGAGTTGATTGTGATATATTGGTTGACGTAGCGCTTGCTTAAGTTAATTTCAGCGCAGGCTGTGATGGCGTAGACCTCCGCCTGGAATATGAAGGCGTAATTTCCAAGATTTTGGGTCTGTTGTAGTCTTGGGTTTTCGCCGTATATTCCGCTGCCAACGTCATTGCCTTTCTTGGATCCGTCTGTGAACCAGGTTAGGCAGTTGTCTTTGATGGATGTTTGGCCCTCAAGCCAGTCATCCCTCGAAGGAAATGTAACAGTATAGTTCTTGGTGAAGTTGTATACTGGCGTCATGGTGTCTGTGGTCATCTTTAGCACTGGGAGGCACGTGGCATCCTCCTGCAGGCTAATCAAACACCTCGACTGCCAGTTACGGTTCTTGTTTGGGTTAACTCTGAGTATGCAAGCCTTCGCTTCCCTTTGCGCAAAAATGTGCAGCGGTTGGAGGTTGAGTAATGCATTCAGAGCTAGCCCGGGGCTGGTGGACATAGCGCCTGTTATGATTAGGCACGCAGTCCTTTGAAGGCTATTGAGTTTGTCTATTGTGGTTTTTTGGAGGGTCTTTTTGTACCAGATAGCTGCAGCGTAGCATACGATTGGCCTAACTATGGCGGTAAAAAGCCAGAGGGCTATTTTAGGGGTTATTCCCCACCTAGTCCCTGCCACACGATAGCTGATGCCGAGCGAGGTCTTGGCCCTCTGAATGACGGTTTCAATATGCGTGTTCCAGTTGAGGCGTTGGTCAAAAGTTACGCCTAAGTACTTAACTGTTTTGGAGTAGGGTATAGTTTTGCCATTGAGACGGGGAACTTTTAACTTTTTGAGGTCCCGTTTGTTCGTAAATGGTACTATGACTGTTTTGTCTGCGTTTACAGACAAACTGTTTTCGTCACACCATCTTTGTATGATGTGAAGAGCTCTTTGCACAAGAGAGGACACTGTGTCTAGACACGGCCCTCTGATGATTACTACAAGGTCGTCGGCATACCCTTGTGTGGGTAGTCTTTCCTCGGCCAGTAGATGCAAGAGTTGGTCAACCGCGACTGACCACAGGAGGGGGGAAAGTACTCCTCCCTGTGGACAGCCTCTAGTTGTTCTGACTGTATGGATGTGACCGTTCAGTGTTAGTTTTGCAGACCTGTTGCGGAGCATCGATTCTATCCAACCTATAGTGGTCCGATCTACCTCTTTGGCAGTTAGTCCACTAATTATGGTTCTTGTCGGGGTATTATCGAACGCTCCTTCAATGTCCAGGAATGCACAAAGGGCAATTTGCCTATCCTCGATAGATTTTTCGATCTTGTCGACTAGATCTATCAAGGCGGTTTCTGTTGATTTGCCCTTTTGGTAGGCGTGCTGATCTTTATGCAACGGGTGTGTCAATAAAGCACTTTCCCGTATGTTTAGATCTAGTACCTTTTCCATGGCTTTCAGCATGAAAGAGGTGAGACTAATAGGTCTATAGGACTTTGGTTGGGCATAGTCCTTTTTGCCTGTCTTTGGTATGAACTTTATTGTGACTTTAGTCCATGGCTCAGGTATAACGTTACATGCAAAGCTAGTTCTAAATATTTTTATTAGAATTGGAGTTAGGATTTCCGCGCCTTGTTGTAATAGGCCTGGGAATATTCCATCATCTCCAGCTGATTTAAAGGGCTTGAAGGTTTTTAGCGCCCATTTGACCTGATTAGGTCTGAAGATTTTTGACGCTCTTCGCCAGTCCTCTGAGTGAGGCCTATGTGGTGCATGAGCGTCTTCGTTACCCTTTGTACTTGTGACAGTGCTTGGGTTGGTTTCACTGACGGAGCCAGGAAAATGGACTGCTGTGAGCAGTTCCAGGGTCTCCTTCTCGGAGCAAGTGAAATTACCATCAGGCTTTCTGAGAAGACCTAATTGGTTTTTTGGAGCTTTTGCGAGGATCCTGTGCAGTCTAGCTCCTTGAGGAGTTTGATTGATCTCCTCACAGAACTTCCGCCAGTTTTTCCTCTTGGCTATTTTGATTTCTCGTTTGTAAGTTGTTAGAACAGACCTGTAGGTGTCCCAACTACACCTATAGGATTTGGCTTTATTAAAGAGCCGACGAGATTCGATTCTAAGTTTTTCTAACTTACGATTCCACCAGGGAGTATTCCTTCGTTGCTTGGGTTCTTTCAGAGGGCAGCTTTTGTGGTAGGCGTCTAGGATGCCGTTTGTTAGAATAAGTACTGCCAGTTCTAAGCTATCAGGATCTTTTATTGTTTTAGGAAAGTCCTGTAGGTTCTCCTTTAGTAGGGTTCTAAATAGTTCCCAGGATGTCGCCTTCGGGTTCCTAAAGGTGTTAGTTTGGTATATCGGAGCGGTTATTAAATCAAAACGTATGTGTCTGTGATCAGACATGGATTCTTCCTCGCTGACATGCCAATTACTTACGCATTTGTAGATTTCCTCTGTTGCGAAAGTAACATCTAAAACCTCCTGTCTGTTAGCTGTTACAAAGGTGGGTTTACATCCTATGTTACAAATAAAGAGACGGTTGGTTAAAGTAAAGTCATGGAGTAACTCACCCCTTGGGTTGATGTCGGTGCTCCCCCAGTTGGTATGGTGGGCATTGGCGTCGCAACCGACCAGAAGCTCGGCATGTTGTAGGCGCGCGTACTCCCGCAGTTTGTCGAGTTCTGTTGTTGGGTCCGTCTCCTTACCGTGGAGGTAGGCTGAGCAGACTATAGTCCTCATTCCCTTCCATCCACGGAGGTTGACGAACGCAGCTACCAGGTCGTCCGTGCAAAATTCTGGAACTGGTAGAAATTCAATTAGTTTGTTGAAAATAATGCAGGCTCTTGGCTTAGTGCCATTAATGTTATACAGAACATTACCTGCGTTGTGTAGACCCAAGACTGTGTTGTTTTCCAGCCACGGTTCTTGTACGAGGGCCATTTCTAGGTCATCCCGGCGGAAGTTGTGTGTAAGCACGTGCGTCGCAGCTGTGGCGTGATGGAGATTGATTTGGATGACCTTTATTGCCCTCGTTGTGGTTTGCCTTTTTGGGGCATTAGTGTGCAGGGGGCGGTTTGGCTCGTCCCTCACCTCCGGGCCGTCCACGGCCTTTCGGTTGGGTCGGTCCCCTTTGCGTCCCTCTGCTGGAGTTACTGCCTCGGGAACCTCTCTGTGGCCTACCCCGCCAGGTCCCCCTGGACAGGGGAAAGCCCCCTCTAACTGTGGGGTTTACGTTGCCCGCCCCCCCTTGGGTCGGTGTTTGAGGAGGCTGATTTGGGGTAGGGTTTGAGGGTCCCTCCGTTTCAGCCTGTTTAAGGGGTTTTTCACCACCTTTCAGCCTGAACAAAATCGGTTTGATACCTAAGCTAGCCTTACACTCCATAGCGCGAAGGACCCCCGCTGAAAGGTCGTCGATAGATAGGGTTATGGTGAACCCTGTCTCTTCGGCCTTGCAGTGGAGAACCTTCCACATATGGGTGTTCAGGTCCTTGTTTTGCACCCCTAGCATTCGCACTACCTCTTCAGCCGACTTGGCTTCGGTCTTGGGTGCAAAAGTGATGCCTACGGTTGGTTTAGGCATTTGTGCCTCTGTCATTATCGACAGTTCCGCTTCCGGCCAGGGTTTCAGGCTTCCTACACGGTCTTCGAGCCACTTACGTGACTCCAGGTCCTTGCAGGTGATCAGCAGCCACCCCGGCCGTAGCGAATGGCCTAGGAATCTTGGTCCGGTTCCTCTAATCTGAGTATTGCTTATCACACTGAGAATAGAGCACCGGACCAATTCTAGTTGCTGAGCCCCCCACATGGTGAGCCGACGAACTGGTGAAGGTAGCGGGCACCCGTTGGATGAGGGCAGCGCAGGACCGGTCTTTGTGGCCTTCGTAGTGGGAGGCCTATGTCCAGTAGTGGTCGTTTATCGGCTGCGATGATGATGAGGAGACCTACATTCCATCTGTAGCGTAGGTACCTCTGATTCTCCAATATTTTTTTAATCAAAATAACGTAATATTATGTAGAGTACATATTTGTAGTACATACGTCACACGCTGTTTCTTTGTGTAGTGATATAAATTATTGGGTATTCATTATTATTTATTTTAAGCAACTTGTGTAAATACCCATTATTTAAAACACAAAGTTAAAATTTATTTTGTGACTTGCGTGAAGCATCGGTAGTTTAAACGGCGAAAAATAATTCTTATAATTTTTGTTTTATTACAATCTATTCGCTGTGGAAAATAGATACTAACAAGAAACTCGCAGCAGTTGCACGTACAAGTTTTGAAGAAGTAAGTAGATTGCGATAAAATAATGGCTAAATTTCATCGATCCCCGGGAACCAATCCGCTGCGTAGTCCCAGCAACACCCTATGAGGTCTGTACCTCTTCTGGATGTCCTAGGGCCTGTTTTTAAATTCACTGGTTCGGTTGACCTATCAGGGCGCTTCGATATCACTGTGGTCCCTCAGTAATAAGCAGCAGGGGTTCTCCCTGAGCAGACCCATTTGCCAATGAGAAAAACATCAAAGGGCAATTTAGTTGGCCGCGACCACAACGCCACAAAATAATTAACACTAAGATGGAGCCACAATATTAAGATTAGAATAAAAGATTTGTCAGATAAGCTATTACTACCTCCGTGGTCTAATGGCTAAGAACATTGGGCTCTTGACACGGAGGTCGTTGGTTCGACTCCCACGGGGGACACCAAGCGATATACAGGGTGTAACAAAACACCCTAGTAATACTTAAGGGGGTGCTTAAGACCATTAAACTGAACAACTTTCACTATGGAGCAAACTTCGAAATCGCGAAATAAAAAACAGCTGTTTCATACAAAACTGCAGTATCGGTTCGACTCAAATGTATGGGACAGCTGATTTTTTTTATTTTTTCTCGGTTTTGGCTCCATAGTGTAAGTTGTTCAGTTTGAAGGTCTGAAGCCCTCCCTTAAGTTATCAGGGTGTTTTGTTACACCCTGTATATAACTTTGTGCGTCTTTCCCCAGTTGGTTAGGACATTGCAATTTAGTTGGCCGCGACCACAACGCCACAAAATAATTAACACTAAGATGGAGCCACAATATTAAGATTAGAATAAAAGATTTGTCAGATAAGCTATTACTACCTCCGTGGTCTAATGGCTAAGAACATTGGGCTCTTGACACGGAGGTCGTTGGTTCGACTCCCACGGGGGACACCAAGCGATATACAGGGTGTAACAAAACACCCTAGTAATACTTAAGGGGGTGCTTAAGACCATTAAACTGAACAACTTTCACTATGGAGCAAACTTCGAAATCGCGAAATAAAAAACAGCTGTTTCATACAAAACTGCAGTATCGGTTCGACTCAAATGTATGGGACAGCTGATTTTTTTTATTTTTTCTCGGTTTTGGCTCCATAGTGTAAGTTGTTCAGTTTGAAGGTCTGAAGCCCTCCCTTAAGTTATCAGGGTGTTTTGTTACACCCTGTATATAACTTTGTGCGTCTTTCCCCAGTTGGTTAGGACATTGCAGGCTGATTCATATGAATAGGAATAGATAATAATTTAGTACACTATAGAAGCGAAACTATGGTTAAACCAACACGAGATTGCTAGGCGTATTTTGACATTTTGTAGGCGAATTTTAACATTTAACGCGGGAGTTTCGTTTCTATAGTGTACTATTATTTGGTTGTCTGAAAAGAAAGATGATTCCGTACTTCGGATGTCACGTTGAGCCGTTGGTCCCGGATACTATCTCTGGTGGTAGTAGTGGTTATTATACTCTTTACAAATATTTCGTGTTGTTACATAAAAAACCACGTCAGAGGCCATAAGGCGGTCTGAAAAAACTTTTACACCAGGGCTTGCTGCACAGACGATAAGAGGAAGCTATTAAGAACTTATCCAGAAGTGGTCGGTAATGTTCAGTGCTTCGGACTAAAAGTATATGTTTATTTACAGCACTCGAACCCGGAGCAAGGCGGGGCGGTGCGCAGTGGCAGCGACGTCAACCCGGGCGCTGGCGACATGTGGATCAGCGCCGTCGAGAGCTCCATACTGACATGGGAGGAGGTGAGCTACACCACTGTATTATTCCTCATGTGTCGCCTTAAGACCTTGTCCAGTAGGGGCAAATAGCCGCAAATAGTCTCGTTTTTTAACCGACTTCAAAAATGGAGGAGTATTCAAAAAAAAAATTTTTTATATTTCTTCGCGGATAACTTCGTCGTTTAGGAACCGATTTTGATGATTTTTTTTTTTTGAAAGGAGATATCCCAAGGGTGGTACTATGATAAGGAAACCAGGATCTGATGATGGCATCCCAGAGAAATCGAGGGGAACCTTCGAAAATCGTTGTGCCGACTTGTGCGTTTGTTAATTTACAGCACTACTATTAAATCAAACTAATGAATTCATCACTGAAAATTGTGAAATAAACAAAAATCCTCTCTTAGTGCACCTCTACATCCTCTGTGTCATATAAAATTCAAAATTTCATGTTTCAACCTTTAGCGATTTAGGCTGTGCGTTGTCGGTCAGTTAGTCAGTCAGTCAGTAACGGAACTCTTTTATAATATGCTAATGAATTTTAAGACCATCAAACTGAAAAAAACTTTCTCAATGAGGTATAGTATTATCTTATCTGTGCTAACGGATTAGACCAACATTGAAATCGCGAAAGAACGTTGCACACCTGTCCCATACATGTCCAGTAGATTTGCAGTTTTGTATGGAACCGCTGGTTTTTTTTTTGCGATTTCGATGTTGGTCGAATAAACAAGTTCAGTTAGATGATCTGATATACTCCCCTTAAAAACCGTCAGCATATTAAGAAAAACGTCAATGAACCTGAATGAATGTATTCAATGAAATGAAAAAAGATAAATACATTTTTCACTAATAATGGGACACTTTTCCTTCCATTGGGGCAAATCCGAAACCGTCTATTGCTTAGTTAAAATAAATAATATAACAATGCACTAACATAACACCTGTTGTCTTATTCAAGTTCAGTGCATTAACAGACTCATTTATTTCTGACTCAGTGTCGTTTCAGCATGTCTGCAGACATTGTTCATAAAACAATGTAAAATTTAACTGTACATTCAAGTACATACGTGTGCTATTACCAGTTTTTCTTGAGGGTTCGTAGACACCTTGTCTTCACCTGCTACGATCACAACAAGTTCCTCCTTCATTATTATTATCTAGTTCCGAGTATTGGAAGCCCGACGGCTTAATAATACTCTGACGGTTTATGAGACCACCAAACTGAACAAGTTTCTCCATGGGATTGGGACCTACGTTGAATTAGCGACCAACATTTTTTGGTTTTGTATGGAACAGCAATCAGCTGTTGGCGATTTCGATGTTGGTAGAGAAAGTTGTTCAGTTTGATAGTCTGATCATCCTCTTAAAAAACCTTTAGCATATTAAGTTGGACCATGTAGTCCATGTACTCGTATAAAACCAACTTGAGCTGGCCTCGCAACTAGTCGCAACGCTATACGTTATTCAACCTACGCGGGCAGCTTATTTTGGTTTGCTATAGCTTGATGTGTCGCCGTGGTGTCGTACAATAGATGCTCAATAGACTGAATAGATTATGGATGCTGTTATCCGTGTGGCGAAAAACTCGGCTGGAAAAATATATTATAACAACGTGCTATCGACTCTATAGAAATTTGTAAGCAATTTGTGTATGACCTCTATTTTTGAAGTGAAAACTTCTTTAGCGGCGTTGTGCACTTTTTGGGATGGGTAAATAATGTTAAACTCGCGTCAGGACCGTGACGTCACGTAACCTGATCGAAAATTCGTAAACATAGATATAGTCAGACTGTGACGTCACGTGAGGTAAGACTTAAGATCTCTTTTTCACTTCTGCCGGCACTCCCGGAGTGCAACCCGTTGTTTTTTGCATCCAACGGCTTGTAAAGTCCGTTGCAGACGCGCTTGAACTACTAATGTTAATCTTACGACCGTATTGTGCTAATATCGTGCATTCGTTTAAAATTGTATCATGTGCACTTACACTTTCTTTACTCAGAAAATGTTCACACGAAGGTCATTAGCACCTGCAGTAAAGCGTTAAATATACTCATCTATTAATCTATTATACACTTAAGTAAGTAGTTAAGTTTAAATTTAAGAGGATATATCTGCGAGCGCGCCCAAGCTACGCGCCATAAAAATGAATTTTTTTTTAAATGTGTGATAGGTAAACATTTGACCCCAATCTCACCTGATATTGTGTGATGATGAGGCCGAAGATGTAGCACGCTTACCTAGAAAAAATGCCTATTCACTCTCGCCTTGAAGAGGCCCAGGTTGTATTGCTCAGGGAACAGGTCCGCAGGCAGTGCGTTCCATTCCTTAGTCGTGCGCATTATAAAAGAAGAAACAAACTTCTTCGTGCGAATTGCTGGTAGGTCAACGACATAAGGGTATGGAAACCCAGCCTGCGTCTCAGACAGTTTGATCCTAGTTTCGAAATTAACTATTTTTTAACTACGATGTCTGTGGTTTGTCACATTTCCGTTAAAATATACATATAGTATCGGGTTAATTAAAGATTAGTATGAAAATTAGAAGTGTTTTTAAATAGCAGATTTTTTGCCATTTTATTTTTGCTCCCATAGTAAATATTGTTCATGAGAGTCATTGTTTAAAAGGATGACAATGATTTAAATTACATCCTTTATAGTATAATCATGTATACACAATACACACACATATTACACAAACAGCTGTAATTACAAAGATGTCAATAAACTATGTACATGATTTTTTTTTCAAAGTAATTTTGTTCAAATGTTAGCAGCAGAAGTAATTGTTCAAAGTCAAGTTCAAAGCGAACAGACAGAATGTCTCTATCAAACATTAAAAAGGTCAAATACCGAAGAGATCTTTTATCGGACGATTTTATCGAAAACAAGTAATTTGGTTTTTCCATCAGTAATAGGATACTAAAGTCAGTTGAAAACGAATTATTTTAGTTTATTGGAAAATCAACAGCAAAGTAATTAAATAGTTAAGCAGTAGAAAGCCAGCTACAGGTTTCCACAAAATCACCTAGCTACCTATTACGATTCAAAAGATACAGCCCTTTAAAGTTGGGACGGACAGACAGACGGCGGACGACGGCGTAATAAAAAGAATACGTTCAAGAATTTTGACAGATTGAATACTAACTTTATCCTTAAGTTGTTGTGTTCGCCAAAAAAAAAGAAAACTCGTTTATGTTATTTTTATTATTTTGTCTGTTCGACAATTTGACGAAGCATGTTGCATTTTCAACCGGTTCATAAAATAATCCAAATTATGATCATGACCTATAAACTAATCCAAATGCGTGTGTTGGTAAGAATAAATCTCTGAGCATTGTCTCTGAGAAAATAATAATTTGGCTCATATTTGTTTTTATTTGCTTTTAACGTATATAAAGGCGATAGTATAGTTTAAGTGTGCGAAGCCAGGACAATTAATAGATCGAAGGCTGGTTGATCACAAATATAGCACGAAAAAGCGCGAGATTTCTCTACCTACAGGATATTGACTACGTGACGAAAACGTATGCCCCATGTGACCATGGCCTCAATCGCCCTAAGTTTGAACGATACTACCAAAACAAAACCACAACCAAAAACGTTACGTTATGCACAATTCGTATCGCGCAAATTATTTAGCTTTATTTCGGAAGATACGTTGGCGTAACGTTTGATGTCCGTTCGATCGAATTTTCTGTATTGTGCGATTTAACCGTTCAGAAAAAAATATCGCGATAGCTTTTTTACTTCAGCTAAACCAAATGTAAACCAAAACTAAACCAAAACCGTATAAAATTGCGCAATTGAGGCCCAGGCGTGGTATTTTGAAGACGTGGTTTTTAGGGTACGTACGGTACGTTCCCCACATGCGCAACTTGCGGCAACACGTGAACGTTCACGTACAAGAATGAGCGGCTGTCAAACATCGCTGCGCATGTGGGGGTGTACTGCCCCCTTACCCGCACTTTCGATCTTCACTATATCGCCACTGTTTCGGTCCGCACTTCATTGTAATAGAGTTGAAATTGGAACGAAAACATTCACGCAAAAGTTCGAATCGAATGTGCGGGTAGACCCTCTGGCCTCCGCAAGCTTGTTGCTATACAACTGTAAAATATGAAACTGAAGAACAAATAAATAAAAATTTCATTGCTTTTACAGAGTGTTAGGGTAAACAGTTACATTCCTTTAAGGGGTGATTGTATCAATGATACTGAACAACTTTCTCTAACTATACGAAATTCGTAAATTTTTTTTGGACTTTCCATTCTAAATACTGATCGAAAGTTCGTATGAAAAGTCAAATATTTTTTGCAAATTTTCTATAGGTTTCTTAGAGAAAGATGTTCAGTATCATGGGTACAATCACCCCTTTAAGTAACGCAACTGTTTACCCTAACACCCTGTATTGAAATAAAATTAAATGAAAAAATGCTTTATTGTTCTTTACTGAAGCCAACATGACGAAGTTAATTGTTGGCAATTGACAGACAGACAGCGTTACATGGCGTTCTAATCAATTAGTTTACAGCTATATCGATCTTTCATCAAGAATAGTAAACCTTGTGACATAAATCGCGTAGCAACGTCTTTTTTGTCATAATAAGGGGACGTCCATTAATTATGTCGGGTTTTTTTTGCGATTTTGATGTTGTTGGTCCCATAGAGAAAGTTGTTCAATTTGATGATCTGAAGCATCACCTTCGATTATCTATATCATATTTAACTTTACACCCTGTGTACTTAGTACGAAAGAAGTCGTGGACAAAAGTTAGCTTATAAAACTGTAAAACTTCATTAAATTAGTTCACGACTAATAAAATTGATGAAGAAAGTAAAGAGATAATCATCAAAAATTAATGTTAGTTGCGTGACTGGCCATAATTTATTACTAAAACAAAATACTTTACCATATTAATCAATGATATTTAATGTTACTACCGTGACATATTAATGATAAGAAATGGACAGTTTTTAACAATTCCGTTCTTAATAAACTTAAGCACCTTTTATTTTTACAAATCAATTACTTTCTTACAAGTTCCTATAGAAACTATGGAATTTTACTTTGATTGTAACTTTGATATTTTACATAAGCTTAAGCATATCTGTAGAAATATTTTAAAACTAGACAGACTAGTTCACCCGCGACTTCGTCCGCACAAATTATGTACCAGATTTTACGTCAGATCATAAGCTATTAAAGAAAAAAGTTTCATCAAAATCGGTTCAGTAGTTTTGGCGTGATGCTCGATCAAACAAACAAACACACAAACAGACAGACAAAAATTCTAAAAAAGGTTGATTTGGAGTCAGGCACACCTAAAAACCATATCGTAATTTTTTGTTTTTGTAAATATCTTCAATGTACAGACACACATCTCTTACAGTTTAGCAGCTTTTTCGTGCGTGCAGACCCCGGACTTTAAATACTTATCATTTTTTATTGAATGAACCGATGGTGACGAAATGATGCCTAAATGTAAATCCATCCAAATAGGTTCAGTAGTTTTAAAGTGATGCTGTTGATGCGTGTACAAACAGACAAAAATACTAAATGGTCTCGATGCATTTCATTCCTAATAAACGCCCCCAATTTACATGTTTATTGAGGTTGTTAGGGTAAACAGTTGGATTACTTTAAGGGGTACCCATGATACTGATCAAGTTTCCCTAAGAACCCTGTAAAAAATGCGCAAAAAAACGACTTTTTATACAAACGTTTTGACCAGGAAAGTCAAAAATTATTTTTTGGCATTTCCTATAGGTTTCTTAGGGAAAGTTGTTTAGTATGATGGGTAAAATAACCCCTTGAAGTAATGCAACTGTTAACCCTAACATCCTGAATAGATACTGCCGACTGCATTTGCAGCCAGCACGCCTGCCTGTAGTTGCAGTCGGCAGTCGGCTTCGGAATATTACCTTTAAATATGTACTTGTAAGCATAGCATAGTGAAGCTATTATACCCTGCAGTAGGCCGACATAGGCTGATTATGATATGTATGATTATAAAACCTTTACGTAACCAAATCACTTGCATGAGACCTGTTATAGACCTATTGTTATTAAAGTCTGCATACCTACATGAATAGGCTGTCATATACATGTGTTTCCATATAACTTTTCAGAATAACCTTCGGTTTAATGACATATCGCTTTATATACGTAACAAAGACTAATTTACATAACAGCAGGTACCTACGTAATATAACGTTAAAGATTCTTGTTGAGTTGACCTACTTTGTTATTCTAAAAGGTTGGCTTTGCGGATATCCCTTCGTAGGACATCCCTTCCTACCTTCAGTTGACTGTGGGTATAAACTTTTTAGTCTTCTTTATTTAGGGTAGTTTAAGTGCCGTTTATTAAGGTGAGTGACCAAAAGGAACCTATTAGCACAGAAGTATATATCCTACAAGAAAAACAGCTTTGACTGACTTGCTTGTTTGACTGTTGCCCAAGTGCCTATAGAATGAAAATATTTCTAGAAATTTAATGAGCACCTTTATAAAATACTAGCGGCCCGTCCCGGCTTCGCACGGGTGGATGTCTAATCTTTTCTAGCAATAAATATAGCCTATGTTACTCAGGGTGAATGTAGCTTTCTAATGGTGAAAGAATTTTTGAAATCGGCACAGTAGTTTTTGAGTTTATTCATTACAAACATACAAACATACAAAAATAGGTACAAATCTTTCCTCTTTATAATATTAGTGTAGATCTAGCATTTACCTGCGACTTCGTCCGCACAAATTATATACCAGATTTTAAGTAATTTTCAATGTACAGACAGACACGCTTCTCTTAAAGTTTTATAAAAGTTTCAGTAGCTTTAAAATAATAAAACCGGTCAAGTGCGAGTCGGGCTACTCGTGCACCGACGGTTCCGTACCACACAACTATAGAACACAACATTATTAACTTAGAAAAAACTTTTTTGTCCGGGACCTATAGCGTGAGACCGACTCACACTTGGCCAGTTTTTAGTATTTGTTGTTATTCTGTAGACTACGTTTTTTTCACGCTTTATCGTAAAAACGGTTATACATACAAGCGTTGATTATAGATGTTGCACACAAAGTTTGACGCTTGTATGTATTACCGTTTTTACGATAGAGCATGAAAAAAAAACGTTGATAAAAACTAGTTTCTTGTTGAGAACCCCCCTTAATTTTTTACTTTTGTAATTTTTATTATTTGTTAACAATTCCGCCGTAATAACGCATAATCTGAGAAAATTTCAACTATCTAGCTAAACATTACGGTTCAAAAGTTACAGACCTAAATAGGTAGGACAGACGGAACGGACGGACAACGTAGGCTTAGTAATAGGGTTCCGTTTTCACCCTTTGGGTACGGAACCCTAAAAATAGAGATTGTAAGTATTATATTTACTTTATAGTTAGATACTAGTGCACCGCCATGCCATATCATTTATGTCATTAAATAGTTTTAAGGCCTTTAGTGACCGCCTTTTGTGGGCCAGCATAAACTGTGGGCCCCGTAAAAACGAAAAAAAGCGAGATGTGCCTCAGTCTTTGTTACTTTGCGTGTGCGAAAGAGAGTTCCCGGTTTTTTGGTTTTCTCGTTTTGTCGCTTTGTTGTGAGTGGCATGCTGCCTTACCGCTGTAAAATGTTTTTGTCCGGTTTTGGTGTGCAAAAAATTATATTTTATGTACAGTCAAGAGCACGTCAAGCTTGACACTTTGGACTTTGTACCGTTCTTATTTAGTGCGCCATAAGAGTTACAATCGAACTGCAAGTGTAAAGCTTGATGTGCTCTTGACTGTACATGACATAGCCAATTTTTTTGAAGAGAAATAACTTCACCTTCTAGTAGTTCTTTAATGTTTTGCCTTCGTATCATATCACTTTACATAGTACCAGATTTTTAAGTTCCCCCAATGTACCTGCACATTTGACACATTTTAATAGCGCGTGAAATTATATTGAGAAATCGGGATGTGCCACCTTCATTCCGTTGCCACGATTGGCTTATTGTTTTCGCGCCCTTTTCGCTGCTATCCGACTTTGCACCCTTGCACCCTTTGATTACTAAACGACTTCGGGTTTTGTCGGGTTAGAGCGCTTACAGACGAGCGACAGTTGTCTGCGACAGCTCGCGACAGGGTCCCGCGACCCTCTGCGACCGTCGCGCGACCGTGACGTAGGTATAGTCTGAGAGCACAAGTCTTGTTCTTGAGAGATTTCAGTTTGAAGAAAACGGAGGCTAAAAAATAACATGCTGCACTACACTCGTGAGAGCGCTTACAGACGAGCGACAGTTGTCTGCGACAGCTCGCGACAGGTTCGCGCGACTGTCGCGCGACCCTCTGCGACCGTCGCGCCACTGTCGCGCGACCGTTACGTCACTGTCGCGCGACCGTGACGTAGGTATAGTCTGAGAGCACAAGTCTTGTTCTTGAGAGATTTCAGTTTGAAGAAAACGGAGGCTAAAAAATAACATGGTTGATATTTCGGGTTTTTATAAGTTTTTCGTAGATTTTGGTTTCTTTAGATAATAGATAATCCAGAATTGATTATCTTCATCATCAAGTCCATAAAATATTACAGACTGGTAAAAATAGGGCAATTATAAATATTATAATATACATTATAGTTATAATATAATACTTAAAACAACACTAATAATTATAACACATAATATTATACACATAAATATTTATAAATACGTATACAGGGTGTAACAAAACACCCTAGTAATACTTAAGGGGGTGCTTCAGACCATCAAACTGAACAACTTTCACTATGGAGCCAACATCGAAATCGCGAAAAAAAATCTGCTCTTTCATACAAAACTGCAGTACCGTCTCGACTCAAATGTATGGGACGGCAGATTTTTTTTATTTTTTCTCGACATTGGCTCCGTAGTGAAAGTTGTTCAGATTGATGGTCTGAAGCACCCCCTTAAGTATTACTAGGGTGTTTTGTTACATCCTGTATAGGGTCCTTCTTAATATGCTGACACTTTTATAAGGGGATGATCAGAACGTCAAACTGAATAACTTCCTATATGGGACCAACATCGAAATCGCGAAAAAAAAATCATCACTTCCATACAAAACTGCAAACCTACTCGGAGCCAAACGTATGGGTCAACTGTTTTTTTTTTCGCGAATTCGATGTTGATTCCATAGAGAAAGTTGTTCAGTTTCATAGTCTGGCCATCGCCTTAAAAAAGTGTCAGCATATTAAGAAGGACCCTGTATATAGGATGTTACAAACTACCAAAAAAACTGTTTTGGATATGGAGGTCTATCTCTCAGACTATACAACACTACGTCACGGTCGCAAACTGTCTCGCGACTGTCGCGCGACAGTCGCGCGACGGTCGCGCGACCCTGTCGCGAACTGTCGCAGACAACTGTCGCTGGTCTGTAAGAGCCCTTGCGCAAACGATGATTGACGAGGGAAATTATTATCCTGGTTACACTCATAGTAAATAATAACCCTTAATGTGCACATGTACACCATCACATAACAGTGTCATGTTCCCATTACATAAACCAGTGTTAACAAAGTAAATAAAAGTAAATAAAGGAGATAGAAAGTATATTTAGCTGAGTGCTTTCTCCAAATCTATCGAAGTATAGTCTTTCATACAATGTGGCTGATACAGGTGCGGATTCAGATTTTAAAACATGCGTTGCATAAGTATAAGAACATATAAAATAATAACACTTACGACTAGATTCCACATTTAATTTTCCACATTACAGGATAGCCACATTTCACTAGCATTGTCCAAACTGTCCAATCAGTGTAACAAATATAGGACCCGTCGCTACTTTAACAGACTTCAAATAAGGAGGTTATCAATTCTCAATTCGTCTGTGTGTATTTTTTACCCTTCTGCGCCAGAAGGAGGGTTATGTTTTTCGAGCGTATGTATGTATGTATGTATGTATGTATGTATGTATGTATGTATGTATGTATGTATGTATGTATGTATGTATGTATGTATGTATGTATGCATGTATGTATGTATGTATGGGTTTACCCTGTTATCGCATAACTTTTTTTCGCAGAATTTTCTAATGCATGATCACTATAGGCATACATGACTAGTGGCATAACTTCACTTGGCATACTTTGTTTGGCATCCATTCATAACGCATAGTCTTCTATGGCAGATCAGTTGAATTGCATTAAGTTTATTTTCAGAAGTATTGTATGGCATTATTGCCTTTTCGCAGAGTATTGTTACGGCTCTCACTATTGTCGCATAATTTTGTAATGCATATGATCACTATATGCATAAATTACTAATGGCTTCATAAATGGCATAAACAACTACAGTAGTACCTAGTCTATCCCTTAATATTTTAAATGCGAAAGTAAGTTGGTTTGTTACGCTTTCACGCAAAAACTATCATGAAATTTTGTACACATATTCTTGAAGGTATTAGAAGTGATGAAAATAAGCTGTTGTTTTTTATTTTGTTACTTACCTAATGATACAAACTAAAATCTACCATCTAGCCTAACCTAACCTACAGTTTTGAAGCTAGGTACCTTTCTGCGCCCGAAGCAACTAGCATGCAGCATGCAAGCTAGCGTGCAACATGCAAGCAAGCATGCAGCATGCAAGCAAGCATGCCGCATGCAAGCAAGCATGCAGCATGCAAGCAAGCATGCAGCATGCAAGCAAGCATGCAGCATGCAAGCAAGCATGCAGCATGCAAGCAAGCATGATGATGCTCCGCTCGCTTCGCTCGCTCCGCTTAGTGTTATACATGTTCTAACCTAACCTAACCTAGAATTTTACAAGCACCAATTTGTTTTTCTCAGGCAGGGGGCTTCCGCCCCCCGCACCCCCCGAGCGGGGGGCGCAGCCCCCCTGCTCCCCCCAACATGCAGACAAGCAAGCAAGCAATCATGCAACCAAGCAAACATGCATGCACGCATCCAGCAAGCAAGCAAGCATGCACACAAGCACACATGCATGCACGCAACCAGCAAGCAAGCAAGCATGAAGCATGCAAGCAAGCATGCAGCATGCAAGCAAGCATGCAGCATGCAAGCAAGCATGATGATGCTCCGCTTATTGTTATACATGTTCTAACCTTACCTAACCTAGAATTTTACAAGCACCAATTTGTTTTTCTCAGGCAGGGGGCTTCCGCCCCCCGCACCCCCCGAGCGGGGGGCACGGCCCCCCTGCTCCCCCCAACATGCAGACAAGCAAGCAAGCAATCATGCACACAAGCAAGCATGCATGCACGCATCCAGCAAGCAAACAAGCATGCACTATGCATGCCCGCATCCTGAAAGCAAGCAAGCATGCAGCATGCAAGCAAGAATGCAGCATGCAAGCAAGCATGCAGCATGCCAACGCAGCTTCCATCCACTGCCCTAATGCCACATGATCATTATGCCTCCGCCTTTACGTAAAAAGTTATGCTCCCAAACCTTTAAACACAAATATAAGGAACTAATTAAAAATAGATAAAACTAACGCAGCAAAACAGTAAATACAACTGATCGTTCTCTTCTTTTCCCACTCCTACATACACACACACACACACACACACACACACACACACACACACACACACACACACACACACACACACACACACACACACACACACACACACACACACACACACACACACACACACACACACACACACACACACACACACACACACACACACCCACTGACACCCCTATACTATTTTTTCATCCTAGCTTCACTTTAAGATGATATAATAATATCCTAAATACCGTAATGAAGATATGTAATGTAAGTATAACTTATGTAGTATAACTTAAGTCAAAATTGTGTAGTGCCTACTTACCCTGTACCCTCGATGTATGTATGCTGATATAAGAGCAGGTTGGGACTGCAAATCAGTGCTGAGCAGCAGATCTTATTAGGTCCTGCCAGCGGACACTGAGTCCTAACCTATTGCCACAATGTGTTTTTTATGTTATTATTTTTATGCTATGAAATGTTTAAAATGTTTTATTTACTACCTACTTATGTTCAATGTTTGTTTTATTATTTGTTTATTATATTATACAACGTGTTAATGAATTAGCGCAAAACCTCATACACCCCAACTGATTTATAACAAAATAATTAGATTCCAACAATAATTTCATTATTGTGACAGTTAAAATTTAAAGTTATTCGCATTTTAAGTTTTGAGGCAAAAATGATTTGTTATCATTTCAGCACTGAAAGAAAGCGCTAACGTACTCATGGATACATTTTTATAATCCTGTTTTGGTAGTTAGTAGGGTGAGTGTGCCCGTGCGGTGGGTTGACATCGGGTTCAGAAAATTTTAAATTTTGCAAAAAAAATATCAAAAATTTTGAAAAAAATTACCTATGTTGAAACCATGATAATTCGATTCAGCTCTCGATTCTAAACAAACTACTTTCTAGTTTTGCGTTAATTCATTAACACGTTGTATACAGGCTGTACAATAAAATGGGACAGTTACTTAAAGGGGTGCTTCAGACCATCAAACTGAACAACTTTCTCTATGGGACCAATATCGAAATCGCGAAAAAAAATTCCGCTCTCCCATACAAAACTGCAAAAATAACTCGACTGAAATGTATGGGATAGCAGATTTTTTTTCACGATTTCGATATTGGTCCCATAGAGAAAGTTGTTCAGTTTGATGGTCTGAAGCACCCCTTTAAGTAACTGTCCCATTTTATTTTACACCCTGTATAATGATATGGATGGGTGCCTAATAAATGTTTAGCTGCACGGAAAGAAAAATTGTACGGTACAGCCATGTCATAAATCTGTTGTTATTTGAACTTTTCTGTTTGATGAATCTGTTTATTGTTTTGTGTCCTATTCTGTATTTTTGTGTGGCAATAAAGTGCATTTTTATTTTATTTATTTTTTTATTATGCTAAGCGAAATTATTCTAAACCGCCCTAATGCCACATGATCATTATGCTGAGCGAAATAATGCCACATGATCATCATGCTATGCAAAATTATTCAATATTAAATTCGATTATGGTAGTAGTATGCCATATTAAATTCGCATAAATTAATATTCTGCCACTTAGTTGTTATACCAAATAAAGCTTTCTGCATTGTTAATATTCGTCCAAGAACAATTATGCCAAGTATGTTATGCTACATATGTTTCGGACAGTGAAAGTTATGCCAGATAGACGGCACCCGTATGTATGTATGTATGTATGTTTGTATGTCTATTTCATTGGCACGCCCTATAGCCTAAACGGCTTGATGGATTTTGAAGTATGAGGTGTCGTTAGATTCATAAAAATTGTGAGAGTGTCATAGGCCATATTATTTTGTTATGGCGTCTGCGAATTAAAAAAAGAGGGGGAATAAAAAATTTTTTTGTTGAAAAAAATACAATATGGGTATCAAATGAAAGGTAGTAAACAGACGATTCCAAATATGTATATATTATAGTACTTTTATGCTACCATTTCGACACAAGACTAAAAAGTGTGAAATAAACTCAATTATTACGAAAAACAAAAAACCCGACTGCATAAAAAAAACTATTAACTGAAAAGAGAAAAACGAGCTCTATAACATTCAAATTATATATTTTGCTTAGTGTTGTTATAGCTGATTAGTGATTATAGAGCTTGTTTTTCTCTTTTCAGTTAATAGTTTTTGTTACGCGATAACTTTGGCGTTTCTTGATCGACTTGGATTGTTTTGATTTTCTTGTTTTGTTTTGTTTAAAAGATGATTGTTGGGTTTCTGGCCGCATCTTCTCTACAACGGAACACCTTCGGACGCGGTGGTAGAGTCAACAATGACGCCAGAAAGTTATCCATGTGATATTTTTTTCAGTGAAACATTTTGAGTTTTGAGTTTGATTTTCTGCTCCAAAGAAGATCCCCCGAATTGGTACCATTTTGATTTGGTAAAGATCTGATGACGCTTTGGTGCTACACAATAAAACTCCTCAAAAATTTACAATAAATCATTATCCGAGTTGTCCTTATAATATTTCATAATGGAAAATTGTGCAATAGAAAAAAGAAATAGCAAAATTTTGAACAAAATATTAAAACCGTCAAAAAAACAAAAAATCATGTTTAACTTTATTTCCATCTTAGTAGAGATAACGCGAATAAGCAGCTGAATCCGCTCCTGGATAAACGCCTAGATACGTCCAATATCAAGTGTTGAAGTGTTCTATCGGAACTCGATACATTGTATCTAGTTATAGACCTAGAACCAGGAACAAGCGCTATTGACCTAGATTTGGTCTTGGAATTAATTTTCGTTCAATGGGCTTAGATAAAACCAAAATGGGAATTATGAGGCATATCATTAAGAACGTCAGTAAAAAAATGAATGAAATGCACTAATAATATTCCATAGTCCATAATGCAATCAGATGATCGAACGTTTGTATGAAAAGTCATTGTTTTTGCGAATTTCCTGTAGGTTTCTTAGGGAAAGTGATTTTAGTTGCACACAATTACCTGTACTCTGTACTTCAATTCACCAGGTCTACTCTACTCCCTACGGAAAGGAAAAGGACATAATTATACAAAAGGCCCTCCTCTGGCAGAGTCCTGGGCGCCTTGGGCTCTCCCAAAGAGCCTCGGCGTGTGTTCAACAGTGGACGATGACAGTCTGATGATGATGATGGTTTAAGGAAACTGATAGTTCATTGACATTTTAGTTTGACAGGATTTGATGAATTTTAAATTAAATAACAGTTTTACGGATGTCTGTGTGGTGTCGGCTAAGAATAGCATCATCCCATTTCCTCTCGTGGGTGTCGTAAAAGGCGACTAAGGGATCTACCGGAGGATGGGCAGCAGCATCTTCTGAGTACACACATTCAATCCAACTGCGATCGCCAACTCGCCTGCCAAGCGTGGCGATTATGGCGAATCCTCCCATTTTGGGGGAGGCCTATGTCCAGCAGTGGACGTCTATCGGCTGATATGATGAACAGTTTTGCGGGTCGTCTTACTTTCAAGATATAATGCAGTCTAGTCTAGTGAGCCGCACAACAGTGATCCGACATAACGAAGCATTTTCCTCCTTTGGTTTCATCTAAGTCTGATTATCTTTATCATCAACAACACTTAATTGTCATTTCATTACCAACGCTAGGAAATAGAAGCGTCAGGACTGCTGCAAGAGGAAATCTGTCCAACTGCACTACCCACCTTTTGCCCGGGCATGCAATATAAACTACAAAAATAATGGGAAATGTACACACCAATATTACATATAAAAAAATTGAAATATGTCCACTGGCATGTTGTCGCGTACAGAAAATTAAACCAACAACTGCAACTGGATCGCAGACATTACACTCAGTTTGGCGGAAGACGTTTTCTTTTATTTTAATGAATGGAGAAGATAACCATTTTTTGTTTTATATGCCAAAAAATTATACAAAAAATTACGAAAATAACTGTGTTTTTATTTTTTTTCTATCTTTAAAACTGACCGAGAAATAAAAGTGCAAAGTTAACATTTTCGGTCAAAGCCGCGGACCGAGCGCGATATCGTTGATGACGTCACGGTACCCAATCTCAAGTATCCCAATCGGTAGTGTGTAACCACTTACATAAGCGGAGCGACTAGCGTTTTCATAAGCGGAGCGAATAGCGTTTTCATAAGCGGAGCGTGTAGCGTTTTCATAAGCGGAGCGAATAGCGTTTTCATAAGCGGAGCGTGTAGCGTTTTCATAAGCGGAGCGTGTAGCGTTTTCATAAGCGGAGCGTGTAGCGTTTTCATAAGCGGAGCGTGTAGCGTTTTCATAAGCGGAGCGTGTAGCGTTTTCATAAGCGGAGCGTGTAGCGTTTTCATAAGCGGAGCGTGTAGCGTTTTCATAAGCGGAGCGAATAGCGTTTTCATAAGCGGAGCGAATAGCGTTTTCATAAGCGGAGCGGGTAGCGTTTTCATAAGCGGAGCGAATAGCGTTTTCATAAGCGGAGCGAATAGCGTTTTCATAAGCTGAGCGAATAGCGTTTTCATAAGCGGAGCGGTTAGCGTTTTTATAAGAGGAGCGGGTAGCGTTTTCATAAGCGGAGCGGGTAGCGTTTTCATAAGCGGAGCGAATAGCGTTTTCATAAGCGGAGCGAATAGCGTTTTCATAAGCGGAGCGAATAGCGTTTTCATAAGCGGAGCGGGTAGCGTTTTCATAAGCGGAGCGGGTAGCGTTTTCATAAGCGGAGCGAATAGCGTTTTCATAAGCGGAGCGAGTAGCGTTTTCATAAGCGGAGCGAATAGCGTTTTCATAAGCGGAGCGAATAGCGTTTTCATAAGCGGAGCGAGTAGCGTTTACATAAGCGGAGCGAATAGCGTTTTCATAAGCGGAGCGGGTAGCGTTTTCATAAGCGGAGCGAATAGCGTTTTCATAAGCGGAGAGACTAGCGTTTTTTTTTTGTGTTTTGTGTTTATATTTAGTTCTGTTCTGATTAGTATTATAAGATTTGCTGTTTATTGTATCCACGGGGCTCACAATAAATAAAAATAAAATAAAATAGCCTAGTAATTCAATTCAAGTCAAGTTAGTCTTAGATAATCAAAATCACAATTTACATAAAATAAAAGCTAAAATTAGTCACAATTACAGATAAATTACAAAATAATTATTCGAAACCCGATTCGGATCGAGCCCATACATCAGTCATGTCAGATGTAAACCCCCATGTGATGTGATGTGGTTGACCCCCAGACCACCTAAAAACTGCCAAAATGACTCATTTTGGGTTATAGCCTCAAAATTACATTTATTAAAAAAAAAGCGGGGGGGTTTCCTCACCCCCCTTTTGGGGGATGAAAGGGGGAAATCCCCCTCCTCTCCCCAAAATTCATGCCGCAGGATACTAAACTTTTTCCTACTTGGTTATTTATTGCTAGTAATATGGTTTTTAGCAGGTATGTAGGTACTCGACTCGCAGTGTCTAATCATTGAAACTAACGATTTATTGAACAATTTTAAGGTTAATGATCATTATAATTTCAAAAAAAAACAATAATTATAAGTTCAAAACACCAGAGCGCACGAAAGCAAACAACTTGCCCGCAAAATGTACTACTACGGACATATGAGGCGGGCGGGCGCCCGCCCGCCGCCGTGCCGTATGGATACGATGACGTCACGCGCTACTCGCGAACACTGACGAGATTTAAAAAACCAGCGTCAACTTCCCACGCTTATAACTTTGGTAATATTGCACCGATCGATGTGAAATAAAAACTAGAATAATGTGTACGGTCTAGACTTTTATTCTACGTGCGTAAAATTTTTATTCGTCGTACGTAAAAGTGTAATGTTGTAACCTTGTTATCTTCTCCATTTATAAATATTCTACTGGCTTCGATTATTTATTTTTTTATTTATAATTAAATGGACTCTTGCTTGTGCATTAGCACTGCATTTCCGCCAGTGTCAAGTATTTTATGGGAGAATCTATCCCAATCTCAGGGATTGTTTTTGGACAAGAACAAGAAGAGATGGAGGATTGCGGAGCCTCGTGGCAGGCAAAAACGCGACGCGCGAAACCACGTGAGACGTGTGCTCGGGTCAGTCCCTGCAACGTGACTCCCGCTTCGATTATTATTAAAGAACTAGATGCATAATCTTCTGTAACATCTTACATTTTTTGTTTTGTTTGAGTTGACATAATTATTAATTACGTTTATTGTCAGCGAGACCGCGTTGTGCAAGATATTATGGCCACAGAGCACTGCAGATGTTCGTTTGAGTGCAGTTTTGCTTCTGCAATTTTTGGTTGATTTCCTATTGATGATCGTAGAATTGGCCAGGATCGTGATCTGCCTGGGCATTTCATGATACGCCGCTATTTCATGATTTGGCTTATTATTTCATGATGTGTCAAATAGAAAGTCAGGCAGATCGATGATAGCAACCTATTTGTCGATATTCCCAATCCCAAGCTAAACACTTGGTCATAATCATAATATGGCTAGGAATATCGTAAAGTAGTTGCATTTTATGTTGCTAGTGTCGCTGTTTCGGCGTAGTCCGCTTTGTACAAATAATATAAAAAACATAACACAAATAGCATAAATTGTGCGGTAAATATTTTAGTTTTATATTTATGTAGGTAAGCATATTTTTATTTGACGAAAATGGTGACTTATCATGAATTGCCCAGGCAGATAATGATCTGGCCAATTCTACGATCGGACTACTACATATTATCATTCTAATTATTTATTGTGATCTAAGACTACCAGCCGATTCTTCGTTTCGTGTATTCAGTGGTGTTTTTATATTTTACGGCCAGGTGTTCGGCTAGCCCAATATATCACCGGCAAATTATAAGTTTCCATATATACACTTTGATTTCTATTTGCCTTGATTCCACTACGCCTAACGCTAATTCGTCACAGATGCCTGTAAATTAAAGAAACAATAAACTTATTAATCGCGAAGCTGATTTGCAAGGTTTTTATAAGTTTGCTTAGAATAAAGTAACGGCTAATACCTCGGATCTGCATACAGACTTGCAGTTTTATTGTTATGCGAACCGTGTATGATTGGCAAGGTTGAAACGTGAACAGGCTAATTATTATTTATTATCATAACTTTTAATTGGTTCCGCTTGCGCTGGAAGTTATACTGTATAGATATACAAGATGTTAAATAGGGGATCGGACAGTCCGGGACAATTATACAAATTAGCAACTTTCAATCGAACGTCAAAACGCGCGCGTTGTATGAAAAATTGTACTAAATGCCCACAAGTGACGTCATCAACATTTCATTACTTTTTGTAGTTCATCATGTTATTAAAAATAGTATAGCTAGTAGTAGCTTTAAAAAAACTAAAAATGTGAGTATAGCGTTTTTTTCAAATGTTTTTTTACTAAGAAGATAAAACTAAAATATATTTTATGCAGTCCGCTCCCTTATTATTTAACAAACCAATTTAAAACCCGAAAATCGTTTGCACAGGATCGATAAAATATTTTGTAAAAACATCGCAGCATTACAAAGCGAAAAGCTGTTTGTTACACCTTGTAACAAAACACCATGTAAAATTTAAAAGGGTGGTTAAGGTAGATCGTAACCAAAATCAACTGTTCCATACATTTGAGTCGAGTAGGTAAGTACGTACTGCAGTTTTGTATAAAACGTGTTTTTTTTTTATGTTGAATCCATTGTTGAAAGTTTTTCAGTTTGATGGTCTAAACTCTAAACCAACCCTTTAAATATTACTAAGTTGTTTTGTTACTTATACCATTAAAGGCTGATAACGGAACAATTCAGACCTCCGTCCTACAGTTCGCATGCTGGTCACCCCATGTGATGAATGTCCAATGGATCTTCACAAATTTCTCTGAATGGACGACGTGCTTCGTTCTCCGTACCGCCTTCCTTGCCAAAAGGCAGGAGACTAGGACTTGGGCGCACACTATACCAGCATCTAGCAGCTTCTACTAGTCTATTCAAATATGAACTCTATCCTCAGGTGGCAGAGCGTATCCACGTGGACGTCCGCCGCGGCCTGTCATGGCGGGAGGCGAACGACCGCATGAACTTCGTGGGCCCCAACGAGTTCCAGGTGAAGGAGGAGGAGCCGCTCTGGAAGAAGTACATCGAACAGTTCCAGAATCCACTCATTTTGCTGTTGCTCGGTGAGTTTGGGTTTTTAACCAGTGGAAAATATTCTCGGCATAGGAGATGGATGTGTGTAATTTACCCTTGACATAATATTAGCACGACGACTATTTAGCCTCGCTAAAAATGATCAAGTGGCAGTGGGCAGGGCACATTGCTCGCAGAACCGATGGCCGATGGGGCCGAAGAGTTCTCGAGTGGTAGCCGCGTGCCGGAAAGAGCAGCGTGGTTAGCCCCCTCCCACAAGTTGGACCAACGACCGGGGGAAAGCGTCGGGAACCTGTCGGATGAGGGCAGCGCAGAACCGGTCGTTGTGGCGATTCTTCGGGGAGGCCTATGTCGTCCATGAGATGTCCATCGGCTGAGATGATGATGATGATGACTATAAGCCACGCTGGTCTCGATCATTCCATGTGTAGAGCTCGTGTCTAGAAATACGGCTCTCATCTTTATGTGTGATTGATTATATGCACACATAAAATATTCTCATTCCTTTCTCCCACTGTGCTAGGCAGAGACAACGGAATGCCACCTGCTACGATCCCGACAAACCTCTCTAGCTTCATGTATGCTAGTCAATTTGACCTGGCCCTTTTTTAAGCACATCGCCAATTTGGTTCGTATATGTGCGACTAGGCCGTCGACTTCCAACATTTTCACTTATCTTATACAACGGCAACGTGTTAATGAATAAACGCTAAACTAGAAAGTAGTTTGTTTAGAATCAAGAGCAGAATCGTATTATCATGGTTTCAACATAGGTAATTTTTTTCAAAATATTATAAAATTTACTGAACCCGATGTCAACCCACGGCACTGGGACACCCTACTTACTACCAAAACAAGATTATTAAAATGTATCCATGAGTACGTTAGCGCTTTCATTCATTGCTGAAATGATAACAAATCATTTTTGCCTCAAAACTTAAAATGCGAATAACTTTTTCAGCTATAAAAATAATTAAATTATTGTTTCCATCTAATTATTTTTTTATAAATCAGTTGGGGTGTATGAGGTTTTGCGCTTATTCATTAACACGTTGTAGATTGCACTCGTCAATCTGTTCTCATCCATTCTTTCCATATGACCAAACCATATCATCATTCCATTTGTCATTACGTCATCCTTCAGTCCACAACTTTCCCTAATTATTATTATTGTTCAATTAGTCCATTATAGTTAAACCACACATACTTGTCAATGAGAGCATCTCCTAATTTTGAGTGAATGTACGTTTATAATAATGGGCTGATGATTATTGTTTTCCACTGAGGCGGGGCGGAGACGACACTTGCAGGACGGACGGGACCACTTACAAAAAAACTCATTTTAACTTCAAATTTAATCAATCTATCACCTTAACAAATGCAACGTAGCAAAAAATACAGATACATTAATGAAATCAATATTAATTAATCATTATTTTTTGTGACAAATTGAGGCTGGCTTTCAGACTATGTCAAATACTTATCCAGAATCTTTTTTGTCGTAGTATAAACATTCATCACGAAGATAATTTGTTTCACGAAGATCATAATGAAGTAGTTTCGAAACGTACGAAATTCGCGAGCTGCCGCCAGAGCGAGCGTGCCAGATTCTTACAACACCTTTCTCACACCTGTGCTTTCATTTTATATTATTATCGACAGTACCTATATATACAGCTCTTGATTTGAAGCGTAGTCAAATAATGTGTTGATAAGACCATCAAACCTGAAAAGCTTCCACTGCGGTCTGCGACCAATGACGAAATCGCGGAAAAACTGTGTTCCAAACGATTGGATCCAGTAGGCATTAACGTTTTCTATGGAAGTGTTAGTGCCATAGTGATAGTTGGTCAATTTGATGTTGTATTGTTGACTAACTTCATAAAATTCCCAGAAGTGGTCTGGTACAATCTATTAATGAAAATACTAAACGGGTTTACTGCAACCCCAAAATTTTAAAATTGAACGTATCTTTGAAAACATAGAGTTGGGTTAAATAATAAATATATATAAAAATGTAAAAATTTTTGAAATTCCGCAGTGTAAGTTGTTCGGTTTGAAAGTCTAATCCACTCTATGATTTGACCACAGTTGAAATCAGTACCTGGGATTAGGACTTTGCAAGTATTCATAATTCTAGTACTAAGTAACACAGAAATGAAAAGCAGGTTGTCCATGCATGCCTAGTATTCAAAGTATGAAGGTAAACATGCTTTGGCTAGCTCAAGGATAGACTCAATTTATTTATAAGCTCTCTCAGTCGGTATTTTACTTACGTAGGTACATAAACGACCGTAATTTTTACCCATGACGGAATGGAGAACGTGTATGCGTTTAGGGTGAGAGGTTGTTTGTTTGTTTGTGTGTGCAAATTGAATGTTCCCATTTATCTCCAAAACGGCTTGACCGATTTAGATACGGTTTTCCGTAAAGGGTGTGTGATTAATCAGCGATAGTTCTTAGATAGGTGTTACGGTATTAACTCGCCAGGGGGCGCTGCAGTAAACATTTTTCTTTCATTAATATTAATGTATTTTTCAAAGCCTTCTAAGTAGACAAAAATATTAACACAATGTTTGAAGTATGTATGGTAAAAGCCATAAAAATGTGAAATAAAATTTACCATCAGGTTTTTTAGAACGAGATATAAATGCAAAATTTTTAATTTGGCGATGTTGCTGACGTAATTTTTTTTAATTTTGTTACATTTCTAAGCTCAAATTTGCTCTTAAATACTTATACCAAAAAAAATATCGATTATTAATTATTAAACCGTAAAATGACTGGGATAGCCCAGTTTAAGTTTAATGGGGAATTGGGGAGCCAATTAAGAGGATAGTCCTTGCACTTGGAGAGCGCCCGAGCGCGCTGCATACAAACGAAATTAGATCCTATTTTCAGGGTTCGAAAGGATATTCATGATAAATATAATTATTTCCACCATCCACCACTCCATCCATAAAATCAAATTGTTATTTAGCTGTATGTTAACCAAAACAGCTAAATAACAATTTGATTTTATTGATGGTCAGATGCTGACAACAAGTTACGTGTTATTAGTATAGCTAACTCTTATTCATAACCTCTGCCTCGCCCTGTTTTAAAAGAAATTAAGTAAACGACATTATAATCAACTGACACACTACTTACGCGACTTTTGCTTTCAGCTTTGACGAATAAAAATTAAACTTTCTAAGATAAAGCAACTTGAGTGAAATTCTATAACATAGCTGATGCGGACCAAGTTACGCCAGTCATCTTTCCAATTTAAGTTAGTCGACTTTCTTTCTTAGAATTGAAAAGCTCGTGGAAATTCGTAACAAGTTTCCGCTTGGTAGCATCCTTCGGACGGGCGGCGTTGTAAAACCTCCATTTTCGCGAAAAAAATTATAGCACAATACAAACAAACTAAATACGCTAAATACCGAATAATAAATAAATATAGGTAAGTATTTAAGTTTAAGGATAATATTGTAATCAGAATTGAAAGAGGTATGCGAAGATGATAGGTAGGCAGGTCACGACAGAGAATGAATGGCAGTAGACTTACTAGGGAGATTTATCAATTCAATATGAGCGGAACAGTCGAGAGAGGGCGTCCGAGGAGAACTAACCACGACCAAATAAATGGCCGTCTCCGAAAAGGACAAGTGCGTAGCACCCTCTATCGACGGAAGTGCATGAAGAGATGTATGAAAGTGGATGAAGCGAGAGAATAAGGGTTGAGACACATTTACCGACGGCGTCAGACGGCGGGCCCGTACAAAACTGTCATTTAGTATGGGAAGCTGTCAGCCATCGTCGCCGCGTCGTCGATGGCGGACGGCTTCCCATACTAAATGACATTTTTATATGGGCCCGCCGCTGGTCGCCGTCGGTAAATGTGTCTCAACCCTATGTTTGTTAGAATCGTAGTCCTTTTTTTGATGAATAAGTACTCAGACTGTAAAACAAAAATATTTGTCCACAAAAATGATGGCGTTAAAACGCCGCCCGTCGGAATGACTAGGTAGATAATGTCTTCCCTATTGTCTCTTTTCTTTAAATCGACAATCGCTTAATGGATTCTAATTAGGCTTTAACTGTTACCTTGAAGATAATTTAAGGAAGGTTTAAGAATTTAGGCAGCTGCTCTGCTATTGATTATGCATTTATAGTATAACATATGCCTACCTACATAAACGACACACTAGACCTAGGGAAATGTGGATATTCGTATTTATGAATTCGTGTGAGTTGCTCCAATGATATTTTACACTTCCATAGAAAATGGCGCGTTAAATCGTGCCGCTTCATGGATTAAACCTGCCACTTTAATTATCGTCTCAAGTAGGTCGTTGTTACTATACAGGTGAATGTTTATAACCTGTTTTATGTCTGTTTTGTTTTGTTGGCACTAACTTTACGCTTCAGTGGCGTTTTATTTGCCTAAATTTGTTTACGTACAGGGTCCAACCTAATATGCTGACGGATTTTTAAGGGGATGATCAGACCATCAAAATAAACAACTTTCTCTATGGACCAACATCGAAATTGCTACATAAAGATCAGCTGTTCGAATCAACACTGCAGCTAAAAGTTGTTCAGTTTGATGGTCTAGAGTTTAGACCAGTAGAGAGAGTAGAGTTTAGAGTTTAATCCACCCTTTTAAATATAAAAAAATAAATACAGTGTGTTTTGTTACATCCTGTATATTATTATTCTAAACTTAGATCTTCGCCAATCGGTTGGAATGAATTGTTCAGTATGGTGGAAAGAGACTGCACAAACGTGCTATCGAATGATACGAGACAGATTTTTGGTTTTGTACTAAAGTGTTTTTTTTTAATTTAAAAATCAATATCTAAAGCCATTAGCTGATGTTATGGCAGTTAGTTAGGTTATCGATGTTGCTCACCTTGTGATATCCTCTCCTCTTGTGTGTTGTGTACCTACCGTTGGAAAGTTTATAAAACATATCTGTAGTTAAATATTACAAACGAAACTGATCACGAGGTTATATCGTATACCTATAGCTACAATGCGTAATAAAAAACAAATGAATGCTATGTTTCGAACCTGTTTGGTACATCATCTTGAAATTATAAAAATAAAAACTGGTTAAGTGCGAGTCGGACTCTTAAGAACTTATAAGTGTGTACTTATGAGTACTACACTTAAATATCACTCTATAACTTTCTATTTATAAGGTTCTGTACCCAAAGTGTGCCAACAGGACCCTATTACGAATTTACGAACCCTTCGCTGTCCTGGACACAAAAAAGGCAAAATGAAAAATAAAAGAATAATATAATTGTAGATACTACTTACTATTATACTGGGTGGAACGTAACGAGGGACCATCCCTTCAAGGGTGCATTCAGACAATGAAACCAAACAACTTTCCCTAAGGAACATGGGTCGAAAAAAAATAAAAAATGTTGGACCTCCCATACAAAAGTGCGGATCAGCCGATCTATTTTCTATGAGAAGTCCAATTTTATTTTTCGACCCATGTTCCTTAGGGAAATTTGTTTGGTTTCAATGTCTGAATGCACCCTTGAAGGGATGGTCCCTCGTTACATTCCACCCAGTATAATAATATAATAGTAGAGTAGGTGCAGATTATTAACGACCGGCGCGTCCCGCGTGCAATCACACAGGCTAACAAGCCGTGACATTATACACAAAAACGTAGGTTTTTTGACTCGTATGTTTGTGATTTTCTTGCTCGTTAGTTTTTTTAGTGTCGACGCTGAATAACATGCTATATCAAATATTCTTTATTTGTGGTTGTCGGCTTAACTGTCTCTTAAAACTATTAACTAACAGTAAATATACTTATCTTGAAAATTGTCACAGATATAGGGTATCTCGTCCCAATTGAAGTACCAAAATCTAGTCCGAACTTGTGTTTGATGACTATGGCTTAACGATATAGAATACATAATAAATAATATTTAGAACAAATCTTTATCACACAAATGATTGCCCCTTGCGAGATTCAAACCCGCGACCTACACCTTGGCAGGCAGGCTTAATACCAACTATGCTATCGGTATAGGGATAAAATGTAATGTACTTACATGCTATATCTAAAAAAGATAAGCTTTACAATTTTCGTATTCTTACATTGTAAATTATCATGGCCGCTTAACCTTAGCCTGTTGTCCGTAATGTACTGTACCTGCTAGTACGGTTTAATTTATTAATTATTATTTATACCTTCAAACCTTAGTAAACAAGCACACTGAAAAGATAATGGTACCAACCGCTATAAGCTGGTTGGCTTCGTCTTCGTGGATATAAATCGAATTTGACTAGTTATTTATTTCAACAACTATTTGCAACATTACCAAACATTTAAAATTTTTTATTTTTTATTAGCGATCGAAGATTCGACCAATAGACACACATTCACACACATTATTACATTTATTTGAAGACGGTGTTTTACTAGTAAAGTCCGTTAAAATTTTTTGTAATTTTTTTTTTGGACATTTTATACCTTAGTGATTTAATTGTTTTGTTTTTAAATTTTTGTTTGTTTTGTTTTCAGATAGCCTATCTAACAGATTATGGCATTCATAATTGAATTATAGTATTCGGGTCTATTTATCGTTGGATAGGCTATTGAACACAATTATCAGAAACATGCCCTAAAAGTATGAGACAGAAATATTTCCAAGATATAAATATGAGTGTGTGGAATAACAATGAATATTTAATTTATGTATCTATCCCCTTCTTGCTAACAAGTGAATGCATAAATTAAATAGTAATAGCGGCTGAAAGGGCAGACTGTGACCCAATTTAGTACGTGATGTGTGTTGTAGACTGCTTTAGATAGCTCAGCAATAATATTGAACCCTGATTATCTTAAAAGGGTCTACTTCTATAGTTTACCTTAATCACGTTGTAAAGTATGTTAAAACTTGAAACTTCTGGTCTTAGTTGTTACTGAAAATGTGTACCAAGGACGATCAAAAACTGAACTGACTGACTGTTATGCTAAGGCACTTTACGCAGTTTAAACTAAATAATTCTAGATAACAAGACCTCTTCGGGTATCTTGACAGTTTTTTGTGGGGCTCTTTCTCCACACACATGCATTTGATCACGCCTATGCCCCAATTGGGTAGGCAGAGATAATTGATTGCCACATGCTACGATTTTGGCGCGCATCTTTCGCCTCTTCAAGACCCATATACAGGAAGACATTGAAATAAGTCTACGAATTTTTAGGGGTGTTTCAGACCCTCAAACTGAACAACTTTTACTATGGGAGCAAACCAGAAATTGCAAAAAAATCTGCTCTTCATACATTTGAGACGAGCAGGCTTTGCAGTTTACTATGGAACAGCTGATTTTATTTGTGATTTTAGGTTTGCAATTGTAAAAGTTGTTCCCTAAAAATTGGTCAACCCAATATCACCCTCTAGAATCACTGGTTACATTTATGGTCCCTCTTAAGGTATAGATCTGATTTAGTAGCATCGTGCATCTAATATAGCCCCCCCCCCCCCCCCTTTCTATAGAGTAGTAAATTACTTATCTGAAATTGTTGTCGTCATCTCATAACAACAAATATTTCCCCCCCCCCCAGGCTCGGCGGTGGTAAGCATCTGCATGCGGCAGTTCGACGACGCGATCTCTATCACCGTGGCCATCATGATCGTGGTGACGGTCGCCTTCGTGCAGGAGTACCGATCCGAGAAGTCGCTCGAGGAGCTAAATAAACTGGTGCCGCCCAGTTGTAACTGGTGAGTACGTTAAAAATCTTATCTAATTCGGTTTTGATGGTAACTTGCCTCCACCAATCCGTACTGGGACCGCGTGGTTCTACCCTTATTCGTTAGAAGCCTTTGTCCTGCAGTGAGAAGAATATTCAGCAGCCAGGTGCGCTGATGATATTATAGATGCAGCTGGAAATACTTGGATAGGCCTGGCACAAGACAGAAAAGAGTGAAATATCCTGAAGTGGTTGGTCAAAAGTGGATTATGGGCGAACTCGTCACGTCATTTCGTTCGCTCCTTAGAAGCTTTGTCTCCTGGGGTATTTACTGATGTGCCTGTGATGTGTCTGATGTGCTTTTGTGTGTGTGTGTGACCTTTCAACGCGTCTATTAATCTTTCATAACTACTTTAATTTTTTCTTTATTTCCCAGTCTCCGCGAAGGCAGCATAGAACACTTCCTCGCTCGAAACCTCGTCCCCGGCGACATAATCCATCTCAACGTCGGGGACCGGGTCCCCGCAGACTTGCGACTGTTTGATTCAACCGACCTGGCGATCGACGAGTCTTCGTTCACTGGTGAAACAGAACCGGCCGTGAAGAGCGTCCTGCCGAACAAGGCGTCAGCTGGGAGGGTCAATAAGGATAATATTGCGTTTATGGGGACCCTTGTCCGGTGCGGGAATGCAAAGGTTAGTAGACTCTACAAGGGCTACCACTGTCCAATTGCGTAACTAATACAAGATCTATCTGATCTGTGTACTGCTTTGGAACCAAATCTTCAATCAGAAGGTTTGAGAGAGACTCTTGGCTAGAAGGAAAGACGCCTTGAGAAGAAATGAGATCAGCAGCACATTTGTCTAACGACATTGAGAGGTTCGTCTTGAATCAGAATAGCACAGGACCGTGTCAAGTGGTGCAATAAAAAGGGGCCTATGCCCAGCAGTGGGTTGATTGATAATAGTATTATGCAGAATGTAGAAGTCGATATAATTCACCGCTTTTTCGTATGGACGTTTTAATTTCATATTCATTCTGTAGTCTAAAAATTTAATCGAAAATAATACAAGCTTGATAAAGCATCAAATTTATTTGAAACTATAACTTGAAGATCTCTAATCTTTAAAAATATTGTACTTTCAACACAAAATAACATTGTAATCACCTTCCCAGGGCATAGTAGTCGCAACCGGCGAACGATCAGAATTCGGTGACATATTCCGCATGATGCAAGCGGAGGAAGCTCCGAAGACTCCGCTGCAGAAGTCCATGGACGCGCTCGGGGCGCAGCTGTCGCTGTACTCGTTCTGCATCATCGGGTTCATCATGGTCGCCGGGTGGCTGCAGGGGAAGGCGCTGCAGGACATGTTCACCATCGGAGTCAGTCTCGCTGTCGCGGCTATTCCTGAAGGTATGCTATGCTTAATACATGTTCCAAAGAAGGTGTCAGGCGTCCGTCCTCTACCAGTGACATGTGACACATTCCGCATGATGCAAGCGGAGGTCGACGCCGTCGCTGCTATCCTGAAGGTATGACTTTAGTAAGGTTACAGGGATCGTCTTATGCATGGGCCATCCATGTGTTAGTGTAATCCACTACCGGTGTCAGTTAGGCGGTCGCTAAAAATGTCTTATATGCATGTCAAGGAAGGTAACAGGCCTCTTCTAAAGATACATGTATGTTAATTTTAAGTCCTACTGTACACAACTATCCTTTTATTATTCTGGAGGTAGACCTGGTGACTTGAAGTACAGGTGCAAACATACATACTTACCAAGCACCAGTCTCCTACAATCCTATACATAAATTGTGCAACGTACATGTGAACCTTTTGTGGAGAAAATAAAGTTTTTGAGTTTTTTTATTGTATTGTACATGTAAGAGGGGCAAGGCCATACTTCATGTGTGCACTATCGTAATCAATTTTCTCTTCCGTTGCTGGTATTCCTGGAAGGTATTACTTTTTTTAAGTAATTTTACAGGGTTTCTGCGAACGTCATGATTTTCTAGAGCCGGTAATGATTATGTTCCTAAAATAGACTTACTTTTGTTCTATTCAAAAAATAATTAGTTTCTTAACATTAATGTTCATTATCGGGGTCAGTTTCGGTCCTTAAGTGGCTTAATAATCATGACAAAAAAAATGTGTATATTATTAACTTTTAGTTTGATTATCTTTTAGGTCTACCAATCGTCGTAACAGTGACCCTAGCGCTCGGTGTGATGCGTATGGCGAAGCGAAACGCGATCGTGAAGAAGCTACCTACAGTCGAGACTTTAGGCTGCGTCAACGTCATATGCAGCGATAAGACAGGTAAGGAATCGTTATTTTTAATATAACGTTAACTGATAGTTCAGAAACGATTATTGCCTAAAATATTCAATAATGTACTATTTCAATCTCTAACCAGGAACTCTAACAAAGAACGAGATGACTGTGACAACAATATCGACATCAGGCGGACACATAGCCGAGGTTACAGGCACCGGGTATAACTCCCAGGGAGACGTACAACTGCGCGCCTACAAGGGGAGGGACCTGGATGTGGCCAGGATGGGCGTCTGTAGCATGCTCGAGGTGAGTCACTATGAGACACAGCTGAACTGACAGCACCGGGTACAACTCGGGGAGACGTACAACTGCGCGCCTACAAGGGGAGGGACCTGGATGTGGCCGGGATGGGCGTCTGTAGCATGCTCGAGGTGAGTCACTATGAGACACAGCTGAACTGACAGCACCGGGTACAACTCGGGGAGACGTACAACTGCGCGCCTACAAGGGGAGGGACCTGGATGTGGCCGGGATGGGCGTCTGTAGCATGCTCGAGGTGAGTCACTATGAGACAGCTGAACTGACAGCACCGGGTACAACTCGGGGAGACGTACAACTCGGCCACTATGGATAATTGGATAGACATATGAATAATCACAAACAAACAAACTAACTATCTAGGAACGTGAACCCTAACAGGAGGACTAGTCCATCGTTTCATTCGGTAGGAAGGCCGAGGACAGAGTTTTGTGGCGCGCCTTGGGAGAGGCCTATGTTCAGCAGTGGACGATGATAGGCTCATGATGATGATGAAAGAAACAAGTATTGCTCGTTCAATATGTCGTTGTTTGTGCAGGTGGGAGTGCTGTGCAACAACGCAGTTATTCGCGACGAGACGTTGTACGGGCAGCCGACAGAGGGCGCCCTGCTCGCGTGCGCCATGAAGAACAACATGCACGAAGTGCGCGACCAGTTCACCAGGCTGCATGAGATTCCTTTCAGGTTACTGTTTACTTGTGTTTTGTTCAGTAATAAGAGAAGATAAGAACATCGATAGGGACTCAATCATGCGGGTCCCGGGGTCAAATCGGCACGGATGACATGCCATGTACAGTCGCCATCAGATATATCGTAGCATACAAGGTGTCCAAATATTTCTGAGCAGTACTAATTTTCATTAAATTATTGACAGTAAATGTTACCAATTATATCTAAACGTGTATTTTGTCATAAATATGTGAACAGCGAATTTTCAATAATTTCTTTACAATGTTATTTAAAATTAACATGTAAAACAACGGTGTAAGGTTTGTTATCCGAAACTGTTCAGATGTTTATGGCCACCATGACTGCGTCGATATATTTGATGTTCTCGGCGTTCCTATATTTTTGATTAACTATGAGTAAAGAAATTATTGAAAATTAGAACTGCTTAGAAATATTTGACCACCTTGTTTGCTACGATATATCTGCTGGTGACTGTACAAATGAGTTTTTCTAACTTATGTACATAATATTTACCGACTGGTTTTAAGCGGTAAAGGAAAACATCGCGAGGAAATCTGCATACGCTAAAGAAGAAATTATGATGCGTACGTGATTTCTAACAATCCGCATTGGGCACGCATGGTGGACTGACGCCCATACGCCATGCTATCGACTCGACAGAAACAGAAGCTTAGGTTTCAGGAGTGACGGGCTCATTACCTGTTAAACTGGACAGAATTTGAGCACTGCCAGAAAAGTTAGGAGTACAGAATTTGAGCACTGCCAGTGAAATATAGAGTAGGATTTTCTGAATTTCTCTGATTATCTCCTCGTGGTGTATTCTAGTGACCATAAACTTATAATTGCTTTTTTAGTTCCGAAACGAAGATGATGGTAGTGAAATGCGCTCCAAAGTTCGCCGACGGCAAACCGAAGGAGGAAGTGTTTGTGAAAGGAGCCATCGAGAAGATCCTGCCGCTATGTACCCAGTACATAGACAGTGCGGGAAACTACGCACCTCTGAGCAAGGAGAAGCAGAACGACTTCGTGAGCGAGGCGTACAATATCGGCAGGATGGGTGAGTAACTTAGTTGTTTAGGGCCTATGGACAAAGTAACATTTCTATTGGCGTAGACGCTAGTAGAAATGATAGAATATATGGATTTGACATTGGTGATCGAAACATTTTGTCGTTTGCTTTCGCTAACATACGTCAAGTCCGTACATTTTTATGTTTTCTACTGTCGTTAATCGAAATTACTTTGTCTGGGGGCCCAGACTTAGATTAGACGGTTCTGCAGCTATGTACCCTGTACATAGACAGTGCGGGAAACTACGCGTCTCTGATCAAGGAGAAGGAGAACGACTTCGTGAGCGAGGCGTACAATATGGGCAGTATAAGTCGAGATTCAATTAAGCATAGACAGTTCGAAAACAACAATTACTTTTTGAAAATTTTTCCTTTTTGTATGAAATGACAACTAGTATCAAAGGTGTGGATGGGGCAGCGAAAATACCGTATTTCTGGCGCCCGTACCGCTGGTAGGGCTGCTGAGTACGGCCCTGGCAGCGGAAGGCACTGTGTTAGGCCTGGTTTAAAAGTACGTCACCCATTTACAGCTAAGGAAATCTTATGTCGAGTGTGGCGGTAAGCAAAACATGATACAACATTTTCTAACTCTCAAATATGTGTGTGCAGGTCTCCGTATAATAGCGTTCGCTCGCGGCAGCAGCATGGAAGCACTGACCTACACGGGCGTGTGCGGAGTGTGTGACCCCCCGAGGCCGACGGTGCGCGCCGCCGTCGACACTCTGCGGGCCGCGTCCGTCGACGTGAAGATGGTCACCGGCGACGCCAGGCCTACAGCACTCGCTATCGGTTAGTTGCACTCATACTGTATCTTGTTGGACAGCACAGATTACCCCCAATAGATACCGCATAATGAACATTTTGTTCACGCCCGAAGTCACCATTTTTGGCGGTAGGTGCGGGTAGCGGGGCACGAAACGGTGCAACGTGATTGGCCATTTCAAGGTCGCACTACTTCTAGCTCGCTCACTCGCGTTGCTTATATCAGTGAAAAACCATAGATGTGTGGCGAGCGTCGGCGGCCCTGTATGCGGTATCTATTGGGGGTAATCTGTGTTGGACAGTGACCAGTGAGGGTGAAAAAATGGAACGGTGATTTACACCTCTTTACGGTGACTGGGTTGGGATGGTGTGGTGAAAACGCCCATCGCCAAAGCTGTCGGTTACTAAGCGAGATAAATAGTGTAATAATTCTAAATTTCAATGTAGTGGCACAATGAAAAAAAGACATAATTTATTGAAACTGCTTTTGGATTATAGCCATGGGTAAGTATATTAAAAAACACAACTGTCCCTCACTAGGATAGGAACTAGGAATAATTCATCATCATCGTAGACTTAATATCTACCAACGTAAAGATTGTCAATGCGCAAGAGAAAGAACATAGTTATATGGGTACGTTAGAGCACGACATACGAAAACATTTACGAATACGCGTAATGTCTGGGACACCAACACCACACCAATAGGCCATATGACAATATGACACGCATTGTTGACGCAATCTGGTTGTTTTGTTTCAATTCTTACCCACAACAGTGACAGGGAATGTAAAAACAATATTGGTTCTTAACACTAAGAACAAAATAAATAGAAATAAAAGAAAAACAATAATAATATTCAATAAATATGCAGCTACAATTTTGTCATAAACCGTTGCTTGACAATAGTATCGCCCGAATTATTAGTTCAATCTAAACGTGGCATTAAATCTATGACTGTTAGGGTGCAACATAAAATGTTAAAGTGTTATTTGATCATTTCCAGCGCAAATGGTGGGCTTAGACGTGCTTCACTCGCAGTCCCTCTCCGGAGACCAGCTGGACGCCATGTCCGAAGACGAGCTCGACAGGGTTATTGATACTGTAAGACACATTTATTATTTACCTGCGACTTCGTCCGTACAAATTATGTGCCAGATTTGAAGTCGAATCATAAGCTATGACACAAAAAAAGTTTCATCAAAATCGGTTCAGTAGTTTTTGCATGATGCTCGAACAAACAAACAAACGAATAGACGGTTCTACAAAAGGTTGATTTGGAGTCAGGGACACCTAAAAAGTAGGGATGCAACGATTCGGCCATTACGATTACGATATTAATCGTTATTTATTACAATAGCCGATGCATTACGATTATTTAAAAAAAAATTGTTGTGATTATACTCAGAATGAGTTTTTATAGTGTTTATTTGCATTTTAATGAAACTTAAATCATTAAAAAAAACTTCACAAATTTCCAAGATTTTGTTATTTTTTCTACTAATTTGAGATCGAAGTCAAAGGCTCACTTGGTCAGCATTCTGATTTTTGGATGCGTAGAGGCCAATTTGCTTGAAAAACACAATATGGAACATGATTCTGTACAATCTTGTTAATCAAGCGATATCTCATCCGATTAACGTTTTAAAAGATTATTTTAAAATGTATGTGAGATATCACGAGAACGAGAATTAATTCCTCACTTCAAACCGAAAATCTAATCATAGGAATCAGTTGACTATAAAAAATAAAATATGTAAAATGAAAGTCAAATCTGACAGAAAAATCAAGATTTAACTCCAAATGAGCTAAAATGGCAGCAAGAGATCAGATTTTTTTAAATGTTATTTTTTTGCTATAGAATCTAGTATTTAGGTCTCATATTTGTCAACAAGTGCAATCCGATTTACGTTTTCAATTTGATTTAATAATCGTACGATTCTTACTACGGTGCACTGCATCGTTATTAATCGTGATTATTACGATTACAGATGCAAAACGATGCACCGCTTCGTAATCGTTGCATCCCTAAAAAGCATATCGTAATCTTTTTTCTTGTAAATATCTTCAATGTACACTTCTGTTACAGTTTTATAATAGTTTAGATTACATATGACAGACTACTCTTCAGTCAGAGTTCAGTCAAAGTTCAGTCATTCAATGTGTAATGAATGATTGACATTATGTACTGCGACGGTACTGGAATGTGACATTATGCTCCTGATCGCCATCTACTCGCTATAAGAAAATAGTAAGGGACAAAGGGATTGCATGTGCGAAGGGCTCCCGTACGTCCCGTCACACTACTGGTCAGAGTTTGAGCATTGATACTAAAATGTATCTCTGACCTCAATAAAGGGTGTAGGGTAAGAGATATTTTGCGGGGAGTACCAGTCGTTAGTGAGAATTGTTTTCCTGCCGCCTTTGATTTCAACATAATTGTGATATATCTGCTAAAGCTTTCTAGATCGTTTATTGCTCAAAAATATTACATTTGTTTAATTTTCAGGTGAGCGTGTTTTACAGGGTGACACCGAAGCATAAATTATCCATAGTGAAATCACTCCAAAGACTTGGCAATATTGTGGGAATGACAGGTCAGTAATGTGCCAATCGTGTAAAAGAATAATCTGATTATACAGGGTCTTAGACTAATTATATCGGGACGCGTAACCACGTGTCATTCTACTAACAAACTTTCTGCCATTTTTTGCGGGGGGCGAGGTAACATGTTATCCGCAACTTTGGATTTTATTCCCTATGACTTTAGATTCTAATTTTGAATGTTCAAAATCATGAAAAGTAGTCTCGTGTAAACCCCAAACGTTCTAAGTTCAAAATTATTGTTTCGCTATTATAGGCTGTCTCGTTTAGTGATAAGGTATAAAATTGGGTGTAAATGCGCAAGATTAATTGATCTAATACCGTGGCAGAGGGGAAATGCTACCGCAAGGCCGGTCCGGATATAATTAGTCTAAGTACAGGGTGTTTGGGTAAACAGTTGCATTCTACGAATAAGAAGTTGCATTACTTTAGCGGGTGATTGTACCCATGATACTGAACAATTTTCCCTATGAAACCTACAGGAAATTCGCAAAAAAAAAAATACTAAATGCATTTAGCTGATTGCACGTTTGTATGAAAAGTCTAGAAAAAATTTGCGATTTGCCTATAGGGGTCTTAGGGAAAGTTGTACAGTATCATGGGTATAATCAGCCCTTAAAGTAATGCAACTGTTTACCCTAACACCCCGTAGATTTATTAAATTTAGTATCGGTCAGGACTCGAAACAGCAACCTCTATCTAGTCTATCCGGGGCTATGCTTTTTCGTCCACTAAAACTACCAACACTTCGGTCGATATCTCCTCAAATCTTCTATTTTTTATTTGATTTGAAACTGTCCAACATGTGGTTATAATAATTGTCATTTAATATTATTAGATTAAGGCAGCTGTTTATAGGATAATAGGCACGGTCGGCCAAGACAGTGGTCTATCAATTTATCAACATTTCATAGAAAATAAAAATATCGCTAAGAGGATGACTCTTCGAATTGGATTTTAATATTGCACTAAAATAGGTTCACAATGATGACGTCAGTATGATGTAGCGGCTGCATCATACTGACATATTGTAGTAGCCAATCAATTTTGATTCGAAAAAAGTTTGTCTTCAATATTGTTTATTTGCCATAGATATATCTGATCGGAAAATTATCAGGAAATGGTGGTACACGCCCTAAGACTAGTTAAATCATGAACATTATTCTCCAAACTGCAGGTGACGGTGTAAACGACGGAGTGGCGTTGAAGCGCGCGGACATCGGTATCGCGATGGGTCGCAACGGTACAGACGTCTGCAAGGAGGCCGCCGACATGATACTCCTCGACGACGACTTCGCTACCATCATGTGAGTTTGTGATCTACATCCGACTATGTATAGCTGTAGCCAGACCAACTTGCCGATCAGCGTGGTATCTCGATGGGACAACGGTACAGACGTCTGCAAGGAGGCCGCCGACATGGACTCCTGGACGAAGGCTTCGCTACCATAATGTGAGTTTGTGATCTACATCCGACTTTGTAGACAGACCAACTTGCCGATCCGCGGTAGCCATCCATTATACATCTGAAACTGCTATGGATCTTTTTCTGTGTGCTAAACTAGAGTTTAGACTACAATGAGCGTTTTATTAGAATAGTAGAATAGAATACTTAATTTTTACAGAATTTGGTTGAAACATAATGTATATGTGGTACAAACATAATTGTAGTCAGGTAAGCAGGATCTTTTACAAATGTGTGCGCTGAACACACTACTCTCTTGAAACAAGTGGAAAGGGAAGCCGATATGATATAAATTCGTAGGGTAGGATGAGATGTAGCGGCAATAACCGGTCAACCACGCTCGGAAGGCAGGAGAGCTAGAGAAAAAATCATTAAATAATAAAATATAAGTTAATAATATAAAAGAAGTTTGGCGGATGGCCATTTATTTCGAGACCCAGACTTAGAGGTCCCATACATGAATGAAACTTAATAATATGTGTAGAGTGAAACAAAACTAACAAATAATTAAATTGATTGTAACCTGTAGAAGTTGGGGGAAAGGTATTTCTTCTTATGATACCTTTTGTATCAATTAGTGTGTGAAACTCATAATCTTCCTTATAAGATAGTCCACTCAATCTTCTACGCATTCATTGTGTTTATTTTAATGAAAATTCAAGATAACCGTACAATATTATGATAATGGAAGAAAACGAAATCACACACACTATCAGTTCAACTAAGCCAAATGCGTTCCGTAACGACCAAAAAATACTTCAGTGATAATATTAGATGAAAATAACTGTCGTGGTTGCGTTTTGCTACTGCTTTTTGGATGATTTGTTTATTTTACTAGTAATTTCTACTTTTGAATCCGGACTTCTAGAGATGTGGAAGTTTTTTTAAAAAATGCCTTATTTTTTTCTGTTTATAATAATAGAATAGCTTTTACTTTTCGTAAAAATGGCTGGGTCCAAATCTGCCAATGTTCTTTGGCTGTCCTGTCCTAGAGCGACCATGACCTTAAATATTAGGAGGCTGCATAAAAATCAATGTAATATTATTTATATTACAGCTCAGCAATAGAGGAAGGCAAGTGTATATTCTACAACATCCGCAACTTCGTCCGCTTCCAACTGTCGACCTCCATCGCGGCCTTGTCCCTCATCGCGCTCGCCACCCTCATGGGCATTCCCAACCCTCTCAACGCCATGCAGATACTCTGGATCAACATCATCATGGATGGTAAGTTGGTGGTAACATTGTTTGTAGTCGTACCTGAAGAAATCACCATACCTTCAGATACAAATACAACAGCAACGTCCGTATTACCCTTTCGTGGTGAATGGAAACATAGCTAAAACTACCAACCACCTTCTAAGGGTTCAATTGGAAGTCAAGTGGTGATAGGTTGTTAGCCTTTCCTCTACAGAAACATCCCGAAACAACAATATTATCCCGTAGGGTGTGTACCGACTGAAGTTGCTCTAACCTTTAGTTTCCTCTAACTACACCCACGTTACACCCCCGGTATTCTATACAAACGATTTCACGAGCTTTTAGCACTACATACAGAAACAAATGATACTATTATTATTTGTGAAGAAATTGCTCCCCACATATCTATTTTGCGAGCGATGTGCCTAACCCATTGCTACATTAGCCTAGCAATTCTTTGGGGCTAGGTCGGCTATTCGTAGAACTGATGGCCGATGGGGCCGAAGAGTTCTCGAGTGGCGACCGCCCGCTCGTTGTGTCCCGGCTTATGTCCAGCAATGGACGTCTATCGGCTGATATAATGATGATGATTATTATCTATACTGTAGCTAAACCTAAAAGCAAGGATCTCCTTTATTCTAAAGGCATAGAGGAAGCCATGCAATTGCAAGAATGTCCACTTTTTTGACGTTTGTGTTTGAGTGCGTGGTGTCAAGTAGTATGACAAAAGAGACTAATTAGAACAAAGTGATAACTGCCCTAATGTTTACGGCCACTTTTCACACACACTAGCACAAAAGTGACAAGTGAAAAGTGGACATCCGCATAAACAAAGATCTATACAGGGTGAAATTGATATCATTGGTATCCTTTTAAACTCAGAGTCTACCGATCAAACTGAACAACTTTTACTATGGGAGCAAACAGATCGGAGCAAGAAAAAATCAGCTCTTGCATACATTTGAGTCGAGTAGGCAATGCAGTTTAGTATGGGACAGCTGATTTTTTAGTTGCTCCGATCGGTTTGCTCCCATATTAAAAGTTACGTTCAATTCAATTCAATTCAATTATACTTTATTGCACACCAAAACAGAATATACATTTGAAAAAAAAGTTGTTCAGTTTGATGGGTAGACTCTTAGTTTAAAAGGATGCTAATGATATCAATTTCACCGTGTAGTTCCGTCTCCTTTCACTATTAAAGGTACGTCATACGACAAAAGAGACTAACTACAATCGTAAATTGATATGGTCTTTATGCTTCAGAATAAAGGAGATCCTTGCTCTTAGAGCTAAACCACAGAATAGGTAATAGTATATAGTTCTACATACAGAACGGCCACTCCCCGCCCCCCTCTGACTTCAGTTACCTCACCTCCCCTCACACTCTCTGTGGTAACTTGAGGGAAGCCGAGCAAGGGAATGCAGTCAGGCGCGCACACCCGTTGGATTTGACTACATAAAATATATTTTATTTCCTCCTCACAGTTAAAATAAACGTTGGAAAATAACGCTAAATTCACATTTTCTGTGATTCTTTAGCTTAAAAACTATTTTTAATAACAGAATGAGCTATAAAAAGTAACGAAATGTATAATGTAGTTCATTCGATGCGTGTTAAGTCAACCCTACACATATGTCATGCACAATTTTCGCAAAGTGCGCATGTCCGAACGTCATCATGTCAAATCTAAAACTTTGTTTGAAGTGCCGGACCTGTGGCTAAACTAAAGTGAAGCGTCGTTGTTCCGCAGGCCCGCCAGCCCAGTCGCTCGGCGTGGAGCCCGTGGACCACGAGGTGGTGCGCCGCCGGCCGCGGGACACCTCGCGCCGCATCATCTCGCGCGGGCTACTCGTCAACGTGCTGCTCTCCGCCGCCATCATCATCGCCGGCACTTTGTGGGTCTTCAATAGAGAGGTGACCTTGTTTGCTTCACCATATAATACGATCCGACAGATAATATACACCGTATGAGTTATTGTAGACACCCTCGTATGTAAATGAAAAAAAAAAAACTGATGGGTGACTGTAGAGGGTGATTGTACTCATGATGCTAAACAAAATCCAAGAAAACTATACTTAGAAAATTTGTGATTTTTTTTTTGACATAATGCAATCAGCTGAATTGAAATGGAACGCCATACGAACAATATTAAGTGTGTAGTATCGCGCACGTCCCCACACAAATTGTACTGGAAATAAATATCGCAAAAACGCAGCTATATTATCGATCGATAATAATGCACCTGTCTGGGGTGGGAGCTTTAGAATCAACCAATTGAATTTCTCAATTTTCGTCACTTTTAAGAATCAAGCTGTTTTATTTATTGGTTGATTTTCACATTTCCGTTCCGCTTTGGTGGATTCCGGGATTTCCGGGCTTTAGACTATATATTTTATTTAAAAAAAATTTACGATAGTTAAAACTAATTTAAATTGAAATTGAAAAAGTTTTATTGTGCAAACAGAATGTACAGCAATTGTTATAATAATTACAATAATTATACTTTTAGAGTCTGCTTGCGACAAAAGGGATCAGCTCAGGTTTGTGCCGGCCGAGTGATCTGATCAGAGATCACAGCGAGCGCAGCCCTGATTTTCAGCTGTACCCTGTTCTCACTTGCAATATTTCTATCATTGTTCACTAAGAAAAACACTGCTAGAGCTTCTATGCCAGAATCAATTTTGGTAACAACATTGAAGTTAGAAGGGCCTAATGATGAACTCTTATCTCCCCCAGATGTCGGACAACAAGATAACGCCGCGCGACACTACAATGACGTTCACGTGCTTCGTCCTGTTCGACATGTTCAACGCGCTCTCCTGCCGCTCCCAGACCAAGTCCGTCTTCCAAGTGGGACTCTTCTCCAACAAGTATGTAATCACCATCACCGTCAGCATCTTCACAATGCCATCTCATCAATCATCATCTATTACAGAACGTAAGCCTCTCCTAAGGCTTCTCAAGACAAGGTTCTACATCGTCGTCTCATCATCATCAGCATATCATCGTCCGCTGCCGAATATTAGCCTCTCCCAAGGTGTGCCACAAAACTATCCTAGGCCTTCCACATCCAGCCATATGGCCGCTCCCTGCGAGATACCGCGTCTGACCCCGCACTTTAAGGAGATTTTAGAGGGCACCAGGGCTCTGCCCACACGATAAGAGAGAGAGAGAGAGAGAAGCCGAGCATATGACTTGTGCAAATATCGGTCAATTCTTCAGAAGTGGAATTTCTCCCATGCTTTTTTATGTCTATCTGCACGCGTAATTTCGGCAGGTGTGTTTCTCCATTGTCTATGGTGATATAATAGGAGATCGGACAGTCCGGGACAATTAGTCAAATTAGCAACTTTTAATTGAACGTCAAAACGTGCGCGATGTATGAAAATTTTTACTAAATACCCACAAGTGACGCCATCAACATTTAATTACTTTTTATAGTTCATCATGTTATTAAAAATAGTATTCTAGCTTAAAAAAAGCTAAAAATGTGAGTATAGCGTTATTTTCAAATGTTTTTTTACTAAGAAGATAAAACTAAAATATATTTTATGCAGTCCGCTCCTCTATTGTGGTCCATGTTTCCTAACGCAAGCGACATACGACATACAACACTGAATACATTTGCGCAGGATGTTCCTGATAGCGGTGACGCTGAGCTTAGTGGGGCAGACGCTGGTTGTGTTCTTCCCGCCGCTGCAGCGCGTGTTCCAGACCGAGGCGCTAACCGGACATGGTATGAAACACAGAAAAGAACCCGGCTCCGCCTTAATGGAAGTCGCTTAATAGGTGGAGCGCGCGTGATAACGTAGCTCCGCTTATAAGTTTCTTCATTTCATTTAGAAAAACTAAAATATACGGTCGAATTGAGAAACCTCTTCCTTTTTTGAAGTCGGTTAAAAAGGTCATAAGGCACGATGCAAATTTTATGACGATTCAGCATTAACCTATTGATTCAGTCATAAGTATAGATCGGTAACTATTGTGCGATTCGCGGCATTTTCAGGGTTGGTAATAAGCGAGTTTTTTGTGGTCTTGAGTTTTTATAATTATTCTTACAATTCATGTTCTAATCGGTGTGCCATTTCAATTATATTCTGAAATTACCAATAATATGATACATAGATACAGTAGAGAACACGTCAAGTTCGACACCTTGATCTTCGTACTGTTCTTATGCCGTTTGTATAAAAAACAATATCGTACTTCAAATAATAAATCTCAAGCAAGTAATAGATCTCAAGCTTGACGTGGTCTTGACTGCACATGGCTGTGTATAGTATGGGTTAGTTCCCTTTGCCTTTTACAAACAGAAAAAAATAAAACAATGAAAGACGTGAAAATAACTCTAATTTGGGGCCGTATTAGAAAAAAACTAAAAGCAAACGATATGATAACATTGTAATTCTTAACCAATGATAATGTGTTACAATTGTCACCCCTAGAGTTTGCCGCGAGTTGCACAATAGTTACCGATCACTAGTCGTAAGACTTGTGAAGATAATGTTGAATTTAATTAGTTTTTAATTTTATTTGTCACACCAGTTCTCTTTTCTGTGATATGAACAACTGACATTCTTTAATATTTCTTAGCTATGTAAGTAGTGTTACTCAAACTATGACCCGAACAAGCAATGTCAAACTGAGCTTATTGTCGCCGCCGGTTTTGTATCAACGGCAGCAAATTATAAAATTAAATGCCACCGACTCAGCGCACGTTTATTTTATAATATTTCGACGTAGTTACTAAACATGACATAAAAGATAAAAACATATTTTACACTTAACATAATATATTAGATGTAAAGGTAAAGCAAATTATGTTGATTGCTGACAAATCATTATTATATTTTCATACAATTTTAGGAACTGAAATTCATAGTAGAATCTCTGTACTAGAGACTACCTAATGTCTTGGTCACGATTGTGTGTATGTAAATTAAATAGGTTTCTTTCTTTCGCAGATCTGATATTCCTCGTCTGCCTAACGTCGAGCGTGTTCATAGTGAGCGAAGTGAAGAAGGTGATCGAGCGAACGCTCAAGAAGCGCTCCTTCGGCAAGTTCTCGTCCAAGACCCGCGACGCGATGGACTTCGTATGACAGGAGACGGAGCGCAAGGCGCAGTAAGGCTCCCCGGGCCTGCGCCGGCGCCGGCGGCGGACAGTGAGTGTGGACGCACCTTTACTATCTCCGACGGTCTAATACACATCCCCCATTTATAATTTATATTTTTTTATCTTGCAGTATTTTTGTCTTTCGTGCTATTTTTTGTAACCTTTTTTTGTAGATGTCAGTGATTAATTAAGTGGAATTTAGTTTTTATTATTTTTTTAATTTATGGATTAGTTAGGGAATGAATTAGTTTTATTTTTTAGGGTTATTAAATTTATTTTTTATTTTCATGCTTTGTGGCCAGTGATGTTGGAATCGTGACTGTTCGTCCGGGTAGAACGTGACAATAGTTTCTCTGACATTAATACGACGGAATGTCATTGACATATAAAACGTCTTGCAGAGATTGTCCTACCTCAAAAGTGAAGTGTAATCTTAAAAATACAATCTGGACTGTACAAACTATAAAGCCAACTTATTAAACGACACTAAATTGTGTTAAACAATCATAAGAGAAATTGGCATAATATTTAAATCATATGATTAAAAATGAAATTAAAAATTTTCTTGACTTTACGAAGTCTACATTGGATGACAAGTCTGTCAAAAAACTTTTTACAGTGCGCTAAACCTTTCTGGTTTATTTTAATTACAGTATGACAACGTTTACGGATATACCTACCTGCCCAGTAAATTTCACACTTTAAATATAAGGTTGATTATAAGGTTTTGAGTATCATCGGGATGTGTTTGCGCGAACGAAGATTGACGACACGCCGAATAATTAAACGTTGATCACGTTTAAGTACAGTAGGTTAAATTACGACCATAAAAATTAATGCGCTCGTCAATCATCCAGACTAGTGCAGAGTCCCCGTCAAAACCCAAAATCATTTCGTAATTGAAAATCAATCATAACCGGTAGTCAAAGGGTGCAATATCGGGTTTTACATCTAAATCTAGCTCTAAGTTAAATAGCAGATTGAAGGATTGCGAGCGCGTTATTAAAAATTGTCAACTGCGCAGGTCGTCAGACTTATAAACACGGTATTGATGTACTGTACTATCTTTTTACATATTGACCAATAGCTGCCGAACACTAAAGCGTTAGTTTGAAATGTAATCGCCAGATCAGAAAGATTTATTGTACTGTACGTATTTCGAAATTTGCCGTTGTCAGGCATTTATATCAAATTGCATTTCTTGTGAAATTAGCATGAAATGCTGTAATAGAATTAGTAAGGAATGGTTGAAAGTATTTGCCGTGTGTGAAAGAAAAAAAAGGATATTATTCTACTTATATCTGTTTTTTATGTAAAATATGTCTATTTACTTTTGAGTTTCTTTCAAAATTTTAAGAGAAAAATATATGAAAAATCATTAGAGAAAAAAAATGTAATAAATTATATTTTGCTTGTAAAACTTTGTTGCTAGTGTGAAACATTTTGATATTAACTATCTGAATAACAAAAGTATAAATCTCCGTTTATTTTATTATTTTGCTTACATCTTAATAGTTTTAAATGACCTGCCCGAGTTTTCAAAATACCTTGCCAATTTGTTAAACGGTAAAACAACTTATTTCTGCGCCTTATGATACAAAAGCTAAGCATCACCTGTCGAAATAACTTGCGATTGTTTGATTGGTTGTTTATAGTCAATTAGATAAATATATAAAGAAAATTTTGTTTGTTAAATATTTTTTGCAACGATATTTTTAGTTTTACAATGATATTACAACTATTACAAGGTCGCGAAACGGTTCATAAGTGCTCAAGGAAAGTGGAAGGGACATTCGCGCAGCTTGATGACGTAATAAGGGAACGATCGGCCAATAATGGTGCTTGCCCGACGAATTTGAATTTGATTTATGCGCATTCAAGGCTTCAAGGTCAGCTCTCATGAACCGTTGCGCGTCCAAATTTTTATGCCCTTATTATAAAACCGGAAATTGATTTAACCGTATAATATTACACACGGGTGTTTTCCAAACTTGGTCGCGATATAAAAATAGGATTGGTCAATAATTTCAGATCAAATATTAGAACTTCAACTAGAGTTTAAAATCCCAGTAAAGTATGTCGAGGACCATAAGATATTCACTCTGTAAATAAATTCGTATTTATCATTGTCAATAGTACTTTATAAGTAGTTACCATGGATCTAGGGGCCGATTTAAATGTAGTTCCTAAAACCGTACATAATAAATATTGCTACAAATTAGCAAACATTTGATCTTGAATGCAAGTGCATATTAAAAAGATACTTCGTTGTTAATTAATCTATCGACTTCTTACGCTGTGCACGATTATGAACCCTATTTCAATTGAGATTGAGCCCTAATCCAGCTGTTTGGATCGGCAGTATCGTAAGCTTACGAGCTATTTGGCCCTAGCGGGAAATATTAACCCAAATTAAAAGTTGAAAAATTCAGTATCGGGTGGGCCTTAAAATCTCCACCTATTAATAGCTCTGCTTTCGTGCGATTAAGATACCGACACTGTCGATATCGTCAGAATTTTTCAATCTTTAAAAAAGCACAACAAGGCGATAACAATTGTTGAAAAACAATATTTCAAAACTTTATTCCATACTGGAAATGCTTGAAAATGTTGATAACGTGCGCAAAGTGTTACATAATATGTTACAGATTTTCTACTAAAACTGAATGATCGTTGTAGCGGCAATGTCTAAATTGGATTAAAGCTAGGATTAAAGTCACCGCTAGGCCCAAAGTGGGCCGTATTTAGGGTACATATGGGTTTCACGCGTTTGGTAGCGTGGTAGAATATGGTCCTCTAATCTATAATAGTAAAACAAGGCATTTGTCCTGCAATTGGATAACGGTCCGATCGCGCGGAAGACCTTTTGATATTAATCGGTCCTTATTATCAAACTTACTTTCATTCCATCTCTTCACATTCATCCATTATAGTTAAAAGCTAGTTTCTCCTTATTTTCATTTGTGTTAGACGTAATTGTAAAAGTGTGAAATATTTACGTCCCTTCGATGTTAATGTGAAAGTAACGAATATTTTATTCAAGTTTCAAACATGACTTAAGTGTGACTAATCTTCCTTACCTACGTAAAACTATTGAAATCTTATAAGCGATCTATAACAGATTTTTGCATCATTAAAACGTGCAAAGATAGGAATGAAATTAAAATTTTAGTGGTTTTGTGAACCTAGGTACAGCTGCACGTTTGAGAATTATGTTGATTATCAGAAGTTATGGTCAATACTTAACGTGTTTTTGAGATTTAAAATGGTAACAATTTAGGTCAAACAAAAAATAAATCAATTTTTTAAGGTCCATTTAACAGTGTATTATTTCATAATTTTAAGTACCTTACCAGATTTCGTAGTCGTCGGTTAGCTATGCATGACTGTATGAAAGCTATCACGCGGTATGCGGTAATGCACAATTTTCCTTTCATATATTCGCAGCCGAGTACCCGGTGACCAGATCGTGTCAAAAGGCACTAAATCAAATGGCAGAAGTGGAATAAATAATATAGGGTTATTTTAAATTAGTTGGCGAAACTGAACCAGGGCACTTGTTAATGATAATAGATAGCAAAATCAATGTTTATAATTTGTATTGATGAATGACAAAATTATTACTATCGTGCGTAGGTACGCGTAGTGCGTAGGTACGCGTAGTGCGTAGGTACGCGTAGTGCGTACAGTAAGCGTGGCGCGGGCGGACATTCACCTCAAAATCATATGATCAAGCGGGGGGGGGGTCATTATCACGTAATTTTACTTAGTAACAGATACCAAATGCGTTTCTTAAGTTTCGCCAACTAATTAAATTTAACCTTATATAATATTTAACATCAAAATGACATTTTAAAATTGAATGTTCAATAGTTTTACAATCTAAAGGTTTTGTGTTCACTTACGTCATGTGTTTTGTGTGAATGTCGGCTGTGATATCAAGTGTTGGAGTATCGTAGAAATTAGAACTATTCTACATATAAAATATAATGCATGTCTATATCTATCAGTGTTACATTATTGTTTATAACTAATGTTTGCACTTGGTTTGGTGTTGTAATAGATTATGGTTATTTTTGTTAAATAATTACTTGAAATAAAAGGGATTGTAAGAAGACCGTGCTTTAACTAACGTAACCTAGGAGTTGCCTCGTAATGTTGTGCTTTCTGAAGAGCGAAGTTGTGTAATTTTCTTCTCCCTTTTTATTCCAAGAGTTTTAAAGAGAAATACAGGTCTAACAAAAATCAATTTAGCGTAAGATGTTGCTAGTGGATACAAAAGTACTTAAAACTTTGTATCTAGCATACAACCCCTAGAAATTCCTTGCCATTCCTACTTAGTATCCACTAGTTAAATCATAGTATCATTATAATTCATGTTTGTTAGTCTTCAGTAATTTTTCTGCCATGGGCTTTTCAAAACTCAAATGGGATAGAAGATCTATAGCATAGACTGGCGCAGCCATTTTTTAACTGAAACCCTCTTGAAACCTATACAGATTCATAAATAACTAACAAAAAAAAAACATTAAACATTAAATAAAAAATATGTGGACACAATGTCCTAAAGCGTCACGTTGTCGAGATATTTAGATGTGTTGAAACGAAGTAAACTATTTGTCTTGCTCATTCGCTCACAAAAGTGAATTCGAGCAAGATACGTAACTAATCTATTCCTGGTTTCAACTCATATCATTCTTTATTCGCGCGAGTACGTATATTTTATCCCCTTTGCATTAAACGACCAGTGACCGTGATGCAGTTAAAAGTGTGGTCTAAGAATGGTGCTTGATAGATTGAAAGTTGGGTGGTTGCTTCATTATTTATTCACTCTTAGCTGGGCTCAGGGGTAGTCATTTTGGATCTAATTAATACGATTCTGTACCTTTCTAGAATAAAGTCCCAAGCATACAACGACGGAAACGTAAGTTGCAGATGAGGTAAAGACGTCATTAATGTAGTTTGAAGACTACGAATACAAAATAAAAGCCAAATCTTGCAATACAAAAATATTATTGAAAGAAAAAAATATTAGAAATTACAAATATCGTTTCTTGGACCGAATGTGGCTGGATTTTTGGAGCTCTAGATTTAACTACAGATTTCTGATTGTACATCTCGAAACTTCGATCATCAAATTCATATGTTTAGTTAGACTACTCTTCTGTGCCCAGCTTTACCTATTAAATTTAAATAATATAAAAATTATCTTTGTTGTAGTAGTATTTGTAAAAAAATAAAAATGGCGTCTTGTTTGCCATATTTATTTTAATCAAATTTATTTTGCATGTAATCTGTGTAAAATATTAGAATTACTTCCAAATTTTTTATTTTTTATTAAGCTATTAAGGTAAAAGTTTCATAGTAAACAGGGTGGAAAGGGGTAAAAACTGAAAACTTTTCGGTTAGAGAAATTCTAAAAAGAACTAGCTACCAACTAAGTACATTGTATTTGAATATTCAAGATCAAAATTTTATTTAATTTTAGTTTTGTCAGTTTTAGGGTTATATGACATTATTTCTTTAATAGGCACTAACAAAATTTGATAACGAATGACTACCTTGATTTAATCTGAAAATGAGTTTAATTCTTTGTCTTTCGACCTTATAGGCAACCCATTCAAAATTAAACCTTATTGGGTACTAAACACTGTTTGATCCTGTCGACCTTTTCATCGCCTCGTCACAGTTTGTACAGTATGTTGAAATGTGACAATCTAGTCGGCAATAGTATGGTGAACATGAGTAGGACTCCTGCAGATTTTCTAGTCTTTGTTGAGAACCAAACAGTTAAACCTTAAGAGCACTGTGGTGATACATTGAACTATGTCATATTGAGACATATCCAACTGCAGACCGCTACAGGTATTCCACATACTATGCACTTTAATGTTTTCTGGCAATTTCTCGCCAAGTGCTACAAGGTTTGTGGTGTAAGTGCTAGTGCTAGTGCGCTTGCTTGTATATCAAACAATACATTTCAATAAATAACAAGATTATTTAAAACTGATCCAAGTGATCTTTGGGCTATTTGTTACATTGTCCCGCGATTTAAGTGTTTAAAAAAAAAACACGTACCGGCTCTGCGCTTTGGAGTGATTCCGGCCATATTGGGTCATTAAAGACAGTGGTTTATTAAATTTTTAAATGTTCATAAACATCATAAGAAATAGCGTCGGATCCAAGATACTACCCTGGGGCACGCATGTTTCATAATTGACACAGGAACTAAAAGATAGGTTTTGGAATGGCTTTGTTTAGACGCCTTTGGTCCATGTTAGTCATTCGTTAATAAAATTTGAAAGAATCTTTTTAGTTAACAGTCAGATTGTGATTGCGAGTCATATCTTAGAATGAATTCTTGTATTAAATAAGCGAATATTTCTCATTTATAAATCTTTAGCTGTTACCACCCTTAAGGGTGTCGTGTCTAGCGGGTGAAATTGGCATCTTGAACGTGGTTCCTTTATAACAGAATGTATTTTATCAAATAAGAGGAGAGACGCTGCGCTGCTTTTAAACCAAATGAAAATCAGAAAAAAGGGAACAAGTCTTACTAAATGGTAAAAATGTATTGAAATGTGGTTACTGTCCGAATAAAAAAGGACCTTAATGAGATATGGTTTCTGATTGTATATTTGTTCAATACATTTTATTAAAAAGGTACTTTTCAATTGTAAATCACAATTTTATTATTCGCTAGATCTGTTAATCTCTCTAGAAATAAGTTTTAATGTTAAAAGCATTGCCGATTGGAAAAGAAACTGGATTTTGGGACGAATAATACGTTTGTGAATGTTTAAAACAGGATTAAAATCCGTACGAAATAATTCAGTGATAACAATATAAACGTGTATCAAAAGATTGTATTCATGAAAAAAATAACAATTGTTTCTTTGCAGGCAAATATCTAATTTAATTTAACTGGATTCACGTTTGAACGTAAGTCCAGTTCATGTAGTTGGACTTTGGGCCAAAATTAAAGAAAGCGATCATTCAATCGTGGGGAGACGACATAGGGAGACGGCCTTATGTACAGTTTGATTTAGCTGAACTTAGTGAATGAGTGAAGGTTATTAGAGAGTCTTTCCTTTTGAACAGTTTGATTTAGCTGAACTTAGTGAATGAGTGAAGGTTATTAGAGAGTCTTTCCTTTTCCAATTCGCGATGCTACCTACTTATAAAGGAAACTTAGGGATTGACTCTCTGTAATAAATAAGAACCTCTATGTAAGGCCTCTAAAACATTTGTGTAGAAAATTAAATGAATTTAATGTATTGTATGAGAAAGTTTAAGAAAATAATCTATTCATTGATCAAACTATTAATCGTAGTCTTTTATAAAGTCGATGGGGAGTGAAATCGTTTTGAAATCAATTAGTTATTTACTGGACTTATGACACAGATTATTTAATAGTTACTCTTATGATATTCATGATATAAATGCTAAACAAGTTCATAAATAAAATACATGGATCATCAGCTAAAAGAATGAAAAAGTTAATAAGTAAATAAAACGGCTATGTTTAATTAAAACTAGAGCGTAGAGTAACTATTATGTTTTAATAATTAAATTTTTATTAGAAACCCATGCAAATTGTAAAGTTTAAATTTAAATAATTAAATTTAAATGTTGTAGCTCAATATAAAACCATTAATCATTTGAATAATAAAAATTGCACGTTGAAAAGGGAGTGAACAAAAGAGAAAGTCCTGTGTGACAGGTGATTTACATAGGTATATAGTCCGAGATCCGACCGTAAAATTATGCACCTATTCCTTAGGCGAACGAAATGTAATTCTAGTATACACTTTACACTATAGGGTTGCCAGGTCCAAATATGTCATTTTTGAATCTGGCAACCCTAGTCTTGCGGCAGATTGAGAGGTGGCAACCCTAGTTTTTAAAGTACTTTAGACCAGTCTCCTTCCGATGGCACCTCATTCACTTCCCTAACAAACACGTGGAAAAAGTTATACCAAAAATTATAATGGAAAAGGCACTTGCGGCAAGATTTTTTTAGGCAACTTGGCGGCGTTGAATTAACCCCTGTATAAACATAAACTAGAATTACATTTCGTTCGCCTAAGGAATAGGTGCATAATTTTACGGTCGGATCTCCGTCTAATAGGTACCGCATTAAATCAAACAAACGAAACGATTTCATTCCCAGTCGATATTTTGTATTCTTCATACAAGTCTATAAATTTCATCTCTATGCCTATTTATGATGGAAATGAACCACTATCAAGTTTAAGTTTTCTTTACTGTTCGAGCGATGCAATTTTAAAGATTTCTTCTATGTTGTGGAACTAAAATAAATATAATTGATATCGAGTTATGCAAACATTACACTGATCTGAATTCACAGCCTAATTCTTTACATAGGAATCCATCGCTATACTTAGTAAAAATAAATAGATACGAAATTAGGTAATGAATGCTGAATCTGTTTCTGGATTCACAACAGTGTAATTAATGTCTGTATAATTTTCATTGTACCACCAGAAAACATAGTACATTACTGCAGCGGCCAGCAACAGAGGCATTTTAGATTCACTTACGTATGTGTGCCTCGGCTTCGCCTCGGCCCACATTTACACGTTCGTCCATCAATGCCTAGTTGTGGCCAAGGCTTGTATAGTACTTTTCTCAAACAATGCGCAGAAATTAAAACAGTAAATTTTCTCAAATAATTCGCGGAAATTAAAACTCTTTTCAAAATCAATGACGTACAACGAACAACAATTTGTTTTTTTTTTTTTCAATAAACAGCTTTCTATTTGCAAGCCAGTTCGAAATTTAAATAAAACCTTTGATGAGTTACCTCCTTGGTCGCCATGTTTCGGAGAAAAAGATCGTTCCATTTTTAAATTACACGACAGATATGAGTTTACTATGTAATTTACTTGGCCGCTAAACACGACAGATATGGATTTTCATACAACATTGCCGGCCGCTGCGCGCATGTATTTGGCCAGTACTGCAATTTCGATTTATCTAGAAGAAGGTTGTCAAAATAATGCTCACATTTCCAAGCATGTTTGAGAAAAAACTGTTTCATACAAGCCCGCGGCGGCCAGTGATGTTTCTACCAAATTGCCGCTCATGTACGTGAACGTGCACGCATTGCCGCACGCTGTGTATGTACGGATGTACCGGCCGTCGGCGCCGGCGCCGCCGCAAGCTTGTGTCATGCTGTTTTTGGTAGTATGTCTATTTGGTGGTATCGCTGCGGACAGTAAAAATATCTTAATTCATAAATTGTAAACAAAACGAATATAATTCGTCAAGATAATGTAAAACACAGTCTGTTCGCATACTATATAGTGAAGAAAAAATATGAATATCCTACAGTTGTGATAGAAATACCAATAATTATGTAACTTAGATAAAAATGAGAAGTTGAATAAATGAATTAGTATTAGTATCTTTAGTTATGCGGACAGACCAACAACTTAGGAACACGATGCAAATAAATAATAGTCCAAAATTATTTCGTGGTTTGATTTTCTTACATACTTTCTTTGCTAGGGTACCGCACCAATCAATCGATATCATCGATGTTAGGTACAATGAGATGAGTCAACGTTGCGTCGGTCGACCATTTCTTCTGGTTGGCCAAAGCTACAAAACCAATCGATAGGTTAGTGTGGTGTAAGAAGCCGTGGTGGTCCAGTGGCGAGTAACCTTGCCTGCCGTGCAGGAGGCGATGGTTCGATCCCCGTCCAGGCCGACTCGTACCAATGAGTTTTTCGGAATTTATGTACGATTTGTAACACCACTGGCTTTTCGGTGAAGGAAAACATCGTGAGGAAACCTGCATGCTTCAATTTCGAGGCATGTATTGTACCCACTGTCCATTACAAGTGGCGACGGGCTCACTCCCCGCCACACTGGACAGAGTTACGGTACTAGTGAAACGTGGATGTTCTGAGTTTTCAGAATATCTCTGACTACCCCCTCGGGGAATATAGTCGTGAGCATATGCATATGCAGGTTAGTGTGGTAACACGGTAACACCCATCAAATTCAAATGCATGATGTTGAGGTCAGATGTATACCCAAAACCGAAGATCATCAAGAAAAGAGTGATGAATGCGTTGGAGCATGTTGTCCTGCTTCCACCAATCAGCACTGGATCCGCATGGTGGAGGATGCCACTCTCTCCCACACAAGCAAGGCAAGCCCTAAGTGTGCCCACACATAACTGCGACGTCGTATCAGAATAATCATACATATTATGTCATCGAGCGCTGGCAGATATTTGCGATGCGATGCGACGTCGCAGTTATGTGTGGGAGCCCTAAAGTGGGTCATCGCACTGATATACAGGGTGTTAGTGACAGCCTAGCAAATACTGAAACGGTGAACTAAGACCATCAAACTGAACAACTTTTACTATGGAGCCTACCGGAATCGGGAAACGCGAAAAAAAATCCGCTGTCCCATACAGTCTGGTAACTGGTACCTAGGTACAGTAGTTTTGTATGGGACAGCTGATTTTTTTTTCGCGTTTCCATAGGTAGGCTCCGTAGTGAAAGTTGTTCAGTTCGATGGTCTGAGTTCACCGTTTCAGTATTTGCTAGGCTGTCACTTACACCCTGTGTTACACATTGCCTTTTGTGTGTAGGTAAGTAATATTTTACTGTCATTTATAGGTATTGTCCTGTTACAGTTTTTGCACCACAGAAAAGCCCACATTTGAGTCCATTTACCTTATTTTCATAATAAATGTCTTACAAATAAGTTGCAAATAAGTATATAAATGTAATAAAATTATTTAATAATACATGATAATAATTATTAATTTGGATACAAAACGTGCGCAAGAGTGCAGTAAAAACCCTCATATAATAATGTGAATCAATGGACAAGGATGTTGTTAAAATTAGCAATGCCTTTTATTTATTGTTAGTATACAGGGTGTAACAAAACACCCTAGTAATACTTAAGGGGGTGCTTCAGACCATCAATCTGAATAACTTTTACAATGGAGCCAACGTCGAGAAAAAATAAAAAAAACCTGCTGTCCCATACATTTAAGTCGAGACGGTACTGCAGTTTTGGATGAAAGAGTGGATTTTTTTTCGCGATTTCGATGTTGGCTCCATAGTGAAAGTTGTTCAGTTTGATGGTCTGAAGCACCCCCTTAAGTATTACTAGGGTGTTTACCCTGTATAAGTGTAATGTAAGCTTAGGTACCTATTTATAATTGTGCGTTACATATTTTAGGTGGTGCTTTGGTGATGGCTATACTCGACCCAAATGTTTGGAATCTAAACTATTATAAAACTGTAACAGAAAGTGTGTCTGTACATTGAAGATATTTACAAAAAAAAAGATTACGATATGGTCTTTAGGCTTCCCTGATTCCAAATCACCAATTTTTGTACTTTTTGTCTGTCTGTTTGTTTGTTTGTTCGTGTGTTTGTTTGTTTGTTCGAGCATCACGCAAAAACTACTGAACCGATTTTGATGAAACTTTTTTTGTTTGATAGCTAAAATCTGGTATATAATTTATGCGGAAGAAGTCGATAGCGGCACCATAGTTCACCCATAGTGAAAGTTGTGCAATTTGATAGTCTGAAGCGACCCTCGTAACATGTACTCCCTATATAATTATTAAACTGAAACAAATACAAAATAAAGATTGAAAAATCTTTGTATAAGACGGGACTCGAACAGCAACCTGCTATAGGCGAGGGCTGTGCTTTCTTCCATATTAATTAAAATAGTTATAGCGTACCAGTGATTACTTGTTCAGTGCACATGACTATAACATCTTACTCATAATATCACTACATAGTATAAAACAAAGTCGCTTCCTACGTCGCTTCCCGCTGTCTGTCTGTCTGTCCCTATGTAGCGTAGGTATGCTTAGATCTTTAAAACGACGCAATGGATTTTGATAGAGTGATTCAAGAGGAAGGTTTATATGTATATTATTATCAGCATTGCACCCGTGCGAAGCCGGTACCTATAAATGTGACAGTTTGGATGTTTAGATGTTTGTCACTTCATCACGTATAAACGACTGAACGAATTTGGATGAAATTTGGCCCGCAGATAGAATATTATGTTCTGGACTGAAAAATAAAAAAATGAAATATTTTATTTGTATCTATACTTAAATACAGTTTCAGAAAGTTGTTCTGCATAAAAGGATATACTTACCTAAATTTTTAGGCAGACGGAGTCGCGGGCTACAGCTTGTGTTAATATAGACTAAGCCTTAGGGTCAGCGCACACCCAGCGTAAAACTGTTCGAGCATGCGCGAGCAGGTTTCATTGATTCAATTGATAATGAACTCTATTTCCATTGAAATAAAGTTGAAAATAGCTTGCAAGTGATTAAATCCCTTCAGCGTCTGTTCGAGTATGCTCGCGTATGCTCCTCGCGGCGACGGGAGCAGTCGCGAGCATGCGCGCGGATGCTCGCGCATGCTCGAGCATGTTCGAGCATACGCCCGTGTCGATGCTTGCGATCCGTCGTAAGTGTTGCCACCTCGGCCGGTTTCGGACTAAATCTAGCATATTTTTTAACTACTTTAGCCCGAAAAGGGCAATTTACTACAGATAATATTATATAATAATCGAACTCTTTTTGAAAATACAAAGAAAATCTGAAAGGTCGAAGCAGATTTAGTAGGTTTTCAAATTGTTCATATTCCATTTTATAGTTCCTAGCCATAAAATAACTGTCCCTAGAACTTTAAACCGTAGCACAGCATAGGGCGTATAATTTCCCAAATATAAGTACATCTTTCTTGCCTCTTTTCATCTTATTGATGTGCTCTTCTTGCTCCTCTTCCTTTGCTAGTAACCCAATAATTACCAAATCCCAGTCTACCATACTTTAAAATTGTTGTTATCGCACGTCTTTACTATAAAATAATGTAAACACAACGCAAAATTCTCTACGTCAACTGTAGCAACACGGGAGCATCGGCGAGACTGTTCGAACACGCGCGAGCATGCTCCGCCGCTGCCGCCGGCGGATTTTGCCGCTAGGTGTGCGCGACTGCAAAGAACATGCTCGAGCATGCGCGAGCAGTTCTACGCTGGGTGTGCGCTGACCCTTAGTTCTTATGTCAATAAATATTGGAAAATTAAACAAGTATTTTGAAGTAAGTAATTGTTTATTACACTTCTTCACCATGTGGCAACATTTTGTTTAATATATGTATATTTATACAGGGTTAGAAAAGACATTGTACTCATGATACTGAACAACTTTTCCAAAAGAACATACCTAAGTAAGGGAAACTCGCAATAAAATGTTTAACTTTTCATAAAAACGTTCGTGTCCTACAGGTTTCTTAGGGAAAGTTATTATAGGTACAATCACCCCTGTTAACCCTAACAACCTATTACAAAATGCAATCGTTATTCTTACAAATCTGATCACATTAGCATGATTGTGATGTTTCTTTTTGACTTACATCTTTGTAAAATCGCTTCAAAGGGCGTAAACCCTAACATGCTCGATACTAAGACCACTGGTGTCGTCGTACCAGGTCGGCAGCCACTGACCCTGGGCCCTCCAGAAGTTGAGCATGGCTTTAGTAGCCTTGTTCATCCAGGGTTTGTCTGGTTCATCGGGGAAGTCGTGGACACCGCCCACATTCAGGCCGATTGAGATGTAGAACTGTGGGGGAGATAAGGATACCTATATCTAAACTATTATAAACCTGTAACAGAAGTGTGTCTGTACATTGAAGATATTTACAAAAAAAAATTACGATATGATTTTTAGATGTCCCTGATTCCAAATCACCAATTTTTGGATTTTTGACAGACAGACAGTCTGTTTGTTTGTTTGTTTGTTCGAGTATCACGCAAAAACTACTGAACCGATTTTGATGAAACTTTTTTTGTTTGATAGCTGACTTAAAATCTGGTATATAATTTATGCGGACGAAGTCGCGGGTAAAAGCTCGTGGTGTATAATTGGTAAAAATAAAACACTATTTGTAAGATTTTTGAATAAGTTGGGTTTGTCGATAGTGAAAGGATACCTACATTGGTATTTAGGTATAGCGAGCGACCAATCACGGTTATATTGGGAGTAAGCAATAAAGTCATTAAAAAAAATTGTTAGTAACTAGTTACTTATTCAATCAATCAACTTAAATTACAAATCAACGGCAACGCATCAAAAATGGCAGATTCAAAAGTGCCTTCACATATTTAGATTGAGGGCTCTTTTGAATTTGACTTTATTACAATAATCTCCTTAAACTTTGAAAGAAATTACCAAAGAAGAATAAGAATTCACTAATATCATCATCATCATTTCCGCCTTTTTTATACCTACTGCCACTGCTGGCTGGACATAGGCCTCCCCCAAAAGGGAGGTTTTGCCGTAATCGCCACTCTTGGCAAGCTAATACTAATATATTCTAGGTATTATACCAAAAAGAAGCAGTAGTTAGTTACTAGCGAGCGCATACTGAAGTGAAGACTAGAGAAAGACCCAATTGGGTAATCTTTCAATAGTCCGCTTTAAGCAATATGCTACGAGCGAGACTGCTATGGCGTGGCAAAATTTGACGCGCTATTTTCTATGAAGATAATATCATTGCTTAAAGTATTATTATCCTGTAATACAAGCCTACATCGCGCTATCAAAGTTTAGCAAGCACCTCAAACGCCAGTAATTACCAGTTCATCAAAAGGCGCCATGCCGGTGCCTTTCTGCCACTGGCCGGCTCCCAGCACTCCATTCTTACTCGCCTCCTCAAAGAACCCTTGGCCAGGTCTCACTTCTCCGTATTGTTCACCATCGACCAGCATCGTGATGCTTTCTGGAATAGTTTAATAATTTAGGCCCACCACACACATACGGAATTGTCCACATACGGAATCCGGAATCCTGAATCCGGATTACGATTTCGAAGGTAGGTATGGATTTTCCCCCTCCACACCAAGATTGCGTTCTGAATTGCGCAGCTGTCAAATACTATACAAAATCACAATCCTGATTCGGAATTCCGGATTGCAATTCCGTATGTGTGTGGTGGGCCTTAGACGGAAGATCTGCACTCCGATATTTTTATTACTAAACAAATTTTAAGGGTGTTATTGTGTGTATTAAACTTCCGCTAAAGAACATGGGTCGAAAAATGTAAAGATTATTTGGGATTCCCATAGAAAATAGATCGGCTGATCCGCACTTTTGTATGAACGAAAGGTCCATAAATTTTTTACATTTTTCGACCTATCTTTCTTAGGGAAAGTTGTTTAGTTTCATTTTCTGAATACACCCTTAAAATTTATTCTAGTAAGTAGGTAGATACCTAATTAAATAATAGTGGTGTTGATATCTTCTTCTAAGGGCAAAATTTATTTGGGAACAAACTGATCGTGGTCCTCGCGGGAATTTGCTTATCAAGACCGATCTATTACGTATATAGTATCCAGTTACAGTTTTCCGTCTATTATATAGACCTATTGGCAATAACCCCCCTGGATCCGCTCTTGAGTAGGTACCTATATCCCACTCGTGAGAAAGCTTGTGTCTTGCACGCACTGGTTTTCATTTGCTTCTAAGGAGAAGCAAAAAAGGAAGCAAGGAAAGCATGTAAGGACATGTCAGCATGCTGTAGTGTAAAGATTAGCCAGTAAGCCAATGGTAGTTATACATAGAGGCTAACTGCCCAGGGTTCGCCAGACGAAGTCGGGTTTCGTCAGTCGGGGAGGCTCTTTCCTTGCACCCCGAATATTAGGTCAGGACGAAACTGACTGTATAGTAAACTCAGTTTAACTCAATCGGCCGATATTTCTGTCAGTTCTTTAAAATAGGATATAATATTAAATATTATACAGGGTGTAACAAAACACCCTAGTAATACTTAAGGGGGTACATCAGACCATCAAACTGAACAACTTTCACTATGGAGCCAACATCGAAATAGCGAATAAAAAATCCGCTCTTTCTCACAAAAGTGCAGATTTTTTTTTTCTCGACGTTTGCTCCATAGTGAAAGTTGTTCAGATTGATGGTCAGAAGCACCCCCTTAAGTATTACTAGGGTGTTTTGTTACACCCTGTATAGAAACTTACCAGGTGACCAAATTAAGCTGTAATTATGAAAATCCTTATTCCAATTGTCGAAACCAACTTTTTCTTTTAAATGAGATGAACTAAAAATAAAATTCAAGTATTAGGTATTTAAGATTGTTTGGAATTTTAATGACTAAACAAATTTTAGACGTTACACCATACCGGTAAGGTTCAGAATCGCTCATGATGGGTCCTCCATACAAAGCCTTAGAGTATTTCACGTTTCCTTTTACGGTTGCGACACGTAGAAGACCAGATGCGTAGTTACGGATGCCGTAGATATGGTCGCGAGGCTCTAGTTGGATCTCTAAGGAAATCATTTTAGGCATTAAATTCTCATCATTTTTTTCCAGCTTATATGCTTTTAGAGCTTATGAATATACATAAATTATCATCGTCTCAGCTGATAGACGTCAACTGCTGGACATATGCCTCCCCCAAGGATCGACACAACGACCGGTCCTGCTTTGCCCTAATCCAATGGGTTTCCATCACGTTCACCAGGTTGTTTTTCGTTCGCATGCAAATAGAAAGAGAGCTATAGCGCTATATGCTGCACCGCCAATAAGACACTTCAATTTTACCGGGTTCGCTCGTTCTGTTAGAGTCTGCTAGAGTAACGCTAGTTCGTACTGTGTCTTACCCTTTGAGGTATTATGTACTTCCTACTAGAGAAGATAGTGCAGTTTATTCATCATCAGCCTATTTATATATTACACGTCCCACTGCAGGGCACAGGCCTACCCTCAGGGAGGGTATAGGGGCTTGAGTTCACCACGAGTGCCCAATGCGGATTGGTAGACTTCACATACACATCGGAATTTCTTCCTCAGCGTATGTAGGTTTCCTAACGATGTTTTCCTGAGAGCAGTCGGTATTACGTACAACGTACATAATTTAAAACAAACTCATTGGTGCATGGCATGTCGTCCGTGTGGATTCCAACCCGGACCTCAAGATTGAGTTTCGGTATCTCTCTGCAACGCGCCAACGACGGTCGTGCAGTTACGCTGTCCCATTCAAGTGTCGGTGTCGCTGCACCTCACTCAGTCATCCGCTGGAGTGCGCCGGCGCACTTACACGAATTGTAACGCATGACGTTTGTTTGCCGTGTCGCCTCTAGCTCAATGTTCTTACCAGGTAAAAGCCAGTCTCCTTGTGGCATCTTAGCTCTGACCTCGACCCTTCCATACTTGAAGCTGAACTTGTTCTTAGTCGTGACCTTCCCGGTGATGATGGGAGCCAGGATTAAAGCTCCGGAAGCTTGTCGGTAGCATTCCGAGGTGCCCACTGTGCCTGTACATCTGAAGTTAAAGAATTAGGCTTTACAAACGCTTTTATATTCCACTTATGACATGATGGTCATTATCATTCATCAGACTCTACAGGGTGTAACTAAACATGCTAGTTATACGCACTTAAAGGGTTGGCATGGCATACGCCCTCAAACTGAACAACTTTCACTAACCAAAATATAATCTGGTGATTAAGAAAATCTTATCGTTAAAACACATATGCAAAAGTAAGTTTACGCAAGACGATAACTCTCTCATGTTTCCTGCAAAATTAAACTCATTATCTTACATAATTTGTTGGGAAAATATATGTAGGTAAACCTAGTTAATTATAATTATAGTCTAATTAACTCATTGTTATGTTAGTTCTGTTTTCGTAGCATACCACCGCCTTCAAGAGAACAAAAAGGATCGAGATGTGCCTTTGTCTTTATTACTTTGCACACGCCAAAAAGAGCGTGGATGATGGTGTTCTCGTTTTGTCGTTTTGGCATGCTAGTCGTTCTGGATAGTCAGGCCACATGAGACAAAGTTTCAGACAATCGCGCTATTGGAAAATCTATGAGAGACATTGGGCAAGCGTGTTTCACGATCATTTTGTGCGCTCCTGGCCCCACAGAGGTATATAAAGCTTTTAGGAGCGCAAAAAGTGATCATGTGACTCGCCCGCCCAATGTCTCCCACATTTATCGTCCACTAGTAGCGCGATTGACCGAAGCTTTGTCTCGGTGGGGTATTTACTCTGTAGTCAGACAGAGTTTTTATCGCAGCCTAATAAGTCACGATTTATTTATTCACGGAAACAAATAATGGACCAGTAACTTTTTGTTGTGATTTTTCCTGTACCTGTCTGTAGATAGAAACCAGCATGGAAAATGTGTAAGATGCGAAGAAATAAGACAGGACTTACCTGGAAGTAAGATCCAGTGACTGTGTGACGAAATCATCTCCGTACTTGGACTCGAGGGTGACAGGTTTGATGACCAGCCTGCCCTCTTGCACCCGCACGTTGCCTTCGTTCAGGTACACGTTAAAGGGGTAATCCTGATATAAAATATACAGCCTTCTTTTTAATATGCTGACGGTTTTTTAAGGGAATGACCATCAAACTGAACACCTTTCTCCATGAGACCGATATCGAAATCGCGAAAAGAAAAATTGGTTTCATGTATAGCGTTTACATTTTGTAAGTAGATTATCATCATTACCATCATTCACTCAGCCGATAGACATCCATTGCTGGACAACGGCCTCCTCCAATGATCGCGATAACGACAGGACCTGCGCTGCCCTCATCCAACGGGTTCCCGCCGCCTTCACCAGATCGTCGGTCCAACCTATCCACGTTGCGCTTTTTGTAAATAAGGCTTACCATCTTAAAACCATAGTACGAAATAAACACATACCGGTTCACCAGGAAACTTGATCTCAGGTGTCCAAATATTCCCCTTCTTCAGGTTAGAGTTGAAATTATCTTCAAACAGCATCTGCCCTTTGCAGACAAATCCTGGCACTGAGACCTTTGACTGTGATATCTCGCAAGGATAGTCGTCAGCCGCTGCGACGTGAGAACTTATCGGGGCGATCTGGCCTGCTCCATCATTGGCTTGCTGTTCAGATACTGCGTAATCTGGGTTACTGTCAGAAACTGGACCACCGTCGTTGACAAATTCTGTATTGAAGTAGATGGGTTTAGAAACAATGGTTGATGGTACAAGGAGTAAAATCTGTGGAGAAACAAGTTGAAACATTCATCTATTTTAAGGGAAGATCAGACGACATGCCATGTACCAATGAGTTTTTCTAACTATGCAACTGTCTCAAAAGGTGAAGGAAAACATCGTAAGGAAACCTGTATGTGGTAGCCACCTATCCGCATTGGGCACGCGTGGTGGAACGCGCATGCACCCCTGACGGTAGGCCTGTCCTCTGCAGTGGGACGTATACATATAGACTGATGAATGACGAAATACTGTGTTCTCTTGTTTAAGTCATAGGTATAAAGAAAATTTCTTCAAGTCTCACCAGTAACGGTCCATTCTCCATTATCCTGCCTGTACCCCAAGCCATCTTTTATCACGTACGTCCAGAAGTAGATCTTGTCCCCCTTTTTAAGCTTAGTGTTCTTGTCTAGGAAGATCCACCTTCCGTTCTTGGCTTTGGTGATGTCTCGGGACCAATAACCGGCTTCTAAGCCGTTCATTTCTTCGTTTAGGTTACCGTGGAAGGCAAATAGGGAGTAGCCGTCATCTGGAAGGTGTATGCTTTAACTTTCGGTCCATCATACAGGGTGTAAGTGACAGCCTAGCAAATACTGAAACGGTGAACTCAGACCATTAAACTGAACAACTATCACAATGGAGCCTACCTCAGGAAACGCGAAAAAAATTCAGCTGCTAGGTGCAGTAGTTTTGTATGGCACAGCTGATTTTTTTTTGCCCGTTTGATTTGACAGTTTGATGGTCTGATTTCAGCGTTTCAGTATTTGCTAGGCTGTCACTTACACCCTGTATATTTTATTAATGCGTTTTGGTTCAATTATCTAACTTCAAAACTGAACAAAATTTTACAATTAGCAGTAAAAGTTGTCCGCAGTTGAAAATCTACGAAAAGTACCTACATATGAATATTATATCACTTTAAAACAATATTTATTAAGGGTTAATTTTAACCCTTTATTAGAGAAGATTAAGATGAAGAAGATGAAGATTGAAGATTTTAGTTTAATTAACAAAAATAACTTGTATAATTTTAACTAGGAATGTAAAAAAATATAAATGGCTGGCGTAGGAATACGCCCGGCTGTAGGTTTTGTCAGGCTGATGAACAAATTCCATGTCATTGTGTCAAATTCCATAAAGTATAGGTTAGTAAATAAAGTATTTTTATTTGTATTTTTTTGTAGTATTCTTCGTAACGTTTCTACTTGTTAATATCATGATCCCGTGTCCATATTCTTTATTAGGAACGACTAGTTTTTGCATAATTAGCAAAGTCTCGATGCGAGCGAGCTAATATAATTAGACCTCTTCGGAATATAAATTGAATATGTAAATGAGTTTATTGACCACGCAATATTTTTATTTGCTCGAAAACCTTGCGATTTCTGACGGACGTTAATTTATGTCAAGCAAAAAATATGCTTCATAGTTTTGTTTTTATTTTTTTACTGTTTCTATTTGCTAGCACCTATCACTATCGCCATAATAATGAGACGTCATTCCTAAAACCTTAAAAATGCCAAAGTGAACATTGCTTGCTACGCAGCTTCGTGTAGCGAAGCTTCTGCCCATCCCGTTATCCTTAACTGGTCGTGAGTTTATGGCCTATGTGTGTGTCTGCTACATCATAACATAATATTTGTTTATGTTCTTTGGCTATAAACTATAATTTGACTAAAAAGTTCACACGGGCTATACTAACAACACTTTGCGGTCGTTTATCTACAGGTACTATACATAATTATTATACAGTACCTAGTCATAACCATAAGTGATAGCCGGGTACGGATCATCCCATGTTACTGCCGGATCTTACACTAACAGCCTTCATGCAACGTTAACGTGCAAACCTGACCTTAATACTGATCTCACCGAATTCTCTGGTACTTTTTTAAACTCTGGTTTTTATTTCCTTATCTTCAACATATTGTTCGTTGTTGTCTATTAAAATATTTACTTCTAAATTCGTGGTATGTCTAATAGGTATCATCAACGATTTTACGGAGTAGGTATATTGGCGAAGTCATTAACGAATACAGGTTTCTAATAGTTTAGTTGAAGGCATGAGCCACATCATTGTGGTCGCACAAGACGACCAACTGCAAGATGATAATGTTTGTGGTCGACTGCAAGATGTGGCCACTTCGTATTTAAAATACTTATGGCCGAGCTCATGTGCTCAAAAAGTTATCTGTAGTCAGACAGAATAATTAACACATGGTATTGTGGCTTGTAATAGGAGCCAAGGCCAGAGCAAGCCACAATACGTACAAATTCAATATTGCATCGATTGCAAAGTTCAGCCGGAATGCGTTTGTGTCAACTAGGTGAAGTTTTTCTCCTATTTTAATGTGACCTGTGAAACGGTGGTTCATATTGCACCTATAAATTTTGTTTTGTGGCCGTCGAACCGCCATATTTTGCAATGAAACTAACGCCCGCTGTGAATTAAATAATTGGATAGTGTATAATGAATCTTAAGGTTGACAAAATCTTTTCATTTTGGTATTAGCTTACTTACATACTCGTACATAAATCTAAAACTACTGTTAGATATAATGGTAGGTAATTATCACAATTTGTGATGGAGTGTTTAGATACTCTAGACCATAGTCTAAAAAAACAAGGTCTTCTATTCCCAGAGTGACACAAGCCTACGTCACAAAAAAATGGCCGTTAAACATGGTAAAAGGGTATGATGACGTAGGCTTGTGTCAGTCACGTGGTCAGTCACGTGATCGGAAGAGAATACCAGGCGCAGTATATTATTGTACCATGCTCTAGACGATTGATGGCGTCAGTCGTGATAGAAAATAATTGAATGTTATCTTCGAATTTGTTTTTGTTCACGCCCGGAATTGTCAACACAGTATACGCTAGTCTTCTAGTTCATATTAAATCTATACTTGCTATACCTGGTATAGAAACCCTCAATCCTTTAGGTCTTAGAGCTTCCAATTGCGCTGGAGGAACTTCATAACACACTGCACTTAAAAAACTTACACTCAAAAATAAAAAAGTTCTATAAATCATCGTATATAATGTACCTACACTCGACGTTAATTTATTTACGGCCGTTTCTTGCCAGATCTCGTCATCGACTGAGATTGAGATAATGAATGTGTTCGTATCATAGCGATACCGGATCTATGCGGTCAAGCGATTTGTTTTTTTTTTAAACTCACGACGATGCCGTATCGTATATTATTGAAATAATTATAGCAAAATTATTAGAGGTTGGTACGCAGAAAATGTTTGTAAGGTCAGTCAGGTAGAAATTTTCGAATCTTTTTATGTACTTACCTATTAATTCTTACTCCCGTATGTCAATATCAATACATTTTCGACCTTGTAGGGCCACACGAGCTCACGCTCAAAAGACGTCCCTGACAGTTTTATGGAACGGGAGATTATTGATGTTTACTCAAAAACTCGAATTGTCTAAAGAGGGCATCGCCTTTTACGACACTCAGCTTGGCGCCGTTCTAAATCGAAAAACCCGAAAATCACACGTCGAATAAAATTATAGTAAACATTAACGATACTCCCAAAATTTTAGGGTAACCTATAAAATCATCCCATACTTAGTATGGGACGCTGGACCAACAATCTGAGACAAAATTGGGAAGCGACTGGATGAGGAAGGCCGAGAATAGAGTTTTGTGTCGAGTCTCAGAGGTCAGGCCCTGTACCCGCACTTTCGATGTTCGCTAAATCGCCATTGTCTCGGTCCGCACTTCATTGTAATATAGTTGACATTGGAACGAAAATGTTCACGCAATTGCAAAGTTCGAATGTGCAGGTAGAGGCCCTGTGTTACCAGTGAACGATGACAAGCTGATGATAAATTCACTATCTTTGTCGGTGGAGTAATCCTGTCTCTCTCCCGTAGTATTTTACCTATACTTATACCAATGTGTAAGTATAAATAATAATCACTAATAAGGAAAATTAATGAGGAAATTGTGAATATTTATTAATGGAATGGAGCATCTGCCTTTGAACGAGCAGAAATTATCTGGGTTCAAGACTTTGTAAACATCGTGATAATATGTTTCAAATACCTATATTAATAAAGCAATAAAGCAGAACGTAGGTACTCTTATTGAACACAACAAACAAATGTTTGTAATAAATATTTACAAATAAAAGAAGCGCTTCAAATTGATTTTTGTAAGTAATTGATAGCTTCGTACAAACTTCCTCCCCTAGATTAGGTAAAATTTTTCCAAAATCTTTTTTTCGAATTAATAATCTATCCTTGAGTTAGTGCACAACTGCAATACCTTTAACCCACAGAGTACTTTTTATAATTATTAATATGAAACTTTAACCTATAAAAAACATGATAATGTTCATTTTAAGTTTGTATAGTCATCATACTACGAACCAACCAACCGACACATCACAAAATCTTCAGAAGATCTAGGTTTTGTGTGGGTTGATTGGATAGTCAATATTTGACTTAAATATAAGATACCTACGTGCAGAAAAGGCTGAAGGATTGGTGAATAATTTGACGACCCGGTTGGTGTAATGGTTATCACGCCGGACTGCCAAACCAGGGTCCTGGGTTCGAATCCCGGTTCGGTCATGGATGTTTACATGTTTGTGCCGTTGTTGTATGGTTTCCATAATAAACAGCCTATTAATAGTGCTTTCTTGGGATCATTACAATGTATGTGCCTGTGAGCGTTATTTATTTTATTATTTTAATAGTCAATTGAAAAGAGCTAAATTCATAAATAACTTTAGATTCATAATTGCACGGAGACAGTTTTATAATATTTTAGATAAGTTATTGCAGATTATACGTTGAAGTACACCACACCAGTAGGTAGGTATATCGTTACGGTCAATGGTAGCATCAACCTGTCATAAAAAACTCAAACGTCTCCATGCTTCGGAAAACACCGAGTCAGCGACCTTCTCCGTGACTTGACAATACAGCTGGCTCCTATTTGTCGTTTTTCGACAAGATCTATACTAGTTACCGAAACGAAAAAAATTACACAGTATTTTTGGATAGTTAGGTACCTACTTATCTACAGGGTGTACAATAAAATGGGACAGCTACTCAAAGGGGTGCTTCAGACCATCAAACTGAACAACTTTCTCTATGGGACCAATATCGAAATCGCGAAAAAAAAATCCGCTCTCCCATACAAAACTGCAAACATAACTCGACTGAAATGTATGGGACAGCAGATTTTTTTTTCGCGATTTCGATATTGGTCCCATAGAGAAAGTTGTTCAGTTTGATGGTCTGAAGCACCCCTTTAAGTAGCTGTCCCATTTTATTGTACACCCTGTATAATGAAATCATAAATTCAATTCAATTCAAAATCACTACATGATTGAAATTACTTCACACGATAGAATTTCTTTTCGAAACGTTAAGAAAATAATGAATTTTTAAAATTATTTTCTCAAATTAGAATAATTTGCAACCGTTTATAATTACTGGACTCACATATTCACCATTAGCTGTTTATCTAGTGAAATCATAAAAAGACATATAATATATAAAAGGTACTTTTGGCAGGGCTTGCTAATTAGGGCATCCATTTTGGTTCTGAATGATTTTTGAATCGTATGAGCTTGTAATGAAACTTCACTTTCCGGTAGCATCACGTTTCTTGGAAACAAATTCGATGTCTGTTTGTCTGAAAATGTCCCGCTGTGCCGGGCTTCTAAACTTGATATGTACTTTTTCGGTAATCTTTCATCACCATTTAGCTATTCCATTTGCGCCCTGGATATGACATGACCTTCTGGACCCCCGGTCCATTAGTTATCAGTCTAACAAAAAAAAAGTAAAGCTTCTTCAAAATCTTTTTAACATTTTATTGAATCATCACATTATGTCACAGCTACAACATTCTTAATTAATCATAAACTTATCCTAACAAGACAGGCATTTGTTCAATGACAAATCCCTGGATCCTGAAGGATCCTTATTCGTAACGGAATCATCCATAAAATTCAGACTTTCTTAGATTATTGAAATTCTTCAAACATTACAAACAAACAAGGACATCCGTCCTGTTTTAAAAATTTTCAATACCTATCTTTTTTTACACGATTTTTTTTCTTGTCTACGAAAGGCTACCATATACTGAACGCCTATTGCTAGTTATTGTAGCGGGGCTCCTGACTACCCCGGGAAGGAGAATGAGGTTGCGAGTTTATGCATTTTAATCAGTCAGTTTCGTCATGTGTAAAATTATTCTTAGAATACTCATAAAATAGTTTTTAATCACAAAGCATAAATCTTAACGTAGTCTATCTTGAGATCTGCGTCGTACCACGTAGGAAACCACGTGTCCTTGTCGTTCCAGAAACTGAGGACAGCCTTGTTTCCTCGGTTCTTCCACGGTTTGTCCGGGGCATCAACAAAGTCATGGACACCACCCACTCGTAGACCGAGAGATACGTAAAACTGAAACAGGAGTAGAAAAATGCACTTACATACAAACGTATACTCGACGATGACTAGGTACTCAGAGATATTCTGAAACCTCAGAACATCCACGTCCAAAAATGCACCTAAAATTAAAAGGATATAATTCGGAGCGCGCTCCATACATACGAAGTCTGGTTCAGAAACAATCTAGAAACTAATCTCTATGCTTGTATATTGTCAGATTTTCGTTAAAATGTATAATTATAGTTTTAAAGTTGCAATGCCTCAAAGATTACCATACGAAACTCAACTTCGGCGCTGACATCGAGTCTAAGGCTCAAACTGCGGCCAAAAAGCTAGGCATCCTAAACAAGGTGAAGCGGTAGGTACTTCACTCCTGGACAGCTCTTAATGTTATATAAAGCTCAGGTCCGATCCTGTATGGAGTATTGCTGCTACCTGTGGGATGGCTCAGCCAATTATCAACTTGCCGCACTCGACTCGGTCGAACGTAGAGCCAGGAGGCTCATTGGCGACAGTAAACTAGTGGAGACCAAGCTTCATAGCCTAGCCCACCGTCGCAGAGTAGCCTGCTTATCGGTCTTCTACAGATTGTACTTCGGTGAGTGTGCCCAAGAGCTACATGAGCTCGTCCCGCCTTCCCCTTTCTACTATCGGACTTCCAGACGCACCGCGGGATATCATCCCTTTCTGGTTGACATCCCACATACCCGCACCAAGCGCCATTCCGATTCTTTTATAATGCGCACAGCCAAGGAGTGGAATGCCCTGACTGCGTCAGTGTTTCCGAGCGTTTACAACCCGAATTCCTTTAAAGTACGAGTGAATAGGCTTCTTCTGGGTAAGCTCGCTACATCTTCGACCCCATCTTCATCCTGAGGACTGGATTGAGGTCAAGAGCAAACCCATCCTTAATAAAAATAAAAAAAAAGATTTCCATACCAAGTCTTTAATTAATCCTAGCATTGAAACTGTATATTTTAACGAAAATCTGATCTAAAAACTAATCTCTCTGCTTGTATACAAAAGAAAAATTTTATTGACTTTAATTGGTTAGAGTATTGAAATTATAACCAAACATCTTTTGTACGGAGCGCGCTCCGAATTATATAAATAAATAAATAATAAATAAATATCTTGGACAATGTCACACAAATTATCTAGTCACATTTAAAGTACCAGAATCTAGCCTGGACTTGTATTATGATGACTAGACAACGATATACAATACATATTAAATACAAACATCCATGACTCGGGTACAAATATTCATATTCATCATACAAATATTTGTCCCTTACGGGATTCGAACCCGCGACCCTCGGCACAGCAGGCAGGTTCACTACTGACTGTGCTACCGGGCCGTCATATCATGTTCATATCTGGATCGACGAATAAGTATTTTTTCAAATTTGTCGACCGAGTTCTAAAAAAAATAGGAGGAGATTATAAATTGATCTGTCTTGCACTACATAAACTAAAATATCTAAGTACCAGTTCCATAGTGAAGTTTTTCAGTTTAATAGTCTGGAGGATCCCGTGAGCGTGAGATTTCTTTATACACACCCTGTCTGGTAACCATAATAAAACCTACCATTCGGTCAAGAGGAGCCATGACAGATCCTTTCAGCCAGTGCGAGGCGTGTGGAACCGCGTTCTGTCGAGCACTCTCATAGAACCCTTCGCCAGCTTCCACCACACCGTACTGTTCACCGTCCACGAGAAGGACGAGGCTGTCTGCAACATTCAATAGTATAAGATCTTCATCATACGTCCTCACGGGTGGGGGATAGACCTAACCTCATGATACTGTTTGGCTGTTAATCGACTACACGTGGACAATGTGGTGTGGGTGTGGAGGACTTTGCATTCGCATTTTGTCTTCAGCTTAAGCAGGTTTAACTAATGTAACGATGACCTCTATCGACCAACCTATGGCTTAAGCACTTATCCAGGGGGGGATAGGTGCGATGCTACCTAAGAGCCACTGGTTTAGTTTATTCCAGACTGGAATCCATCAACCGCTGTCCTCTTTGCGAAAGGCTACTAGACCACCACGGGTACGGCTTTATATTGGTAGCCAGGTGACCTTTCCCAAAATATTCCAGCCTGGTGTTTGTCGCATGGATAGCAACTGCCAGCAGCGTCAAAAGCTCAAGAGCAAAATCTATGTAAGGCCATAGTCTGACAATCGACACCACATGGTGATGATGTTTCAAAAATTTTTGATTGGAATTGGGCTTCTACTGTAACTTATTTATACCGAGGATCAACAGCGGCGACTATTATAATACTATAGACAGTCAAGTTCAGCGATCTCGGAGAATTCCTGGAAACTGTCTTGGAACCCGCATAAACTTCCTCTTTGGAGTTCTATCGCTTCTTAGTTACTAAGTTTAATACACTGTTACAATTCATACCTTGTTTCCAAATCATTGTGTAATTATGAAAGTCTTTGCTCCAGTTGTCGATGCCGATCTTTTGCTTCATCAACATAGATCTGTAAGGTTCCGAATCTGAGAGAATTGGCCCTCCGAATAGCTTCTTGGCAAATGAAGGGTTTCCCTTCGCGAATGCTATCCTCATGAGACCGGATTCGTATCGGCGAGACCCGTATATGTTGTCGTGGGGTTCTAGGTTCATTTCTGAAACAAAACGACGATGATGTAGAAAAGTAAAAAAGTATCTATTTGCTCACACAAAGAAGAACATAACGTGTTTAAATCGCCTAATCTGCGTTAAGAGAAAAAGTTGATCCTACAGGAGCTCAAAAATCAACGCACCCATACTTTCTGGGTTAAGATCCTAAATCTAATTAATTAATGACTTTGATCCCACATATTGCAAGCTGTGGTCTACCGATAAGTTTCCCGTCGTCCTCCATTCTTCTATTTCAAACAGCTTAGTTACCGTAATCCATGGTGAGGTAATTATTTTATATCGGTCTCTGGACTCGCAACGGTAATTTAGAAGTCACAGACTTTTCGCAGTATGTGGAAATAGAGGTTTGTAAATTTACTCAGAACCTCCGAACCTTAGGAGTCTACTAAGATTCAGATTTTCAAAAGATAGGTACTTATTATATTTTCAGCTAGACTTTACCTGGAATTAACCAATTCCCAAAGGGCAGTTTAGCCCTGATTTCTATCCTGCCGAAAGTGAACGAGAACTTGTCCCTCGTTGTCAACTTCCCGGTCATGACAGGAGGCAGAATCTGTGCACCAGAAGCAACGCGCTTGCATTCCGTGTCGATCTGGCCTGTACATCTGAGGAGAAGAAATAATATTGATTTCAATTTATTTAACTGTTTTCATAGGAGATATTGTTTTCTTAAATAAATTAGGATACTAGTGGTTTTGCTTGGAAAAATATTGTATCAGCTGTTGAGCAAACGGTTATAATATAATAGATCCTTGTGTGTCCGCATATTTTGTAGGTAATTGTAATATTATTTGAAGTGCTTGAGTGTGTGTGCTTGACTTATAAGTGGACTAAAATATGAAGCTCAATAAACGTACGTGTTTGTTAAATCCAGTTCTTCATTAATAAACCCGTCGTGGTAGAAAGTGTCTGATAACACAGGAGATACGACGAGGTTCCCGTCTTCAAGTTTCAATGTTCCATCTTTGGAGTAAAAGTTGAATGGATAATCCTGAAATTTTATTACTTCAATGTCTGTTTTCCATTTAATAAAAACATTGCTTCATCACTTGCATTTATGAAAAAAACATAGGTATCTACGTAAAATAAATAATAATTAAACAGGTCTATTCTTAATTGTATGAGTACTTATATAGTTCGGAATGTCCTACTTCTCCCACATTACATTATTGTACAATTGACATAACTCATTCCAATTATGTATTTTCAAGAAAAATTGTCTACAAAACAAGCAGTCACCACATGCTTCGACAATAAAATAAACATAATTCAACAGTCAGTAATCAGCAAGTCAGTACACAGATATCTGCAATGACACTTTGTTTTAAATTACTCGACGTTCGAAAAGGAAATAATTTCGTTTGAATGAGCATGTCTTACCGGTTCAGCTATAAACTTGATCTCAGGATCCCAATTACCCAAATCTTTCAAGTTGTTCTTATCAAATTCCTCGTTAAAGATCAGAGATCCCTTGCAGACAGTTTTGCCTTGGACGACAGTTTGAGAGATCTGGCAAACGGGAGGTTCTGGCTTCCAGGGTTTAGTCGGCTGTCCTGGCTTATTGGTGGTAGGTGGAGGAGTAGATATATTGTTAGGGTCCACTTTGTCACCATTTGGATATACGTATTCTGAAATAAAGCAAGGAAATGAATAGCTTGTAAGCTTGTTGATTTTTGACCGAATATATTTTACTTATGGGGCATCAGAGATTTTAATGTTATTTACTGAGAGTCTTTATTCTTATGATTACGACACCCATGTAAAGTATGGACTTGGTAATAGCTTTTCAAAATATTTTTAGTGATAATATCCACACTCGTAGACGATCTGCATATCAATTAAATGACAATTACTTTAACGATTGAGACTTCATGCCTCAAAGTGGACCATCTCACAATTGGGATTATAATTTTGTCAGTATAGCATCCTTACCTGTAACAGTCCATTCTCCATCATCCTGCCTGTACCCAAGCCCATCCTTTATCACGTAAGTCCAGAAGTAAATTTTGTCTCCGATATTCAACTTGGCGTTCTTGTCGAGGAAAGTCCACATATTATTTTTAGCTTTGGTAATGTCTCTGGCCCAATGACCTGCTTCCAGACCATTCATTTCTTCATTCAAGTTGCCGTGGAAGGCGAAAAGTGAGAAACCATCATCTGAAATAGAGATTTGAACGATTCTCAATTCAACATTAGGTTGATGATGCAAAGAAGATGCAGATATATAAAAACTAAGAATATAAAAACACGTTTTTATATAGGTATCCGAAAACTTTTCAATGTTGATTAAATCATGTCAACTAAACATTAAAGTGTATAATAGTAAAGCAAAATTATCTGAAGACGGATCATTTCTATAATGTAGCATGATCTTACGCTTATTAAAGTTCAGTGGCTTAAGGCTATTTAAAGTTACGGTAATATGAACCTTAAAAACCATTATAAAAAGTACGTCATTGACCCGGGGATAACGAGTTAATTTTTATCCAGATTAACCGGTTCACAAAGCTTATACTGAACAGAATACAATTAGTTTTTTGAAAACATATTTTTGTAGATACATACATACATACATTATAGCTGTTAATTTTTTTACGTGATACCTACATCTGTTAGCGCGCCTTGGGGTAAGACAACAGAGAAATGACTCCATGGGTAAGACCATAATATGCTAAATCTATGGGTAAGACCGACTCAACTCAAGCCATCATGCCACTATAGAAAATGTCATTAAGCTACTCGACCAAAATGTTAGCAGATTTTTATGGCGATTTCAAAGTTGGTCCCATAATAACAGTAGTTCAATTTGATGGTCTGAAGCACCCCTTTAAATATGTAACGCATTTTAAGTTTACACTCTGTATACGATAAACGTGAAACGTGTAATTGATTGTTTTTATTTTAGAGAAAACTAAAATAATAGAATTGAAGAAAACTAAATGAGTCTATCAGTTCAATCAAAGACGTTTCGTAACGACCAAATAAAATACCTACCTAAGGTAATGAAATGAAATGTTTAATGTACCTAAGTTATGAATAAATGAAAATAGTTGGTCGTGGCAGCAACGTTTTGGTACTGCTTTATGACAGATTTGTCCAAGTAAAAACAAGTAGTAGCAATTTTTACTTCTGAATCCCAACTTGATATGATTTTTCTTTTTTTAATCCGTAAAATATCGTGTTTAAAATAATTATTACCTATTAATGGATTAAATAGTTTTTGTAAAAAAAACTGTACAACTTCGCCACAGTATCTTGATTATGTCGTCAGTTTCTCTACGAGCTGTTTTATAAAATGAATAATATATCTTTTGAATAATTCATTCAAGGGAATTTTTTCATAATAGCTTCCGCGATAATTAGGTTTCTTCAGACTGTAATCTTTGTCTTAGCAAATTGTATTGTTCTTTCTTTTATTGAACTTACTGTATAAGAACGCTATTTTATTTCGAAATGACCAGATAATAGTGGCTCATATTATAACATTAATTCCTTGATTCAGTGCAATACCTATGTTAGATTTATTATAGGTAGATTTCGATTTTATTTTACTCTTTTTCTTTTTCATCGTTCGTTTTTTTGTGATATACCTACCTATACCTGCTTGAATGATTTTACATTAGAAAGGTTTTTATTTTTTGTACGGAGCCGGAGACTATACCTATACCAGTCCTTCTAGTCTAGAAGTTAAGGTGCTAACATCAGCAGCGATATATTAAGAGACAATATTGTAAATCCAGAGTGCCACTATTTTAACCAACTTTAAAAATGGAGGAGGTTATTTATAGTTTCATTCCAAGTCAGATATTTATGGACAGCACGTTGAGGTCGGCCATCCACTGAATGGTGGACTAGGTATGACTTACCTACTCCTCTTCACATTCATTAGCGCGAGGAGGTCCGTGCAGGAGTAATAGAAGGAGGAAATAATATTTAAAGGGGTGGCTTAGGGCTCTTACAGACGAGCGACACTTTGCTGTCGTCGTGGGTCGCAGAGCGTCGCGCTCATACGCTTTACGGTCCTCTGCGACACACGGCGACCGCAAAGTGTCGTTCGTCTGTAAACGCTCTAAGTGCTCTTACAGACGAGCGACACTTTGCAGTCGCCGTGTGTCGCAGAGGGTCGCGCTCATAGTACTTTACGGTCGCCGTGAGTCGCGCGACTGTCACGCTGTGTCGCTCATCTGTAAGCGCTCTTAGACGTCTGGAGTCTCCAAACTTTTCACCTTCCAAGAAATCACCAATCTATATTACTTAGGTATATACTTAGGTATTGCAGGTAGTAACATGTTCAATATCATTAAGTAAGTTTTTAATTTGATCATTAAATAAACACGTTGGATATTATTCGGGTCCCTGCTCGCGGGTTAAATTCGTTTGGAGAACGCTGGTTTAGACCATCAAACTGAACAACATTCGCTTAGAACTAACACAGAAAACTCGAAAGAATCGAATTGTGAAAATTGTTCAATTTGATGGTCTAAACCCTGATTAGGTTCATGTAGAATTGTAGATGAATCTAAAAAAATAATCTAACGAATGTGTTCTAGGCTAGGTAGTGATTTCATTCTCTTTAATTGATCAATAAGAAGCGGTGGTTTTCCTCAAAATATATAAAATACCCAAATGAATATGACATTATAATATGCGACCGCAAACTAGAGGTATAAATTTACATTCTTTAATTAAGTACTTAAAATAAATTATGTTGCGTTTGTGACCAACAGGAAAAAATATTAAAGAACTCCATAGATTTTTGTATTCCCAAAAAACAGACCAGACCAGACATTTATGATCCTATTTGTTCTGAAGACGAGTAAAATTAATCTTAGAAAATGCATAATGTTCACGACTATATTCACTGAGGGGGATATTTTGAAAACTCAGAACACCTACGTTTCACTAGAAGTACCGAAATTCTGTACAGCACTCTGTACAGAATTTCGGTACTTCTATTGTCACTACAATAGTGAGCCCGGAAGCACGTAGGGTTCCTAAAGATATGTTTAAGTGTAATACATGCCTCGAAATTGCAGCATGCAGCTTTCCTCAATCATTCCAGTAATAACATAATATTTTTTTACAAAGTCCAATTTACAAAATCAGGAATCGTTCTACTCATTCAATTTTGAATAAAATTACATACTTAACTTTCGAACTAACTAAAAATATATACATATTTTCACAAATAATAACGTGGGGTTTTTTATTTGTACTAAACTGAACACTAATTACCTATTTGAAATACCATTACGAATAAAAATATTCGAATTCCCGAATTTTTTAACAAAGCGGAACATTTTCAGGACATATTGTTTCAGAACAAAATGAAACAACAAAAATAATACCTATCGTGCAAAGCCAAATAGAACTTTATGAATTGGTAACTGACAGACGTACAACGGAATGACGAGGGTAAGGTAGGTATTTCTGGGGAACGGTTATGTTTTTTTCAGTTTAAATGTTAAAATACCTTCATATTTTGTACCCAATTTGCTGATGAAACGACATTTTTACAATTCCATTTTTTAAACAATTTTTTTTTTGGGAAATAAATAAAGACCTTTAAATCTGTGTTTGTGTTTTGTTTTTCTGTAATATTTAAGAACTCACTGAATCCTTAAAAAAACGTAGTGTCGTAAAACATAAAAGTTGCAAATTGTACAGTTACCTAACACCATACTGTACCAATGACCATTTATGAGATTTTTAGACTATAAAATATTTTATAAATATCTTGGACATTGTAATTGAGATTATCTAGTCCCAGTTAAAGTACCAGAATTTGTTGTCTAGACTTGTATTTTGTTAACTAGATAACAAAATAATATTTACGCTTTTGCTTTGATAGATGACGATTAAAATTACAAGATACGTAATAGTTATGTGAAAAGTGTGTCTTGCTACAACTTAATCAGCAGTAAATAAAAGTGTACCTAGGTATTTATTATTATTAACTACCTAGACAATCTAGGTAGTTTAGGCTAGGATAAGTATATCTTAGAATAATGAATCATAAAATAAGTATCATGGGTACATGATGTCACATTATGTAATTTATAAGTATATTAAGGCTACTCCTCCCATCTGCAAGGCTCTCTTTCTTACAAGCAACCTTTTGCAATTAGCCATCCCGCTTCAATTGCGCGACTCCGGTCAGAATTTTCCGTTTTCTTTCAAAACCTGTATGATTTTATATGAATTTTCAAAAAATAAGAAATCCACATCATTCTATATTGTATTGTGAAGAATATTGTAAATTTTCATATTCTTCTGATCAACAATGTAAGAGTAAAACGGTTACAACTGGAAAAAAAGGGGTGACTTTGGATTCGTTTTTCTTCAGTTTTATTAATTAAAATAGATTTTGAGAAAACCACATCACTTCTTATATCCTGTAGATTGTTCAGTTTTGTTTTCTGCTTAAAAAGTGCCATAGTTAATATATAAAATGGTTACAAAGTTACTCAAAACCGGGCGGACGCCCCTTAATTGCTCTGAGTTAGTATCAAGAAAACAGAAACTGCTTGAAATTAACCTAGCTAGAGAGCAAATAGTACACAATGTGTTAATACGCATCCAAAAAAAGAGTTGGAAACCAGGAAATTCCAGAGTTTTCCCCGAAAGTGAAAACCTTTGCCGTCTTTCACTTTGGAACCATTTGATATCGTGCAGTACCTAGTATCGAGACAAACCTTGGGACAAACAATAGGTTTAACGATGCTAGCCGAAATTTTATAATGTTAGAATTTTTGTAAGAAAAAGAAAACTACCTACTTAGAAAAGCGAAATAAAATTACTATTCCTTACCTACCTTTGGGTCGAGTAACTATTTTCGCGTGCAATTGTTTTTTTTTTATTTAATGGTCTGAAGTACTTTTAAACATTTAAAGTGTACCTGCATAGATTCAAATGATACATACCTACTTCATTGATTCAATTCGCACAAAATAAACTACAAAAGGAAAATATATATATTTTCCTGACCTTGAACTTTGGGTCACTATTTAAAATAGAATACTCACCAGGTACTGTGACCCTCAATCCTGTAGGATATAAAGCTTCAAGTTTCGCAGGTGGGACAGTGTATGGGCCAGCCCTGGGCTGAGAGCTGGTGACAGATGCTAGGGCAAATAAACAAATAATAGTTTTAGAACCCATGACGACCGCTGCTGTCGGCGGTCCGCGGTAAACTGAGGTGTCGACTGAGGAGGATGGACCTGCGTACGCGCATCTATGAGATGAGGAACGTTTAGAAATGCCAGGATAATATTACGTCGTTCTGAAAGTGACCGAAAAACATACTTCGGACATGCTGGGTTTCGTGATTGACCCAAAAGTACGTCATTTCGTTTCTCAATCTCTTGTAGGGTGGGAGAAAATAGAGTGCAATCAGTAATAATAATAATAATACCCAAACCCTAACCCAAGTAAAACTCTGTCCTTCACACAATAGTCTTTGCGTTAACGTGGTCTGTCTATGAGTGTATTTGCATAATGCATTCAGGGATAAATTCACGATTGGTGCATCCCATTGCACGTAGATAAAAGTGTCTCGAATCAAAGGGACCTTTACGTGTTGGACCTGTGTCCTTACGCAAGCCTTCCATAGGTCCGGGCTACGGCCCATAAAATACCTGCTGAGATACATAATAATAATAAATAAATATCTTGGACATTGTATAGTCACATTTAAGGTACCAGACTTTTGAACTTATCTATATTATGATGACTATAGACAACGATACCAAATACGTATACAAATATATTGTATATATATTCATATTCATCATACAAATATTTGTCCCAACCTTACAGAATTCGCCAGACCCATCATTATACAACGTGTTAATGAAATAGCGCAAAACCTCATACACCCCAACTGATTTATAGCAAAATAATTAGATTGAAACAATAATTTTATTATTTTGATGGTTAAAATTTAAAGCTATTCGCATTTTAAGTTTTGAGGCAAAAATGATTTGTTATCATTTCAGCACTGAAAGAAAGCGCAAACGTACTCATTGATACATTTTTATAATCTTGTTTTGGTAGTAAGTAGGGTGAGTGTACCCGTGCGGTGGGTTGACATCGGGTTCAGAAAATTTAAAATTTTGCAAACAACTTATTTAATATTTTGAAAAAATTCCCTATGTTGAAACCATAATACTTCGACTCTGCTCTCGATTCTAAACAAACTACTTTCTAGTTTTGTGTTATTTCATTAACACGTTGTATATTTAATGATTAGTCAACTTGAAAAAAACTGGATTTTTGTAGTCTACATCTAAACCATTGATATCTTATATTTATACGTATATCTTAATATTTTATTATGATTGATAAAAGTGTGTCAATTCATTTGATAAGAGGATAGACTAGTACCGATTTTTCCATACAAACGTATTCCCTTGTTTCCTCCCTGGATAATGACACTAGAGCAAAGCATTTTATACCATAGAATCTTGTTACTTCTGCTATGTTTATGTATAGTCCATTAGTCCCTATGTTTTTACCCTTGCTTTAAATAAATTTAATCTAAGAACTAGGTAGGTACCTTCGAAAATAACCCAATTTTACTCTCCTTCTTTTTGCGCGCGAACGAACGAGTTAGCAGGCGCGATAATACGTTTATCAAGGCGTCATGCCGCGGCCGCAGCAAACAAAGACGACTATAAACAAAACAAGCAAAACATACAGACATAGCCAAAGTCTTTCTTTATTAAAATCAGTTTAGTTTTGGAGGAGGAAACACGGGAATACGAAATGCTGATTTCATCTATTTTATGTAGATAAATCAGTCCGAGCTGCAGTTGACTCTTTCGCATTCTAGTCGGCGGGTTGTGTGGGAGAGGCGGAACGGACAAATAGGTACGTATTCAGTCAATAAAGTGACCTGTTCTCTGAATTTCTTCGATAGCGCCTGTTTGTTTTCAGACCAAAAATGAAAAAGTCAATGCTTTCCGTTATCTTGCTTGATTGATTTACTATTACTGGATTTAATTGATGTCTCATTTTGTTGTTTATGTTATGATCGCCCTTTTATCTCCCTCTATTTTTTATAAACAACTTATAAATATATTTTCTTTTGCTGTGTTTAGTGGTCTAAAAATTTATATACATATTGCCACCACGATATCTTATATATTTATTTCAATGATGGCCATCCAAAATCATACCTACAACTTTGGGGGTGGTCAGTAATATTGCTACAAGTAGGTACCAACTTTCTGTTTAAGAATTCAGTTGTAGCAATGCTCACTTTTAGCAATTCAAGTTTTAGGATGGAATCAGGAATGACGCATCAAGTGGTGAGAGGTAGCTAGCCTTTCAGCCACATACTTATAAGCAGTTTTTGATGCAGTAGGTATATACAGGGTGAAATTGATATCATTAGCATCCTTTTAAACTAAGATTCTGCCCATCAAACTGAACAACTTTTACCATGGGAGCAAAGCAATCGGAGCAAAAAAAAAAGCTGTTGCATACATTTGAGTCGAGTAGGCATCACAGTTTAGTATGGAACAGCAGATTTTTTTCTGCTCGGATCGGTTTGCTCCCATAGTTAAAGTTGTTCGGTTTGATGGGTAGACTCTTAGTTTAAAAGGATGCCAATAATATCAATTTCATCCTGTAGATACCTACTGCATCAAAAACTGCTTATAAGTAGACGTACCTATTAAATGTCTGAATCTCGTAATGTTTTGTAAGTCTATGGTAAAAATGCGAGGTAATGACCACTGGTTTTACCGGTCTAAGAATCAATCGTTTAATATTAAATCACAGAGAATGAATTAAACAAACTAAGTATTTACTTGAAACAAATAATAAATGAGTAAATTAATAATTAGTTAATGTAATCAATACGTATATCTATCTTATCTTGTTTCATTTCATTATACCTATATAAATCTAAAGATGTAATAAAAAACGTGATTAATAGCAGAGGGAATGACATGGAATACGGAAACCCAAAAAGACAATATCAGAAAAATCTAAAAAAAAGTTAAGTAGGTATCCAATAAAAGTTGATATCAGAAAATTTTCCATACCTACATAAATAAGTTAGACGAGTATTTACCAGCGACTTCGTCCGAACGGGTTCCCGTCATCAAAGTTAGTATACAGATTATAAACTTTTAAACAAAAAAAGTGTCATAGAAATCGGTCCAGTAGTTTTCATGTGAGGCGCAAACAAACAAACAAACAGACGGACAATAAAAAATATGAAAAAATGTGACTTGGAATAAGGGACGCCTAAAGTAAAAACCGTAGTATTTTATCGTAATTTTTTAAATATCTTCAATGAACAGACACACTTCTGTTCCAGTTTTGATTCTCTGGAAGGAAACTAGTTCAATCAGTTGCCTAACTACAGATTACTAAAGAGGTACGATACGACGGCCACACGAAAACACGAAAACACACAGAGAAAGGTTTGAACCTATGGTTTGAACACACACAAAAGACCATTCACGTGATAATTTTGTGCACTCCTAAAAGCTTTGTCCATGTGTGGGGCCAGGAGCGTACAAAATGATCACCCAAAATGAGCCAATTTTTTTAAAAATTGTAACAGATGAAAAGAATTTCTACCAGTCAACTAGCGCGATTGTTTGGAGCTTCTCTGTGGTGAACGTACCTAGTTAGTCAAGTGCTACGGCCTAGCTAAGTGATTTAAGACAACCTAATTTAAACTAAGTAAGTACCTACCTATTACATCGAGAGGAAAAAACGTGCAAAAATAAAATAATAATATTTGTGAAACATTAAAAAATCATTTAATTTATTTGGTTTTATGACACTTAGGTTACAAACATATTTCGATCACGTTAGAACATGTTATCAAATTATTACACAGTCAAATGTTGAGGAATAAAAAAGAAAATTAAGTTCCATCCGCAATCAAAAAAATAAATAAATATTAAGTACTTTGTCAGCAATAAAGTGTCCATAAAATCCGTCATCGGCTTTCCTCGTCCAGTCTCTAGCTCGCTACCAGCTAGTAGTCTGCGGTCATCGGTCCAGGAGTGCGATTTTTGAAACTCAAATTCAAATCAGTAGTAGAAAGATAGGTACATAATCTCTACAGGGTGAAATTGATATCATTAGCATCCTTTCAAACTAAGAGTCAAACTGAATAACTTTTACTATGAGAGCAAACCGATCGAAGCAGAAACAAAATCAGCTGTTGTATACATTTGAGTCGACTAGGCATTGCAGTTTAGAATGGAATAGCTGATAATTTTTTTGCTCCGATCGGTTTGCTCCCATAGTAAAAATCAAATAGTTCAGTTTGATGGGTAGACTGCTAATGATATCCATTTCACCCTGTATAGTAATTTTGACATTTTCTTCTGCTGATTTCAACGTCTGACTTGCAAAAACCGCACTACTGATGGTCAGAGGGTGACCGCCTCACTACCAGGTTTCCGTCACTCGGCCGTAGGTACTGAGATAAGTACCTAAACGCGGTAAGAACCCGTTAAAATGTTTAATTCTAGATTAAATAATAACCGCCTAACTCTCAAAAACTGTACTGAGATCGTAAGCGATGCGCGTGCTTGCTTTCTTACCACTTCCCTTCTGGTAATCAAAGCGTGAAAATTTATCGTTTTCTAAGGAAGTGATGTATCTGTTGTGCAGTAACTAGTAATCTGTGACACTACATCTGCCACCTCGTGGTAACCTTCTGAGAGCTCTACTCCATCCTTTATTCTGCTATCTTATCACTTCTTGGATGTATTTTACCTACGCTATTAGGTATTACAGGAATGCTTATGTCAGAAATCTAATAATATTTCAGATCGTTTTATGTATTTTAAATACGGCTTTATTCAACCTTAAGCTCAATGAGACTAATAATAACAAAGCTGTGTGAAGAACCACCGGTAATGACTAGTATGTCTAGTATGTAACAAGAGTGTAACTCAAAGTACACAAAACGGACATATTTCTTTAATTACATGACTCTAAAGCGTGTGATCTACGTACCTAAACATTTATGATACGTTTTATTTCAGTATTTTTTAGGAATCTTCAAGGGAGTATCGATAAATCATCGATTGCACGCGGACAAAGCCTTGGACAAAAGCTAGTTAAATGCATAATATTTATTACAGACTCGCCACACAATGTGGTCGGAAGCGTCCACACTTTAATGTATGGATAATTGGCTTGGCTACTTACAGCTGCCTGTGTGCTGTGAGCCTAAGATCACAGAGAGTAAATCCTAACGTAATCTATTTTGAGGCCTGCGTCGTACCACGTGGGAAACCACGTGTTCTTGTCTTTCCAGAAATTGTAGATGGCTTTGTTATTCGGGTTGGACCATGGCTTGCCTGGCGTATCGGCGAAATCGTTGACACCACCGACTTGAAGACCGAGGGACATGTAGAACTGAAACATACGAAATCTTTCTAAATTACTTTCAACAATTCCGAGATATAAGTAATTTCGGTTAAGATTATCAATGAGTTTAGAATGACACAAGACGGTAGGTAATTCAGAAAGACTATTTGATCGACATGATGGTAAAGTCTCTATTGAGAAAATAATGAAAACATAGGGACACTTTATACTTTTGCTAAAAAATTACTGGAAATATGAAGGATGTTGATGATGATCTTTCAATACAGGGCTTTAGGCTCATACGCACTATTCGGGTCATCACTCATCATTTCAGCCTTTTTTATACGTCCACTGCTGGACATAGGCCTCCTCAATCGCCACGCTTGGCAGGCGGGTTGGCGATTGCAGTTGGGTGTTAGTTAATATACTCGGAGAACGCTGCTTCCCATCCTCCGGTTAATCCATTTAGTCGCCTTTTTCGAGACCCACGGGATGGGCTGGGGTGGTGCGATACTTTTGTCCGGCACCACACGGCGATTACTATTCGGGTAGTCGCCGGCAACTCGGTATCTCAGCAAGCCTTCAAAGGTGACGCTCGTTGCAATTTCTTCGGCGTTTTCGTCAGTCACCGCGCATGGTCTTTCAGCCTGTTGCTTATGTTTTGGTCGCCGTGAGACAAGAGTTGCCGGCGACCCTCAACAGTGCCTAATAGCTCTTATTTGGTTTAAGGCAGCCGGTTATCCCCATCTAAGTTCGGTCAGATACCGAACTGAATACACCATGATCGTCATCCCCACCATCTATTATTAATTATCACGTACCGTTTGATCTAGCGGAGCTAGTGGAGTGCCTTTCTGCCAAAGTGTGGAGCAAGGAATCCCATTCCTTTTAGCATTCTGGTAAAACCCTTCACCAGCTTCCACCACTCCATACTGTTCACCATCCACGAGTAAGACTATATTGTCTGAAACATCAGCAAGTTCATTAATCCTGGAAAAGTAAAAATAAAAAATATTTTAAATACGGGATTTTTGGGAATAAAAACAGGTACAAAGTGTCTAATAGGCCTGAAAATTAAAAAGCCTATATCAGCATTGGAGTTTACCGGGCTGATGATAAAAATGATGAGGGCTGCAAACTGCAAATCACCAAGGACTCCATGTGATTTTCTTCTTAAGCGTATGCAGGTTTCCTCACAATATTTTCTTTCACCAAGCTGTGACTTCTCTTTCATTGAGAGCATACCTTGAGGTATTCCGTAGATACAAATACAGAAAAACTTATTGGCACATGGAATGTTACCGTTCAGGTTCTAACCCGGACCTAATTAGGCTGGCTTTTGAACAGAGCTGTTCGAGGTAGCGAGGAGGTGGAAGAGGAAGAAAACACCGATAGAATAGCCATCCACTATTAGGTAGTCTGTGGAATAGCTTCAATTTCCTATTTATGCGATGGAACGAGCGAGCTATTGGTGGATTTTTCCAGGCTCCCATTTCACGCATCTCCGCAACATGCTTCAGTCACTCTCAAATAAATATAAAAAGAAAATATGAGTTTTTGTATTAGTATTGAACGTAATACCATTTACAATTCCTTTTAAGTAAGGAAAGAGCCTCTCCGTGTAGCGAAACCTGAGTTCATCTGGCGCACCCTGGGCAGTCAGCCTCACCACGGACATTGCTGACTGGCTAATCGTTCCACTACCGCATATGAGTGATTGTCATGCGATATGACTAATGCTGATACGAAAAAAGAAGGATTCTTTTGGAAGATAGGTGTCCTTTAAACGAACTCAAAAAATAAAATATATTAAGGAGCTTGAATCCCACTTATTAAACGTCAAATCTTTTTTTGAAGCTTTACTTACTACCACCGCGTCGGAACGCGTTGTCGTTGTAGAGAAGATGAGAACCAACGTACCTGTAGTCCAAATCATAGTATAGTTATGATAATTTCTGTGCCAATCGCTGGGGCCTATCTTCTTCATCATCAGCCGAGATCTGTAAGGCTCCACATCGTAGAGGAGCGGTCCTCCGTACAGTGTTTTGAAAAAAGAGGGTTCTCCTTTAGTGAATGCTATCCTAATCAAACCAGATTCGTAATGTTGGGACCCGTAGACGTTCTCCAGGGGTTCTAAGTTTATTTCTGGAATAAATTATACACGCTGTGTTTTTATTCGTAGGTATGCCATACTAGGCCAGATAACGCGTATCCATTGCCTTTGATGTATATTAATATAAATAAATTAAAAAAAAGTACAGCTTACTCTCTCTATTAGATAAGAATGATACTTTACTTTTTACCCTGATTAAAAGTAGCCTATTGTAGTTTAGACGTTCGCCTATAAAACAGTGAAAAACGCATTAAAATCGGTTCAGTACTTTTCAAGACTATCTAGAAGACACATGCAGTCACATGTGTGACTGCATGCATGTGCATAAGACATATTTAATTGCGCTTGGGGATTGGGGACCAACTCCAATAATGGACGGACTCAACATTTCACTATTTTAAGTTATATACAGGGTGTACAATAAAATGGGACAGCTACTTAAAGGGGTGCTTCAGACCATCAAACTGAACAACTTTCTCTATGGGACCAATATCGAAATCGCGAAAAAAAAATCAGCTGTCCCATACATTTCAGTCGAGTTATGTTTGCAGTTTTGTATGGGAGAGCGGATTTTTTTTTCGCGATTTCGATATTGGTCCCATAGAGAAAGTTGTTCAGTTTGATGGTCTGAAGCACCCCTTTAAGTAGCTGTCCCATTTTATTGTACACCCTGTAGATAGAATTGGAGAAATCAGAAGTATAGAATATCTTTGCCCAACAATGATACAAGTAAAAAATACAGACCAGGCAACAACCACTTTCCACTTGGCATCTTGGCCCTGACCTCAATCCTGCCATACTTGAATGAGAATTTATTCTTCGTTGTGATCTTGCCCGTCATGGCAGGGGGCAGAATGTATGCACCGGACGCAACACGTTTGCATTCTTTGTCTACGGAACCCGTGCATCTGGGGAGAGAGACAGTTTGAGGATATAGAAGTGAACACGGGTAATATACTATTATCTACGTACCAGCTAATAAGTAGTATTAGTTCCGACAGCTCTCAAATAGTAAAAGAAAACATCGTGGGGAACCTGCATACGCTTAAGAAGATTAGAAATTCGAATGCGTTTATGAAGTTCACCAATCCAAATTGGGCACGCATTGAATAAAGCCCATATTATCTGCTTAAGGTTAGGCTTGTGCTAAAGTTCTGGCTTGTAAACCTGCAGTGGGAACATTGGAGAATCAAAATCAGAACCGAATGTTTTTAGAATAAAGGTTTATAGGTGACATAATAAAGAAGCTGTCTGATGCTGAGGTATTAGAAGCTGATGATGAAATTGTGACTGTTACACTAGCCCCACTGTTACACTAACTCCACTGTTACACTGGCCCCACTTTTACATGCGCCCCACTGTTAAACTTGCCATTACCATAGTGATACATACTGAGTAGTGAGATCAAGCTCTTCGTGGATAAAACCGTCGTAGTAAAAGTTGTCTAATAAGACGGGGGATATGATAAGATTTCCGTCTCGTATCTTCAATGTTCCTTGTTTTGTGTAAAAGTTAAACGGGTAATCCTGGAACCAATTAAAACCGTATTTATTTACCTAGTTATGTACAGTCAGCAAAGAAAGTCAATGAACATCTCTTCCAGTCAGACTAGATTGGGACTTCCACTCAGACACTTATGTGTCTGAGTGGAAGTCCCAAAGTCCTGAGTGAACGTACAAAACCCGTTTCGACGTTATCGTCGAAACGGGTTTTGTGTAAATATATATGAATGGACCAATAGTAAAACTTTTTTGTTGCGTCCACTGATAATTTGTAAAATTACTTCAAACAAACATGTATAAAATTTACTCTAAGTAATATCGAAGCCGAGATATACAGGGACTGGGCAGAATGGTAGGATGATCAGGAATTTCCTTACCGGTTCATTTATAAACTTAATCTCCGGATCCCAATTATGCAGATCTTCAATACCGTTCTTCTCAAACTCCTCGCTAAAGATCAGTTGGTTGCAGCCGTGGGTCCTACCTTGAACCATGGTGGGTGAAGCCTTATTGCAGGTGATGGTTCCAGTCACTACGACAGGTCTGGGGGTTATGCTCGTGGTTACTGGTGGGTTCTTATTGTCGACAGGAGTTCCGTCATCGTTTACGTATTCTGGAATAAAATACTAACGATTTTTTACATAAGATTTGAGTATGTTCATACGCCACGATACTGTATTCTGTTCCTCTCATATATTTAGGCAGAGAGGATATGAAAGCATCATCAAAATCAGACCCATAATTCTCGAGTAGGTAATTCTTTCACGTTCGCACTACCTAAAATAACGCGACAATCCTTTATTTTCTTATGTACAGTCGCCATCAGATATATCGTAGCATACAAGGTGTCCATATATTTCTGAGCAGTGCCAATTTTCATTAAATTATTTACAGTAAATGTTACCAATTACCTATATCTAAACGTGTATTTTGTCATAAATATGTGAACAGCGAATTTTCAATAATTTCTTTACAATGTTGTTTAAAATTAACATGTAAAACAACGGAGTAAGGTTTTTATCCGAAACTGTTCAGTGTTCAGATGTTTATGGCCACCATGACTGCGTCGATATATTTTATGTTCTCGGCATTCCTATATTTTTGATTGACTATGAGTAAAGAAATTATTGAAAATTAGAACTGCTTAGAAATATTTGACTACCTTGTTTTTATATTTTTTATTTTATTTATTTATTTTATAACAAAAATTACACTTTGCTTACAACTAATTCATGCCTAATGGCATGCACCATTTTGGTTTGTCTTGGCAAGACCACGCTCATTATTTAATAATAATGTCAGTTGCGTTATAATATCGGTTCAGAATTTATCATTATAATAATAGTACTTCTGATGTACCCAACTTTTCTATAAAGTGATCCAATGTATTAAGGCTGGGTATTAGTAGAACAAGCCTCTCTTTCTAACAAGCAAACTTTCGCAATTAGCCATCCCGCTTCAATTGAAAGCAAGATCGCAAAAAAACGCATTTTTCATCAATATCTTTTCTCTTGGGTGTTTGGGGAAAAATCCATCGGTTAGAAGCCCTGCTATAATTATTTACCTTTCAAATGATGGTATATTCAGAAGAAATGGTGTAGTGTGATTCTTGTAAAACTGGTTATAAATCTGAAATCGAGCTTACTTTGCTCCTCTTTTCTATCGAGAAAATTTAATAGAATCGTGTTTTCAACGGTTAGATGCCCTGCAGAAAGAACGTATCTACACTGTTATGTAAACTATATATATTAAATGTAATAATTTGGTTCTCAAAAATCGGTTCGAAAACAGACAAAATAGGTATGACCCCCTCTTAAGGGGCGTCCGCCCGGTTTTGAGTAACTTTGTAACCATTTTATACATTAACTATGGCACGTTTTAAGCAGAAAACAAAACTGAACAATCTACAGGATATGAGAAGTGATGTGGTTTTTCTAGAAATCTATTTTAATTAATAAAACTGAAGAAAAACGACTCCAAAGTCACCTCTTTTTTTCCAGTTGTAACCGTTTTACTCTTACATTGTTGATCAGAAGAATATGAAAATTTACAATATTCTTCACAATACAATACAAAATGATGTGGTTTTCTTATTTTTTGAAAATTCATATAAAATCATAGAGGTTTTCAAAGAAAACGGAAAATTCTGACCGGAGCCGCGCAATTGAAGCGGGATGGCTAATTGCAAAAGTTTGCTTGTAAGAAAGAGAGCCTTGCAGATGGGAGGAGTAGCCTTAAGGTTTATTCTGAGTCACGTTGCAGGAACTGACCCAAGTTACACGTCTCGCGTGGTTTCGCGCGTCGCGTTTGTGCCTGCCACGAGGCTCCACATTCCTTAATCTCTTCTTGTTCTTGTCCAAAAACAGTCCCAGAGATTGGGATAAATTCTCCCAATAAACTACACTTGACACTGGCGGAAATGCAGTGCTAACGCACAAGCAAGAGTCCATTTAATTATAAATAAAAAAAAAAGGTTTATTCTGATTTTAGATAATACTGTTTTAATTTAGTTTTACAATTTTTACTTTTCATTGATTGTTTTAAATCTAGCGGTATTGTGTTTAGTAATTTAGGGATTATGTGAGCTACTGTGCGTCTACCATAGAAATTATTTTTACGTTTGCTACGATATATCTGCTGGTGACTGTACGTGTGTTTTAATTTGATGGAATATTTTATATTATTAGATATTAGGATATAATATATTCTTACCATCCTTAAATTTATTACTTCGGAATATGTATCATTGATGAAACGGTGTAGAAAACTTGTAGTGGGATCTTGGAATATGAATTGATTCCTTTTTTGATGTGGCTATAATTATATCTACCTGTAACGGTCCATTCTGCATTTTCCTGCCAATACGGCAACCCATCCTTTGTCACGTACGTCCAGAAGTAAATCGTATCTCCTATTTTTAACTTAGCGTCCTTATCTAAGAAGGTCCATCTTTTATTCTGCGGTTTCTTGATATCTTTGGCCCAGTCACCGAACTCCAGGCCTATCATTTTCTTGTTCAGCTTGCCATGGAAAGCGAAGAGTGATAAGCCGTCATCTAGAATGGGGATTGATAAAATTGAATCATCAACAAAATTCGTGGCCTAGTGCTTTATTTTAGCGACAATGTTAAAGTGAAATTAAAGATTGAAAAGTTAAGTGTCGGACATGACTTGAACCCGCTACCTGTCAAACCGGAGATGTATGCTTTTTGTCTTGCCTAATTATAAAAGAGAACTACATTTTTCAACCTATTCAAGCAAGTATTCACTTTTACATACAAATATTGGTATTTCGAGGGGGGAGGATAAAACCCACGTATCCCCCCATCCTGGATAGGTGCCTGAGCCTATTTTGGACTTAAGAGCTGTTATTATGTTAATAATCAATATTTTTTTTTATGTTGTATGTATACGAAGCGGTGTCCCCCCCTCCCCCCGCCCTCTCCCTTATTTTCGTTTTCGGGCAGTAATAATAGGTAGCCTTTGTCTTTCCTTTCTTGAAATCTGTAGAGGACGAAGATGTATCGCTTCCACTATTACTAAGTATAATATGATATGTATGACAGACATTATACACATTTGGATTTCTAACATTAGTGTGGACCTTGACGTGGATGGAGATTACGTATTTAGAGGAGTATAACAGACATTTTATCAAAGAGGTCCTTCAAAGGTATTCATTAGCATATACTGTAACACATAACATGTATGCATTTTCCTTGAAGGTAACTTTATTTTTACTGGATTTATTTATCTGGAAATAAAAAGCGTCAACTTATTGTTTTATAATTATGTTAGATAGAATGAATTGGTCTTTGTGTTTCACCTCTGTATTGAAGGTTAGAGGATATAGGAAAAAAAAAACCAATGAAAAGATGTAATGTTCGCACTGGCTTAGGACTGCACTGGGAAAATCGGATTAATTGAGATAGGCAGCCTACATAAGTAAAATCGATATACCTCGTTTAGTACCTTGTAATTGCAAGGGGTGGATGTGGGAATCGATGAGAATGAACCATACTAAAAAAACAGAACAGAAATCTGAGCACTGATCTTGATATTGTGATCCGCTATATTAATTTACTTCAGAAAAAATCGATATATTTGATAAGATACACGTTCCAAAAACATGTTTTGTTGACATCTGAAGATATTCGTATAGAAAGTTTAATAACCTTATACATAATAAGGATAAAAGCTTACCTGGTATGGATACCCTCAATCCTGTAGGATACAAAGCTTCCAGTTTAGCATTTGGCAAAACGTATTCTGCTCTAGATTGCCAGTGCCTGACAGCTCCAAGAGTAAATAAACAAACAATTATTTTGTAGGACATGACGTTGACGTCCGCTCTCGGTGGCGGTCGACCTCGGAGTGAGACTCAGGATCGATAAGAATGCGTCTGGGCATACAAGTTGTAGGTTTAGGACGGCCGCACATTATCAGAAATTTCTGACAGAAAAATTCTGACGCTCGCCGGAAGGCACTCGGTGCATACATTTTGTATTAGACCCCGCACACTGTCAGAAAAATTCTGACCGGTCGTCCGCTTCTGATGCACGCCGGACGGCACCTCAGCTGGACGTCAGAATTTTTCTGACGGAAGGCGTGTTAGCCATACATTTTGTATTAGGCCCCGCACACTATCAGAAATTCGGATCAGGTATTGCCAGACGTGCGATAATTATCCTAGATATACGATATTTTTGAGTGTCATGTTCATGTGATAGAAATAAAAGTCAGGTATATTTAATTTCTGTAAACAGGCCATTTACTAAACGTTAATAGTTTCAGAGTTTTAAGCAAAATTCCGGAAAAAAACAAACAGAATTTTAAACTTTTTTTGCGATTTTGTCAATTAAAATTTGTTAGCAAACCTCCGATTTGGATTCAGCACCCCAAAGTACATATAGAATGGAAGAAATCAGAACTACCACAAAACTTTCCTAGTAAAAACACAATTTGACTGAATTATAGCCCCAAAAGGGCTAAGGTGGCAACACTGGGTCGATGTGCGTTGATTGAAATATGAAACACGACTGGGCTCAAAAGTTGCCGGATCAAAATTTCTGATAGTATGCGGGGTGCTTCCGGTGAGCGTCAGAATTTTTCTGTTAGAAATTTCTGATAATGTGCGGCCGTCCTTAGAAGTGGCAGGAAGATTAAATTAATGTGTTAAGTAATTAATAATCTATCATTAAAAATCCAGTTCAATATTTCTTAGTTTCCTGTATAATATCATCAACCAGATAATTGATGGAGATTTTCGTATGATGTAAAGGAATTGGCTATCTTGTACATCGGTTAACATCGGTATGCGGTTTTTATCGACTTTAGCGTTGTACAGCTGATGAGAGATGTATGAAACAGCAGTTGTTGGTCAGTTTGATGGCCCAAATCTTGTGTCCGTATAGTTAGCAGCCTCACCAGCTCATTCGAAGGTTTTGACTATGCCACGATTTAGTGCCCAATTAGTGCAAATTAGTGCCCTTCGGGGGTTAATAATTAGATCCAACTTTTCTTATCATCATTTATTCATTATACATCCCACTATAAAGGCGTTTGCGTGCGTTTACATATGAAAAGTTTACATATTAAACTCACGCAAACGCATTTATATTGGGATGTACCTATATAATGAAGCAAAAAAGGGGCTGTTATAAGTTTGACACCTAAGTCAGTCTGTCTGTGGTATCGTAGGTAGCTCCCAAACGGGTGGACCGATTTCGATGCGGTGTTTTTTAATAGAATGTAAATTTTTGCGAAAGTGTTCTTCGCTTTGTTTCATGAAAATCGGTTCAGCAGTTTTCAAGTGACTTTAAAGATTACGAAATAACATTAAATTACAAATTTAAAACCAAAAACAAACATTTAAAAAGTTAAAAATAATTCGGTTACCTACTTACTTTATATTTTTGATGTAAGTACCTAAGCAAATATGTGTTTCACTTTTTAACTCTCTTTAGGATGTTTTAGGTCAATTAATATGTCGGGGACCGTGTTGGTCGAAGAAAAAAATTTCGAATTTAATTCTCATTTGTCAGTGCGTTTATGTAGAAGCGCGAAACGCTATCAAGTAATGTCGTGAGACACTCCATTTAGAGAGAAATTAGCACCTGAGTTATAATTATGATATTCCCCGTTTTGAAACTATCGAAACGATTTCAATGACATTTGGCACATACCTATACTCCATTTTTATTAAAGACGAAAAAAAGAAGATCACAGAAGCAGGGCTACGAAACCTTTTCAGACCGTTATCATTTTATAAAAAATTCGAAACACTTATGTCAGTGTTTGATGACTGATGAATATAAGAATTAGGGATAGCGAGATTAGCGAGTGAAACAGCCAATAGTCTGTAGCGCACTGGCATTTATTAGAACTAAAGCGCTGACACCGGGTATACTCACATACTTAGGCACATTTTAGTTCACACTATCGGAGTTGATGGAAAAATAAGAAACCGTCTGTTATGTATGTGCTCACTAGTAGCATAGCGAGGGGGGGCAAATGCCCCGGGCACCGGGCGGCACTTTACCAGAGGTGGCAAAAATATTAATTGATTGAGCTCTGACTGAACCACAGGGTGTTAGGGTAAACAGTTGCATTACTTTAAGAGCCAGGTTACACGGTCAGTATTTCATCAGTCTGGTCCATCAGTCTGGTCTGAATGACGGGAGAATGATGCCAGAATGATGGGAGAATGATGGACTGATGGAATGATGGTAAACCATCCATCCAGACTGTCATTCCGTTGTGAATGATGGTATACTGATGGTAAACTGATGGTCGGTGTCAGTCACCGTCGGGGTTGCCACATTGGGGGTTTTTCACGGTATTTTTGGGAAAAATTTGGCCTTTGGGGAAAATTTGGAGAAGTGAAATCGTTGGGGAAATTTATGGGGAAAAAATTATCAAGGTGGGGAATATGGGGGCTGTAAATAAATAATTTTAACACCGCATTATGATTTATGTTACAAAATTAGGGCCTAATAATAAGAGATCTGATATTCGGATGCATAGTTAGCTAAACTTAATTTTTAGCAATAAAATTATGGCGGCTTCTTAAAATTATTATTTTTAAATATTTGTTGCGATGCCATGAAAATGCGGGAATGCATAACTAATCGGATGCATAGTAAACGCATGCATAGCAAAAATCAACTTTTCAAAATTATTTAATTTAAAAGTTAATCTTTTTTAATTTAAAAGAGAAATAAATCCCAGGATTTCAGTACCTCGTACGTCTGGCAACCCTGCAGTCTTCCATCATTCTGGCGTCATTCAACGTTTGACCAGACTGATGGACCAGAATGATGAAATACTGATGGGAAACTGATCGTGTAACCCACTCATCATTCTGGCATCATTCTGGCGTCATTCAGAATGATGGACCAGACTGATGAAATACTGAACGTGTAACCTAGCACTAAGGTGTGATTGTATCCATGACACTGAAATACGTTTCTGAAGAAACCTATAGGAAATCCGCAAAATTCAGTCATCTGATCTAACGTTTGTATAAAAATTTCAACTTTTCATACAAATGTTGGATCAGCTGCTTGCATTTACTATAGGAAGACCAAAAATTTTTTTATGAATTTTGTTAGGTTTCTTAGGTAACATTGTTAAGTATCATGAGTATAATCACCCCTTTTAGTAATGCAACTACTTACTATAAACAACCTGTATAACCAATTCGTAGAGCAGAGTAAAGTCTATTTTTGAATGGATAACCAACCCCACCAAACCAAAACCAAAAGACCTAAAGATGTCTGACCACAACCCGAACAGGTTGTGGTAAAAAATTTCGAGCTGGCTTCGGTCGCTTCGGTCTCTCCTTTATGTTTAACTCTTCTTCTTCTTATAAAGATAAGGAGGCAGCAAAATCGGTCTGTGTTCCGGGGAATAGACAAGACACTCACGCTACGCTACCGGTGCTCACTAATGTCCGTTATTCCGTATTAATAAACCGCGCTGACAATCGAATTTGAAGACGTATTAAACGAGTTCTTCTTAAGCCTTAAAATACATCTTAAAATAGATCAAGTCGGTATCAGCTAATATCACTTAAAATGTCTCAAGCAAACTCAAATTTGTAACAATTTTTTTCCCAAAAATGCAGTTGCAGAATCCATGTTGCAGAAATCATTGGAATTTAATCCGTCTGCTTGTAACATCAATATTATTTGGTATTACTTGCGTCGCGCAGAGCGTTGCCGGTAGTGTGATTGTGGTATGGACGCATTCAATCGAATCCGTCAGAAATTCAGAAAAGTGGCCGCCATCCTGAACTTTTTTGTTTTTAATTCTATTACTTCCAAAATCGATATCTGGGAGTTTCTGCCATCTCCAAACACGAATCTTAAGTCAAAAATTCAGAAAAGTGGCCGCCATCTTGACCTGTTTTGTTTTTCAATCTATTACTTCCAAAATCGATATCTGGGGGTTTCTGCCATCTCCAAACACGAATCTGAAGTCAAAAATTCAAAAAAGCGGCCGCGATCTTGAATTTTTTGGTTTTTCAACCGATTACTTCCAAAATTGATATCTGGGGGTTTTTGCCATCTCCAAACACGAATCTGAAGTCAAAAATTTAAAAAAGTGGCCGCCATCTTGAACTTTTTTGTTTTTCATCCGATTGCTTCCAAAATTGATATCTGGGGGTTTCTGCCAACTCCAAACACGAATCTTAAGTCAAAAATTCCAAAAAGTGGCCGCCATCTTAAACTTTTTTGTTTTTCAACCGATTGCTTCCAAAATCGATATCTGGGGTTTTCTGCCATCTTCAACCACGAATCTGAAGTCAAAAATTCAAAAAAGCGGCCGCCATCTTGAACTTTTTTGCTTTACAACCGATTGCTTCCAAGATCGATATCTGGGGGTTTCTGCGATCTCCGAACATGAATCTAAAGTCAAAAATTTAGAAAAGTGGCCGCCATCTGGTACTTTTCCGGAGATTCGGAGTGAGATATCTATTTTGGAAGGAGTCAGTTAACAAACAATTAAATTCAAGATGATCTTATTTGTTTTTTAACCTTATTTGTTTTCCTTCCAATTCTCTGATTCCTGATATCAGATTCATGCTAATAGATCGCAGGAACCCCCAGATATCGATCTTGGAAGCAATCGGTTTGTAAAGCAAAAAAGTTCAAGAAGGCGGGCACTTTTCTGAATGTTGACTTCGGACCTGTGTTTGGTGACCACAGAAACCCCTACATATCGGTTTTGGAAGTAATCAATTAAAAAACAAAAAAGTTTTAGATGGCGGCCACTTTTCCGAATTTCTGACTTTAGATTCGTGTTCGGAGATCGCAGAAACCCCCAGATATCGATTTTGGAAGTAATAGATTGAAGAACAAAAAAGTTCAATATGGCGGCCACTTTTTTTAATTTTTGACTTCATAGTCGTGTTTGGAGATGGCAAAAACCTCCAGATATCGATTTTGGAACCAATCGGTCGAAAAACAAAAAGTTGAAGATGGCGGCCACTTTTCCGAATTTCTGACTTTAGATTCGTGTTCAGAGATCGCAGAAACCCCCAGATATCGATTTCGGGAGCAATCGGTTGAAAAACAAAAAGTTCAAGATGGCGACCACTTTTCTGAATTTCTGACTTTAGATTCGTGTTCGAAGATCGGAGAAACCATACATTTTTCTAATAGGTATTATTTAAATTTGCGATTGGTCAGAAACTACCTTATTTATTTTCCTTTTGCAGCAATTAGTCTACAATATGTTACAATGTTTCATAATTTTAATCGAAAATGCAGAGTTTCATGTCACTTTATGGTTTATCTGCTGGCAACATTACGCACGTCACTGCATCACCCGTGTGCCATACCATGCGACGTCGCCGCGGTGACGGCTGCTGAATTGACGCAGTGGCAATGCGTCACCGTGTATGCTCCTACGTACGGCTTCATACAACTCCTTGCTTCACAAATGACTGGCTGCCGTATGACGCTCCGTCTTGCGTCCAGCGTTTGTGAATAAAAACCTATTAGTCTTCTGTAGTCTGTCGCCTAATTGTCATCATTATCTCGTGACGATTATATCCACAGAACATTATAAGAGAAGTTAGAAGTGCAAATTAGGCATGGAACGCGTGCCACACGGGTATGCAATGATTTGCATAAGGTGCGCGGCGTGGTGCGAGCGAGAGGGCATAAGTAGTTGTAGCAGCGTGAGTGGGAAGATACGTGGTGACAGTCGTCTCCTAAGCAAAAGCGCAACTTTGCATTTCTAAACCCCCTTATAATGTTCTTTGATTATATCAATGAGGCGTTTTCGTAAATAAAAATTTTTTACAAAAAAAGTAAAAACCGACTTCAAAAGTAAAAAATAAAACAAATTAATTTCCTTATACAGGATGTTACAGAATACCCTAGTAATACTTAAGGGGGTGCTTCAGACGATCAAACTGAACAACTTTCACTATGGGGCCAACATCGAGAAAAAATAAAAAAAATCTGCTGTCCCATACAAAACTGCAGTACCGACCGACTCGACTAAAATGTATGGGACAGGTGATTTCTTTTATTTTTTCTCTACGTTGGCCCCATAGTGAAAGTTGTTCAGTTTGATGGTGTGAAGCACCCCCTTAAGTATTACTAGGGTGTTTTGTTACACCCTGTAGATTTGAACGTAAAAGTCATAGGCTGAAATATTATTTCTTACTTTTTTACTTTTGAAGTCGGTTTTTACTTTTTTTGTAAAAAAAATTTTACTTCATAACTTTCAGTGATTAAATATGTTAGTTCGATTCAGATATCAGTTATATACGCAAGCAAAGGGTACATTGAAACGAGGCAAATGGTTCAATCGCAGACGATTTGCTGTCAACTTTTGAGGACAAATAAAAAGCCGTGGTGGTCCAGTGGCGAGTAACCTTGCCTGCCGTGCAGGAGGCGATGGTTCGATCCCCGTCCAGGCCGACTCGTACCAATGAGTTTTTCGGAATTTATGTACGATTTGTAACACCACTGGCTTTTCGGTGAAGGAAAACATCGTGAGGAAACCTGCATGCTTCAATTTCGAGGCATGTATCGTACCTACTGTCCATTACAAGTGGCGACGGGCTCACTCCCCGTCACACTGGACGGAGTTTCGGTACTACTAGTGAAACGTGGACGCGTCATCAGATCTTCACAAAATTAAAATGGGACCACCTCGAGAGTTATACCCTTTCAATCAAAAAAATATTTTTTTAAATTGGTTCACAATTGACGAAAATATCGCTGAACATACATTAAAAAAAACATACAGCCGAACATAGAACCTCCTCCTTTTTTTTAAGTCGGTTAAAAAAAATGGGACCACCTAGGGAGTATATCCTTTCAAACAAAAAAATAATTTTTTAAATTGGTTCACAATTGACGAAAATATCGGTGAACATACATACAAAAAAAATACATACAGCCGAACATAGAACCTCCTCCTTTTTTTGAAGTCGGTTAAAAAAAATTGCCACAGTAATAAACTAATGCTTGCCAAACGTATTTTCCTAGATTTCCAAGTTTAGAGACAAATTTATTCATACATTAATAATACGATGACGATCATAACGATTTAAATGAAGTCGTAATAATTTTAGTACAATTTTTTAGAATTTTTAAAGATTTTTTCGAATTGTCAATATGGCTACTACTAGCGCCACCTGACGGATTTTTTTCATAACAGTCTTTAAAAAAGCTTCATTGAAACAAAGGCGAACCACATGTGTGCACCACTGCTTCTTTAGGTCTTTCAACATCGCCATTTTGTTGTTTGATACAATATTCATAATTTGTTTAAAGTGTGTACTGTAAAGAATCTTTTTTACCTTCTTTTCGCCCCTATCTGGAATGGAGTATAGATATGTAGGTACCTATTCCAGCCTATAAGTATAATGTACACCTATATTTTAGGTCGTTTTCATAATTTATTAGATTCAGTTTGGCACAACTCGCATTATATAACGTTTTAATTTAAATTACATTAAATGTCTGGGGAGCGGAAATCCGCTCTATTCTCGTTTTATTAATGACCCTGTTTATTCAACGCATACCCAGTCTATCTTCTCTATAGTAGGTATAAAACAAAGTCGCTATCCGCGTCTGTCCTCATCATTTCCGTTTCTCCGCTTACTTATGGATTTCGTTAAATCGGTACGGTTTTTACTGTCATATCTACATATAATTTCTTCCGGATGTGGGTAATATATATTTACTTATATTATAGATCAAGGGTGGGTTGGCAATACTTAAATACTATTTGATGGCCCGATAGCTCAGTTGTGGTAGGAAACGTGCCTGCTGATCCGAAGTTATTTGCAGGTTCGTATCTCGTACCTAAGTAGAAAATAGTTGTATGATGAATATGAATATTTGTACCCTACACATGAATGTTTGTATCTATTATTGTATTCCATGGGAGACTCGGTCTTAAGGAGGGTTAAAATTAAGCCGATTTCGGTAACCGGCTCTCTGAAAAACAGTATAGTCATGAAAGCATTCAATCTAAAGTAGGAGAGTGACGTTACTTTAGATTTCGGGCTTGTATTTTGCGCAATGAAAGCACAGCTGATATGAGTTGGCTTTATAACAGAGGTGAATAAGTCATTTTCAAGAAAATCAAGAGCCAAATTAAGTTAATCCATAAAGCTAAGATACTTATTTTATATTTATTTTATTTTGATAATAAAGTAGAGATGTCAGGCAAAAATTTTATCTCAAAGTACCTACTTCCTTGAGTAACCTCAAGGAAGTAGGTAGGTTGCGATAAAATTTTACCACTACTAGAAGATTAAACGACCATTAGTAGTCACTAATCCTTCCCCCTCTAGTTTATTACACACCAAGTATAGTATCTATCTTCCAAATACTGGCTTTACAATTACCTTTTTCGGGCTGGTTGCAACCTTGCTTTCCTCATCCTGACTGCGTAAACCCTGCGTGAACCCTACACTCCTGTTCTATCCACATAGCTCGCTGGTGCATCGGGCAGCAAAAACCTGTTTCGGGCTGGTTGCAACCTTGCTCTCCTCATCGTGACTGCGCTTAGACAATTTAATAGTAAGGACTGGCCTTGCGGTAGCATTTCCCGTCTGCCACGGTATAAGACAAATTGATCCTGTGCATTTACACTCAATTTTATACCTTATCAGGTTATCACTAAACGAGACAGCCTATAATTGCGAAACAATAATGTTGAACTTGGAACATTTGGGGTTCACACGAGACTACTATTCACGATTTTTAACATTCAAAATTAGAATCTAAAGTTTTGAGGAATAAAATCCAAAGTTGCGAATTTCATGTTACCTCGCCCCCCGCAAAAATCTAATCTAATCAGTATTAGACTGAAAGAGACGGAATTACGGCATTTGGGTAAGTGGAAACGGTAGAGCATGCTCATTTAATACATTTGGCATTAAAATGTCAAAATCTCAAAATTTTGCACTTAGCACGTTTGTCTTCTAGACCATCGAAATTCTTTATTTAAAGAGTTTTGTCAATAGACGACAATGGCACTCTATATTATGACTACTTTATCCACACTTTATCTATACAGACACGACACGGACACGACAATAATATATTGGTGGCCATAACTAGTCGTTTTTATCTTCTACTTGTTTATGCCCACCATCACACACTGAAAAAAATGCGAGCCAACTAAGAAGTATTTTCTCTTAATTAGCACCAAAATAATTGAAATGACGTTATTATTTTTTATTAAAAACAAAAGATGGTAGTTGTAACTGCAAGCCGAATTCGTTTAAAAAAGTTCTCTTAGTCAGAGAAGTCATGATGTTGACAGGCTCATATGGATTCATGATGTATGATTATCATAAACAAGATCTTGGTTGAAGTAAACACTTTTTTTTTTCAGTGCAACTTCTTGTACCTAAGTGATCTCCGACAGCGGGAACGCCTAGACAGCATTACATCCTCCAATAATCTGATCACGTGCTACAATCTCCATTCTCAGGTCCTCGTTCCGTACACATTCCATCATTATATGAAAGCAATCTTCAATTACACCACATTCTACACAATTTGGTGAAGGGACATTTTTGTGAAAAATTATGACGCAGAGTGTACAGTGCCAAATTGAATGCAAACCAAATGCAAACGATTTCATTGGCACAATACATTAGGTACTACGGTACTGCTATGTCTGTTGTTTTGATATGTACGTCTCTATGGTTTACACCGTTGCGTAATTTTGTAGCTTTCGAGAGACGTTTAGTGATAGGAGGTGAGCAATATTTTATATTTCTTACGAGCTTTTACCTGCGACTTCGTCCGCATAAATTATATACCAGATTTTAAGTCAGATGATAAGCTATCAAACAAAAAAAGTTTCATCAAAATCGGTTCAGTAGTTTTTGCGTGATACTCGAACAAACAAACACCCAAACAAACAAACAAACAAACGAACAAACAAAGAAACAAACAAACAAACAAACAAACGAACAAACAAACAAACAAACAAACAAACAGACAGAAAAAAAGTCCAAAAATTTGTGATTTGGAATCAGGGAAGCCTAAAAACCATATCGTAATCTTTCTTTTGTAAATATCTTCAATGTACAGACACACTTCTGTTATAGTTTTATAATAGTTTAGATTACGTCGTATATTATACTTAAGGTAATGTGATGAAACGTTTTGTATCGAGGAGGGGGGGCAGGCAGTTGATTGAGCTCTGTCTATAACCAATTCGTGGAGCAGAAAAAAGTTTTCTGTTTTATCGTATCGTAAAGTGGAAATGGTGCTAAAGCTATTACTATATATAGCATAGTTTTTACTTCGGTTACTTTCCACATCGTTTGTACGTAAAAAGCTCTGGCTCTAATCGATTCGAACCGAGGAGAAAAGTCGAGCTCGCTTCGCTCGCTTTGTGTTTCTATTATTGCATGGATAAACCAAAAGAAGCCTGACCACAGCTCGAATCAATGTGCAAACAAATTTCGAGCTTGCTACGCTCGCTCCCTTATTTTGTGTACAGGTAAGATAAGATAGGGGGCAGGAAAGTCTGTGCCCCGGCGGCAGAAACCCACCCACGCTATGCCTACCTCTATAGAATGGTGTGACAGAAGGACTGCCGACGCCGGCCGAACAAACCATCGGTTTGGTGAAACCGATCCAGGCAAACATTTGCACTGCTCCTACAAAAAGCTTGGTTTATTTTTAAAACAATGTGTGAGCGATGGAAATACCATCACCTTTTGTTATGATGGCGTTATTAGTGTTTCATTCGTTGGTTGCCGATTCAAAATATTTAAAGTGTAACAGAATAACTACATAATAGAAAGTACCTTCTTTGGTAAAGAACTAATATACCTCTAGAGGGATATATTTTCGATGCTGATAACAAGATATGATTTAGAGCCGCGCTTTTTAGTAGAGATGCGAATTGAAAATTCGTAGGACTGAGTAGTTCTATACCGACATGTGGTATCGTTGCATTCAGTAGAGTTTCCTGAGTAGGAAAAATAACGGTGTCGCTTTCTCAATTGGTGGAGTGGGGAGTTATGACGTCATCAATTATTTGTATGAGATGAAAAAACAATTTTTTTGTCTGAAACCTATCTAGTGGGGTATCAAATGAAAGAGCTTCATGAGCCGGTTCTAAAAATATACTACACCATTACCTACCTTTCAGCTACTTGTTTGCAAAAAAGGATTCTCAAAACATACCAAGTTTGAGCTCCTCCAGGTGGGAAACGGCTAGGTAATTTTTTGCAAAACATACGCCAAATGACTCATAACATCCTCATCATCATCATCATGATCATCAGCCTATAAACTTACCACTGCAGGGCACAGGCCTTCCCTCAAGGAGGGTGTATGGGCATTAGTCCACCACGCATGCCCAATGCGGGTTGGTAGACTTCACTTACACATCAGAATTTCTTCTTCAGTGTATGCAGGTTTCCTCACGATGTTTTCCTTCAACGTTTGAGAGCAGTCGGTTTTACGTACATAAGTTAGAAAAACATCCTCATATCTAAGGTCAAAAAAGCAATTTTAAAAATATTAATATTTACTAATTATTTTGAATTTTTTATAGTGATAAAATTAAAATAAAAAAAACAAAAAAAAAACTAAAATTGCTTTATTGACCTTTGATATTGAGGATATTAATTTGGCGTATGTTTTACAAAAATTTACCCAGCCGTTTCCTACCTGGAGGAGCCCAAACTTGGTATGTTTTAAAAATACTTTTTGGATTTTTTGAAAACCAGTAGCTGAAAGGTAATGGTGTAGTATATTTTTAGTACCGGCTCATAAAACCCTTTCATTTGATACCCAACACGACAGGTTTCAGAAAGAAAAAATGTCTTCCACTAGAAAAAATTGATGACGTCACGTCATAACTCCCAACTCCACCAATTGAGAAAGCGACACTGTCGTTTTTCCTACTCTGGAAACTCTACTGAATGCAACGATACCACATGTCGGTATAGAACTACTCAGTCCTACGGGAATATTCTACTATTTAGCGGCGACGCGGAAAGTTTTGTAGTAATAATTTCATACAATTAGTTAGTATGGAAATCCAATATGCCACGAATATGCTATGTCGGAAAAGACTCATCATGTTGAGGAAAACTTGAACACTATAGAGGTGTAAAAGGCGTTATCTATTATAAAATTTCCGAAGAGCATTTTTTATGATAACGCCTCGAGAAATACTTTTTATATCAGTCAGAAGACTTGTTTACCATACTGGTTGTACCATAATAGTTGCATTAATGATCTTTACAAGGATCGCAATAATTGAGCTTTGCGGACTTTACGAATAGCTGAACTTTTCTGTCATTTTGCGGCTTAGATAGATTAGGTACACTCCGAACTGCCTGAGAAAGACGAAAAAAAAACACAGAGTAAAAGAACCACAAATCTAAAACAAAACAATCCTTGGCAAGTCACCTTGTTGTTCATAAGAACTAATTAATAACCAGAGAGGAGTTAATTTACGGCCGGTGCTAAATCATAACAATTTCACGAATGATTTACTCTTGTCAGGGAATGTTGGAAAAATTTATGAAATGCTGGAAAATTCGGAGAAACGGCAGCGGTTCTTGTTCTAGTTGGTGAATGAATTTAGAAATACGCGTCGGATTTAGTCTGGTTAGCATTATGTCGCAAACATATCTAAACTATTATAAAACTGTAACAGAAATGTGTCTGTACATTGAAGAATTTACAAAAAAAAATACGACATGGTTTTTACCTATCCCTGATTCCAAATCATCAATTTTTGGATTTTTTGTCTGTCTGTTTGTTTGTTTGTTTGGATGTTTGTTTGTTCGAGTATCATGCAAAAACTACTTAACCGATTTTGATGTAACTTTTTTTGTTTGATAGCTTATCATCTGACTTAAAATCTGATATATAATTTATGCGGACGAAGTCGCGGGTAAAAGCTCGTACCAACATAAACGTAAACTGTTCTGGGGTGGTCAGAAGACGACACTACAATTTTTAAAATATGCAGTTGTAGTTGGAAGTCATAGGATCAAAACATATCTTTTTACGGGAATAAAATTATATGCTTATATTAACTACTGTAAACAAGTTTCAACATCGGCGTATAAAATATAATGCGCTAATCTGTCTTGGAACTCGTAACGAATTTAATCAAAGAAAATTAGAGGAGCAGCAAAGACATAGAGGAAGACTAGCCACCGGATCACCAATTCATTCGTCCTAAATACTTAATAACATGCTAAGTAAGAGTTTTAACATTGCTATAACTGAACGAGTAGTTTTTGGTCGCATATGTAAATCCTACCTTATACTTTTTAGCTGTAAAGAAAATTTTCTTTACGGCTATAAAGCGTAACGGAAAAAGATTATTAAAAAGTATATAGGTAACATTTAGATTTTATCACAAGGTTACTCAGTGTAAATTACTTTGATTTGATTTTATTCTTCTGTCGAGTTGATGACAAATATAAACCAGTAACCCAACATTAATATTACTGATATGGGTTCCTAATTTGTATAAACACAATGAAGTCAATTGTTTGACGCATTCGATACGTTGACCACAGAGTACTAGACGCTAGACATCTCGGACTTGAACTATAGACATTGAAACATGCAGTCGATGCGTGGACATAATTGATTTCATTTCAAACGAAACCCTAAAAATGTTGACCTTATCACATCGGACCCAAAAACTAATTATACTTATGTCGATCTTTTTGTCTTTAATTAGATAAAAAACCGGCCAAGTGCGAGCCGAACTTGAGCTTTAAGTGTTTTGCACCCGACTTAAGAAAGGTTTGTTTTAATTTGTACCTATTATATTTTTGAGGCGACATTTTGTAAGACATTGTGGGGGTGCACTCTTGATTATTTTCATTTTAGGTATGGTATTCTATAATATGCTTGTTCATTCCCTCATAGGTAGATAGTATTAGACTGAAACTCTCTGGATACTGGCAAATACACATTTTAATAGACTTTTCCTCAATAATTATATAAAACTATCGGAGCGGCGTATGCGACTCGTGCGGAGCGCCGGGAGAAGTGACAGCTGTCAGTATTGACAGCTTCCGCATGAAGGCAAAGGGGCGACCCATTGAGCATGCAGGGGGGTCCGCCAAAAACCAAAATTCCGATAACAATACTCAAAGTTTTTGTCTCCCTTTTGTTTTTGATATCGTTTTGTTATGAAGAGTCAGAAAAATGAGTCAACTAACTACGCTATAAATATTTTAAAATCACAACGTGAAAAGGAATCGTCTTAATCACTCCGTGAAACTGTAGCATTAATGTTTCCAAGCTTAGGCACATTAGAAAATACCACAAACATAGGAAAATACCTAAAATTTTTTTAACTTTTTCTGACGCTATAAAATTAAATCTCTTTAAAATCGTTGAATGACGACGTTTTCATTTTTTCATTTCAGTTTTAAACTAAATTCTATAACGAATTCATGAAATTAAAAGAACAGGTACAGCAATTAATATAAGAACAATAAAGATCGTCGAGTATGCACTCGTTGTGGGAGTTGTGGGGATGCCCCCTGACATGACAAGACATGATCCCCCAATTATTTATAAGCTTAAATCAGACAATCGATCGATTATACAAAAACAAAACATTTTCATGAAAATTGTGTATTTTTTGACTCTACATCACAAAACGATATCAAAAGACGATAAAAATTCAATCCAAACTCACAATAAAGCAAATCAGCATAACAATGCACTAAATCAGCAGTAACCTGAATAAAAGATTAGGTAGGTACCTACCTATCTCATTAACTCCCGTATCAAGTTGTACCATGAATTCACTCCGCTCTAGATAATTAACTTCTATTGGTAACAAACTCTCATTTCCTTTCCAAAGATTGAAGATTAGTATGAATAATAACAACAGATGTTCCAAAACAACCGAGATTCGTAGTAACTAGGTAAGCTCGAGAATCTTCGAAACTTTTCAAAAGATATAAATTTGGCTTCGTTTAATATCCACGAAGGGTACTTGCCCTTAACGTCAAAGTTTAACTTAACTATTCAAATTAGACATTTAAAAAAAGCACTAATCCCTAAAGCCGGGAAGCAACAAGTGACGCGAGGGGAGGGGGGCGGTACAGAACTGAAATTCATCCAGTATCGCCGCGAAAATGGCTACGGACGGACGTACGAAGCGCTCGCAGTCGATATGCGCGCCCGCCTCCGCGAGTATGGAGGCCTTAGCGGCCCCTATGGAGACCACACCCGCCCCTCGACGGAGACCGGCCACCAGGTCACAGTCGGCCAGGATTACCGGCGGTCGTTCCGTCAGGTACAGAAGGCAGCAGCAGCAACAGCAGCTGGATAAAGAGACGAGAGCGAGATACAGTTCGGAGCCGAGGCTGGCTGAAGCTGAGACTCCTCCTCAAGTAAGGAGACAGGCGTCTGCTAGACGACGTCCTCCACCGGGAGCGTCGAGTCAACCACGGCGCTCCAACGCGTTCCTCGACGTCCCGAGAAACCCACCAGCTGACGAGGAACCAGACGAGGACTCCTACAGACTCCGCACGTTCAACACAACACAGAAAGGAGGTCAGTGCTGCAACGTTCATTGACCTCACAACTAAATTTATCGCGAATGTTTTTCATGTGTTCTTTTTAAAAAGTTGGCATTCGGCCTGCTGTAACGCAATGCGATGAGTTTTTAAGTGTTTCCAAGACGGTGCCGATTTTTGCGTTTAACGTTTCATTATTTGAGTGCTAAATCATGTGATTTGCGTATATGGGTCTGAAAACAAAGGGAAGTCTATGTTCAATCCCTGTTACGTATTTTTGCGGGTTGCGTATTTCAGCCACGCCGCTGCTGGCGATACTTGTCTTGTAACTAACATTTTCAATACAAAACTTTACTCTTAACGGCTCTCCAAACAAGAATCTTCAACTACAAAACAAGCCTCAATTAAGGCGGCTTTCATCACTAATAAGCGACTACCATCGAACAAACTTTGGTATAAACGGTTTGAGATAATGAAATGAGTGAAAATTTCCCTAATAATGAATCTTAGTAATTTTGAATAAAATTCCAAAGTCAAGGAACAAACTTTGAATGAACAGTAGCGGAAGAAAGTCTTTGCTTTATGAGTTTGTTGCTGGTTTGTTGACAGTAAAACAATAGTAGATTGTTAACCAAGGGATGAAAGTGACCCATTTCACACGAGATGTTTGGCGCCCCGAACGAACGTGAGGGGCGCCAATTGTTCGAATGTGAAATGGGTACTTTCACCCGAGTTAAACACTCTGCTTTTCATCACGATTACGAGGAAATTAACCAAAACCAGATAATGCAAAATCAATTTCTGAATTGATATTCGCTCGATGAATTCATTTTAGGCTACGTTTCAAAACGTTTGAAAATCACTCGGGGACCAATAGGAAGCAGAAAAAAAACATACGAAGATTGTGGATGCTAGAGTGAGACAGATATACTTCCCTAGTGATTTTTACACGTTTTGAAAAAGATCTGCAAAATTTGCAACATGTGGCTTTCCCTCCGTTTTTTTTTCAAGTTTTTTTCTTTTTCGCGCAAGGCTGCGTTCCGAACCTACGCTCCAGGTGCACCCCAACCGCAACTTTTCGCACTAACGCCGTTCAGGAGTGCGATTTTTGAACATCATACGAGCGACTCGGCAGTCGAAAATGTCATAATTACTATGAGATTATGCATCTTTCTACTGCCGATTCGCTCATATGATGTTCAAAAATCGCACTTCAGAGCCCCGGTGAAAAACGTTCTACCATAGTGCGAGTTGAAAAAACAACCGCACCCAAAGGTCCTGAACGCAGCCTTGTGCGAAAAAGAAAAACCTTTTTTTTTTAAACTACCGTAAAACGGGGCTAATTGGGTCAATTTTTCAAGAAAAATGTGTCCTGACAATTCGTTGATGATATTACAACAACATAATATTTTTTTACATATGTAATTGGTTTGGATACATCGTTTGCACTGATAACTTTTCGTCTAGAAGTTAAAATAAACCGTACAGAATATTTTTAAGAGCTGTCCAAAATAGCCTCGCATTTGGGGTTTTTTGGGACCTAGACATTTTGGCGTACTTTTTCGATAGAAGGACTGAATTTAGAGGCCTGTGCGATATTTGAGACGATTCTAAGCATGTTCGGAAACATACTAAACAATTTTTTGTTAATTTTTTGTTGGTATTTTGGTATAAAAAAAATACAATTTAAAAAATCATCGTGTACCTATTTATCAACCAATTTGTTTACTAAGCTTAAATATTAATTTTTGGTACGTTTTAAGGCACTTGAATTCACATAGCAACTAAATATGTCCTAACAAACAAAACGCAAACATTTTAGGCCTTGTGCCACTACCAGGCAGTATTTTATAAAAGCTTCTTCCTCTTCTTCAAAAAACAGAGTAGGATGCCCACTTTTCTTTCGAACGGGTTAATTATTCTCATTGCAGTATCGGGCTATAGTACTTTTAGGCACATCATATTTAACAGCTGCTTTCCGTATTGTAATTATTCCCGATTTTACGTCGGCAATCGCTTTTTGTAAATTTTCTTTACTGTAACTCTCATAAGGCCTATGAGTTTTGCCCATTCTTACATGGCGATAAGTTCTTTTGTACTCACGAACCATGTTTTTTTTTTAAATTATCAATTAACAAATCTGAAACAAACAAAAAACCTTTACCTACCATCATAAATTTCCGAACGCGGCCAGCTAATGAGGTGTCCAAAATAACCCCCGAATGCAGTCTCAAATAGCCCCATGTTACAAATGCGCGTGAAAACATATTCAAATATAGGGTTTTTCTAAGTTTAAATACTGAACTATTATCACGAAATATCCTGCATTTTGATAGTAAAACATAATATACACTTAGTTTTAAATCCATAGAGTTCCGAAGTAAATTTGGACAGGTACAAAAACACCGTGTTTATTGCACTTTTTTTCATCTGAGAAAATTTCTGCCATCAACATGCGTTATAACCTCAAAAGTGTCAAATAGTGTTGCCACATGAACTAAAGTATTGCCAGAAGTAAACATTTCGTTACTACTAATGCTACCGTCGAAAATAATTGCCAACAAATATTATAATTTAAAGTGTCTAAAATAGCCTCGCGAATCCCAATTAGCCCCGTTTTACGGTAGCCTGTTTTTTAAATTAGGTACTTTTTCTTCACCTGTTCTTCACGCAGAAAACAAAATGCATATAACTTATACAAAAGTATCGAAATGTTACTAATTATTGTTATTATTACTAAATTCGAATATTTTTGTTCATAATAATTATAAAAATTAATAATTTTAATATAATGTTATCGAAGTGAGGCTGTATAGGTTTCTGCCTTTGCTCAGTATAGACGTAGATTTTTTTTTAAATTACTTTTCCGCCCTAGGGAAGAAATGTATCACTTTCAACCCGCTTCTTAGATAAACAATGACCTACTTTCAGAGTATGAGTGATGAAAAAGAAATTAATTAAAAAGACGGAATCGCACGAGATGACGATGCGCTAGAAACTATGCTACGAAACAAATCCAGGTTTGTGCGTCGTAGAGATTTCCGTCTGTGAATCATTCCCGGGTTTACGATCTCCGTATATAAATCAGTTCGTGAAGCAAACTCGTGTGCTTTTGAGGTAAAAATATATCGGACGCAATGCAAAGCTAACACAAAAACGTATGCTCTCTAAGCGTTAAATGTGGTGTTTTGAGAATACAATACTACTACCACCCTGCCTACTAATAATTTGTAGGGGTTTGTGATTGTGGTTTTATTCTCACATAGTGATCGTTGAACTTTGAAACAATGAGTGAAAATTACAAAGTGGTCTTTCAAATATAAGAAATACATTAAAACTTACATCCTACTAATATTATACACGCGAAAGTTTGCAAGTATGGATGGATGGATGGATGTTTGTTACTCTTTCACGCTAAAACGGCTGGACCGATTTCGATGAAACTTGGCATGCAATTAGTTAATAGCCCAGATTAATACATAGGCTACATATTATATATTCACGCAGACGGAGTCGCGGGCAACAGCTAGTCTAATATAATAACTAGCGATAAGAAACTCTTTAGTAGAAAGAAACAGAAAAGACTGGCGGAAAAGAATTCAATTAATAACAACAGAATTCTGCCTACCCCTTCTGGGAATTTAGTCGTTAGCATAATGCTAAGCTAATATGCATCCTCATTACCGTGACGATTCTTGAAAATGGAGCAAACTCCAAAAGGAGTCAATTTCTTGTAGGCCCAGCAAACGGTAACGTTTATTGATGGTATTACACTCTTAATACATTATTTTATTATAGTAATCAGACGATAGATTTGGTAAAAATGCAAACGGAATTATGAAATCCATATAAAAAATTCACCGTTTTAACTTTTTTGCTAAGATTCTTGTTTCGTATTAAAACACAAATATATAATATGTAGCCTATGTATTAATCTGGGCTATTAACTAATTGCATGCCAAGTTTCATCGAAATCGGTCCAGCCGTTTTAGCGTGAAAGAGTAACAAACATCCATCCATCCATCCATACTTACAAACTTTCGCGTGTATAGGAAATTAGGAACATCTTAGATGTTAATACGAAAATAACAATAAAAACACAACATATTTTACCCAGACACGATATGCGCCAACTGCGATTACGCGACACTCCGTTTAGATGAGGTAAAGCTAATGTTACCACTATAATCTACAGATTATGAGAAACAAGTCGTCATGAGTTCCAAACTATACGTCAGCTAATACGCAAAATTTTGTTTGTTAGCCTTATTCCCATACTATAACTGAGGATGTTCTTTGAGTCAAACTTTTTAAATTGGGCTTTTAAAGGTCGAGTTTTCAACAAAACTCTATTATAAAACTGTAACAAAAGTGTGTCTGTACATTGAAGATATTTACAAAAAAAAGATTACGATATGGGTTTTAGGCTTCCCTGATTCCAAATCACAAATTTTTGGACTTTTTGTCTGTCTGTTTGTTTGTTTGTTTGTTTGTTTGTTTGTTCGTTTGTTTGGGTGTTTGTTTGTTCGAGTATCACGCAAAAACTACTGAACCGATTTTGATGAAACTTTTTTTGCTTGATAGCTTATCATCTGACTTAAAATCTGGTATATAATTTATGCGGAGGAAGTCGCGGGTAAAAGCTCGTTTATAATAAGTACGTAAGTATTATCCAACAAAATGGTCGAATAATTAGTTAATATTCGAGCCGAAATTTTCACTTTAAAGATTTATGTAAATTCTGGTACTTGAAGCTGAAAAGTTGATTAATTTTATCTCTCAAATAATCATCTAGATGTTCAATCCTTCAAACATATAATTATTCGGAATGTTGAATAGCTGATCTTTTTAATGGATTTCTCAATCAGCTGATGGCCTCCTCTTTTATTAATCTTGTGAAATGCAAAAGATGGAAGGCTTTGTTAACCAGTGTACTTTGGAGCATCGTGTTTTCTTCAACTCTTTCAAATAACACAGACCCTGTATTCTGTCTTCACATCACTGTGCTCTTATAATATAAAAACTATGGCCAAAAAGGATGTGATTCCAGTAATCGAACTACAGATTAAGAGAGGTTTTAATACTGTATTGTTAGAGAGAAAGCAATTAATTAAATTATACAGAACAAGCGGCCCGTCCCGGCTTCGCACGGGTGGACGTTTAATCTTTTCTAATAAATATAGCCTATGTTACTCGGGCAGGGTGAATTTAGCTTTCTAACGGTCAAAGAATTTTTGAAATCGGCACTGTAGTTTTTGAGTTTATTCATTACAAACATACATAAAAAAGTACAAAGAAGACTACAAAAGTCTGTGGATCAGAATCACACACACATCTACACAGCCTAGAGTTCCATTCATTTTAGAGAATTCAGGAGGGCGATTGCGCTAATTTAAAACATCCAAGTTCAAGGTCCTGATCCAATTTCAGTTCTAATCACATTGCAATCCAATTACTATTCAACTGTGCTGAATTCCGTATCGCGCTAAACTTGACGTCTGAGCGAGCTGTCAAAACGGTTCTAACGGCTGTTAAATGAATAGCGCAATACCGAAGTGTTAAAAGTTGCGGTTCGCACGCGGTCCAATCATGGTTTAGTTGCGATTTATTTAGCGCTATTGCTCTCCTGGCTCGCTGATTCGGGTACCTTTCAAGTGCCAAAACTCATCAAAAACTCATAAAATTAATTCAATTTCCAAACGTTAACCAACCATTTAAAACGGTTCTTTGTCAGCATCACATCAGCATTACAAAGTGCCTATTTGATCGTGTAGAGTACTCTCGAGGCACTCGTGTCTCTGAATCCTACACTTGTGTAGGAAACACGAGTTCTTACGTCCCGTCGACTTATTGAATACGACAATTTTCCTTTGACACTTGTCATAAACGTACGCGCTTTTGTTGTCTGTAAAATGTCCGTTAATGAAAAGGACGATCCGACACTTCGATGTTGTCTATCTGGGAAACTTAATAACGCTCTCGAAATGTATTAAAAACAGAAAAACACATAAGATAATGTCGAATATTATATTTATATCATCTGTATCTTTCTGAATAATAAATAATTGTACAGCAGCCGTGGTGGTCCAGCCAGTGGCGAATAACCTTGCCTGCCGTGCAGGAGGCGATGGTTCGATCCCCGTAGGTAAAAATGAGTTTTTCGGAATTTATGTACGATTTGTAACACCACTAGCATTTCGGTGAAGGAAAACATCGCTTCAATTTCGAGGCATGTAGATATTTTACCTACTGTCCATTACAAGTGGCGACGGGCTCACTCCCCGTCACACTGGACAGAGTTTCGGTACTACTAGTGAAACGTGGATGTTCTGAAGTTTCAGAATATCTCTGACTTCCCCCTCGGGGAATATAGTCGTGAGCATATGCTATGTACTTAAATCGGCCTGAAAGTTAAATTGAGCTTACCATCAAAATGAGAATGAGGCCAAACGGAAGCCCATCACGTTCTGAAACTAAGAACGTAATGTTAACTATCACATATAAAAATTGTGATTAATCCACGTAAAATATAATATTTCTGGTTTATCTACCTCTACCGCAGTTGAAATCGCTTATCTACCTACCCATACCATATCTCGATACCACCTCACTGGCGTCACAATATCAACCACTACACCTGTATGATATGAACCGGCAGACTGTCGGGTTCTATTGTTTTATCTGTCACTGTAGGTAGATAGGCGGACCCTCGATGCTTCGAATCATAGGGGACGAGCTATCTTCGAGTTATAGAGGTTTGGATTTATGGTGGTTCATTTTAGAGGTACCGACTAACCTTGGAGCGTTGTAGTTAAACTTTCTTATGGGACCATATGAGACCAACCATAGAAAAAACAATTTGCTGTTTGTTGGTGGAGTAGCTTTTTTCTATGAAACGGAGATTTTTTTTCGCGGTTTCAATGTTGGTCCCACAGTGAAACTTGTTCGTTTCTTTCGGCTGAAACGACAGTCTGATGTTCTGAAGCACCCCCTTTACAACCTGTATAATTCGTCTGAGTGACTGCGCTTTGTTTGGCTGTTCCATACATTAAAATGCGTAATAGAGTCACATTGCAGTTTTGTAAGAAACAGCCGTTTTTTTGCGATTTCAGGTTTGTTTCTATATGAAAATTTGTTCAGTTAGATATGTAGAGCTTTAGTTTTCAGCCTGTAGTAATTATGTACTACGAGATTGCGAATTTCCAAACACATCAAAAGGCCGAAACGGATTTTATGTAAAAATTTTCACTTTAAAGCTAAATATTTCGCTAACGGATCTCTTAATCGAAAAATAGTTTTCCCATACGCATAATATTTTTAAACCAACTATCCCACGATACCCCACATCATCAATTGTTAAATGGGCTACCTTTTGCTACCTACCAGATATTATGTGAAAATCCTGAAAAATTTAAGAGAATACTCAAATCATTTTACTTGCCTACTCACTTTACCACTTTATTGGCGTAATAAATATGTATACCCATTCCAAGTTACAGCTTTCTAAGCCGCGGACGGATGGACAGACGGACGGACGGACAGACGGACAGACGGACAGACGGACAGACGGACGGACGGACGGACGGACATGGCGAAACTATAAGGGTTCCTTGTTGACTTCGGAACCCTAAAAAACCTCTGCAAATAGAATTCTGTTAGCTGTTTGTAAACCTCTTTTATTAGAATTGCAAATGCTCGTTCGTTTTATCGCGATTCTACTGTGCTACACCATCATACGTATTGTTTTATCAGCTATAAGTATACTACATAGTATAGCTATTGTTTGATCGTCCCAGACATCGCCGTCTGCCATTCTGTATGCATTATGCTAAACAGACGACTCGTTTAAAGTCATTCTTTGATGAATAGGTACTGCTATTTAGATAATATCTTTGTTGGAAACGGTTAAGCTGATTAAAAATAATGATTTAAATGTTCCGAATATAGGAATCAGCAAGTGTAACTTGAGAAAGATCTTTTTGTAGGTAATTTTATATAGAGTATTTTTAAGTATGTTACATTATTAAACGAGGTGCTTCAGAGCGTCAAACTGAAAAAAAATTACTACGGAGCTGCGGAACCAACACGGAAATTGAAAAAAAAAAACGATTAGCCATTGACGTATGCTATCGAACAATACATTTTTTTCCGCGATTTCCATGTTGGTTCCATAATTACTATTGGAAGCTGTTCAGTTTGATGGTCCGAAACACCCCCTTCAAACATTACTAGGGTGTTTTGTTAAACCTTTTGTGTAACAGAGAGATTTTGTATTTGTATTAATATTGGCTTTATTTTTTAAACGAAAACAGAAGAAATCGTGTATATATAGGTAGGGAGTTGACTGCGTAACATATTATATTTTAGATTTATCTTCTAAGTTAAAAAAAAACGTTATGCTAAACTTATAGTTTCAGTTAATTACTTTTTTAACGTCGCAATTTTTTTTTTCAAAACCCAATATTCAAACCAAATGGTCTGAATATACAGTAATCGTCTATAATATTATATTAGTATAGAAGTTACAACTAGGTGACCTAGGTTAGTCAAATGTTTATTATTTTCACTCTGTATATAACTACTACGATACGTAACACCTATAACACTCATAAATATACCTACTAATTAAGTTTATGGTAAAACTTCACTTTAAATCAAGCTGACAATATCTCCCATTCCATTAAAATCACCGAAGTTTGGATTAAATTTAATTTATCAACTACGAATTGCCGAAGTCCTTTGGAAGCATAATAATGACTAAAATTATTGAACTGATTATTAAATTGGGTATTGGAACTGTGCTTAACTCAACCTACGGACTTAATTGGCCAGCAGTAGCCCTCGCCTCGGCATTGCAGAGATTTAAAAAAAAAAATTATCGAAGATTTTTACTAAAAATATTTATTTTTTTCATGTTGCTAGGCTTTTGTAAAAATGCCTGTTTTCATCTCAAGGACTCAAAGGCTGGCCGAATGCTCAGCATGTATAAAATGATGATCAGAAAGTATTCAGTTAATAAGTAACTATGATTAATGGTATTCCACACCTTCATGAAGAGTCAAACTATGTCTAAGAAGGCTCGTTTGGCGGCTCACAAGGATGTGTTGGCATCAACTTTAATGTATGGCAGTAAATGTTGGGTACTATGGCAGAATAAGCTTGAATATAAGAATAAATGCTGTTGAAATGCGCTCTCTCCGTAGTGTGTGGTGGGACTTTGAATGACTTGTTACAAAATAGTGTGATTAGAAAATGATGTGGTCTGAAAGAAGATGTAGTGACAAGGATTGAAAAAGGAATGTTGAGGTGGTTTGGCCATGTAGAAAGAATGAGCGAAAGTAGGTTGACGTATGAAATTTACAAGGCAAGTGTGTATGGAATGGTTGAAAGGGGTCTCCCTGCGTACGCTAACCAAATTGGAAGTGTACTGAAGAAGGACCAAATAAAATGTACCCGGAACAAGAGAGCTTGTATGGATGTTGAGGAGGCGAGAAATAGTATGTCAGAATCGTAGCATGTGGCGATGTTTTGTCTCTGCCTAGTGCCTACCCCAATGGGACAAAAGCATGCGTGTATGTATGTAGTATTCAGGAAATACCCATAACATAGTATACATACGCATGGATCAGCACCTCAGGTTCACCAAACACCAAAATGTAGGTATACAGAAAGCCACTTTCGATAAAATTGGCATGGGCATAAATATTACACTATCTAGTTAACAATATTATACTAGCACAGAATGGATAACAGTACTAAATATTAGTAGGAAAAATATATTATAAACTCTATATATAGAATACATAAGTCCAAAATTAGGTGACAGAGTACTTTTGCGAGCCAAGAATTTTTATAGGTCTAAATATGAAGCTGTAGTTTGTTTGTTGTTTATGTATCTGTCTAGTGAATACAATTACGCATTGTGTAGGTATCTTTTCTATTTTCGTGTGTTATGGACAAAGTTCGTATTCATGGGATGTTTCAGTGCTACCCGGCCACAATAATTTTGAACACAGTATATTTGAAACGACAATCGAATTTTAGACTTTCGCAGTAAAGTACGGTTCACAAGATCTTTTTATCAGTAATTATACGTGTAACTATATTTCAAAAAAAGCGTATACTACGCTATGATACTACGTACTCGTACCTCATTAAAATTAAAGATTGTGATGTCCTTACTCAGCATAAATTGTAGAACAACTAATTTTTTTGTATTGTAATTATGTTTTTGGAAAAGAGAGACAAATTTTTGCGCACGTATAAAATGCTTTCGTAACTATATCTGTTGGGATGTCGTTGTCCCATTTGATTTTTATTTAGAAAAAATATTAAATACCTACATACTTACTTATTTATTGTTATCAGTGTTCAATAAACATCTGTGATTCACCTAACAATTTGTCAATTGAAACTTGAAATTTTGACACGTATATAATTCACAATTCAAGAGATTGTCTTTCGACAAAGACGTCGCTCGAGCGAAATAAATAATAATCTCTGAAATAGACGTAAATTATACTCTTTAAATCCATTCTGAGGCAAAAGTTTAAACCTTTAGAACCTCTTGTCAATTAGATATAATATAAGAACAAGAGTAGGGTTACCATAAATAACGTTTTTGTTTTTTTGGGCTATAATAAAAGTTAGAGAGTAAATATGTATCAGGTTTATCAGTCTTACCGATGATTCTGCGCAGTTTTAATACGAAATATTATCGCGCTTTTTTTGCCGCCGTAGCATCGCCGTAGTCTGCTATTCAACTTGGAGCGAGATAGAGAAAAATTTTGTACTTAGTACCATGTAGCACCCAATTTTGCACCCTTTGACTACCGCGCATAATAAATTTTTAATTAGATGATTGATTGATGTCTTCGGATTTTGAAGGGAGGTCGGGTCTTCGCTGCAGAAGTGAAGATTGACGAGTGAACTTATTTTCCTGGTTGTTCAATTGTCGATTCCAGGACAGAGACCAAGAGGACTAGATAAATGAACACAGTTCGCAGTGATATTATGACCATGTTGAAGAGACAAATGAAGAGAGAGAGAGAGAGAGAGAGAGAGAGAGAGAGAGAGAGAGAGAAAGAGAAACCGGACACCCACTGGGTTTGTGGTATTTGAAACCGGACACTACACGGCAAACAGCACCTTAAGCATACCCTAAATATGCATTATTTTAATTATCTCTCTTCTTTTTGTATTTGATCGGATGAATATAAAACTGTAAATTAAAAAAATTATATTTTTGCTTTGTGTGTTTGAACGAGCATCACGCGAAAACTACTAAACCAATTTTGATGAAACTTTTTTGTTTGATAGCTTATGATCTGACTTAAAATCTGGTATATAATTTGTGCGGGCGAAGTCGCGGGTTAACGCTAGTAATATATAAAATACTATCTCACAGGACTGCCTACAATTTTACCAACATTGTAACTCCAACTCCAGTTCCAAGATTCTAAATTATTATTGTTATTATTGCTTGCTTAGTATCCATAAATATCGTCCTCTTCAAAATTGTTATGTTGTAATTTCTACTGCTTCTAGATTTAATCATAATTGTAATACCATGTGATTTTTAAATGTTGTGTATACCTTTAATTGGCCTATGTATTAGCGACTAGATTTATATGGAAATTTTGTTTGTAATGCGAAATACTTTAAGCTGTTGGTGTACCTATTAAATAAATTAAATAAATTAAATTAAATTAAATTGTAGTCACCCTATATAAAAGCAAGATCAGACAAGCCTTGAGGGTAGAGTCAACAATTTAATTTCACGTAAGACACGTGAATTGTGCTCGGAACAGGTTTGATTATGTTTGCTTTTTGAGGCGAATTCTCAAAGATTTTGATGGGCGGTTTGTTATGTAATTATTGTGTTTGTTTTAATTATTATATCGAATTGAAATTCGTAATTTCTTAATTTAATTTAAATACGAGTAAAGTTTGTCGTTTCAATATTCAACGGATTAGAACCGTTGTATTTATTTCATTTGACATGTACAAGAATTCATTCAAATTCAACTGAATATTATTCTCTTCAAGTTGAAATTGAATTTATTAGCATGATTTGGATGGGTTCCTACTTTGCTTCAGTTCGCGATGCTGTGACGTAGAATAATTCAGAACCAAAAAGATTTATTAATGTGAATGAGCCGAAAGAGGTTTAGGTATGTAAGGACTGTTATCTGCTGCTCCATACAAAACTGCAAATATATTGGACCCAATGTACTAAATGTGGGACAGCTGTTTTTTTTTTCACGATTTCGAAGTATGTCCCATAGAGAAAGTTGTCCAGTTAGATGGTCTGATCATCCCCTTAAAGAACCGTCAGCATATTAAAATAAAAGCGCTATGGTTTAACCACAATAATTGCCACGTAATTTCAAAACGTAGCAAATTAACTTAATATAACAATAAGCAAAGTTACCAAAGCTTTGTGAATTTCGGTATCTATAGGTGATTTCCTTTACAAGCAAAATACATACGCACGCACACAACCTTACCTTACCAACCGAGGAAAGTATGATAAAATAATACCTACATAATTCTTTTCTTTGGTAACTTTTTAGGGTTCCATCAAAACTGTTTGTGTTTATAGAATAACTCGTTCACATGTCCTACATTTTAGACAATATTTTTTTTATAATTACCTAAGGCTTTCCGACTGTCAATCCACTTAACTTTACGAACATAATTTGTTTTTTTAATAAATATAAATTATCTTTTTCTTGATGATTTCTTGACGACACGATATCGGATTCATCTATCAAATGGACTATCCATTTTTAATAGATAAACTCGATATCGTGTGTCGTCAAGACACGCGCAGCGAGGAGCGATCCACCGACAAGAATAAAATTACGAGTAGTTCTGTCGTTTTTACGGTTTTTACGGTCCTGTTGGTACCCAAAAGGTACCAACAGGACCCTATTTATAAGCCTACGCTGTTCGTCACAGAATATGCATTTATTATGACGGATTTGCTAACAAATAATTATTATTATATTCTATTCAACAGGGTGTTAGGGTAAACACAGTTGCATTACTTTAAGGGGTGTCTGTATCCATGATACTGAACAGGTTCCTAATAGGTTTCTTTGGGAAAGTTGTTCAGTATTTTGGTTACGATCACCCCTTAAAGTAATGCAACATTTTACCCTAACACGCTGTATATTTAAAAAATGGCTGCGATCTTAGTTTTGATGATTTTACCAATGTCTAGTTTGTGTTGCAAAAGTGCTTGACGTTGTACTAAGTATTTTGGTGACTTCAAGGATTGTTTTTCGGAAAGAACACTATCTTGAGCCACCACTGGAGCTTAGGGATAGGTGGGCAGCACTTTCTTTTTCATTGTTTTTCTATGAATATCAAGTGCACGTTTCTAGTTGGTACTGGCATAATTTCCTTGATCATCCTGATTTATAAGTAGGTACTTACTGGAGAGTGCATAGGTAGAAATTTTATCAAGACTTAGTAAAAACTGCTAATTTAATGTCAGCTTTCTCCCTCCCTAGTGCAAGGCTCTCTTTCTTACAAGCAAACTTTTGCAACTAGCCATCCCGCTTCAATTGCGTGGCTCCGGTCAGAATTTTCCGTTTTCTTTGAAAACTTGTATGATTTTTTAAGAATTTTCAAAAAATAAGAAAACCACATCATTCTATATTGCATTGTGAAGAATATTCCAAATTTACATATTCTTCTGATCAACAATGTAAGAGTAAAACGGTTACAACTGGAAAAAAAGAGGTGACTTTGGATTCGTTTTTCTTCAGTTTTATTAATTAAAATAGATTTCGAGAAAAACCACTTCACTTCTCATGTCCTGTAGATTGTTCAGTTTTGTTTTCTGCTTAAAAAGTGCCATAGGTAATGTATAAAATGGTTACAAAGTTACTCAAAACCGGGCGGACGCCCCTTAACTGGGAATAACATTTACCTAGTTTTTATTTCATCGCAATAGACCTACCTACTCAATCATAATGTTGTTCAAATAAAAAGGAAATGATAAATGTTATTCGTAACAGCAGGAATTTAGAGCAGCTTACGAGTACACAAGATACATTGTCCTCGATATATTGGCTTCGGGACTGTTGAGTCGATTTGCTATTGAAAGTTTTATTTGAGTTCACATAAATCTTGTTCGTTTAAATCTAGGGCTTAGGCTGCCTGTCCACTGATGCGAGCTGGCTGGGCCGATCGGCCGGGCTCCTGATTGGTTAATATTTACACAGCTACACAGCTCACCCAGCCAGCTCGCATCAGTGGACAGGCAGCCTTACAATCAGCAGAGTCAGAATTCTGGTATACAACGATTCTTCTTTTTTCATCTTAGCCGATAGACGTCCACTGCTAGACATAGGCCTCCCCAAGGATCACTACACTCATCCAACGGGTTCCCGCCGCCATCACCAGGTCGTCGGTCCACCTTGTGGGGGCCTATCCACGCTGCGATGAGCCATACCGTACGAAAATCACTCATGCTGTAGTGAAAAGACTGACTGGCTAAGTCAGCAATGGTAATATCGAGGCTGACTGCCCAGAGAGCGCCCGACGAACTCAGGTTTCGTCACTCGGGGAGGCTCGATTTCCTTGCACTCCTATACGACGGTAAATAGACAAAGATTGAGTGAATTTACTCGATATTATCGACTATTTATTCGATTCTGCTCTCGATTCTAAACAAACTACTTTCTAGTTTTGCGTTAATTCATTAACACGTTGTAGTAGTCCAAATTATGACAATAAGGTAGTATGCCTCCAAAGATTTTTTTTGGTCTATACGACCCAAACAAAATCTTAGTATGCCTCCTTTGTCCGGGCTTGCTGATGTTCCGGACCGCACCCCAAACAGATCCAGAGAGCATCCAAACCTTGATGAATGTTACCTTTGTCCTGCTCCCAAACTTTCTGTGCGAGAACAAGAAACAAAGTATAGTACACTAACTAACGAAGTTCGAACTCCGAAGTCTTGTGACAAACTATTTTCACACCTATTCTGTGGGCATAAGAATTATATCAGGGGATCTATCTAATAACAATAATGCGCGTAATCTTTTTCATCTCAATTTGCCGAAAATCGTTTTTGTTTGTTCTGTTTTAACTGGTTATTGGGGAATCTTGATTCTACAATTATGTTTATAAAGTTACGCCTCTTTTCTAATAGGGTAGGCAGATACTAGGGCGTCTCATTTATACTACGGTAAGGGAAAATTAGAGGTCCAATTTCCCCTGGTTTCCCTATACAGTTCGTCAAAATCTCAAAGAATAAAAAACACGGCCATCACCGTTACCTAACCATTACTTAAACTCAATATTTCGACGCGCTGTAAAATACTTAAGCGTAGCTTTCTTTGGACTTACTTACCAACCTAACTTCGCTAAAAGTTTACCTTGCTTACATTACCCGGCAAGCAACTTGAAAAATGGACGAGCACGTAGCGCTTTAAAAATTTCTGGTTTTGTCAGTCAAAGTCTTGCTCAAGATGTCTGCCGGCAATTATACAATTGCAGCCAAATCTCTGTCCACCCAGAAATATGGACGTAAATTTACGCATGTAAAAGAACAATATAACAAGATCATTAAAAAAATACGTGTATCTTTGAAAGGTATCGTGTATAGAATCGAGCCGTAGACCATTTTCCAATTCGCTGGTTAAACGAACCATGTGCTTTCAATTTACTAAACAACGTCGCTTTACATCGATCGCTTTCGCTTGTACACATAATATACATGTTTGTATACATATAGGTACATGTATATACACATCATGTTGATAATGATATTATACACCAGTAAAGTGATCTTCTGTCAAGTCTACCAATCCGGATCTTACGACTGCGATGGAATAAAAACTAAATAGGTACATAAATTACTTCAAACCATGCCATATAGAACACTATTATAAGTAAGGATGGGAAAATTCGTCTTGAGACTCTGAACATACTTCGCCTTTCTTCTTCTTCTTATCGTGTGGACAGAGCCCTGGTATCAGAGTTTTTTCAGACCGCCTTACGGCCTGTGACGTGGTTTTTATGTAAGAACTACTACTATCAGAGATAGTAGCCGGGACCAACGGCTTAACGTGCAATCCGAAGCACGGAATCATCTTTCTTTTCGGACAATGAGGTGATTTAGTCTGCAATGTCCTAACCAACTGGAGAAAAACGCACAAAGTGACATATCACTAGGTGTACCCCGTGGTAATCGAACCCACGACCTCCGTCTCGAGAGTCGATGCTCTTAACCATTAGACCACGGAGGCCTAGTAATAATGACGATTTTATTTTCTTTACTTATTGTCCTATGGTTATAGGACCACCACCAGGTGGGTCCAGTGCTGTTGGTGGAGGCAAGTTATTATATTATGTCAACATGATCTCAGAGTTATCTTATCACGCTGGTAAGCTCAAAAGAATTATGTTCGCGCAGGACACTGGAATGCTATACAATTCTGACTCAACGTTTGAGTCGTGCATTTGTCGCTTACCTACCACGTAGGTCGTCAGCAGTTAAAGTGTTAAAAAGCCTTTTATGACCAGTTGGCCTCTTATGCCACCCCTGAGAAAACGATAAAAATCGAGCTGTGCCTCCATATTTTTTATTTTACGTATTTCAAAAAGAGCGAGTGATATTTTTCTCGTTTTGTCGCGTTGTCGTCGGTGGCATGCTATAAACATGTAGTGGCCTATTTCATAAACATGACAACTGTAATTTACAATGACGATTTGAGACAAATTACTTACTGATACACGCTTGTTGTTTAACGCCATAAGTATCAAGCAATGCACCCTGAATATTAAATGTAAATTACTTTTGTCATGTTTTTGAAATAGACCCCTGGGCCCTAGTTAGGTAATAAACGTGAAAATTGTAAAATTTACAATGATAATTCAGGGTACATTGTCATTGTAAATTACTTGTGTCATATTTGTTCAATGGGGCCCTGGAAAGAAAAGTAGATAGATACTCTTATATTTTCTTCAAGCCTACCTCTATGCATTATCCGCGGTTATTTCCCAGTAGTACCTTTTGACAGTTCCTTTGAAGGTACTAATGGGAAATTTTATTCCCATTAGTTCCTTTGCCACATCCCAAAGGAACTACTGGGACTTAATTTTGTCCCTTTAACCCAATGTACGCGACTCTACGGGAAGTGCTCAAACACTTGGCGATTTTGATAATAAACCTCTCCATTAATAATGTGAAATACGAATGACAAAATATAATCTCGGCAAATACTACCGGTTTTTAGTATTTTTTGTTATTTTGTAGAGTTTGCTCTATAATCACACTAAGTTTGACGCTTGTATGTATTACGGTTTTTACGATAGAGCGTGAAGAAAAAACGTTGATGAAAACTAGTTTCTTGTTGAAAACCCCCATAAATTTTTAACTTTTTGACATTTGTTAATAAATCCGCCGTAATAACGCATAATCTGAAAAAATTTAAACCATCTAGCTATTACGGTTAAAAAGTTACAGCCCTAAATAGGTAGGACAGACGGACGGACAACGTAGGCTTAGTAATAGGGTCCCGTTTTCACCCTTTGGGTACGGAACCCTAATAAACTAGTGACTTATTCTGCTTAAGGCAAAATACCCATCTACTTGACTTTAACTTCAGTGATAGCTTCCAATACTGAAGCACTTCAACGCCAACAAGCGCCAGTATTAAGTTACTGATTCAAGTCTTCACTGGACGCATCACTAGGACTACAGCTGCACATCCTAATGTACTAGTAGACGGAAAGTTTTAACTCTTAGCAAGCTTTTAGTATTGCCGGGAGTTTGAGAAAGACAGTAGAAAACTGTTATAAAAGATGCGGGGTACACAACTCGGACAATTACCCTGCAGCAGGGCGAAGTTTGTTAGGAATTATGTTAAGGGGAGTGCTAGACTTAGCTTTGGAAAGCTGTGTTCAAATATGATCTATCCCACTCTCTTTATGAAGGAGGAAAGAGACTGCTACACTTTGAACACACCTTTGCGGTGAAGCTTGGCGCCCGGGTGACGAGGAAATGTTGGTAACGTTTTAAAGTTATGAGTATGCTGACGCAGTGGCGCGGCGTAGTGTGGGCTTCTGTAGCCCGGGGCACAGACCAATTTTGCCGCCCTCTTATCTTTACAATAAGACCTAACCTACATTTAAAAAAAGGAGCGAGCGAAGCGAGGTCGAAATTTTTAAGCACTACTATTCGGATTGTGGTCAGACATTTTTTGGTTTATCCATGGATGAATGAATGACAGAGCGATCGAAGCGAGCTCAACTTTTCTCATCAATACGAATATGTTGGAACCAGAGCTTTTTACGTACAAAACACGTGCAAAGTAACCTAGGTAAAAGCTATATGGATCAAGCGAAGCAAGCTCGAAATTTTTAGGACCACGTCTTATATTGATGTGTGTGACATGTGCTTTGGAGAGGCAGCATGTTCCACTCTAAAGCACTTATAAATCTTAGTATCCAGCTCTCAGTAAGGATAAACTTATTGTACAATTGCCAGCTAGGTCACTCACAGGCCACTGCAAACTAAACAAGCACATGCACACACTGAAACTAAGTGATACGACCGGCTGCAGATTTTGCAAGGAGGAGATGGAGAATCCTCTGCATCTTCTATGTGACTGTGGCCCCCTGATGTACAAACTTAGTACCCATATAGACAAAGTATTAATATGACACCAGATGAGATACAAATCACCCCGGTCAAAAACGTACTACGATTTCTGGCTGCAGTAGGGATTAGTAATTAGTAGGGAACTCTAACCAGCGATGGTCAAAGTGGCGCAGGCTGTAGAAGAATAACCAAAGAAAATTATAAACTCTAGCGAGAAGAATGTCAAGTACATACAAAAATGGTGACAAGAAAACGATATCCACGCCATCTGTGCTGATCCCCTCGCAAACATTTTACGAATTTTATGGTAGGAATCTTAATCTCTTAACATAATTCATAACTCATAATAATTTATTGCATTATATGGTTACATGAGGTCTTAAGAATACAGTTTAAGTACACACATAAACCCTGTAAGGGCACAGCAACATCTTAAAAACTAATAAAAACAAAACATAAAATTAAAACAGTTAACTACTTAATCAATGAACTAAAAACATTTTTTCTAAATCTTTTAAATGCGAAATATTTATTGTAAAGTAGAAATAAATTATACATTTATTATTAACTCTAAACAAAATCAACACAATTTTTGGCACCTAGCGAAAAATGTCGTTTTGTATGAGTTTTTGAACATTTGAACTTTGGCAGAAATGGACCCATCATCAAAAAAATATAACCAGAGGTCTTTTTTTTTTTTTTTTTTTTTTATTAACTTTGGGTTTGCTCTTGACCTCAATCCAGTCCTCAGGACGAAGATGGGGTCGTAGATGTAGCGAGCTTACCCAGAAGATGCCTATTCACTCGTACTTTAAAGGAATCCGGGTTGTAAGTACTCGGAAATACTGACGCAGGTAAGGCATTCCACTCCTTCAGGTCATTCATGTATGAGATTGTAATTATAATAAATACAAACAAATACAGTATTCTTATAAAAATATCAAATCAAAACAAGTAGGGAATCAAAAGTTTACCTTATATCATTGCAGATGTAAATTGTAAATAAACTAAGCGCACCATTAAATAATTATTACAAAATACATGGCATGGTTTTTGGTTTTAGTAGGTATTTAAACTTCTTGGTTAAAGTTAGAGACGGATGAAATTATGTTCTGTTACACATCCGTTAAATAGACAAAGCGCACCACAAAGTAGGACGCTGATTTTCCATAGACAGCTTCCGCCATCTATCGGTTATATTTCGTGTCGGCCGATCGGCTTTTTAATTTAATTTCATAATGTGGCTTCCGCCGGTGCTAATATGCGGGACGTCCTGAAATTCAAGGCGACTTACCTATCTATAACCAATATACACATTCATCTATGCTCGTTCTTACGATACGTAGCATAGCATAGCGTAGCGTAGCGTAGCATTTTTCAATTTGTAACAGATTTTAGTCATTATTCTGACGATTTAGCATGCCTTCAGGACTACGAACAGAAAATCGCCAAATTGACAAAAAGATCATACCAAAGTAAACTTGAATACTCGATCATACTTAAAAATAAAACCGTTCAAGTGCGAGTCGGGCTACTCGCGCACCGAGGGTTCCGTACCACACCACCACAGAACACAACATTATTGACTTAGAAAAAAAACTTTTTTTGTCCGGGACCTTTAGCGCGAGACCGACTCACACTTGGCCGGTTTTTAGTATTTGCTGTTATTCTGTAGAGTTTGCTCTATAATCACACAAAGTTTGATGCTTTTATGTATTACCCTTTTTACGATAGAGCGTGAAGAAAAAACGTTGATAAAAACTAGTTTCTTAATGAGAACCCCCCTTAATTTTTAACTTTTTGACATTTTTATTATTTGTTAACAAATCCGCCGTAATACCGTATAAATTTTCAACTATCTAGCTATTAGGGTTCAAAAGTTACAGCCCTAAATAGGTTAGACCGACGGACGGACTTACGGACGGATGGACAGACAGACAGACAGACAGACAGACAGATGGACGGACGGACGGACAGACGGATGGACAACGTAGGCTTAGAAATATGGTCCCGTTTTCACCCTTTGGGTACGGAACTTGGCCTTATACACTTTCTTATCCCCTAAGTTACTATGTAGTCTGTCGATAGCTGCCAATGCTGAATCTGTCCTATTTATGAATAAAATAGCAATTTGACAAAAAAATTCAATGCAGTGAAAACCTAACCTCGACCAACAATAATCCACTGTCTTTTTTGTACCATCTTTGATAGGGTAAATCCGATTATATTTTTTGTTACTCTTTCCTAGTTGTACACCTACACTTAAGTTTTATTTATGTATGGGACCTCTAGTCTGGGTCTCAAATTACAGGGCCGTCCGCCAAAATTCTTTAGAACATGGTCAACACGGTACAGCTTTTTTGGTGCCACTTTTTGAGCTTGATTTACATTCCTAGGGCGCAGGTGCAAGCCTGTCAAGGACCCAAACCCCCAAACGAAATAAATATGCCAGTACTTTTGTATGTAGGTATATAAATCATAAGTAGGCTAGGTTTATACATACTACTTTACTTATGTAAGGATGGAATGAAAATGAATTAATTGTACTGTTAAGATAATTATCAGCTTAGGAAAGGTCCGTAAATGTTCCAAGTAAATATTAATTACACAACCTAATCTCTAAATTCCCCACTAATTACCCACTGTATTATGCATATATTATTCTAACCCCTTCGGTGATAGGATTATGGACCCTATTTCAATTTGCTTTTGAGTTCAATTTTGACTGAATTTCTACATTAAATTAAATCTATTTTATACGGAAGTTGATTAAGCTGATAATAATGGCTCTATTCATAGGTAATGAGAATTCGAGAATGTAAATGTTGATAATTATCTGAAAATTATACAGGGTGTTGTTCAGTTTGGTGGTCTGAAGCACGTCTGAAGCATCCCCTTATAAATAACTCATTAAATTACACCCTGCATAACCAACCACGCGCTTTGGAATGTAGGCAGATTGAAAACTACTAGAACAAAGTGTTTACTGAAACCTGAAACAAAAGTTGACAGCAAAAATCCGATCGAAAAGTATGAAAATAAACAGGGTGTCAACTTTAGGGGGTCTTCAGACCATCAAATTGAACAACTTTCAATATGGGACCAATAAAGGGACGTAGTAAGGATTATGGGCATGAGTTTCTGTATGCAAAAGTATTGTCCTCGCGACTTCTTATGCCCAAATCAATAAAATACCTAGGTATATACGACGTAGGTACCGATGCTATATTTTTTATAACTTCCAATTTACATATTCTTATCAAGATTGAATAAGAATCGAATAAGACGTAATAAAAACTAAATGTTACACTAAACCAAACGTTTCTTTAAAAACTCTGTCCATATTAAATTGACCTTTCCGGTCACGCACTTCCCAATCCCGTTTCCCATACAAAACAGGTCAATTCGAATTTGAATTTTATAAGAAATCCCACTGCAGAAAAGGATAATTTCCATTTCATTGGGAAGCACGATATTCCTCCTATCCTGTGAATAATGTCAGCTATCATACGATTTGTATTTGTTCTTTAATCATACACATTCGCCAGCTGCGAAACGACCGGAAACGAATACACTATGTCACCTGGGCAATGTCTTTTGTGATCAATGATCATCTTAAAAGACACGGTTGTATTTAAATGTAGGTACTTAAGAATAATATTTTATGCAGTTGAAATCCCCCTGCAATCAGTTTCAAACTGTTTCCCGTTTTGAAGTTTGAGACAGGAAAGGTTCTCAGAGGATAACGTCTGCGGTTAGTTACTTGTTTTAACCGACTACGATGCAAAAAGAAGGGTAATTTATTCGTTTAAACGAACGAGCGCAACGCCCGCTGTGCCAAGTCAGTCTTTAGATTGGTGACGTTTTTGATATCAGTTCTTGCTTTATTTGTGGGCAAAAGGCTATCCACATATCAATTTTTTTTTTTTAATTATCTTGGACAATGTCACACAAATTATCTAGCCACATTTAAAGTACCAGAATCTAGCCTGGACTTGTATTATGATGACTAGACAACGATATAGAATACATATATAGATACAAACATCCATGACTCGGGTACAAATATTCATATTCATCATACAAATATTTGTCCCTTACGGGATTCGAACCCGCGACCCTCGGCACAGCAGGCAGGTTCACTACCGACTGTGCTACCGGGCCGTCTAAATAAAAAAAAAATTATCTTGAAAGAAACCGTCAGTGTGCTAAAAGTTAGCCTTGATACAGCTGCATGCAAGACAGCTTTTCAACTATTCGGAAGCCTCTCTCATCAGTTCGATAAGGTATTTAATGTTCCCAGGATACTACAAACTCTACCTATAAAGGAAAAAAAAAACTATCCAAGCACTCTATACCGAAACAATATTCTCATATGCACGCATGCTGTATATTCGTTATCTCGCTTCAAATATGTACTGCAGTGAGGCAGCTTTATAAAAAAGATTTTTTATTCGCTGTTGGATAGCTTGGCCTCAATATCTTCGATGAATAGATACAAAGCAGAACAAAGTTTTCTTATTTTATACCAATTAGTATTGCGTATTGCCTTCGTTGATTTAGTTTCAATGAAAAGAAGTCCGAAAATATCTAATTTTAAAGTCTGTACAAAATCTTTATTAGTTATTTTGTTTTATCGTCTCTTCTGCTTCATTAGTGATTTAAACGTAAGAGCGAGTTTTTGTTTCCTGTGCAATGTATTTTATGTTTTGTGTAAATAAAGTAGGATATTTCGTTCATTCATTCATTAATATAGAGATAAATTCAGAACCACACAAAATCTGTTCATTCCAAATTAAATAAAAAATTACCTCGCGAGCGTTTTCATTAAAATGAAATTGTCATTATGTAGATACGGCATTGTTAAATCGTTCAGAGCGAGTACCGCGCGCGCGCCCGAGGCAATACGTTGCTGGTAACGTGTTGTCACCACGTTCACGTTCGTTCACTTAATTACATATATCGTGCATTTTTTATTAAACCGCTGTATAAATATATTTGACGAATATTTTTCATGAATTTTATGTATTAGGATCTTTTGCCGGCGACTTCGTCCGCAGGGTTCCCGTGATTCAGTATTGCATTCGGGCTATCGAAAAAATTTATAGTCTATGGACTTAGAAAAAATATGTCTAGAATGAGCCTCATGCTTCTACATGGTTGGTGTGCGTTAGGCTTCATAAAAATTATGTCTGTGTGCGGATACAGCTAGTGTGTATATGGATAGGGTTTAGAGGCCAGTACTGGTTGCAATTTTTTTCTACGTTTTCTATGAAGATATAAAGCATTGAAATTTTTCATACTAAATTTTCAAAGCTTACATCTTCGTAATTATATTATAAATTGCAAATGTTATTTGATACGCGACATCTAGATTTTCTAAACTATTTTTCCATGTATAAAATATTACTTTTAATAATTACGTCTACGCGTATTGTGCGTCACACGTTTGTATGGACTGAAACCACCTTACGTGAACTATACCTATGCTATACAGGGTGTTAGGGTAAACAGGTGATACCCATGATACTGAACAACGTTCCCTTAGAAACCTATAAAAAACTAAACAACATAAATGTAGACTTTGACGAAGCTTGACGTGGATTTTTTGACTGTACATCCTTTGGACGAGGCATGTTGCCAAATTTAAAATTGTTTGTTTAGTTTATATTGTAATTTTAATATTGTAATTTGTGACATTGTTTTTAATAAATGAATGTAGACTTTCAATTTCAATTACAATTTATTTATTGCACATCATAGGTTGTCTTTCCATTCCTACTAAATGGAATCAGCTGATCGAACGTTTGTATGAAAAGTAGTTTTTTTGCGATTTTCGAAGGAACATAAGTTCCTTTGGGAAAATTGTTCAGCATCATGGAACTTCAAAACAAAATTTTCGATTAGGTACAACCGTCGTTTGGCTCGACAGTAAAAACGAGTAAGTAACTCACATTTTTAACTTTTCCAATAAATTTGAAACGGCAGCCGTTTTCACTTTGACATGGATTAAATTGTGGGAAAAGCTATTTCAGCACAATATAACTTATTAGGGGTAATAAATTGGCCGCAGTGGTTGCCTTGTTTCAAATTTATTTGTAAACTTTGTATAATTTGAGGTGATGTTCAATAATTCTCTCGTTTGAAGACCTGCCGAGTTTCTATGATTATTAATAACATTTAACTTATAGTTGAGAAGGGCTTAAGGGCTTCAATCAAGGAAAGAATTAATAGGCATTTTCTGGACAACCACGTCTCCAATTTCATGGGCATTTTCTATCTAGTGATGGAGTCCCCATTAGCCAGCCCCAAGCCCCTAATCGTGAATAAAACAAATTTCGATTTATGCATGGAGCACGATCTGTAAGGTTCCTCCATAATTCTCAATAATATATATTTTTTAATTTATTAAATTCTACGAACTTTTTAAGTAGGTACTTTATTTTCATTTGAAAAAAAAAAATCATCACCTTTTCTAATTTTTATGTTTTGCAAAATTAGTTTCAATGATTGTATGTATTAATTTGGTGATAATTTGCAATTTTTTTGTAGTCAAAGTAATTAAATTATCGTATTTTTACAAACCCACATTGCGTAAATTACGATTTTGCTACTGTTTATCATCATCATCAGCCTATCCATATACGCCCCACTACAGGGCACAGGCCTATCCTCAGGGAGGGTGTATGGGCATTAGTCCACCACGAGTGCCTAATTGCTGTTGCTACTGTTCTATTATAATATATAAATACTTACACATAATTATTACATTCTATAGTAAGTATATAAAATATACATAATTAGTTCCTACTATTTAAACAATATTATTACACCCCTGCACACTCATACACAAACAAACTCACACTACACAGTTTACACACACATTACCTGTTTAGTTTACCTTACTATATCTAACCTTTAAGTATTTCTTTCATTCTTTGCTCTTATTAAACCGCTGTACTCCATTAATTTTGTTAAACTGTTATGTTAATCTAGGGAAACCTGTTATTGGCCTATGTTTTATATAGTATGAATGGTTCAACTCTGTTTTATTTTAAGGCTGTTGGTTTTCTTAATAAATATAAAATAAAATAAAATAAAAATAAATTACTTTTTACATAAACAAATTAATCAAATCTTAATTAAAATGTCTTTTAGGTCCGCCACACACAGGCGGAATTGCGATCCGGAATCCAGATTCAGGATTCAGTGTTGTCAACTGTTTAAAAAATGAATAAATTAAAATGTATGAAATGCCAAATAAAATGACAATTGTATTTTTAGGTATTTATTAAACCGAAACAAACAATTTCTATACATGATAATTTATTATCATGTGATGAGGTCATGCATGATGTTACGATGATGATTTTTAAATTGTATTACAATATTATGCAACTATATCAAAAGTCTATCAATACTTTTAACATTAGACATAATCTGCATACAAAACGGCATGAACCATTATCATACAAGCGATTTTTGAGCGTAGGCGATTTCACAACTATACCGCAACGACGTCGCAACTGCACCGTCACGATACGGTACCGTTCCATCAACGCCCATGCTCAAAAATCATTTTTAAATATGCCACATAAGACATGAAAAAATCACTAGATCTAGTGAAAAAGTCTCAGAAAGCGGCAACACTCAATAGACTCATGCCGAATCAGGATTATTCCGGATGTGTGTGGTGGGCCTTAAAAACAGAAACAGGCTTGATTACTATTAACATAATATATCCAATTTACGTTCATAAAATAAAAATATCAAACATTTAGATTTGTCCCCAGTTTCGAGAATTTTAATATAAAAAAATTCACAGAAGTTTAATTCGTGTCAAAGCGAATCCAAATAGCGAATTGAAATTATTTCTAAGGCAGTAACTCAAAATAAGCATTATTTATTTTGTGAGCATTGATCTTTCGAAAACCAGCTTGGAATGTTCGTTATACAGGGTGTTTGGTAGAACGATGTAGATATTTTCTGAGCTGATTGAGGGCACCTTTATGAACATTTAAAACCACATATAGTATTATGACAAGTCTCATAATTTTTAAGTTATGATCAAAAGTTCATTTTTTGTTTATTGCGGGAATCGGTGCGATTAGAGGTCCATAATACAAGTTAGTGCCTCTATCAGTTTTATTTTGGTTTTAAATTAATCCTAAGTTCGCAGTATTTTATCACTGTAAGTTTAAACAATAATTGGAAAGGCAATCATAAACAAATCTTGATTTAAACTTGTCACAAATGTTTTTTTTTGTAAAAATGTTTTTACTCTACAGATCATAAAAAAAAACTACACTTGGAAAATTTGTTCAAATCTAAAACTAAAAACTACTTTGGTTAATCCACTTTCAATTTAAAAAAAAAAAAATAGCAATAAATTACAACTAAAGCAACAATTGCATTTTTTCGTAAGATGGTCATCTCTCATATCACATTTTATCATTGAATTATTATTATTATCTAATTCACCGGTCGTGTTTAAAGTGCGATTCACGATTTCGAACACATATTCGAACTGAATTTCGTGCTTCTGTGGTAGTTATACCAGTCGCATCTCTCCTCAGAAAATGTCGAGAGACTGCTCAATGTGTCAACAAATAATACAGTGAGACTCTGTCCTGCCCATACACTTATTTATGGTTCTGCCTCATCAGCTTTTCAATAGAATATTATAAGTACTCTGATTAGTAACGTATCCGAATTATCCGACCGACCGTATTAACTATATACCTTAATAATTAATAATCCCCAAATAGAGGACAATTTTCTTACTGTCTCGCTTACAGAATTCTAATTTCCTGTATTCTAACATCTTAAGGCTCCAACATGCGCCAGTGACCTTGCGCGAATGGGCGGAGCTTATTCTCTCTCCCCGCACCACCCGCATCGCGCTCACGATACGTAGATACACCATAGACGTGGACATGCGCTGGCACCTTAGACACGCCACGCGCCGTGTTCACAGAAAGAGTACTTATCTATTACTCCGTGGGCGTCGAGTGGCCAACATTAGCAGTGCTCGGCTAGAAATTTACCATAAACTTATACAACGTGTTAATAAATTAGCGCAAAACCTCATACACCCCAACTGATTTATAACAAAATAATTAGATTGAAACCATAATTTCATTATTTTGATAGTTAACATTCAAAGTTATTCGCATTTTAAGTTTTGAGGCAAAAATGATTTGTTATCTTTTCAGCACTGAAAGAAAGCGCGTTAGCGCGTTAGTACTCATGGATACATTTTTATAATCTTGTTTTGGTAGTAAGTAGGGTGAGTGTGCCCGTGCGGTGGGTTGACATCCGGTTCAGAAATTTTTAATTTTTGCTAACAAATTATTTAATATTTTGAAAAAAATTACCTATGCTGAAACCATGATAATTCGATTCTGCTCTCGATTCTAAATAAACTACTTTCTAGTTTTGCGTTAATTCATTAACACGTATGTACGCACGGCGACACATCAAGCTGCCCAAAACCAAAATAAGCTGGCTGCGCGACGTTATACATTACTATGCCTACGCGCGGCCAGCTTATTTTGGTTTTGGGTAGCTTGATGTGTCGCCGTGTGTACATCAATAATTATTCTTTCTGAGTTTTAATCTTGAAAGTTGTGTTTATTATTACATCCTACTTTAACACTTACCTTTAGTTTTATACCTCTGACTACTCCCTCAGGGAATATAGTCGTGAGCATATGCATGCATTATACTTTAATCATTTTAAGTATTGCACCACACTAAACATTAATTTTGAAATTAACTTATTCATAAAAGCATTCAAAAACCCGGGTCACAACATTTATAGTCTAGTAAAAATACAGTTTTAAGATTGCATTAAAGACACTGTAGTAGGTACTTTTATTTTATTATAGACTTTTGTAAAAATTTCGTGGTAAATAAAGGGACTCCGAGAAATACCTTAAAATTTATATAAATCTCCAAAGGACATGCACATTTCTGAAAATGTTTCTTCGTGCAGACCCGAAAAGAGACCGTTAATTTAAGGAAGATTTAGTTTGGGAGGTAGGGGACCATTGGGCAGTCGGGAGGTTTGGGCACCACCTCATAACTCGAGATTTATAGTCGATTTTTAATTTTGGTTTCTATGGCAATTTAGTTTAGTTAATTAATGGCCCCACTGCTCAACCAAATATCATCAGTGATTTCGTTCAGTTGTCAAAGTTATATGCGATTGATGGTTTTTTGAGTGCCAAATTAAGTATTTTGTCGTGATTTTGAATAAAATAGCAAAGCAATCTGCGAGAAAGTGTATGTTTCTTTGTATACGTCTAATTATATGTTTATCAATGATTGTATTAACCAGTAACTAGAGTTTAAAAATTTGTTCAAAAAATATATATTCAAGTTTATTTGGAAAATTAGTATAAAGGGAGCATTGGGCACTGATTTTTGACCGTTAGTGTCTTTTGGTATAATACTTTTGTGGAGTTATGTTAAACTATCTATCACTATATTGGGCCAACTGAAGAAGTTATTCACTCCATGGCAACTATCAAATTTATGCGTATAAGTAGGGTACACAAATACATTTATATACCCAGATATCGAAAACATATCAAGCATTCTATTGGTTGTAATTAAAACGAACCCAACTACATGGACTTAACGTGGCAGCTCAAAATATTCATTTAATAAGTCCATCTGAGTCCATACCAAATCTTAGACAAGTTTTTTGAAGTAAGATTTTGACTATGGAGTGATCTTTATATTTTCGTATTTTTTTAAAGTCTATTGTAAGAAATTGATTTCTTATTCAAGTTTTGATAGTTATATTACAAAATATTGAAGCAATTATGCAAAATGTGGCGCATTTCATACAATTCCCAAACCTCCCTCACAGGTGCCCAAGCCACCCGACCATTGGGAGGTATGGGCACTTTTGATAGGGTTTGGAAATTGTCTTGTAACTTTGAGACTGATTACAGTTGGGTAACTGTTCTTCGCAATAATTTGGACCAAATATATGTGCCATTGCTACTTAACAATAATTTTAAATCGGTAACCTTTTTGTTAAAAAGTCCCGGGGCTACAAGTACTATACGAAGTTAACTAGAACTTATTTTTTTTTTTTCGTTCGGTTGTGCTTGTGATCTTTTAGACTTGGGTTTTTATATTAGTAATGTCGTTCCTTACAACAATAGCAAAACGGCAATCGGTATAATCTTTTGGTAATTTAAAAGTCCCCGGGCTACAGTAGGTACTAGTGTCAAAGAGATAGGAAGTACTACGTACTAGTATGCAAAATCTTTAAAAAAATTGCTAAAAAAATATTGATTTCATTTCACAAATTCCAAATTTTCATTGCAACTAACCCAGTCCTCCTGTAGTAACTGTCAACCAGCAGGTAATTTTTGGATCAGAAAGAACTAAGAGCACCTTCAAATTTGCAGCAGAGTATCGCGGTATAGTAAAAAATAAAATTACGTCGGCAACAGCGCCAAATTAGATTTTTTTTGATCTAAAAATGCTTTTGGAAAACACTGTTTTGCACATTTTTTAAAACTAAGTTACATATAGGCTTCATACAGGGAGTAAATATTTTTGACCAGTTACATCGAAAACATTGAGAAATATAAATATTATTTTTCAACGTAAAACCCACTACGGCATGTTTTTAAGGTTCCGCAGTCAAACAAGGAACCCTTATACTTTCGTGCATTCTATCTGTCTGTCTGTATGCCCCGCCTCAATGACTCACTTGCACCTATTTAATCGAAATTTGGAATGAAGATAGATAACAGTAAGTAACCCAAAAACAGAAAATTTTTGTTGGCCCCTCCCATACAACGAAAGAGGGGATGGAAAAAAAGTTTTTTTTAATATCGAGTGAGGTGTCGTTGGATAGGTGGAAAAAAACTCGCATAAAAAATAAATCGATACTTATAATGCTTCTGTCTCGAGATAAAATATCATGCATGCATATGCTCACGACTTTATTCCCCGAGGGGGTAGTAAGAGATATTCTGAAACTACAGGACATCCACGTTTCACTAGTAGTACCGAAACTCTATCCAGTGTGACGGGAAGTGAGCCCGTCGCCACTTTTAATGGACAGTAGGTACAATACATGCCTCGAAATGGAAGCATGCAGGTTTCCTCACGATGGTTTCCTTCCCGAAAAGCCAGTAGTATTAGAAATCGTACATAAATTCCGAAAAACTCATTGGTACGAGTCGACCTGGACGGGGATCGAACCATCGCCTCCTGCATGGCAGGCAAGGTTACTCACCACTGGACCACCACGGCTTCAGTTAAAATATCATGTCTCATACAAAACTGTAGTACTTACTCGACTCAAATGTAAGGGACGGCAGATTTTTTTTTCTCGACGTCGGCTCCATAGTGAAATTTGTACAGTTCGATGGTCTAAAAGCTCCTTCTTAAGTATTACTGTGTTTGCGGTGTTTTCTTACACCCTGTATAATCGCACAGCGAGATATAAGTATCTTAATTTTTTTTTCATTCATCTTGTCGTCACTAAATGTTGTCGATTACGGTTTAAAAGTCAAATCCATAATTACTTCCCACTCCTCCATACGAAATATAATAAATTGACTGGCCTACTACCCGTATGCGGCGTACGACGCGACGTTTCTTTGTCGTGTTACTTCTAGTACGTAACGTAGTACATTATAAAATAATTCAATGTTCCCATGCACGTTGAAAAATTATGTTGCTGTAAAAAAATTATATATAAGACCCACCTACTAATTTTATTTCATAAATTCCTATTATAATTGTCATGGCAAATGAAGCATCAATTATCACAGTCATCCTTTAGTAATTTTTGTATCAAAAAGCGGATAAATCTATGGATTGTTGATCTTTGTTGTATGAAATAGGTTGCATTCATTGCACTTTGGGTTACAATTTAGAATATTAATATAATAGAACCTGAAAAACACATATTCATAATGGAGTAGATACTTAGGTATTTAATATTTTGTAAAAAAAAATTATTACTTCAAAACTAAATTATTTACTGTTTATTTGTACAAAATCTACCTTAAATTAACGGTCGTTTCGGGTCTGCAGGAAGAAACATCTTCAGAAATGTGAATGTCCTTTCGACATTTATATCAATTTTAAGGTATTTCTCAGAGTCCCTTTATTTACCACGAAATCTCGACAAAAGTCTATAATAAAATAAAAGTACCTACTACAGTGTCTTTAATGCAATCTTAAAACCGTATTTTTACTAGACTATAAATGTTGTGACCCGGATATACAGGGTGTACAATAAAATGGGACAGCTACTCAAAGGGGTGCTTCAGACCATCAAACTGAACAACTTTCTCTATGGGACCAATATCGAAATCGCGAAAAAAAAATCCGCTCTCCCATACAAAACTGCAAACATAACTCGACTGAAATGTATTGGACAGCAGAATTTTTTTTCGCGATTTCGATATTGGTCCCATAGAGAAAGTTGTTCAGTTTGATGGTCTGAAGCACCCCTTTAAGTAGCTGTCCCATTTTATTGTACACCCTGTATTATAGTACCTATACTATAGGTACTATAATATATCCGGGTATCCGGGTATCATAGGTCCTATAGATTGGTGGTCCAGTGGCGAGTAACCTTGCCTGTCGTGCAGGAGGCGATGGTTCGATCCCCGTCCAGGCCAACTCGTACCAATGAGTTTTTCGGAATTTATGTACGATTTGTAACACCACTGGCTTTTCGGTGAAGGAAAACATCGTGAGGAAACCTGCATGCTTCAATTTCGAGGCATGTATCCTACTGTCCATTACAAGTGGCGACGGGCTCACTCCCCGTCACACTGGACAGAGTTTCGGTACTACTAGTGAAACGTGGATGTTCTGAAGTTTCAGAATATCTGTGACTACCCCCTCGGGGAATATAGTCGTGAGCATATGCGTATACCTATAGATTATTCTATTATGTTTTTTAATAAAAAGTGTTGTAAAACAATTGTTTTTTTTTTAATCGTGTTGGCAGAGCCCTGGTGTCAGAGTTTTGTCAAACCGCCTTACGGCCTCTGACGTGGTTTTTATGTAACTACTACTACCACCAGAGATAGTAGCCGGGACCAACGGCTTAACGTGCCATCCGAAGCACGCAATCATTTTTCTTTTCAGACAATCAGGTGATTCAGCCTGCAATGTCCTAACCAACTGGGGAAAAACGCACAAAGTGACATATCACTAGGTGTCCCCCGTGGGAATCGAACCCACGACCTCCGTATCGAGAGCCAATGCTCTTAACCATTAGACCACGGAGGCAGTCAATTCAAAATAATTGATTAAAAATGGGTAGGTACCTACAAAGATTCTTATATTTACGAAGCAAAAGATAACAGAAGTGAAACCCTCATATTTTGCAAACGAAAGTCCCTCGGACCGCTCTGTATATTCTTTTTCTATATTTCAAACAAAATAATTAAAATTCCGAAATATAATTTTGTCTCGACGAAGTACAGGTCTGTTTAGCAAGAGGCCTCGCCCCGCTCTGACTATATGGACGAGAGCGGGGTTGCCGGTATGAATACGACAGGAATTTAGCAGTAATTTTTGAAATTTGATATAAATTTTGATCAATTTCGAAAAAGTAAGAAAACCACATCATTCTATATTGTATTTTGAAGAATACTGTAAATTTTCATTTACTTCCGATCAAAAATGAAAGAGTAAAATGGTTACAACTGGACAAAAAAGGGGTGACTTTAGATTCACTTTTCTTCGGTTTTATTCATTAAAATAGATTTCGAGAAAAACCACATCACTTCTCATATCGTGTAGATTGTTCAGTTCGTTTTTCCGCTTAAAAAGTGCCATAGTTAATGAATAAAATGGTTACAAAGCTACCCAATTTTACCGTAAAACTGGGAGTAGCCGCCTTAAAATGTGTGTGAGAACGATCTTCGGAATGGTAATTGCGGTGGTACCGGTGCGGTACCTACCGGTGCGGTACCTACCGGTGCAGTACCTACCGGTGCGGTGCCGGTGCTTACCTTCCCCCAAATGTTTCCGTTACGTATACTCCATTCAGGAATTAGAGAGACAAAATGTAAACAACGGTAATACCAGTATAGAAAATACCATCTCGAGACGAAAGAAAACTTATCTCTGGAATATACAACAGTAAATTATAATATTAATTAATTCTACTCGCAAAGGATTGCGACTGATGATATGTTAATTTTGTATGGAAAATAATAATAAACTACGCAAGTTATCATATATTTGAGAACAAAAGAAAGCGTGACTGTAAATATTTTATTTCGTGGTCTGGCAGCACTCAGATGTATTTGACTTTTGGTTCGTTTTAATAAAGTTCTTAAAGAAAAATACTCTTTATTTTACACAGTAACGTAAACGCGTCTCTTGATTAGTTAATATCGTCTTCGGTCCGTACGCTACTCGCGTACACTACGCATAGCACTAAAAAGTCAAGAAATGGGCTACATAACGTAATTTAAAAATGTCATTCAATTTGTTACGAGTTGTTCTTATTTATCGATAGACAACAAATTTGTAATATCACCGCAATCTAGTCGTGCCTACATAATGTTATTATAAAAAAATGTACCAAAGGTTTCTCACAGTGACGTTTCTTTGTTTACATTTTGTCTCTCTAATTCCTGAATGGAGATTAGGTAATATAAAGGTCAAGTGCGGGCTACTCGCGCACCGAGGGTTCCGTACCACACCACCACAGAACACAACATTATTAACTTAGAAAAAAACTTTTTTTGTCCGGGACCTTTAGCGCGAGACCGACTCACACTTGGCCGGTTTTTAGTATTTGTTGTTATTCTGTTGAGTTTGCTCTATAATTACACCAAGTTTGACGCTTGTCTGTATTACCGTTTTTACGATAGAGCGAGAAGAAAAAAACGTTGATAAAAACTAGTTTCTTGTTGAGAACCCCCCTTAATTTTTAACTTTTGGACATTTTTATTATTTTTTAACAAATCCGCCGTAATAACGCATAATCTGAGAAAATTTCAACTCAAAAAAAAAATTCAAATTCAAATTTCAAAAACTTTATTTCTTGAATACACATACATAGGAAAGATCCATAAAACCGTTTCCACGGTTTGTCTGTGGGATCTAGAGTCTCAAATTCTCAATACAATATTTTATAATTTTTTTATAAATTTTATAACATAAAACAAAACTTAGGGTGACATAATACTAAATATCTATTTATTGAATGGAGTTGAGCAGATGAATTTTAAATAATCTACCGAACCTACGCTTATTTTCCTCAGTTCTTAAAGAGGGTGGCATTTCATTATACAATGATGGTAACTTACGTTTTAGTACGGAACGGTACGGAATCCTAAAAAACAATGTGAAGATGCGATTAAAATGTACAGGATGCAACAAAACACCCTAGTAAAAAAATCTTCCATTCCTTCCATCAAAGGAACTTCCATTAAAGGAACACTCTGTAACCCAGTGTGTAGCGACTGCGTGGGCGCATAGCACGTGCTACATTTCAACCATTCAAGCTATTTTAACTTTTGACGTAGGCACGCCGAGGTATGGCTGCCATTCGAGTCGGCTTTGATTTCTGGGTCACGCATTATTTTGGGCTTTCAGTTATAAATTGAGTTTAAATGTTATTGTGTTTGTTTATAGGGATTGATTTATCATTATAATGACTGACTGAATGACTTGGTAACGTTATTTATTTAAGTATAATTTTATTTTTACTCTCGTGCATTTGACAAGCTTTTATTCGATATCTCTAGTTTTTGTATTTGTATCGTTTTCAATTTTCAAAATTAACATATCCATACGCGTACCGGAAAGCGTAGCGTTGGTTGGCGCCCTACAAGGTGGACCGACGAGCTGGTGAAGGCGGCTGGAACCCTTTGGATGAGTGCAGCGCAGGACCGGACGTAGTGGCGATCCGTGGGGGAGGCCTATGGACGTCCATCGGCTGAGATGATTTTGTATTTTCAAAATCAACATCCATCTTTTCGATCTTCGTGTCATGCCAAACAACTTTCTATAACAAATAGTTTCATGCAGACCAAGACAAAAGTAATTCCCATAGCGATTCTTTTTTTTTTTAATTTTGCATAGACAATTAAAATTATATACTTAAACTCATGATCCTAATTGTTTGAGGGGAAGTCAGTAAGTTTGCTACAACTAGGTACTATCTTGTTAGGCATGTAGTTATTAAGGTTTGATGATCTACCAAAACATAAGCAGCAAAATAATACAGAGAGAAGATCATCAGCCTATATACGTCCCACTGGGCACAGGCCTACCCTCAGGGAAGGTGTAGAGGCGTAGCCTACCACACGTCATGCATCAGAATTTTTCCTTCACCGTATGCAGGCTTCCTCGCGATGTTTCCCATCTTCGTTTCAGAGTAGTCGGTATTACGTACCTAAGTTAGAAAAAATCGTGCGGGCGGATTCGAACCCGAACCTCAAGATTGATAGTCAATACTTCTCCACCACATGCAACTACACTCTCTAGATAGAAGATACTAAATCCACAAAAATTTCACGCTATACAACGTGTTAATGAATTAGCGCAAAACCTCATACACCCCAACTGATTTATAAGCAAATAATTAGATTGAAACAATAATTTCATTATTTTGATAGTTAAAATTTAAAGTTATTCGCATTTTAAGTTTTGAGGCAAAAATGATTTGTTATCATTTCAGCACTGAAAGAAAGCGCTAATGTACTCATGGATACATTTTTATAATCTTGTTTTGGTAGTAAGTAGGGTGAGTGTGCCCGTGCGGTGGGTTGACATCTGGTTCAGAAAATTTTAAATTTTGCAAACAAATTATTTGATATTTTGAAAAAAATTACCTATGTTGAAACCATGATAATTCGATTCTGCTTTCGATTCTAAACAAACTACTTTCTAGTTTTGCGTTAATTCATTAACACGTTGTATATGACCAAAGAAGACGATTTTCCTCGGCATAATGGCACAGAATAGGTAATAGTATATAGTTCTACATATAATGGTTTGAGCCACAATGAAACAAAATATTGTTTCAAAGAGAGAAACAAGTGGGGTAAATGAAATGAAAATAGCCAGGCTTGCCGCTTCTGTTGGTGAACGATAACAAATTCATTCCTAGCCTAAATCATAATTTGAAATCTTAAGATAGGAATTTCGTTTAGATGAGTTTAATCGTGTTTTATTCTCGACTTTGTTAATGAACAGGTGTCCAATGTTTATCACTCGCAACGATTGCTGGCAAATAATTTATTCATGAGGTACCTATAATATTTTTTATACAAGTATATTCAAGAAATGGCCAACGCATTTGTCGGCGATTTGAGCCTTTTTTTATTAGAATTATATTTTGGTCACACGGAGAAAAAAATGCACCACTATTTTTAATTACTAAAATATTAAGGGTGTATGAATGGAAAAACGAGATAAATGTGTGGACCTCCAATAGAAAATCGATCGTAAGATCCGCACTTTTGTGATATTATAGTGGCGTATATATATTGTGGCGTGTATATAATGTGTAGGTAATACCTATACAGAGAGGGTTAATACATTTCTCACTAGATATCCAATATCCATTATTATTATTATCATTCGAGGGTTTGAGGCCTCAGTCATTTATAATTATGAACTTTGAAGTGTTCTGAACGTATTCCAGACCTGTAAAACACGTAGACACATCGGCTTACGAGAAATTGATTGCTGCTACACTGTTAAACTGTTGGTTTATTTTTATCGTCAATTGTTTTACGTAAAACATTTTATTTTCAGCAGCCAGAGATAACTCAATTAATCAGATTTTTTTAAACTGGTCTGTTTGGCAAGTTTATTTGATAATTTTTACCGTTGGAATTACTCTGGTATCCCGCCGGGTACGCCATAGAATGACCTCCTTCTCCTTATTACTATCACGCGTACGTGTGTGCGTGCTTACGCGCCTTCACCACCGAGTAGATATCCTACAGAGAAGCATGTTCATTATGCTCGCAGTGGCGGTAGGTACATCACTACTTGCTCACCTATATTTGTACAGTAAGCTTTTCAGACACCTGACCCCAAGCGTAAAGCTTTTGCCTAAAATTCTGATACTTGGGGGGTTAGATTTAGATTTCTCAGACACTGACTGTACCACGCTGCCGCTCACTCTCGAATGTGAAAGTCCAGCAGCATCACTGCGCATGTAGTGGTGCACCGCTGCGCCGTCGCGAGTTTGTTATAAAGCTGTTTCTCTGTAGAATATCTACTCGGTGCCTTCACAGTTCACTTGTCTGTGTGCTTATGCTCTGCTGCTCTGAACTCTCCCCTGAAGTTTGAGCCAGTGCGGGGTGAGGTGCAGTATCTGAAGATAGGGCAGGGATTGACCATTCTGTATGTAGTATACTATCCTACTAATATTATAAACGAGAAAGTTTGTAAGTATGGATGGATGTTTGTTCCGCTTTCACGCAAAAACTGCTGAACGGATTTTGATGAAAGGCATACAGATAGACCATGGCCTGGATTAACACATAGGGTACTTTTTATCCGGGTAACGCAGACGAAGTCGCGAACAACAGCTAGTTATGTTCTATATGACTGGGTGTACGATTAGTAGCATAGAAATCCTGCGTCCTTTTTATGAGACCACGGGACGGAAATTGAATGTTCGTGATAATTTTTTTTCTTAATGGACTCTGGTATAGTATAGGATAATTAGAGGACGTTATGGTACGGAGCAGATTGTTAGATTATATTGCTCTTTCATACATATAATTTATTATTAAAAACCTGGAGTGCTCCGTCCCTTTTTAATTAGAGCTCGACCGCTATATTATTGAAAAAAATATTTTATGTTTAATAGAATAAGGTAGGCTACTTTACGTTATGATAAGAGCAAAAATGTGTTTTTTGATATAAATTTTACGTTAATGAGGTGAAAGGAAGTAAATTTTTTATTAGCTCTGTATCCCATATCTCAATTCCGCTCTTATTTTTACATAATTGAAACGAAATTTGGACGCGCTTGGCTGATTTGTAATATGTGACTTTTATTTTAGCAGACCTTTCTTGAAAAGTTGTTACTAAAGGAAGATTTAATTAAAATCTGTTTTCTAAAACTATATTTTTTTAAATTATTTTTAATACATAAATATTTTTTTGGACATAAATATTTTTTTCCGTGTAGAAGTATTATAACTACCTATTTATAATCAACTTAACAGATAACACAGTAAAATAACTGATATTATGTCTCGAAAAAAGTGAATTCCGAGCAATCTGTTACTAAGAAACGTAGCTTTACATTGCTGGCTAAGGTTCGAATTAGAGTAGGCAAAGGACTGACTAGATTAGTCCAGCAATTTCCAACTAACTTACCTACCAGACACATGATCAAACGAGAACGTGAAGTCTACTTAAGAGGATAGTCCTTGCAGACCGCCCGAGCGCGCTGCATAAAAATGTTAGGTAGATCCTATTTTCAATACTAACCAATTCAAGTCAATGCTTTTTTTTAACACGATCTAGAAACTAATTTCTGTAGTTTGTCAGGTTTCCGTAAAATTTAACACTTTCAATGCTAGAATTAATATATGAATTGTACGGAAATCTTTGAACTACTGTAACTTTGAAATGTAATAAATGAAAATCTGGCAAACCACAGGTACCGAAATTAGTTTCTATATGTCATTGACTTGAATTGCTTAAATATAATTAAACTACGTTTGTATTATGGATTATCTATCATATCTCGGAAAGTGTGACAGATATTGAAACGTAAGTGAGACAGATTTGGAGGTAATTCTAAGTACGGTGCGGTGGTATGAATAATTCATTTTTGGCAAAAATTTCAAAGTTAGTGACTTTTCCCTCTAAGGGGACGATACCCTCTTAAGTTAACTGACTTTTCCCTCTAAGGGGACGATACCCTCTTAAGTTAAGCTGTCATCCAGACCGACTGAATTTACGATGAGAGGGCCTCAAGGCAAACATTAATTTGATCTTACATCCATGTTAAAATTAACTTTAACCTACTTGTACAGTATGGTTAGTCACAGAAAGGTAGAGAAGGTGGGCCTTGTAAAGGTCGCGGGGAGGGCCTGCAATTAATCAGAATAGCAAAAGACCGTGATAATGATTCTATTTTTAACCGACTTTAAAAAAGGATTATTAGGTTTACCATGTTTGTCTATATTATGTAGGTATTTTTAAATTTTATTTTTTATTTTTATTCACACCGATATTGTTGTTTATTAAGGACCAATTTTAAAAATCGTATATTATTGTTTGAAAAGGAAAGGTGGCAGGTCCTATTTTAATTTTGTGAATATCTGTTGACACACTTCGGACCTACTCCATAGAATTTCTCAAAACTGACACCAAATCATCGGCTATTAAAACATTAATTGTTTCGTAACGATATACTTTTTATTACGTGTATAAATGATATCTGATTCGAACTAATTAATATATGTATTTCACAACTGAAAATTATGAAATACGATTTGATGGTCTGATGCACCATTTATGTCTACACCCTGTACTTTATACAAACAAAATCAAATACCTACTGCTCGTTTAATATGATTATTATGACTGTATGTATATATATTGGGTTCAAAGGCATTCCTTCTTTTTCGACATCGGTCGGCTACAAAACAAAAATACAAATTATTTATTATCTGAGTCAAGTAATCTGAGAGATCTGAGACACAAGAGAAAAACACGACTCTTCAGAAGAAAATTGCTATTTTGTTCCTTTGGTTAGTCTATAAGGGTACTTCAGTTTCTTTTATCTCTTTCTAATGAAAGAGTCGCCACTATGAAACAATAACAGTACAATATAACATTTTCTGAAAAGACAATATTAATTTTAAAGTCATCTTTTCGAAATTGCTTCTGCGGACGTAAAGATAAATTGAATTGCTTACAATAAAATGTTACCAATGGCGGGCAAGCTATAAACTTGTTAGTACATCTGTCATTTAATACTGTTTATTATGGTCGTAAAATGTAAGTTTTTTCATCGCAAGCTTATTAAGTGCTCATCGGAGATTCAATGACTGACTGACTGAACTATGTTTCTAATGTCATAGCCTATATCAGCGTTTCCCAATAGCCGGGTCGCGAACCGGTACCGGGCCATCAAGATAAAATAACGGGTCCCAACATTCCCGCCCTGTTTTAAAAATAATACCTGCTATCGATAATTTTACGATGAATAAATGTGTAGACCCATAGGAACCAGCCGAAGGGGCAGTGTGAAAATTACCGGGCCATGGCAGAACAATGTTAGGGAAACACTGGCCTATATCTAGTCTACTATGCCCATAGCTGATTAAGTACCAAATGAATCGGATAACGGATACAGTAGGTACAAACGGTACGTTAAGTGCAGTTCAAATTTCGGAAATGTTTAGGCCCTGTACCCGGACTTTCGATGTTCGACATATCGGTCCGCACTTCATTGTAATAGAGTTGACATTGGAACGAAAATGTTCACGCTATTGCGAAGTTCGAATGTGCGTGTTGAGGCCCTGAATTTGTTTGTTTTTCGCCAATCTCTGCCAAAAAAATGTATATATCTGTGTGCACTCATCAGAAGTTATCTTCGACATGACATGAACAACAATATGTTTGCTTGATACACACAGATATGACAACTTTTTTCGGCTTGTTAACTTTACAAAGCAGATTGCATTAATATTTTATTATGCATAACAATGTGTATGTTAGATAAACCTGTTATAAACACATACTTTATCTACCCCGTGCCAGGATAGAACTCCATATAAATAATGCGTACTGTGTGGCTGTAGGGTTATAATATAATAACATCCCCAAGAGTATTCTAACTTATCCCCCCAATCAATTTAAAAGGAAACCCACGGAATGGCTTCTTGACAAATGTTTTTACTTAGTAAAGGAATTTTTAAATGAAAATAGCTATGTATATGTGATAGGTATTTATTAAGGAGTTTCCTTGACCGAACGACCTTGATTCTTTCAGAGCCGCCTCACCTTTACTAAACTACGTCATTTTAGTAGGTATACCTATTTTAGACTAGCTTGTCCTTCATTATGTCACAATGGAGCCTTCTAATCCAAGGAAATCACATTCTAAAATCATAAGAATTCGCCCCAAATTTAACAATTATCTTATTAACTCATTAAATATTGGTCTTAAAAAAATTTGCTATATAACAATTTTAGATCTTCATATTGTCTACACTAAGGTGTGTGTCTCAAGTAAAAGTGACTTCAACTTAAAAAGTAGATGCACATAATACAGATTTTTTTCCAATATTTAGGCTTTCCTTTGAACACAGGTTTCATCATATTTTATAGAAAAATATGAATATAGCAAATAAAGCCGAGATGTTGAAGAATATTGCTACACTTTTAAATTATTTGTATGTCTTTCAAATAACGAGAAGATAGCTTCTAAAAACCAGTAAAATATGGCCCGAACTAGCGTTTACCTATGGGGAGCCTCTTAACATAAATAATGTGCATGCCGTCTAAGGTAGAACATAACATAAGATTCTTAACTATCAGTAACACTATGTTCTGGCGAATAATCATTTCATTTCATTTCAAATAACATTTGTTTTGACTACTATAATGTCATTTAGATATATCTTTTATCTAACGATCCTATTGCGTTGTAAAATTGAGATCTATTTAACAGTTAATTAGGTCTAAAATCAAATGTCAACACTACTGACAATACAATGTAATTTTCGAACAATTTAAAATATCTTCATCAATTGGACACGATCCAAATACAACTTTACATTTGACAGATGACAAACTCAAAACGCGCTACACAAAAACTACGCCTTCTAAATCATTTAAATGTTGTCATTTCCTTGAAACTGTGTATGTATCGTAATGAATGGGTTAATTTATTTTCGAAGTCATGACCACCCGTGAAATGTTGCGACTATAACTATTATGTTAATTTGGGATAAACAACAATATTAGGGGAGCGGACTGCATAAAATATATTTTAGTTTTATCTTCTTAGTAAAAAATACATTTGAAAATAACGATATACTCACATTTTTAGCTTTTTTTAAGCTAGAATACTATTTTTAATAACATGATGAAATATAAAAAGTAATGAAATGTTGATGACGTCACTTGTGGGTATTTAGTACAATTTTTCATACATCGCGCGCGTTTTGACGTTCGATTAAAAGTTGCTAATTTGAATAATTGTCCCGGACTGTCCGATCCCCTATATAATATTCCGAGGTGACGCGACGGTTCGATCTTCGCCCACGTCTAGTCGCTTATAGAACTATGGTCTTTATTTGTAACAATATTAAAAACTACTGGCTTTTTTCGCTGAAGGATAAAATCGTGAGGAATTCATTAGGCTTTAATTTATGGCATTTATTGTGTCCCTATTCATTAACAATTGGGACGGGCGCACTTCTTGTCACATTGCATTGTACAAAGAGTATTGGATATGTAGGTACTGCTTATAAAACGTGGATGTTCTGAATATATTGTGTGTATATTGTAATATGTCCAAGACATTAAAATTACTGAGAAGAAAAGCGAAGTTTGAACTCAAGATCGTTCTTGTTTTCAAAAATATGTACTTATAAGTATTATTAATTCATACTTCAAATGAACATTTCTATCGAATAATAATATAAGATAATAAATAAATATCGTTGACATTGTCTCCCTTTTTATTAGGTATCTAGCATAGATATACAACGTGTTAATGAATTAACGCAAAACTAGAAAGTAGTTTGTTTAGAATTGATAGCAGAATCGAATTATCATGGTAGTTTTTTTTCCAAAATTTTAATGATTTTTTTCGTGAAATTTAAAATTTACTAAACCCGATGTCAACCCACCGCATGGGCACACTCACTTTACTTACTACCAAAACAAGATTATTAAAATGTATCCATAAGTACGTTAGCGCTGTCATTCATTGCTGAAATGATAACAAATAATATTTGCCTGCCTGAACTTAAAATGCGAATAACTTTAAATTTTAACTATCAAAATAATGAAATTATTGTTTCAATCTAATTCTTTTGTTATAAATCAGTTGGGTTGTATGAGGTTTTGCGCTAATTTATTAACACATTGTATTATATAGAACGTATCTAGTTCCATATAATTTTAAATACAATTTTAAAAAGATGTTTCATAAAATTAATAAAAAAAAGATCTACGAGGTAGGTAAATGTTTAAAGGTAAAAAAGGCAAAGGTGCCAGTGAAAAGAGTAGGTAAGTTAAAAATACTCGTTCTAACGTACAGTGTAACTGACCGCAAAAGTTGGTGGGCCTCCATTATGTATTCTGCACTCTATCTCTATATACCCGACTGCTCTAGAAGGAGGGTAATGTTTTTTAGTATAATTTTTTGCGTGGGACCTAAATTATCGTTCCTACTCTTACTTTGTACAGTTTTTTCTTTGGTGTTTGTTGTCACCTAATCACGCATAAATGGTTGAACGGATTTGGATGAAAGGCACACAGATACATAAAATATGCTCTGGATTAACACTTAGGATACTTTTTATGGTCAAAGCAGATGGAGTCGCGGGCAACTGCTAGTAGCTAATAAAACCAAACTAAAAGCTGTTAGATGAAGCACTCAAGAAATGAAATATTAGGGACAAACGTAGTGTAAAAAACTCTCGGCCTAAAATGCGGGTATCAACGAGGAGCCTATGGGGACTAAGTATATTTTATTGCATCCTTTTATTTAATTTAATCTCTTTGGAAGTTTAATACTCAAGGGCTGGAATGACGTCATCGAAGAAAACGGTATTTTTAAGGCATTGGAACAATAATATTGCAATAATGATGCGTGGTATAGCATGACCCCTTTCTCCTCACCCTGCTGGGTCAGCGCACATCTAACGGAAAAATGCTCGAGCAGTTTTCATTGGTAAATTGATAATTAACTCAATGACGTCATAATTTTTAACTCTATTCATAATTTTCTTCGAGTTCATTATCAATTTACCTTTATTTGTATTTTTTTCTCTGTATTCTACTGTTTATGTTTTGGTGTAAAATAAAGTATATTTGATTGATTGATTGAATTTACCAATGAAAACTGCTTGAGCATTTTTCCGTTAGATGTGCGTTGACCATAGGACGTTACAGTACACTGCAATGTTTCGCGGTAAATTAGAAAAAAAAATGAAATAATTTTTTTTAAATTTTTTTGTAAGTAATATTTTTATTTCTAACTAAAAATTATTATAAAAATCGTTAAATATCACAATTTTTTTTTGAAAGAGACTTTTTATGTGAGAGACACATAAACTTAATATTACTATCGTTATTAAGTTTATGGTTTAACATAACAAGTATTTTCTAAATAAGTAGGTACTTATATTCTTGTCTAGTACTATGAAATACGAAATACTGTGGTGGCAAAATAACATAGAATAATCTTGCATAACGAACAGAAAAAAAAGAAAAACAAAAGAGAAGCAATTTTCAATTCTTGTTGTGCAACTATTGTGCAAGGAAAGAGCCTCCCCGAGTGACGAAACCATAGACGATTTTTTTTTCGCTTACGCTGACGAAACATATGTTTGCCTGGTGCTCTCTGAGCAGTTAGCCTCGACACGACAGCATGCGTGATTATCAAATTATCATGCGATTATAACTCAAGCTGACACGAAAAGGAGAAGAAACATGTAAAGTATGTTTATTGCATAACTAGGTCTTACAATATACAGGGTGAAATTGATATCATTAGCATCCTTTAAGGGGCGTCCGCCCAGTTTTGAGTAACTTTGTAGCCATTTTATACATTAACTATGGCACTTTTTAAGCAGAAAACAAAACTGAACAATCTACAGGATATGAGAAGTGATGTGGTTTTTCTCGAAATCTATTTTAATTAATAAAACTGAAGAAAAACGACTCCAAAGTCACCTCTTTTTTCCCAGTTGTAACCGTTTTACTCTTACATTGTTGATCAGAAGAATATGAAAATTTACAATATTCTTCACAGTACAATATAAAATGATGTGGTTTTCTTATTTTTTGAAAATTCATAAAAAATCATACAGGTTTTCAAAGAAAACGGAAAATTCTGACCGGAGCCGCGCAATTGAAGCGGGATGTCTAATTGTAATAGTTTGCTTGTAAGAAAGAGAGCCTTGCAGATGGGAGGAGTAGCCTTAAAACCGAACAACTTTTACTATGGGAGCAAACCGATCGGCGCAAAAAGAAAATCATCTGTTGCATAGGTACCTACATTTGACGATTTGAGTCGAGTAGGCATTGCATTTATTTTATTTTTGCTACGATTGGTTTGCTCCCGTGGTCAAAGTTGTTCAGTTTGGTGGGTAGACTCTTAGTTTAAAAGGATGCTAAGGATATCAATTTCACTCTGCAGTAACAGAATATTGAACCTCTATCTAACAGGGTAAATTTTTTATCAGTGCGGATAACTTCACCATGTTTTCTACTGTTTCTACTCATAAAACTGAACAACTTTCACTATGGAGTCTGTCACCATTGCACTTGTTCGCGGTTGCTCGCGCCTGTTCGCGCCTGCTCGAGCCTGCTCGCTGCTGCTCTTTTAGTGTGAAATACCCCAGAAGGTGTACAACAATCTTAATCCTGCTTTATGCTGCCGATGATAAGGTATTATGCAGTTAGGTAAAGGCTCATTCTACCCTGCCGCTTCATATAATCGGTGAGTGTAGGAAGGAATAGTTTGCCAATAATCCCTTTCGTTCATTCCGCCGTATCGGAACTATTCATCGTTCTGTGTCCATTATTAAAGTGCCGTATTTCAGAAAAAAGTTCCCATCCGACCATTCAGAATCAACATTATTGTTCACTGGACAATGAACAATGTGTTCAACTAATGGACGAACAAAATTGTTCACCGTCAACGTTTTGTGTTCAATTCCCAGCCAGTTCTAGCGGAAGTTTTTAGCAAAAAGAAACCGGCCAAGTGCGAATCGTACTCACGCATGGAGGGTTCCGTACCAGCATACAATAATACTTAAAAAACCTTTTTCTACGGGATCCTTAGCGCAAGCCCGACACGCACTTGACCGGTTTGTTATTTTACCGTAGAATATAAACTATGATCATACTTAGTTTGACGCTTGTAAATAATACCGTTCTAACGATAGAGCAAAAACACGAAACTTTGAAAAAAAAAAAAGCGCGTTTCTGTTTTAATTTTAAACTTAATTATTTATTAGCAATAGCATAAATAGCCCAATAACGCATATTCTGTAAAAAATTCAACCCTTAAGTTATTATAGTTCAAATGATACAGCCCTTTATAGGTAGGAGAGACGGACGGACGAACATAGGATTAAGAATAGGGTCCCGCTGGCCTCCTTCGGGTACGGAACCTTAAAAATCCGTTAAACTTTGTAACTTCGTAATTCTGCTCGGCAAACTTTTAGAGCGATATAGTGTGCGTTTTTTAAAACAGCAATATTTCATTTCGTTCGACGCGATGGGAGGAAAAATTCAATTAGGATCGAGATTTTTTGATCGAGAAAGTATGACAAAGGTTTTTTGCTTTTTGGGAAAATTTTAAATTCAATTTGCAAGTGAATGAACAATTTTAACTTTTTTTAATTAGGATTTTTAGGGGCATGTCAAACATACTAGGTATTTTTATTCATAAGCTTTTGTATCTTTTGTAGATCAACGTAATGAGTGCCTCGGCAGCAAGCAATTAAAACCGATTCTTTCTTTACCTACTGTGCCTGTGCACAGACAATACTTTTATGTGTAGGTACTCTGCAAACTTACGCCACGCTTTGGACACTTCATTTGTCATTTCATACCTTTTTCATATTATTATTATTATATCAGCCGTCGTTGTCCCATTGTTGGGCAAAGGCCTCCCTCCGTTCTCTCCATGCGTCCCGGTTTTGCGCTTCGATAGGCCAGTTCTTTAAGAAACTATCGATTTCGTCTCGCCATCTTTTTCTTGGTCTGCCTCGACGCCGATTTCCTTTTGCTGGGGACCAGTTTGTAGTGGTTTTGGCCCACAGTTCATCTGGCATGCGGCAGACATGTCCAGCCCAATCCCACTTTAGATTGGCAGCGGTGGTGGCAACACCTTTTTCATACAAATGGGAAAAAAATTGAAAGAAGTGGTAAACATGTGCGATACTGAGTGAGTGCGAGCGAGGCAAAAATATGTCTTTGCCTACATTTTACGCCCAGCGGAGGAGAGGTTAAAATTGGGGGACTGGGAGTGTCCGTACGGACATAAATGTAGTATTAGATATACTCTTTTTTATATACTTACTCGCCTCCGGTTCAAAAGAGCCTAAAATACTATTTTTTCGGTAGGCAGATCGTCTCGTCGTCGTCGATCGATTTTCGTCTAGCACTTTAATTAGCAAGAATAATTAGTTATTCTATAGATGCATCAGTCACAATTATTATTTTTATTTATAATTTAATGACCTTTTGCTTGCTAGACACCAATGACTCATTGCGAATGCAGATTTTGGGGAGTACCTATCATAATCTCAAGAATCTAAAAATAAAAAATAAAACACAGTTGAGAAGAGATGGTGGAGCCTCATGGCAAGCTCAACCGTGAACCGCGCGAACGACACGCGAATTAGACAACCTCTTGCGGCATAACTTGCAAAGTGACTCCCATATTGACGGCCCGGTAGCACAGTCGGTAGTGAACCTGCCTGCTGTGCCGAGGGTCGCGGGTTCGAATCCCGTAAGGGACAAATATTTGTATGATGAATATGAATATTTGTACCCGAGTCATGGGTGTTTGTATTTATATATGTATTCTATATCGTTGTCTAGTCATCATAATACAAGTCCAGGCTAGATTCTGGTACTTTAAATGTGACTAGATAATTTGTGTGACATTGTCCAAGATATTTATTTATTTATTTATTTATTATATTATAATATTTGTTAATTTGCTATTTACTGAAGCGACACGTGGTTAATTAATAATTTCGGCGTTGACTGATTAATAACGACATGTTCGGATCATAATTCAGTTATTCAGGTTTGATTCGGTGGTTAATGTGAAACGTCTAAATTATTTATACGCAGTTTATTGGCTTCATTATTTGGTTTCCCTTTTGTGAGTCTTAATGTAAGTACATAATAATATTAGTCAGACAGACATAAGTATTCAAAACATCCCTGTCTTATTAATGTTATTATACAGTACCTACATGAAATTAAAGTTTGTCGTGTTAGTTCTATAAGTAGTACATAATAGTTCAATGCTACCTAACTACCTACCTAGATTTTTCATTCCATAAACGTAGGCGTGGAGACAAGGGGTAATGCTAAATTATTTTTTAAATCAACCAAGTTACTAGGTAAATGCTATATATCGGCGCATTCAAAAGACTTGTGTTATGGTCACGTCGAGTTTGATATCGGATGAAGCAATTTGTACAAAATATCTGTGTCAGGACGTGTGGCGTGACGTCACGAACGTGCGGACATTTCGGTGACAATACTACTACATCATGTTAGGATCTTCCCTATATTTTGTTCCGAAGTGTGGTTTTTCAGACTTGAAAATATTGAAATTTTTTATACAGTGTGTAACAAAGCACCCTAGTAATATTTAAAGGGGTGCTTTAGGTCATCAAACTGATCAACTTTCTCTATGCAGACAACGTTGAAAATAGTCAAGCTATCCCATACAATTGACCTACCTATACTGCAGTTTTGTATGAAGCATACGATTTTTTCTCTGGATGTTGGCTCTATGGTAAAAGCTGTTGAACCACTCCGTTAAATATTAATAAGGTGTCTTGTTACACCTGGATAAACTCGATTTTTCGATTAAAATTAGATATTCTTATACCCTTTACCAGCAGTACAACTGAAACAGAAACTAACAGTTAATTATAACTTGTAACAAGTACAAAACTAACTAAACTTAGTTGTATTCCCAAAACACAAATTGCTTAGTTCAGCACGTCAATTCGGCAACGCAGAGTTACGTGACTGTAATATGAAGTATACTACCGCCCGCGCCCTCTAGTGATTTCATTCTTGGTCTCACTCTTGTTACGAAGCCCTGTAGGCAGCCAGACCTCCGTCACTCGGCTGCAGGTACCGAGAGAAGTACCTACACTTTGGCGTATCGTAAGCGATAAGCTTGCTTGATTTCTGCCACTTCCGCCAGATCTCCGGATTTTCAGGGGGATTTGTTACACCCTGTTTACAAACAGACAAAAAAAATGTGTTTAGGTGCAGTCAAGAAAGTCGACGACAAAACCTAAATTGAAGTAATTTTTAACAAAAGGTAGTAATTTTTACTTCACCTGGAGCTAGCTATGAAATTACTCATAAACTTTTGATGTTGACTGTACTTTAAAAGTGACATCTATGACTAATGATGAGTCTATGCGCTAAATATAATATTATGCATTTCGATTCAAAACTGTATTGAATAATATTTATTTAAAATATAACATTTTGTGTTCACTGACCTCACAAAAACAAGAAATTTCGTTCGACCTTCCATACAACATTTTTATCGTTTTTCAACAATAGTATTTTTTTTTTATGTTTGATAGGTAAACATTTGACCCCAATCTCACCTGATGTTGAGTGATGATGACTAACTTTTAAACCCATATTCCTTAGAGATAGTTGTTTAGTTTCATTATCTGAATACATCCATAACACTTTTCTAGTAATAAAAAATAGAGCTAGGTATTATAAAACACTACATAGTATCATAGAGTAAATATTACTACATAGTATAAAACAAAGTCGCTTCCCGCTGTCTGTCTGTCCCTATGTATGTTAGATCTTTAAAACTACGCATCGAATTTTGATGCGAAGAGGAAGGTTTATATGTATACAGGGTGTAATATAAAATGGGGCAGTTACTTAAAGGGGTGCTTCAAACCATCAAACTGATCAACTTTCTCTATGGGACAGATACTGAAATCGCGAAAAAAAAATCGGCTCTCCCATACAAAACTGCAAACATAACTCGACTGAAATGTATGGGACACCCGATTTTTTCTTCGCGATTTCAATTTTGGGTCCATAGAGAAAGTTGTTCAGTTTGATGGTCTGAAGCACCCCTTTAAGTGACTGTCCCATTTAATATTACACCCTGTATAGTATCAGCATTGCAACCGTGCGAAGCCGAGGCGGGTCGCTAGTAAAATATAAAACACGCCAAAAGGTCACACGTAGCACTAACATAGCGCTTCGTAGCATTCGATGATCTACGGCGTAGGCCCGTAGAGGTTTATGTGTAGCCATTGATTTTATAAGAATACGAGCTTTTACCCGCGACTTCGTCCGCATAAATTATATACCAGATTTTAAGTCAGATGATAAGCTATCAAACAAAAAAAAGTTTCATCAAAATCGGTTCAGTAGTTTTTGCGTGATACTCGAAAAAACAAACACCCAAACAAACAAACAAACAAACAAACGAACAAACAAACAAACAAACAAACAAACAAACAAACAAACAAACAAACAGACAGACAAACAGACAGACAAAAAATCTAAAAATTGGTGATTTGGAATCAGGGACATCTAAAAACCATATCGTAATTTTTTTTTTGTAAATATCTTCAATGTACAGACAAATTTATGTTACAGTTTTATAATAGTTTAGAAGTGTGTAGCACAATAAACTTTTTCACCTCACATGCTCGGAAAGATTCTGTTTGTCATTCAAAATCAGAGTGCAATAGTACATTACTGCAGCGGCCAGCAACAGAGGCATTGATGGACGAACGTGTAAATGTGGGCCGAGGCGAAGCCGAGGCACACATACGTAAGTCCATCAATGCCTAGTTGTGGCCAAGGCTTGTATAGTACTTTTCTCAAATAATGCGCGGAAATGAAAACAGTAAATTTTCTCGAATAATTTGCGGAAATTAAAACTCTTTTCAAAATCAATGACGAACAACGAACAACAATTTGTTTTTTTTTTTCAATAAACAGCTTTCTATTTGCAAGCCAGTTCGAAATTTAAATAAAACCTTTGATGAGTTACCTCCTTGGTCGCCATGTTTAGGAGATAAAGATCGTTCCATTTTAAAATTACACGACAGATATGAGTTTAATATGTAATTTATTTGGCCGCAAAACACGACAGATATGGATTTTCATACAAACATTGCCGGCCGCTGCGCGCATGTAGTTGGCCAGTACAGCAATTTCGATTTATCTCGAAGAAGGTTGTCAAAATAATGCTCACATTTCCAAGCATGTTTGAGAAAAAGTGCATTTTATCCGCTAGCGTCTAGCGTGGAAAGAGTTTTTAAAATTCGAATCTTTCTATTCAATAAAGAAAAACAGCCTAAACAAGCTTTTTTTCGTGCTATTTTCGTACTGGCCAGTGCAGCTATTATTCTAAAAATGAGGTTGGCGCATTGAAGTTTTCCTCGCTGTAGTGAGGTGAAAAGTTGTGTGTTTCGCTCGGCTGCAAAGTTATTCTGCGTCTCGTACCTTTGAAACCCTCGCGACGCTTAGGATTCTATATTTGAACCACTCGCTTCGCTCGTGGTTCAATCCTAAAATCCTTCGGTTGCTCAGGTTTCAATACAAGTACTCGCGCCAAAAAGTAACTTTGCAGCCTTGCATAACAAATAACTATTGTTTTAGACATTAGAAGTTAGACAGAGTAAAAAAGATATCACACTACTTAAAATGAGTACGCACATACATACATAAATAAACTCACGACCGTAATCTCTTTCAGGGTAGTCAGAAACATTGCTACAATTACCAACATACTGTTTATGATGTAGTAATTCTCTTAAATTAGTACAAGGAAAAAACAATTACAATCATCTTATTTTGTTGATTCTACTTAGATTTGTTTTTGTTAAAATATGGTACTTACAACCAATCTTACAACAATAAATGTTCTCTTAATAGTCTACTAAAATAAAATAGTTGTCATTAATAGACTCCTCAATCTTAGTATGGGAAAAAGGCCTACAAAAAAATTACTCTTTTATCTTTTTAGGGTTCCGTACCCAAAGGGTGAAAACGGGACCATATTACTAAGCCTACGTTGTCCGTCCGTCCATCCGTCCGTCTGTCCGTCTGTCCGTCCGTCCGTCCGTCCGTCTGTCCTACCTATTTAGGGCTGTAACTTTTGAACCGTAATAGCTAGATGGTTGAAATTTTCGCAGATTATGCGTCATTACTGCGGATTTGTTAAAAAATAATAAAAATGTCAAAAAAATAAAAATTAAGGGGGGGTTCTCAACAAGAAACTAGTTTTTATCAACGTTTTTTCTTCACGCTCTATCGTAAAAACGGTAATACATACAAGCTTCAAACTTAGTGTGATTATAGAGCAAACTCTACAGAATAACAACAAATACTAAAAACTGGCCAAGTGTGAGTAGGTCTCGCGCTAAAGGTCCCGGATAAAAAAGTTCTTTTTCTAAGTTAATAATGTTGTGTTCTGTAGTGGTGTGGTACGGAACCCTCGGTGCGCGAGTAGCCCGACTCGCACTTGAGCGCTTGTATTTATTGAACCTTACTGAAAACATTTTTGTTGTAAGTATATTTTAGTTATATTGAAAAAAAAATTAGTTTCAACTACAAGTATAGAAACCTAAGTAGAGTCAACAAAATTAGATTGTTGTTTTTTGTTGCACAGAAATTTTTTCCGTGTACTTTCGTGGAATCTAAAATAGCGTCGTGTCTTTAAAACTAGTGTGGGAGCATTATTTTTTAAAGGGTGATTGTACTCATGATACTGAACAAAATTCCCCAAGGAACCTACAGGAAACGAGCCGAAAATATTGTATGAAAAGTAGATTTTTTTGCCCATTTCCCTGATCAGTATCATGGCTACAATCACCCATTCAATTGTCTACAGTTACACCCTGTATAATTCCAAAGACACGACTAATGGTAGTTAACGTCGTTATCTACTTTTTCCTACGTGTAAGTGACGTCACTTGTTCTGACATGGACACGTCTGGTACAAATTGCTTTATCCGATATCAAACGAGGACGTGCCCGTAACACTTGTCTTGCCTGAATATGTGGTGAAGAAAATTGCTTTGTTCCTTATTTTATTTTGTTAAGGTTCTCTGCAGAATACTAAAAATTGAAATACAGGGTGTAAGTGACAGCCTATAATAGCAAATACTGAAACGGTGAATTGAGACGATCAAACGTGATCAAACTGAACAAATTTCACTATGGAGCTACCCTCAGGAAACCTAAAAAAAATCAGCTATTTCATACATTTGAGTCGAGTAGGCTGTTTTGGTGAAATGGACATCTAGCGCATAATATTAAAAATTTATAACCGTACTTCTTTTTTTATTATGGACTATGGAACACTATAAACTAACTGCAGGCATTAGTTTATTTTATAATGATTTATTAGTTCTTATCATTTTTATATAAAAAAAACATTGTGCTTGCATCACCTCCTACTAAACAACATTGACAGCCATTTTGGGGTTGCTGATTTTTAGAATTTATTAATAATAAATGACTAAATAACTCGTTAAATAAAAATAAATGATACTATCTGAGTCGTTTTTATAAAACCCCATAATTTATTACACATTCGACTTCAGTCAAAATTTCTATACATTTTAAGGTATTTTTTCAAGAGGGAGCAGCGGTTGTCCTTTTACAGAAGAGCCAATATAATCGATTTTTTCCCGTTCACGCGCTTATTTTTTTTATTACTAATTTTTTTTTTTAAATGATTGTGATCTAGAATATACAATTTCTCTCCAAAACTCCATAAGGAGTTTAGCGGGAGATCCACAATTGCTGCATGACGTCACCACACATTAATTACAGCGCATCAAAAGTATACAGATATATAGGAGTACGATTTTTGAAACGGTGTAGAAGTTGTATGCCAACTAGCTCTTTTCGCCTACTGGCGCGTTTCGCCAACTTGAGCCATTCGCCTAACTGCGCCTTTCGCATACCCTCACCTTTCACGTACACTTAATTATAAAAGTGAAACATGGGAAATAATAAATGTCTATTTTATATCTGATAAAACTTTGGATGCCGTTGTAAAAAAAATTACACATGTCAAAGATGACAGGCATTGTCAATGGTGACAGGTAGTGCCAAAATGACAGATGTCAAAGAGGACAGGCGTTGTCAATGGTAAATTGTGACAGGCAAAGTAGGCACTGTACAGGGAATAATTTAACTCAGCAGTTGAAAATGTACAAATTACTATGGAGATACGCATCGTTGTACTGTTGATTTGACTTTCAAAAATCCTACTCCAGGAGTGCGATTTTTGAAAAACAAATCAGAGCAGTAGAAAGATGCATATCTATCTCCATAGTAATTTTGACATTTTCAATGAGTTTCAAAAATCGCACTCCTGGTGCTCCTGGGCTTATTTTCATTGTTAGCTACAAAATAACTTTATTTAAGAAGTTAATTTTTAGGATTTCATCAATAACAATATCAACAATAATGAGTGCACACATGCAACAATGAATACCTACACAACCACTAAGAAAAGCGTTTGTCCAGAACTCAGATCAATCCATTGACGAGGGGTAATCACAGTATTACTTTCATATACTTATTACAGTCAAATTTACAGATTTAAGTATCTTATTATTGTATTCCTCCTACGGCGGAGTTATACTTTGGCGGAGTCTTGAGATCGGACCGTCAATCTGTTTTTATTTCTATTAGTCTTAAAGCTCATCTTTTTGTTTCGAAATTATAGAGCTCGTCAAATGGCGACTCATATTTGACTGTTTGAGGTTCGCCCGTTTTGAATTCGTTGGCGACGATTTATTTAGTGTGATCGTCCCCCGCATAGTAACCAAAGCAATTATGTGAGCACACAAAGTATGCTCGAACTCAATCGGAGCGGATGGTTGGGGCAGGGCGGCGGCGGGCATCTGTCAAATCCCACAACAATCAGTGCGCCATCAATCCACTTAATCCGACGTAAGGGAAATATACAGCTTTACTAAGGCCTCTGTCTTATTACTCAACATTAGACAACCAGTATTGATACTCAGGCCATCCAAAATACATACATTAACAACAGAACTTGTTGTCAGCATCTGACCATTCAGTCCATCTATAAAACTTATTTAGCTGTCAGTTCTCCAAACAGGAAATAAATAAAATAAAAATCACATTTAATATAAACTCACAACCATAATCCTCTTCGGGGTCGTCAGAGGCTGTGCTACATCTATCAACAACATTTTTAAGCGTGCAGTTGCAACAAGGCTCACTTTTAGCATAGGTATTATTGAAAGGTTCACGATAGACTGACGTGTCAGGTGGTGACATGTCCCTGGTTCACTGCCCGCGAATATGTTAAAGTAAGAGACTGAGTTTACGTCCTTACGCCTACTACTGAACCAGTTTCGAAGAAACATAGGCAGAAAAGATTTTGCAAGCCTGAAGATGGATAAAATATACAGGATGGAACAAAACACACTAGTTAATATTTAAAGGGGTGGTTTAAACTGTCGAACTGAACTACTTTCAAAACAGTCAACCATGTGAACTCTGGAACTCGCAAACAAATTAATGCCGTTACCGCTTAGTCTGTATATTGCGTATTTGAGCTATTTATTTGGCTAGTAACTAGAAACAAAATTACGACTAGAGCGTCGATTGTGCGTTGTGTAGAGACTTACCAACCGTGAGCGTCTGGTCACCCGCACGTACGACATTCTATGTACCTGACCAACTTCGATGAAAGTATTATGACTTTCGTTAAAATGTATAAGTAGTTGTAAAATTACAGTGCCTAAAAAAAAAAGAATGTACCTAATTGAATCTTGTGCGTCGACAGATCTATAAATCTGACACATTTTCACCTTACAAGAAGCTTTTTACATACTCTCTTCAAGTAAAGTAGTATATTTTATTCAATACCTACAAAGTAGGTACCTACTGTCGGATACATTTGCTGAGAAAATATCCTTTTACCTTTTACGGGTAATCCGAGAATAATAAGAAGCATGATGTTTCCTTTAAACACTTATTTTTTCCATTCTCAATTCTTCCTTGTCACTTAAGGCTGATTTAGACTGATACAGTGTTTAGACCACACCCCGGACACTGCTAACAAAGAACAGAAATTGACAAGAGGACGTCAGCACATGCGAACACATCATGAGTTCGTAGGCAACTGGAGGGCGATAGAGGAGTGAGGTAAAAAGTTGGTGGGAGGCGGGGAGTGTCCGTACTGTATGTAGCAATCTCTTTCTTATTTTGCGGTTTAGACGTTAAAGCGGTCCTAGTGACTGGTCGAAGTGATATTTTTAGACGCATCCCGTCACAAAGGGCTTGACGGGTGCTGTGGTGGTCAAACTGGATTGAAAAGTAGGCAGACGCTCTTCTCCGAGTCAAAGCTCTGGTCCGACCAGTCAAACTGAAAATTGTTTATTTGGATCTAATCTTCTTCTTCTATCAAGTCGATGGAATGCCGTTGAAAATGTTTCCAGTTCAGTTTTTTTACACACGGATAGCACTACCGGCATCGTCAGGCAGGATACAAGATGGGTCGTGGCATCATCATCAGCCTATAAACGTCCCACTGCAGGGCACAGGCCTACCCTCAGGAAGGGTGTATGGGCATTAGTCCTCCACGCGTGCCTAATGTTGATTGGTAGACTTCACATACACATCAGAATTTCTTCTTCAGCGTATGCAGGTTTCTTCACGCTGTTTTCCTTCACCGTTTGAGAGCAGTCGGTATTACGTACATAAGTTAGAAAAACTCATTGGTAAATGGCATGGTGTCCTTGCGCATTTGAACCCGGACCCCTATAATTGTGTGTTTATACCTCTCCGCTACGCGCCACCAACGCTCTTTGGCATGGCATGCTAGCGCTAAATTCAAGTGTATCTGGATCAAGCTACTGTATCAATGTAAACCTGCCTTTAAGTCTGTGTAAGAAACGATTCGGCGTAGCTGAGCCGAACCTCTATGCTTTCGGCTCACTGATCCGCAATGTCTTTTAGGTGCGGCTTACCTACGCAAAACCGTAACGAAAGTAATCAAGCAGAATTTTTTTGGAACCGAAAGTATATCTCTCGTAAATTAATTGCTTGAATATCGAATTAGGTACTTCACAATTTAAATACTTTATATTTTAAATTAGGAATTGGTCCACGATATAATATGCTTATAAATTAACGTTGCTTTTACTTTGAAGTGGCAACCCTGATGGGGTGGGTCATGGGGTAGGCTATGAAGTCAGTATACTCTCAAGGGATATAATTTGGATTTTTAACAACAGGGAAATGGACCACATTCTTATACAGTTTGGTCCATAAAGGTCAAAGTCACGCGACATAATAGCCAGCCACAGCTCAGCTCTGCTGGCTATTCATTCCACTACAGCAAGCAAGTCTGATCGATCAGACTTACTTTATACTTCTTCTTTTCTTGTCAACATGCGTTTTAACGCATGTTGACAAGAAAAGAAGAAGTATACTACAGAAAGAGTTACTTGGTTTAACCCGGAAAAGTCGTCTTCGAAAAGTTGACTCGAGAACGTAGAGCGGGTTATAAATTGTGGCGGCCACCTTTCGCGGTCACCGAACATCCGGTGTGCACTGCTGTAAAAGTAGTGTTGGCGTGCAGAAGCCACCGGCTGTGGCCAGTGGCCCATTTGGGCTTATACACGCCTTAAGTATCCAGTTTGCTGCCAGCCTACCTAATTGCGTAAGTTCAACTTTCACTAGGGCTATAAAATTTTACTACGAAAGCCGCTCACTGTACATAAAACACTTTACCAAGAAAAAGATTGCAGTTCACCCTCCGTTCGAGGTAATTAATTGCCTCAATTAAGCCCTTGGAAAGAGCTAGAGAAAGGAATTGCTTGTTTTACTGTAAAAATTCCCGTTTCAATTAGCTTTTAAAAAAGAACTTGTAAAGGCTGCGGAACCAACGCAATTTGGTTCACAAAAGGTTATTGTTGTATTTATTGGAAATACGTTTACTTATTTTAAATTGGGAGATGAATCTGGTTCAGAGATCGATATTATAATTTTTTTGCGGGATTCTAAGTCTAAGGTCTTCACAAATCTTTCTAACCTTCGAATATTTAAAGCACACTTTGGAAAGACTTACCTAACTTTTTATACGATTCTCTCACGAAGAAAAGAAAAAGATTGAAGGTATAAGATCAATGAGATTTTCTAGAGAGATATGTAAGTTTAGGATCGATTGGGATAAACCTCTGAAAAGGTTAAGGGAGAATTCAGAACGACGGAATCGTCGTGCGTTACTAAAAATTACCGAAATACCCGAGCACTCCCGTGTCACATGAGTAAATAAATATTGACAAAGCTTCCTATACTACAATCGCGGTACGATAGGTACAAAAACTTCGCGGTACGAAGAAAAATACATAAATTCAGCTGTCCCATACATTTGAGTCGAGTCGGTACATGAGTTTTGCATGAAACAGCGGATTATTTTAGTGCGATACGAAGTTGGCTCCATAGTGAAAGTTGTTCAGTTTGATGGTTTAACCACCCCTTTAAAGTTTAAATATTACTAGGGTGTTTTGATACAACCTGTCTACGATTATTGTATTCTGTAATAATACTACCCTACGGACTTGTTTACATGAATAATTCGTAAACTATTAATCTACCGAGATTATTTGTTAAAACTTAAGATTTCGGAGCATTTCAAAGTTATAATTGCTTCGTTATCGAGTAGGTAGTTTACAATATTATTTGAACAGTTTAGAATTAATTCAGTTCGAACATTTGTGGAACACAGCTAAGTTAGGTTTAGTTTAAAATGAACCAATTGTTTCGTAAGTTTTAGGTTCAAACGTGGTTGGTAGTTAAATTAAATAACTTACCAGTGGAGCTACTCGTAGAATGCTGTGGTCACTTTTGGTATTGTGTGTCCCTGGATTTTTCAATTATATATTCAAATAATTTGTATAGAGTTTACAAAAAACAATGTATTTTTTGCCTAAGCCTTACATTTTGGAAATCTCATATAATATTATTATTTCATCGTATTTAAGACCGATCCTATCGGTATTCAGGGTGTCACAAAACACCCTAGTAATACTTAAGGGGGTGCTTTAGACCATCAATCTGAACAACTTTAACTATGGAGCCAACGTCGAGAAAAAATAAAAAAAATTGCCTTCCCATACATTTGAGTCGAGACGGTACTGCACTTTTGTATGAAAGAGCTGATTTTTTTTCGCGATTTCGACATTGGCTCCATGGTAAGGAAAGATGAGTTTCAGGAACTTGTGTAGGTACGTTTTGTAACATGAGGCGTCCATTGTACCTATTCACTGTCTGTTTAAAGTATAGACGGGCTCACTACCTTCCATTTTAGATACAGTTTGAGTACCGAAAGTAAGGAAGTAATACCCAAGATTATTCTAAATTAAATAAAGCTCTTCTCCGCTGCTCTTCCATTCGTAAAATTAAAGTACTACTAATGAAAAATTCCAAATGAAACTAGTTTCTCTACTATAAACCTATCAATAGTAATTTGACGAAGCAGTAGTAAACGTATCAGTATCCCTGTAGTTTACCTACGAATGTAAACACAGTTACATAATGCATCACAGAGCCAATAGCTACGGATCTAACCGAATTCTGCGGTCTCATCTAATAACAGATTGTGTATTCAAACAGCTACGGCCCAATTACATATATAGTCAACCGCAACCGTCATAATACATGGTATATCTAGGTATTTTGTTATCTGTGTTGTTTATCTATGGGTGTAGGGTCCTTCTTAATATACTAACGGTGTTTTAGATGATCAGATCATCAAACTGAACAACTTTGTCTATAGGACTAACTAAACAACAAATTCGAGAAAAATCTGCTGTTCCATACAAAACTGCAAAGATAATGTGGGACAGATGATTTTTTTTTATGGTCTGAACATCCCCTTAAAAAACCGTCAGCATAATATTAAGATGAATCCTATATTATAATACTGTTGTTTGTTGTAAATAGAGGGTGCGACTTAAAAATTATTTATCTTAGTATTATTTCATTAATTTAATACTTATTGTTGCAGGTAAGTAAAAGAATCATCATGATGCTGGAGTCTAATTTTGCAAGGTACGGTGATCATAGAAATAGGAAATATAATTAATAGGTACTTACACCACAGATAGTTCTATGCACATTCAACGTTGTTTTTTCCCAGAATTCAACTCAAAGTAAAGTGAAGTCAAGTAACTTACCAAGAATGCAGCTAAAGGAGCGCTAGTTATTTCTGAAAAGCACTTACCGAATGCACCCTTTCACGCCGCAGTGCCGCCCGTTTCATACCAAACCGTACCGATGCACTTTATAAATATTATTGCAACTTGACGCTTTAGCGGTGTACTAAATGTATAGAAAGTTTATGTTGGAGGTCACTTATATTGTTGGACAAAGCTAATATCTTTATTTTTCTTTCTTCATCTTCTTTTCTGCTCTTTTTTGTTCTATACAGGCTGTATACTTAAATCTTACATACTTAAAGAAGTGTTTCAGACCATCAAACTGAACTATTTCTATGGGGCTAACATCGAAATCGCGAATATGAGACTACGACGGGGTACTTCACACCAACAAACAACAAATTTTACAACTTCTAGTATGGACATAGACATAGACATAATTTATTGATAACAGGTGTTACAAGTCATACTTAAAAACACTATTATTATATAGTATAACATCGTTTGCCATTGTTTTATACATCAGTTTGTATATTAAATTACAAATTTATCACATGTCATAGGTTGTTACAATATGTCGTTAAATTAAATAGGTACATTTGATTATAATAAAAAATTATATTATATCTATTACATTATTGTTCATCATAGGCATCTATATATTCTTCAACCGTGTAGAACGCCTGCTCCACCAACCATTTTTTGGGTTTGTACTTAAATGTGGAAGTCGTGAGGGCGCCTGCAATATCTCCCGGTAGTTTGTTATAAACGGTGACCGCAGTGATATGAGTTAGTTTATTGGATTTCTCCAGTCGACGGGTTATAGCTACTAGTTTGTTGGCTCCACGTGTATTGTACCGATGGCAATCTACGTAGGATGGAGTACATAGGTATTAAAAGGGGTACTTACTTCAGACCGAGAAACTGAACCGCTTTTAGTATGCGATATTGAAAGTTGTTCGGTTTGATAGTCGGAAGTATCCCGTGCACCTTTATTTTCCTACGTAGAATAATTATGTGTTCCAAATGTCTTCAGTGGTTTACATTGTGCATTATCTGTCTGTCAGTCACTGACGGAAGTTTTTCATACTGTATAGAAATTACTATATAGGTACAACTTGAAATCGGTAAGTACATATAGGTAATTACCGCAAAGATATGGATCGGCAGATAGCGGATAAAGAAAAGCTTTTTAAAACCGCAAAATATAACCAATGGCCCAAATCCTAAAATTTCACGCATTTTAATTTGGTACCTATAAACATGTTAGCAAATATAAATAAATAAATAAAATAAATAACGCTCACAGGCACATACGTTGTAATGATCCCAAGTTAAGCACTGTAGGCTTTTTAATATGGTAACCATACAACAACGGCACGAACATATAACATCCATGACCGAACCGGGATTCGAACCCAGGACCCTGGTTCGGCAGTCCGGCGTGGTAACCATTACACCAACCGGGTCGTCATATGCATTACCTATTCGTATACGATCAATATACGATTTACGATGCCGAAAATACATCACCGTATTGGCGAGTTCTAAAATTATTCGTTAAACTTGGCCGTGTAATTTCGGAATAATGAAAAAAAATTCGCCTATGGTATCGTGCGTCACTAAAGAAAACATCCTATAAGAGACCACCAAACAAAAAGCCTATCTCCACCTTGTGTTCAATCTGTGTTACCTTTAGACTACTTATACGTAGGTAGAAAGTTCAATATTTCTAGCCCACTGGCTCGAAGTTGGAGTATATCCGGGCGCAAATGGAGTGTGAAGCGCCCCCGTCCCGGGATGCGCCTAACGAATTTTATAACCGTCTGTTTGATAACATTGGCCGATAATATTAATGGAATAAATAACTTTCTGTCTTAATGGAAACAGAAACACACCTCTGCCTCTTAATATTTAGTCATTTAATTTCAGACAATAGATACGATGCCGATGGTCACAGAAACAAAATATTACATAAAAATTTCCTAGCATAGTCATAATGCCTAGGTACGTTACCGATCTGGTAAACGATAATAATCGAAAACATACACACTGACTAATGCTAAAAGAACACAAAAAAGAATACAAAAATTAAAAAAGCTCTACAACGCTCTCATTTATTTTCTTAACTTTTATAGTTTCTTTGCAAAGACACAAAATATTTCATTCTAGCGGTTATGCTTCGCCTCAAGTAAACAACATTTGTTTCACATCAAAGGCACGAAATCGTTTTCCAAATTTAAATCCGGCCCGAACGGCTGTTCCGAAAATAGCCGAACTCGACCGAACGTGGCCGAAAATAAACGAACGCACGCGCACGCCACGCTGCCGACGCAATTCTTGACCCTATTACAGAAATGTCTAAGTTCTAATGTTAGATTTTAACATTGCCACATCAAGATTTATTCGGACGGTTAGCGTTCCCTACAAAAATTCGAAAAATGTACCCAACACTCAGAAATATTTCTCCGTTCGGCTGTTCGTCTGTCGCAGTCATTGACCAATAAGAAATGACACAGACAAAATGTCAGTAGGCGTATGAGATAACGATAGTCATACAATTAATTGTGTACAATTTAATATGAAGTGACATTTCTTGGTCAGTACAAAATGTGGTTATGATGTCGATAAGAGCAACATTAAAGTAGCGAACTCCTTTTTAGGGTTCCGTACCCAAAGGGTGAAAACGGGACCCTATTACTAACCCTACGTTGTCCGTCCGTCCGTCTGTCCTACCTATTTAGGGCTGTAACTTTTGAACCGTAATAGCTAGATAGTTGAAATTTCCTCAGATTATGCGTTATTACGGCGAATTTGTTAACAAATAATAAAAATGACAAAAAGCTAAAAATTAGGGGGGGTTCTCAACAAGAAACTAGTTTTTATCAAGGTTTTTTCTTCACGCTCTATCGTAAAAACGGTTATACATACAAGCGTCAAACTTAATGTGATTATAAAACAAACTCTACAAAATAACAACAAATACAAAAAACCGGCCAAGTGTGAGTCAGTCTTGCGCTAAAGGTCCCGGACAAAAAAAGTTTTTTTTTTCTTTGTTAATAATGTTGTGTTCTGTGGTGGTGTGGTACGGAACCCTCGGTGCGCGAGTAGCCAGACTCGCACTTGACCGGTTTTATTAATTGAAGCGAATATGCTATGCTATAATATGCATCTCTTATTGAGTGACTAGGACGAACCATCCTCCATTGCCTACTTCTCCCTCTACGGTTGCAGTGGATTTTTCGCTAAATTATTGGAAGTCCTCGTAAATACAGAACACTAAATAGTTTTCTGCGGGTGAAATTAGGCACACAAATTGAAAGTCAAGGAAAAAAACCATCTTTTTATTTGCGTTGTAAGATAAACTTTTTTCAAATTATTATTTAAATGGACTCTTGCTTGTGCGTTAGCACTGCATTTCCGCCTGTGTCAAGTGTTTGTGGGAGTATCTTCTATACGAGGGGCACACTGAAAGTTTCTAGACAATAAAAAGTGTATAGAAGTAGGAGGTTGGTAATACTTTTAATATTTTTAGAAGTGGCCTCCATTCCATTTTATGTATCGTCCCGTTCAATGGAACCTCTGTGAGAAGCAGTGGACCCCCTCTGCTTTACTATGAAATTATTGAAATCGGTTAAATTATGGGGTATTCATCTAGTACAAAGCTTCCCTACGCCTTAATATTCGTGTAGGATCTTTTGCACTTGACTCATATCAATGCTGAAGCTTGCCTGAATCTGCTGGTAGGTCACTCTCTTATCAGCCTCTCTCATGAGCTGCACAGCATTGGCGTTTTGTTCAGTTGTCGCCGTTGAACGACATCTCCCAGGTAGATCATCACTGAGATTACTCCGATCATGCCTAAACTCATTTAACCAGTTGTAAAAAAGTGTCAAGGGACAGGGCTTCATTATGAAATACCAATCGAAGTTTATCATTAACTTTGTTATGGACTAGGACCACGACGAAAATCGTAATAAATTGGGGAGAGAACATTTTTCCCTGCTAAATTCGTTTTGCCTCGCGACACACTCTTTTCAAATTGTCGCCAAATCGTTAAAACAAATGACAAACGAATAAAATCTTCGGCTAAAGGTTGATATAGAGTTTCTTATTCGTAATTAAAATAAATTTTTCATTGGCATTGTCACTAACTGGTCCATTCTTGAAACTTTCAGTGTCGCCCTCGTACAATCGCAAGGATTGTTTTTCAGTAAAAACACAGCTGAAAGGGATTGCGGAGCCTCGTGGCAGGCTCAAACGTGAACCGCACTGACACCAAACGAAAGACAAGTGCTCGCGGCAAAACCTACAACGTGACTTCAAGTTAAAAGTTACAGAACGAACAGTTAACAAAGAACAGGGAACACGACAAAACAAGAAAGGTGAAAAACCTTGGCCTCTACCCGCACATTTGACTTCGCAATTGCGTGAACATTTTCGTTCTAATGTCAACTCTATTCCAATGAAGTGCGGACATTGTGCGGAAACAGTGGCGATATAGCGAACATCGAAAGTGCGGGTACAGGGCCTTGTTCCGTGTTCCCTGTTCTTCTACATAGTTTACAACTGCACGCTTAACAAGATAAATGATAGGAAAGTTTCTGGCCACACTGGTTTGGGACATTATGGTCGTGAGTGATGGTCGTAAGTAAACAAAAATACAGACGTAAAATTATAAAGGTTGGATTAGATAGAAACTTTGAAGGATCATTGTGTTGTAAATTTTAATCAAAATAAATTGAATGCTGTAATAATGCTGTTGAAATGCGTTCCTTGCGAAGTATGTGTGGTGTCACGATGAGAGATAGAGTGAGAAATTGTGTAATAAGAGATCGATGTAAATTGAAAGAAGATGTTGTGACAAGAATAGAGAAAGGAATGCTTCGTTGGTTTGGTCATGTGGAAAGGATGAGTGACAGCAGATGTACGAAAGAGATATATGTTGCTAATGTGAGTGGAAGTGTCGGCAGAGGGCGCCCTCGTAGGACGTATGCTGATCAAATCAGTTGCGTCCTACAAAAAGGGGAGGTGCGGAGTACTCGAAACCGACGGGCATGTATGAAGAGATGTATGGATGTGCATGAGGCAAAAGAGGTATGTAAAGATCGTAGTAAGTGGCGCGCCCTGGTCTCTGCCTACCCCACTGGGAAAGAGGCGTGACGTTATAGATAGAGATAGATAGATAGATAAATTGAATGTTAGTTTTATTTTGATCGAAGGTTGCAAACAAAATTAAGCCTTGTGCGAGCATAAATTAATAGTACATTACTGCAGCGGCCAGCAACAGAGGCATTGATGAACGAACGTGTAAATGTGGGCCGAGGCGAAGCCGAGGCACACATACGTAAGTCCATCAATGCCTAGTTGTGGCCAAGGCTTGTATAGTACTTTTCTCAAAAAATGCGCGGAAATTAAAACGGTAAATTTTCTCAAATAATTCGCGGAAATTAAAACTCTTTTCGAAATAAATGACGAACATCGAACAACAATTAGTTTTTTTTTTTCAATAAACAGCTTTCTATTTGCAAGCCAGTTCGAAATTTAAATAAAACCTTTGATAAGTTACCTCCTTGGTCGCCATGTTTCGGAGAAAAAGATCGTTCCATTTTTAAATTACACGACAGATATGAGTTTAGTATGTAATTTATTTGGTCGCTAAACAAGACAGATACATAGATATCCAATAGAGGATTGCGCTGTGCCAAATTATCTTTCTCTCGGTTTAATCAAAAATAATCCATTGCCCAAACACATAAAAACTATTTGGCACGCATAAAGTTGACCATGCTAGAAGAAGAAGGCATGAGTTGTACCCGGTGTCCCATTTTACAGTGTACTGGTGTTGCCATATGTATATGTTATGATTTCAGCCGAATTGGTAAGATCAAATGAATCAAAAATGTATCAAATCTTTTTAAATTATTAGTGTATTGCAAAGCCGTGGTAGTAAAAAAGAAAAAAATTGATAAGCCAATCTGCCATATTATTTGAAATTGCTGCTAGCCGTCGAATTAATTTTTATTATTTTTTATCCACATTTTATGTTAAAATGGTTCGGTATTTGCTTAATCGACGGCTGTAAAAGCGAATATTTTCCAGATTGTGGCTTATCGTATCAAAGGTTCGTATTTTTAATATGTTTTAGTCTTGAAAATATTAAATTAGTTAGGGTAACAACAAACATAAGCATCGGAAGCAAACAAAATTTTAGTTGAATTAAAATCCAATCCTTCATATACCTACATTATGATAAAAATTACGAAGATAAAACATAGTGGGTTGGTAGGTATGATTTTATTACCCACGACCGACAGAACATAGAAGGTGTTCACACAGCGACACATCAAGCTATACAAAACCAACATAAGCTGGCCGCGCGTAGATCGAGTAACGTATAACGTCGCGCGGCCAGCTTATGTTGGTTTTGTATAGCTTGATGTGTCGCCGTGCGTACCTACCTATGCGTTTAGGGTGAGAGGTTGTTTGTTTGTTTGTGTGTGCCAACGAATGTTCCCATTTATCTCCAAAACGGCTTGACCGATTTAGATACGGTTTTCTGCAAAGGGTTTGTGATTTGATTAAGGGTGGTTCTTAGATAAATGTTACGGTGTTCATTTGCCAAGAAAAATATTAACTATATTTTTCTTTCGTCAAAATGACTTTTTGCGCATTTACTTACACCGAAACGGCTTGACCTTATACTGGATGATTTTTTTACCGTTTCGAAACTTTCAGGGGTGGTTCAGACCATCAAACTGAACAACTTTTTCTATGCGAGCAAACCTGAAATCGTAAAAAGGAAAGCATAGTAAAAGTTATTCAAATTGATGGTCAGAACCGCCTAAAAGATTCGGAACGGTAAAAAAAAACAGAAGTGCGATTTTTGAACATCATACGAGCGACTCGGCAGTAGAAAATTTCAAAATTACTATGGAGATTATGCATCTTTCTACTGCCGATTCGCTCGTATGATGTTCAAAAATCGCACTTCAGGGTGTTCGCGTTAGGTCCGCCACACACATACGGAATTGCAATCCGGAATTCCAAATCAGGATTGTGATTTTGTACAGGATTTGACAGCTGCGCAATTCCGAATGCAATTGTGGATGGGGAAATCCATACGAAATCGTAATCCTGATTCAGGATTCCGGATTGCAATTCCGTATGTGTGTGGCGGACTGTAAGGTACCTAGTCCATAGAAAATTCTGGTATTGTGAACCTTTTTAGTCACATACAGGTGATCCAAAAGGTATGGCAGCCTAGCACCTAGTACTATCGAGTCTTTGCTCTCTTCTATCTATTTACACGCGCAACATGCTCCGGTTTCAGGATTATTTTAATGTCAATAAATAGTTCCTTAAAAGTGCCTAGTAATTAGTGCCTAGGTCAGATAAAAATAGTGCCTTTAACGAAATGAAGTTTACGAAATATTTATTTTTTTACCATAGTACGCTAGTTTGATGTCAAAGTAGCGTAAATAGGTTAGGTATAGGTACACATTTTCTGTAGCAAAGCAAAACGACTACACAAATAGTGAAAATATAATAAAAGTCCTAAAAGCATAATCGCATTGTCACCCTACTAAGGATAGGGACACCGCGTCCAGGCTGCTTTATCCCGCTCTTCACAATATTCCGAGAAGACCGCATTCCAGGTTTTACGTAGTAAATTAATATTTCTATGGACAGATATGGATTTTCATACAACATTGCCGGCCGCTGCGCGCATGTATTTGGCCAGTACTGCAATTTCGATTTATCTCGAAGAAGGTTGTCAAAATAATGCTCACATTTCCAAGCATGTTTGAGAAATAGTACATTACTGCAGCGGCCAGTAACAGAGGCATTGATGGACAAACGTGTAAATGTGGGCCGAGGCGAAGCCGAGGCACACATACGTAAGTCCATCAATGCCTAGTTGTGGCCAAGGCTTGTATAGTACTTTTCTCAAACAATGCGCGGAAATTAAAACAGTAAATTTTCTCAAATAATTCGCAGAAATTAAAACTCTTTTCAAAATCAATGACGAACAACGAACAACAATTTGTTTTTTTTTTCAATAAACAGCTTTCTATTTGCAAGCCCGTTCGAAATTTAAATAAAACCTTTGATGAGTTACCTCCTTGGTCGCCATGTTTCGGAGAAAAAGATCGTTCCATTTTTAAATTACACGACAGATATGAGTTTACTATGTAATTTATTTGGCCGCTAAACACGACAGATATGGATTTTCATACAAACATTGCCGGCCGCTGCGCGCATGTATTTGGCCAGTACAGCAATTTCGATTTATCTCGAAGAAGGTTGTCAAAATAATGTTCACATTTCCAAGCATGTTTGAGAAAAAGCTTTTAATTGTAATTTGTATGTGCCTTATTTTCCTCCCCCATTTTATACAGAACGAGCTTTAGCCTGCGACTTCGCCCGCGTGGATTACCCCTTTAGGGGTTGATTTTAGAAAAATCTTTTGTTAGTTCACACCTACATCCTCTGTAGAATATTATGTATATTCCTAAAGACATCATCGGATTTGGTCCAAAAAATTAAAGTGCCGGCAAAAAAAATAATGCGATGTTCTGTAACTTCTCCGTCTAAACATTTATTATTATGGCACCTTTTTCCTTGGTTTTATTAAGTTTGAAAAATACTTACATGTACAGGTTTCGTGCTATAATAATAAATGCTTAGACGGATAAGTTCTAACAGAATATAGCATATTGGCACTTTCACATTTTGACCAAAAATGTATGAAACACCGATGATGTAACATCCTTTCATGTTTCTATCTTCAGAGGTTCAGGCTGTGCGTTGTTTGACAGTCAACTAGTCAGTCATGAAACTGGTTTTACTAACAGCTGATAATATTCAAGAAACTATTATGATTTAAACTGACTATCGATTAGTAAAAACCCAACAATGAAGGCTGACCACAAATCATATAACAAATTGACGTGATCAAACATCGCGTGCCTGTCCGCGATACGATAAGAAAATTACGGTTACCCTATAATGTAGCAAAATATTGAACAGGGAAGCGAGGGTTGTACAAAATATACCAACTTACTTTAGTTTTATGACAGATATACGATGAAATTTTTGTGATTTTCGATTACGCTGCGCAGTTTTTGTATAGAATATGTTATTGCAATTTTCCGTACCGTACTTTTTTATTTTACATAGGTATATACGTTATTATTTTATCGATGTATTGTACCTACGTTTTACTTTCCCATCGGGAGAGAACTTATCTTTTGCGAGTTCCGTGCCCCATTTACCTACCGTTATTTCAACCGTTGAACTAAATCGTGGATTCGTTTTGCCGAGGAATTCTGTATTACAAGCTTACTTCTCCGGGATCCACGGTGTTAAAGCTTTGGCCTATTTTTTTTCGGGTCAATCGACAGTCATGGTTGGCCCAATTCCATTTCAATTTAGCGGTTTTTAACCAACGACCAACATTGGCTATTTATTTGGAATATTGTGGTGTGTATTCATGACACAATCTGTTCTTTTAATTTTATGTAACAGTATTAATATTTTATAAGAAAATATTAAAAATTATTTACAGATGGCAACTATTTCTGACAGCTCGTAAAGATGATTCGATATTTCATGTTACGAATTGGCATTACCTATCTCACTTTCATTCACGATGCGTCTGCGTTGACAACCCTAGCTGTGTCACAAGACTGCAAATAAATCCAAAATAAATCATATTCATAATTATAACATTCATAACAGACGCGGTAGGAGCCATTTATTAATTTAAAATCCGGTTTTTTGTCATATCATATGAATGAAAGATGATTTTTTTTTCTGTGTAAAACAAGAATTATAGACTTCCTATTGACTACCTATGTGAATTCTGAAATATTAACGTGCATTATGAGAGTTCCGTACCCAAAGGTTAAAAAGGGCACCCTATTCATAAGTCTAAGCCTTTAGTTTTTGTGATCTGTGGTCTAAGCATAAGCCTACGCTGTCTGTCCGTCCGTATGTCTGTCTGTCCTATCTATTTACGGGTCCTCATATAAGAAACTAGTTTTTATCAACGTTTTTTCTTCTCGTTCTATCGTAAAAAAGGTAATACAATACAAACGTCAAACTTGGCGTTATTATAGTGTTATAACAAAAAAATTAAAACCGCCTTCAAAAAACTGAAAAGTTAAAAAATAATATTGCAGCCGATGACTTTCCCGTTCGCATCATAAGAACACGCTGTCAAGCCGGTACGATTCGTGACAGGGCTTGCATTTTTTGGCTTGGCTTGACACCGACTTCTATAAAACAAATTAATGTTCTTATGATGCGAACGGGAAAGTCATCGGCTGCAATATTATTTTTTAACTTTTCAGTTTTTTGAAGGCGGTTTTAATTTTTTTGTTAAAATTTTGTTTCCGATTTAATAGTAGTGCTTTAAATTTACAAACGCACTAGTCGGCACTACCATTTTCGAAGGTTCCCCTCGATATCTCTGGGATCCATCATCAGATCCTGGTTTCCTTATCATGGGACCTCACTTGGGATATCTCCTTTCCAACAAAAAAAGAATCATCAAAATCGGTTCATAAACGACGCAGTTATCCGCGAACACACATAAAAAAAAAAAAATATACGGTCGAATTGAGAAACCTCCTCCTTTTTTGAAGTCGGTTAAAAACAACAAATAATAAAAATTGATCAGGTGTGTGACGGGCTTGCGATAAAGATCCCGGAGAAAACAATATTTTTGGTAATATTGTATTGAAGTACGAAGACTCGCACTTGGCCGGATTTTTTACTCTTTTTAAAAGTTCGTGACAGAAAATCTAAACTATTATAAAACTGTAACAGAAGTGTGTCTGTACATTGAAGATATTTACAAAAAAAAATTACGACATGGTTTTTACCTGTCCCTGATTCCAAATCACCAATTTTTGGATTTTTTGTCTGTCTGTTTGTTTGTTTGTTTGTATGTTTGTTTGTTTGGGTGTTTGTTTGTTCGAGTATCACGCAAAAACTACTGAACCGATTTTGATGAAACTTTTTTTGTTTGATTGCTTATCATCTGACTTAAAATCTGGTATATAATTTATGCGGACGAAGTCGCGGGTAAAAGCTCGTATTTCATAAAATCTAATTCCGAAAAAATTACTGCGCAACATAGAAATCAAAATTGTGTTTCCCAGAAGGCTTTTAAATTAATAATATTAATATCAATGCACTCATTTGAATTAGATTTAACAATATACATTATTTTTGATTAATAAAATAGGCATTAAAATTTAAAAAATGAGGTATTAATTAGAAAATACGAATGTAGTTTTCAAAACCTTCTAAGTAGACAAAAATATTTACACCATGTTTGAAGTATGTATGACGGTAAAGCCTTAAATATGTGCTAAAGGTAGGTTTTTTAGAACGAGATAATATCTATATTTTAAAATTGGAACTGTTGCTCACGTAATTTTTTTTTAAATTTTGGTACATTCTTAAGCTCAAATTGGCTCTTCAATATTATAGCGAAAAAAAATTCAATTAGTAATTAGTCCCGGCTCAAACAGTAAAATGACTGGGCTAAAATGCCAGGCGACCAGTATATACCATAGACATTATTATACTACCTTCCGTAGTAGACCTAGTAAGTGTGTGAATGAGATTCCGATCATAATGAAAAAAGCTACGTGTGCGAAAGAGATTATAATATAATTGCCATAAAACCATTTTGAAACAATCTGGTCTCCGTCGGTATCCTGTCAACAAATTATCTCTCGTTATTTTATTGATTTTCTTTAAATTCATTTTGTGTTTTATAAGACGAATATAAAAAAAACATTATGGTATCATGTTCTGTAATGGAGTGCAGTGTAAATTCCACCAAAAACCCAAATAAAGAGACGTTACAAAGGTAAATAGGATTAGTACAGTACTACTTTCACAACACTTTTTCTCATATATTTTATTCTTAAAATTATTTCGTAATACATTCATTATATGCAGTAAACGTCCTATTTTCTAAATAATATATCATTTCAAATAATTATGTGTAAGATAAAAAAATATTGTGTACGTGAAAAAGAAACCGTTTCGCATAGAGATTGTCCAAAATCTAATCGATATGTCGATAGTTTTGAAATTTATTTTTCTAATCGACCACCTAACTCCCTCCGTTCATGTCACGTGAGATTTTCTGCTATTTTTTTTAACTTATTGAAAGGCGGATTTAGCCTGGCCAAATATTGCCAGAAAATCTCTGTCCGAAAAATTCTTACACGCCGATTTTGACGGAATGGTTTTACTAATTGCGACATTATAACATTACTATTTAGCATGTCCATAACCCATGATACATACTGACAGATTGACAGATTTATCAAAAATCATTATTCCTCTCTTTCGACACATAAAATAAGTATAATAATTTAGCGATATTTTGTTACATTGCACAGTGTAATATCGGACCCTAAAATCGAACGTGGCCCATTTTTTGCCAGAAATAGATAGTTAATAAATAAAATTTGAACACAATAGTGAAACTCCCGATTCCATATTGGAAATCCGAATTTAATAAAAGCGAAAAATACAAAAAATACAAAAATACAAAATACGTTTATTTTTAAATGCATAATGCTAACAATAACATTTTCGGGGCTTCCTTTTAAATATCTAAAAGACATTTGTTCCAGAAGGCTCCGCTCTTCCATATCTATAAGTGTATACATTATAAAAACAAACTAAAATTAAAAGTTTAACAAAAGTTTTGATATAGTTTTCATATCCAGTAAACAGAGTTTACGTTTCTAGCAACAATAATATTATAAAATAAAAGTTATAAAAAGTAATAGGAAAAAGCATGCGTAGAAGTGTAGAAGTGCATGTGTGTGTATGTGTGTGTGTGTATGTGTGTGTGTGTTTGTGTGTGCGTGTGTGTGTGCGTCTGCATGTGTGTGTGTGTGTGCATTTTGGTAAATGAGTGTGCGGAGGATTCAAATATCATGGTATTATTTGTAATTAAGTGAGCAGTTTTATTGTGTCAATGAGATTTAGATTGATGTGAAGTTTTGTTTTGTTATGTTACCTGCCTTGCGACATAGGTCTTAGGGTCAGACACCTGTATAAGCAGGTGTCCACAGGCAACTTAAACTATTTAAGCAATATATTGCAAAAACGACTCCACTTCTGTGTAGTCAAGAGTAAAAAGCCATTCTTTTACATGTTTCTTACAATCAAACAATTTCATAGGGTAAATAACCAAACTTCTGTTGATCTGGTTGTAAATATGAGTAGATTGTTTAAGGTATTGATTACTAGCGAAGGTTGTCCTCGTGGTAAGTAGTGGAGTTACAAGATCCTTTCTTCTTTTCTCAAGTAAGGAAGGCTCAAATGGCAAAGACCTATGCATTTTTAAAATAACATTCAAAACATACAGCTTTCGAACAGATAAGACTCCACATAGAGAGTATAGCTCACTTGTAGGAAAACGGTAGGGCTTAAAGTGCATAACCTTAAGTAGAGACCGTTGAGCTCTTTCCAACTCGAGAAACCTAGTTTTTGCGGCTCCACCCCAGACCGGTATGCAATATGTTATTATAGATTGTACAAGGGCTATGTATATTTTTTTCAGTATATCTTGAGATGCTACGTGTCTTAGAGTTTTAAAGATCCATATTAATTTTCGGATTCTATTTGTGACTAGCTCAAGATGGGCATACCAAGTTAAACGTTGGTCAATCATGACACCCAAATATTTAGCAGACGATACTCTGTTTATTGTGGGACAGTCACAGTTGAGACTTGGTACGCCAGAACAATCGTGTATCCTTATTGCAAAACTACTATTAGGCTGAGTGCGATCATTTAAAGTAAAGCACATGTAGTTAGTCTTTAAGGTATTAAGTGTTAGAAGATTTAGCTGTAGCCATTTAGCCACCCTGGACAAGCCTGACTCGGCTCGATTACGAACGTCGTTCCAAGAAGCACCAGTAAAAACTATAGCGGTGTCGTCTGCGTACGAGAAAACATGTCCATCGCGAACTTTCAAGTTACAGAGGTCATTAATGTATACTAGGAACAGGGTTGGACCTAGAACACTCCCCTGCGGGACACCGAAGGTTATGTCTATTTCATCACTAATATGATTTTCTATTTTGACCCGTTGTTTTCGTGCACACAAATAGTCCCTGAGTAGGGCCAGAGCGGTATCCCTAACACCAATTGTTTCCAGTTTCTGCACAAGAGTAGGAACAGAGACGGTGTCAAAAGATTTTTTGAGGTCGAGAAAAACAGTTAAGCATTTCCGATTGTTATCCAATCTTTCTACGATTAGTGAACATAGGGCTGATATAGCATCTTCAGTCGATTTCCCGCGTCTAAAGCCATATTGTGCGTCAGATAATATATTGAAGCGTTCTAGGTACTTAAGCAATCTAATATTGATCAATTTTTCTATTATTTTAGAGATAGCGGGTAGGACAGAAATGGGCCTGAAGTTATTGACGTCGCCTCTGTTACCACTCTTGTGCACAGGTGTTATAATAGATTGCTTCAACAGTGATGGGAAAACACCCTTTCTGAAGCAACTGTTGGCTAGGTGACAGATAATCGGAGCGAGAAGGTTATTAGCAATTTTTAGAAACTCTAGACTTTTTAGAAAACTACTATTAGGCTGAGTGCGATCATTTAAAGTAAAGCACATGTAGTTAGTCTTTAAGGTATTAAGTGTTAGAAGATTTAGCTGTAGCCATTTAGCCACCCTGGACAAGCCTGACTCGGCTCGATTACGAACGTCGTTCCAAGAAGCACCAGTAAAAACTATAGCGGTGTCGTCTGCGTACGAGAAAACATGTCCATCGCGAACTTTCAAGTTACAGAGGTCATTAATGTATACTAGGAACAGGGTTGGACCTAGAACACTCCCCTGCGGGACACCGAAGGTTATGTCTATTTCATCACTAATATGATTTTCTATTTTGACCCGTTGTTTTCGTGCACACAAATAGTCCCTGAGTAGGGCCAGAGCGGTATCCCTAACACCAATTGTTTCCAGTTTCTGCACAAGAGTAGGAACAGAGACGGTGTCAAAAGATTTTTTGAGGTCGAGAAAAACAGTTAAGCATTTCCGATTGTTATCCAATCTTTCTACGATTAGTGAACATAGGGCTGATATAGCATCTTCAGTCGATTTCCCGCGTCTAAAGCCATATTGTGCGTCAGATAATATATTGAAGCGTTCTAGGTACTTAAGCAATCTAATATTGATCAATTTTTCTATTATTTTAGAGATAGCGGGTAGGACAGAAATGGGCCTGAAGTTATTGACGTCGCCTCTGTTACCACTCTTGTGCACAGGTGTTATAATAGATTGCTTCAACAGTGATGGGAAAACACCCTTTCTGAAGCAACTGTTGGCTAGGTGACAGATAATCGGAGCGAGAAGGTTATTAGCAATTTTTAGAAACTCAGTTGAGATGTTATCCCAACCTGGGGAGCTTCCAGACCTTAGATTTCTCAGTATACCACTGACTTCCTCAGGGTCGGTATCTAGGAGCACAAACGATGATATTTGCGATTTAGATGTCGACGTGGGGTTAGTAACAGGAGGATGCGATTTATTTTTAAGGATATCTTCTGCAAGTTTAGTACCTATGCTAGCAAAAAAGTTATTAACGTGATTAACGGAATCAGTAGGCGACGCTTTAATGTTTAAGAGTTCTGTATTTTTGGTTTTTGTGTTATTAAGATAGGTTATGTTTTTAATGTTATTCCATAGTTCCTTTGAATTTTTAGTAGAATTAGCCAATTGTGTCTTTTCATAGTTACGTTTTAGTTTTTTTATAGTGTTATTACAATAGTTACGGTATCTTTTGAAGGTGAGCTTTAAAACTTCATTAGTTGGATCAGAGCGTAGAGTCTTCTGTATTTTGTTTCTATTATTGATACAGCGTAATATGCCAGGTGTAATCCACGGCTTGATTATTCGTTTGTTTTTAGGAATAGGTATGGTTTTACTGTTTTCGTTAATTGAGTCTTTTATTTTATTTATAAGTTGTTCAGTTATTGTGTTAGGGTTGTCACAAGCAAGTAAGTCTGAGAGATTTTTCTCTGAAAGACTGCTAAGAGCTTTATCAAAATCTGTAACGTTTTTCGTTTTAGAACATTTGTTTTTGTTTATAAGGTAAGACAATTTTAAGACTATCATACAATGATCAGTAATCGTGGTATTGAGTATGGCTATAGATGCCACTTGTTTGTTTGGCTCTATTTTTAGAATAAAATGGTCTAGGCAGTTATTTTCTCTTGTTGGCAGAATATGTCCAGGTAGTAATCCATGCAGAGAAAGCATATTCAAGTAATTCAATCTATTATTGCGTTCATGTATAAGTTCATTAGAATGCGGAATTAGATTTATGTTTATGTCTCCAGTCAGAGTTATGTTTTTATACGATGTTATAGAATCTAGATGGGTATTTAGGGAGTCGATAAAATTGTCAGCATTGCTATTTGAAGGGGAAAAGTCCTTTAAGAAATATTACTGATTTCCGGATATTTTCTGAGGAATTAAAAGTGACAACTCTAACCCAAACTTTAAATCTATAATATTATATTAGAGAGTCCATGGAATTGGTTGCTAGTTTTTTTTACCCGATATGGTTGACTTCAGTGAAAAAAATAAAGAAGAAAAATATTAAATAATTAAATTTCTACGACCTGCACGAGTCTCAAACTATTCTTAAAACACGTGTAAATTAAAGATCTTTCGACATGTATATGCAGCAAAGCAGTAACAGGTTTAGATATTTTAATTTTTTTTATTTTCTGATATCCGGCATAAAAAGTAGGCGATTTTCAGATTTTTTTTGTCTCTCAAACTATAAATCGCAGACAATCGGGAGTTTCAATCTTGTATTCAAAATGTTATTAACTATATTTCTAGCAAAAAATGGACCACGTCTGATTTTAGGGTCCGATATTACACTGCGCACTTATGCACTGTGCGACCGGGCCAAAGTAATGCTTAATATTATTGACTGGGTAACTTCGTAACTTCCAGATTTCCTGCAAATGCAATAACGATACAAAAAATGGGTACGAATGTCAAATAGAATACGCTAGGAGCCTAAAACAAATATATGGTATGCAGTCGACATTTCAAAGAAAACTGTTTCGTGCCACGAAATCACCGATCGGCGTCTTTAATAGAAAGGATCTATACCTACTGAATTTGTCCCGGTGTTGGTAGGTGTTTATTCGTTATATGTGGGCGTCCAATCATAAAGGGTTCAGTAGTGGGGTATAGAGTTAAGACTAGATTCGGAATCTAGAATAGTCAATTGATAATATTGATTAATAAAATTTTCAAAAACTGGCATAGTTTTTTTTTATCTGACATTTGTAGTTGAAACTCTGAAAAAGCTTGTTTTGAGAAAAAACATTTTTAAAGTTCGATAAAAAACACTTCTACTTATTTGTTACATAGATTTTGATTTATTAATGTAGATTAAGATATTCTGCATGAAATCCACATATAATTATATGTGAAACTTTATAAAATAAAAAGTTACGATCTAAACAAAGAATTGATACAAAGTTTAGTAAAAAGGTCCACTTGTCGTTGTTTAGTACAAAGTGAGTAAATACGACCACATAATGTAATAAATAAAAAAGCAAAGTTAAGTAAATTATATTCGTACTCTATTTAAGAACTAACAAAATAACAGACGAGATCTTTTTGATTATAATTTGAACAGAACACTGAATCTTTAAAAATTACATAAACTATATATATAATTATATATATAATATATATATAATACTATAAACTCTATATATATTATATATATAATACTATAAACTCGTATTTTTTTTTTAAATTCTCCTTTTAGAAGAACTTAAAATAGTTTCCAGTTTTTAGTATTTATATTCACATATTCACCATTGGTTTATCTAGTGAAATCATAAAAAAATCTGTAAAAAGTACTTTTGTTAATTCTTTTTAATCGAAAAAACGGCACACGCACGCAGTTTTCGTGGGGCTGGGCTGGGCTGGGCAATCGCGTTTTTCATAGAAAATATTCGTCTGAACCTATGGCCCCTTAAGTTTCAGTTTTATAACAGTGTAGGTAGATAGATTGTAGCCTAGCCGATTTAGACTTCATAATATAAAAATATAATAGTAGTAGTGACTACTATAATTATTGATGTGACATTGACGTAATCGCGATTATCGGTATCAAAATCACATCGACTACTAAGTAGTCGATAATCTGATATCGATGGTTTTGATATCGATAATCGCGAATACGTCAATGTCACATCACTAGAACTCACACACGTATCAATTTCGCACATATTGACATTTCGGTTTCGGTGATGCGATATTGAGGAGTTCCTCAGTCTACTCGGAAGTATAATATGTTTATGGTATATACCCATGCCAGCTTCCTGGGGCCGGCCTAGACGGTACCAAAGTATATTATACCAATAATAGTAAGATCGCTTCTAAGATCGACACCTCTCACCGCGCGACATGACGGCCAAGCGGCAACATGGCGGCCATGCTAAGGGTTGTTAAAGGTTAAAGGTTTTTCGAGGTCACGATATTATCAAAAGAATAGCGATAGTTTCACCATTAGTATAATATGCATACAAAATGGGATTTATGTACTAATCTATATGTTTTTGGTTATTAATAGAACCATATAACACAAGCTATTTTTGAACGTAGGCGATTTCGTAGCTATACCGCGACATCGACAGGACGACGTCACAACTGCATCCGGAATCATGATTCGTAATTCCGAATCAGGTTTATTTCCGGATGTGTGTGGCGGACCTAAATGTTATCAAACTGCTACTTGTGATGGATGCTTGCGGTCGTTCGTTTTTAGGGTTCCGTACCCAAAACGAAAAAATGGGTGAAAACGGTTCCCTATTATATTACTATGCCTACATTGTCCGTTGTATAATAGGCGGTACGAAAAATGTGTAATCTTTCTGAAGCGCGGGAAGAGGTTCTATGCATCGAAGGCGCGTCGCGTGCGATTGAAGAAATCTTAGGTACCTACTAGACTAGTTAGTCTTCCACGAATAAAAGTATTGATTAAGGGGTTTCCCTGACCGAACGAGAACGACCTTGACTCTTTCAGAGCCACCTCACCTCTACTAAACTACGTCATTTTAGTAGGTATACCTATTTTCGACTGGCTTGTCCTTCATTATTTCACAGTGGAGCCTTCTAATCCAAGGAAATCACATTCATCCCATCACATCATAAGAATTCGGCCCAAATTTTACAATTATGTAATTAACTCATTAAATATTGGTTTTAAATTTTTTTTGCTAAATAGCAATTTTACATCTTAATATTGTCTACACAAAGGTGTGTGTCTCAAGTAAAAGTGACTTTAACTTTAAAAGTAGATGCACATAATAAAGATTTTTTCCTATATTTAGGCTTTCCTTTGAACACAGGTTTCAAATGTATTTTATAGAAAAATAAGAAATATGATCTATAGTAAATAAAGCCGAGATGTTGAAGATTATTGCTACACTTTTCAATTATTTTTATGTCTTTCAAATAATGAGAAGATAGCTTCTAAAAACCAGTAAAATATGGCTCGAGCTAGCGTTTGCCTATGGGGAGGTACCTTAAAGTGGTCCTCTCAAACACGAGGGGACGGTGCGGTGTGCAAATACGAATGCGTTGACTTCCTATTTTGTGGACGACCCATGACAATACTAATAACTAGCTACAGTAAATATGTGTATTTAGGTTTAGTGCGGGAGTGGACGTTTCCGTACCCAAAGTACGGTTTGCGGCCAAATCGAGACCATGGTTGGGATAATATTGTAAGGATAAATGAAGGTCAGTTTAGGAAATTGATTTGTAACTTTACTAGCTTTTGCTCACAATTCGTCCGTGTGAAATTAGAATATCGATAAATCTTTTCTTAGTGCACCCCCATCCTAGATCCTAGAATATACAGGGTGTAAAATTAAATGTATTACATAAGTACTTAAGGGGTACTTAAAGTGCTTCGAACCATCAAACTGAACAATTTTTACTATGTTCCATAGTAAATTTTGTTCAGTTTGATGGTCTGAGCCACCCCTGAAAATTGTGTTGCGATTGTTTCTATCGACTGCTATTAGGTATACCGTATAGGTCTACTCTTTGTTTTATCTATCTCGCTCGATCACCTCTTAAACCTATATTACCTACGAAGAACTTAAGTGCCGTTTTCAGCCATTATAATTTTATGAGTTTAAATTTATTCTCTATTACTCACATAGGTGATGAAATGAGGTAGATTTCAGCATTAAATCTTTACGACCCTGCACGATGTAACGTCATTACCAGGGACTGAATACGGTTACGGTACACGGTACCAGTACCGTAAAAACGTTACGGTACCGTAATGCTATAAAGGTAAGGAATAACGGTACCGTTATCTTACTCTTTTCCACTACCGTAAAAACGTAACGGTACCGTAATGCTATAAAGGTACCGTACCGTTATCTTATAAAGGAATACGTACGTATTGAAAAACGCGGCTGGCCGTTGTTGCTGCCACGTAGCGAATGAAACGAATAGAAGCACTGAAGCATGGTAGAAGCGCGGCGCGGCAAGTTATCAAAGAAAACCTTTATTCAAAAGGTTAGGTACCGGTATTTTAAGGTACCTTTATTTTCCGGTACCGTAATTTATTTCGGTATTGAAATTTTTCGGTACCCACAATTTATCGGTATGACGTCATACCGTTAACCGTTTGTACCTTAACTTTTCGGTAATTCAGTCCCTTGTCATTACAGCGAAGTTTATGTTTTTAAGCGTTTTATGATGTAAAGAGAATCAAGAAATCAGAACGCAATACCTATGTCAACTAAATAACTGAAGTTTCTTAAAAAAACTCGCCAAGTGCGAGTTGGACTCATGCACAGAGGGTTCCGTTTCACTATGTCTTAACATATTAGTACCTAACACAATTTTTTGTTTTCTCAAGTTTATTCGCCTGTTTTGCCCCACTAGAGGGCACATCTGATTGACTGTCAAATTAGACCAGCTTGACAGCGACTGGTTTACCTTGAGGCAACTGACTCCCAGGATCTCCGGGATCCCTTCTCCGGGATCTTTAGCGCGAGCCCGACACACACTTGGTTAGTTTTTATTTTTAGTTGCTTTACTTTAGAATATTCATATTTGAAAATGTATTAATTTTTAAAAATACTAATAAAATAGATAAATCTAATAAAGATAGGAAACCTACATACCACATATAATTTTATTTGTGCTACTTAATGAGCTTCCTGAATGATTTTAGCTTGAAAACAATGTAAACCCTAAACACATAGACTGTATTATTATATTTTCGCCGCATAATGCTTTTTGTTTAATAGGCCCGCCCTCGTTAATTTAAATCCATGAATCCAATCAAATCTGTCAATAGAAACCAAATTTGCAATTCTCATTGTGGGCGAAATATATTAAATTTGCTGTAAAAAAATTCAATATTCAAATTTTAAAAATGCAGTGATCCGTTATGAATGTTTTATCTCGCTGAGTTGTTTAAAATTAAACCGATACATTGAAAACTGAACGGTCTTTGAAAACATTTTCGCGATATCTCCACCGTAATCCGTACCTATTTTGTATTTCTATATGTATGGAGTAGTATACAAAAATCTCGATTGTTATACAGGGTTTAAATTTAAAAGCGTTACATATCGAACAGGGTGCTTCAGACCATCAAACTGAACAACTTTCGTTACGATACGGAAACAAAATCGAAATCGAGAAAAAATCTGCTGTTCCATAGAAAATTTCAATAGCTACTCAACCAAAATGTATGAAAGATTGTTCGCGATTTCATAGTAAGTCTCGTAGTAAAAATTTTCATTTAAAGGATATCAGTCACCAAGTTATGGGCCGTTCGGCCAAATTGTGATATGCATTTAATAGCTTTTATATATGCATTTTAATATAGATGAAAATGATAGAAGTACAAACCAATTGCAAAAATAGCTATAAATAAAGTCGTTTCGTGTTACAAAATATTTAAAGTAATATTTTGACAGTTCGAAGTAATTACAAATAGCGCAGTTAGCAATATAAAAAAACGATCTTTTACACAGAAGAAATAGGATTTCTTTGGAGTATTACCTATATTCTTTACAGTACGTCAATGTCATAGAGTAATGTAAAAATGTCAATGTTTTCGTTCGATTCGGCTACGCTTTAGTTTTTCAATGAAAGTGTGATACAGTCGCGGGAAGATAGCATTTGTGGTTATTATTGTAGCTGTGTTAGTGGTAAAGGAACTGCATGTTTAGATGTTACGTAGGTAACCCGTTGTGCACATAATATAATGACGATAATCTGGTACATGGGTCGTGCACGATACCAGACAAATATTGAGCCTCCTGCTGCATTTGTGGATGATATAATTGTTTGAGAAGATGTGGAAAATGAATAATACTTATGTTTAATAACCAAATACTGTTTTATTTCACCCTTTTCAACAAACACGTAGGTACACATAATTTAGGCTTTGTAGGTGTATTTATAATCATACAATATCATCTATCACGTCATGCACACAATAGCCATGATAATACTGCAGCTGGAAACGTGAAAGAAGTTAAGGTATATTCACTCTGTTTCATAGAAAAAATCTCAGTTTGCAGACGGTCATATTGGGCTCCTCCACACAGGTGCGATTTTATCGAGCGATAATATCGCGGCGATTTAGTGACTGCGTCGCGTATCCTTCCACATAGGTGCGATTTTGCGATTCGCGACACGCGTCCGCCCCCACCAATTAATATAGTCTAAGAGGTAGACATACTTTTGGTAACTATCGCTAGAAAGGCTTTCCGAAGAAGAAAGAGTTCTATCATATGGCCAAACAATGGCTGGCCAAGCCAGGGTCCTGGGTTCGAATCCCGGTTCGGTCATGGATGTTTTATGTGTGTGCCGTTGTTGTATATGGTTCCCATAACAAAAAGCCTAAGGCTTAATTTGGGATCATTACAATGTATGTGCCTGTGAGCGTTATTTATTTATTTATTTATTTTATATGGAGACATTCCTGGCTTCAGCACCAGATCTTGGTTAAAATGTTAGTTTTGCTATTAAACGCGATCGTGTACAAAAAATGACAAGCCAATGTGTTAACCGTCAAGGAGTTCCCTCGTACGGACATATTCTTGGCTTCAGCACCAGATCTTGGTTAGATGTGTTTTGCTATCAAAACTGAACTGTAAACAAGCCGATTCTGGCAGCAGCACCAGGTCACTTTCACCATATTATTCCACACACGGAAGTCGCGAGAAATAAAGAAACTATGTACCATTTATAATACGATTCCTGACCACCCCGCAAGGAATTATGGTCATGAGTTTATATGTAAAAAGTCGATAAGAAATGTAATGTAGTCTCTAATACTATTTCTTACGCCAGGTCGCGGCACGCGAACGCGACGTCGTCGGCGTCGCAGCGATAAAACCGCGGCAGTCTGTAGGACCGCGCTCAAAAAGTTCAGAAAATAAATATTGCAAAATCGCAGCGATATTAACGCTCGATAATTATTGCACCTGTGTGGGGGAAAGTCGACTTAAAAAAATGCTTTTATGTCCATGTCAAATGACAAGTTGTCAATCAATTTATTGTCAAGGCCTTCTTTTTTCGAAAAGTTTGTGATTACTTTTTCAGTGTTTTTTTCGCCATTTTTTCACATTTCGTAAATAAAATATCCAAATTCAATTCAAGATATCTCGTTTGTACCATAAAATATAACGTTGAAATAATTAGTTTTAGTAATATGAGTATGCGAACTATTATTCCCATATTTTTATAACGCCGTAGAAAAAGTTCATCATCATCATCATCTCAGCCGATGGACGTCCACTGCTGGACATAGGCCTCCCCCAAGGATCGCCATAACGACCGGTCCTGCGCTGCCCTCATCCAACGTTTTCCCGCCGCCTTCACCAGGTCGTCGGTCCACCGTGTGAGGGGCCTACCCACGCTGCGCTTTCCGGTACGCGGTCGCCACTCGAGAACTTTTCGGCCCCAACGGCCATCGGTTCTGCGAGCAATGTGCCCCGCCCACTGCCACTTAAGTTTAGCAACTCTTTGGGCTATGTCAGTTACCCTGGTTCTTCTGCGGATCTCTTCATTTCTGATTCGATCTCGCAGGGAAACTCCGAGCATAGCCCTCTCCATTGCCCTTTGGGTGACTTTCAGCCTTTTTATGAGGCCTTGAGTGAACGACCACGTCTCTGTTCCATATGTCATCACTGGCAACACACACTGATCGAAGACTTTCGTTTTAAGACACTGCGGTATTTGGGACGTGAAGATACTACGTAGCTTCCCGAACGCTGCCCAGCCGAGTTGGATTCGACGGTTGATCTCTTTCTCGAAGTTGGACTTACCTAACTGAATAGTTTGTCCCAGGTAAACATAATGGTCAACAACCTCGAGCGCAGAGTTTCCGATCATTACAGGAGTGGGCACAACATGGTCATTTGACATGATCTTCGTCTTGTCCATGTTCATTTTCAGACCAACTCGTTCGGAGGCTCTGCTGAGATCATCGAGCATTTGACTGAGCTCCTCCATAGTCTCCGCCATGATGACTATATCATCGGCAAACCGAAGGTGACTGATGTACTCGCCGTTTATGTTGATGCCTAGCCCTTTCCAGTCCAGAACCTTGAAAACATCTTCCAGTGCAGCGGTGAACAGTTTCGGAGATATAACGTCTCCCTGCCTCACGCCTCGCTGCAGTAGGATAGGTTTCGAGTTCTGGTCCTGTAGTCGGACTGACATAGTGGCGTTTTTGTACAAGCATTTCAGCACTTCGATGTACCGGTAGTCTACTTGGCATCGCTGAAGAGACTGCAGTACAGCCCAAGTCTCGATCGAATCAAAGGCTTTCTCGTAGTCCACGTACGCCAAGCAAAGGGGCAGGTTATACTCTTCAGTCTTCTGTATAACTTGCCGAAGCGTATGTATGTGGTCCACAGTGCTAAAGCCCTTTCGGAAACCGGCCTGTTCGGGAGGCTGGAAATCGTCAAACCTGCGCGCGAGACGGTTCGTAATGACTCTCGAAAACAGCTTGTAGACATGGCTAAGAAGGGAAATGGGCCTATAGTTCTTCAACAGGGCATTATCGCCCTTTTTGAAGAAGAGCACCACCAGACTTCTGTTCCATGCCTGCGGCGTTTTGCCCTCGAGTATGACGGAATCGAACAGCTTCTGAAGGGCCTTCAGGACCGGTTTTCCACCCGCCTTCAGAAGCTCGGCCGTAATCCCATCATCACCCGGCGCCTTGTTGTTCTTTAGCTGTTTGAGAGCCATACTAATCTCGTACAGGCTGACGTCTGGAATATCTTCTGTGTAGTGCCGGGTCAATCTAGCTCTTGGGTCGTTAGCCAGATCTGTAGCGGGTCTTCGTGTTGACGTGTATAACTGTCCATAGAACTTCTCAACCTCTCTCAGAAGCTCAGGCTTGGACGATACGATTCTGCCATCCTCAGTCTTCAGCTTTGATAACTGGCTTTGCCCAATAGACAGATCCCTTGCGAAAACTTTGGAGCCTTTGTTCCGCTCTATAGCCTCCTTAATACGCTCGGTGTTAAACCGACGCAGGTCGCAAGTCACGGACTTTGAAATCTGCCTATTGAGCTGCCGGTATTTATTCGCATCATCTGAAGACTGCAGAATCATCTCGCGCCTTTCCTCCATGAGCTTAAGAGTAGGGTCTGAGATTTTCTTGGTTCTATTTGTACGACGGGTCTTAAAGAACTTGGACCCGACCGCATGGACAGTTTCCACAAACCCATCGCTGTAGTCGTCCACGCTACTCCCCAGGCAATCAAAACGATTTTGGAGTTCGAGCTGAAAACTACAGGGGTTTTGGATCTGGATCGGTACTGGGCGGAGCGTAGACTTCATCAGACGAGATCTTTCGAGCTTGATATTAAGATTCAATGTGCCTCTTACCATACGGTGATCGCTTCCGGTTTTAAACGCGTTTAACACAGAGACATCATTGAATATTTGCTTCTTCGTCGACATGATGAGGTCTATCTCATTTCTTGTACCGGTCGGGCTCAACCAGGTCCACTTTCTGTGCTCCCGCTTCTTAAAGAAGGAGTTCATCATATAGAGTCCCTCCTTCTCCATGAAGCCAGCCAGCAGTTGGCCCCGTTTGTTCCGTCGTCCATACCCAAATTTTCCCACTCGCATCTCTTCACCGTCTCGTTTGCCCAGTTTCGCGTTGAAGTCTCCCATGACCACCGTGAAGTGTGTTTTAGAACTATGCATGGCTCTAGAGATATCCTCATACATAGTTTCTACATCGTCGGCGTATTTCTCTTCTGAAGTAGGGGCGTATACCTGTATAACCTTCAACGAATACCGTTTGGTTATTCTGAGTATAAGGTACACCACCCTATTCGACACACTTTCGATCTTCTCCACGTTGTTCACAAGAGACTTATGGACCATTAGCCCGACACCGTGCTGGGACTTTAGTTCGCCCTCTCGGAAATAGAGCAGGTTACCGGATTTGAGGATTATCGAGTCCTCTCCCTCTCTTCGGACTTCAGATAATCCAACAATATCCCAATGTATCCTGCTCAGTTCCTCCTCGAGTATAGCGAGCGACTCGTCGGTCCGCAGTGAACGTGTGTTGAACGTTGCCAGGTGCAGCTGTTGTCGGTTGTGGTAGCCGGATCTCTTCCGGAGATTCTTCGCACCCCCTGCCCCGCCGTTACCTTGACCGCTACCGTAGCCAGGAATAGCGGGGCCGCCGGGGACTGGGGGCCGTGTTAAGGGCGTACTTGCCATGTTGGGGGGTTTTGCCATAATCGCCACGCTTGGCAGGCGGGTTGGCGATCGCAGTTCGGCTGGATGTGTGTACGCAGAGGATGCTGCTGCCCATCTTCTGGTAGGTCCCTTAGTCGCCTTTTACGACACCCACAGGAAGAAATGGGATGGTGCTATTCTTAGCCGACACCACACGGACGAGAAGAAGTTGGTAGTACAAAAATGGCCCGATTTGGAGGATGTCTTTTAAGTTTACGTTTTGCGATATTATCCTTGTGGAATGGATAGACATCAAATTCAAATTCAAATTCTTGGGAAATTCCGAGATAAAAATTAGGTAGTGCTGTTTTGAAGTTAGATACCTACATACACACATACAGTCACGACCTCTTACATTCTTACATTTTTTATTTGTTAACAAAACAACAACCACAGCAAATTAATACATAGCTCTGCTACCTAATTACGGTTCAAAAGATACCAGTTAGAGTTAGGATGGACGAACGGATAGACGGACAGACAGTGTAGGCTCAGTAAAATAAGTAAAAAATAAATATTTTAAAACCAGGTTAGGACTCTTTAAGCAAAAAGAAAAAACTTCGATATCGTAGGAACGATACCTGTGAAAGGATTCAGAGAACTGTCTTATATATAACGAGCTTTTACCTGCGACTTCGTCCGCATAAATTATATACCAGATTTTAAGTCAGATGTTACGCTACCAAACAAAAAAGTTTCATCAAAATCGGTTCAGTAGTTTTTGCGTGATACTCGAACAAACAAACACCCAAACAAACAAACAAACAAACTAAATTCTTTTTTCAAAAATTTACAGTTTTATAATAGTCAAGATATACATATACATATACTATATATACTATCTTATAACTATCGTTGCAAAAAATAAAAAAATATGTCATCTTAACTCGACTGCAGTGTCTTTTTAATTTAGTTCAACGTCAAGTAACAAGACGTTTGAGTCTGCCTGAGACACCGGGGAGATTGCTTTTGTTTCTTTTAACTCTTTCTCTATACTATAAACTCTACTTTTTGCTGTCTATATAATAATTGTATTTAATTGTACTACCAAACAGTTTGGAAGTAACAAAAGTTCAGTTATATTTAATAAAACATTTTTTAGGGTATAACGAGATTAACGAGTAGTATATATTTACGCCATAATATTATAATAATAATTACTCAGAAACATTGAGTGAAAAAGAGATTTGGTTCATGAATGTTAACACACATAGATAAAAAGTAAGTACCCAATGTGACTTTATTAGCCAACATTCTTCGGTTAAAAGAAATATAAACAGGACACATCTGCGGACAGACGTAATGTTTGACCCAAATTTTTATGAAGGTTTTGTGGCCCTCTTTGTTAGTCAAGCGAATCGCGTTTCCTTTTAGTATCTCCTCTTACGATATATCATAAAATGTTAGGTATGTATACCTACACTTTGCGGATACGAACTTTGACATACGTAATAGCTTGTGAGATATTCTTGCAATGTTTAATCAGATAGGAATAAAAAAAGTTAACTAGAACTAGGTACCTACAGAAAGAAAACAAATTTAAAAAAAAATAACAAAAAGTAATAACTGGCCAAGTGCGTGTTGGACCACGCGCAGGGTAGGGTTCCGTAGTTGCCCGTCACAATATAATATGGACTTAGAAGGAGGCTTTTTGTTTCATACTAATACGGTTTAGAGGCGAATAAAGTCTAAAAAGTACATTTTATTATTTGGTCGACTATTACTCGTAAAATTGTAAAGCCTACTTAGCTGTGATAGTTTTCCTTTTAAATTCGTTATATTTTTTATTGCCGTGAATTTTTTCACATCTCCAACTACAACCGTTTAACTGGGAGAGGGCGCACAGGGACACTTGACTCTAATCAAAATTTTCGCTTTAAAGCTTAATATTTCGCTAACGGATCCCTAAATCGAAAAATGGTTTTCCCAAACCCACAATATTTTTAAAAGACCTATCCAACGATACCACAACATGGGAAAGACGAGAAGAAAAAAATGCATCCCCTCTTCACGTGGAGGTAGCCTAAAAAAATATTTTTCAAGATTTTATTTTACCACTTTGTCGGCGTGGTGAATATGTATACATATGCTAATTTACAGCTTTCTAGTATTAAGCGTCTTTGAGCTAAGCCGCGGACAGACGGACGGACAGACGGACGGACATGGCGAAACTATAAGGGTTCCTCTTTGACTTCGGAAGCCTAAAAATGAGTCTCCGACGAGCACAGTCATCTTCTACTCGTCTGTAAATAGAAGATGTGCTCTAGGCTGCCGATGTCGTCTTGTCTTGTGGAAGAGTGCCGATAACGCTGACAGCATTACCTCGCTGGAAAGCAATATGATATGCGTTGCCCGAGGTAAGCGCCAACCTTCGGTCTCCGGACACTTCGACCAATAGCGACGACGACTCCTTATACATTGTCGAGCGTACGGTCCCCATGACCCGAGGGTCTCCACACCGATCGGCAGAAATAAGTAACTCGCCGAGGCCGCCTTTGCAGTATCTTAATCACAATTATAGCCACGCAACGTGCGAATGTTTCCAATACTGAGCGAGGAAATGAAAATAGGTACAATGTAAGATAGAATCCACCTGCGAGATTACTTCGTAACGGAACTCAAGCTGCTTTGTGTGGGCAAGAGGCATTTGATCATTTGTTTGATTTTAAATAAGCCCAAGATGAGTGTTGTAAGATAAGAACAATTCCACACCGTGTGGCTACCTGTCGGTAAGGATTAGAATTCACGTTTTTCATTAATTTTATAGATTGCTGCCTAAAAAACTCAACAGATAGCATGTTCATAGAGAAGTGAACCAAATCATGGCAAAATACCGAATGTCAAGACAGGCTGCCTTTTTTAAAGTCTTACCCTTTAAATGTCAGATGTATATAGTTCAAAAATTTTGATTAAAATGATTCGTATTAATGAAATATTCTATTCAAAGATGCACTGGCATCCTGATGATAATCTTTTCATCTCTATTTATTATTTTAAAGAAACACATTTTGACCTTTACTCGTGATGATGTGGCGCTATCTAGCGGTCCCCTAGAAAAACACTTGAAAACCGATCATTAATGTACAAAAAAAACCGGCAAGGATGAAAGGAAAGACAATGACGACGACTTTATAAGGCAACGTACCTACTAGTGAAGCGTTGATGTTAGTAAAATCATGTTGCAAGCCCCGTCGAGGAGTATAGTCGTGAGCATATTCTAAATGAAAACCAATTCTGATGAATAAAAAAGCTTAGTTAGGCAAGAAGACTTTAGAAAGCCTTAGAAATTCGCATTCCCTAGTGATATGTCACTTTGTGCGTTTTTCCCCAGTTGGTTAGGACATTGCAGGCTGAATCACCTGATTGTCCGAAAAGAAAAATGATTCCGTGCTTCGGATGGCACGTTAAGCCGTTGGTCCCGGCTACTATCTCTGGTGGTAGTAGTCGTTACATAAAAACCACGTCAGAGGCCGTAAGGCGGTCTGAAAAAACTCTGACACCAGGGTTCTGCCCACACGATAAGAAGAAGAAGCTACCGAACGTAAACTTGCAACTGTGGATCCACTAAAAAAGGACACAGTTTTTAACAAAGTTGGTCACCTTTTTTAACACAATCTGGAGCGGAATGTCTTTTGCGGTAAAAGTTTAAATTGACCTGTAATGTAGTTCCCGGACAGGTATAAGCGTAGCTCTAACTTTATAGGTAAGTCCTTCCCTTGAAGAGAACATTTTACTTTTGACACGAAACCTGTTCAGTGGTCCACTGCCTTTTACTCTCTATTGTGTGCAACTATTGACATATTCTAAAAACAAATTGTTATGCGCAGCGCAAGATTCAAGATATACATTAAAACCATTATTAGAATATTTGCCTGTTCGTCTGTTGGTTTGTGCACGCATCAGCATCACTTGAAAACTACTAAAGCGATTAGGATAGGATTTTCACAAAAGCATAGGGCTTATTAACATTTTGGCTTTATTTAATTACAATCGGTTAATTCATTTATGAGTATTTAAAGTCGCGATAGTCACAAATAATTTTTTAAACGCAATGCAGACTTTTAGCTTTTTCTAGTTAATAAATGAATAGGTATAGAGAAGAATTTTATAAAGTTCTCTTAACAGCCCCCGTCAGCGTCAGGTATAAAAGGAATGATGCAATCATACATTCACGAGTTTTTAATGTTATTGTTTCTAGAGAATTGAGTAAAATATAATAAAAATAGACAAGAGACAAATAGACAAAGACTTAAATTAAAAGGTACAGTCAGCAGCAATAAGCTATATACACTTCGGTACTACGACGCGTAGAACAAAAGTATATATAACTTATTGCTGTTGACTGTACTTATATCTACCTTCTCCAATGGCTGTCATCATCACGCCATTCCCTTACGCCTCTCATAGTTCATTATACCTAAAATCATGATACGTATAAGAAAAAAGCGTATAGGGCTCTATAGCCACGAGCGTAAGTGCCGCCAAGACGCTGCTTAAATCATCTGTTACAGATGAAAAGGCCTATGATGATGATGATGATGAAGAAAAAAGCGGTCAAGTGCGAGTCGGGCTACTCGCGCACCGAGGGTTCCGTATCACACAACCACAGAACACAACATTATTAACATAGAAAAAAAATATTTTTTTGTCCGGGACCTTTAGCGCAAGACCGACTCACACTTGACCGGTTTTTAGTATTTGTTGTTATTCTGTAGAGTTTGCTCTATAATCACACAAAGTTTGACGCTTGCATGTATTACCGTTTTTACTATAGAGCGTGAAGAAAAAACGTTGATAAAAAGTTTCTTGTTGAAACCCCCCTTAATTTTTAATTTTCTGACATTTTTATTATTTGTTAACAAATCCGCCGTAATAACGCATAATCTGAGAAAATTTCAACTATCTAGCTATAACGGTTCAAAAGTTACAGCCCTAAATAGGTAGAACAGACGGACAGACGGACAGACGGACAGACGGACGGACGGACAACGTAGGCTAATAGGGTCCCGTTTTCACCCTTTGGGTACGGAACCCTAAAAACTATACGCTGTGGCCTTGATGCATTTCTTACAAAATCTCAGTAAACCTGTCAAACGATCGCTTCTACGACCGCTTTCCTTACCTATAACTTCTATAACGGTTGACCATGAATCATGAGTTTAAGACCATTAACTCACCGATATAGCAACAGGCGAAATTGTACAAGCAACGAATTTATTTCTAGCTTTATTTATATTTTCGGTTAGCCACGTGCACTGTTTAATGCCAGTTTTTAGGTTACGAGAGGGAGCGGTTTTGATTGAACTAAAAACATCACTATTATTATCACATTATAAGAATTTTCTGTCAGAAAAAGCTCACCTGTGGGATTTTTCAGACAGAAAATTCTTATAGGCATGTGCGGCGGTGGTAATGTGTTTTTAGGCACCAGACCACCACAAAAATTACACAACATACAATAAAATAAATATCTAAAAAAATCTATCAATCTTTAGATACCGCGGATCGAACACACACTAGTCAGTTATTCTCCGCTCATCACTTCCTCCCCAATAAATTCGCTTGCGTACCGATCGGTTTTTTAACAAGGTCAAATTTAATGTGTACTGTGTTTGAGCTAAGTGCTCTTACACATTGATTGGGATAGAATGAACGTCAGTATAATTACGAAATGGCTGGAGAGATTTATAAATATTATATTGGATTCGAGCTTAAATGTAATTTCTGTTTAAAATAGCCGCTTCGCAACAAACTGAAGCAAGATGTAAGGAAGATGGTGGAAATGTATTCGATAATATCCTCTGTATAAATAAATTGTTGGGCAATATACTAAAAATACCTATCCAATCGATGGTACACCTGCTAGAATGTCAGTTGTGTCCGAATTCCTGCACGAGAGAGGACCTCAATAAAGCTTCACTGGGATGCTGTCAGGCTCGCCGAATACCTGACCAATAAAATATGGAAAAACAATCGTAGAATAATTGACATGAAAAGAAGAACGCATAAAAATTACAAATACACTCATCATCTACATCAGCCACCTGTCATCGGCTATTGCTAGACATAGGCCTCATCTCAGCCTTCCTCATCCAGTAACTCCCCGCTACCTTTCTCGGGTCGGCTTCCTCATCCAGTCGCTCCCCGCTACCTTCCTCGGGCCGGCTTCCTCATCCAGTCGCTCCCCGCTACCTTCCTGGGGTCGGCTTCCTCATCCAGTCGCACCCCGCTATCTTCCTTGGGTCGGCTTCCTCATCCAGTCGCACCCCGCTACCTTCCTCGGGTCGGATTCCTCATCCAGTAGCTCCCCGCTACCTTCCTCGGGTCGGCTTCCTCATCCAGTAGCTCCACGCTACCTTCCTCGGGTCGGATTCCTCATCCAGTAGCTCCCCGCTACCTTCCTCGGGTCGGCTTCCTCATCCAGTAGCTCCACGCTACCTTCCTCGGGTCGGCTACCTCATCCAGTAGCTCCCCGCTATCTTCCTCGGGTCGGCTTCCTCATCCAGTCGCTCCCCGCTACCTTCCTCAGGTCGGCTTCCACGTCCAGCGCGTTTTTAGTTTTTGTGATCTGTGAGCGCGTTCCACACCAAACCCCGTCCGCTTGTAAGCGGTCTCCATGCTAGATATTAGACTCCGATGATGGCCGAAATAATGAAAAGAAATCAATTTTTAACGAATTTTTGATTTGGGCTCTCGATATTTTTGAAAACGATGAATGATATCAAAAATTTTAGAAAAGATCCTCTGGACAATTTAGTCAGCTACAATTTGAGCCTAAAATAACGACGATCGGGTTAAGGGTTTGCCCTGTAGCCTAACCTTTTTTTGAGACAATATTTAGTCGAATTCCGTAGATTCATTTCCAAAGTGCTCGATAGTCGTGTGAGGCACGAAATCTGTGAATTTTTTTCAAAACAACGTTTAGACATTGGTCTTGCGGGGGTGACGGATGTTGTTGCCGTGGGATGATAGAAAAGAGTTCTTGATTTACATATTTATTGAAGTGCACTTATTCGAAGTTACAATTTTGACCTAGCGGATCGGTGGTATGGGAACGACTGGCGAACATTCCAGTCGCTCCATAGGACTAATGCAAAACTGCATAATTGACAGATTACGAAATACAATGTGTCCCCTACATTATTTCCCCCTTTAACAAAAATTTTTCCCTAAAATTTTCTACAGTAATAAAATAAAACATAATTTAAACAATCTAAAAACATTACTATCATCATAAGTCATACTTCACATTAAATTCCAGTTGGGTACAATACAATCGCTGCTAACTCAGCATTAGTTGCTTGTTACAATGAAATTGAAACCTGATACAAGTGTTTATCGCAAATGACGAAAGTTACTGTTAGAAAGTATCAATTAAAGCGTTAGATAATGAACTCTAATTTTACAATACAAAATATGATCAACATAATTCGCTATTTTAAAAGCTTAAATACGTCATCATGTACAAAAATTTGACCGACATGGAAAAACGAAAAGGATAACATTATAAACACACGAAACACTAACACACTAAACACGACACATTTAAGATTCAACGCTATTTCCCTGTATGACCGTAGCGTAGGTACGTAGCGTGAGTCGAAGTCGTCTTCTTAAACGTCCTTGATGTGCGTACAGCTTGGTATCCATGCCTTCCAAGGCGTGCACCACATGTATTTGGACTGGGCCAACGTCGTAAACTTGATGCGTGCGAGGAAACGTCGAGCAGGAGCAGGCGCCCGTCCCGGAGGGAAACCAGCTAACCTCGAACGGCGACAGCTGCTGTACCGTACTCACGTCGTCATTCGCCATGAGGAGCAAAATTCCATTCCTCTTGTCTTGACGTCTCTCTGGGACCCGCAAATCACTTGTATTTCTCGATAGTCACGTGTGCTTCCATGTCGATATTCTAAAGTCACGTTGAGCTGAGTCGGCACGCCGCTAGGTACATCCTGCCATCCGCTTTGCGCAGGAGAGCCGTTCCGCCGAAATAATCTTGAAGGTTGCGTGTTCTTTGCCGGTGGTCACCGCTGTGGGGGTGACAGATATTGTTGCAGTGGGGTGATACAAAATATGTTCTTGATTTACATATTTATTGAAGTGCACTTATTCGAAGTTACAATTTTGACCTAGCGGATCGGTGGTATGGGAACGACTGGCGAACATTCCAGTCGGTCCGTAGGACTAATGCAAAACTGCATAATTGACAGATTACGAAATACAATGTGTCCCCTACAGTCTAATAAATGTTACAAATAAAATAAACAAGAATCGTTTCGTGTTCGACGTTCGACTTCATTTTTGGGATAGATTTATAAATGTGTTTGGCGACATGTTGCCGTCGCGTATTTAAATATCTGTTATTGACAATAAAGGGGCGACGAAACATTTGCCTTCGTAACTCGTGATAGGAATAAAAAAATGTTTCTAATATTTACGTGTCACTTGTACTAAACATGACTTGTACAAAAACTTTACACAAAATTGTGAATTTATTCACAAATCAATCACATTCTTTGCATGGATTTCCAAAATATACTCTGAAAAATGTTTTACTCTATCACAAATGGATTTAACTACGGATAATAATACTTACAATGAAAATCAATGATTTCACTGTAATTTTAGTTTTCTTATCGTCAGAATAGTTTTTTACTACATTTACATATTACATGCAGATGCACTAACATTGCGAAAATAAAAGAATTCGAGCATCAAAAATTGGGTGGTGTTGACAGTGTATTTACTAGATGTACTTACTTACTTATTGAACCAAATTCACAGTTAAAACTCTTAGTACTCCCAAAATAAATACAATTTCACAAATCATTCGCGCCATAATCCTGGGGTTATATGGCAGATAGCGTTTTTAGGGTTCCATACCCAAAGGGTGAAAACGGGACCCTATTACTAAGCCTACGTTGTCCGTCCGTCCGTCCGTCCATCTGTCCGTCCGTCCGTCTGTCCTACCTATTAAGGGCTGTAACTTTTGAACTGTAATAGCTAGTTACATTAGTATAGTTGAAATTTTCTCAGATTATGCGTTATTGCGGCGGATTTGTTAACAAATAATAAAAATGTCAAAAAGTTATAAATTAAGGGGGGTTCTCAACAAGAAACTAGTTTTTATCAACGTTTTTTCTTCACGCTCTATAGTAAAAACGGTAATATATACTAGCGTCAAACTTAGTGTGATTATAGAGCAAGCTCTACAGAATAACAACAAATACTAAAAACCGGTCAAGTGTGAGTCGGTCTTGCGCTGAAGGTCCCGGACAAAAAAAGTTTTTTTTCTAAGTTAATAATGTTGTGTTCTGTGGTTGTGTGGTACGGAACCCTCGGTGCGCGAGTAGCCCGACTCGCACTTGACCGCTTTTATTAAGGTTAACTATAATGTGGAAGCTTGTGATTGGCCTATAGCTAACTAAAAATGGTAAAAAATTAGTCACCTATTATGGGTACGTGCCCTTACTTCTTATCCATAAACGCAAATAACTCTACAGTCATAGCCGCTGACAAAGGCTAGTAGAATATATTTGTCTTAGAGTCTACTGGACAATACCAATAGAAAATGTTCCGAGTGGGCAGCTTACAAACTTCTCACAAATACTCTCTAACAATAGAAAGAATTGCGGTTTGAACCAAGCCCTGCCCACAAAACGTCTTCAGATGGTCCATAGTCAGTGGTTCTTAAACTGGAATAAGGGACCCACATGACACTGGTGCGGTGCGGTGGTCTATGTAAACTTATGTGATCCACAAATGTTTTTGACGTAGCAAGTAGTTTGTGGTTCATTTTTGCAAATGCTTTTACTTTTTTACATTTTAGGGTTTACATTTTAAGGTTTCCAGTTTACATTATAATAAATTTAAGATTGAATTTATTAATATAGAGAACAGGATTTTCTTTCCTCTCTTTAACAGGGGCAAACTTAAACTCGCGAACTATTGGACCTGATAAAAATTCTTCATTTTTAAAACTATCTATGTAAACGTATGTGATCCACAAATGTTTTTGTCGTAGCAAGTAGTTTGTGGTTCATTTTTCCAAATGCTTTTACTTTTTTTTAAAGTTTCCATTTTACATTATAATCAATTTAAGATTGGATTTATTTATATAGAGAACAGGATTTTCTTACCTCTCTTTAACAGGGGCAAACTTAAACTCACGAACTATTGGACCTGATAAAAATTCTTCATTTTTATCCTTAAAGAATACGTCCTTTAATTCTTTCACTTATATTTTATAATTTTTTCATTTATATTTCTGTAAGTACAATAAAGTTTTAAAATAAATAAAATAACTCGTAAAGCTTGAATATGCTCTTCTCATTAGTGCAGCCAAAGTTTTAGAAAAAGAAACGATAGAGTAAGTGAAGTGAACAATTAAAGCTAGATACGTATATCCACTATCACACGGAAATATATGTATAAATGAAAACATCATAATAGACAATTACAAAGGGCGAGTTTATCTCTAAAGAGAGAGTTACATTTTGAGCTTGCTTCAAACCTTTAAAGAGACGTTTTAGCAATAAGTGTCTGAAATGATTGAATCTCCAATAGTTTAAGAACCACTGGGCTAGAGACTCGTGAACTAATAATAATGGCAAGCACGTCGCGTCTAGACTCTAGACGTCTCAGGTTTTATTTTGTTACCTATACTAACATACATACTGGTGGACTATTGGACTAGGAATTGTATGTGCATACGTAAGTGGCATATATTGACACTTTAGCTGTCACTTTATACACAGTGGAAAAACGGACAAGAAGATGGTGAGCATATGCGATACCCCCCTCTTCGCAGAAAATGTACGCGTACGTTTTCTGCGAAGAGGGGGTGAGTTTAAAATTGGTGGGGGCAAGGAAGTCTCCTATACGTAGATTCGTACCTTACCTATTCTTTTCTTATTTATGTACTGTGGTTTGAGACCGTTATATTATAAACCTTTATCGTTCCACTGCAGGACGTAAGCGACCTCCTATTATACTACCCATTCCTTCCCGTCCTGTGTCAATTCAACTCTTTCCAGCAATCTTTGCAATGTCCCGGCTGCCCTGGCAGCCCTGCCTGCTGGACGGCCCAATTCTCTCTTGCCTCCTTTAGCATGCTACCACCCCCGGAAAATGACAAAAATCGAGACGTGCTATGTCTTTGTTACTTCGTGTATGCGAAAGCGAGCGCGCGTGCCGCTTTTCTCGTTTTGTCGCTTTGACGTGCATGGCATACCTTGCTGGGCTCTGTTTGATAAACGCGACAATGACAATTTGACAATGACACTTCAGACTACATTGCTGGTTACTAATGACGCTTAACTTGCAGTGCTTTATGTTTCCTGGCATTCTCATCAATGTACTCTGAATTGTAATTGTCAAATTGTCATTGTCGCGTTTATTAAACAGGGCCCTGGAGTGCGATTTTTGAATCTCATTCGCTGAGTTTAGCAGTTGAAAACGTCAAAATTACTGTGGAGATACGCATCTTTCTACTGGTGATTTGACATCCAAAATCATACTCAATACCACTACAATACAAAGTAATACCACTTTTCAAAACGGGTAATAAAACCGACCCAAGTAACTTTCGATCTGTGTCTGTTCTGCCAGTTCTCAGCAAAGTTTTTGAAAAGATTATACTCAGTCAAATGCTCTCCCACTTTAACATCAAGAGGCTGCTGCATGAGCAACAGTTTTGGTTCACCAAGGGTCGCTCAACAACTGACGCTGGAGTTATGCTGATACAGCATATCTTTAGCGCTTGGGAGAAGCACCAAAATGCAATCGGAGTCTTTTGTGACTTATCCAAAGCAATTGACTGTGTTGATCATAAAACAATGTTGATCAAATTAAACCACTACGGTATTCAAGGCAGGGCTCTGGATCTGTTAGAATCTTACTTGGAAAAGAGAATCCAAAGGGTGTGTATCAATGGAACAAATTCGTCTGGCTCACTAGTAAAAATGGGCGTTCCACAGGGATCTATACTGGGTCCATTTCTCTTTCTGGTTTATATAAACGATTTACCCTACATGGTGCAGAACTTGTCGAACATAGTGTTATTTGCTGATGATACTTCTCTTATTTTCAAACCAAGTAGAAAGGCGCAAGATGTTGATGATATTAATGACAATGTAAATGACACTCTTCGACAAGTTCTGAATTGGTTCAGTGTTAATAATCTTGCTTTAAATGCAAAGAAAACTAAATGTATTAAATTCACTCCACCAAACGTTATAAATAATGAAAATAATATAACTTTACATAATGATATATTGCATTTCACAAGTAATACTGTATTTTTAGGGATAAAGATTGACTCGAAGCTGCAATGGGGTCCACATATAGAAACCCTAGCGGGTAAGCTGGGCTCGGCAGCTTATGCAGTTCGAAAAATTAGACAGCTAACTGATATAGCTACTGCAAGACTTGTATACTTCAGCTACTTCCACAGTATCATGTCTTATGGTATTTTGCTGTGGGGCCGTGCTACAGACGTCGAGGCTATCTTTATCCTTCAAAAGCAGGCAATTCGAGCCATTTATAATCTGCGTTGTCGAGACTCACTACGAGATCTTTTTAAAGATATCAGTATTTTGACTTTCTACAGTCAATATATTTACGAAAATATTTTATATGTTCGGAAAAACTTGTCTCTCTTTCCCAAAAACCTTGACGTTCATAATTACAATACAAGAAATAAAAATAAATTAGTATTCCCACATTTTCGACTCAGTAAAGTTAACACATCTTTCATGGGGCACTGTATACGCTTTTATAATAAGATACCAGAGGATATTCTAAACTTACCAGACAAAAAGTTTAAGTCTGATGTTAAACAAGTCCTCTGTAAAAAAGGATAGTACTATAAACTCGATGATTATTTGAATGACCAAAATGCAATATTGAATTTTAATTGTACATTACTTTGTACATTTTGTTTTGTTTAAAAGATGTGTGTTGTAGAGTTTCTGGCCGCATCTTCTCTCAACGGAACATCTTCCGACGCGGTGGTAGAGTCAAAAAATGACGTCAAAAAGCTATCTATATGATATTATTTTGAATAAAAAATTTTGAATTTTGAACTCCAGGAGTGCGATTTTTGAAAGTCAAATCAGCAGTTAGTAGAAAGATGCGTATCTCCACAGTAATAATGACATTTTCAACTGCTGAATTCAGCGAATGAGATTCAAAAATCGCACTACTGGTCTCGGCTGCCATTCACTCAAGGCTTACTCTCTAAGGAAGCGAAATTTACCTCTAGTTTCAGCAGAAATGCGAGACTAACGTCATGATATCGCAGTGCATCGGCTTAAATTATAATTTCCAAAGCTATCCGCATTCCGAGATGAAATGGATTTCGCCTTTCATAGAAACGACTGCCGACTGAAATAAATTCCGATATGCAGAATGGACCGTGAATGTTAGACTTTGCTTTTATTGGAACGTATGACAAAATAGTAGCACCTACCCCATTGGTTCGATACTTATTTTCTCGATGGGCGTCCACTTCAAACGTTGACTTTTGATTTGAAAGGCATAAAATAAAAAAGTTTAGACTCTGAAATACCCCGTTTAGTAGCTGTTAGCGGCTTCGTTTATGTCGAATTTTTTGCCTATGTCCTTCAGAGATCCAGGTATCTCTATACCGTTCATCAAAATCTGTTCAGCGGGTTAGCCGTGAATATGTAACGGACAGAAAGACAGAGAATAAATGAGCGTAGTATACAATGTCATTGGTTTCAATCGATTTTCAATGAAACACAGAATCGTCATAAATTTTGTAAGTTTACGATATAATATTTTAAAAATAGTCTATTCGTATAAAATATCATTGATATGAGAGTGCCGGCTCGTACATTTTAATAGTATTGGATGCAGTCCAAACATAATAATTTTGAGCTAAATTACTAGTGCTTACTCGTACTAATTTGAACCTAGGTCTATAAATACATGTTTTTACTCACGTGAACTGAACTAGTTGGATAATTTAAATTAATGGTAAACTAACAATACAAAGTATACCTACTTACAAAATGTTACTCCGCGGCTTGGTCCACGCGTAATTAGTTTTGTTTTAAGGCTCTCCCTCCCTAGTGCAAGGCTCTCTTTCTTACAAGCAAACTATTGCAATTAGCCATCCCGCTTCAATTGCGTGGCGCCGGCGTGGTTTGAAAACCTGTATGATTTTTTATGAATTTTCAAAAAATACGAAAACATCATTATATATTGTATTGTGAAGAATATTGCAAATTTTCATATTCTTCTGATCAACAATGTAAGAGTAAAACGGTTACAACTGGAAAAAAGGGGTGACTTTGGATTAGTTTTTCTTCAGTTTTATTAATTAAAATAGATTTCGAGAAAAACTACATCACTTCTCATATCCTGTAGATTGTTTAGTATTGTTTTCTGCTTAAAAAGTGCCATAGTTAATGTATAAAATGGTTACAAAGTTACTCAAAACCTGGCGGACGCCCCTTAAAGATGAAAACAAAATTTTAACAAAAAATTAAAACCGCCTTCAAAAAAACTAAAACGTTAAAAAATAATATTGCAGCCGATGACTTTTTCGTTCGCATCATAAGAACATTAATTTGTTTTATCGAAGTCGCTGTCAAGCCGATTCGCGACGGGGCTTGCATTAGTTTTTTGGCTTGGCTTGACACCGACTTCTATAAAACAAATTAATGTTCTTATGATGCGAACGAAAAAGTCATCGGCTGCAATATTATTTTTTAACTTTTTAGTTTTTTTGAAGGCGGTTTTAATTTTTTGTTAAAATTTTGTTTATTTCACAATTTTTAGTGGTGAATTCATTAGTTTGATTTAACAGTAGTGCTTAAAATTAACAAACGCACTAGTCGGCACTACGATTTTCGAAGGGTCCCCTCGATTTCTCTGGGATCCATCATCAGATCCTGGTTTCCTTATCATGGGACCACCCTTGGGATATCTCCTTTCCAATAAAAAAAGAATCATCAAAATCGGTTCATAAACGACGAAGTTATCCGCGAACACACATGAAAAAAAAATATATATATACGGTCGAACTGAGAACCTACTCCTTTTTTTGAAGTCGGTTAAAAATATCTTATGTTCTAATTTTAGGGAGGTTTTGACGGTGGAGACGTGATGGTGCGGTGCAATAAATAAACCCACTTTTCTATTTACTCGTCATAATAATCTATAATTATTATATTAGTGTTTGTAGATATATTGTTTGTTTCTGTTTGTTTGAACGCATCACTTAAAAATAACTTAGGTAACCGATTTTTATGGGCTTTTCACTGAAGCATGTGATTTATTTCGTCACATTCGCATTTCGTCACATCACAATTCACTTAATCAATAGCTAAATGGATAATTATAATACCTAGGTATTTAAAGTGTTCAGGTAACTACACTGAAAAAAAAAAAGTTATTTTGTGAAATAAAAGTTTATTTCAGCAGTCTGCGCGCGTACGAAGTCGTGGGTGCCACTAAAACGTCTTAAATAAAATAGGTAGGGTAGGATAGAATATAATGTGGATACACTTTTATAAAGAAGAATGAAATAACATATTCGATAGTAAGGTACGCACCTCCTGCTTCCCTTAAAGATCAATGAGGAGACAAAAAAAAATTTCGGGCCGGCATTTTTTGGGGTCGACGTTGACCTTTCATTCTGCGATGCGGACTTTATAAATTATTCCTCAACATTTGACTTACCCTCAAAATACTTCGAGTTAGTGAACGAATGCCTTTGTACCCTACTTTCCGTCAAGAAGGTGCCTCCATTACTGACCTTCATGTGTCCATTACACGTCTACAATGTCAATGTGGATGTGTAATGTATAATGTAACAAGGAAAGTAAGATGACTTAAATTAAGCCTGTTATTTTATGCGTGTCAGTCCTCTTTTTTTCCCGTTATATACAGGTACTCATGTTTTGGACTAGCTTTTGCCTATGAATTTGTTGTCATGAATTCGATGGATAAAAAACGAGAGATTATACAAATAAGAAGTACGAGCATTTACCCGCCACTTTATCCGCATAAATTATATACCAGATTTTAAGTCAGATCATAAGCTATCAAACAAAAAAAGTTTCATCAAAATCGGTTCATTAGTTTTCGCGTGATACTCGAACAAACAAACAGACAGACAAAAAATCCAAAAATTTGTGATTTGGAATCAGGGACATCTAAAAACCATATCGTAATCTTTTTTTGTAAATACCTTCAATGTACAGACACACTTCTGCTACAGTTTTATAATAGTTTCGATATAAGTTTTTTCTCAAACATGCTTGGAAATGTGAGCATTATTTTGACAACCTTCTTCGAGATAAATCGAAATTGCTGTACTGGCCAAATACATGCGCGCAGCGGCCGGCAATGTTTGTATGAAAATCCATATCTGTCGGGTTTAGCGGCCAAATAAATTACATACTAAACTCATATATGTCGTGTAATTTAAAAATGGAACGAATTTTTTCTCCGAAACATGGCGACCAAGGAGGTAACTCATCAAAGGTTTTATTTAAATTTCGAACTGACTTGCAAATAGAAAGCTGCTTATTGAAAAAAAAAATTGTTGTTCGTTGTTCGTCATTGATTTTGAAGAGTTTTAATTTCCGCGAATTTTTTGAGAAAATTTAGTTTTTTAATTTCCGCGCATTGTTTGAGAAAAGTACTATACAAGCCTTGGCCACAACTAGGCATTGATGGACTTACGTATGTGTGCCTCGGCTTCGCCTCGGCCCACATTTACACGTTCGTCCATCAATGCCTCTGTTGCTGGCCGCTGCAGTAATGTACTATTAAGGCTTGAAAAAAGTGAATACTGCATCAAAATATGTAGTTGATGCAGATGCTGTTTTGAGGGTCCTGAGCGATGCTCGAACAAACTGATAAAATACAATTTTTTATTTTTAGATAGCGTCCCAAATAATCCCTACCCCTATCCTATGTATATTTTCGAGATTGTCAAATGCAGTTTTATAATACCTACGTACTTACGTACCTACGTACTTATAGATGCATTAATAAATACTTGTAGATATCAAATCAAATCAAATAAGTAATTCGACATCATTCGACAGCCCGGTAGCACAGTCGGTAGTGAACCTGCCTGCTGTGCCGAGGGTCGTGGGTTCGAATCCCGCAAGGGACAAATATTTGTATGATGAATAATATGAATATTTGTACCCGAGTCATGGATGTTTGTATCTATATATGTATTCTATATCGTTGTCTAGTCATCATAATACAAGTCCAGGCTAGATTCTGGTACTTTAAATGTGGCTAGATAATTTGTGTGACATTGTCCAAGATATTTATTTATTTATTTATTTAAGTAATAATTATACTTTATTTTACACCAAAACATAAGACAGTAAAATACAGAGAGAACAAAATACAAGAGGCACAAAATAAGGCGATCTTATTGGCGGATTACAATGAAGTTCGGACCGAAACGGTTGTGATATATCGAAAATCAAAAGTCCGGGTACGGGGCCTGACTCGAGCACTTGTCCCGTGTGGTGATCGCGCGTCGCGTTTTTGTCTACCACGAGGCTCCGCAATCCTCAAGTTCTTGATCAGAAACAATCCCTGAGATTGGAATAGATACTCCTACAAACTACTTGACACTGGCGGAAATGCTATGTTAACGCACAAGCAAGAGTTCATTAATTATAAACAAATAAAATAAAAACATTAATTAGTTGTAGATATCTTATAAACAGGAGCATCTCTATTATGAATACTACACGTTTAAAAGGAGGGCAGACAGTGGCCATGCACAGAGCCCGCGGCTTTGATCGCCTGTAACCCAGTGCGACAGCTGCAGGTGTCGGCTCGCGTGTCCACGCCTCATTTACCTGCTTACTTCTAGTTCGCGGGTTTCGTTCGTGTTTCACTCTATCTGTAAACTGTTGCCATTCGAACAAAGTGGTGGATCTAGCGAAATTTTAAGTCGAATAACATATTATTTACACTTTTGAGCTGATCTGGAGTGCGATTTTTGAATCTCATTCGCTGAGTTCAGCAGTTGAAAATGTCAAAATTACTATGGAGATACGCATCTTTCTACTGCTAATTTGACTTTCAAAACTCGCACTCCTGAAGTATGATTTTTGAAAGTCAAATCAGCAGTAGAAAGATGTATATCTCCACAGTAATTTTGACATTTTCAACTGCTGAACTCAGCGAATGAGATTCAAAAATCGCACTCCTGAGGCAAATATTGCTATCATGGTACAATAATATACTGCGCCTGGTATTCTCTTCCGATCACGTGACTGACCACGTGACTGACATAAGCTACGTCATCATACCCTTTTACCATGTTTAGCGGCCATTTTTTTGTGACGTAGGCTTGTGTCACTCTGGGAATAGAAGACCTTGTTTTTTTTACTCGGATATTTGTACTCGAGTCGCGGTTGTTTGTAACTCCAAGGTATACTGCCCTCCAAATCATAAACGCAGTAACGACCAATTTCACTGTTTCGAGAAATAAGCCCTCAAAGTTTTGACTGAATTTTATATTGTATCGACTACTCTAAAGCTTTTTTTTCGCAAGTAAGTACTTTTTTAGGTAAAACCAACCTCACAGATTCCAAATTTATCACAATATTTTGATTAACTTTAGACAGTTCGTGTAAAATTAAAAAAATGTAGTTACTGCCTATCGACAATTTGTTTTTTTAGTAGGCGTTACAAGCCATAAACGCAGTGGGGTCGTTACTTACTGCGTTTATGCGTACCATTTCTACTTTAGATTTACCTTAGTTATACCGTAAGATATCTCACTGCGTTTATAAGTAAGAAGTATTTGAGTTTGAACAAGACAGGTGGTTAGTATAAACGTTATTGTACTAATTATGTAAGGGGCACGAAGCAAAAATATATTATTTAATAGAAGCAATAATCAATAAAATAATAATAAGAGTATGTGTTCTAAAAATATTTATTAAAATCGTTGTAAGAGTATTGTGAGAATGTAAGAAAAACAAAGTTGTTTTATATTTAACAAAAACAAGCACTTAAATTCTAGCCAGGATCCTCTTCTATTTCCGATTCGGGTAAATTGTAACCAAAACTGCCTTCTATTTAACGGCATCAATGGAACAAGTTTTTTTTTTAATTTGTTCCTTTCTCGTCGTAGCAATCCCTCTAGCAGAAGTTTTAGCCGGTCTTTCAGGAATTCCTCTGGTTAGTCTTTTTCTGACGTTCATTATCTGCAGTTACAATGCGTTCTTCTGTAGTTTGTGTTGACTGACTTGCTTGCCTGAGCATTCTCCTCCTTTCGAGCCTGGCCAAATTTTCTTCTTCTAATTCATTTTTCCTTCTCTCTTGTGTATGTATTCTATCAATATATTGCCTACCAGTGCGTTACTTTAACGTTTCTTTTACTCTGTATTTAGCTACTGCTAAACTATTTTTTACCAGGCGTTGTCGCTTGTGGGCACCGCTTTCATTAGCAATTTTCTCCTTTCGCTTCAATTTCACCTTCTCTAAACGTCTTTTCCTTTCTGTAGTAGTTTCTTTTTTTTTGTTCATGTTGTTTCCACGAGCTCACCCCGGACACTGCTTACAAAAAACAGAAATTCACAAAACGACGTCAGCACATGCGAAAGGTAGACAGAGTCTAGGTCTGCAATAACTTTAGCTGCGTGCGGTGCAATTACTTTTTCGTAAAAATATACATATGCATGCATGCATATATGCATATGTGCATGCATAGGCATGAAAAATTACAGCTCAATCGAAAACCGGGAAGCGGGTCAAATGTAATTTGCAAGATTCTATTAGTAAGCTTGTAATAATACGCTTTTAAACCCGTCTATTCAAAAGAGTGTTTTATACTTTATTTCTCTTTGTTTCGAAAACATAAATTCGAGTCCAAACTCGATGTGGTTGTGTCGTTTTATTGCGGAGTTCCTATGGCCACCTTCCAGCTCCAGCAATAGACCCTGGCTACCAAATAGTATCAAAGTACTCATCAATAGAAATCAAACGAGCCCAAACTCGATGTGGTTGCGTGGTTTTATTGCGGAGTTCCTATGGCCACCTTCCAGCTCCAGCAATAGACCCTGGCTACCATATAGGATCAAAGTACTCATCAATACAAATCAAACGAGCCCAAACTCGATGTGGTTGTGTCGTTTTATTGCGGAGTTCCTATGGCCACCTTCCAGTTTCAGCAATAGACCCTGGCTACCATATAGGATCAAAGTACTCATCAATACAAATCAAACAAGCCCAAACTCGATGTGGTTGTGTCGTTTTATTGCGGAGTTCCTATGGCCACCTTCCAGCTCCAGCAATAGACCCTGGCTACCAAATAGGATCAAAGTACTCATCAATACAAATCAAACGAGCTCAAACTCGATGTGGTTGTGTCGTTTTATTGCGGAGTTCCTATGGCCACCTTCCAGCTCCAGCAATAGACCCTGGCTACCAAATAGGATCAAAGTACTCATCAATACAAATCAAACGAGCCCAAATTCGATGTGGTTGTGTCGTTTTATTGCGGAGTTCATATGGCCACCTTCCAGCTCTAGCAATAGACCCTGGCTACCAAATAGGATCAAAGTACTCATCAATACAAATCAAACAAGCCCAAACTCGATGTGGTTGTGTCTTTTTATTGCGGAGTTCCTATGGCCACCTTCCAGCTCCAGCATCAGACCCTGGTTACCATATAAGATCAAAGGACTCATCAATACGAATCAAACGAGCCTAAACTCGATGGGGTTGTGCCGTTTTATTCCCGAATTCCTATGGCCACCTTCCAGCTCCAGCATCAGACCCTGGTTACCATGTAAGATCAAAGTACTCGTTAATACGAATCAAACGAACCCAAACACGATGGGGTTGTGTCTTTTATTGCAGAGTTCCTATGGCCACCTTCCAGCTCCAGCATCAGATCAGCTCCATGTCATAATAATATTGCATTGTCACGCGATGTACATATGCATGAAAAATTTCAGCTCAATTGGAAACCGGGAAGTGGGTCAAATTTAACCTCCAAGATTCTATTACAGACACCGGGACAGGTGAAACTAGCTTATGAGCTCCCACTGCACTGCGTTCATGCTATGGATAAAGAACTGTTGGAAATAACATTTTATTACGAATCAACGACTAATGAGCACCCACTGCGTTTATGCTATGGATAGAATAAACTTTATAACAATAGAGAAGTAAACATAAACGCACCTAACCGCACCCACGTCGTTTATGCTAAGGAAAGGTGAACAAAAAAGGTGGCGCTCTGCGAATTCAACAGACGTAAGATCACTTACTCCACACATTCTTAGTAAGATCGATGTCTAGGCTGGACCCACTGCGTTGATGATTTTTATTTTTCCTATTTCTAATGTAGCTAGCTAAAAACGGGTTTTATTTCCTGGTAGATCTTCCCGCGCTGATTCAGAATATATATAAAACTCATTTTTGAAAAAAAGTGCCCCACTGCGTTTATGATTTGGAGGGCAGTATAAGACTGAAGGGTCATTTCCCCAAATGGAACTTCAGTCTTTTTACCTTGGAGGTGACGACGTATCTTTTTCTCATATCACAATGTCAGCACGTGGAGATCCGTATTATCTGTCTATCAGATTTGGAGTTAGACGTGATTATAAGTTCGTAAATTAATTAAGTGGTTTGTTTTTCGTCTGTCTTTAGAAAAAATTCACACTAAGAAAACTTTTTAAAAGCAATTTTTTATTTAGGTTTACTGAAATGAAGAATAGACGTATTCTATCGTAATTTATCATTTGTATGGCGATAATCTATCTAGTTTAGACAATTAAGAAAATTGTCTGAACCTTTTTAAATGCCAACTATATTTAAGCAAGGTTAAGGTAATAGTGGCAAAAAATTTTGTTTTATTCATTTTTGTCAGAAAATACAAGCTTTTAAACCACTTTGCAAAACTGGTTCAAATTATTATCTAGGATCTCTTTTGTTTTTCAAACTTTAGCCACAAAAGCATGTAAAAAGTTGGCAACACTGATTCTATCTGGTTAACTTTGCTCATTGGAGTAATAAAGATGTCAGGGTAAACGGTAGTGATTTGTTTTTGATCTAATGTCCTGGAAATGTTTATTCAGAGTATGAAATGGAGACGTAGTTTGAACGTAATTTGATTATTTTAGTGTATGAGACTTTGATATTGGATAATGTTGTTCGCTTTAATAGCTAAAACCAATTGATTTATCATGATACATTATCGTATATTGAGTTAGCAACATAATTCTATGCACATTACACACATTATTTTTTAATAATTATACCTAACAGTAGGTATGGGAGCATTGCTACAAATAGGTTGTGAGTTTATGTATGTATGTAGCTTTTGTGTAATGTGTTTAAATTTACATGTCTATATCTATTTTATTGGTGAATTTGACTTAGGTTTAGTTCGAATAGTAAGTACAATATGTGACAACATTTATATTAGCAGACTACTACAAAATTTGTTGTTATTAAGTAGATTTATATAAAACTAGATTTTTATAACTACAAATTGTCTAGTCAAATCTACTAAATAAATATTTCTCACATACTACTAGATATTTTTCTCAGTGTTGTTTTAAAATAACAGATGAAAACAAGTCTTTATATTCTATTAATCTTACTATCTTAATCAGAAATCAGAAATCAGAATTTTATTGGCCTTGTAACAGAGAATGCTACACTAGGTACGTCAAGTTTACATAATCATAATTTATACTTAAACTCATTTACAGTCACAATAAGAAAAAATTAACAAATAAAATATTAAATTGATTGTGAAATAGAAAGAAATTTCGATTAACAATATACATAATTATATAAAACGAGCTTTTACCCGCGACTTCGTCCGCATAAATTATATACCAGATTTTAAGTCAGATGATAAGCTATAAAACACAAAAAGTTTCATCAAAATCGGTTCAGTAGTTTTTGCGTGATACTCGAACAAACAAAGACCCAAACAAACAAACGAACAAACAAACAAACAAACAAACAAACAGACAGACAAAAAATCCAAAAATTTGTGATTTGGAATCAGGGACATCTAAAAACCATATCGTAATTTTTTTTGTAAATATCTTCAATGTACAGACAATTTTCTGTTACAGTTTTATAATAGTTTAGATTCAATGTCAGTATACTGTAACTTGATTTCATGTTTAATACAAAATAAACAACTAGTTAGTAATAAATCATTTGTTTCACGTCACACAACATTAAATAGCCCCAAGGTTTAATAGAATAGGTCTACGGTGAGATTCATGTCCATGTACTCGTTTAAACCGTAAAATGGGTGATCATGCAGAAATTTTTTAATTTTGTTTTTGAATTCGGGGACGGAGAGTTTGGTTATTTCTAATGGTAGATTGTTATACATTTTTAATTTTTATTTTTATAAATTTTCCCTTATGATAGTCGCACAGAAAAATGATTTATCTGTGATCTTTGTATATAAGTTATAGCACCCTGCACCATCCTGGGTATTCTCGACCCCAATTTTTCCACTCTCTCCTTTTTCAAAAAGGTTGAAGTAGGTTCTACAAATGGGATCGAATATAAAAAATGTAAACTTTGCCGACCTAGTTGGTAGTGAATGTTCCTACGAGGTCGTGATGATGATGTTGATGAACGGGTCGAAAAATGCAAAAACATTTTTCTCAATATACTCCCATAGAATATCGGTCGGTTGATCACTGCTACTTTTGTATGGTAGGTCCACAAAAATGATTCGTTTTTCGATCCGAGTTCCTTAGGGAAAGGAATGGACCAAATTGCACTTGGACAGAATGCAAGTTTAATTGTTTTTCACGGTTGGAGGAAATAAGACTTGGACTATTTGGTATAGTAACCGTTGTATTGTTTCATTGTCTAAATGCGCCACTAACATTTTGATAATAATTAAAAACCAGTGACGTATTGGAAAATATTGTTTTCTCCGTGTACGACTATTTCACAAAATATGTTTTGTCCGAAAACTTTACAATTATATACAGTAACAACTTTGGTAGGGTTTCAAATTATTTGACTGGAGTCAAATATATTATAACCCGGCTCGCAACGTTTTTTATCGAAATTAAAATCAATTTCGACCCGGACGTGGGTGTAGTTGTCAGTGTTGAGGGTACAGAAACTATGTGTACGACGTTATTTATGCAATTAGTATTGTAAAAAACATGACGGAATATTTTAATTTTGTGAGGAACTTTTATTTTTTGCATTCTTTTACCGTTCAGTTACTCCCTAGGAATAAAATTGTATCTCATATTCACTATTTGCAGATAAGCACGTCAAAGATTCAATTAAGTATTATAATTATGAAGTGACCTATGTACTTTTATTCCTGATATAAATTGCTCTATTTTTTACTTTGAAATACAATTCGACACAATTATTGTCGACTCTACAAATAAATCTACCCCTCGACTGTTTCCCATTTTGTCCTCTTTTCTAATCATCGTCCTGGTAGAACTATATACTATTACCTAATCTGTTCTGTGATCCTGGTACCAATCTAAATTTCTTTCTCAATTTTTCCACTTTTCAACGTAGTTTTCAAATACAACGTTTTTCATTTTATTGTTGAGTTTTGTTTTGTAGAGTCAAGGTTAAGGCACGATGGGGCTGACATAACCTCAGGGTTAAAAGCTCCAATTAAAATAAAATAAAAAACAGAATAAAAAAAAAAAAAAAAAACGTTTACATCATTTTCTATGTTATTGGAAATCTACGAAATTCAAACTTTTTTTTTATACTTAGGTAGGTATAGGTTTGTTTTCAATACATGTTTTTTCATTTCTGTAGGATTAAATTATACTTACACGCATACATTATATTATCATACACACTAACTATACGTCTATATACATCCCATCGTGGTAGGCAGAGACAAATAATTATTCCCAATGGCTATGAATGGGATTTCCCCGAATGTAGATTTCCCACATTTCACTTACCTCTTCAACACTCAAACGTTTTGCGTCATAGAAACCAATCAGATTAAAATCTATACAAAAGAATATCCCTACAACACATCGGCAATAGGTCGTACCGTCCCGTCCATTCACAACTATATAATATATAATAAATTCATTCAGCCGGTCGACCGCGCCGCGACAATAAAAATAATATTACTATCTCTTTGATGTGAGCGGTATATAGAGCTTCATTTTATTTACAGATCGACGTACAAAATTCTATTCGACGTTTTATAAGTTTGTATCTTGATTTTAGTGGAGTGTTATCGCTCACTCAAGGCTGAAAGTCACACAAACAGTAATAGATACTCTTTCTTATACTGTGCGTCCGACGTCGGGTCCTGCGCTGCCCTCATCCAACGGGTTCCCGCCGCCTTCACCAGGTCGTCGGTCCACCTTGGGGGCCTACCCATGCTGCGCTTTCCGGTACGCGGTCGCCATTCGAGAACTTTGATGCCTGGTAACTCTTGGTGTTCTTCTCCAATCATTGTAGTTATTTTTGAGCAGAACTAAAGTTACTACGACGCCTAGTTTCAAATTTTAGTCCGTTTAGAGTTATTTATGCCGTGCTGAGTAAAGCGTTACGGAGGCACTCCAGAAGAAATGCCACTAAAACGGTCTCCAAAAGAATGATAATATGTAGGGCTATTGTGTAAGTTTCCGATGATAATACATCGTTTACATTAACAATATCTGTAACGTATTATGACCATACTAGGCGATTTTTCAGTACCTAATTTTGTTTCTGTAAACTTCATATATTTACACTGTCTGAAATTAACTAACTGAATAAAGAAGCAGAATCGCTAAGAACTGCAGAAAAACCACGAATTACGAGCAGTTGGTACAATTTCTTTATGTCGCTTTGATACCGATTGAAGGTATCATCATCAACACCGGCTAATTCTTAACTTCAGTAATCATTTCAAATACCGAAGCTACACTACGCGAGCGCCTCTTAAATCAAAGATCATTTGAATAGCATATATTTATTTAATTTAAAGTACTTATTACGCATGTTGAAACGGTTTCAGCGAAGCCGTTAACATTTTGACATTTGTTTGACATTCGTTGGGTTTCGTACAAAGTTGTTTTGGTGCAAAAGGTCTTGGCTGTAGCTGTTAGCGGAATGTCAGATAACACGTAGGATTTCATATTTTATATTAAAATGATGCAGTAAGTATTTGACTGAGTTTTACGGTTCTATGGCGTCGAAAGCACCCGCTTCCGGTGCACTGCTTGTACCCCCGGGACTAGGAAGCAAATAAAAAGCAAAATTATGAAAAAATATGTCGTCTGCATGGGTTGGGCCCAAACACTATATCTAAACTATTATAAAACTGTAACAGAAATGTGTCTGGACATTGAAGATATTTCCAAAAAAAAATTACGACATGGTTTTTACCTGTCCCTGATTCCAAATCACAAATTTTTGGATTTTTTGTCTGTCTGTTTGTTTGTTTGTTTGTATGTTTGTTTGTTTGGGTGTTTGTTTGTTCGAGTATCACGCAAAAACTACTGAACCGATTTTGATGAAACTTTTTTTGTTTGATAGCTTATCATCTGACTTAAAATCTGGTATATAATTTATGCGGACGAAGTCGCGGGTAAAAGCTCGTAAAAAATAAAACTAAATTTGAACGCGAGTAAACTCAAACCTATAAGTTTAGGGCTCTTCTTTATTTTTCTAACTGTATTTTAAGATTTTTTGTCAGACCATCTAACTGAACAACTTTCTCCATGCTACTCGTAAAACTATCCATATCAAAATCTCGAAAAAAAATCTGCTGTTTCATACACAACTGCAAACTTACTCCAACTAAATGTATGGAACAGCAGATTCTTTGTTCATTATTACGGTCTGATATTGGTCTGATCATCCCCCTACAAAACCGTCAATAAGCGCAAGTTGTTTTCACAGTAAACCTTTGGCAGTTCTGCACTTTTAACTGCTTTCTCTCCTTAAAAATCTATTTCTGTGTCCAGACACATTAACGTCAGTCCACCATGCTGCACTTGAGGTTCTGACGTCATTCGACCGTTTTGTTTACACAACACGCCTCTTGTTTTAGCCCTTTTAGTGTTTATGTTTCGGCTAATTTTGTTGAGGTCAAGCGAGCCGAACGAACGCCCAGTCACGTTTTAATTATGTTGTTGTGTAGTGCTGGTTTGTTGATTTTACCCAAGTCAGGCCTCCGTCAGTCGGCCGTAGCCGTAGGTACTAAGATAAGTACCTACACTTTGGCGTATCGTAAGCGATGCGCTTGCTTGATTACTAACATTTTGAGCCAGACGGGAACGTCGTATAGTATACGACGCGCGCTGTACGAATAACAATACTCTGAGTCAACTTCATTAGATACAATCTGTTAGGTATACAGTCTGACAGTAGGTAATTAAATCGTGAGAATTGATCATTTTCTAAGTAAATTATACTGTATCTGTTACGTGTTCTGTTACCTAGTAATCTGTGACCAAGTTAATACAGAGGTTCTAAGCTTTGAAAATGAGGGTGCGGGCCAAGTTTTCATGCGAGAACGAATCGGAAATGAAGAGATCGCAGAAGAACCTGAGTACACGACAAAGCTCAAAGTATTGCTAAACTAAAGTGGTAATAGGCGAGGTACCTTGCTCGCAGAAGTCGCAGAACCGATGGTCGATGGGGCCGAAGAGTTCTCGAGTGGCGACCGCGTGCCGGAAAGCACAGCGGTGGTACACCACTCCAAGATAGAATGATGACCTGGTGAAGGCGGGAATCCGTTGTATGGCAACGCAGGCGGTCGTTGTCGCGATCCTTGAATAAGATGTAGTCTAGACTTAACTGCGTCTAATTGAGTGATATTAACAACGTAATGTTACAGAAGGTACATGGTAGTTTGGTAGTCTCGCTTTGAATTCATTTCAGTATAATGAAGAGAGTTTCTGATATCAGTTGTTTATGTTCAACCTCTGTAGGTGCAAGATATTGAAGTGGAAGTTGGACGCTACGATCTTGATACACAGCTTAGTTATTTAAGCTCATCCATTCGGGGCTTATTCAATTTGACTCATTTGAGCCAATTTCCGGTTTGATCTGCAATCTTTTAGCTTGCACGTTACGGTAGTAACATTAATATCATTGGCTTTCACGGTCCCTCAGAGTGTTAGTATTATAATATTTTAGAGCTTTAATAAGAAAATATTTTCTACAGAATTTATAACAGAAGATGATTGTATAAATGATTTTATTGTATCCTTTCTAAAAGAAAGAAGTTCTTTATACTTTTGATACAAATCTGCATCATCGATTACCGAGTGTATGAAAAGTTGAAATGAACATAAATTCATTTAGATAATTGAAGTTAGAGCTCTAAATCCGACGCATTCAGATCATTTTAATGATTATCTTTATTTATTCATAGTAGCTAGATTTTTACAGTGGATCTATTTAGCCTTGGAGCTACACGGCTCCCGTCACCCTCCAGCCAGTGACGTTAGCGGTGGTTGCTCAGGGTTTATAGCAACCAAAACAATACAGCTATTGGCAACATCAATAAATATACTACAAAAACTTCACCCAGCGACCACAATTATATGTAATAGATCTGTCTATTTATCGTAGAACGTCTAGACTAGACTGGATATCACGGATAGCCGTGATGTATACAGGGTGTCCCAAAACTCAACGTCAAGCCGCAAATAAAAGATAGGTGAGTTTTTAACTGTTCAGGGAAAAATACAAAAAAAAATTCCAAGTTTGATAGTTTTCGAGATATTGTAATTTTTTTTTACATTGGAAAAATCGCCACCCTACGCTCAACTTTTAGTTGTAGCTACTACAAATTTCTAATTTTTTTCCTTAAAATACTTGTTACGCAATCCAGAATAACCTTTTCAGCGTACCCAATTCAAAAATAAACTATTATCTGCGGTAACAATTTTTCTATGTCAACTATGAGACTCAGACAGAGACAACTATTGCGGTAACCTGGCAAGTGATTTCAAAAGTTGGCCGATTTAATCAAGTCTTCAAAATGGTATCACACTTGGCACTTCTTTTTCTAAAAAAGTTGTAATAATTTTTTTTCTTGCAGAACAACCCGATTTGAAACCAATAATTCCATAGTAAAATATCTTTGTACTAAACCACCGCAATTTAGGGCGTTGCACGTTTATTAATTTTAGTATGGAATTATTGCTTTGAAATAGGGTTGTTCGACGAGAAAAGACGCAGAAGTCTGACAGAAAAAAGTGTTTTCTGTAAAAAGTATGAAACTAATAGTTTATTTTTGAATTGGGTCCGTTGAAAAGGTTATTCTGAATTGCGTAAAAAGTATTTTCAGGAAAAAAATTAGAAATTTGTAGTAGCTACATCTAAAAGTTGAGCGCAGGGTGGCGATTTTTCCAATGTGAAAAAAAATACAAAATCTTGAAAACTATCAAACTTGGTTTTTTTTTTTGTATTTTTCCCTGAACAGTTATAAACTCACCTATCTCCTATTTGCGGCTTGACGTTGAGTTTTGGGACACCCTGTATATCAAAGACGATGTTGAATAATGCGGAATAATGCTGATGCACAGGCGAAAATCTAGTTAGGCGGAGATTTAACTAACCCTGCATCGAACAGTTTACATTGAAAGTGTAAAATAGAGAGATTATAAACTTTGGAAGTTCCCGTGGGGCTTCGTTGTTTAAAGTGTATGTAAAGATAATTGAACTAAAGTTGTAGGCCTACCATGAGTTTACACTGTAGTAAACTACACTAAAACTACTGTAGTAAACTACAGTTTTTGTATTGTTCGTACAGTGCTCCTAGTGGTTACGTTGAGAACTAATTCTGTCATATAAAATTGGCGCCGCAACTACAGTAGTAACATACAGTGAAAACTCATGGTAGACCTACAGCACTTTCATCGATGGTTATTTAGGTTTGAGCATCAAAGACAGTATGTTATTTATCGATATTCTCTAAAGAATAGCAGATATTTTTTGTAGTTCACCGTTTCTCGCATTAGTTGTTCTGGAAATAGATACTAGAAAAAATTGGAAAATGATCCAAAAGCCGTTGTTTGCATTACCTACTACTAAATATTTTTCTCTGTGTAGTTAAAGCACGAACGGTCTCTGAACACCCAGAAATTGACTATAATCGTGAGTTTATACATGTATCTTTTTATATGCGATTAAGTCGAGTGTTTTTTTTTTTTTTTTTTTTTTTTTTTATGTGTGATAGGTAAGCATTTGACCCCAATCTCACCTGATGTTGAGTGATGATGAGGCCGAAGATGTAGCATGCTTACCTAGAAAGATGCCTATTCACTCTCGCCTTGAAGAGGCCCAGGTTGTATTGCTCAGGGAACAGGTCTGCAGGCAGGGCATTCCACTCCTTAGCCGTGCGCATTATAAAAGAAGAAGCAAACTTCTTCGTGCGAATTGCTGGTAGGTCAACGACATAGGGGTGGAAACCCAGTCTGCGTCTCGTCCCGTTGTAGTGAAGTTATGTGGTTTACAAAGTGCCTATGCAGTGTTACATGTAGAAGTATAATCAATCAAGCCTGCGTGGACGTTTTACAACCGCCCGCCCAGGCGCCCGGCATCGGCACATCAAATCACGAAATCGCTTTTGACTTATACACGCGATGATCGGGCTATGGCTAGTGGGCAGTTTTTTGTGTTTCATGGTTATAGCACAGTATAAGAAAGAGTATCTACCTACTATTTCTATAAATGTACTCTGTTGTTTCGTGTGTGCCTTTAATGGTGAATAAAGATTTTTCTTTCTTTCTTTCTTTCTTTATCTAGTGTTATAGTTTTGTTTTCCATACCCAAAGGGTGCCAACGGGTATTACATAAAGAGGTCCTTAATCTTAAGACGTATACCTCTTACTTTAAGCCTACGCCGCCGTCAGTCTGTCTGTCCTACCTTTAAAGGGCTATGTCTTTTGGACCCTAATAGATAGCAGGTTAATGTTTTACAGAATATAGACATTGTGTTATTATATTATAGCAGATTTTCTAACAAAGAAATAAAAATAAAAAAGAGTGATTAAGTAAGGGGTACCACCCCCCCCCCCCCCCCCCCCCCCCCCCATGCAAGAAACGTGTTTTTCTCAGCGTTTTTATTTTTGCTCTTTCGTAAAAACGGTAATAATGCAAGCGTACAGATTGGTAGAAATTTCTAAAGTATTAACAACATAATAAAAACCGGCCAATTGTGAGTCGGGCTCACGCTAAGGATCCCGAACTGTATGAAAGAGACACCGTTTTTTGGTAAATACACACTTGGCCAGTTTTTACTGTTAGCTTTATTATCTTAAATATACATTTCTCTCACATCCAACAACATCGTGAGAAAACCTGCATGCTTCAATATCAATGCATGTCATTGTACCCACTGTCCATTAAAAATGGCGACGGGCTCACTACCCGTCACACTGGACGTGGATGTTCTGAGTTTTCAAAATATCTCTAATTACCCCCTTAGGGAATATAGCTTAAGCATATGCATTCATGCATGTATTGATTTCTCCGAGGTGTTGATTGTATTTAGGTATACCTTTCATATTACATCTAAACACCACCTACATCAAACAGTTTATTCGATTCACTCGAAATAGCGAACTGCCTAGAACCAAATCACCGCACGCTCCCATTTAGCGGGACACCCTTAATTAGAACATCAGCCGAATAATACTGGTTCCATTATGAGTATGTTTCGCACTAAATTATTACTGAACACGACAATTTGGTCAAGTGGAGCGTGCGTGTGACACGCGGGCACGCTGGGTTGCTTTGCTTTGTCATTTGATTTTCTATTTACGGTGTTATTTGATGCTTGACGGTCAAAACGGTCAAACATCAACATTAAATAAATTAAATTCTGTAGGGTCCTTCTTAATATGCTGACACTTTTTTGAGACTATGATCAGACCATCAAACTGAAAAACTTTCTCTATGGACAACCCTCCGAATGCTGAAACGTTGAACTCAGAACATCAAAATGAAAAAAATAACTATGGAGCCCAAAATGTCATTGATGGAGCTTATCCTCAGGCAACGAGAAAAAAAATCAGCTGTTTCATAAATTTGAGTCGGATAGATAAGTACCTACAGCAGTTTTATATGAAACAGCTGAGGTAGGCTCCTTAGTGAAAGTTGTTCAGTTTGATGGTCTGAATTCACCGTTTCAGTATTCGGATGGCTGTCCCTTACACCTTGTATTCAATGTAGTTTCTTTTATTAACGTCTTTCATTTCAGTTGGCCTTAGAGGTTAATTTAACATTTAAATGCTCTAAAATATGCCCTTTAACAGTTATCTTTAAACATAATCTTTTTCCTTGATCGAAATCAAATAATGACTAAACAGAACTTTAGTAAATTGAGTTTGTAACTGTAACCACGCGACGACCGCAACGTTCATCTGGTTACGAGGGTTCCCTATTACCGATTGCATTTTACTATACTACTATACTATATCTGCTAATACAGTAGTAGTCGTATGTTGTATACTTAACGACCGTATTCCTTTTTGGAGTGAACAGAAACTTAGTTACAACTGCCAATTTGTCTGCATGCAGTTATAATAGTGTAATAATAAAATGAGTAATTCATCGTTTTTAGTTAGCTTTTTTAGGAATGTTATCTTGGGTGTCGTATGATGACTAAAGGAGTATATTCTATAGCATTTTTGGGCGAACGGCTAGACATAACATAAGACATCATACCACCGAACCACAGTATAAGAAAGAGTATCTATTACTAGATAACCAACCCAGAACCCCCAACATATGTGCTCTACAAAAAATTACAAATCACAAGAATAGATTCCAAAACCTACTGGGTTAAACACTCTGAGGCATTGGGTGCATGCTCTGCACTCGTACCTACACTTAAATCATTCAGGTGAATAAAGCGCACTATACCATAAGCTAGAAATATTTATCAGGTCACCCTTTTCTATGAAAGGGTTCCGTACCCAAAGGGTGAAAACGGGACTCTATTCATAAAGCCTACGTTGTTCGTCCGTCCGTCCGTCTGTCATACCTATTTATTTAGGGACATTATCGGGACCTCATACAAGAAACTAAATAGTTTTTATCAACTTTTTTCTTCTCGCTCCATCTTAAAAATGGTAATACATACAAGCGTCAAACTTGTTGTGATTATAGAATAAACTCTACAGTATAACAACAAATAATAAAAACCGGCCAAGTTTGAGTCGATCTCGCGTTACAGGTCTCGGAGAAAACAAATATTTTTTGCATGTTAATAATTATGTTGTGTTGTGGTATGGAACCCTTGGTGAGCGAGTAGCCCTACTCGCACTTGACCGACTATTTAATCTACATCTACATCTACACTTCTACACTAATATTATAAAGAGGAAGGATTTGTACCTATTTTTGTATGTTTGTAATGAAAGGCTCAAAAAGTACTGGGCCGATTTAAAAAATTCTTTCACCATTAGAAAGCTGCATTCACCATGAGTAACATAGGCTATATTTATTGCTAGAAAAGATTAGACGTCCACCCGTGCGAAGCCGGGACGGGCCGCTAGTATCCTATATTATAATGTAAACCTTTTCTCTTCTAGGCATAGTAAACCGTGGGGATTCGTTCCGGCGCCGCCGCTCCCGCTCGGGGAGCCTGGCGCCTTCGTCACCAGCCCAGTCAGATCCAGAGCCCCAGGAACGCAGACCAGTGGCCCTGCACAGGGTCGCTATGGTTGGCGCCCCTGGAGTCGGGAAGACGGCGCTGATCAGCCAGTTTCAGACGAGCGAGTGTATTAATGCTTATGATGGACAGAGAGGTAAGTCGTAAAAACAGTACATAGTGAAGGGAAACTCTCTGGACCGCTTTAAATACATTTTAATAGACTTTTCCTCAACAATTATAATCGGATCGTGTATAATACGGAATTTCGTATGCGCATCGCGTCGGGAGCCGAGCAAGTGACGTCTGTCTTGTCAACTTCAGAGTTCAGATGGGCGAGACGGGCGAATTAACTTGGCACCTGGCTCGCACGTGGCTCGGAATTCGACACCCCTCCTGCTACCCCCCGCGGGACGTCGTCGTCACTGTGCGAGGCCAGGAGCATAGCATCTCAGTTACCGTTGCACGTATCCCTGCACTTCAGCATTTTCGAGTTATTCTTTCCGATTGTTCCGAGTTTTTTATTCCGAGCCATGTGTGAGCCAGGTGCCAAGTTAATTCACCGTTGGTTGTATACGCAATACGAGCTAGATAGCCGTGCTTCGTTAGTTATTAATTTTCACGCCAATTTTCTAATCGTATATTTCGAAAAATTATTTCTTAGCGAGCACATAAAACAACATCTACTGTGATAAAATAAAAGCCAAAAGAAACATAAATAAAGTCTATTTCAAGTTTGCGGAATTAATAATTACCTACGTGATGAGATGACTCAGTTAGGGCACAGAATAGTATATAGTTCTACACAGTTAGTGCAAATTTTATGAGTTTTGGGCAAGTGCTATGGGCAGCCTGCAGGGTTATACACATGGGGAGATTGTGTGCCCAACAAAATTATTTTTAAGTGAACAGAAGCACGACAGACCGAAGCTTGGACACTGGACTGAATTTCAGTACTACAAGTGAAATGTTTTAAATTTTCAGAACTTCGATCGCTCATCGTTTTTATTTTGCCGGTAGAGAGAAACCTAAAACTACGAGCTCGCTTTGTCCGATTTTATTAAATATTTCCAATAAAACCTTAAAATGATGAGTGCACCCGGAATGATGTGTTGACGTGAAATTATGTATAGTCTTATACTCAATATAATTTTAATACTTCAGAACCGAACTACGGTTCGGGTTCGGGGAGATTTGAACAAGATCTATTTGCATAGATATATTATAGTTCATATCTATGTCTAGTTGACTATTTCGCAATGTATGTACTAGTTTAATGTACAAGTGTAGTTTAATATTACAGTTCATGCCCTTAGGGATAAAGTTGAAGTTAAATAATAAACCAGCTGAAAATTCGCAATGACATAGTTAAACATAACTCTAGCACATTTTAGTCTCAAAACTGGGCTAAGTAATCAAATCTTAAATTTCGCTAGCGTGCTCTGTAGTTACGATTTAATTTATGTCTGTATTTTGCTAAGATGTTTTTATATGTAGATGTGTTGCCCGCGCTCCAAAATGGCAAGAAAAAAGCAAGGTAATTGCCCGGCTTTTACATAGTTACCCGCCGTTTAGTGCGGGCTACACGTCGTTTTATCGCGCCATTTTAAAGTGCAGTGATGTTAGCGTATGACGCGTGTATTTGTAAAACGTCATTGGTATTTTGTGAACTATTTTTGATGCCAAGAGACTTTTGTGATGCTTTCAGGGTGGCCAGAAACTTGCTACAGCTACCAATTAATCTTATAAGCACTTGTGATGTAGTAATGTAAGTAAATAAACCTATGACTGAATCTTCAAATTATAACAGGTAATTGTAACAGTGACTTTTGACCTTTTGTTAAACGAAATGTATGAACAGATATGTCATAGCACAAAATATCAGGGGCTGCATCTGCTTGCTATTACTGCATGAAGCCGAGTTCTCTATTTTGGGGTTAGAGTTGCGGGGAAGATAATTAAAAGTTTGAATGCTATGTGGCAATCCCCGTATGCGGTTTATCGTCTAATGTAATATATATATGCCTTTAGTTAGGGATTAATCGAATCGAGTATTATGTTCCTACCACGCCTAATTTGAATCCGAGCAACACAAAAGGTTCAATGCCGCCTCCAAAAGGGCATCGTGACATTTATAAAAAATAAAAACTCGTTAGTAACATGTTTTATTAAGTCATTTGTGTTTGTTTCATAAACGTTACCTACGCTTTTTTCCATATCCATGATAAATGAGATACAATTTAAAATTTTCACCGACCTTAATTTATGAATGTTCAACCAACAAAAATATGAAGAATCTCTTTTTTCAGCCTAATGTCGATACACCTGGCACCTTTATGACAGGATATAATACAGAAAATGAATAATTCCGTTTCATTTTGAAGGTAATCATTCAAGCGTTATACCTTTTGGACGTTTATTGAAAGATATGCCATGATTTTCCTTGAGTTTGAATTTAATAACAGTTCAAACACAAGTCCTTTCACTGAACTCCTGTGACTACGTCACAAGATTTAAAGTGGCTTAATTTAAAGGACTTCGTAAGACGAACAATAAGGACAATGTTCTAAGGAACATCAGATATTAGGCTTTATTAGCGTAGATTTAAAATGACACGTCCTAACCCACCTATATTAATGTAAAGTTGATAAACAGATGGGGTGATTTTGTTGGGGGGAAATGGGTGTTAAATTAAAATACCTAGTCAGAGATTATCTTAATTTCACTAGGTACCACTTCGCGTGTAAACGAAAGAGATAAAAGACGTGGTAAAGCCGTATCACGGTTATCGCGGGTTGTCATACTACCCATGCAGTAGTGCCTAAAATCTATTCAGCTTTACATGTAGTGATGGCCGTTGCCAGATTTAATGGACAATACCTACGTAATTTATTTTTAGCATTAAATATTTCTTTTTTAATTAAAATACAATTTTCGTCATATCTATTTTAGTGCTCTATATAATTAAATCAACACAGAAGTTAAGAAATTGCTAGATCTATGTTGTCAACAAGTAAACACTATAAATTCAGTGCAAGATTGTGTCAAACATAATAATTGAGTAACAACAACAATTTTCTAGGGAAATGTTAGCGTCAAAACGAAGGCTGTGCCAATGTTAATTAGTTTTAAAGATCCGAACCTTACTTTTAGGAATTGGTGTAGCTGCTAATCACTTAACTTTAAGGTGAATTTTATCGTTAAAACTAAACAAAGGTAATACAATTCAAGAGGTTCTCTAGAACCAGAAAAAGAAAAAGAAAAAGATTTCCTCTAGGAAATCTTTTTCCAGATAATGTTACAGTGTTTTTTACACTACTGCCGAACGCAATAAAAGCTGGTAACATAGTAAGTATTTAACTTAGTGGAAAAAAAAACTGTCCAATTGAGAACCTCTTCCTTTTTTGAAGTCGGTTAAAAAAGAAAAGTTAAGTGCTAAATTACAAGTAATGCCATAGTGTTAAATAAATTAATTTTGATGGCTGCAAGTATAAAACCAAAGAAAAGATGAATGGTGTAAAACAGGACACATGTAAAAATTGGAGAGAAAAGGTGTCGAACATGGCCGCGATAACGTTCTGTGTAGTAAAGTTTAACTACCTAGTTTTGCTCTATTTTTTGGCAATATAAATAAAAGTAAATTAAAACTCTTTGATCGGAAGAGGTACATCACCTCTGTAGAACTATTTTTTTCATATAATTTATGTACAATGCATAATACTGATTTGTGGGCTGTTAACTTTACTTTGAGCGCAAATATCTCAAGACAGAAGTATTTTTAACATTGAAAATGTCGCTCAATTTTCAACTAAAGATAACATCGCCTTGGTGTACTGGGTGTTGGGACTACGTGGCTGATTGGGGTTTCAAAAGACGCGTCTCTATACGGGAAGTAGACGTATATCGGGATAAAAACAAAAAAAAAACCTTTTTTGAAAATCGAAAAAAAATGAAAAATGCGGTTGTTTTTCGCCAGGTTTCGGTCAGAAAAAAATCGTATCTCGAAAGCGAAATTAGATATAGCAAAAATAAAAAAAACCCCAGAGATATGACTTTGGAACTTTAAAATATTATTGGTGGTATCACTGATGGGTTATGCAGAAGTTGTACCTTTGTGACGAGGAGAAAATACTTAGGTAATTCAGTTCAGCTCATTTGACATATTCATCGATCGTGGAAGACACGAGATCTGTAAATATTTATCGTATAAAAGTTATTTTATAAAATAATGTCCTAAACGACAATTTTAACGACAAGAAAATGAAGTAACAAAGCACAGAAGTACTAGTGAGCTCGCCTAAACAACCTGCTTCAAAACTCGTACACTTTGAAAAACACTGCTCTAGAAGAGGCTATTACGTACTTAGTTAAATCTAGTGTTCCATCCAAGAGTAATTACTGTGATGTTCGTGTAATTATTTCGCGTTGCTACAAAAACAAATCTCTTTGTGTTACGCTAGCTTTTTCTACTTTGTTCCAGATTGTTTTGTTCAAATAACAGTCTACTTGTTGAGGGTTTAAGGTGCATTTTGCAGTTGGTTTTATGGAGTAACGTTTTATTGGAAATTGAGAGCGAGAACTTGTTAGCACTGCATAGAGTATAAGAGAAATAGAAGTACCACGTGTGAACCGGTAGGGTAAGCAAAAGATTATTTTATTTTATTTAAATTTATACCAATTTTTTTGTTCATTGTTCATTGATATCAAATATTATATTAACGCTTTTACAAATATGTCAAAATATTTAAAAAAAATATCAGCTGTTTCATACAACATGGGTCGAATTGTCACTTACCACAATACCTACCGCACAGAGATAAAACTTCTTAGGAAAACACAAAATAATCATGTGACACGGTCGCCCATAGATTGTGCTGCCGCCGGAGCTGGTTCATCCACGGGCGGCGGCATAGTGAAAAGTCATGCACCCACCACCGCGCCATGTGGTAAAGCACCAATCGTAGATCGAATCTCGATTGTAGCCTTTTCTTTGTGAGTATTTACTCATCTGACAGCAGATATCCATATTCATTTATTCCATAAAATTTATTATAACATGTCAAATGCACTGCTTACAATTATATTATTTATATTACAATCCAGTTACATTACAATAACATTATTTTGTATAACGTTATAAAATTCATCAATGTCATACAATCCACAATTTATAATCCATGTTTTTAATTTACGTTCAAAGTAGCGTTCAAAGGTACAATTTGTTTGCAATTGTTTTACCTATATTCTTGGGGTTTGTTGTAGATTTAAGGACCTATTACATAGATTTAGTTGAGACCACAGACTCGACTCGCAATTATAATTTTAATATAGCAATTTATGATTTTTCGCTCAGGCACCTCTAAAATCGTTTTATTCTTTGTTCTGTAGTGTACACGGAGAGCATTTTCGATTAACTTTTTAATTTTCAGTTTACATGCTTGTGTTCGCATCGTGAAAGAATTCGTTAAAGTTAGATTGTTTTTAAGGAGTGCGGCTGTCAGGTACATTAATGTACCGTATAAAATATTATACTTTGGAATTTTTAATTTATTTTTTAGAGTTCTGTACTAAAATTGGGAAAAGATAACTTTTTTTTAATGTCAGCAATTTGTTGTTGTAATACTATCTGCCTGTATACGAGTACGTCCCACCGTCCTGGAGGGTGTATGGGTGAAGATTTAATTACACTGAGCGACATACTGTTTACTCAACTTTACGATACACTTATGAAATTTGACCAAAATTTCCCAACTATGTTACAAGCTACAAGGTTCTTCTTAGCAAACGTAGCCTTCGGCTGAAGTTACCTGAACTTTGTAATACTTACCTTAATTACGCTTGGTTCATTGTTCTATTTTGGTATTCATTCCATTAGTAATAGGTATAATAGGTAGAGAATTGCGTCGTGTGGAATCCTCATCTATATCATCGGCAGACGCATGATAGGGAAAGGCATTATAACTGTTTCATTTCGTGTGAGGTTGCCATAATTATCGCTGTATTTAAAAAACCAATTATATTTTTTTTAGGAAATTATTATTTTTACACTAACCGAATTAAAATTTTCTCCTTTTTTCATGTTCATCAATTGGTGTGGTGTAATGCATAATTATGAAGTTTTGTTTTCTATTTTTAATCAATTACGAAAATATCTAGGTACTAAAAAAATAGGACTGTAACAAAACAAAATTTAACAGAGTACACAAAAACTTTCCATCAATTTATCGACGTGCTGTTTTCATTGCAAATTCAAACAAAACATTTAGTTTTAGTTCTATAATAAACAAACGTTGCATCCACTGCAGGAGTGCAGGCAATAGTTATTTTAACGACTGTGACAATAGAAACAATTCGTCCACATTTACATTCAGGAAAAAAACACTACCTATATATTGTAAACTTGAAAAAGATATAATACAGAATACATCGCACAAAACCGGTCAAGTTCGTGTCGGATCATGCATCATAGGGATCCCTAGCTGTAAACTCGACGCGCCACACCCCGTGCTGCTATTTTGTACGGGTTGGCTTTAGAAATGCGTACCGTTGCGGACATAGGCCTCCCGCAAGGATCGCCCCAACGACCGGTCCTCCGCCCTCATCCAACGGGTTCCCGTCGCCTTCACAAGGTCATCGGTCCGCCTTGTGAGCCTACCCACGCTGCGCTTTCCGGTACGCGGTCGCCACTCGAGAACTCTGTGGTCACATTTTTTCCGTCTGGGTTTTTCACCTGATTGTCTGAAAAGAAAAATGTTTCCGTGCTTCGGATGGCACATTAAGCCGTTGGTCCCGTGTACTATCTCTGATGATAGTAGTCGTAACATAAAAACCACATCAGAGGCCGTAAGGCGGTCTGAAAAAACTCTGACACCAGGGCTCTGCCCACACGATAAGAAAGAAAGGATAGGATTTTGATCAAACTTCTAATTTGATAATAATGACGGATAGATAAATACCAATTGTCTCTTTCGACCGTGTCGTAACGATAGTAAACTCTTCCTTCTCTTACCTACTAATACTGAAACATTTGTTTAGTTTAGTATGGGCAGCATTTTCTTTTTTAGACGCTACAAGGCTTTATCAAATTGGGTGTGTTCCACATTTATTACAGTTAAACGTACCGTCCCTTGTTTCAGCTTAAATTAATGAAAGGCCACCTGGTCTGTTACGAAATACTGCTTTAATACCAAGAATTATAAATTAGGGCTAACCTAATCTTGGATTTGAATAGGGCAACTTTATGTTCTTAATCTCATCTCTCTAAATCCTTATGCCATGAAACTTTAAGAAAATGGAGGCTTGCTACAACTGCTTGCTTAAGAAGATGGTTGATAGTTGTAGTAATGTTTCTAGCCACGACAAAGGGGTTATAATCGTGAGTTATTTAATGTACGTATCGATCTTGAAATGGGAATTCCATTATGACCAATTTTTGCATAACTGAATAAACTGTGAATGGATGTATTCATAAACGTTAAAGTTGGTCGTCGAAGTATGAATTTTAGTTTAGAAATAAAAAATTCTGCTAAAAGGCTTATTATAAAATAAATATTTTTTCAGAGGACCAGCAGATAATGCTATGCGCACATTGTAAGGCTCGTGCATGTGTATTTGAACAACATTATTTTAAATAACGCTGATATGTTCTGAATTAGTCTGTTTTTCATTGATATGTAAGTATACAGGATATAAGTGACAGCCTAGCAAATACTGAAACGGTAAACTCGGGTTTAGGACCTACATCACACCGAAAGATAAATAGTCGAACACCAATTTGGTCGAGAACGAATTATAAATGATCAAAACTCAGACCATCAAATTGAACAACTTTTATTATGGAGCTACCTCAGGAAACAGTTTAGGACAGCAAATTTTTTTCGCGTTTCCTGAGGTAGGCTCCATGGCAAAAGTTGTTCAGTTAGTTGGTCTGAGTTCACCGTTTCAGTATTTGCAAGGCTGTCACTTACACCCTGTATTTTCTGTATCGTAAATGTAACAAATAGGAAAAAGTGGCTAACATTTTGCGATAAGAACAAAGGAATTTTCAAAATAATTAGCCTCTTGTTTTTACTGTTAAACGAAGGCTTTTTTCTACATAAACAAGTCAAGTAATTTAGATAAGGAACTAAAATACAACCTTTCTTTTCGACGAGAAAATGTAAAATAACTGTCGATTTGTGCAGCCTAAAACACACCCTATCTGTGGAAGGTAAAGATCAAAATGGTTTGGCAAACTGTAGACAAAAGATTTCTAAGAAAATGTAGATGAGGCAAAAATAGCCCTAAGTCCTAAAACCCCACATATCGCTTGTATTCTATCAGATCTTAAGGTTAAGGTGCTAACTACGACTAACCTATTTTCCATATTTTGTTTTATTTACTAGGGCTGCCAACAGTTGTTACATCCATTGAATCACATGAACCTTGTTAAAAAAGTCTTTAAGATGTACAACTAATTACAAGCAAACACAACATACAACAAATGAATTAACATAATTTAAGAAAGAGATCTAAGCTACGCGATTTTATATCATTTAACTTGCGCATACTTAATCTCATGACGTGTATTAGGTACCTTTCGTGGTCAAAAACCATCTTTTTATTACTAGTTTTTGCCCGCGACTTCCTCCGTGAACTTCGGAAAACTTCAACACCCCAAAAAATACATCCGTATTTTCTAATAAAAACCAATTTTTTTTAAATTTCAATGCCTATTTTATTCCTCAAAAATAATGTATATTGTTAAATCTAATTCAAATGAGTGCATTGGTATTAATATTATTAATTTAAAAGCTTTCTGGAACTCACAATTTTGATTTCTATGTTGCGTAGCGATTTTTTTTTAAATTTGTTTTCACATAGTCTTTTTGTCACTAAATAGTGCCGGTAACAGTTTAAAAGTCTAATTACTTCCCACCTCTCCTAACACAACTCCGTAAAATGACTGGGCTAGAAGTGCCGACTTGTGTGCCGATGTAATGTTGGTGGGGGTTCGTCAGTGCTTTTGAGTCTGCTTACTTTATTTGAGATCGAAGGCGCATATTGTATATTATGATCTGTATTTTCGCTGTTTACAACCAAATCAATCAATCATATCAAATCAGCCCACATCAACCCACTGCTGGGCATAGGCCTCCCGTTTATTGCCCCACTCCTCACAGTCCTGTGCCAGTCTGATCCATGTTCGGTCGGACAACCCCGCAACCCTTACAATGTCGTCTGACCAACGAATCGATTGTCTACCCACGGACTTCCTTTGTGTACAATAAAGTGTTAAAATAAATAATAAATAAAGGCTAGTAACTAGCTAGTAACGTATTTTTCAGCAATATCTTTTCTCTCGGGTGTTTGGGGAAAAATCTATCGGGTAGAATCACTGCTATAATTAATTGCCATTCAAATGATGGTATAGTTAGAAGAAATGGTGTATGGTGATTCTTGTAAAACTGGTTATAAATCTGAAATCGAACTTACTTTGGTCCTCTTTTCTATCGAGAAAATTTAATAAAATCGAGTCACTGCAGAAAGAACGTATCTACACTGTTATTTGACCTATAAATAATTTGGTTATCAAAAACCGGTTCGAAAACAGACAAAATAGGTATCACCACCTCATGGCGAATCATGTTGCGAATTAATTATTAACCTACGGAATTGGGGTATGTGTATAATATTATAATTGAATCTTTTTTGTTGTAAAAGGCATTCAAATTTTCTGTATTGATCATTAGTGTCCGACCGAAGTTTCGGTTTCGGATTCGGCCAGTTTCGGCCCAAATTTGGAGTTTCGGTTCGGTTTCGGTTTCGGCAGAAAAACGGCCGAACCTACGACCGAAACCGAAACTACGTTCGTGAGTTATCGCCCGGTCTTCGGAGGCCATCGGCCGCGTAGTGGGGAGCGTGGACTTCACTCCCCGCGCCCCTGTTTATGTCTTGCGCTGTTTTGTTTTGTGGTGTGAATTTAGAGATTATTTTCAATTTATGTTATATTATTTCCAATCGGGTAATATTATTTTATTAAGCTACCTTTTTGATGAATAATCAATTTCATTTCAATAGTTGTATAGTACAAATAAATTAAATTGCAATTTGTCACTTTTAAGCAAAACTTATATTATTTAGGTGAAAGTATACAGGGTGTAAACTTAAATGCGTTACATACAAGGTGTTACAAAAATACAAATAAACATTTAAGAGGGTGGTTTAGACCATCAAACTAAACAATTTTCACTATGGGGCCAATATCGAAATAGCGAGAAAAAATCGGATGTCCGAGCTAAATGTGGCAGCTGTTTTTTTTTTGCGTTTTTGATGTTGGTCTAAAATTTAAAACCTTTAAGAGGATTGTTTGGACTCTAAACAAACCCCTTAAATTTTTTAAATTGTTATTTTTAATTTTGTAACACCCTGTATTATTATGGGGTACTTCAGACCATCAAACTGAACAACTTTCACTATCCATGAGACCAATAAAAACAATAAATGATTCTTATTCCTATTCCAACATTGAAAAGACGAAAAAAAATCTGCTTTTCTATACATTTGGGTGGAGTGGCCGTTGACGTTTTCAATGGAGCAGCTGATTTTTTTTTGCGTTTTCTATGTTGGCCCCATCCTAAAAGTTTGATGGACTGAAACATCCTCTTTAATATGTAACGTATTTAAATTTACACCCTATATTCAGTGTTTATGTTCATGTTTATAAATATGCAGAAACTAAAGGCAGTTTAATTATTCTTGATAAAATAAATTTTAGATAGGTATCAAAAAGACTGAGATGGACACACATTATCAAATCACCTACGTGATTTGATGTTTTAAAAACTGATTTCACTGATTTTTTCTGAGTTAAAATATACCTCTCCTCACCCCATAGGTACATTGTACACACCTACCATGTACCTACCTATATGTACCTAAACTAGAAATAATGTTTTTCAAAACAACAAAACTACTAAGTAATCAGTGAATTATCAAATTAACTGCTTCTGTAAACATAAAACATATATTGGCAACTAGCTACATTGAACCAAACCTAAAAAGTGGGGACGAATTATGTCTTAAGGAAGTTTCGGTTTCGGTTTCGGATGCGGCCGAAACTGAAACAGAAACCGAATGTCGGTTTCGGTTTCGGTTGTAAAAACTAGGTTCGGTCGGACACTATATGATCATCTAACCGTCTGATTATTAAATTATTAAATAAATATGTAATTTAGAAACTAAGTATTCATGAAAATTATGAGGATTATAGAATAAATTCAGTTGAAAGTAAGTAAAAATGTGTTATAATGTAATTTCAGTGGGGTTCTGGTTTTTATTTCGTTTTACAAAAATCCCTTCGATAATAATCTACAAGATGTCCTCATTTTTCACGTCGCTTAATAAAATGAAAGAAGGCGATGTGGGTCGCATGTCTGCGGGGCGCTGATTGGATTATCTGGTGTTCCCGACACGGGGACCCATTAGATAGGCGATTGAGATGCTGTTTTATTTATATTTCATTAGAGGTTATTGTGCTAATCTAATGGGGAAAGAAATAAATTATAAATCGAAATTACTATACAGGGTGAAATTGATATCCTTGGCATCCTTTTAAACTAAGAGTCTACCCATCAAACTGAACAACTTTTACTTTGGGAGCAAACCGATCGGAGCAAAAACAAAATAAGCTGTTGCATACATTTGAGTTGAGTATGCTTTGCAGCTTAGTATAGAACAGCAGATTCTTAGTTGCTCCGATCGGTTTGCTCCCATTAGTAAAGTTGTTCAGTTTGATGGGTGGACTCTTAGTTTAAAAGGATGCCAATGATATCAATTTCACCCTGTATACGTATCGCTCTTAGCATTGTTAAGAGCACGGTAAGAGGATATAATTGTTGGCGCGCTCCATACAAACGAAGTTTAACTAGCATAAACATAAGCATATGCTCACGTCACGACTATAATCCCCGAGGGGGTAGTCAGAGATATTCTGAAAACTCAGAACATCCACGCTTCACTAGTAGTACTGAAACTCTGTCCAGTGTGTGTGTCAAGTTTAATTCTAATTAGGATATTTGATATTTACCAATTAAAGTCAATGATTTTTAGGGTTCCGTACCCAAAGGGTGAAAACGGGACCCTATTACTAAGCCTAGGTTGTCCTTCCGTCCGTCCGTCCGTCTGTCCGTCCGTCTGTTCGACTGTCCGTCTGTCCGTCCGTCCGTCCGTCTGTCCTACCTATTTAGGGCTGTAACTTTTGAACCGTAATAGCTAGATAGCTTGAAATTTTCTCAAAATATGCGTTATGTAATAAAAATGGCAGAAAGTTAAAAATTAAGGGGGGTTTTCAACAAGAAACTAGTGTTTATCAACGTTTTTTCTTCACGCTCTGTAGTAAAAACAGTAATACATACAAGCGTCAAACTTAGCGTGATTATAGAGCAAACTCTACAAAATAACAACAAATACTAAAAACCGGCCAAGTGTGAGTCGGTCTCGCGCTAAAGGTCCCGGACAAAAAAAGATTTTTTTCTAAGTTAATAATGTTGTACAGTTTTTGAGAGTTACGCGGTTATTATTTAATCTAGAATTAAACATTTTAACGGGTTCTTACCGCGTTTTGGTAATTGTGAGTTCCCGATATTTCGGCAGTGTTACAACTGCCAAAACGCGGTAAGAACCCGTTAAAATGTTTAATTCTAGATTTAATAATGTTGTGTTCTGTGGTGGTGTGGTACGGAACACTCGGTGCGCGAGTAGCCCGACTCGCACTTGACCGGTTTTATTTTTACACACAATCTCGAAACTAGTCTTTCTGCCTGGTAAATACAGCATCACTTATGATGCGCCAAACTTTATATTAATGCTCAGTGCTCAAGTGAAGAATTCCTAGAGACCAATCGCGCTAAATAAATCTCCACTGAACCGTGATTGGACCGAGTGCAAACCATAACTTGACACATTCGGTATCGCGCTAATCATTTGACAGCCGTTAGAGCCGTTTTGACAGATCGCTCAGACGTTAAAGAACAGTATAAGAGAGTATCTATTACTACATAGTTAAAGGCTGTCAGTCATATAGTAAATAAGTCAAGTTTAGCGCGATACGGAATTCTTCACAGTTGAATTGGAGTGCAATGTGATTAGAACTGCAATTGGATTAGGATTGAACTTCGATTTTTAAATTAACACGATACCCTGGCAATAGTGGCCAAAGTATGCACGGCGACACATCAAGCTATACAAAACCAACATAAGCTGGCCGCGCGACGTTATACGTTACTCGACCTACGCGCAGCCAGCTTATGTTGGTTTTGTATAGCTTGATGTGTTGCCGTGTGTACTTACTCTTAGATATCCGTTAGAGGAAACTTTTGAATCTACCATTGTTGGAGCGTTGATTGTACAGGGTGTTAAGGTAAACGGTTGCATTACTATAGGTGGACCAGAATCTGATGAAAACGGCGGATTTGTTAAAAAATAATAAAAATTTCAAAAAGTTAAAAATTAAGGGGTTTCTCAACAAGAAACTAGTTTTTATCAACGTTTTTTCTTCACGCTCTACCGTAAAAACGGTAATACATACTAGCGTCAAACTTAGTGTGATTATAGAGTTAACTCTACAGAATAACAACAAATACTAAAAACCGGCCAAGTGTGGGTCGGTCTCGCGTTAAAGGTCCCGGACAAAAAAGTTTTATTTTCTAAGATACTAATGTTGTGTTCTGTGGTGGTGTGGTACGGAACCCTCGGTGCGCGAGTAGCCTGACTCGCACTTGACCGGTTTTATTTCATTTCATCAGATTCTGGTCGACCTATATAAGGGGTGATTGTACCTATGATACTGAACAACTTTCCCTAAGAAACCTATCGGAAAACAGCAAAAAATAATTTGAGCTTTCCATACGTTAGTTGCAATCAGCTGATCGAATGTTTGCATGAAAAGTTGATTTTTTTTTGCGAATTTCCCTTTTTTCAACCGGAAAGTTGTTGCGTATCATGAGTATAATCTAATCACCCATTAAAGTTACTGTTTACTAGGCCACCCTGTGTGTATTTTGGCTAGTGTAAATGAAACTATGATATGACTATGATAACGCCATCTAACAGAACAGATCCGCGACAAAATTGCATAACGTGCCTTTCGAAGCACGGAAGTAAGATCGGTGTTATATGTGCCGAAATAAATCTAAACTATTAAAAACTGTAACAGAAAATTACAAAAAAAAGTTACGATGTGGTTTTTAGGTATCCCTGATTCCAAATCACCAATTTTTGGATTTTTTGTCTGTTTGTTTGTGTGTTTGTTTGTTTGTTTGAACGAGCATCACGCAAAAAAGTACTTAACCGATTTTGATGAAACTTTTTTTATTTGATAGCTTATGATCTGACTTAAAATCTGGTATATAATTTGTGCGGACGAAGTTGCGGGTAAAAGCTCGTTATTTATAAAATAGCCAGCGATTAGCTAACCATTATTATTATGTATAATTCAAAGTTAAAATACAAACCAAAATGTCCTTCATTACGAAACACTGAAAGTTCAAAACAGTTTATCTCAGAATACCAGAGCCTTTGTGTACAAACAATCTAGTAGCTCAAACAAGTTTAGACTCTAACTCCATATTAATAGAGTATTTACATAATAACTAACATCGTTTAACTAACCATTTGTAATCATGTTAACTCTACGATATTTACTACGCTGTAGCTTGTTACGCCTCGTAGCTCGTAGCATGTTTCGTAGCAAATTGATGAAGGTTTGACTATGTTAGGTATATTTCTTTGAATAGTATAATAGTTAAAGAGTAAATCAATATTTTTAGGGTTCCGTTCCCAAAGGGTGAAAACGTGAAAACGAACGGACGGACGGACGGACGGAAAACGTAGCCTTAGTAATAGGATTCCACCTATTACTACGCCTACGTTTTCCGTCCGTCCGTCCGTCCGTTCGTCCATCTGTCCCATCTATTTGGGACTACAACTTTTGAACTGTAAGAGCTAGATAGTTGAAATTTTCACAGAATGTGCGTTATTACGGCGGATTTGTTAACAAATAATAAAAATATCAAAAAGTTAAAAATTAAGGGGGGTCCTCATACAAGGAACTAGTTTTTATCAACGTTTTTTCTTCTCGCTCTATGGTAAAAACGGTAATACATACAAGCGTCAAACTTGGTTTAATTATAGAGCAAACTCTACTGTATAACAGCAAATAATAAAAACCGGCCAAGTGTGAGTTGTTCTCGTGCTAAAGTACCCGGAGTGAAACAATGTTTTGGTGTGGTACGGAACCCTCGGCCTCGGTGCGCGAGAAGCCAGATTTGCACTTGACCGATTTTTTATTTATATTAAACTAACTACTATCTGACCAAAGATTCATCGAAGACCAAAAACCATCGTTGTATTGTATCTGACTATTTTCTATGAACGACAGCCAAGTGTCCCAAGGTGTGGTCACAGTTGTTTATTCAATGATTTTAACATTTTCGTTTTGACATTTATAAAAAAATCAACTAACGAAAGTAATTTCATTAAGTCAGAAAATGTATTAAAAAATAGCGATCAGGCACGAAAGGTTATAAATTGCTCGCATGACAGACTCGGTACCACTTTAACTCACTTAGTTTTCGCTCATAAATACAAAAAACAACAGTGTTTATTGTGATACACAGGTAAAATAATATGATAGTACAGGAGTAAAATGTATCTCCGTGGCCTACAAAATATACAGGGTCCTTCTTAATATGCTGATATTCTTAATAAACTGAACCACTTTCTTCACGGGGCCAACATCAAAACCGCAAAAAAAAATCAGCTGTCCCATACATTTGGCTCGAGTAGGTTTGCAGTTTTGTATGGGAACAGCTGATATTTTTTTCGCGATTTCGATATTGGTGCCATAGAGAAAGTTGTTCAGTTTGACGGTCTGACCATCTCCTTAAAAAAGTGTCAGCGTATTAAGAAGGACCCTATATAGGTGTGGGAATGGAACGTAAAAGTATGAGTGTAACGGAATGCAGATAGTGTGAGAGGGATGACAGATAGAATTCAGCGTGGTATGATAGGGATGAAAGATGTGGGACGAATGACAGGCCAGGTAAGAGAGGAATGGGAGACAAGGTGCATATGTGCGAGAGAGATGAAAGATAGTGTGGTGTAGTAGGAAGCTGAGAGGAGGGATGTCTCTTTGATGTGGAAGATGGACGGACGATGGTTGTTTTTAGAAAAGAAAAGTCTATACAACGTGTTAATCAATTAACGCAAAACTAGAAAGTAGTTTGTTCAGAATCGAGAGCAGAATCGAATTGTCATGGTTTCAACAATAATTAAAACATTTATTTCTATTATAAACACAAACATTTGATATTTACGTAAGAATGGTTTCAACATAGGTCATTTTTTCAAAATATTAAATAATTTGTCTACAAAATTTAAAATTTTCTGAACCCGATGTCCACCCACCGCACGAGCACACTCACCCTACTTACTACCAAAACAAGATTATTAAAATGCATCCATGAGAACGTTAGCGCTTTCTTTCAGTGCTGAAATGTTAACAAATCATTTACGCCTCAAAACTTAAAATGCGAATAACTTAAAATTTTAACTATAAAAATAATTAAATTATTGTTTCAATCTAATTATTGTGTTATAAATCAGTTGGGGTGTATGAGATTTTGCGCTAATTCAATTAATTTTACACGTTGTATAAAATTATTATAAAACGCTATGCTCTCGGAGGATTATTAAAACGAAGTTTATCGAGTCATTCAGCTTGTTTTGCTTGCTACAATCCACATAGGTATTGTTATACCTGAAAACCTAATAAGATTTTAGGAAATGCACGACAGGGTAATTTTTTTGTTTTTTTAATAAATAAATAAATATCTTGGACAATGTCACACAAATTATCTAGTCACATTTAAAGTACCAGAATCTAGCCTGGACTTGTATTATGATGACTAGACAACGATATAGAATACATGTATAGATACAAACATCCATGACTCGGGTACAAATATTCATATTCATCATACAAATATTTGTCCCTTACGGGCACAGCAGACAGGTTCACTACCGACTGTGCTACCGGGCTGTCAATTAATTAACTACTTATTATGAAATCAATAATACAAAACATTAAGCAATTTCATTTTCTTGTTTGTCTTTAGTTTTATCTTACACTAGTATAACAACAAAAAATTGTTATTATTATAAGTATTATGCATGCGTTATGTTTGTGCTAAGCCTAATTTTTTTATGCAGTCGTTTTTCGTTTTTCGTAAGCCGTGGTGGTCCCGTGGCGAGTAACCTTGCCTGCCGTACAGGAGGCGATGGTTCGATCCCCGTCCAGGCCGACTCGTACCAATGAGTTTTTCGGAATTTATGTACGATTTGTAACACCACTGGCTTTTCGGTGAAGGAAAACATCGTGAGGAAACCTGCATGCTTCAATTTCGAGGCATGTATTGTACCTACTGTCCATTACAAGTGGCGACGGGCTCACTCCCCGTCACACTGGACAGAGTTTCGGTACTACTAGTGAAACGTGGATGTTCTGAAGTTTCAGAATATCTCTGACTACCCTCTCGGGGAACATAGCCGTGAGCATATGATGATGATGATGATGATGTTTTTTTTATTTTTAAGTTTAAATTAATTGCGTTTTTATGTCTAGCACTGCATTTCTGTAGTTTTTAGTTCCAACGTCAAGTACTTTGTTTAGTTAGTAAGGTAGGTAGTATTCCAATTTGAAGGATTGTTTTTTAAGCAAAAACACATTTTTGAGAAAAAAGACGACAGACCCTCGTATTGCGCGAACATCGCATCGTGCGAATGACTCCAGTGCAGTCAGACTTAAAATGTGACTCGAATTTTATTTTTACCCGACTGCGGCAGAAGGAGGGTTATGTTTTTCGAGCGTATGTATGTATGTATCTATTTATGTATGTATGTATGTTTGTATGTATATTTCTTTGGCACGGCCTACAGCCTAAACGACTTGATAGATTTCGACATATGAGGTGTCGTTAGATTTGTAAAAATCGTGAAAGTGACATAGGCTATATTATTTTATTATGGAGTCTGCGAATTAAAAAAAAAAAGAGGAGAATAAATTTTTTTTTTGCGAAAAATTACAATATGGATATCAAATGAAAGCTAGTAAACAGACAATTCCAAATATATATATTATAGTAATTTTATGCTACCATTTCGACAGAACACTAAAAAGTATGAAATAAACTAAATTATTAAGAAAAACAAAAAACCCGACTGCATAAAAAAACTATTAACTGAAAAGAGAAAAACAAGCTCTATAGTCACTAATCAGCTATAACAACAACCGCTAGTGTCAAGTAGCTTGTGAGAGTGTCCATCCTAATCTCAAGGATTTGTTGAGTAGATATAGTGGAACCGCGCGAACACGAATGACAACCGCTCGCGGCAATACTTGCAACGTGACTCCAAAATACAATTTTATTCGTTCAATTCAAAAGTTTAAACTTTTGGCAGATGAAACCGTCACTTTGCGAACTAATCTAGTCTGATCACTAGTTACATCCTTGTTACATCTCAATAATTGCCATTTAAATTGCAATAGTCATTTAATTATGAATTAAATTACTATTTTTTTCGTAACTATATTATATGAATGGATTCACATTCATTATAAGCTACGTCAAAATTATGATTTCCAGTTTAATTGAGATTTTATAGTGAAATTAAAGCGAGTTGCAATAGTAACTCGGTCAATCACGGCACGGTTGGCTTCAATCTATAATAGATCCTATATGAACCGCTGCACAATGGGTGCTGGCAAATGGCAGGTCATCGACATGTCATTTTGTGCGTTGCGATAGACGGTAATTATTATGAAACGATCCATCACAGAGTGACATCACTTCGTCCCCTGCTCGGAAATATATATATATTTTTTTTTAATTACTGGTAGGGTTGCTCATGACCTCAATCTAGTCCTTAGGACAAAGATGGGGTCGAAGATGCAGATACAGTACACATACACGAAATAGGCCTAAAACTTTGATTAAAAACTTTTCGCTTACGCTGAAACAAGCTCTAAAATAAACCCTAACTAAGATCGGCTTGTGTTGTTATCGAAAAATTTACTTAACCTTTTATAGGCGCTATGAAGGATTTCGTTTGCAAAATATGCAACCTATTGCGGTTTGACTTCTGTTATTTATTCTTGAGCTTACAGGAATGTATAGTTTTCATGCCGGTGGGTATTGAGGTTCAAAATTTTTTGTGACAACGCCTATTTTATGTATGGAATTTAAAACATTCTTTTTCTAAAACCTGTCGCGTGGAGTATCAAATGAAACTGCTTCATGAGCTGACTGATTATAAAAATATGCTAGGTACCTACATCATTACATTTCAACCATATGTTTTCATATAATGAGGGCTTGACTTTATTCAAAAGATATCGTAAGGTAAGGAGAAATACCTTTCCTCTAATAACTAATTAGCATTTTTGTTCGTTGTATTTCACTCTACACATATTCCTTTATTTCATTTATAAATGTACGGTCCTTTAAGGACGGAGACAAAAAATATAACCGCGTCGCGTCGGAACGGTTGTCGTTGTAGAGAAGATGCGGCCAGAAACTCTACATAATAATATAACACGACGTATTGTATATACAGGAATACATTATTTATATCCTATTTAATTGAATAATTGATACTATATTATAGTAAACTATAAGCTAGCGACAATCGGACCCAAGCATTTTTATATCATTTAAATCATCACCCAGTTTATAATTTTATTATGCTTTTTAACAGAGGACTTTTTAGGGTTCCGTGGTCAACAAACCGTAGTATAAAACAAAAAGCGCCCTTCTAAGTCCATACCTATATTGTGACGGAGAACAACTACGGAGCCCTACACTGCGCGTGGCCCGACACGCACATGGCCGGTTTTTTTATCTGAATTTTATACATGTTTGCGGAAAGATTTAAAATAGTATCGGATATTTTTATTATAACAGCGGCAGCGTATACAGTGACCCATGAAAGATGTGTCGTGTTGACCCCTCCTAGATATTTCCGACTTTCAAAAGTGTGAAAAAAGTGAATCAGGGACAGGTAAAAACCATGTCGTAATTTTTTTTTTTGTAAATATTTTCAATGTACAGACAGATTTCTGTTACAGTTTTATAATAGTTTAGATGTTTTCATAAATAAACTGTCCATAAACTGTTAAAATATGAATAAGCGAATCACGACAATGCAGATCATAATATAAAGCTAGAGTTGCCCGTTTCTGTAGGATAAAGGTTATCTTATTCTGACAACAGAAAAAATTATAGATAGTGGTATCTTTGTTAGTCGTTAATTTGAAGATGCCGACAGCATCTTGTTTCTTTCTATAGTCTTTATCTTTTCTTTAAAGGTAAATAACAAAAAGACCCATTATAAGGTCAAACAATCAAGTATTCAAGAATTTCTTCGCTCACTCTCAACTTTCGTGAAAGGGAACTAAAACTAAAGGGTTGGATAAGGGTGTTTTGGAATTCGATCTCTAAGGGACGGACGGATCAACAACTTTTCCAAATTGGTATAGTGCGAATTCCATTCCACTAGACGACGTTTTTATTTGAAACGAGACTGTGAATACATACTCTATATACATCATACATAATTGAAAATATAATAGAATTGAATCGAACAAGATAATATCGTTACAGGGGCATTACTCCAATTGTTCTACGGACTACGGGACTTCAAAGTCAGTACCTATTCAATAATAGTACATTACTGCAGCGGCCAGCAACAGAGGCATTGATGGACGAACGTGTAAATGTGGGCCGAGGCGAAGCCGAGGCACACATACGCAAGTCCATCAATGCCTAGTTGTGGCCAAGGCTTGTATAGTACTTTTCTCAAATAATGCGCGGAAATGAAAACAATACATTTTCTCAAATAATTCGCGGAAATTTAAACTCTTTTCAAAATCAATGACGAACAACGAACAACAATTTGTTTTTTTTTCAATAAACAGCTTTCTATTTGCAAGACAGTTCGAAATTTAAATAAAACCTTTGATGAGTTACCTCCTTGGTCGCCATGTTTCGGAGTAAAAGATCGTTCCATTTTTAAATTACACGACAGATATGAGTTTAGTATTAAAGTTTAGCATGTAATTTATTTGGCCGCTAAACACGACAGATATGGATTTTCATACAACATTGCCGGCCGCTGCGCGCATGTATTTGGCCAGTACAGCAATTTCGATTTATCTCGAAGAAGGTTGTCAAAATAATGCTCACATTTCCAAGCATGTTTGAGAAAAGGAAGATATCGAATCTTTTTTTGAAGCTACCACCGCGTCGCGTACTCGCGTCGGAACTTGTTGTCGTTGTAGAGAAGATGCGGCCAGAAGCGGTAGAGCAGCGGTAGAGACGTTTTCGTTGGATCACTGTCGCTACCAATTTTTATTATCACTGTTATTACTAAAAACCTCTATCACATGAGCTGTCCTAGTTCTGTTGTTTACATAGTCTCGACCGATGCGCCGGCATTTTTTTTAATTTTTTAGTAAATTTCAACCTTCTAATTATTAATTAGATCAAAAAACGGCTTCTCATGATCAACATTAAAGCGCATGCTCTAGTGAACAGCGAACATAATGGCAGCGTAAAGTATAGCTAGATATATCTTCAGGGGTCGAGTGTCCTGATATTCTAACGTCGCTCCAAATTAACTTCCATTCACACACAAGAGTTGGGCTTGTAAATACGCGATTGACATTCATTTGTGGAGTAACAACTTAAAATTTTCCACACATACAGGATTCATTTTAAGTCAGTGAGGATACTTTAATTAGAATTGTGAACAACTTCCACACTAGAGCCAAACAGGAAATCGCGAAAAAATCTGCTGTTCTCACCGACATAATTACTCTAGGCTATTCCATACATTTGAGTCGAGTAGGTTAATGTATGAAACAGCTGTTGTTTTTCGATTTCGAAGTTGGCTCCATTGTGAAAGATGTTCAGCTTGATGAGTAGAATTCATGGTCAAAGTATCTGCAGCGATTAAAAATGTACCCTGAAATAAACTCACTAACTATTATAATGCCGTGGGTGGACAGAAATATTGCTACAACTGTCTTGCGGGCAGTTGTCGCAAGGTTCACTTTTAGCACATTGAAGGTGGTACGAAGTGTAAATTGGTGATATGCAGGGTCCAACTTGGTTTTTTAGTGGGATGGTTGATGATAACATCGAACCGGTTGGTGTAATGGTTACCACGCCGGACTGCCAAACCAGGGTCCTGGGTTCGAATCCCGGTTCGGTCATGGATGTTTATATGTTTGTGCCGTTGTTGTATGGTTTCCATAATAAACAGCCTATAAATAGTGCTTTCTTGGGATCATTACAATGTATGTGCCTGTGAGCGTTATTTATTTATTTATTTATTTATTTATTTAACTAAATAACTTTCTCTAAGGGACCAAGCGTCGAACGCGAAAAAAAATCTGCTGTCCCATTCATCTGGGGCGAGTAGAATTGCAGTTATGTATGGAACAACAGACTTTTTCAGGAGATCAGATCAGTTTGGAAAAACTCATGAGCACGTATGGAGGGAAAGAGAGGTAGAGGAGGCATGCCTACGAGATGGACTGATGTGGTGAATGAAATTACCGAGACAACACTACAGGCTATGCTCCAAATTAACTACCATTCACACACAAGAGTTGGGCTTGTAAATACGCGATTGACATTCATTTGTGGAGTAACAACTAAAAATTTTCCATACATACAGGATTAATTTTTAGTCAGTGAGGATACTTTATTTAGAATTGAACTGTGAACAACTACAGCATACAGGGCCCAAGATCTAGAAGAAGAAGAACTTTTCACCCTCAAAACACTGGATAAAAAACCTTACACCTCAGTCACCTAGTACGATACAGATAGATAGAAATAAGGTATTTCAATCTAAGCCCACGCCCACATCGCTTAATAAATAACAGTTAAATAACATAGCTTAAAAATTACGCCTCGTCTGGACGAGATGGCCTATCTGGATAGATGGCGTGGAAAAAAGGTGTTTTCCATTATTTAGTTCACGCAAAACTTCAGACCGTTTTTAATGAATTGCGGAAACGGAAACGGCGACCCAACGTGACTCGACTTAAACTCTTGATTAACATTCTATTGTTACCTAACTTATATAACGAAAGCTTTTATGGTAGGTATAGGAGCCGGGAGAAAAATATATATACCCTCGTTATTTTGTTCAGATGCTTTTTTCTTAGGAGCCATACATTGTACTTAAATTAGTGCTGCACCGAATACGAATATTTGTAGATATTCGCCGAATTACAGCCAAATATTTGTATTCGGCTAATATCAAGAAGACATTCGTAATGAAATGTTTTCGCAAAATCCGCTTAATTTGCGTCATGAAGACATTCATTTTCATACGCTGATAACACTGAAGAAATTGTCCCCGAATTAGCATTGAAGTCTTAAATTCCAAATGACAGCAAAGCATACGCTGACGACTATATTCTCCAAGGAGGTAATAGAAGATACATAACATAAACAATAGGGATGATGACAATAGTAGATTACACACCGAGGCAGTGCCGGATTTAGAGGTCTGGAGGCATCGGAGCAACAAAGGAGTGGAGGCCACCTGGCCCCAAATCATTTTCCAACTAAAATTTTCCAATTTTAAGCTAATATAAATTACATAATAATCGAAAGAACAAAAATAAAGAGTCGAGATACGGAATCGAATACTCAACCTCCGAGGCTGCGGGCGAGTACGACCCCACTCAACCCCTGAGACATTGGGATACTCCCTCAAGATGGGGAGTAAATTGCAAGTGCTTATCAGGGCCATTAGATTTTGATATTTTACTGATTGCCTGATTGGAGTGAACAAATATAGATCGATGATTTCTGTTAATATTTAATATAATAAAGTAAAATGCGAAGAAAAATATCAAAGGAACAGTTGTTTACTAGTGTTTACTAAATGAATGAATGACATTTTTTCTTCCGAAGTCTCTATTGTGGGGGTCCCTCTTTTGTGGATGCCTGGGGCCGTAGCCCCGGTTGCCCTCCCCTAAATCCGGCCCTGCACCGAGGGCAGGAAAGTAAGAAAGGTCTCAGATCTCATGTAATTATTGACAGGCGAAGCCGAGCGTTACAAACATGTGATCCGAGGCTTTCTTATTTACTACCCGAGGTTAGTACACTATTTTTCTCCCTGAAAATGAAAAAATGAAAGGTGAAAATTATTTTTATTACTTTTTTATAAAACTCTTTGATATCTTAAACACTAAAGTTAAATTAATTTTTGAATATCTTTAAAAATAACTGAAATATTATAAGTGTTCAAAATTTACGATTAGAGCGAGAGTAGTAGATGTACAACAAAAGTGACGTCATAATTTAGTACAAATCATGACGACGTGTCATACAAACACCCTTGCATGAAAGAGATAGAGGATGATAAAAAACATTTTTCAATAGCTTATAACGTTTTGTTTTCTATTCAATTGTAATTTCGTTTGAACATTTTGCTATTAAATTAATTGGTCACAATATATAATAGATTTCCAGGATCAGTCATCATTCCATTTCACTAGCAGTGCCCAAACTTTGTTAGATTGGTTTCAGAGTCACGATTACGCCGGCGCGGGTGGTAAGCAACGCGGGCCACGGGATAGGTGTATGCCTTGTATCGTTTCACAGGGAAAACTGACCCATCATAATGCGAACCGTGACCCGTAATCGTGACTCTGAAGCCAGCCTAAATGTGCATGCTATGCTTATGTTGTTTCCTACCTTAGATATCTCTATTCCGGATCTTATACTATAAAAATTAAGTTATCCTAGAAAGGATTTTACGACTCCAGTCTGTCTTGAGTTTTATGATCCGTCCAAAACTTTTAGTTTTTTGATTTAGATGTGAAATATAACAGTAGGACGACAAAAGGAAATAAGAATTTTTATAAAATTGGTGTTATGGTATTTGCTGGAAAAATGAATTTCGACTGCCAAAATGTGTTTTTGAGTTATCTACTAATCTACACTAATATTATAAAGAGGAACGATTTGTACCTATTTTTGTATGTTTGTATGTTTGTAATGAATAGGCTCAAAAAGTACTGGGCCGATTTAAAAAATTCTTTCACCATTAGAAAGCTGCATTCACCCTGAGTAACATAGGCTATATTTATTGCTAGAAAAGATTAGACGTCCACCCGTGCGAAGCCGGGACGAGCCGCTAGTTTTAATATTAATATAGTTCGCAAAATATAAATTTAATATTACCTACACTTTACATAAACATCCATCATCATCATCATCAATTTAATAAAAAAATGTCGCTAATTTCAAAGCCCCAACCCCACAACAAAACACGCGTGTTGGGCAACGCGACGTAGTGACGTCACCAGGCCAGGGCAGGCCGTCGCCACGTGATCGTGTCACATGATGGATGCCTGTAAGCTGTGCGTTGTGATTGTGCACGCCATTGTTTTGGGTTTACTGAGGCTTAAGTTGTTCATAAACTGAAGTGCATGCAACGCGCATGCGTCCGCGTGGACTGGAAAAAATGGATCTAACGAAAATATTTTTTTAAAGTGAAACATTTTATGGGAGGACTTTGTTTAGATCCGCAACCTTTTCGTGTGACGGAAGTTCGAAATTTAAATTTGACAGGTGCAGAGGTTCACTTCTGCTGGGCGTCCCGTGACAGCCAACTTTTTTTACATTCATTGTTTGTCATCTTTCTAGAAAACTGGCATAATCTCACAACATAATTATTGAAGTGAAAACTTCTTTAGCGGCGTTGTGCACTTTTTGGTATGGGTAAAGAATGTTAAACTCGCGTCAGTACCATGACGTCACCCTGATCTGAGCTGATCGAAAATTGGTCAGACATATCCCCCTCTCTTTCTACCGCGCGGCGAAAATTCCTGCTGTTTCGTTTAAGCCCCCTCTCTTTCTACCGCGTGGCGAAAATGTATGCCTGTTCCTGCTGTTTCGTTTAAGTGGCATAAATTGTCATGTTTGTGTACGATAGCGCAATAAATGAATACCTATTGTATTATACTTTTATATGTTCAAGTTTTCACTTCTGCCGGCACTCCCGGGGTGCAATTGCTTTTTTTACTGCTTCCTTACTATTGAGCATTGAAGTTTCGGTATGGAATGACGTTTCAAAGGATAGTTCAAAAAATTTAGAATGCACTTATTAAAAAACTATTCCCCAAGAAATAATTTTGATATCCACCTGTCTATAATGCAAAACACCAAAAAGAAACAAAGAGAGGCACTTGTTTACTATTATAAAATCAAATAATCTAATGTATTTATTTTGCAATTCGACGATTTTAAGAATACCTAGTGATAAATTAAGTAAAGCATGTTTCATGTAAATTGATCTAAATCATTTACCTACTTTCAATGGAATCTAAAAAAAAATCAAGTTCCGCTATACTTACTTACATGCCGCGAAACCACTCCGCTTCGACAATTTTTACATAATTAATACGAGAAAAAGTACGCCAAAAGTTCATAAAATCTCAACAAAATATTTCTATCAAAACTTGGCAAAGCAACGAATTGAATTTAAATTTTAAAGCGATGAAACTTGAAGCATTTTTCATTTGAAAATATGTTGGGCTCGTAGACACTTTATGAACACGACATTTTCTCTTGCAGACGTCGACAGCTCCGAACAGAAGGTGTCGATCATGCTGAACAGCGAAGAATCCGAATTGTATTTCGTGAACTGCACTAGCACAAAGGTAATGTACTATATTTTATTATACCAGCTATTATTTCTAGAGGGTGGGAGTGTAGACAGTTTCATTACTTTAAAGGATGATTGTACACAGATACTACACCAACTTTACCAAAGGAACTTATAGGAAATTGCAGAAGATATAAAACCCGTGCATTCCAGCAAGGGAACTTGCACCAAAATTATAATGAGAAATTACCTTAATAATTTAATAATAATAGTTGTGAATAGAACATTACTGAAAGATTTATTGTAAAGATTAAATTTTTTACGAAATATTTCAATTAGAAGTTACGTGGATCGGAACGCAATTTAAAACACCAGTCAGCGCAAAGTGACGTCACTCCTTAAGCCAGCCTGCGTAACATGACAGAGGTGAGAGAGACACAGGTAACTTCTAAACGTCAAATTATCTCCATAGTATCTCACTCAACTTTGACATATAGTAGTGACCTGTGTCGCTCTCACCTCTGTCATGTTACGCAGGCAGGTTGTCAATTAGTAGTTAATTAGAAGAGTATATTATATTGCTGTACGTTTGTGATGAGCTGCACGCGTCATGATTAAGGAGTGACGTCACGTCATAGTGAACGTTTTGGCGTGGAGTTTGAATAGTCAACTTTTGATTTGCAATAAATATTTGATTTGTGCATATTTTAACATTTTTGTTTTTGGTATATTTATGTAAGCCTTAAATCTTTATGATAAACTAAAAATATTAATCTGTGCAAGTTCCCCATTCTCTAAGCGCAAACATCAGCACAATCGTAACTTTATCGTTGAAACATCGGCGAGCGGGCAATTTGGTAATTGGTATTCGCTAAAGTTCATTGTGTCATATTCATATAATTACTTATATTCATGTTTCGTCCTCGAGATTCGCATAAAACATCGACAATATGAAGGATGTGAGATTTGTGAGCTCATTGATGTTTTTGACAACGATGTGACGATGATGCTTAGAGAAGTGTATTCCAGATATTACAGAACTCGATATTTACGGGGATTCCGCGAACCCAAAAAGTATTCTTAATTTTTACTACACACAGGCTTAGCATCGGCATTTTTTGATTCGGTGTTTAGTCCAAAAGTTAATGAGAAACCAGAAAACTATCTACAGTCCTTTTGTGACTTTGAGTTACTTATCTATATTGATCAAAGACATGATAAGCTTAGTTTATCAAACTTTCTCCAGCCGATAAGTCGTTCTTAAGAAAAAGAAAATCCATACATAATGTAACCTCATTTGTTAGAATTAGATTAGGTTTTTTCGTCCGAAAGTTCGACCGACTGAACCAGCTTAACTTGGCACCTGCGTGAAAAGGTTTACCTGAACTGACAGGTCACAAGTCTAATTTCACGTAAGTTGCGTTAACACTGGATCACCGATCAACAAACAAAGTTAAAAAAGTCACCTTCAATAATTCCATCATTCACAGGAGGAAATAGAACGATCGGAACCTCCAGATGCATTCGTCGTGATCTACTCCGTGGTGGACAAGGCATCGTTCCAGAAGGCAGAGCAGGAGTTAGCCAGGTTGATAGACTGTGACATGCTGAGAGCACGGCCTGCGCTACTGGTGGCCAACAAGATTGATCTGGCGAGAAGCAGGGCCGTCTCAACCCAAGGTAAGATTAACTTTCTTCTAAAAGACAGACCAGGTGATAGCCAGGTTGATGGACTGTGACATGCTAAGAGCACGGCCCGCGCTACTGGTAGCCATCAAGATTGATCTGGCGAGAAGCAGGGCCGTCTCAACCCAAGGTAAGATCAACTTTCTACTAGAAGATAGACCAGGTGATAGCCAGGTTGATAGATTGTGACATTGTGAGAGCACGGCCTGTGCTACTGGTGGCCAACCAGATTGATCTGACGAGAAACAGGGCCGTATCAACCCAAGGTAAGATCAATTTTCTTCTAGAAGATAGACCAGGTGATAGCCAGGTTGATAGATTGTGACATTGTGAGAGCACGGCCTGTGCAAAACCTGCCTGCCTGCCTGTGCCTGTGGCCTGTGCCTGGTGGAAAATCAGATTGAGCTGACGAGAAACAGGGCGTCTCAACCCAAGGTAAGATTAACTATCTTCTAGAAGACAGGCCAGGTTGATAGCCCAAGTCCCAACCCGCACTTTGCCGGTTTTTTTAGGAATAAAAAAAAAGGTAAAATGTCTGCTGACCTAAATGATTTGACCGTAGCGCTCTTTTAACGTGAACTAATCGGTATCTATTCTGGAATACGGTCAAATTACTCGGAAGAAATTAAAAACTACTCCTGAACAAAGTGTTGGTAAAGTCCTCAGAACAAAACAATGAAGAAACTGACAATAGCCAGCAGAACGAACTAAAACTTTTTCTCAAGAATTAAGTCTCTTTTGATTATAAATTATATTTAATTGTCACAATTTTATTAAACAATTTCCATAAAGGAGTCAGCAAAAGACGTAGTTATTTCATGAAAAGCATCAAGATTTTTAATTTCGTTTTCCCCTCGAATCTTATTTGAAATTCCATTGGTCCTAAGAGGGAAAATATTAATATCTGTGACCCCAAACCCCACACAAAACATCGAAGTTTTGCTCAATTACCGGCCGATTCTATTCGAATAATATACTATAAGAGTAGCTAAATTCTACTTTGAAATTCGCACTTAGTCGTAATGCCATAAAGTGGGGCACAAGAACGTTTGCTGAGGACAAATTTATTCCCTTATTATCCGCTATTATGGAAGTAAATTGATTTCCCCGATGGCCTGCGACCAATGTCTCGGAGAATCGTTTTTAGGGTTCTGTACCCAAAGGGTGAAAACGGGACCCTATTACTAAGCCTACGTTGTCCGTCCGTCCGTCCGTCCGTCCGTCCGTCTGTCCGTCTGTCCGTCTGTCCGTCCGTCCGTCCGTCTGTCCTACTACCTATTTAGGGCTGTTACTTTTGAACTGTAATAGCTAGATAGTTGAAATTTTCTCAGATTATGCGTTATTACAGCGGATTTGTTAACAAATAATAAAAATGTCAACAAGTTAAAAATTAAGGGGGGTTCTGAACAAGAAACTAGTTTTTATCAACGTTTTTTTTCACGCTCTATCGTGAAAACGGTAACACATACAAACGTCAAACTTTGTGTGATTATAGAGCAAACTCTACAGAATAACAACAAATACTAAAAACCGGCCAAGTGTGAGTCCGTCTTGCGCTAATGGTCCCTGACAAAAAAAGTTTTTTTTCTAAGTTAATAATGTTGTGTTCTGCGGTGGTGTGGTACGGAACCCTCGGTGCGCGAGTAGCCCAACTCGCACTTGACCGGTTTTATTATTATTGGTGTAACTAGATTTTGTCCGTGACTTCTTTTCCGTTCATTTTATATTTTAATTTTGTACTTGGTAATTATTTTGCGGATGGTTATGATGGCATAAATTATCAATCAGTATCAGTATTAGTATTCATTATTATATTTTAACATGGTCATGTATGTAGTACCGTCGAAAATGTTTTAGCGTCATTTTATAAAGTAAAATTTTTAGTACCTGCTTTGTAGTTGGTTATTATTAGAAATCGCTTTTAGCGATTTGACCGCCTTGTTTATGACCTTATTCTTTCAGTGTTTTGATGTTTAAGCAATAATAATTAATTTGTGCTATTTTAATTTTGCAAAAGAATAGTTTTTTTCCTGAAAGTTAATTTCATGATTCAAAAAGTTCATTATTTATAGTGGCCGGCGTGCCTATACACTTGGGTAATGTACGAATTTTTGAATTGACTCAATATACAGTGAAATATTTTAACATTACAGGTGCTTTTCATCATTCTCCCCCCTTTAAATAAAACCCTAAAATATCCTTCTTCCCTAATATATTATTTGGGTCATACCCATGTCGTTTTTCTCCTATTAGTAGCTTCCATTTCTACGTGATATATATACCCTGGAGCGTATTTTTGTTATAAAAATAATCGGTTTCCGATCATTTCAGCAAAGTAATAGTACCACTCATTTGGTAAAGCGCCCCAGGGGATATAAGAAAAAAACACGCGGAAGTAACATGACAAATAATAGGTACGGTACGTTACGGTATTATGAAGCATTCCCCTTTTCGATATTGCACTCTATTCTATTCTATTATGTAGGTACGTTTTTTGAGAGTCTTTGTCAAGATAACACAGACATGACATGCAATCCGCATACATAGCATAAAATACAACCGTAATCCCTTTTGGGGTGGTCAGAAACATTGGTACAACTACAAACTGCATTTTAAGTGCAAGTACAAGAAGGCCTAGGCCTTTAGCCTGTTAATTTAACATTATCATCATCATCATCATCAGCTTATATAGGGTCCTTCTTAATATGCTGACACTTTTTTAAGGGGATGATCAGACCATCAAACTGAACAACTTTTTCTATGAGACCAATATTAAAATCGCCAAGAAAGTCTGCTGTTCCATACAAAACTGCAAATGGTATATGGCATGTCATCGGTGCGGATTCGATCTTGGATTTCAAGATTGAATTTCCATAGCTCTCCACAGCGCGCCATCGCCACCGACTGACGCTCTCAACGCGTCATCGTCAGATAATCAATTAATCACTAACTAAAAGGCTCTTGCGCAACCCCGGTGCTCAATGGTTCCTAAGATGCGGCCGCATTGTCCCTCTGGATTGCCAGAGATATTCACTGTACCAAAAAGGCACCCGAGCGGGGGTTTAGTCCTCTTTTTCGCGTTCGCTTCCCTATTTCCCTCAAAAACCCTTTGGCATCCCCCAAGAGCCTCCACCATGTAAACTACTCCAATTAAGGCTGGCCTTAGAATACGGATTGCTTTATATGTATTTTCAGAAAAATTTCTAATATTTTACAGCATTTTTAAAACTTTTTCTTATTCAATCAAATCTAAATACAATTTTTCTCCCAACAGACGGCAAGTGCCTCGCCTGCACCTATAAAGCAAAATTCATTGAAGTATCCGTCGGCATCAACCACAATGTCGACGAGCTGCTAGTCGGCATCCTTAACCAGATCAGACTGAAAAGACAACAGTATACCGCTGAAGGAGGAAGGGAGTCATCACCTGCCCACTGGTATAAGTCCAGGGGTGTCGTCAGAGCAAGTATGAAGGCAAGACAGATGCTAACATGGATATTTGGTAAAGAAGATTCAAAATTCAAAAACTGTGAGAATCTGAATGTACTGTGAGTGGAGAATGACGGACCGGTGTTCGTCTAATTAATACTTTTGTGACTTTTGTGGTGATGTGTTCGATAGTGGGTTAGATTTATCTGTGGTCGAGGTTTCTGTACTATCTATGTGCTGTTTTTTGTTCTATAAAGGATTTAGGCTATTCTTTCGATGCATACACTGAAAAAAATTATTTGTTAAATTATAACCAAACTTTAGTGACGTTCAAACTGTTTTGTAGAATACTAAATTTTTGTGACAAAATTTTTTGAACCTCCCATACAAAATTGCAGATCAGACGTTCGATTTTCTATGGGTGTCCAAAAACTTTTATTTTTTTATTTTTGAGCCATGTTCCGTATTTGTAAAGTTCCGTTTCATTCTCTGAATACACCCTTAATTTTTTTTTTGTATTTAATAACTAGTGGTGTATATTACAAAGTTATTGAGGTCTGAGATCATAGAATCATATCAAATCAAATTGAGGACAGAACAGTTTAGTAGAACAAAAAGTTGCGCTTAATGAGCACTTCCATTATTTGCGTGAAATTAAGTTTTAATATTTTTAGTTTAAATTATTTGTCTTTTATTAGTTACATGGATTCTTTTTAATATTCGACGACTCAGAGCTATCTCTGACTTCAATATAAGAAAGAAAACCATGTTTAAAAATAAGTCTAAGTAGGTTGGTTTAAAGTATCCTGTGTTTGTCTTTACTTTTATTTCAAAAATTATATTCAATGTTTGTTTATACGTAATATTGCCAAAGAATCTTTGTATTTATAATCATTATGTGCCAATTTTGAGAGAATTTAATATTTATGTAAGTAAATGTAATAAGTAAGATTATAATATACGTGAGAAATACAGTATTTCCCCATTATCTATCTTTATGATACGTATCAGCAATATTTATAGTAAGTGATAAATATATTGAGTAGATTGTGTTGAAATTAAAAAAAAAATGGTAATTTTATTGGACCACTCATTGTAATATTTTAACGATGAACGAATGTTTTTTTATCAAAACATGAATAATTATAATTATCATAAAATATACAAAATGTATGTTAAAAAACCGAAACTCATATATTGTAAATACATAATTAAGGTAGACACTGTAACAGTTTTTTCACTCTATACATATACAAATAGTATATAATTAACACGCCCTTATATGCCTATAATATAAACCAATTAAAATTAAGTGTCCACAAACCTATTCGTAATGTTCATTAATCCCGCTTTTGTTCAAATACATGGTTCCCAGATTTAGCTCAAACAGATTGAATATGTTTTGAATTTAGAACTTTATTCTATTTATCATAATTATAGTTACTAAAAATCAGTCAGCACATGCTTCGTTAATCAAATATACATGATACAACAGCCAGTAATCAGTAACATGCTCTGCAACATGCTTCGTCAACTTACTATATTAAAATCCACCACATCATCGTCAATAATAAAGCTAATTTTCATCATTCAATTATTCAGTTCAAATAATTTTCAGTTTTTACTTCGTAATACTTTCTCCTCGTTAATTAATTTTTTCGAAATCATAAAATTTTCATAGTGGAAAATGTTCCGGTGCCCTAAAATTTTTCCTTAGTATACCAATAAACAGCCAAGAGTTATTGATCTAAATTCAAAATCCTAGTATACTAGTTCAGTATGAGTAAATTTAAGTTATATTAATTTTAAAAATTAATATAATAATCATTATCATCATTATACGTTGCACTGCAGGACACATACCTTTAAAGTTAATATTCCAAACAGAGGATATTTCCTTTATCAATATATTTTATTTTGACTTCCCTCTCAAACTATATCAAAATAATGTGGTGGTAAATAAATTAATTGCTTCTCTTAATGCAAAATTGTCAAAATCAACGTTAATTTATTAAAGTATTGGGAAGCCATGTATAATAATCAGGGTCCACTGTATTCCTTCCATCCAAGCCAAAGAGTCTAATCGTAAATTAAATCAATAAAATTATCAATCATCTATATTGATATATCTGTTAAAACTTTATAATAATCTAACGTTTAAATAGTTATGAAGAGAATGGGTTTGGTCTAGGCACAGAAACAAATATAAAAAACAACAGTACATAAGGCTAATGTGTAAATTTCCGATTATATCGTTTACACGATCGATTCGACCAGTTTCTTCCTATCAATGGTATCGGCATCGTTCATTGACCATGTATTTGAAGGGTGAAGAAAGCAAAAAGTATTGGGACTAACACAAAATATCACACTCGGGGTCGAAGTGTTGCTGGCTTGCCAGCCCCCACAACAAGACTTATCTTGGTGTAGGGGCATATCTTGTTGGGGGCTTATCTTAATAAGAACATATTCGTTCCTATATTAATAAGAACGTATTCGATATACTAGGTAACATCACAAGTCACATGATAAGAAATATACATGTATGTGATGTTTAAAGATCGGGAACGATGGGATTGGATTACTATGATTATTAACCTGCAAACGATAAGGAGTATTCCTTATATTACAAAATCGGAACAAAATGTATTTATAACTAAGAATATATTTTGTATATGTTTCAGTATTTCTGACAATGTATTGAGTTATTGTGAATAAATAAAAGGAAGATACAATAAAATAAGCGTTCCTTTTCAACATTGACATGCTTGCTGCCCACGCGATAACAAGAAGAACAGAACAGTGGCTCATGTTCACATAATGATCTACTTGGATATTAAGTTAAAAGAAAACATCTAAATGATCAGACAGAAAATAAAAGATTTATTGGAAAATTTTGCAGATTCTAGGATCACATTTTGAGATTTAGTTTTCGACTACAGTTCATCTACCATGGATGATGTAATTGCCTTGTCTTTGAAAAAAGCTCGGAAAAGACCTTTTGAAGGACTTTTCTAAGCCAATATTAGTTTTCGTTGTAATTATTCTGTTTTTAAGTTGAGCATAGATTTGTGTTACACACTTGTAATGCTTATAATATTATGTTGTTGTTGTTTATATTCAATTACCAACATTTCTTCACTTCACAATAAAAATTTTAAACTTAGCATTATTTTTTATGTAACAAGTGAATTCATTTTATTCTTATGAGAAACAAATATTTTTAAACTGTTATTGTAATTGAGGTATTATTCTCATATATAAACAATATTGCTAAATAAGTGGAAACGAGCAAACGAACTATCAGATAACCCACCTTTTATATAATTATTAATACATGACTTCGATAAAATCTTAACTTAATACATTATTTAGAGAAACCTTCCTCATATTTATTATAAAATTTAAAATGTACATAAAGATGCGAACGCACCAAGGGATTTGATGTCGTAAGTACTTGTTTAAACTTTAAAACATAAACTTACGTAGATAAAATTGTTAAGTGACATAACATTTTGTACTTAAAATTTATTAAGTTACTTATAGATAAGGTTGAAAATCCAATGTTATGGATTTGTCAACTTACGTTATATTTAAGAAACTATGTATCTGTAACAGTTATGCTGAAGTTTCTATGCTATTTATATTCAAATTAAATAAGTCAACACAGCCTCTTAAACAATTCAGAATTGTGTCCTAAGTTATGGTTATGAGGTATCAATCAATCAGTCAATGACGTATTATTAGATTACTATAAAAATTATATTATATTGAAACTAATTTAAACGTCTAGTAGTCACAGTAGTTTAGTACCGAACTTGTCTGTTTGGTTGCTATGTTTAACCGAACTAATGATAATTTATTATTGTTTTAATGAAACTTCTTGGAAAATTAAATTATATACCAGTTATATACTGTTATTTTCATAAAAACCAAATATAAATCTAGAAAATATAAAAATTTTAAAACCACAAATTGTGACGAAGCTTGTAAGTGACAATTTATTGGATATTAATATTCACAAATATGATTATTTTCGTTTCCAAATTTGTCGAAAGAAAAAGGTAAAATATTACCTTTTTATTTCGACAAAATAAAACACTTAAAAAACAATTAAACTAATAATGACAAACAAAAACAAAGTTGAGTTGAAAAACAAAGAAATAAAACAAATGAAATCCTGCCAATCAATTTATTACCACACAATCATGAATTTTAAACGACTTTTTTTACTTATTTATACCTAAAGAATTGTTATTGGAAAATAATATTTTTATGTAACCTCTGTTTAACTGTAACTATTAGAATACGATACGAATCCTTTTGACTTAAAATTGTGTTTTATGTTGTTACACAATAATTTATTTTGCAAAACTTTTTCTAAAAGCATTCTTCCTTACCTTTTGGATTACGATTCAATACAGTGCCTTTTTATTGTTAAATAAAATGTATTATAATTATACCAAAGTGTATTCTGTTAGTTTATTATGTAGGTGAACCGTATCTTTATTCATAAGCCATATTTTGTTGTCTATATTAAAAACTGGTGGTTGTAGTGCACCTAGTTCGATTTAGTTGAAAGCCCTTCCTAAAATATACAATTTTGTTTGAATGTTGTGTGAAGAATCGATTGAATCATTAGATTTGATCACCAATATAATATAGTTCAAGGAATGACAGCTATTTAGATTTTCATAAGATATAATTTTTTATTGTGTAAGTGTATATCAGTGTAAATAATGCACGTTCTTTGAGAAGCGATAAAACTTTAGTTTTCTCAGAATATGTTGTTTGTGTCTCTTCTGAGCCAGTATTATCTAAGTCCCTATTATCTGGGCCTATGTTATTTGAAAAGTTTTAACTTTAGTTATAAATGTCATAATAAGAAGTTATTTAACACAGAAAAATAGCAGATTCCACAAGAAATTTCGTATCTATGGTAGATTAATTATGTAGGTCTATGTGAACCAAGCTGCAGATAACATAAACATGCTTAGATAACAAAGACCCGGATAACACAGGCTCAGATTAAAAGTAGCCATGTAACAGGGACTCAGAAAACACAGATACCTAATATAGACCCAGGTAACTGGGGCAATGCAAAACTTTTCTCGCTTCTCTTGGAACGCTTGATGCATTTGCGAAATGTATGAGCTTACGTAATCTAGTTTATAGTTAGGCCTATTCAGCGGGTTTAGAAATACTTGAAACCACTTGCATAATGATACGAACTAAACGATCAAATTATCGCCGTCACCAATTTGTCTATAACTTGCCTATAATCGACCAATTCAGATTTTGATCGCGGCGAAAAATTTCTGTCAGATTTCTCCCGTTTGACATTCCTAGTTTATAAAGTATGTATCAAGCTGAAGGATGGTAATTGTGGTTTATCGTAGGAAACTCGGAAAATGGGTGTGGGCATTCGGCTGAAATTACACCATCATCATAAGCCTCAGGTCTACCCTCAGGGAGGGTGTATTGTTGTTAGTTCACCACGCGTGCTCAATGCGGATTATATAGGTAATTAGGTAGTCGACTTCACATACGCATCGGAATTTCTGCAGGTTTCCTCACGATATTTTCCTTCACCGTTTGAGAGCAGTTGTCGGTCAGTATTACGTAGGTACATAAGTTAGAAAAACTAAGTGCGGTGGGTTGAAAAAAAAATTAGTCTAAAAAAATTTTTTTTTCAACCCACCGCACGGGCACACTCACCCTACTTACTATCAAAACAAGATTATTAAAATGTATCCATGAGTACGTTAGCGCTTTCATTCATTGCTGAAATGATAACAAATCATTTTTGCCTCAAAACTTAAAATGCGAATAACTTTAAATTTTAACTATCAAAATAATGAAATTATTGTTTCAATCTAATTATTTTGTTATAAATCAGTTAGGGTGTATGAGGTTTTGCGTTAATTCATAAACACGTTGTATACAAATAAACAAAAAAGTAACGTACCTAGAGCCTGTAGGACCCTGGAGGACTGTAGGGCAAAGGCCTCTAACGAACAGGGGATGAGAGGGAGTGGGCCATACTCCATCATGCGGGCCCAGTTTGCGGGCCACCACCTCCACCATGCGGGCGGGTTGGTGTAGTCAAGCTAGTGGTCAACGTGCTGTCAGATAATTTTTAAGCTACCTTAACAGGCCTTTGACCTGACTTAACGGATTGATAGTTACACAACCAATTAAAGATCGGGAGTAACTGTTTAACGTGCCTTCCGAAGCAAGAAGGCGCTCATGATGAAATACCACTAAACGGTCACCCATCCAAAGATTGACCGAACCTAACGTCGCCTAACTTCGGTGATCATTTCCAATTCCGAAGCTTCGCTTTCATTTCTCGTTGTTATTTTTATGTTTCAGAACCATTGTACCTACATTATTGTCAGTAGGAAATGAGAAATGTGAGGGAAATTGGTTTTCTTGAAGAAACACAAGAGTTTATAGTATAGAGACTTCTGCTTACAGAGTAAAAACTTCGGTTTTAAATCTTATAAAACTATATTGACTCTTAAAATATAAGTACCTGTCTCCATATTTGTTAATACATGTTTTGTTTTTTAAGACAAGTACCTACGTACTACTTATAACATTATTAAGCTGGCTATACCGCAGACATAGATCTAAATACCTACGCACAATTGATCTAAGCCTACACATGCTGTTTTGCTCACACATAGCACGCTTTAGAGGACGTACAAACAGGTGCACATACTCTGCCGGGGTATGTGTGCTCAGAAGTCTGTGGTGTGCACATGTTCGACCTCTATCGCGCTCTATGTGTGAGTGCGCCGATTACGACCGCTTGCAGGAAGCTTTCGTTCGTACGGATATAATGTTGTAAATTATAATGTGATTTCACATAGGAAGGATTCTGTTAGGATTCCTATCCTCACAATAGGTTACTTGACAACTAGTCAAATCAGCTACTCTTTATCGGACGTCAAAACGTGCGCTTTGTATGAAGATTTGTACTAAATAATGAGTTGTGACGTCATCAACATTTCATTACTTTTTAAAGTTTATCTTGGTATTAAAAATAGTAGGTATTCAAGATAAAAACTCAACGAAAATGGGAGTTTAGCGTTATTTTCTAACCCTTTTTTACTGAGAAAAAAATATATATTGTATGTAGTCAAATACCCAATTATAAGTACGAAAATTGCTTTTCACGTACCTTAATTCGTTATGTATTCAGATCTATGTGTGTCTTTTACAGGATCATGCTGACTTTGATCCAAAGCCATGCTTTACGTGCATATTATACTGCAACACTGAGTTGATTCATGAGTCACAAACGTCTGTCTGTACCCGCCTTTATATCCCTCCATGTTTACAGTTCATTGTGTGTAACCGCAAAATAGGCCATAAAATAATGTATATCACTATTTTAAGAAATATTGTAGTATATGTTTACTTTAAATAAACTGATTGACAATAAATCTGATTACTTTATGTTGTTAGAATATATTTTCCTTCCTTTAATAGACTGTACATTTCCATTCATAGATACGTACCTACTCATACACAAACTTACGACCATAATCCCTTTTGGGGTGGTCAGAAACATTGCTACAATTACCAATTACCTAATGCCAATGTCTTGTAGGCAGTTGTAATAAGGCTCACTTTATAAAGGGTTCAAGATGGAATGAAGTTGAACATTTTGACAATGAGTATTTTAATTTTGATGACATTACATAATAATACTGTAATAGGCGAACCCTCAGTGCGCGAGTCCGACTCACACTTGGCTGGCATTTTTATTAGGGTTCCGTACCCAAAGGGTGAAAACGGGACCCTATTACTAAGCCTACGTTGTCCGTCCGTCCGTCCGTCCGTCTGTCCGTCCGTCTGTCCTACCTATTTAGTAACTTTTGAACCGTAATAGGTAGATAGTTGAAATTTTCTCAGATTATGCGTTATTTTATTACGGCGGATTTGTTAACAAATAATAAAAATGACAAAAAGTAAAAAATTAAGGGGGGTTCTCAACATTAAACTAGTTTTAATCAACGTTTTTTTTTTCACGCTCTATCGTAAAAATGGTAATACATACAAGCGTCAAACTTAGTGTGATTATAGAGCAAACTCTACAGAATAACAACAAATACTAAAAACCGGCCAAGTGTGAGTCGGTCTTGCGCTAAAGGTCCCGGACCAAAAAAGTATTTTTTCTAAGTAAATAATGTTGTGTTCTGTGGTGGTGTGGTACGGAACCCTCGGTGCGCGAGTAGCCCGACTCGCACTTGACCGGTTTTATTATTATTTCATTCGTTCACAAAGGGACTGTGTAAAGAGTCTCACACCGGACAGCCTATGTAAATATTTAATTTTAATCTGTCTGCTTAACGTTGTAGGTAAAAGGTATGAAGGTACTATAATATCTTTTTCATAAAGTTAATAATAGGTTTTAAGCTCCTAATTAGTTGTTCTATTAACGATAGATTCTCTGTTTTAATATAAACCGCAAGTATTTTAAAAATACCTACACTAGTTTACGTAGTAGGCGCAGACAGATTACCTACTTACTAGTTACTTCGTAACAGATAGGTACTATCGGGGACTTTTCCGCCTGACCACTTAAGAAAAAAATCGCATAATTTATCCAAAATTTATTGTTTGGAAACTATTATTAATTGGTCTGTTCATCAATAGGGCGAGGTAAGACATCGCTTTTATTTTTTAGTATGCAAGCAAAAATGAGCCTAGTGGTGGTCAGGCGGAAAAGTCTGCGATAGTACATATTTGATTAGATTACGAGTACCAACTTTTACAGGGTGTTAGGGTAAACAGTAGCATTACTTTAAGGAGTGTTTGTACCCATGATACTGTACATCTTTCTCTGAGAAACTTATAAAGGAATTCTGCTGACCGAACGTTTTGTATGAGAAGTCGACAAAAAAAATTGGTATTTCCTATAGGTTTCTTAGGGACAGTTGTTCAGTATCATGTGTACAATCAATCCTTAATGTAGTGCAACTGTTTACCCTAACACCCTGTATATTACCTTTTTTTGTTTTGCCTAACGCGCAAAGATATATTTACCTTTACTAGTGATCAATGATAATTATTATAATTATACCAAACCGAAGCAGATATTATATTACTAGCGTCCGTAAAGTGAAGACTGGAAAAATACCTATAGGATGTATTGCATTAGAGTAAGTGACATGAGTTGTCAAATGAAACCGTTTTTGGACGTTTTTTGGAGTCCTCGGCAGGGTAAAAATTCGATTTCTGTGTATTAATTAACAATCTAACGTGAAATAGTGAATAATTTAATGAAACAGTGTTAGTATATTTTACAAAATTATCTACGACTAGCGGCCCGTCCCGGCTTCGCACGGGTGGACGTCTAATCTTTTCTAGCAATAAATATAGCCTATGTTACTCAGGGTGAATGCAGCTTTCTAATGGTGAAAGAATTTTTTAAATCGGCCCAGTACTTTTTGAGCCTATTCATTACAAACATACAAACATACAAAAATAGGTACAAATCTTTCCTCTTTATAATATTAGTGTAGATTTCACTTTAGGTTCACGATTATTGACAGAAACTGAATTTTTACCAGGACTCCAAATCCCCAAAAACGGTTCTATTGCCTCGCGTCACGTATCTCTTTCTATTATACAGGCATGCCGCTAGGTACATCTCGCTCTCTCAGCTGTCACCGTCTCTCTATATCTATAGTCCGCGTCAAAAAATACTACGTGCATGACGGCTGGGGCGCGGCACAATTTCATGCGCCATTTTCTATGGACGATATCTTGTGTAATATCATTGCTAGTGATGCTTGCCACAGAGCGTTGTGTTAATTACTTCTTTGCAAGCAATTTACAACTATGTCCTAGACTGCCGTGGTGGTCCAGTGGCGAGTAACCTTGCCTGCTGTGCAGGAGGCGATGGTTCGATCCCCGTCCAGGCCGACTCGTACCAATGAGTTTTTCTGGATTTATGTACGATTTGTAACACCACTGGCTTTTCGGTGAAGGAAAACATCGTAAGAAAACCAGCGTGCTTCAATTTCGAGGCATGTATTGTACCTATTGTCCATTATAAGTGGTCCCCGTCACACTGGACAGAGTTTCGGTACTACTAGTGAAACGTGGATGTTCTGAAGTTTCAGAATATATTTTACTACCCCCTCGGGGAATATAGTCGTGAGCATATGTAATGTAATTTATGTATGTAATGTATGTCCTAGACTATTTCAAACAAAAATATCGCATACACAGAAAGGGACAAACAACATAGACAATAAGATGTATTGCAACTTCCGCTAAATAGTATAGATTGTGGTAACCTGACCACCAAACAGCATCTATTTTCTCTCGGTCATTCTATACACGGTGTACAAAACACCCTAGTAATACTTAAGACCATCATTTAAATCAATAGTAAAATCATTATGACCGCCGAAGCAAAACTACACTGAAAAAAATGTTTTGTTAAATGTATACCCAAACTTTAGTAACTACCGAACTGTTTTGTAGCACATAATCAAACAATTTGGTATAAATAGCTAAACAATTGGCTATATTACAACCAAATGTTTGGTTATGTGCTACAGAACAGTTCGGTAGTCACTATGGTACAATAATATACTCCGCCTCTGACTGTACTCTCTTCCGATCACGTGACTGACATGTGACTGACACAAGTATACGTCATCATACCTATGTAACATGTTATGTTGAAATAAAGTTTCAAGGCTTGTGTGACTCTGGGAAGAGAAGACCTGTTTTTTTGGACTATGGTAGTCATTAAAGTTTGGGTACATTAACAAAACATTTTTTTCAGTGTAAGCCACACAAGAAGCGCCTCAAAAAAGTGAAATTGCCACATTATATTTACCATAAAAATTTCATTTTACGATTAAGAAGGAGCGGATAATGGTGTATTTTATGAGACAAACATTCGATTATGGGGGATTCGAAGGATCCAGACAGCTGCGACGGCAGTAAAATATACGTACTTAAACGAGTAGGTTTGGGAATTTTATAAGAGTGAGTAGATACAGGGTCCTTCTTAATAATGCGGGAAAAAAATTTAAGGGGATGATCAGACCAGCAAACTGAACAACTTTCTGTACGAAACCGAACTTGAAATTAAAAAAAAAATCTGATTTCCCAATACATTTGGCTCAAGTAGGTTTGCAGTTTTATATGGAACAGCTGATATTTTTTTCGCGATTGCGATGTTGGTGCCATTGAGAAAGTTGTTCAGTTTGACAGTCTGATCATCCCCTTAAAAAGAGTCAGCGTATTAAGAAGGACCCTGTATAATTATACCTTTCAATGCAGGAGTCTGATTTTGATGTGAAAAGTCCTTCATTTCGGTCAGGCGGTCACTTGCAATAAAACCAGTCAAGTGCGAGTCGGGCTACTCGCGCACCGTCGGGCTACTTCCGTACCACACCACCACAGAACACAACATTATTAACAGAGAAAAAATTTTTTTTTTTGTCCGGGACCTTTTGTGTGAGACCGACTCATACTTGGCCAGTTTTTAGTATTTGTTGTTATTTGTAGAGTTTGCTAAATAATCACACTAAGCTTGACGCTTGTATGTATTACCGTTTTTACGATAGAGCGTGAAGAAAAAACGTTGATAAAAACTAGTTTCTTGTTGAGAACCCCCCTTAATTTTTAACTTTTTGACATTTTTATTATTTGTTAACAAATCCGCCGTAATAACGCATAATCTGAGAAAATTTCAACTATCTAGGTAGCTATTACGGTTCAAAAGTTACAGCCCCAAATAGGTAGGACCTTAGGACAGACGGACGGACGGACAGACGGACAGACGGACAGACGGACAGACGGACAGACGGACAGACGGACAGACGGACAGACGGACGGATGGACGGACGGACAACGTAGGCTTAGTAATAGGGTCCCGTTTTCACCCTTTGGGTACGGAACCCTAAAAACCAATATGTTACGACAAGATCGCTTATTACTTTAGAAGTAAAGCAGTTACTGGCATTATTATAGGTATCTAAAGTACAGTACGACTAGGAAAATATTTCCCCTCGTCGATCTTCGTTTGCGCAGTCCCCCGACAAAACCCGAAGTCATTCAGTAATCAAAGGGTGCAAAATCGGGATTGGTCGATATAATTTCGCGAACTATTAAAAATTTTCAACTGTGCATTTACATCGGTGAGACTTATTAACCTGGTACTACTGTAATGTTCTATCCTTTAAGTCATATCCAGTAGGCCTACCATGAGTTTTCACTGTACTATACTACAGTAAAACTACTGTAGTAAACTACAGTTTTTGTATTGAATTTCGTACAGCGCTCCTAGTGGTTACGTTCAGAACTCATTCTGTCATACAAAATTGGCGCCGCAACTACAATAGTAACTTTTTTTTTTTTTTACGCTCACAGGCACATACATTGTAATGATACCAAGGTATAAGCCTAAGGCTTTTTGTTATGGGAATCATACAACAACGGCACAAACATATAACATCCATGACCGAACCGGGATTCGAACCCAGGACCCTGGTTTGGCAGTCCGGCGTGGCAACCATTACACCAACCGGGGTACAGGGTACTTACCTACAGTGAAAACTTATAGTAGACCTACTGAAGCCATTACTCTGAACAAGATGTTTTACGTAACTTCAGCTGCGTCCCTGATACAGTCTACTCGTTTTTCTTCAGTTTGTCTTCATTTTCCACATTCGAGTACATCAGCGAAGCCCATTACCAGAAGCAGTCGCCTTAGAAGTATCGACATAGAATACAATCATCATAATTATTTATCCAAATCCAGCAAAGAGGGTAAGAATGGTAAGGTTCTGGCTTAGACAGACCACCGCATTTCTTCCTATGGGCGATTTATGAGGAGACTACAGGGTGTAAATGTAGACCGTTGCACTACTTTCATGATACTGAACAACTTTCTCTTAGGGTACTAACAAAATATTGTTCGGAATGGAGCTAAAATTACACTAGGTATTGTACACCTCATATAGACAACAAATCAAACTAATCTGCCTACAAGGATTGTTTGCAAAAAGCATAGAAATTAATCAAAGGTTTTTTTTGCTCCGTCGACATTTACCCGAGCAGGCCTGTAGACCACAGGTGTTCCCAATGTGATGAGATTATGAAGAAAATGGGATTTATTTTATGGATCCTCCATGTATTACGTCAGAAATTTTAAGTTACGATATTAAACAAGATTTAATTGTCGTTTTGCTTTATCTTTTCCAAAGGAAAAATAAGAAATTCGCAATTAAACAAACTACTTTATAACCGACTTCATCAAACAAACGTTCGATAAGATTTTCATTTAGTGTGGGAAGTCCAAAAATTTTTTGCGAAATTCCTATAGGTTGCTGGTGCCTGAATTTTCAGTATTAAAGGTACGTTACTCCTTTGAGTAATGCAACTGTTTAATAGAATATCAAGTTTACATAGAAACTCAAACAAACAATTTAAGTACAGGCAAACACAAACTCAAAACTCAACATTTATATTTAAAATAATATCAGATAGATAGCTTTCTGCCGTTATTTTTTGACACTATCACCGCATCGGAAGGTGTTCCTTTCTCATATTTCTTATTACCTAGTCCTTCCTACTGATCCTACCACTATACGACGAACAAAACACAATGTGTCACGCTGTTTTTATACATTTCAAATTCTAGATAATTTGTATTCTTCATATTTTCATTCCCTATGTGGGTTGACAAAAACCAATTAATTTTTCTTTCCCCTTCTCTATCATTTTGTACGACAAGACGAGCGTTGTGCCCACCATCTATATTATATTTTTGCTTGTTTCGTACTATATGGACATCCCCTTATAAAACGCTGAGCTCTGTGTCGAGACGGGTTGAAAGTATCCACGTCTGCTTTTTATAACTTTTAGATGGAAATTACTTGAAACCTTAAGTTACTTAAAGAGTTAAGGTTATAAAATTATTATCCAGCTTACTAGCTCCATTACCATTAGGTATAAGCTAGTATTTATTAAGTGCGGTTAGTACCTAGCGAAAACACAAAAGCAATTTTTCTATTTTATTTTATTTATTATTTATAACAGGTAGTTATTATAATACTAAAACTATTTATAATGTATTTATAGCATTTACCAAGTCGAAATGAAAAGCATCATTACATTAACCTTTAACCCACATACTGTACCCATTAAACACAACTTTTACCATGGGAACAAAACCTGTAACTGCAACACTGCAGTGGTTTAGTATGGAAAAACTTTTTTTTTTGACAAGTTTTGTTCCCATGGTAAAAGTTATGTTTAATGGGTAGAGTACGTGGTTTAAAAGTTAATGATACTTTTATTTACAGTGTACATAAATTTTTAGATTCCATTCCACATGGTTTCGCCATAAAATGTACCGTAAAGTTATGAAACCGATGTTTATAACAGTATGTGGTTCAGAATAAGATTACCTTAACAATTTACAAAGTTCAGTAACTTCACCAATTTTATGTAAAGATTTATACAACGGAAAAAACCCTGTTTCAAACTTTTGATGTAAGATTTTTTATTGGGAACCCGCTCGCCAAATAGAACGTTACTTGGTTCGCCGACCATCATACGAAGACCCCTTTAAACGAATGTAAATAAGGGAAATCTCTCAGTTACATGATTAGATTATCGTAAAGATCTATTTTAAATCGCCAAGCTACAGTATTTTACAAAGTATTTGTCAAAATTTACCTATAATTTTTCTTTTGTTTTCAGTTAAAAAAAACTTTTGTGATAAAAACTTTTATCCTGCAAACAAAGGATGTTCCGACATTCCAATTTGTGTTCGCAAAACGACTAGGGTATCAGCTCTACAAACGAAACAAATCCGCAAAAACTAACCAAGTTTGAGTCAGGACATATTATGTAGGGTTCCATACAATCATTACAGGTCGGATGTGTTAGATTTAAACGTTTGATTTCACTCGTAAAATTTTAAGAGTAACTTTGCCAAAGCCGTGGTCGGGAGGTGGGCATTCTGAATCTCTTGACAGACCCCTTGGGGGATAGACGACATGCCATGTACCAAGGTAACAGTTGGCTCCATAATGAAATATTACTGGGACATTCTTTTACACTCTGTAGTTGCACCAGATCATCAAACTGAACAATTTTCACTATATGGAGCCCAATTCGAAATCGCGAAATAAAAATCTGCTGTTTCATACAAAACTGCAGTAGGTACTGTAGAGATGGTATGATGAAGATAGTATATCACGGGGTTTAACACTGGCCACCGTGCTAGATTGAATTTGGAACACGAATCTAGAAAAGAAACAAAGATTAAAAGCGATAGGTTTTTATTACATCCCTGGGAAAAAAGGTAGGGATTGACGTCTCGTTTTATAATAATTTTCCATACAAAAGAAATAAAGTCATTCTTCAAGTTATCTACGTATATTTTATTATGAAAACCTCTCGCAGCCAAGCAGAAGCATAGTGCTACCCTCCCTGAGTACCGAGTCGACTCAATAGTAGGTATGGGACGCCAGTTTTTTTTTTCGCGATTTCAATGTTGGCTCCATGGTGAAAATTGTTCAGTTTGTGTTTTGCTACACCTTGTATAGGTATCATTTCATGTTTTATAGAAACAATAAACACAACGCTCCATTTGAACTCTGCGCATGTGGAACCCTGTAAAGAACAATATTAAAAAGCTTACAGGCATTCTCCTGAATATTTCACTGAGTACTTACACAATAGATTGATGGATTGATATCCATATTCACGAATATCGTAGCAGAATAAATAGAGTAGGTAAATACTATTTGATCCCCAAATGTAATTGAAGTTAAGGCGATGCGATAGTGATAGCTGTTAATTTTTTCTTCTTGTACCTACCTATGTGTGTGGCAGGCGCGTAATATAAAATTCTTGAAAAAGGGGCCCAAACTAACTCTGAAAGACATACCTACCTACCTGCCTTCTAGTATGATTTCTGTTGCTTCATTTGGTATGATTCGTTATTACAGTAGGTAACCTACCTTGTACAAAACATGAAATGCTTTATGTTTTAACTCACAATTCACAACAGAAGGCGGCAGCGGTCCGCAGTTCCGTTTTGAGGCAAACACGCCAAGCTGTCAAAGAGTAAGTAAGAGTACAATGAGCACTGCCTTACCTGCCGAGGCAAGGGATATTTTTTTTAGATATTTTTTTAAAATGTCAAACATCTATTGGCGCGTTTTGGTAGTAAAACCGACTCGTATGCCGTGACGAAAAATTACTTCTATATTTGGTCGCAGGTCACGACCCCGTTACGCCACGTTTGACAACTGCGATTAGTACGTCGTTTCTGAAGCGCAAAGTTCGAAGTTTTCGAATAAAGCGTGCGAAATCAGGAGGGTGCGGTGAAATACCGCACACTGTTGTTTCACATCTGCTGTGCGTTCCGCCACGGCCACTTTTTTAGTTCCCATTTTGTTTCAGAATGAGCTACATCGCATGATAATTAATTACTCATGCAGTATTGGAAAGATTAGCCAGTCAGCAATGGTCGTACCGCCTAGTGTGCTTAGTTAGATTTAGATGAATTTAGTTTTTTTACCCAACTGCGCCAGAAGAAGGGTTACATTTCTAAGTAGGTATACATAGGTTTTTTATTGACATATCGGGAAGCTTTCCACAGATAACATCACCGAAAACAGTGCAAGTTATAACAATAAGGTTTTAACAATCGTATTGAAGACTTCGAGAATGTTATGAAAAATAACAAAAACCAACGGAGTTTAAATCGATATTATAACTTCTAAACATTTGAGTCCAAACTCGATGTAGGTATCTGTGATACAGGCTGAGATCCCTTCAATATACAACTGAACCGATTTTTACGAAACATAGCTAAAACCCATACCGCAAATAAAAACCTTATCATATTCGGTGTCGGTCAATCCGTTTTCAGAAACCGAGGCTTCAAACTTACCACACTTTAAAACGAGCCAACACAACGTAGTAGGCATAAACTCGACACTTGTCTGGTCTGTTTCTCTCTTATTCTATGGCAACGTAGACTCTTGTGACCACCCAAGCGCGTACCTCCCGTAGAATTGAAAGGCTGACATACTTTGAGTTAATATTATTTATGTTACCTCACTGCGAGCAGTGAGCGTGAAAACTGGAGTGCCTTAATTTAACTCAAAATACACACATGTGGGTTAAGCTTAAGAGAAGTTTATTCCGAATACGTAAATGCGCGCTACATACAAACGAAGTCTGATGATATTTTCAATACTAACCAATTAAAGTGAATTATTTTTTTTCACAAACAATCTAGAAATGAAGACAGATTTCGTTAAAATATACCTACAATAAAAGTTTTAGAGCTACGATTAATTTAAGATTTGTATGGAAATCTTTGAGGCACTGTAACTTTAAAACTATAAATTTTAACGAAAATCTGACTTCATATAAACATAGAGAAGTTTCTAAATTGTTTCTGAAAAATTTCATTGACTTTAAAATTTGTTAGTATTGAAAATATCACACCAGTTTTCGTTTGTATGGAGTGCGCTTCGAATTATATTCCCGTACGGCGCTGTCCTATTGCCATCGCTCGCGCGATCATGCGTTCGTCCGACGAAAATCATTGTGCCGCTGTGCGTTTAAACATACTTAGGTATATCTGCGGAATATTCTATAGAAGGTCGTGCTATCATGAGATGCGATCGAATTGTTCTATATTTTTATTCAGATATAAGTATGTTTAAACGCACAGTGGCACAATGATTTTCGTCGGACGAACGCATGATCGCGCGAGGGATGGCAATAGGACAGCGCCTCGACCGTGTTTACTATTTCGGGCGTTCAGCAGCCGTAGCATGGTGCGTTCGATAAGGCTATATTAAAGCCATCTATTGAGGGCTTTCGAGTGGACGTCTGTCGTTGGCTCGCGATTTAAGTAGCCACGCGGCTCCGCCATTTTATGGCGGTTTCGAGTGTGTGTTTTTGTATAAAAACAGGGCTTTGAGATCGCCATATCCAATTACCGTACAAAGTCAAGCACTTTTTTTTGAGATACCGCTTTTTGGCTTATGGGGGCAGAATAGCTATAGCGACCTAGATAGATCTATTGTAGCTGTCACCCTAGACCTAAAGGTCATCTCCTAGGTCCACGGACTTCATGAACCGTTTTATGCTTTTGGAGGGGAGGTCCCTAATGTCAGTAGGTATTATTACGTATCCACCTAGATGGCGACTCCTGTTGTGAATGAGTACTTCGCATTCGCAGAGTAGTTGTATGGGCGTTTCCTCTGCTTCACAGCAGAATCTGCAGGTGGGTGAATCTATAAGGTCAGACGTCTTTATCTTTTCTAGCAATAAATATAGCCTATGTTACTCAAGGTGAATGCAGCTTTCTAATGGTGAAAGAATTTTGGAAATCGGCACAGTACTTTTTGAGTTTATTCATTACAAACATACACAAAAAAATACATATCTTTCCACTACGCACATCACGAACGACTACCGAACCCTATCTTGGGTGAGTCTGACAAGCTCTTTGCCGGTTTTTTATTTTATTTCTCCGTTAGATGCTAAAAATAAATTAATATCAAACTCTAGAAGAACCGCTAAGTGTAAAAGGCCGAGGCTTAATTTAATTTCACATTTCGCTTCCCTCATTAACTTCGCTCCCTTTAATATTTTAACTGACTGAAGAAACAAGACGGCAAAGAGAATACGAAAGGTACCGATTTCTATAAAGATAAACTGGCCAAGAACGTTTCGGACTCGCCAAAATAGGGCGTTACGAATCGAACATAAATTCCAAAAAATTAATAAATAATTTAATGGATTAATTAATTTCGTTCAGCGCTATCTAATTGACAGAAGCCGGCCGGCGACTTCTACATTGTCATTAAAAAAATCTTTTATCCAACCCCATTTTCGTTGTATGGGAGGTGTCGAAAAAAATTATTTTCTTTATGACTACCTACTTCATTTCTGTGGGTGATTGTTATCTGTCCTCAACTCCTCATGCCAATTGCCAAAATGCAAAAATTTTCATAGGTGCTAAAATGTGGGGCATACAGACAGGCAGAATGGACGTAAGTATATCCAAGGGTTCCTTGCTTGAACTACGGAACCCTAAAAATATATATTTTTATTTCGTCGTATATCCTTTGATAAAAATAGCTCGGTTTTTTGAGTATCAAAGCACTCTTTTGATATTTCCCCTTTTAAATATTCGGTTTTTATTTGAAGCTATTATTTTATGCTACGCGTTATGTTATGCTTTTCGAGGGGAGATCCCTAAAGTGTCACTACATATCCACCTAGATGGCGACTCCAGCTATGAATGAGCACTTCGCATTCATAGAGGAGGTGTATGGACGTTTCCGCTGCTTCACAACATCAATGGGGCTGACGGAACCTCAGGGTTAAAAGCTCAAAAAAAGAATTAAAAAAAACATTACAGACTGCACAGAATGGGGCTTGTAGATTCACCCACTACTTGCAGATTATGAAGCCAGCAGTCTCCAACTAAAGTTTATTTAAGTTAATAGCTGTATAACGACTATGTAGACGCCTCTTTACAGCTAAAGACGCATTATTAAGTTTAGATAATTCCATAGTCCAGCTAATAGATGTTGGTGAAACTCTTATAATACCGTAATTCAACTTTCGGCTGTAATTTTGTACATATTTACGCGTTTATAAAGCTTGTGTGCTGCATGAAGTTTACCTTTCTATAGGTTTCGATATCGGATAACGTCAAAATCTACTAACTTTCGATAACCACTAAGATGTCACGGTGTACCTGCCTATACAAATTATTGTTGTCTATTGAAATCTTGCTTGGGTACCGGAATCCCCTCAACCGAAATGACCCTTTCGCTCCCGTAACCCATAGATATTGTTAATCTAGCTAGGTATACAAACATTAACGCAGTAAAATGAAAAGCAATATTTGGCAAATAAATATACAATTGTTACCTGAACAACATTCAGCGATGATATCGTAAGCGCCCATGATCCTGGGCAAGTCCGATACGCTCTTTGCCGTTTTCTTAAGTTTATTTGTGATCTGTGGTTTAGACATATGAATAGTATTATATTGTACACTATTGTATAACAAGCGAACTTGACATTTGGTAGGCGTATCTTGACATTTAATAGTGTACTATTATGAATAGATAATATTATTATCTATGCAGACAAGAACATTGTATTAATAGGCGTTTAGACAAGAACATTGTAGGTACATATTCTATGGTTTAGATTCGGACTCGTATTGTCAAAATCCATACATTATCGACTCTAAAAAGACGTCTAATCTCGGTCTATGCATCTCGGATCTTGCGTTTGGAAAAAAGCAACACCGTAGGCCTCTCTTCTCCGTAGGTAATGCGTTTGACGTGAAGACAGACAAAACTAATCGCGCCTGTCAGTAGTAAGGAGGGTGCCTGTTTGCCACAAGATGTCTAGTCAGGCAAATACCAATGGTTGAATAGTTCGCAAAACTAATGTATAACTGCAGGATGTTAGTGTGCACGACAGAACATAGAACGACCATTTGTACATAGTTTTTTTGTCTCAATTTACTTTACTTTGTTTTGATTAGTTATAGGATAGTTGTTTTGTATTGTTTCGCTTTGAATAAAGCCATAATTTCTTATTAGGATTAGGGCCTAGGACATAAGTTATGTAAATAGTTAGAATAGGGCTTGTATTTCATTCCTTAAGTGATTTCCCTTGAGATTCCTACCCCAGTTAGATAGGTACACATTTCCCTAGTTAAATTAGCACATAGTTTCATCAGATTTTTAAAGTAAATAACACGATTAGCTTACATAATTCCAGTTAGAATTTACCCTGATTAGACTTAGTATCTCATTACAAGGGGAGGAACTTAAGAGAAATCAACGATAGAAAGAGACAGTGCAACTGTCCCTGTCGGCGCATACAGGCGAGCGAGGGGGGCCCCGACTCCCGCAAATCCGCGGTATGAGGAAGCGGGGGACGGGGTCATATAAATATTGAAATCTTTCGCGCGCGCTCCTCACTCTGTTTTGCGCCGGCAGACGATGAGAATGATATGTTTAGATATCGAAAAATAGGTATGTAAGTAATTAACATTAATTTGTTACTGTAGAGTATAAGATTGAAATGTAAATAAAGAGATTTGAGTACAGGGGAAGAGTGCGGGGTGAAGGGGAGTGGTCGCTCGAAAATGATATATAAGAAGCGCCGATTCGGCGCAGATTCATTCCGGATCCAGCACTCGAGAAGAAAACATCTTGAAGAAAGAAGACTCTCTGCGACCACTAGCCCTCTCTGCCCCACCCTCCAGCCTGGCTCATATTTGGAAAACCGCATCGGCATTTTCACTGAAGAAACGAAACCCCTATTACAGTCCACGCTCCACATTTTGGTCCTCCGGTAGCCGAATAAGAAGAATCGGTGAAATCGAAGAGCTCCTGTGAAGAGATTTTGAAGAATCGAAGATGCCGATTACCACACGCAGCCAGTCTGGTAGAGAGGGCGACGGGTCGCAGACCACGTCGCGGAACGCGTCAAACCCCACCACGAGCGCCGAGTCAAGCGCCACCGGGTCCGGAACCACCACGACGGCAACGAACACGACGTCGTCGGGCACCGCCGCTACGTCGTCGGGCACCGCTGCGACGTCGCAAGAGACAATGAAGCCGCCGTCGAAAGCGCCGTCGAGAGCACCGTCACGTCGTTCTACCGCCTCCCGCAAGAAACTCCTCGCGGAGCTGGAGGCCAAGGAGCGCCTGGCGGAGCTGGACAGAGAAATCGCGAAGCTTCGTCTAGCGAAGATCCATGCAGAAGCTGAATCGTCGGACGAAGAAGAAGAAGAGAACCAAGAAAAGGAAGAATCCTCCGTTCGAGTCGAAGAATGGTTGAAGAAACAAGAAGCAGAAAGAAGAGCGACGTCACCCCCGCCCCGCACGCAGCGGGAAGCGCCACGGAAGGATGGACGAGGACAGGGCGATCACCGCGGTGATCACCAGGGCAACGAAGAGCCCCGGCCTGCGCGTCAAGACATCTCTGAACTGGCGGCGGCCATCACCCAGGCCATGAGATCTGTTACGAGGGAGGCGCCGAAGTACATTCAAGAATTACCCATCTTCAACGGACAATCGAACGCGTGGCTGCCATTCAAAGCGGCGTACGAAGACACGGCAAGAGGATTCTCCGACACCGAGAACATAGCAAGACTAAGAAAAAGTCTCCGAGGCATCGCGCTAGAAGCGGTCCAGAGCCTGCTCCTATCCAACCCGGAGCCGAGCGTCATCATCGCCACGCTCGAGAGAAGATTCGGTCGCCCTGAAGCTATCGTCATGGGCGAAATGGAGAAGATCAGAACACTTCAGAAGATAGGAGACAACCCACGCGATCTCATCGTGTTCGCTAACAAGATAGCGAACATCGTCGCGACCGTAGAAGCACTGAAGAAAATCCATTACCTGTACAATCCCGAAATGGCGCGAAACGTGATTGAAAAATTGTCTCCGATCATCAGAAGCAAATGGTTCGACTTCGCCGCCCGAAACAAAGAAGACGTTCCTGAGCTGAAGCGACTGGCCACCTTCCTGAACGATGAAGCAGACAAATGCGGCGCCTACGCTTCACTTGAGACCGTCACAGAGGAAAAATCGAAGAAAAGACAAGAAAGAACATTCAATGTGAACACGCTACGCTGCCCAGCCTGCAACGGACCACACAACCTACCTGACTGCAAGAAATTCGTAGCTGCCAGCACGGACGAGCGGTGGGAGATAGTGAAGAAAAGTCGTGTTTGTTTCCGCTGCCTGCGCAACAACCACCGCCACGCCGACTGCAGAGCCAAGGTATGTGGTCATCAGGGCTGCACCATATCGCATCACAAGCTTCTTCATCAGTCGAGACCGAAGATCGAAGAACCACGTAGCGAAGAACCACCTCGTCGCACACAAGAGCCGCCGCATCGCGAAAAAATCGGCTCTACGTACGAAGACACGAATAACACGGCGAGCAACGGCACCGCACGGCGCGCTTATTTGAAAATCGTTCCTGTAGTCCTCACCGCAGCTAACGGAAATGAAGTTGAAACGTTCGCGCTACTCGACGAGGGCTCTACAATCACCATCATCGACGAGGAAATCGCACAAGAACTCGACGTCGACGGGCCCACCGATCCAATGCGCGTCCGTGGTGTGAGCGGGACAGAGCTACAGTTCCAGAAAAGCAAGCGCGTCGACCTGAAAATCCGCGGCAAATACGCAGACGAAACTTGCGATCTACGCGGGGCGCGCACCGTGCGAGGGCTCGACTTCGCTACACAGAGGGTCGGCAGAAGAGACATCGAAGATTGCCCGCACTTGAATCAGATTCAAACCGAGCTCGTATACGAAGAGGCGCATCCGAAGCTACTCATCGGTCAAGACAACTGGGATTTAATTATCTCGGGCGCGGTGCGAGCGGGACGGAAAGATAAACCCGTCGCATCGTACACAAAGCTGGGATGGGTTCTTCACGGCTGCCGCTCGTCTATGGCGTATCCAGTCACCTTCTGCGGTCACATCAGCCTCGAGGAAGACAGCGAAGTCAGCATGGAGAAGATGATGAAGAATTATTTCGAGTTAGAATCCATCGGGATAGAAAAACGAATACAGAAGAGCGATCCTGAGCAGCGCGCATTGAAAATATTGAACGATACGAGTCGACGCCTGCCCGACGGACGCTTCGAAACAAGACTTCTATGGAAAGAAGACGACGTGAAGATTCCAAACAACTACGAAAACTCACTCAAACGGCTGCACAATCTAGAGAAGAAACTAGACCGAGATGAAGACCTGAAGATGAAATATGAAGAAAGAATGCAAAACCTCTTCACTTCGGGCTACGCCGAGGAAGCAACTTCACCGCCGGTACCAAATAAAACATGGTACCTACCCCACTTCGCGGTCATCAACCCCGCGAAGCCGAAGATAAGGGTTGTGCACGACGCCGCTGCGAAGACCGCCGGACGCAGCCTGAACGACATGCTGCTCTCCGGGCCAGACCTGCTGCAGTCGCTGCCGGGAGTCGTGATGCGCTTCCGTCAACATCAACACGCCGTGTCAGCTGATATAAAAGAGATGTTTATGCAAATAAGGATTCAAAATGAAGACAGAGACGCACTACGGTTCCTATGGCGAGGCGACGAGAGAGGCAACGGACGACCGCGAGAGTACCGCATGACATCGGTGATCTTCGGAGCAACGTCGTCACCGTGCACCGCGCTGTATGTGAAAAACAGAAACGCTTCAGACTTCAAAGAGATGTACCCCGCAGCCGCGCGAGCCATCGAGAAAAATCACTACATGGACGACTACATAATAAGTTTTCCAACCGAAAATGAAGCGAAAGAAGTATCGAAAACAGTCGACTACATACATCGGCAAGCCGGCTTCGAGCTACGCGGATGGGTGTCCAATACAACTTCGGTAGTACAGCAGTTCGCCGCCGACCCGGGCGGCGCCACCGTCGCCATCGGCGGGAGCGAGACAGAAAAGACACTCGGTCTCTTATGGGACGTCAAGACAGATTGCATCGGTTTCAAGCTAAACACACTCAAGACGCCTAGAGAAGTTCTCAGCGCCGAGCGACCGCCGACAAAGAGAGAGGCATTAAGCATAATAATGTCTCTGTTCGACCCACTGGGACTCGTCTCGCCTGTCACAACCCCGGCGAAACGAATAATGCAAGAAACGTGGCGCTACGGGACAAGCTGGGACGAACCGCTGCCGGTCGAGCTACAGAACAAATGGTACGAGTGGCTACGAGTGCTACGAAACATAGAAGAGCTACGAATCCCGCGCTGCTACGACGTCGAGCCGGCGAGCGCGCGCGACCTACACACGTTCGTAGACGCGAGCGAAGAAGCCTACGCCGCCGCCGTGTACTGGCGGATCGAACGAGCCGACGGGAGCGTGCAGGTGGCCCTGGCTGCGGCGAAGAGTCGAGTCACACCGCTGAAACCCATCTCCATCCCTCGGCTGGAGCTGCAGGCCGCACTGCTGGGCGTCCGCCTAGCCGAAACCACCACACGCGAGCACGAGTTCGACGCGAGAAGAAAGTACTATTGGAGCGACTCGCGGACGGCGCTAGCATGGATCCGGTCAGAGCCGCGCGCGTACAAAACGTTCGTAGCGCACCGCCTGGCTGAGATAGAAGATCTCACGAAGAAAAACGAGTGGAGATGGCTGCCTACGGCTGACAACGTAGCCGACGACGCTACGCGCGCTACGCCGGCCGGTTTCAACGCTACGCACCGATGGTACAACGGGCCGAGCTTCCTGCGCAAACCCGAACGAGATTGGCCGCAAGAAACGAAGATAGAATCACCGAAGACAGGAGAAGAGAGGGAGACATGTCACGTCACCCACCAGCGACCTGACCACGCTCACCTCCCTCGAGTCGAGCGCTTCTCGTCGTTCACACGCTTGCTACGAGCTACGGCACGCGTGCTACAGTTCGTAGACCTATGTAGGCGTAAGAAAAATGAAACAGTGTTGGCTACGAAGCGAAAACGAACGCGAGAAAACAAGAAAAACGACTCCGATTGGAAAACTGATAAGAAGACTGATAAGAAAGCACGCAAGAACGAGACGACGCACGCGAAGAAAAGAGATGGCAATATCGTCGGAATCGAAGCGCACTATCTCATTCGCGCCGAGAAACTGTGGTGGAAAGCGGTACAAGAAGATTGTTTTTTCGAAGATTTACGTCGAGTGAAGAGTGGCGCGGCGCCTCAACCTGGAGACAGGCTATCGGCGCTATCAGTAGTGGTCGGCGAAGATGGAGTTCTGCGCCTCAGGGGAAGAATCCACGCTTCGCCTGACATCGACGAAGAGACGGCCAGCCCGACTGTAATCGACGGGAAACATCTTTTTACGCGACTGTACATACATCACGTACACGAGCGGCTACACCACGGCGGCATCGAGATGGTAGTGAACGAGCTACGACAGAGAATGTGGATACTGAAAATACGACCGACGGTGCGTGACGTCATCAAGCACTGTCAGCGCTGTAAATTGAGAAGAGCGAAGCCTACGTCCCGCTCGCGCTCTTCACCTGCATGACATCACGAGCCGTACACCTGGAGGTCGCCGCCTCGCTGAGCGCCGACTCGGCGATCTGCGCCCTACGGCGGTTCGTGGCACGAAGAGGAGTGCCTAAGGAGCTGTGGAGTGACAACGCGCCGTGCTTCAAAGCTGCAGAGAAGGAGCTCGCCGAGGCCGCGCTGGCGGCGATTGGCGAGGAGGCGACGGCGCGACGCATCGCCTGGCGCTACGTCCCCCCGGCCTCCCCCTTCATGGCCGGCGCGTGGGAGCGCATGGTACGCACCGTGAAGGAGGCACTGCGCGTCACACTCCACGAGCAGTACCCTAGCGACGAGACACTGCTCACCCTGATCGCCGAGGCAGAGAACACCGTCAACTCCCGCCCACTCACCCACGTGGCGGTGAGTCCAGATGAACCGGAGGCGCTCACACCCAACCACATCCTGTTGGGACCCAACTCGCACGTCCCACCACCTGGCGAGTTCACCGCAGACGACCTCACCGCGCGCAAGCACTGGCGGCGCGCACAACGCCTGGCAGACATCTTCTGGAGCCGCTGGGTCAAGGAGTACCAGCCGCTACTCCAACACCGGCGGGAGCCTCGCACGACCGGCGCGCCACCCGCTGTCGGCGACCTGGTGCTCATCTGCGACCCCAACCTGCCGCGCAACACATGGCCGAGAGGACGCATCATCGCAGTCTACCCAGGGCGAGACGGCGAGGTGAGGATCGTGGACGTCAAGACCAGCAACGGGCACGTCCTCCGAAGACCGACCAAGAGGATCGTCGTGCTACCTGTTGGATCGCAGAGCTGCGACGGCGGGAGAAATGTGCACGACAGAACATAGAACGACCATTTGTACATAGTTTTTTTGTCTCAATTTACTTTACTTTGTTTTGATTAGTTATAGGATAGTTGTTTTGTATTGTTTCGCTTTGAATAAAGCCATAATTTCTTATTAGGATTAGGGCCTAGGACATAAGTTATGTAAATAGTTAGAATAGGGCTTGTATTTCATTCCTTAAGTGATTTCCCTTGAGATTCCTACCCCAGTTAGATAGGTACACATTTCCCTAGTTAAATTAGCACATAGTTTCATCAGATTTTAAAGTAAATAACACGATTAGCTTACATAATTCCAGTTAGAATTTACCCTGATTAGACTTAGTATCTCATTACAAGGGGAGGAACTTAAGAGAAATCAACGATAGAAAGAGACAGTGCAACTGTCCCTGTCGGCGCATACAGGCGAGCGAGGGGGGCCCCGACTCCCGCAAATCCGCGGTATGAGGAAGCGGGGGACGGGGTCATATAAATATTGAAATCTTTCGCGCGCGCTCCTCACTCTGTTTTGCGCCGGCAGACGATGAGAATGATATGTTTAGATATCGAAAAATAGGTATGTAAGTAATTAACATTAATTTGTTACTGTAGAGTATAAGATTGAAATGTAAATAAAGAGATTTGAGTACAGGGGAAGAGTGCGGGGTGAAGGGGAGTGGTCGCTCGAAAATGATATATAAGAAGCGCCGATTCGGCGCAGATTCATTCCGGATCCAGCACTCGAGAAGAAAACATCTTGAAGAAAGAAGACTCTCTGCGACCACTAGCCCTCTCTGCCCCACCCTCCAGCCTGGCTCATATTTGGAAAACCGCATCGGCATTTTCACTGAAGAAACGAAACCCCTATTACAGTCCACGCTCCACAGTTAGGGTAAACAGTTGCATATTACTTCAAGGGTTAAGGGGTGATTGTACCCATGATATTGAACAACCTTTCCCTCAGAAACATATAAAAATTCCCAAAAGAAATTTGGACGTCCAATACTAAATGCAATCAGCCGATCGTACCGTATGAACAGTCGAAAAAAAAATTAAGAACCTCCTATATGTTTCGTAGGGAAAGTTATTTATTATCATGGGTACAATCAACCCCTTAAAGTAATGGAACTTTCCTCATCCTAACACCCTGCAAAACCGAATAAAAATAAAACACAAAACCGTGTTTTCTTACAGCAAATTGCACAAGATGACGTGACGTTACCATTTTGTATTTTCTCAGGGTGAAAAATCTGAATAACAATCAATTTGATCTATCTACCCAGGCTTAAGAATATTATGAAGCCAGCGGTTTCCATTAAAAAAGCGAAAAGGTTTTAACACTTTGTATAATTATGTTACTGGCCATTGATATTATGATATTTATTAAGTATATATATTATTGGTATAATATCAGGTTTGTACGTTTAGATTTTCCAATTTCAGTATAACTACACGGGTAAAAAAGACAATTGTCTTGTGTGAAAGCAAATTGCATTGAACCAAGAATATGGCGCTCTCATAATACATATCTCGAAGACAACGTAAAATTCTTATTTCAATAAATCTTTTTTACCCGTGTACAGGTTGGTCTCATAGACGAAGAATTTTTTCTACGGTTGGTCTAGACTAGATGGACATACTTACACATTTTTTTAGATTGCTATCTTGGGGACCTAACTAGGACACGCCAGGAAAAAACAAAAGTCTGTGATCTGCGCGTACGAAGTCGCGGGTGCCGCTAGTCCTACATAAATTCTTAAAACCGTGGATTAATAATAACGTGGTATATCTTCTGGTGCATTTACATACCTAATGCATTCAGAGATGGACTACGCTTGATACATCCCATCGCATTAAAATAAAAGTGTATCAATAGCCCAGTCATTTTACAGAGTTTTGTTAGGATGGGTGGGGAGTAATTATCAATTAGTGACAAAATGACTATCTGAAATAATATTTAAAAAAAATCGCTACGCAACATAGAAATCAAAATTGTATCTCCCAAAAGGCTTTTAACTTAATAATATTGTTACCAATGCACTTTTAATTAGATTTAACAATAAACATTATTTTTGAGCAATAAACTAGGAATTGAAATTTTAAAAATGAGGTACTTAATTAATTAGAATTTTCTAATTATTTAGGTACCTCATACTAAAGTACCAAAACTAAACTTATACCAAAAAAGAAGAACCTAAATACCAAACCAACCTTACACTAAAGTATTTTTCAAAGCCTCCTAAGCCAAAAATATTAACACCATGTTTGAAGTATGTATTAATGGTAAAGCCTTAAAAAAGTGCAAAAAAAATTGCCGTCAGGTTTTTCAGAACGAGATACCTAAATGCTAACTTTTAATGGGGCTATTATTACTGACGTAATTTAAATTTTGTTACATTTCTAGGCTCAAATTGGCTCTTAAATACTATAACGAAAAAATAAATCAATTAAGTATTAATTAGTCCCGGCTCAAATCGTAAAATGACTGGGCTACAAAGAGGACTACGTGTTGGACCCGTGTCCCCACGCAAGCCTTCCGAAGGGCCGGTTCCTTTGAGATATTATTAATATCTAGTTAGAAAATAGAATAAACAATATCATCTGGTTCTGAACAAGACAATAATATAACTACAAACGGGTATGAAACGCTTATACTGCAACGATTGATCAACGCTTAGAAATCTATGGGAGGCGGGATGGAGGTTCCAATTAATTATATTTTTTTTTTTTTTTTTTACTTGGACAAAGTCACACAAATTATCTAGTCACATTTAAAGTACCAGAATCTAGCCTGGACTTGTATGATGATGACTAGACAACGATATAGAATACATATATAAATACAAACATCCATGACTCGGGTACAAATATTCATATTCATCATACAAATATATGTTCCTTACGGGATTCGAACCCGCGACCCTCGGCACAGCAGGCAGGTTCACTACTGACTGTGCTACCGGGCCGTCAATTAGTTAGGGTGACCAGACCAACGTCCTTTATTTTATCGGGTAGGGATGAAGTAATTGCTTATAGGTATGGGAGGCGGTGACGACTATAATATATTAATTCGTTAAGACCTATCAGAAGCCGATTGAGCTATTTGCAATTTTGTATTAGTTATAATATTAATTAGGCTGATAATGGTGATGATAATGATCATAGAATAAACCATAGGTAATACGTCGTTTTACTTCCAAAACACTTGACACTGGCAGAAATGCAGTGCAGACAAAAGCAGATTAATAAACATATATAAAAGTTAACGAAAAATCTCATGCAGTGCAACGTCAATCACGTTTGACAGCTGCGATAAGTACCTACGGCGCCGCGTGTCGCACGTGATACAGGCCCTGTACCCGCACTTTCGATGTTCGCTATATCGCCACTGTTTCGGTCCGCACTTCATTGGAATAGAGTTGACATTGGAACGAAATTGCGAAGTTCGAATATGCGGGTAGAGGCACAGGATGTCGCGCACTGACGTAAGTGCTCTTACAGACGAGCGACACTTTGTTGTCGCCGTGGGTCGCAGAGGGTTGCGCTCTATAGACTGTAGGGTCGCGCGACCGTCACGCGACCGTCCGCGACACACGGCGATCGCAAAGTGTCTCTCGTCTGTAAGCGCTCTAAGGCGCTTTCTGTTTTCTGTTACAGTAGCAACTATTGAATAATAATAATGTGCCTTTGGTCGGCCTACTGGAGTGTAGTGTGGTTATACCATAACTCACTTTAATCACTCGTGGAATACTTTAAGCCTATGAAAGGTTGTATTGGGTCACACTAGTCGCGTCGATGGTAAGGTATACATAAAGTTGTAGGTAATATATTCAATAAGCGTTACGTGTGTTTGAAACTTTGGGGTGCGAGTCCAATGTACGCACGGCGACAGATCAACCTACCTATAGTTCGACCTTATGTCCATGAGCATAGAGTTCAACTATGGCGGTATTCATATATACACACGGCGACAGGTCAGGTTACCCTGTTTGGACTTTTAACTATTAGAAGTTGAATAAAATAATTCCTCGCCTTGGGGCAAAATAATATCTCGCCTCGAGGCCAAATTGAGGTCCTTTAATATTACAGCTAGTGCGGTTTGCACACAGGGTGGCATGTTTTGACCTTTCTTAGATGTCTTGATCACGTCTTGATATACATACTTCATTGTTTCATTGAAGATGCAGCATAGTAGTAGTAGCACCTTCAAACGAAAGTTTTCAAGTTAGTGCGTCCTGCCAGTAATGATTATATGGTGTGGAACGGAAACGTAGACCTTGACGGTTGGACTAGTCCATCAATTCAAAGTAGCTCAGCGAGATATGGAGATAGCTATACTCGGTGTGTCTCCGAAAGATAACGAAAGAGATCAGAGAACTAAAGTCGACATAGATCTGAAAATTAAAAAACTAAAGTGACAATAAGCTGGTCATCATAATCAATCAAGGTGTATGTTGCAGTCTGATTAAATTAGCCAGTTAACGGGATAGTTAAACGGTTAGCTACCTAAATGGTTAAATCTAATTCAGGCTCGTCATTGAATTGAGTGGTTTAGCTAGGTATTTAGCGGACTGTTAGAAGCACAATTTTATTTTATTTAACTTTTTGTCTGATCGAAATTTAACCAATATCACATAATTATACCTAAGATCAATTCTAAAGCATAGAGATCGCATCAAATTACGATTGTAGTTAGTCTCTTTTGTCTTATGACGTACCTTTAATAGTAGAAGTAGACGGAAGTATAGATCTTTGTTTATGCGGTTGTCCACTTTTCACTTGTCACTTTTGTGCTTGTGTGTGTGAAAAGTGACCGTAAACATTAGATGTCTAATTGGTCTCTTTTGTCCATACTACTTGACACCACACACTCAAACACAAACATAAAAAAAATGGACATTCTTGCTCTAGTATAGCTCCCTCAATGCGGAATATGCCCGTTCGGGGAAATGGTCGTTCGGGTAAATGTCCGTTCGGGGTAAAGGCCGTTCGGGGAAATGGATGAAACCGGGAAGTGGACGATCGGGTCCATAGTGGACGTTCGGAGAAAAGGACGTAACTGCACTGATCCCTTAGAATTATACCAATCACACTGGACAGAGTTTGTACAATGTTAGTGGAATGTGGATAATTGTCCTGAATAATTAGACATTCAGCTATAGAGGTGCTCTACAAAATAGAGATTCGGTTCCTATTGGAACCGATCACCGAAGTTAAGCAACGTCAGATCCGGTCAGTCTTTGGTTGGGTGACCGTTTAGTGGTATTTCTTCTTGAGCATCTCCCGTGCTTCGGAAAATACGTTAAGCAGATGGTCCCAGATAGTTTTGTCAGATGGTGTAACTATCTATTCGTTAAGCTAGGTTAGAGGTTGAGGCGGGCTATCAAGGCTGCTTGAAAACTCTCCTAGCATCGAATTGACTAACTTGCCTTCACCAATCCGCACTGGGTCCGCGTGGAGGGTACGACCCTTCCACCCTTTCACCATTATCACAAGAGAAAGCCTTCCCCATCAGTGGTAATTTATACTACAGGCTATATAATTTTTGCGTTCTGTACCCAAAGTGTGAAAACGGGACCCTATTCATAAGCCTACGTTGTCCGTCCGTCCGTCCATCCAGTTTAGGGCTGTAAAGGACAACCGCCGCTCTCCCTTGAAAAAATACCTTAAAATGTATAGAAGTTTTGACTGAAGTCGAATGTGTAATAAATTATGAGGTTTTATAAAAACGACTCAGATAGTATCATTTATTTTTATTTAACGAGTTATTTAATCATTTATTATTAATAAATTATAAAAAAGCAGCAACCCCAACGTGGCTGTCAATGTTGTTTAGTAGGAGGAGGTAGGAGGTGTTGCAAGCCCAATGTTTTTTTTATATAAAAATGATAAAAACTAATAAATCATTATAAAATAAACTAATGCCTGCAGTTAGTTTCTAGTGTTCCATAGTCCATAATACGAGTAAAAATAGAAGGACGGTTATACATTTTTGGGTATTATGTGCCAGATGTCCTTTTGAACCGTAATAACTAGATAGTTCCCAGAATGTGCGTTATTGTGGCGGATTTGTAAAAAATAATAATAATGTCAAAAAGTTAAAAATTAAGGGGGTCCCCGAGAAAGAAACTAGTTTTAAACAACGTTTTTCTTCTAGCTCTATCGTAAAAACGGTAATACATACAAGCGTCAAACTTGGTGTGATTATAGAGCAAACTCTACAGTATAACAAGAAATAATAAAATCCGGCCAAATGTGAGTCGGTCTCACGCTAAAGGTCCCGGAGAAAACAAATTTTGAAAGTTAAATATGTTCTGTGGTGGTGTGGTACGGATTACGGAACCCTCGGTGCGCGAGTAGCCCGACTCGCACTTGACCGGTTTTTATTTCAAATAGATGTATCTAGAATATCTCTGCGTAATATAGGGAAATATAGTCGTGATCGGGATGTGCCCGGGATATACTGCCGTAACCTAAACGATGTAGCGTCGTATATGCAAATTAATTTCATTTGACCTCACCTTAGGTACGTAAATGGAAGCGGCTGAGCCTTGCCAAAACAAGAGCAAGTAATTGGAACAAATGCCCACGGCTCTTCTAATTCCATGCCGGTATTCCCATCACGTCTGACAAAGTGACATGGTTCGTTAGACAAGTCTGATCTTTCTTTATTCTTAGCTTCTTTGAAATTTTCTTGTGAAAAGGGATTGCATGTTTTTAGGGTTAGTACTCCATTCCAAATAGCAACGAAATTTTAAGACAGTTTCGAATAAAAAAAAAACAGAGATTTGAAACACATACTCCCACTTAAGCTTTAGTAACGGCCAAGATAATTGTGTCGGATTTTGTATCTTTCAGGTGATAAATAGATATATTTACTCTTTCTTATACTGTGACATTACTCTACCTATACGCGCGGCCAGCTTATGTACCTATTTTGCGTAGCTTGATGTGTCGCCGTGTGTCTGTGTACATTATATGACGGGTGTAAAAGCAAAAGCAGCTATATTTCCAGACACAATGGAAAATCCATTGTGTCTGGAAATATAGCTGCTTTTGCTTTTCTGCTACACATATGTATAATATGTATTTGCTGAATCAGAATTGGCCAGAAAGCTAAATCACAGAATATAAGAGTGCCTGGAAGGTACACAAGCCAAACAAGGGTCGGGATATCGTCTGAAAAGAAGTATAATTTATTTTTATTTATTTTATTTATTTATTTTATCACAAAAAAAAGAATAGAAGGACATCAACAATAATAGGTTAGGATAGTTTTTTTTTTGCTATTCTATATCGGTTTCATAGAAAAACTAGTTTAGTTGGATGGTCCGGTGTCCACTTAAAAATTGTTGGACCTTTTCATGATCATCATCAACCTATGAACGTCCCACAGCAGGGCACAGGCCTACCCTTAGGTAGGATGTATGGCGTTAGTCCACCCCGCGAGCCCAATGCGGATTGGTAGACTTCACATACTTGGACTTGGACCTTATATTGATTAATAACAGCCTGCCCTGCGAGCGATACCATAATTACCCAGCGTTCAGCAAGGTATTACTAGTAGGTACCCAATAAACTAACATCCTGTATATAACAACAGCCTTTGCCAATTTTGTCAACGTACATTTCATTTCAAACAAAATACCCCTGATAGAGCTCTTAACCGCTACATATTTAGTGTGAAATTAGCTTGTTTCGTGTGACTTCGTACATGAAACCAACTATAATTTACTGTCGCGCCTCGTAGGATGCTCTCTCTTCCGCTATCAAGCTAAATCCGACAATATTTTCTAACAAATAGAGTTAAGAATACTGTAGCAGTAGCTAAATTGTTCGGTAAACGAATCTAAATCTATCAGCGACGATGCTTTTAGCAAAATTTAACGTTATAGGTCAGAAAATTCGGTTGATTTTAGATTGATAGAATTAGATTGTAGAGATGAAGTTCTGAAACGTTGTGGTAGGTAGTGATTAGTTCACTTCACCCCTTGGTGACGTCATTATTTTAAATTCATAAGAGTTTACAAGTTTGACGTAATACTGCAGACGTAAAAAGTTCCGCTTGGTATAGCACAATACAAAGGGCCGCATCGGAGCGGGCGGACCGCGGAGCGGGGCGCGCCGCAGCGCACCAAGAGATATCCGCCGCGCAAAAATGCTATTCGCTCCGGCCCAGCGTAGTACTATCGGTTTAAAATAACAATGTGCATGACCTCGCTCGCAAATGTGACGTCACTCAATCACACGAACTTCACCTGAGTCATTCAAATGATTATTTCCTTTGCATAGAGTCTATATTCCTTTATCAACCAAGTGAAGTTATCCAACGGCCCTTCAAGGTCATGCACATTGTTATTTTAAACTGATAGTACCTACCTATAGTATGCGATAGTTCATATAAATTGTATAAAAGCTATTTGGACAGATTTTTCGCAATATGCGCTCACCTTAATAATAACGCCCTGATTCTCCTCCAAACTGCCTCCAAATGACTCCTAAAGCTGTTCGAATTTAAAACTGGAACGGAAACGGATATGGCAGTTGGCAAGATCCAAGATGGCGGTGCCAGTTATAGTACGCTGTATGGAGGCAGTATTTAATGAGCCCCATTGTGGCGCTGACGTGCATAGAAATCTATGCCAAATGCTTATAATGCGTCTACTATAGCCTAACTATAGCTTCTTCCGCTCGACTTCGCCCGCGTAGGTATTGATAATTCGCAAAGATCTGTTAACAAAATGGGAAATCGATCGACTGATCCACACTTTAATACACTTACAAATTTAAAATACCTGTCTGTATGGAAGATCCATAAAAATGTTTCGTTTTTCGACCAATGTTTCTTATTATCTGAATGCGTTCTTAAAGTTATGTAAGAAATTAATAACTAGTAGTGGTGTCTAAATAAAACAATAATTTGATAAGTATTCAGCTTGTCAGCACTTTTAAAATCTCATAAGATTTTCCGGTCTGTGTAAAATTTTCTTTCTGTGGGTTACATGTTTTCGGTTTCCAACGATGCAATGGGAAATCGGTAATAATAGCATTCAGGTAATATCAGTGGTCACTTTCGTACTGGTAGTTCGGTTGCACGGGTAGCGCGACAGCAATAGATGTGCTAAAAACCTATTCTTCAAACTTACAGACTGCCTTTCCTCTAAAATATTTACACAAGCTCAATTTCACAAACTGCACTCGCATAATATTCGAATATAATATTGAAATGCATTTTGCCTGCAAACAAAATAGTACGCAAGTTCATGTCCATTAAGATCTAGCAGATTGCGATGAAATAATAAAATTTATAAAACTAAGCAAATAGCTTAAGAGGGCTATTCGAGCTCAGTGGCGGCCTCGTCACAATAATAAAGATTTCTCAATAAAGAAAGCCTACATTAAAAAAGTATCCATTAGATAAACTACAAAAGCCTTCAAGCTATTTTCATCTTTTATATGTTTTTAAAGGACATACAAATTTTGAAAAAGAAAAAAAACGGCCGCTTTTGTTTTTATTCGATATTATCTAAAAGTGGAATGTTTAGAACCTATAAAAGTATTGTATAACAATGGCTTGAAGGCTTCTGTAGTTTATCTAGTGGGCAATTTTTTTAATTTAGGCTTTCTTTATAGAGAAATCTTTATTATTGTGATGAGGGCGCCACTGAGCTCGAATAGCCCTCTAAGCTGAGCTAAGCTAAAAACTAAGTGACTAATGCCCTTAGTCCCTACAGTTACAGTATAATACACGACGCGGACTACGTCCATAGTCTGCAGTAATAAGCAGTAATCGCTCCCTGAGCTATGCTGCATATTTGTCAGTTCGAAAAAAAATGCGCAGTCCGACACCCACTTGGCTGGACTATTTCTACATTGGTTTCTAGTTGTAGAGTATTTATTGACTTTTGCCCTTCGACCATCAATATATTCCGAGAGATAAGTGTACTTTTGGAACCATCAGCAGCAAGGCTGATTCAGTGTTTAAGGGGTGTAGAGCATCTCTGTGATGGGGATGGACCAGGTCTGCCTGCATAACTCCAGTCGGTTTAGGAGTTACTGATGATTATAGGTTTGTAAAAAATTAACGATCAGCTGCAAGGCTGATCGTATGTTATTGTTGTAGTATGCACTGTAGCTATGTGAACAGTACAAAAACTGACATGGTTCGTCAGTCGGTTTAGGAGATACAGCCGTTCAAAGGTTGGAACTTTGACTGCCTGTATCTCCTGAACCGACTGACAGAACTTGACAGTTTTTGTACTGTTCACATAGCTACAGTGCATACTACAACAATATCATTCGATTAGCCTTGCAGCTGATCGTGAATTTTCTACAGACCTTTAATCATCAGTAACTCGTAAACCGACTGGAGTTATGCAGGCAGACCTGGTCCATCCCCATCACAGAGATGCTCTACACCCCATAAACACTGAATCAGCCTTGCTGCTGATGGTTGCAAAAAGTACACTTATCTCTTATACTAATATGTACCTCTACATCTCGCTTGGCGGGCAGACTGCCCCTGGAGACCAGGTCCACCAGGTTCCAGGGGGGACGCTTTGGAGCTTCACTCAAGGCCGAGCTACGGGTAGGAGCCACTCTGCAAGCCAAGCGAGGACGCAGGCCAAGCGTCTGGTAAATAAATTAAATTAATGAATAATAAAATAATAATAATAACACGGGGGTAAACCCCGCGATGGTGAAACCGGAGCCGCACCTCGACAACCTTCAGCCGCTCAATGAGATGTTGCCCCATTGTCGCACTTTGTGCGTGCGGCCGTTTTATGGGGCCCACTCGACGAGTCGGCGAGTCACCGCCTGCCCTATTTACAATTTTGAGACTAGTTGTCATAGCAGGCGTCCGTTAGTCTCCTCCCATAGCCCAGTATCCATCCATCCAACTTTCACCTCCATAGCCCAAGACCTTATTTTTCCATCGCGGCCATAGCGCCGTACTCCAATAGTCTTTACACAAATGGCGGGGACCATCCCCGTGGGTATCATGTTGTACGCTCGGAGATGGTATCCGCCATTTGTGTATCCCTTACATTTAGATTAACTTGTCTTTTGAACGGGCCTCTACATGTTGGCTTCGGCCCCATGCACGCCTTCCAAAGGTCCGGGACTTAATTGCCCGTGATTACGGAACGTAAGACATACAATAAATAATAATAAAATCTTTTATTCATATCAAAAACATTATATGAATGAATATGAATGAATCCGTACCTTTCGATTCGATATTTTAAATGGGACTAATGGGTCCAAGATATTGTGTGAAATAATGTGGACATTGACTTACGCACTATAATAACAATCGGTTGTCTTGTAAGAAACTTTTTGAATTTAGTTTTATATTGTATAGTTTAAAGTACGTTGAAAGGTTGAAAGCATTATACCTATCTAGTACGTTGAAAGTTTTAATGTTAGTGGTCAAATCAATTCTTTTCAATGCTACGTACCACATCGACAGCGAGACTCTTGTTCGAGTGGGTACCGACCATTAATTTATAACCCACGGATGCAAATCATCCTTACAAGCATTGAAACACGAAATTTGACCATGGTGGCCGGTGGTTCGTCCTTCATTCGTACGGGTCCGTCGTCGATGTTTTCGACTTTACGTTTGTCCCTTTTATCAATTTTTGTCGTTGGATTAAAAAGGGACAAAGTTGACGTCGGAAACAACGACAGAAATTTAAGAAAGAAGGACGAACATTACCGACCACCATAGAGTATTTTCATGTTTCACCGCTTCTAAAGCAGTCTGTCCGCCAGGTTTAAACAATATCTATGCTAGCTTCCTGGTACCGATCGAGCAGTTGGCAGTGTGAAGTTTTACAGAGAAATTACGTTTTATAGTTTTGATTTAACTTCAAAACCAACTGTTCTAATAAGTTCTAATAATGAAACAAAATTATGGTGACATAAGTAAATAATAATGCTTCATGAATCGGCATGATCTGATGAAGGTGATGAAGATATTCAAGTGATCTCCTTAATTTACATAAGAAGGACCCTTCTTAATTAATATGCTGACGGTTTTTTAAGGGGATAATCAGACCATAGAACTGAACAACTTCCTCTATGGGACCAACATCGAAATATATATACTATAAATATATATATATATAAATATATATATATATATATATATATATATATATATATATATAGCAAAAGAACCAATCAGCTGTTTCATACAAAAGTGCAATCCTACTCGACCCCAATGTCATGCGTGCGTGCGTGCCATGTGTGGGATAGCTGATTTTTATCACGATTTAGATTTTTGTCCCAAAGAGAAAGATTTTCAGTTTGGTCACAGATCATCCTCTTAAAAATGATCAGCATAGGTAAGTATCCTCTATAGTTCTCGTTAAATTGAGGGTCTGATGATGGAGATGTAACATGGACAGTGTTACTTACTTACTTTTGTTTTGGCTGGATCGAGTTTCTCACCGCCAAAGAATTTACTTATTCATTCTTCATAACAGCAGAGAATGTTTTCTATGTCTTGTAGTAAATAAAACTACTATTAATTATGTCGATCAGTTCTTTAATCATTATTGCTTCAAAAAACAAGCAGTATATAAATTAGTACATGGTTGGTAATGTTATGATACATTTTAGAACTTGTCAATTTTGTCGACCTATTCAGATAACAAGACCCAAGTCAGACGATGCGGTATCTTCATATAAAAATCGGTGATGCACGCACACTGGACTTTTCACCCGCGAGAAGAGGGAGAGCAAAGAAATGTGACGCCAGCCTGAGCGTCAGAAGAAAAGGGGCGTCCGCCCGGTTTTGAGTAACTTTGTAACCATTTTATAACAATCTACAAGATATGAAAAGTGATGTGGTTTTTCTCGAAATCTATTTTAATTAATAAAACTGAAGAAAAACGACTCCGAAGTCACCTCTTTTTTTCCAATTGTAACCGTTTTACTCTTACATTGTTGATCAGAAGAATATGAAAATTTACAATATTCTTCACAATACAATATAAAATGATGTGGTTTTCTTATTTTTTCATAAGAAATCATACAGGTTTTCAAAGAAAACGGAAAATTCTGACCAGAGCCGTGCAATTGAAGCGGGATGGCTAATTGCAAAAGTTTGCTTGTAAGAAAGAGAGCCTTAAAGGGTCGGAATCGGCTCGTACGGAGCGGACTGATTATTTGCTCGGCCGCCCGGCCGTAAGAACCGAGTTAGGTACCTACACTTTGGTGCATCGCATCGTAAGCGATGCGTTTGTATGAATTCTGCCACACGCTCCAGACGCCAACGTCACATTCGTCGCGCGCTGTACGAATCAAGCGCGATTACATAAGTCCTACATTTTCGCGCGTACCACCGTCTGGCAGTAGATACTTAATTAGGTAAAGCGTCAAAACTTATCTTTTTCTAAGGAAGTCACTAGTAACCTGTCTGTGACCGCGTCCATACTAATATGCACCGGCAAATCCGCGACCGCTCCACCGTCGGCATTTTGAGCAAGATCTGCCGATGACGTCATCCGCAGTGAACGCACCATTTGCATCTTTCGGATCGGGATAGTCGCAAGTGCTGAAGTGTTTCTAGACAAGTTGTAAACTGTCGGACTCTAAACATAATGGACGAACAAGATTTATTTACTTTAGCTTCAATTTGCAAATTGCAAAAAAAACAGCAATTGTAGCCTATGTGTTATTCTGATGTATAAGCTATATTATTGTAAAGTTTCATTAAAATCCATTCAGTAGTTTTTACGTGAAAGAGTAACAAACAAGCATACTTTACAAACTTTCGCGTTTATAATATTAAGTAGGTAGGACTACGCCAGCACGGAACGAATAATAACACAAGTATCCTCGCCTCGTCACTGTCTTCCATAATGTGAATGTACACGACGATGTCAGGCCCTATATAATCAATGCTCAACTGGCAGAAATGTCGATTCGGAAAATTCTGAACCCTAATTCAGTGGATGGACCTCATCGGCAAATCCGTAATGGCGACCTCTCAGTCCACTCCGTATGCAAAGATTTCAGTGGACTCGTACCTCTCGACAACACGATTGCCGTACGGAACATCGAACTTCCGCTGGTCGATTAACGCTTGGTCGAATGAACTACTGCCCCCTTACCCGCACTTTCGATCTTCACTATATCGCCACTGTTTCGGTCCGCACTTCATTGTAATAGAGTTGAAATTGGAACGAAAACATTCACGTAAAAGTTCGAATCGAATGTGCGGGTAGACCCTCGGACTTTATTAACGCCGATCGAAAGAGCCATTGATCGCTTAATGCTTAGTCGAAAGAACTACTGACTTCTTTAACGTCAATCGAAAGAATCATAGATCGTTTAACGCTTCGTCGAAAGATTTTTCTGGCACATATCGAATGAACCGCGGTGGTAGCTTCAAAAAATAGGTGTACTTCAATCAGTAGAAAGAGAAGGTACTAGAAGGAAGCACGTATCTTATCATATTCACTCAATAAAAATTATATTGACTTTGACGTCGCTGCAAAACGCGAATGCCGTACCCGTGTGACAAAATCTTCCAAAATAATTTATGCTTAAGTTGTGCAACGCAACGCATCCTGTGGCTTGGTTCAGGGCTTATTCGTTGGTTCAGGGTACTATGCGATGTAGTTCAGCTAAGTACTAAATTCTTTTCTCATCTGGCTTTTGTTTATTATTCACATCTATTTTTCCTTGAAAACCATTACCGTTTTTTAACACATCCTCGGGTTTCTTGTAACTATCGATGTAAAACTTTCCAAACAAATATGTGAATATAATGAACTGACACCATTCCATATAAAGCATCTTATTGGATAGTTGACACGATGTTTTTAAACGGTTAAATGTCAAATACGAAATTGATATCGTGAATTGTACCTGAAACAAGAATAAAATACTTATCTTTATCCTGGCTTAAGACATACATACATAAGCTCACGCCGTTGTCCCAAAGGGGAAGGCAGAGACCACGGACCGCCACAGGCTACGACTCTGACACACCTCTTTAGCCTCATTGACATTCATACACCTTTTCATGCACTTTCCGTCGATTAAGGGTGCTACGCACTTTTCTTTTTCGGAAATGATCATTGATTTAATCGTGGTATGTTTTTCTCGGACGGCCTCTCCCAACAGTTCCGCTTACACGTACTTCGTAAGGAGCGCATTTCAACTGCATTCACTCGACTTTCATTCCTTTTATTACCTACTAAAATTAAAACACTAAGAGATTTTTTAAACACACACACCCCGACACTAAAAACAGACACAAACATTCATATTATACAGTACACACACATATACAGTATACATACACACACAAACAACCCCCCCCCCACACACACACACACTCACACACACACACACACACACACACACACACACACACACACACACACACACACGCATGCTTACGGTTTTTTTTAAAGGGGAGAACAGACCATGAACCTAAACAACTATCGCCATGGAACTAACATCGTTTAAACTGTCGCCACTATTCAGCAGTTCATTTTATACAACGTGTTAATGAATTAGCGCAAAACCTCATACACCCCAACTGATTTATAACAAAATAATTAGATTGAAACAATAATTTAATTATTATGATAGTTAAAATTTAAAGTTATTCGCATTTTAAGTTTTGAGGCAAAAATGATTTGTTATCATTTCAGCACTGAAAGAAAGCACTAACGTACTCATGGATACATTTTTATAATCTTGTTTTGATAGTAAGTAGGATGAGTGTGCCCGTGCGGTGGGTTGACATCGGGTTCAGAAAATTTTAAATTTTGTTTACAAATTATTTATTATTTTGAAAAAAATTACCTATGTTGAAACCATGATAATTCGACTCTGCTCTCGATTCTAAACAAACTACTTTCTAGTTTTGCGTTAATTCATTAACACGTTGTATACAGGGTGTAACAAAACACCCTAGTAATACTTAAGGGGGTGCTTCAGACCATCAAACTGAACAACTTTCACTATGGAGCCAACATCAAAATCGCGAAAAAAAATCAGCTCTTTCATACAAAACTGCAGTACCGTCTCGACTCAAATGTATGGGACGACAGATTTTTTTTTTTTTTCTCGAGACGTTGGCTCCATAGTGAAAGTTGTTCAGATTGATGGTCTGAAGCACCCCCTTAAGTATTACTAGGGTGTTTTGTTACACCCTGTAAATAAGGTTAAATGAGTTAAATCCAATTAGTTGGCGAAACTTAACAAACGCATTTAGTATCTGTTACTAAGTACCTACAGTTGCGTGGCGTACGATAATAATAATTTTGTTAGTCATCAATACTACAGACGGACGAACGGACGGACAACGTAGGCTTATAAGTAATAGGGTCCCGTTTTCATCCTTTGGGTACGGAACCCTAAAAAAACCCTAATATACTTATTTATTACTGTCGTGACAAACACTTACCAATTGCATTTTAGTAATGTATTTCTTCCACCATAGATACTTCCTGAGTCCAGGGAACGCTGCCAGTCCATAGTAAGTGTACATAATGATGTGAACAAACGAGTTCAAAGTGCCCATAAACACGTAACTACCCGACGGTGTATATTTGAAGACAGCCCAGCAAACCAGGAACATAAAAGTGTGATGGTAAACATGGAGAAAGGATACTTGGTTCCACTTTTTGCGAAGAACAAATAAGACTGTATCCAACAGCTCCGACAGTTTTGCCAATACATAAGCATGCATACCAGCTGAGATCTGTTAAAGATAGAGAAAGCTGGTTATAATAAAGGCAACCATATTGGCTATGTGCACGACACTAGCGCCACACTAGCGCGGCGTAGCGCATGAACTATGTCGGCCAGCCGTGAATTATCTACACCACGATCTACACTATTATAGTATTGTAAAGACTGTGTTTGTTCGAGGATTCTACCAAAACTATTGGGCCGATTTTGATAAAACTTTTTATATTTAAAAGCTTTATTAGTCTTAAAAACTAGCTTATATTTTATTCCGGTACGATGACAGGAGCGGATGCGGACGAAGCCCCGGACAAAATCTAATTTGTATGGGAATTCCCATACGAACTTTTACCTCAGTTTTAACACCTTTGGGGGGTTAAAATGCGACAAGCCTTTTTTAAGTGAGCATCTGTCAATAGAAACTTCCATGCCAAATTTTAAGTTAGTAGTCTTGACAGTTTTGGAGATTTCGTGTTAAGTTAGTGTGCGGATTTGCATAGATTCAAGCAAATCTGACACAGCTTCGCCGTCAGTAGTTCAAATTTCTACCACAGCGTGCGCTGCGATCGACTTGACAGTTCCCAACACCCACTTCACACATAGCCAATAATGAGCAAAATGCATGGGTCTGAGTGTCACTAACTTATAGTTTAACCTACTGTATAGTATCATTTATTTTTATTAAATAGACTATTATTATTTTATACCAAAGATTTTTTTTAATCTTTGTTTTATACATAACCCTAGCTAATGAATTTATATTGTAATAGTTATTAAGTTTGTATTAAGTCGTGTTTAATAGGGCCTTCTTATGCTGACACTTTTTTAAGGGGTTGATGATCATCAGACCATCAAACTGAACAGTAACAGTTACAGAACAGAACAATCTGAGAGAATTTGAAAAGTTACAGCCCTAAATAGGTAGGACCGACGGACGGACAACGTAGGCTTAGTAATAGGGTCCCGTTTTCACCCTTTGGGTACGGAACCCTAAAAATCAAAAAATTTAAAAAATAATATTGCAGCTGATGACTTTTTCGATTGCATCATAAGAACATTAATTTGTTTAATAGAAGTCGGTGTCAAAAGCCAAGTCAAAAATGCAAGCCCTGTCCTTGTGTTTTGACTCCCTAAACACTACAAAGTGCACCAAAAAAAGAAACGTCGACCGTATGGTCGTCGTCGTCGTCGAGCGAATGTATAAAATAGTCTGCATCGCAAATAAAGAAGTATTTATAACTGATAAATTGATGCTTGAATTTAAAAATGTTAACCGCAGCCAAATTTAGTAAATGTTCACCAAAGAACATTGGCAGATATGGACCCAGCCATTTTTACGTAAACTAAAAGCCATCCAGGACGGGTCATAATTATAATAAACAGAGAAAATTAAGGCATTTTTTTTTAAACTTTCACATCTCCAGAAGTCCGGATTCAAAAGCAGAAATTACTAGTAAAATAGACAAATCGTCCCAAAAGCAGTAGCAAAACTCAACCACGACAGCTATTTTTATCTAATATTATCACTGAGGTATTTTTGGTCGTTACGGAACGTATTTGGCTTGGTTGAACTGATAGTGTGTGTGATTTCGTTTTCTTCCATTATCATAATATGGTGCGGTTATCGTGAATTTTCATTTGCGTAGAAGATTGAGTGGACTATCTAATAAAAAAGATTATGAGTTTCACATACTTGATACAAAATGTATCATAAGAAGAAATACCTTTCCCCCAACTTCTACAGATTATAACCAATTTACATTTTTGTTAGTTTTGTTTCACTCCACACGAATTACTAAGTTTCATTCATGTATGGGACCTCTATGTCTGGGTCTCAAATTATATGACCTTCCGCCAAACTTCTTTAGTACAGCCAATTTACGCGCTAACGCTACCCAAATAAACTACACCGCTTGCAATAAAATGTACTGTATAATAATAGGTCTCACAAAATTAGGTGAAACTATTTTAAGGGCCAGGGCTATTTTATCAGACCATCAAACCGAACAACTTTCTTTATGGGACCAACATGGAAATTGCCCAAAAAAAAATCTGCTGTATACAAACCTAACCGACCCAAATGTATGGAACAGCTGATTTTTTTTAGGCGATTTTAGATGTTGGTCTCAGAGAAAGTTGTTCGTTAGTTTGATGGTCTGATTATCCTCTTTAAATAGTTTCAGAAAATTTTGTTAGACATTAGGTATACATATAGTACCTATAGTATCTACAGTCGAACCGAACTCAATAACCGGTCAAAACCACTTTTGACTGTAAAAATCAGGCAAAAGTGGTTTTAACAGGTTATGAGTGTTTAGACCCTAAATCTAACTTAGGTTAGCGAGGAGCGAAGCGACGAGCATGTTAGGTTTCTTGCGACCACAGCGAACGAGCCGAGCGAGCGCAGCGAGCGTGCCGCGGCAGCAGCTGGCGAGTGCCAGAACCGAATGGCTACTGCAAAGAGTAATATAAGTATATTAGAAAAGAGAACCCACTCGTGGCAACATTATGCATCCACCTTATGTCAAATTGAAGGCTAGCTAGCGCCATCTGTGTTTCTCTGAAAATAATTCTACCTATACTATACATACCTACTTATATATATACTTATATACTCATACCGTTGTTTGAATGCTAGTTTTCGTTCAATCCCGCACCGATCTAGTGAAATTCTAGTATCCTTACTATTCCTGTAATCTGTACATTGGTAAGAGAACAACTGAAACTCCAGAACATCACTAAATCGGCACAAAATTGAACAAAAACTACAAACAACACGCACATTACACAAGGTAGGTCGCCATTTTGTAAATTTGTCAATTTGACATTGACATAGACAATATAATCTTTTTTTTTCATAGTAAAAGATATATTTAACAGATGGCAGCACATTCTATGCAAACTGAATCGGAAAAACCACCAAAAGGCAAATGTCCTCCGCCTGGGCTACTGTTTACCTAGCGACTCGAAAATATAATTTTGACTAGGCATCGGTCATAACCACTTTTGCCTGATTCTTGCAGTCAAAGGTGGTTTTGATGTGTAAATTGGCTGTACTAAATTTGGTGAACATTTACTTTTTTTGGGAAAAGAATACTTTGTTTAGAATAAATTGGAGTTCAAATTTTGATTAACTAATTGTGAGAAAATTATATTATTTTTGGTGTTATTTATTTTATTTGACTAACGTTAACTTGAATATATGGGTAACATTTTCGTATAAAATAGGGTGTCAAATTTTTGTGAACATTTACAAATTTTGGGTAAAAATGTATTTTTTTGGATGTAACTTTTTACTCCATTTGGTAAGCAGTTAAACATACCTAAGCCTTGAAATTGAAATTGAAATTGAAATCATTTTTCTTTGTAGCAATGGGAAGGCACTTTTGAACGACGCGACGACGTGATCGTCTGGTCCTCTCATCTAAGCCTCACTTCACATTTAACTTCACTTCTGATTTTCAAAATTTCATTTACTCTGATTTGATAGTATTGAAAATAGGATCTAACTTCGTTGGAGCGCACGCTGGGGCCTTCTGCAAGAACTTAAGTGTTTCAAGCTATCCAAACTAATTATTCATTTTATAGAAACTGTCAATTGTTCAGAAATATTCTGTAAAATGAGGCTATAGGTACTTAGTAGTATAGGCTCATCTTACAGAATATTTCTGAACAATTGATCGTTTCTACGAGTACTAACTCGTGGTCTATATGTTTAGCGAGAAAACTCTGTTTTAAAATTATTGGTTATTAATAATTGATCATTATTTTGATAATCACCTTATAAGTATATTCTTCGTCTTGAAGCATACATTTACGTTCCAGTAATCCTTCTTGCAGCATAATTACAATTCCCTGAAATAAAGAAAATGAGCGTTTTTCTTTTGGTTTTCTAGTGGATCGATAGATGGCGTTACGGTCTATGCGAATAAAGGTCAAAAGAAGATTGGCAGATTTGGACCCAGCCATTTTTTGCGAAAACCCATTCTGGACGGCGGTCATAATTATTATAAACAGAAAAAATTAAGGCATTTTTTAAAAAACTTCCACATCTCCAGAAGTCTGGATTCAAAAGTAGAAATTACTAGTAAAATAGACAAATCGTCCAAAAAGCAGTAGCAAAACGCAACCACGACAGCTATTTTCATCTAATATTATCACTGAGGTATTTTTGGTCGTTACGGAACGTATTTGTCTTACTTGAACTGATAGTGTGTGTGATTTCGTTTTCTTCCATTTTCATAATATGGTACGGTTATCGTGAATTTTCATTCAAATAAACACAATGAATGAGTAGAAGATTGAGTGGACTATCTAATAAGAAAGATTATGAGTTTCACACACTTGATACAAAAGGAGTCATAAGGAGAAATAGCTTTCCCCCAACTTCTACAGATTATAACCAATTTACATTTTTCTTAGTTTTGTTTCACTCTACACGTAGTTCTACTCTAAGTTTCATTCATGTATGGGACCTCTATGTCTGGGTCTCAAATTATATGACCTTCCGCCAAACTTCTTTGAAAAAGAGTTTTGTTTAAAATATTAAAGAGGGATCGAGAGATAGAGAAGATGATCAAAACGATCCCTTGACCTTTAAAAAAAAGTCAGGCACAGTCTTGACATGATTTTGACAGGAACTCGCTCACGTCTCTATGGAGCGATAAGCATGCAAAAATGTTATACAGTAACAAGATGTGCACTACAGTGCTGGCAACGAGACCAGTAAGATTCCCAGAACACTTGTGTGTCCCTTTCTAACTAGGGTGTTGGCAACACGTTCGAAAGAGACACACTGGTGTTCCGAGGCGAAAAATGTGCTTGGTTTTCAGCCTACAACAACATTGAATGAGTTTGGTTATACAATGTTCTTGTAAGCACATCATCTGTCGAGTTTTTTAGCAACTAAATAAATAAAACCGGTCAAGTGCAAGTCGGGCTACTCGCGCACCGAGGGTTCCGTACCACACCACCACAGAAAACAACATTATTAACTTAGAAAAAAAAACTTTTTTTGTCCGGGACTTTTAGAAGACTCACACTTTGGTGTTTAGTATTTGTTGTTAATTTGTTATTCTCTTAGACCAAAGTAAAAATGATCTAAGGTTATTCTGTAGACTTTGTTATATAATCACACTAACTTTGACGCTTGTATGTTTTCCCGTTTTTACGATAGAGCGTGAAGAAAAAACGTTGATAAAAACTAGTTTCTTGTTGAGAACCCCCTTTATTTTAAAATTTTTGTCATTTTTATTATTTGTTATCAAATCCGCCGTAATAACGCATAATCTGAGAAAATGTCAACTATCTAGCTGTTACGGTTCAAAAGTTACAGCCCTAAATAGGTAGGACAGACGGACGGACGGACGGACGGACGGACAACGTAGGCTTAGTAATAGGGTCCCGTTTTCACCCTTTGGGTACGGAACCCTAAAAAGAAAAGAAAAACGCTCTAGGTTTACAATTTGTTTCTTTTATTATAGGTATCAAGTCGATTCAATGGGGGATTTTCCGAAAGCGATTAAAAATAAAATGTAGTTCCACTTGATATTGATAGATGTCGTTGACGAAAAATTGATAATCAATGAAAAACAATAAACTAAATATAAGGAACCTGCATGCATCATAGCATAATAATTATGTCGGTACTCAGAGATATCCTGAAACCTCAGTCTCAGAACATCCACGTGTCACTAGTACCATCTAGTACCATCTAGTACCTACTAGTACCGAAACTCTGTCCAGCGTAGCGGGAAATGAGCCCGTGGACAGTGGGTGGGTATATGCCTCGAAATTCAAACATTCTGGTTTTCTCACGATGTTTTCGTTCACTTTTTCATTGGGATAAAACCATTGCCGGATTTAGGGAAGGGGGTTGTAAATCAGTTTAAATCCCACCTATCCCCCCCTAAATACGTGCTTGTTAAGCACCATCTAAACTATTATAAAACTGTAACAGAAGTGTGTCTTGTAGGGGTACATTGAAGATATTTACAAAAAAAAGATTACGATATGGTTTTTAGATGTCCCTGATTCCAAATCACAAATTTTTGGATTTTTTGTCAGTCTGTTTGTTTGTTTGTTTGTTTGTTCGAGCATCACGCAAAAACTACTGAACCGATTTTGATGAAACTTTTTTGTTTAAAAGCTTATGATCTGACTTAAAATCTGGTATATAATTTATGCGGACGAAGTCACGGGTAAATGCTCGTACGTAATAATTTTTGACACTTATGTACAGATTAAAAAAAGAATTGTTGTGTAGAGATGACATTGAAAACATGCGATATAATTTTAGGGGGGTAGTTTTATTAATTATATGTAAATTATTACTTTCTGGTCAAAACTTCTCAAATGCGAAAAATCGACTGGACCAGTCGTGTAGGTACAATCTATAGACACACCATGGAAACTTACTCGAAGCTGTTATTTCATACAAAATGGGAAAAATTCACAAGAAGATAGTGCGATACTGAGTGAGTGCGAGCGAGACATAAATAAGCTATTGTCTACATTCCCCCCTCCCCCCACCCTTCCTACCTAGCGGGGGTGAGGCTAAAATTCGTGGGGGGCAGGGAGAGCGTCCGACTCCGTACTGTATAAACAACAACGGGTTGCACTCCGGGAGTGCCGGCAGAAGTGAAAACTAAGAGATCTTACGTCTTTCGTCACGTGACGTCACGGTCTGACTATATCTATGCTTACGAATTTTCGATCAGGTTACGTGACGTCACGGCCTGACGCGAGTTTAACATTTTTTACCCAAACCAAAAAGTGCACAACGCTGCTAAAGAAGTTTTCAGTTTTCACTTCAATAATATGTATGTAGCACTAAATACTCTTTCTTATACTCGCGGTCATTTAGTACGCTCGGCGCTCCTAAAAAGCTTTGTCTCTGTGGATTATTTACTCATGTGAGATATATCGTTAGCATCCTTTTAAACTAAGAGTCTATCCATCAAACTGAACAACTTTAACTATTGGAGCAAACCGATCGGAGTAAAAACAAAATCAGCTGTTGCATACATTTGAGTTGAGTAGGCATTGCAGTTTAGTATGGAACAGCTGATTTTTTTTTTGCTCCGATCGGTTTGCTCTCATAGTAAAAGGTTCAGTCTGATGGGTAGACTCTTAGTTTAAAAGGATGCTAATGATCACTATAAAGAGAATCGGCGTAAAGGGAATCGACGTAGAGAAACTCGGCGTAAGGGGAACTCGCTGCAAAGGGAATAAACTCATCAATTTCACCCTGTAGACTGATACGAATTAAGAACATGCTTACCATATGAACCAAGTAGGAAGAATACAGAACTTGTGCCGCATTGTATATATGGAGAAGTATTCTCAGTTTGTATGCCGGTCTGTCCTTCATAAATGCAGGTCCAATCTTCAGAATGAACATGTGGTATACAGCCGTTATCACAAGGGGCGTGATCGGTGTGGACATCAGGAACCAATCGTCAATATAGTCAACTGGAAAATTGAAAATTAACTGAGTGGTACACCCAATGTTTCAAGAGATAGACGTACTTTTTATTATCATCAGCTGCAAGGCTGATTCAGTATCATATTGAAATTGAAATTGTTTATTTGCAGGAACATGGTTAAATAAGCGGTACGAACATTTTAAAGAGTACAATTCACCAAAACTTGGTATGCAAAATTGTTACATTATAATTATTAAATACAATTAGGTAATAAAGGACAAAATTATGTGCAAAATATCAATCTTAAAAACTATAATCAAGAAATTCTTGAATGTTATAAAAATTAAAATTCCAATAGCCATGCATACAATGATTAAAAAATTGTATGCATGGCATGGCATTTGAAATTTTAATTTTTATAACATTCAAGAATTTCTTGATTATAGTTTTTAAGATTGCTTTAAGATTGACCAGCAAAATTATTTTGCTGGTAAAACCTTAAAATTATCCGGCACTTCATTAATGTCAGTTTCATAATCAACATTACTATTCTTACCGTTTGAGGGAACAATAACAGAAAATAAAACCCATTTATGGTTAGTCACATTAGGAATATCGTTAATATACAGTAGAAAAAATAAAGGTCCAAGAACACTACAGCCAGCCAAAGGAGGCCAGGGAGGTAGCCAAGGAGATAACAGCCGCCTAAAAGACCGACATTTGAACGGCTGTAACTCCTAAACCTGGAGCTATGCAGGCAGACCTGGTCCATCCTCGTCACGAGATGTTTAAATGAATCAGCCTTGCAGGTAATAATAACAAAAAGTCTCTTATCCTACAAAAGGAGTAAAGGGCGACAAACGAAACGTTGGGAAGATTACCTACTCACCATAACCTTTAGTTAAATCCCACTCAAAATCATTCGTAACTTTCATATTTTCCTCCATTTTAAGTAGTATTATTTATTACTAACTAATTTAACTGTTAAAAATTTAATAATTATAACTAACCACGTTCTTCTAACTCAACGAATCAAGTGTTAATAACCAAAATAGTAGCTTATCTATGAATCTTTAATCAAAGAATTTGAATATAAACGTAGTTAGGGGAGGGGCATCATTATCACAGTGCACCCAATGACATTAGTAAACAAAGTGCACCTACACTGTCATTAATTATATTCCAGTCAAAACGTCAACAAAAACATGAAATAACTGGTCAAGTGCGTGTCGGACCACGCGCAGGGTAGGGTTCCGTAGTTGCCCGTTATAATATAATATGGACTTAGAAGGAGGCTTTTTGGAGTTTAAGGCTGCTCCTCCTATCTGCAAGGCTCTCTTTCTTACAAGCAAACTATTACAATTAGCCATCCCGCTTCAATTGCGCGGCTCCGGTCAGAATTTTCAGTTTTCTTTGAAAACCTGTATGATTTTTTATGAATTTTCAAAAAATAAGAAAACCACATCATTTTATATTGTATTGTAAAGAATATTGTAAATTTTCATATTCTTCTGATCAACAATGTAAGAGTAAAACGGTTACAACTGGGAAAAAAGAGGTGACTTTGGAGTTGTTTTTCTTCAGTTTTATTAATTAAAATAGATTTCGAGAAAAACCACATCACTTCTCATATCCTGTAGATTGTTCAGTTTTGTTTTCTGCTTAAAAAGTGCCATAGTTAATGTATAAAATGGTTACAAAGTAACTCAAAACTGGGCGGACGCCCCTTAACGGCTAATAAAGTCTAAAAAGTACGTTTTATTATTTGGTCGACTATTACTCGTAAACTTATAAAGCCTACTTACTGGTGATAGTTTTCCTTTTAAATTCGTTATACAACGTGTTAATGAATTAGCGCAAAACCTCATACACCCCAACTGATTTGTAACAAAATAATTAGATTGAAACAATAATTTCATTATTTTGATTGTTAAAATTTAAAGTTATTCGCATTTTAAGTTTTGAGGCAAAATTATTTGTTATCATTTCAGCACTGAAAGAAAGCGCTAACGTACTCATGGATACATTTTTATAATCTTGTTTTAGTTGTAAGTAGGGTGAGGGTGCCCGTGCGGTGGGTTGACATCGGGATCAGTAAATTTCAGATTTTGCAAACAAATTATTTAATATTTTGAAAAAAATTACCTATGTTGAAACCATGATAATTCGATTCTGCTCTCGATTCTAAACAAACTACTTTCTAGTTTTGCGTTAATTCATTAACACGTTGTATATGCTATTGGTGTGAATTTTATCACATCTCCAACTACAAACGTTTAGCTGGGACAGGGGGTTACACTTGACTCTAACCAAAATTTTCGCTATAAAGCTTAATATTTCGCTAACGGATCCCTAAATCGAAAAATGACTTAAAAGACCTATCGAACGATACCCCACAACATGGGATGGAAGAGAAAAAAAGAATTCATCCCCAATTCACGTGTAGGGGAGGTACCCTAAAAAAAAATATTTTTCAAGATTTTATTTTACCACTTTGTCGGCGTGATGAATATGTATACATATGCCAAATTACAGCTTTCTAGTATTAAGCGTCTCTGAGCTAAGCCGCGGACAGACGGACGGACAGACAGACGGACGGACGGACAGACGGACGGACAAGGCTAAACTATAAGGGTTCCTTTTTGACTTCGGAACCCTAAGTGTCAATTCACACGTACCACAACCACACCACAGCCACAACCACACCACAACGACGCCATGTGGTCGGGCGTATATTTTGTATTGAAAATGAAAATGAATATTACAATTTACACGTACCACATTTTGCCGTTGTTATCGACCACCTGTGTAATACGACCACATCGCGACGGCAACGCCACATGACCACGTGGTTACCACATCGCAACGACAGCGACAACGCAACCACATCGACATTTTGTCGGTACCACAACGCAACTGCAAAAAGCCGCTGCCACACTATTCACACGTAACCACAGCATGACCACATTTTGTCGCTGCGACGTGGTGTGGTTGTGGTACGTGTGAATTGACCCTAAAAAGAACAGCAATTGTTTTTACTACAGGTAATGGACAGTCTGCTGCACCATACAAAATAACCTTATGCGCTACGATTGTGAAAATCATACATTAGTCCTCAGTCATCGTAATAGTCATCGAGCGCTCGCAGATATTTGCGATGCGATGCGAATTCGCAGTTATGTGTGGGAAGCCCTAAATTCGTCGTTGAAACATCATCGGCGAGCTGAGAATTCGGTATTCGCATGGTTATGATGTCATGTCATGTGTCGAACTCATATAAAAACTTCGACGATCTGAATGATTTTTTTGACGTCTAACCGTGATAACGTCTTATAAATCGATGAACACCGGCTGCACGCACGAAAAAGTGTCACGTTCCGCCTGACCCTGAGCGTGCAAGCGAGAGCGCGGAACAAATCTCTCTTTCTCGCGTCACGTCAGAGCTAGCAATTCGAATATTCATCAATGTTTCTTTATGACGTGACGTTATCACGTAAAACTATCGTCCGTAAACCGACTTTACAGACAACCAATTTTGTTGGTCTTCGCTGCGCTCCCACTAGATTCCGCTCTTCCTACATTATATTTTCGCGCAGAAGCAACAGCTTCTGAAATGAGGCAATTCAAATTCGAGCGCCAAAAAATAATGTGGCTAACTTCTATACTTTTTACCCGAATTAAGTATACGAAAATTTTATTTTGCAGCCCAGCTATTTGATTTTAGGTATTTGTTATTGTATACCTTGTTACTGTTATAAATTGTTGAACAATAAGGAATAGTGAATTACCTAATTACCTAGAAGTACCTATCAGTTTAGTTGTGTATAATAATTTTATTGTGATGTACCTCTACAGGTTGATTTAATAATAAACAAACGTAATCGTTAATATTCAAAATTTTAGGTACCTATAATTAAGGTTAGTGAGTATAGGGTCAGATCTCCTTCAAAATAAAGCAGCCCGAAGCAACCTGATAGCAACCGAACGAAGTTAGACGTTGCCGTGTGCGTCGGCGGTTTTTTATTAAAATATCGGATTTTGCCCGGAATTTTTGAGATAAAAACCACTATAAAAAAAACGTCAAAGATATTTTAATAAATCAATAGGGATTTTTTTTTTTTTTTTTTTTTTATTTATTTAACAAATGTATTACATTGCATTACAGTTAAAACCTTTTCACAATGTAACTTATAGGTAGGTACTTACAGCCCGACCAGAAAGAGTAGAAATCAAATGAGGGCGCCACTGTCGCTTTACACGGCAACACTACACTACGATAAAGTAACGGATGATACTACAGGCGGGTTGCCAGACGTACGAGGCTCCTCGTACAAATACGAGATTTGAGGTCTCTTGTACTAGGTACGAGCACGCTGTCAACCTCGTACAAAAAACAAAAATGTACGAGGTTTTTATTTTCAGGGATATCTAAACCATCAGTTCCCATAGGGTGTTCCGCGGAACCCAAGGGTTCCGTGGCGGAGTCCTAGGGGTTCCGCGAGCTGGTTGCATTTCTCATGAAATTATTCAGGTTGGCTGTTCAATGTAGGTAATTCGGATTCGAAAACACTGAAACAGGATTTTCAGCTTATGCTTATACAAAAATCAAATCAGGTCAAGATTGGATGCAACTCCAGATTTGTGTATTACAAATGTCGGACATAAAACTGAACTTTAAAAAAATTATTAATAATAAACAATGAAACAGTTTCATTCTTCACATAAAATTTTGTCTATAAATACACTCTTTCTTGTAATGTAAGGTTCCATGAAATAAAAGAGATGTGTTCCGTCCGTACCCACAAAAATTTGGGAACCCCTGATCTAAACCATCAAAGACCATCTGCGGGGCTAGTACGCCAACCCGCGATAGCCGTGATACGGCTATATCATGTCTTTTATCTCGCTCGTTTGCGCGCCAACGAACGAGATAAAAGACATGATATAGCCGTATCACAGCTATCGCGGGTTGGCGTACTAGCCCCGCAGATGGTCTTTGATGGTTTAGATCAGGGGTTCCCAAATTTTTGTGTGACGGTATCTTCTCGTATAGACCAAAAAAAAATCTTTGGATGTTACATTTGTGAGTTTTTCGATGTTTTTGACAGCGAGGATGTGACGCTTAGTGAATTGCACTCCAGTCTTTTAGGTAGGGTTTATACAGAAGAGACGCGTGGCGGTAGCGGGTTGTCAAAGTAACACCAATATAAACCGCCCCCGCCAGCAGGCGACGACGCCGCCTGGTGCGGGCGCGGGCGTAATTCTCCAAACGACTCTATGCTACGTACGTAGGTTTATATTGCCGCACATCGCCCGCGAAATGTCTGCGCCACGTCATTTCTGTTTAAACGCTCCCGTAGAGCCCTTTCGCACGAGCTATTTTATTCGGCGATTTCTCGGCGGAGCGAGATCGCAGCGAGCACGCGGCGGCTCGCGGCGTGCGCGCAACGATATCGCTGCGAGTTATTAACAGCCGCGATAACGCCGCGTGCTCGCTGCGAGTACGCGGCGAACTCGCGGTTGGTATTCGGTATAACGGCTTTCGTCATTTACAAAATGGACTCAGACGAGGAGCTACTTCTAGCTATCTTACTCAAAAGTTGTGCAGAAGACTACAAAACGGTGTCAGAATGAGGGTAGATTTGCTACTAACAAATAATTGTGCGAAGTCTGCAGGTACTCGCGGCGAGCACATATCGTTGCGTGCACGTCGCGAGCCGCCGCGTGCTCGCTGCGATCTTGCTCCGCCGAGAAATCGGCGATAGCAAGCAAGCAATATCGGCCGATAAAATCGCAAGTGTAAAAGGGCTCTTAGTCGATTCTATAATTTTAGCAAAAAAATTGTTAATTTAAACATGATGTTTCAAACCATCAAACCGAACAATTTTTACTATGGAACCAACATCGAAAGCAAAAAAAAAACAACTCATTGAAAACGTCAATACTACTACTCGACCCAAATATATGGAACAGCTAAGTTTTATTTCACGGTTTCGATGTCGATGTTGGTCTCATAGTGAAAGTTGTTCAGGTTGATGATGGTCTGAAGCACCGTGTTCAATATGTAACACATTTAAAACACCCTACGTATACACTTTTCGAAAAACGACTCGAAATAAAAACGGTTGTCTCTAAATCTCTTCTCTCTCTAGAATTTCTTTTATATTTAATCAAAATAAGTGATAGATCACAAAGAAATAATTACGAATAAAATGAAGCCGTTAAAAGAAAGATAATATTAGAATAAAATACCTACCTCCCCAAATTGCCCCCCAATATAAACATTTTGCTTTTTTTAACTTCATTTATGATATTGGACCAGCAATTGCTATTATATCTGTACCGAGTTTCAACTTCCTATGTCATACGGTCCCTGAGAAAAATGCCTGTGACAGACGGATGGACGGATGGACGGACGGACGGACAGACACCGAGCTGATTCCATAAGTGTTCCGTTTTGCCAATTTTGGTACGGAACACTAATAGGCGGTACAGGAGGCAAAGGTTCGATTCTCGTCCAGGCCGACTCGTACTAATGAGTTTTTCTGGATTTATGTACGATTTGAAACACCACTGGCTTTTTGTGAAGGAAAACATCGTGAGGAAACCTGCATGCTTCAATTTCGAGATATACTGTACCCACTGCCCGTTGCAAGTGGCGACGAGCTCACTCCCCGTCACACTGGACAGAGTTTTGGTACTACTAGTCAAACTGAGGATTCAGAATATCTTTGACTATATCCCCTCGGGGCAGGGCCGGATTAAGCCATGTAGAGGCCCCTAGGCAATGCAAGTCTCGGGGCCCCCCTGCACATGGGCGTAACAATGTTTCTTTTCCAGTGTGGTCCAGATTAGGTGGTTGCAATAAAACAGCACATATCTACTAAAATGACGGATGTTGCAACACGATCCAAAACCTATAGTGTAGTCTGTATGTAAGTGTTCCATAACAAAATTGGGAAAACGGAACACTTATTGAATCACCTCGATGTCTCCGTGGTCTAATGGTTAAGAGCTTTGGCTCTCGAGACGGAGGTCGTGGGTTCGATTCCCACGGGGGACACCTAGTGATATGTCACTTTGTGCATTTTTCCCCAGTTGGTTAGGACATTGCAGGCTGAATCACCTGATTGTCTGAAAAGAAAAATGATTCCGTGCTTCGGATGGCACGTTAAGCCGTTGGTCCCGGCTACTATCTCTGGTGGTAGTAGTCGTTACATAAAAACCACGTCAGAGGCCGTAAGACGGTCTGAAAAAACTCTGACACCAGGGCTCTGCCCATACGATAAGAAAGAAAGAACCTCGATGTCTGTCCGTCCATCCGTCCGTCCGTCTGTAACACTCGTAAACTCGTTTATCTTGGAGATAAAGAGATTTTTATATAATATATAAAATTCTTATATTATAAGAAGCTGAAAATTCGTTTTTTATATCAATTAAGGACCCAATTAGAAGAGTGCAGTCAAAAAAAGATTTATTATAATAATTGAGCTTAGGAGTCAACAGTTTTTTATTCTTAAATTATCATGTGGGGTATCATTAAAGGAAACGTTACGAAAATAAAATAAAAATTTATAATCTTTTCTTAATTTTTTATTCAATTCAAATACAAAAACGACTTTTTTTTTCTCACGAGCCGCGGGGCCCCTCGGCGGTGGTGGGCCCGTAGGCTCGTGCCTACTTTGCCTATATGGTTAATCCGGCACTGCCTCGGGGAGTATAGTCGTGAGCATGCACGATTAAAATCAACGTGTGAATCTCGATAGAAAGCTTGAAATGAAACGGGGTGACCACACTCTACGGCGACAGCGGGAAATTGTTCCACTTCTAATAACTATACTGTATCTGTATAGAAAATCTTACTTATACAGGGTGTAACAAAACACTCTAGTAATACTTAAGGGGGTGCTTCAGACCATGAAACTGAACAACTTTCACTATGGGGAGGCAACTTCGAAATCGAGGAAAAAAATAAGCTCTTTCATACAAAACTGCAGTACCGTCTCGACTCAAATGTATGGGACGGCAGATTTTTTTTATTTTTTCTCGACGTTGGCTCCATAGTGATAGTTGTTCGGTTTGATGGTCTGAAGCACCCCCTTAAGTATTACTAGGGTGTTTTGTTACACCCTGTATACACTCGTATTAACTATAACAACAAATTTTCCAGTCTTCAACATGAAACATTTCTTGCATTCGTTTTATTTGATAAATCACAGATACTGAAACACAAGGGTGTTACAAAACACCCTAGTAATAATTAAAGGGGTTTCTTTAGAAGTTAATACCATCGACCTAAATGGTCTAAACACTAAACAATGTTTATTAATCTCGAAGAAGCATACGTAGGTAAGTCAGGAAAGCTAAAAGTGGAAATCCATGGTCTCTGCCTTCCCCCTCCGAGAACGAGGCGAAAATGTGAGAATTATGTATGTGTCCATGCAGAGTCTCGTCAGATAGCTCGATATCGGTAGTTTGACTATCGATGACTTTGAAAAATGGTAACAATAATTGATATTAAAAGAGTGCTATCAATTGTATTGATAGTTTTGCTTTAAAACAATCGATATACTATCGATAGTATTGAGATGCAATACTATCGTTAGTATTGAGATGCGATAGTATCGATAATATCGATATTGACATTTTTTTAAAGTCAAAACTCTCGATACCATCATGCACTATCGATATTGTTACATTTTTTCGAGGTCACGATACTATCGATAGTTCCACCATTGTTAGGCAACACTAATAGCTAGTTCCATACAAAGTACGACAAACTGAACAAAGCTATTCCCTTCAGGTAATACAAAGGAGAGAGTCGGAAGTGCCACTCCAGTCCGTTTGTACGCACGGCGACAGATCAACCTACCCATAGTTCGACCTTATGTCCATGAACATAGAGTTCAACTATGGGTAGGTTGATCTGTCGCCGTGTGTACCTATGTCTATTCCTATTGTGATAAGAGTCGAGCGGTATAATTTGATTTGAATACCTACATTAGAATTTCAACACCGACTGGAAAAAATTAAAGTACCTACAAAATTTTATGAAAAGTACAAAAATTCTAAAACATTTGTAGATTATGTTGTGATTCAAAGATTAAAAAAAAAGAAAAATTCTATCCATTATCCATAGTTATTTTTTTGACACCACCTCGAAAATGGCCAAATCTGTAACATTACAGCCCTACTAGCAGGTCAGCCACTCGGGGTTTTCATTCGATTCCGTTCAAGTCATCCCGGATATGGTGTCATCTGGTGTCAATGGGTTCAATATGACCTCCTGATATGAATGAATGAATATATATGAGATGCGCTAAGACTGCGAGGGTAGAAACTGTGCCGTCATAAAGATGGCCATACAAAGAATTTTATTTTTTCATTCCTACATACCATGTGGGGTACCTACCAAATGAAAGGGATTTTGTATGGACGAGCTGATTTTTCTTTCGCGATTTCGATGTTAGTCCCTTAGAGAAAGTTGTTCAGTTTGATGGTCTGATCATCCCCTTAAAAAAGTGTCAGCATATTAAGAAGGACCCTGTATATAACGTAAAAAAATAATTAACCAGAAATATTACGAAATAAAAAATGTACATCAATTTAAATAATCAGGTCAGCGCAATGTGCAAGGCATCTCGAATGTGGTGTCATCTGGTGTCCATAGGTTCGGTATGACCTCCTGAATCCAAAACATTATAATAATATGAGATCACAAGCGCTCAGACGGTGGGGGTAGAAATAGTGACGTCATAAAGATGACAAAATTTTGTTAAAATGATTTTTATTTAAAGTAAACTTATCGTGTGAGGTATCAAATGAAATTACTTTATAAGTAGATTAGAAATATATATAGAAATATATATACTATAACATTTTCATTACTTGGTCTAACAAATTATTAGAAAGCATCCAAAAATGACAGGCTGTCCCGGACGCGGCCCATATATGCTCTTTTTTTGCGCACTTTCGCTTGAAAACCGTCTGTTCGTGCATCCGCAATCATCCCTGAAGCATCACAAAATCGAGGCAGCCTCAACAGCATCTCAGCATCTCATAACCGGTATTGTATTGGATCCGAAGGACATGGTAATTATGTTTTCTGGGTATACTTAAGTAACCCATAGTTTAAACGTGTAGAAAGATTGGCAGTATGCCAGTGTTATTTTCCAACAGTCTGTAACCTAAAATATCATTGCCTTTTCAATGTCTTTATCGTCGAACTTAGTTTAACACATTCGCGGACACTGAACGAGACACAATAGAACTTTTATTGTTATCACTGATATAGCCAGTAGTGTCCGCGAAAAAGTTAAGTACCTGTGACCTGTGTCGCTCTCACCCGTGTTATGCTACGCCACTGGGTTCAGAAGACTAGTCTTCTGTTACCCAGTGGCCCAGGTACTTAAAGTGCGTAACTCTTTGATCCACTGACTTGCCCCACACGTCAATCTCAGTCTGTGTGGCTATATCTAGTCGTCAAGGATGCGGAATTTAATCTGAGACCGCTACTGCAAGCCCAGCTAGCAAATAGCTCCTCTTACGATTCTACGTGTACGAGGTTTATAAATGTTGAGCCCTTCATAAAACAGCTTGACATGCCGATATTAAATTTTGTAATGACCTATTCTAATATGGATGTGTTTGGCTAACGATAGGTACACGTATCCGATCAATAATCACGCCGCACTAACATGTACGTATGACAATGATTTTTATAATAGCTACCTAATGTAATTTTGTTTACAAAACGTTACATGAATTTCAAATTTAACCAAATTAACGTGATAATGCCAAGTAATTACAATCATGCTCGTTAGGAATTTAGGAGTCGATGTGTGGCAAAGTTCATTAGGTTAAATATGGCATACAAACACAAGGCACCGCGTGTTTATACGACGACGCCGACGTACCTACAGACGCTAGACGGCGACACTACGCAGAACCAATATAAGCTGACCGCGCGACGACGTTATACATACATTACTCTACCTAACTTATTTTAGTTTTGTCATAGTGTAGGTAAATAAGGTTTTGCGTAGCTTGGTGTGTCGCCGTGTGAACATTGTCCGTCAGACAAATTGTCCGTAGAAATACACAGTACTTAACCTCTCGTATGCCGGGAATTACAGACACAATAGAAATCAAATAATGTTTTCGTCGCACGGATCCGCGTTCATACCAAAGGTTAAGTATACACATTTTAAGTCAAATCATAAGCTATCAAACAAAAAGTTTCAAAAAAAATGGTTCAGTAGTTTCTGTGTGATGCTGTTTCAAACAAACAAACAAACAGACAGACGGACAAAAATTCTAAAAAGGTTGATTTGGAGTCAGGGATGCCTAAAAAGCTAAAAACCATTTCGTAATCTTTTTCTTTTAAATAGGTACCTATCTTCAATGTACAGACACACTTCTGTTAGGTATAGGTACAGATTTATAATAGTTTAGATGACACTGTAGGGTCTAGGAGATAACGTACAAAATGTACCAACGTCTTAAATGAGGTGTTTTCTGACGACGAGTAAAACGTTTACCAAGCAAAACAATCAGGATATTTTTAAAAGAAGAAGAGTTTATAAGCTTTTTCTCGGTGAAGGCGTTACATCCCCGCCTTTATCTACACTTTCGATCAGGTGTTTCTTGTTACGGAACCACCAACCAACACCTGGCGTCAACGCCAAGAGATCTGCAACATTGCTCAATCACCTCGCGTCAACGCCAAGAGACCTGCAAGGTTGCTCATTCACCTGTCGTCAACGCCAAGAGACCTGCAACATTGCTCAATCACCTCCCGTCAACGCCAAGAGACCTGCAAGGTTGCTCATTCACCTGTCGTCAATGCCAAGAGACCTGCAACATTGCTCAATCACCTCGCGTCAACGCCAAGAGACCTGCAAGGTTGCTCATTCACCTGTCGTCAACGCCAAGAGACCTGTAACATTGATCAATCACCTCGCGTCAACGCCAAGAGACCTGCAAGATTGCTCATTTACCTGGCGTCAACGCCAAGAGACCTGCTGGGCTAGCATGTCTCTTGGCGTTGATACTTCTATATCATGCCTTTTATCTCGTTCGTTCGCGCGCAAATAGAAAGAGAGCGAAAGCGTAATAGCGCTATATAAGGTCTAGCTATTTCGATATTGGTCCCATAGAGAAAGTTGTTCAGTTTGATGGTCTGATCATCCCCTTAAAATAGTTTCAGCTAATTTAGTTAGACCTTTTAAACGCCATTGTATCGACCTATTCGGAAGTATTATTTCTTTAGGAAAACGCCCAAACCCGTTTCGCCTCAACACTATGGTAGATTTGAATTTTATGAAAAATTCTACAATAGAAAAACCGCCTTAAAAAAACTAAAAAGTTAAAAAATAATATTGCAGCCGATGACTTTTTCGTTCGCATCATAAGAACATTAATTTAAATTTTCAATAAAAAAAAATTATTATGGTCGAATTGAGAAACCTCCTCCTTTTTTGAAGTCGGTTAAAAAGGATACTTTCCATTTCGTGGGGAAGGTATGATATTCCTCCTATTTTGTGTATGATTTTAGCTATCACACTACGTATTTGTATGACTGTGTTCTTTGATCATATAGTACTTATTCGTTAGTTGTGAAACGATTTGAAACGAATACATTTCGTCACATGGGCTTTTGATTGATTGATGATGACGAAAAAAGAAATGAATACTTTTTATTACAGCAAATAAAAAAAATGCATAGTCACATTAAATAAAATTACAAGGCCGCTGAAAGAAAGACGTCATAAATAGGTAGGTATACGTTGAATAGGTCCTTAGGACCTAGCGAATTTTCATGACTTGCCAGTCGCTAATCATTTGCATATACTTTAGTAAAAAAGAAACATTGATCTAACATGAATACGTAGAGGCCAACTTATGTAACAAATAATTCCTGTATTTTATGCAATGACGCATGAAATGTGCAATGATGATTGCGAAAGAATAGTTAGAAATATAGGCACTGTATACTAATCAATTACTTTCTCTCCTGAAGAAGCCTTTGCCCACATACAAACTACAACTTGCGTCCTACTTACCGAGTCAGAATGTGAGACACAGGGTGGTCGAGTTAAGATTGTCCAAAGGAATATTTGGTGTAGGGTCACCAGGTAAACGGTGGGTCACTTTTTTTGACCGCTCATAAATTAAAACCTATCAGTCAACCTGGCTGAAAATTTGGTTTGATGTATTGAACATTTTATTAGATTACAGAATATTACTAAATCATAACATTCTCGATCTTTACGTTTTCCGTCGCTGATAGCGTCACAGCCCACGCACCTAGTTGCTTTTCGAGGCAGCTTCCGCTTTGCAGCCTCCAAGTGCTGGAATGACCTCCCACCACCGGTTAAAAAAGCGGAATCACTAGCATCTTTCAAAAGAAAGTGTCGGGAGTGGTTACCCGAACAACAGAAAGCGTCATGTTGCTGGTCATTAATCAGCCATTGATCGGCATAGATTCGACCTGCCAGAGTTCATGTTGTGATTATCTTGTGTTTTATAAATATTTTCTGTAATTTTAATTTAATTCTGTAATTTTAATTTAATTAATGGAATAACGGGCATTTTTATATAATTTTAACTTAAAATTTTAATGTAATGTTTTAATAAATCAATAATTTAATATTTGAATGTATTGTATGTACAAATCTACACTAATATTATAAAGAGGAAAGATTTGTACCTATTTTTGTATGTTTGTATGTTTGTAATGAATAGGCTCAAAAAATACTGGGCCGATTTAAGGGGCGTCCGCCCGGTTTTGAGTAACTTTGTAACCATTTTATACATTAACTATGGCACTTTTTAAGCAGAAAACATAACTGAACCAACTACAGGATATGAGAAGTGATGTGGTTTTTCTCGAAATCTATTTTAATCAATAAAACTGAAGAAAAACGACTCCAAAGTCACCTCTTTTTTTCCAATTGTAACCGTTTTACTCTTACATTGTTGATCAGAAGAATATGAAAATTTACAATATTCTTCGCAATACAATATAAAATGATGTGGTTTTCTTATTTTTTGAAAATTCATAAAAAATCATACAGGTTTTCAAAGAAAACGGAAAATTCTGACCGGAGCCGCGCAATTGAAGCGGGATGGCTAATTGCAAAAGTTTGCTTGTAAGAAAGAGAGCCTTGCAAATGGGAGGAGTAGCCTTAAAAAATTCTTTCGCCATTAGAAAGCTGCATTCACCCTGAGTAACATAGGCTATATTTATTGCTAGAAAAGATTAATAGACGTCCACCCGTGCGAAGCCGGGACGGGCCGCTAGTGTTTAATATAATAATAAGCCAACCAAATATTGAAATGTATTGTGGAATCTAATAGTAATGTGTGTGTTGTTTTGTACAAGTTATAATGATAGTTCATCTCATGATTTCATGTAGGCTGTGAGCTGTATCTAATTTATTTGTATATTTTTATAATTGTCGTTTTCTCTGCAACTGTAGGATAGATAGTGTAGGTATGTAATGAATGGTATTAAAAGCATGTTAAAATTGTACATACCAAAGGGAGAGACCGCAAAACAGCATTTGTGCTGAGGCTCCCCCTGTTCAATCAGGAAATGTTCATGTTAGTGCTAATCCTTGTATCTTTTTTCAGGTGAATAAATCTCTTTTTATTTATTTACTAGCTGTGCCCGCGACTTCGTACGCGCAGACCACTGAAATATATAAAGAAAAAAGAAATAAAAAGAAAGAAAATGAAAAAAGAAAGATATAAAGAAAAAGGAATTCGTTGGATAAATTATTGCCATAAAATTAAGATATAAAGTAGAATCTCTTTATAAGTTTTTCAAAACATCATCTAAATTGCTTGATAAGTAGGTACTTACTTTTTTTCGGGCATAGGCCCACCACACTTTCCCACCGCTGCCGCTGTACCTCCTGTAAACCAGGATCAACAGCGGCCACCATTCACAACACTGGACAATGAAGTCCAGCGAGCCCGGGGGATGACTCTAATCTGTCTTGGAACCCGCAATTAATTAATCATAAAAGATAGAAGTCAAGAGTAGGAAAAATAAATATCCGACTTCCCTCTATTGCAAACGGGAGACAGCAATAAGAAAAAAGCCGGTTAAATACTAATTTAAAATCATCAGAACCATATGAATTGGTAATAATAGTTACACTAACGATATGTCAGAACATCGTCATGTCTCACCTAAGTGTCTCACATGGCAAAGTTTCATCTTAACCCTACAAATTTACAATTATTGGCTGTAGATTCTCAAAGCACACATAGCTCACCACACAGTTAGGTACTCAAGACATAGTTTATGTTGACATTACCTCCAAATGATCTGGACTGAGAAATTAGAACCCGGGGGTTGGTCTTTGCTTGATGCCAACAATGCTAATTCGTAGTGAAAAAACCGGCCACGTGTGTCGGGCCACGCGCAGTGTAGGGTTCCGTATAGTTGCCCGTTACAGTATATGGATTATGAACTTAGAAGGGTGCTTTTTGTTTTACACTACCGTACCATTATACTATTACCTTGAATTTTTTCACATCTCCAACCACAACCGTTTACCTGGGAGAGGGTGGGGGGGGGGACACTTGACTCTAACAAAAACATTTGCTTTAAAGTTTAATATTTCGCTAACGGACCCCTAAATCGAAAAATACTTACTACTACTTACTAATTGAATACTTTTATTGTTTCGATACCTTTTAATTCGATTTAATGGCTTTCCGACGCCCACAATATTTTTAAACGACCTATTCAACGATACCATACCATGCGATAAGAGAGAAAAAAGATTTCATCCCCACTTCACGTGTAGGGGAGGTACACTAAAAACAATATTTTTTAAGAATTTATTTTACCACTTTGTCGGCATGATTAGTATGTATACCCATGCCAAATTACAGTTTTTTAGTACTAAGCATGTATGAGCTAAGCTGCGAACAGACAGACGGACAGACGGATGGACATGGCGAAACTATAAGGGTTCCTTGTTGACTACGCGGAACCCTAAAAATTATCAATTGCTGGCATCTTGCAAATAGTTTTTAATTGAATTTGGGGTTCTAACTCCTCAGTTCTAATCCTGAATTGGTACTAACTACCTAAACCGTAAGCCTTAAGGATTTTTTGACTTGGTCTTTGCATAGCAGAACCCCATTCAGATCGGTTTTGTGCATTAATTTCAGTGGCGGTCGACTTTGTGTTTAAATACTAATAACTATTAATTGAATTAACCGATTGCGATGAAATAACGCCTATAATTATGTTAGTCCACGCTTTTGTGAAAACCTTATTCAAATCGGTTTAGATGTTTTTGAGTAATGCGTGTATCAAAATCAGTTGTCCCGCGACTTTGTATTTAAATACTCATAACTTTAGATCGAATGAACCGATTGCGATGAAATAAAGCCTAAATGTTAATACAAACTACGTCCCATGTTTTTTGTGAAAACATCATTCAAATCGGTTCAGTAATTTTCAAGTTATGCGTGCATTAAATTCAGTGGCGCTCGCAACTTTTTCTTTAAATACTCATAACTTTTGATTGAATAAACCGATTGCGATGAAATATAGCCTATAATTTGACCCAAGCCATGACCTATACTTTAGTGAAAACCCCATTCAAATCGGTTCAGTCGTTTTCAAGTGATGCGCGAACAAACAAACAGATAAACAGATAAACAGATAAACAGACAAACAGACAAACAGACAAACAGACAAAAATTCTAAAAATGGTCGTAATGTATTCCACTACGTATCCTGAACACCCCCAATTAATTTTTTTTCGAATATCTTCAATGTACTTACATCATCGGCAAGTTTAGAATTTTATTATATGTATAGATTTATAATGGAGAGCAGAGAAAATTAGGTTTTTTTAAAAGAGTAATTGACCCACTGTGTACACCGTGGTGAATAGTGAATCATCCCCTGGTTAACAATGGGTCTTTTGTAGGTAAGTGTAGGTAATTAAAGGCATTTAACTATGAAATTATTCAGTTATTTAAAGAACAAAATCAACATTATGTCGTATGTTAAAAATAACCAACGAAAACATATCAAATTACTTTTAAATTATTCCCTTTTGTGAAGGCTAAGCACTCAAAAAAACTCCTCAGTATGAGTACCAATTTTTCTTTTTGCTTTATTTCTGCCCATTCTGTAACAAAATAATATTATATTATATTTTTATAACAGAACTAGCTGTGTCCGCGACTTCGTCCGCGTGGAATTTAACAAAATTCTAAAATAAAAATAGTCTAAGTTACTCCTTATTATTACATCAGCTATCTGCCAGTGAAAGTCGCTTCAAAATCTGTCTAGCCGTTCCAGAGATTAGCCGGAACAAACAGACAGACAGACAAAAATGGTAAAAAAATGCTATTTTGGCATATGTACCGTGTATACATCCTTATGCATGTAGTAAAAAGCGGTTATTTTAATATTACAAACAGACACTCCAATTTTATTGATTTGTATACAAAATAGATGAAAATTTCGAAGTTGAACCTTGCTTATTCCCTTAAAACTCGCGATCCACTGTGTACACAGTGAGTCAGGCTAAACGTTAACCACATGGCGATTAAAAATACAAACTCGAATCACCATGTGAAGAATAAATAGCTAGTCAATCGTTTATGTGATACATTACAGCGTACTAACAAGGTCAAAGTGTGGTAATGTAATTTTATCGATATCTATTGTAAGTTAGCAATTATAAACAAAAGATTTACTCACATTTCAAAATATTTTAGCGGCCTCACAACAAAATCGAGTGTCACACATTGTCAGGCGTGCGTAGCCGCGCGGGAATTAGCGGAGAGGGGATTGCGTGCGGGGTGGCGTCTGTGAGCGGGGAAGCGGCAGCGCTTCCTATACTGGTTTAGTGAATGTGTGCGTAACCCACTGTACCCAACTGACCCACCGTTTACCTGGTGACCCTACATCGTTATCAACATTTTTGGTTCTATACAGTACATGATTCATTAAAATCATCATCAAAATCAATGATTCATTAAAAAAAATATTGAACTTCCTATACTAAATGCAATCAGCTGATCCTGCGATCGAAGTTTTGTATGGAAAGACGATTTTCTTTTTTGCGAATTACCCAGTAAAATTAAGCTGAAATATACCAATCAGGAGAAGTAATTTCCGGAGTTTTGAAACTTTTTTTAAACGTTCCTTTGGTACGTAATATTGAAGAAAAAAAAAAGTCCTGGTGAGGGGGGGGTGAGCTCGAGGAAGGGGGGGGGCTCTAAAGGTGACTTTTTCCAGTTTTTCGCTTATTTCTCGAAATCTGCAAGACGTATCGAAATATTATGTACAGACAAGTTAAACCCGACAAAATTTCCTAGAAAACAAGTGGTATACATTTTTGCCATAGGACTTAACCTTTGAGGGCTACGGGGCCGAGAAAGTAACAGCATTTCAAAAATTATGAAATTTGTATGGCGACCTTCATGAAAGTTGAAGATAAAAACAAAATGATTTCATATTCTGAATCAGCAACCCCGAAAACCCCCAGATACAAATTTTCTGTCGGTTCGGAGAACCCTTAAAAGCTGCATTGGCGTTTGAAATTTCCATGGCAGCCATCTTGGATATCGCAATTTTGTATTTTTTTCACCGCCAACCAAATCTGACCAGGGTCCTCTATGACAATTGTTCAAGGTCCATAACCCTATCTGTCATAGTTTCCGCAGGCCGTTGACCTCATCCGTCAGGAGTCGACCTTCTGAGGAAGTCGAAATATTATTTTTATCGCCAGGGCATCCTTATGATGATCCCTAAAATCACTTTACTATACGTTGTATGGGGGAAACCCGGTGAACAATTATACGGGTATTTATCTAATATCTATGTGGGGGGGGGGGGAGGGGGAGGTCAACCAGATACCTCCAATTGATCTCCGGGTTCCCCTTACGGTACAAGGATGACATTTGGGGATCATAATATGGATGCCTTGGTGATACAGGGAAAACTTTGACTTCCTCGGAAGGTCGACTCCTGATGGATGAGGTCAACGGCCCGCGGAAACTATGACAGATAGGGTCATGGACCTCGAACAAATGTCATAGAGGACCCTGGTCAGATTTGATTAGCGATCGAAAATTGCGATATCCAAGATGGCTACCATGGAAATTTCAAACGCCAATGCAGCTTTTAAGGGTTCCCCAAACCGACTGAAAATTTGTATCTGGGGGTTTTCGGGGCTGCTGATTAAGAATATGAAATTATTTTGTTTTTATCATCAACTTTCATGAGGGTCGCCATACAAATTTCATAATTTTTGAAATGTCGTTACTTTCTCGGCCCCGTAGCCCTCAAAGGTTAAGTCCTATGACAAAAATGCATACCACTTGTTTTGTAGGAAATTTTGTTGGGTTTAATTTGTCTTTACAAAGTATTTCGATACGACTTTCAGATTTCAAGAAATAAGCAAAAAACTGAAAAAAGTCACCTTTAGAGCCCCCCCTTCCTCGAGCTCACCCCCCCACCACCACCCACCCACCAGGACTTTTTTTTTTCTTCAATATTACGTACCAAAGGAACGTTTAAAAAAAGTTCCAAAACTCCGGAAATTATTTCTTCTGATTTATCTAATTTTACTGGGTTAATAGGTTTCTTTGGGAAAGTTTTTCAGTATCATGGGTACAATCACCGGTTAAAGTAATTAATGCAACTGCTTACCCTAACACCCTGAATGCACGTGATCAGTTGGTCTTGTACTTTGGTAGAGAGGACTGGATTAAAGATGTTTTCAGCCGAATGGCCGAAGGTATCCGAAGTTGAACCCGAAACTTCGGTCGGATACTATAATTCGTAGCTATGTTATTATTGCACAAGTTCGTATTTATTTACTGTTGTTGTTGTTGTCCTACGGTACGCTCCATAGGATAGCTTTCAGTTACCTTTCTCATGATATCATCGAGCAGAATTATAAAGAGCAACGGAGACAGCAGGCAACCTTGCTTCACTCTTGCGGTCATGCTGATAGGTTCACCCAATACTTGCTCGTGTACCTCTGCAGGTACTTCCTTCATATAGTGAGTGGATGATTTTATTTACTGTTAATTTATTTAAATTTAAACTAAATATCTAAACGTAACAAGTCATAATAATTAAATAACATTACTCAAGGAATCATTGGGGGGGAAGCAAGTCCCAGTTTTGTAATAAAAAAAAATAACGGAAAATCAGTTGCTGCAAAATGGATGTGAAAAAAGTGGACGTACAAAAATCATCATGGGATATTCTCAACGGTTATGGTACGTTTGCAACAGCTTTATTCACGACGTGGTACCTACTTTAATTTATAATTATATGCGTACTGTCTAATTTAATTATCTAAACAATGACGTATTATGTTTGTTACGTGTTACGTAGTAAAACAGAGTACTAACTATAATACCTACCGTAAATACTTTTACTCTATTCAGTAGATAACTTTGTTCGAGTTGTTTATGTTGTTCAAGTTGACCAAGTTGTTTGAGTTGCCTGAGTTGTTCGAGTTGTTCAGGTCGTTTATGTTGTGTTATTATCCAAGTCAATTACCAAATTATCTCCCACACCACGAACCCCTCCCCCCCTCCCCCTGACCCTAAATTCTAGCCGCCATCGCCATGGGCTCTAGTAGTAAATTAGCATTGGTTCTAGGACTTAAAATATTATATAAAATTTAAGATGTCTGCATGACCCTCTCTTTTTCCATCAACACATCCACGAGAACAGAGCGGATTTTTTTTTCGCGATTTCGATGTTGGCTCCATAGTGAAAGTTGTTCAGTTTGATGGTCTGAAGCACCCCCTTAAGTATTACTAGGGTGTTTTGTTACACCCTGTATACTTATACTTAGCAATAATTTTTCAGAGACCTTTAGGTATACTTATTCGCTTCTGTACTTTTTCAGATGACCTGGTCAACGATTGGTTCCTCATGAGTTCGCCACTCACACCCATCCTGATCATGTCGGCGTATCTTCTATTTGTACTGAAGATCGGACCGGCATACATGAAGGGTAAACCAGCCTACAGTTTGAGAAACGTTCTGATTGTACATAATGCTACACAAGTTTTATATTCCACCTATTTGGTTTATACGGTGAGTTTTTCTATAGAAAATCATGTGATTTTCTAAGTCTATATAATGTATACAGGGTCCTTCTTAATATGCTGACACTTTTTAATGGGATGGTCAGACCATGAAACTGAACAACTTTCACTATGAGACCAACATCGAAATCACGAAAAAAAATCAGCTATCCCATACAAAACTGCAAACCAGAGCCAGATGCCATAGCCAAATGTATGGGACAGCTGATTTTTTTTCGCGATTTCGTTGTTGGTCCCGTAGAGAAAGTTGTTCAGTTTGATGGTCTGATCATCCTCTTAAAAAAGTATCAGCGTATTAAGAAGGACCCTATAGAATACAAATAAGATTGTCACAATGTAAAAAATTGCACCCAACCCAATATAAAAATAGTTTTTAAGATTTCGTAGTAAGTTGGAGTAGGTACCTAGTTAGTTAAATTTTACGGTTTGACCCGAATTAAGAATTGATTTTTTTCGGTACTAACCATGTACTAATCAATATTATTATAAGAGCCAATTTGAGCCTAAAAATATTATACTACCAAAATTTAAAATTACTTAATCACTTCAGCAACAGCCCCTTTAACGTTTAGAATTTAGGTACCTATCTCGTTCTTAAAAAACCTGATATGGTAACGGGTCGGTGACGGGTTCCGTAGTCAAACAAGGAACCCTTAGGCCCACCACACACATACGGAATTGCAATCCGGAATTCCGAATGAGGATTGTGTTTTTGTATAGGATAGGGGAAAAGCCATACGAAATCGTAAACCTGATTCCGGATTGCAATTCCGTATGTGTGTGGTGAGCCTTAGGTCCGCCACATACATGCGGAATCGCGTAACGTAACGGAAACCTGAATCGGAATTCCGATATGCAACCTAGAAATTTGAAAAAAAAACGGGGGCGGTTTAGGATACGCAATAGAATGCCATAATCTATTAAATAACATTTATCTTTAAATTTCAGGCTTGCCACGTATTATACACTACAGGATTTTTTGAAGAAACATGTGTGATGGAGAACAAAGAACAAGCTTATTTGGTACGTACGGTACCTATCTATCTTAAACCTTAATGCTCATAACACATTAATTTATACAGGGTATAAACACGTAATATTTAAAGGGGCGTTTTAGACCAACAAAGTAAACAATTCACTATGGAGAAAAAACTGCAGTAGCTACCGACTTACTTGACTGAAGCTACTCGGTGCAGCAGATTATTTTTATTTTTCGACCTAGTATCCATAGTGAAAGATGGTCTAAACCACCCCTTTAAATATTGCTAGGGTGTTTTGTTACACCTTGTATGGGTGTAGGCATTATCCTAACTGGACCAACATCGATCTCTCAGATCGAATTTCGCGTGGTTAATAGGGCGCGTTCGTTTATGGAACGAAAGTCAACGCGGCAAAACAGCACGCTCGACGCACGGCAGCCACTGCGTCTCCTCTACAAACCACGCTACCATGATTCAATATCATTTAATAATAGCAAATAAAGATTTAATAAAAATAAAGATTTGGCAACAACATACAAATTTTGCGCAGGCAACTCAACCGCGATTTCTGAAAATCATACGAGCGAATTGGCAGTATAAAGATGCATAATCTCCATAGTAATTTTGACATTTTCTACTGCCAAGTCGCTCGTTTGATTTTCAAAAATAACACTTCAGGGAACACCGGGAATTTTCCCGGTGGGCCGGTCGGTACCCCCGTGGGCCGGTCCGGCCCAGCTCTTCTTCCCCCTTCATTTTCATCCCACAGAAAATGACACAGCCCACTCCAGAATCTTTCTGGCCCACCCCAGGATTAAAAAGGGTCAATTTAAATAAAATCTACAAAAAATAATCAACAATTATTTTTTTTTTTTTTTTTTTACTTTCTTAAAAAGTCAGGGCAATTCAGAAAAATGTGCTTATTGCCAAATTGCGAGCTCGCTTCGCTTGTTCAGTTTTGTTTTGCTCTGTTATCATAAGTTTGGTTGATGGGGCCTCCAAACCTGGAGAAGATTTTTGATCAAATTCAAAACAAGGCCAAAATATGTTCAGTAAGTAACTGATTCGGAAGCCCCCTGCGTAGTCAAAGACAGTCAAAATATATATTGCGAATTATCGAACTCGCTTCGCTCGCTCAATCTTTGTGTGTCACGAACATGTCTACTGGATTTCGGCATGAGCTGAAAGCTCCGGGTTTTAAATCCTGTTGAGTCTCTATCCATCCATTCTAGCATATCATAGGGTCCTTCTTCATACGCTGACGGTGTTTTAAGGAGCTGATCAAACCATCAAACTGAGTAATTTTTTCCATGGGATCAATATCGAAATCTGGTAATGAAAATGGTCTAATTATCACAGGATCGTCCCCTAAAAAACCGTCAGCATATTATCCTGTATAATGTAGCTAATTCTCGAGCTCGCTTCGCTCGCTCCTTGTTATTGGTTGTATTGCAGCGACCTAGTCCCAAGTCACATTGCAGTAAAACCTCGAGCTTGCATCGCTCGCTCCTAATTCCCAACCTGGTCGTATTGGTATTGCAGTAAATCTACGAGGTTGCTTCGCTCGCTCCTGGATTGTGTGGTCATTGCTTGCTTCAGTCGCTCTTGACTACGACCTGCAGCTCAATTGCGCAATTTTATACGGTTTTGGTTTGGTTTTGGTTTTGGTTTAGTTTTGGTTTAGATTTGGTTTAGCTGAAGTAAAAAAGCTATCGCGATATTTTTTTTCTGAACGGTTAAATCGCACAATACAGAAAATTCGATCGAACGGACATCAAACGTTACGCCAACGTATCTTCCGAAATAAAGCTAAATCGTTACCGTTAATATAATTTGCGCGATACGAATTGTGCATAATGTAACGGTTTTGGTTGTGGTTTTGTTTTGGTAGTATCGTTCAAACTTAGGGCGATTGAGGCCCTGGAGTGCGATTTTTGAATCTCATACGTTGAACTCAGCAGTTGTAAATGAATGGAGATGCGCATCTTTCTACTGCTGATTTGAAAAAAAAAAAAAAAAAATGGATTATGATTTTTAATGTCAAATCAGCAGTAGAAAGATGCACGTCTCCAGAGTAATATTGACATTTTCAACTGCAGAGTTCAAAGAATGAGTTTCAAAAATCGCATTCCTAGTAAAATCTCAAGCTCACTTTGCTTGCTCCAGGATTACATAGATCTTATTGCAGATTTGGAATGGCTAAAATATCATAGTAAAATATCGAGCTCGCTTCACTCGCTCCTGGTTTTTAGTCGCTTATGGAACCATGTTGGTGTCAGTACGTCCGTTCGGCTGTCACACGCGTTTTTTATTTTAACGGCCTAGTTGTATTGTAGTAAAATCTCAAGCACGTTTCGCTAGCTCTGATGTTTTAGATCGTGAAAAACTCGAGCTCGCTTCGCTCGCTCCGGGTCTTAGATTGTTTTACAACCTGGGGGTCTACCCGGTTCCAATATCAACTCTATTCCAATGAAGTGCGGACCAAAACAGTGGCGATATAGCGCATCGTGGGGCAATGCCCTACCTTAAAATTCCAATGCCCTACCTTAAAAATTACCCAACCATTTTTATAGTCTTTATTTTTAGTTTTAATATGGACAAGTGGGCCAAATTTCCTTGAAAAATTTACGTTACTCTAGCCGCAACGCAATCAGGCACGTCGTCGCACCGCTGGGAAATTTCGAGCTTGCTTCCCTTGCTCCTGCTTGTCTTTGAAGTGTCTTTCGCGGAAAGGGATTCGCTGAAATGTCCTGATACCATGAAATTTCGAGCTCGCTTCGCTCGCTCCAGCCTATGATATGAGCGTAGGTAGGCTAATAGAGCTCATACAACACCGCTTTGAGTGTTGTATTGTGAAATTTCGAGTTCGTTTCACTCCCTCCAGCCTATGATATTGTGAGCGTAGGTAGGTCGTTGGAACACATACCAACACAGTTTTAAGACTTGTAGTGTGAAATTTCCAGCTCCAGATCCAACCTATAATATTATGAGCGTGGGTAGGCTAATGGAACTCTCATACCAACACCATTCTGAGTCTTGGTATGTGAAATTTCGTGCTCGCTTCGCTCGCTCCAGACTGATGAAATGGTGTTTTGGAAGTAAGTAGGCTAATTGAATTCAGTATCACCATAGTTTATAATCTTGAAAATTTCACAGACACTGATTTATGTTACTCATCCAAAAAACTAGCCATTTGCTTCCGCCCTACCTTAAAATTCCTATGCCCTACCTTCAATCCAGTTCTAGCTACGGCCCTGCATCACGCAGCGAGCTTATGTTGGTTTTGTATAGCTTGATGTGTCGCCGTGCGTACACAAGGCTTGTACTCTTATATATTCCTTGACACGGCGACAGATGGATCGACGGCTTTTAGAAGCGTGCGCGCGCTGTGTTGCTCGCGTTCGTGTGAATGCAGCCTTTAAAAGATTAAAGGGGCACCGAGCCTATAATAGAGCTGCCCTCAAACTACGATTGAGGGCACCACCGGAGTTCCCTCTTAACGCAAATCCTGAATAGGGATATCGTTTATAGAATCTAGGTTGATGGTTTTTAATTGACACTAAATTTTGAAAGATTTCACTTCAGGATTTCACACTGTCATTCAGACGTGAGGTAGTCCGTGTGGTACCGGCTAAGAATAGCACCACCCCATTTCCTCCCGTGGGTGTCGTAAAAGGCGACTAAGGGATCAACCGGAGGATGGGCAGCAGCATCCTATGAGTACACACATTAAATCCAACTGCGATCCCCAACTCGCCTGCCAAGCGTGGCGATTATGGCAAATCCCCCCATTTTGGGGGAGGCTAATGTCCAGCAGTGGACGTCTATCGGCTGATATGATGATGATGATGATTCAGACGTGACTTTGCGTCCAAGTGAAATTTATCGATAAATCAATTCTTATGAGGATATATGCCCTCCGAAGAATCCGTGTTTCTATCGTAAACGGTTTATGCTGCGTTTTGTCTGTCAGTCAGTTAGTCAGTCACGGAACTGTTTTATAAGTATAGATAGATGAAAGTGTTATTATTATTAATTAAACAAGAAACTTTCTCCTTTCCAGCTGACAAGAGTCGGACACCTGTACGTGGTAGGCAAATTCACTGAGCTTTTGGATACAATCTTCTTCGTCCTACGCAAGAAATGGAACCAGATATCTTTCCTTCACGTATACCACCACTTCTTAATGTTTTCTATCTGCTGGGTATGCCTGAAATATGCACCTTCACATAACTTCTTATTTCTAGTCATATTAAATTCGTTCGTGCATATGATAATGTACGCATACTACGGGCTGGCAGCATTCCCCAGCCTTTCTAAATACCTTTGGTGGAAGAAATATATTACTAAAATGCAATTGGTGAGTATTTATCGTAGGTATTTATTTAAGGGTTATAGGCAACGACTATTAAGCCAAACTTGGCCAAACGGACGCTGCTTGATATTTATTAAAACCGACTTCAAAACTAAACACTTGAAAAAAATAAAGCATAATTTTCTTTTACAATCTTTAAGAACAATTTATTAGAGTTGGTGCCAAGCCAAGCCAAAATGTCAAGACGCGAATTGTGATGGCTCAATGATGGCTGGACAACGACTCCATAATGTTCCTACCTACATAGTTTTGATCGTATCGTTCTTTTTAGTTTTGAAGTTGATTTTAATACCTACTAAACTAATACATTTTGAAGTCGGTTTTAATATTTTGTTAAAACTTTTATTCCATATTGTGATGAATTTAGGCTGAAATTGATATTATACCTATGCAAATGGTACGTTGACAGGAAAGAGTTCCATCAATTGCTGATGATTTCTATTAAGTTTTGTGAAGATCCGTTGCGTATCTCCAATGCGCTTTATCGGATCATCACCAAATTAATAAATAATAAAATAAAACCGGTCAAGTGCGAGTCGGGCTACTCGCGCACCGAGGGTTCCGTACCACACCACCACAGAACACAACATTATTAACTTAGAAAAAAAACTTTTTTGTCCGGGACCTTTAGCACGAGACCGACTCACACTTGGCCGGTTTTTAGTATTTGTTGTTATTTTGTAGAGTTTGCTCTATAATCACACTAAGTTTGAGGCTTGTATGTATTACCGTTTTTACGATAGAGCGTGAAGAAAAACATTGATAAAAACTAGTATCTTGTTGAGAACCCCCCTTAATTTTTAACTTTTTTACATTTTTATTATTTGTTAACAAATCCGCCGTAATAACGCACATTCTGCGAACATTTCAACTATCTATCTCTTACAGTTCAAAAGTAGTTATAGCCCTAAATGGGTCGGACAGACTAGACGGACGGATGGACGGACGGAAGGACGAACGGACGGACGGACAACGTAGGCTTAGTAATAGGGTCCCGTTTTCACCCTTTGGGTACGGAACCCTAAAAAGGAAGAAATAATATTTCAGCCCATGACTTGTACGTTCGAATCTATAAGAAAATTAATTTGTTTTATTGGAGTCGGTGTCAAGCCAAGCCAAAAAATTACTGCAAGAACAGTCGCGAATCGTACCGGCTTGACAGCGACTTCGATAAAACAAATTGATTTTCTTATAGATCCGAACGTAAAAGTCATAGGCTGAAATACATATATTATTTCTTCCTTTTTTACTTTTGAAGTCGGTTTTAATTTTTTAATTTTTTTTGTTAAAATTTTTATCATTTTGTTTCAGATTCAATTCATAATAGTTACTATTATTTGCACCGTGAATTTCTACACGTCGGTATGCCCCACGTCCTACTTTTTTATCAGCATTTTATGGTCCCACGCCGTACTATTCTTTTATTTATTCAGTAAATTTTACATTCAAAGTTACATTAAAAACAATAAAATAAAAGAAAGCTTTACTAAAGAAAACGCTAATATTACAAAATTAGACCAAGTAAATGGTCACAAGGTAACAGAGAAAATTTGGTAATCGCCCAATAAATAATATTGCAATAGTAGTATTTTAATTTTATTATTATTCAAATCCTTATCCAAGAATAAGAAAACCAACCTTAAAAAATGTATTAGGTCCTAAAATTGTCAAATTGGTTTTTCTAATACGCAAATTTTTTGCGATAAGTACACAAGTTCGTTTTAAGCTTGTTTTAGGTCGAGATTCAGCCTATGTGCGAACTCCCGTATGTAGAATTCTATACATTTTCGACCCTATTTAGACTGAACATACACTGAAAAAAATGCGAGCCAACTAAGAAGTATTTTCTCTTAATTAGCACCAAAATAATTGAAATGACGTTATTATTGTTTACTAAAAACAAAAGATGGTAGTTGTAACAACAAGCCGAATTCGTTTAACTTAGTCAGAGAAGTCATGATGTTGACAGGCTCATATGGATTCATGATTAGTGATCGGTAACAATTGTGCAACTCACGGCAAACTCTAGGGGCGACAGTTGTAACACGTATCATTGGTTAAGAATTACAATGTTATCATATCGTTTTCTTTTAATAACGGCCCCAAGTTATTTTCACGTTTCTTATTATATAATTTTTTCCTGCTTGTGAAAGGCAAAGGTAACTAACCATACAGCCATATGCAGTCTAGACCACGTCAAGCTTGAGATTTGAAGTGCGATATTGTTTTTTAAACGAACGGCATAAGAACAGTACGAAGATCAATGTGTCGAACTTGACGTGTTCTTGTATTATATTGGTAATTTCATAATACAGGGTGTAAATTAAAATGGGATAGCTACTTAAAGGGGTGCTTCAGACCATCAAACTGAACAACTTTCTCTATGGGACGAATATCGAAATCGCGAAAAAAAAATCTGCTGTCCCATACATTTCAGTCGAGTTATGTTTGTAGTTTTGTATGGGAGAGCGGATTTTTTTTTCGCGATTTCGATATTGGTCCCATAGAGAAAGTTGTTCAGTTTGATGGTCTGAAGCACCCCTTTGAGTAGCTGTCCCATTTTATTGTACACCCTGTATAATTGAAAATAGACGATGTCAAAAGTGACAGGCGCAAAAGTGACAGAAGCTGTTAAAAGTGACAGATGAAAAAAGTGACAGGCGCAGACAGCTTGTGTCAGAAATGAGAGAGATAACAAAAGTGACATACGCGGCGATACCAAAATAAAAAAATTACAGGCTATGTCAAAGTGACAGGTGCTATCAAAAGTGACAGCAGATGATAAAACATCCTTTATGAATTTTTGACAGTGCCTGTCGCTTTTGACAGCGCCTGCCACTTTTGACATGGCCTATAATTTTTTTTTTATTCTGGTATCGTCGCGCCTGTCACTTTCGACATCTGTCACTTTTAACAGCACCTGTCACTTTGCACCTGTTTTTTTTTGACATCATCTGTCTTTTTTTGTAATGGGTTAACCCACCGGGTCCACGGGTAACGACTCCGATTAGAACATGACTTGTAAGAATAATAATTAAAACTCAAGGCCACAAAAAACTCGCTTATTACCAACCCTTAAAATGCTGCGAATCGCACAATAGTTACCGATCTATATTCATGATGCATAATTATCTTAAACAAGATCTTGGTTGAAGTAAACAAATTTTTTTTCAGTGTACGCTCAAAACTGTTCTGAATCTCGGCCTTATGGGTCCCCGAGACGATCAAGTGCACTTGACAAGTCTACGTGATTGAACCTAATATTGATCGTTTACAACATTCACTTGACGTCAAACCGTAACCGACGTCAAGTCAATGTAGTAAACGATCAATATTTAGTTCAATCAAGTAGACTTGTCAAGTGCACAAGATCGTCTCGGGGACCCATCAGTGCTCGCTTGACGGTCGGCACCGCGCCGCGCCGGCCGTAGCTAAATAGCCATGAACATAATTTTCTGCCACAAACTTACTACCTACGGTCCGTCGAGCACTAAAACCATCCTTAGGCCGGTATTACAGAACGACACTCAAGTTTGCTCAAGTGGAGATCTCTTCTTAAGTAAAGATAGACAAGGATGCATGTATACGTTGTATGTATTTGCATCCTTTTCTATCTATACTCAAGAAGAGATCTCCACTTGAGTGTCGTTCTGTAATACCGGCCTTAGAGTTTAATCTGCCTCTGACCATGCAATATTTTACGAGAGAGAGAGAGAGAATGAAAACATTCAGAACCATAGTTAGTTTTCAGAACACAATAATTTTACAACACATAAAAAGTATACTTACACCACAGGTCCGGCACTTCAAACAACGTTTTAGATTTGACATGATGACGTTTGCACATGCGCACTTTGCAAAAATTGTGCATGACATATGTGTAGGGTTGACTTAATACGCATCGTGTGAACTACATTATACATTTCGTTACTTTTTATAGTTCATTCTGTTATTAAAAATAGTTTTTAAGCTAAAGAATCACAGAAAATGTGAATTTAGCGTTATTTTCCAACGTTTATTTTTACTGTGTGGAGAAAAATTTAATATATTTTATGTAGTCAAATCCAATGAGTGCGCGCGCCTGACTGCATTCCCTTGCTCGGCTTCCCTCAAGTTACCACAGAGAGTGTGAGGGGAGGTGAGGTAACTGAAGTCAGAGGGGGGCGGGGAGTGGCCGTTCTGTATGTAGAACTATATACTATTACCTATTCTGTGCTTACACCACAATTTTTTTATGACTAGTTAAATTGTAAGGGTGTATTCAGTCAGAAAAATTGTTCAGGTTCGGCTGGGCAGCGTTCGGGAAGCTACGTAGTATCTTCACGTCCCAAATACCGCAGTGTCTTAAAACGAAAGTCTTCGATCAGTGTGTGTTGCCAGTGATGACATATGGAACAGAGACGTGGTCGTTCACTCAAGGCCTCATAAAAAGGCTGAAAGTCACCCAAAGGGCAATGGAGAGGGCTATGCTCGGAGTTTCCCTGCGAGATCGAATCAGAAATGAAGAGATCCGCAGAAGAACCAGGGTAACTGACATAGCCCAAAGAGTTGCTAAACTTAAGTGGCAGTGGGCGGGGCACATTGCTCGCAGAACCGATGGCCGGTGGGGCCGAAAAGTTCTCGAGTGGCGACCGCGTACCGGAAAGCGCAGCGTGGGTAGGCCCCTCACACGGTGGACCGACGACCTGGTGAAGGTGGCGGGAAAACGTTGGATGAGGGCAGCGCAGGACCGGTCGTTATGGCGATCCTTGGGGGAGGCCTATGTCCAGCAGTGGACGTCCATCGGCTGAGATGATGATGATGATGATTCAGTCAGAAAATCATTACTAGGTAATAAAAATTTCATGGAACTCTTTTTCCGAAATAAATGTAGGTATTGAATTGAATAAACTATTACAATTATCAATAATTGATATTTTGCCTATTTTCTCCACAAGCTGTTTTTAATGTAGACACTTTAAACGGTGAAATTGATATTATTGGCATCCTTTTTAAACTAAGAGTAGACCCATCAAACTGTACAACTTTTATGGGAGCAAACCGTTCGGCGATCGCAAAAAAAATCTAACTAGCTCAGAGACGCATAATACTAGAAAGCTGTAATTTGGCATATTATGTACAAGGTGTAACAAAACACCCTAGTAATAATTAAGGGGGTGCTTCAGACCATCGAACCGAACAACTTTCACTATGGAGCCATCTTCGAAATTGCGAAATAAAAATCAACTGATTCATACAAAACTGCAGTACCGGCTCGACTCAAATGTATGGGACAGATAATTTTTTTTTTTTTCAACGTTGGCTCCATAGTGAAAGTTGGTCAGTTTGGTGGTCTGAAGCACCTCCTTAAGTATTACAAGGGTGTTTTGTTACACCCTGTATACATATTTATCACGCTGACAAAGTGGTAGAATCAAATCTTGAAAAATATTTTTTTTAGGGTACCTCCCCTACATGTTAAGTGGGGATGTCATTTTTTTCCTTGTCTACCCCATGATGTGAAGTATCGTTGGATAGATGGTTTAAAAATATTATGGGTGTGGGAAAACCATTTTTCGATTTAGGGATCCGTTAGCGAAATATTAAGCTTTAAAGTGAAAATTTTTGTTAGAATCAAGTGTCCTCCTCCCTGCCAGCTAAACGATTGTTTCTGGATATGTGAAAAAATTCATGGCAGTAGTATACAACGTGTTAATGAATTAACGCAAAACTAGAAAGTAGTTTGTTTAGAATCGAGAGCAGAATCGAATTATTATGGTTTCAACATAGGTAATTTTTTTCAAAATATTAAATAATTTGTTTGCGAAATTTAAAATTTTCTGAACCTGATGTCAACCCACCGCACGGGTACACTCACCCTACTGACTACCAAAACAAGATTCTAAAAATGTATCCATGAGTACGTTAGCGCTTTCTTTTCGTGCTGAAATGATAACAAATCATTTTTGCCTCAAAACATAAAATGCGAATAATTTTAAATTTTAACTAATAATGAAATTATTGTTACAATCTTATATTTTGTTATAAATCAGTTGGGGTGTATGAGGTTTTGCGCTAATTCATTAACACGTTGTATATAACGAAATTAAAAGGAAAACTATCACCGCTACAAGGCTTACAAGTTTACGAGTAATAGTCTAAGGTAATAGTCGGTCAACTTATAAAATGCACTTTTTAGACTTTATTAGCCGTTAAACCGTAGTATAAAACAAAAAGCCTCCTTCTAAGTCCATATTATATTGGGACGGGCAACTAAGGAACCCGGTGGTCCGACACGCACATGGCCAGTTATTTTTTGCTACTATCGGTTTGCTCCCGTAGTAAAAGTTGTTCAGTCTGATGGGTAGACTGATAGTTTAAAAGGAAGCTAATGATATCAATTTCACCCTGTAGATCAAGAAGAGCGGGGTGCCTGCTGCAACAAATGTCTTAAAGATATTTAAAAAGAAACCCCGAAACACGCATTGTAAACATTACGCATTTAAAAATAAACGTATTTTTGTATTAAATCCCCTCATACTACCTAAGGGTCGAGGCCGTCGAGGTGAATTGAAAAAGGAATATTATAGTATGGAAAAAAAGAGAATTCATTTATATTTACATTTTCATTTCTATTGTAAAACTAACAGTAAACAGAAAAGTAATCTATAGTTATAAATAAAACAGTTCCGTGACTGACAGACAACGCACAGCCTAACCCACTGAAGATAGAAACATGTTATTTGGAATATAATTATATATTCTGCTCGTACAGAAGATGTAGGGGTGCACTAAGAAGGGACTTTTCGGAAATCTTCCCCTATATGCAGGGACCGAAAAGTTTCGGTTACCTTTATTTAAATTTAAATGTTACCTTTATCCAGGTAACAACCGATTTTATTACCGGTAACCTAAATATGACCTTCAATAGAAAGCAAGTGAGTGCGGGTAAGGATCAGTGCAGACGGAGCGGCAAAAAGCGCGCGTGTTTTTCAATAACACTGAAAAATTAACTTTAATTTCTACTAATCAAAAGTACAAAATTGATTGAACAACGTCGTTGTTGTAGCGGGTGACAAATTTTTGGAGCACCGTCACAGATTATTTAATAGTTACTACCGGCACCGTGATTGTTGCTACAGCATTGGACAAGCAAAATGAGATGATATATGATGATAAAGGAGATGATTATTTACATTTTATTTAACCCAAAAGCATAGAATGGTTTAAGTTTATTTTCACGTTTGAGTTTCAGTTTGTTATTATAATTTATTTAATTTGTATTTAGGAACGACTAACAAAAATCACAAGGAATAAAAATACAAAGAACAACACGTAAATATAATACAAAAAAAGCAAACTGGGATCTCTTTCGTGAGAAATTGACCCAGACTATGCATGACAATAAATTAACTACACAAAATATAACAGAAATAAATAGTAAAGAACAAATAGATTATACAATAGATACGAGATATACACTAAAGCTACGAGTATAACAGACACATGTGGGCTTACAATGCCAAACAAAAAACACACAGAAACATTTACCGTTCCATGTTGGTCCGAGGAACTAGCTGAAATGAAGAAGCAGGTGGCGACCCGGAATCGAAGGATCCGCAATGCAGCGCCGGTTTGCAGGAAGATGGTTGTAGATCTGTACCTGAAAGAAAAAGAGAAATATGAATTAGCAGTCGAGGGTCATTAATATTATAGATAAGTTGATCGACCATTACTGATAAACTTATAAAACCTACTTAGCGGTAATAGTTTTCCTTTTAATTTCGTTATACAGGAAGATTTTTTTATCACCATCCAAATTTTTTCTACATGTTTGGTATCACTTATAGAACCCATTTCATTAAAAAAAAGGGCAGGTCAAAATTGCACATTTAAAAATTTTATCCTACAGAATTTTCCATAAAGCTTGGTCATCGAGTTTCGTATTCGTACCGACCGGGTAGTGCGGCAGGACCGGGGGGCGGAGCCCTAGCTTCAGAGTCCCACGCATTGTAAACTTAACAGGAGCACACAACACTTTCAAAACATTGTTTAAATGTTATACTAGTCCCTTATTTTGTTTATTTTTGTTCAATGACACGGTTATAATAAAGTACTCGTTGAATGACACAATGACACATAATAAACTTTTTCTAAAAATTAAAAGGCTCTGACCCAAAGAAAATTACTGACCACAGAGATTCGTTCGTTAGTTTTCGTTCTTGAAAAGCAAAGTTCTACATTCGAAAAAGCGCGCGAAATCGGGTCGAGTGGTAGTAACTATTAATAAGTAATCTGTGGCACAGGTAGGTGCGTACCATAGACATTATTATTCTACTACTAATATGTTTATGGTGCGTACTGTGTCCAGTCGAATTGTTTTTCTTAAGACATTTTTGCGTAGTCATATCTCAATATTTTAGTACTGAGCGATACTAAAAGAAAAAAACACGTATCGATTTTTTTTCATAAACAAACATTTTATTAAAATTTGGATGGTGATAAAAAAATCTTCCTGTATATAATAATAATAATAAAATATTTATTTAATCAAGTAACCAGGGCTCTGCCCACACGATAAGAAGAAGAAGTAGGAATACATAAAAATAAATTAAATTAACGTGTACGTCAGCTGGGCATCTTCGGAATGAGTCATCGCTGCGCCATTCCACTTGAGATAGCGCAGCAATGAGTCACATCCGCGCAGTCCAACCTACTTGCGATCATGGCCAGAATGCTGTTGGGGCTGGCCCGCACCCTACGCACCAGGGATGCGCATCTCTTGCGCATTGTGGCGTAAAAGCAATTTGTTCGAGCTTCGGCGAACATCCCTGATGCGCTACAGAAACGGGGCAACCCCATCAGCACTCTGAACGCATTATTGTACTGAACACGAAGGGCGCTGTATGCCTTTTGAGTATATGTAGCCCATAGGCTGCACGTATAAAAAGATATACAGTATGCTCGGAAAAGAGTAATTTTAACCTTTTTTGAGCAGCGTGCAAACCTACGAGCTACCATGTTCGCTCTCACAGACAGCGCCCTCCGCTCCCTCTCGATGTCTTCATCGTCTTTGAGGCCTGGGGTCAGTATATTTCCCAGATACTTAAACCTGTGTACTCTTTGTAGTGGCACGCCATAGAGTTTTATAGGTGGTATTGTAACAGGAATTTTATTTTCAGCCCCAAAGACCATGAATTCACTCTTTTTTACATTATATAATAGTCCATGACTCGTAGCAAAGGCCTCACATGTAGCCATTAGCTTTCTCAATCCGCAACCCTCCCTGCCTCACCCCGCACTCCAGCCCATACGGCCGCGAGAAAACTCCAGCCCATCGTACGTTATTGACCTGGTTTCCGAACCAATATTTGAGGATATTAACAACTTCAGCCGGTAAATTTGAGCTTTCTAGCTTTTTCCACAATGTGTATATAACATATACTACTGCCATGATTTTTTTTAAATATCCAGAAATAACCGTTTAGCTGGCCGGGGCGGGGGGGAGAACACTTGATTCTAACAAAAATTTTACTTTAAATCTTAATATTTCGCTAACGGATCCCTAAATCGAAAAATGGTTTTCCCACACCCATAATATTTTTAAACCACCTATCTAACAATACCCCACATCATGGGTTAGACGAGAAATTACATATCAAAAAGTCAAACGTTCATTGGTAAAATTTTAAAAGAACAAAAAACGAAATACCAAATTTTAAAAGACCAAATGGTCATTTGGTCAAAAGTACGAAAGGCCAAAAGTTGATACATCAAAATTTAAAAGATCAAAAAGACGATTAGCCAAATCGTTCACAGGCCAAATGGACGTATGGTCAAAAGGTTGAAATATCAAATTTTAAATGATCAAAAGGATTATGAACCGTATCGTTTATTTAATCGTTTAAACAATAAATAGCGACTGACCTGAACGGGGTGGATAGCAACTTGGTCCAGGCACTGAAACCTTTGTATGAGGGTTCTTACAAAGGAGGATAAACGGGGTATACACAGACTAGTTCGACATCTCCAGGGGTGTTAGACAGAGATGCGTAGCGACACCGTGGTTGTTCAACTTATTCATGGACAGCTCTTTGAGTGATTTGAAAGAAAGAGAGTATGGTTTAAGGATGAATGGGTTGCTCTGCTCGTCAAATGTTTGTTATATGCTGATGATCAATTGATCAAGTACTACTTGCATCATCGGCAGAAGATTTACAGGAGATGGTAACATGCATGAATGAGTAATTTAAGAAGAATGGAATAAAAGTGATTAAATAAGTTGAAAGTTATGGTTCTCGAATGGAAAGAAATAGTGACTGTGATATGAGATGAAAAAGCGGGACAGGTTGAAGAATGAATTACGGCTTGATAGCACAGTCGGAAGTGAACCTGCCTGCTGTACCGAGGTTCGAATCCCGTAAGACAAATTATTGTATGATGATAAATATTTGTATGATGATTGATGAATGTGAATATTTGTAACCGAGTCATGGATGCTTGTATATAAACAGAGTGTAAGGGTACACAGTTGCATTACTTTAAGGGGTGACTGTACCCATGATAATGAACAACTTTGCTAAAGAAACATATATGCTCACGACTATATTCCCTGAGAGGGTAGTCAGAGATATTCTGAAACTTCAGAACATCCACGTTTCACTAGTAGTACCGAAACTGTCCAGTGTGACGGGGAGTGAGCCCGTCGCCACTTGTAATGGACAATGGGTACAATACATGCCTCGAAATTGAAACATGCAGGTTTCCTCACGATGTTTTCCTTCACCGAAAAGCCAGTGGTGTTACAAATCGTACATAAATTCCGAAAAACTCATTGGTACGAGTCGGTCTGGACAGGGATCGAACCATCGCCTCCTGCACGGCAGGCAAGGCTACTCGCCACTGGACCACCACGGCTATCCACATACATAACAACAGAGAAACATATATAAACATATATAGGAAATAAAAAAAAAAACTACTATTCACACAAACGTTCACAAGGAGAGTCCAAAATTTTTTGTGAATTTCCAATAGGTTGTTCAGTATCATGGGTACAATCATCCCTTAATGCAAAGTAATGCAACTGTTCACCCTAAAACCCTGTATTTATGTATTCTATCCTCCTGCGTACATAATTATGTACCTACTTCTCGTAGGACACAAGAAATAATAAAATCGATTGTTTGTGTTTTAGTCGCCAACCAAAACACAAACAATCGATTTTATTATTAAACCGTGCGGTTTTAACTGCGCAGGCAAGAAGGTGTGTGTATCCGGAGCATAACATTTGTGAGCTCGTCGATGTTTTTGACAGCAATGTCATGGCAATGTGCCGCTTCGAGAATTGCACAGATCGTCGATGTTTTTGACAGCGATGTGCCGCTTCGAGAATTGCACAGATCGTCGATGTTTTTGACAGCGATGTGCCGCTTCGAGAATTGCACAGATCGTCGATGTTTTTGACAGCGATGTGCCGCTTCGAGAATTGCACAGATCGTCGATGTTTTTGACAGCGATGTGCCGCTTCGAGAATTGCACAGATCGTCGATGTTTTTGACAGCGATGTGCCGCTTCGAGAATTGCACAGATCGTCGATGTTTTTAACAGCGATGTGCCGCTTCGAGAATTGCACAGATCGTCGATGTTTTTGACAGCGATGTGCCGCTTCGAGAATTGCACAGATCGTCGATGTTTTTGACAGCGATGTGCCGCTTTGAGAATTGCACAGATCGTCGATGTTTTTGACAGTGATGTGCCGCTTGGAGTCGATGTTTTTATATACCTACGAGCTTTTACCCGCGACTTCGTCCGCATAAATTATATACCAGATTTTAAGTCAGATATTACGCTACCAAACAAAAAAAGTTTCATCAAAATCGGTTCAGTAGTTTTTGCGTGATACTCGAACAAACAAACACCCAAACAAACAAACAAACAAACAAACTAAATTCTTTTTTCAAAAATTTACAGTTTTATAATAGTCAAGACTGTGATCTTGGCGAATACCGAATTCCCCGTCTTGATGTTAGACGAAGTTGACGAAGTTAAAGGTTGTGACGATGTTTGCATTTGCTGCTTCGCACCGTGTTTAATTACCCAATGTGCTTCGTAATTTGCATTGATTATTGTATAAATTCGTATTGATTACGTAGGTACTGTTAATTTGTTAAATAATTTAAATAAGGTCCAAATAAGTCGATCTGATTAGTTTTATTACATTTCTCAAAGAGTCACTAGGGGGGACGGATGTCTCGGTTTTGTAATTTATAAATAATCAGAATTCATTTTAAGCAAAATGGATGTGAAAAAAGCGGACGTACAAAAATCATCACGGGATATTATTCTCAACGGCTATGGTATGTTTGCAACTTTATTCACAATCGAAAAATGTGTATGAGAAAACCACTGAGAATTAGTTTGATGGCCCGATAGCTCAATCGGTAGTAAACCTGTCTGCTGTGTCAAGGGTTGCTGTTCGAGTCCCGTAAGGGGCAGATATTTGTATAATGAATATGAATATTTGTACCCGATTCATGGATGTTTGTATTTACATAATGTATTCTATATCATTGTCTAGTCATCATAATATATGTCCAGGCTAGATTCTGCAACATTAAAATGTAAACTACCAGAATCCAGAATCCAGCCTGGACTTGTACCACATAAGAAAGAGTATCTAGTACTACATACAATACGGACACTCACTCCCTCCCATCAACTGTTTACCTCACCCCCTCTATTACTCTCGGTTACCTCGGCGGTTACCTCAGCCTAGACTGACACCTAGAATTTATATTTTCGAAACAAAGAGAATACAGGGTGTAAGGGACAGCCCACCGCAAACTGAAACGGTGAACTCAGGCCATCAAACTGAACAACTTTCACTATTGAGCCTACTTCAAGAAACGAGATAAAAAATCTGCTGTCCCATACAAAACTGCCGTACCTACCCGACTCAAATGTATGACACAGCAGATTTTTTTTGCGTTTCATAGTAAAAGTTGTTCAGTTGGATGGTCTGAGTTCAACGTTCGATTCTGTTTGCGGGCGGCTGTCTCTTACACCCTGTATAATCTCAGGACGAAGGATAAAAACTCTTTTTATAATAGATGGTGGTCCACCGCGGCACCGTGCATCGAAGTCTAGTGGCTTCGCTGTGATGGTCTTTCGCGATAACGTGCATCGAAGTATTATAGTGGCTTCGCAGTGACGTTCTTTCGTGGTAACGTGCATCGAGGTCTAGTGGCTTCGCAGTGATGGTCTTTCGCGGTAACGTGCATCGAAGTCATAGAGAATTCTTACTCCGTGATCGAAGTATTATAGTGGCTTCGCAGTGATGGTCTTTCGTGGTCATTGTCTAGTCATCATAATATATGTCCAGGCTAGATTCTGCAACATTAAAATGTAAACTACCAGAATCCAGAATCCAGCCTGGACTTGTACCACATAAGAAAGAGTATCTAGTACTACATACAATACGGACACTCACTCCCTCCCATCAACTGTTTACCTCACCCCCTCTATTACTCTCGGTTACCTCGGCGGTTACCTCAGCCTAGACTGACACCTAGAATTTATATTTTCGAAACAAAGAGAATACAGGGTGTAAGGGACAGCCCACCGCAAACTGAAACGGTGAACTCAGGCCATCAAACTGAACAACTTTCACTATTGAGCCTACTTCAAGAAACGAGATAAAAAATCTGCTGTCCCATACAAAACTGCCGTACCTACCCGACTCAAATGTATGACACAGCAGATTTTTTTTGCGTTTCATAGTAAAAGTTGTTCAGTTGGATGGTCTGAGTTCAACGTTCGATTCTGTTTGCGGGCGGCTGTCTCTTACACCCTGTATAATCTCAGGACGAAGGATAAAAACTCTTTTTATAATAGATGGTGGTCCACCGCGGCACCGTGCATCGAAGTCTAGTGGCTTCGCTGTGATGGTCTTTCGCGATAACGTGCATCGAAGTATTATAGTGGCTTCGCAGTGACGTTCTTTCGTGGTAACGTGCATCGAGGTCTAGTGGCTTCGCAGTGATGGTCTTTCGCGGTAACGTGCATCGAAGTCATAGAGAATTCTTACTCCGTGATCGAAGTATTATAGTGGCTTCGCAGTGATGGTCTTTCGTGGTAACGTGCATCGAGGTCTAGTGGCTTCGCTACCGCGGTACTGTGCATCGAAGTATAGTGGTTTCGCAGTGAGGTCTTTCGCGGTAACGTGCATCGCAATCTTTTAGCATCGATTCATCGATGGTTTGTGCATCGAGATTACGAAATGCACTCGGGTGTCAATGGGTTTTATTTACAAAAAAGTCATGTACCGCATGCAGCTAAAGATGTATTATTACCTCACCCCAAGCCCAAGAGTCCGATTCACATAATTTGCTGACGTCATCTTGTCAATTTCTATTTTTAACCGACGAAAAAACAAAAAACGGAGGAGGTTATCAATTCGACGCGTATATTTTTTTTTGTTCTTTTTTTTTTGTTATATGTATGAACACGCATTGCTTTCTACAGGGTAGTCCGATTTTGATAATTCTTTTTTTATTGGAAAGGGTATACTCCCGAAGTGGTCCCATTTCAATTCGGTAAAGATCTGATGAGGCACTTCGGAGCTACACAATAGAACTCCTCAAAAGTTGACAGCAAATCATCGGCGATTGAAAAGTTTGCTTCGTATCGATGTACTCTTTGTGTGTGCTGATATCCAGAATTCAACGAATGTATTTCACCACAAAAAAAATTATGAAATAAAAATTTTTAACAAAAAAATAAACCGACTTCAAAACTCAAAAAGTATAAAATAATATTGCAGCCGATGAATTTTACGTTAGCTATCAATTTGTTTTATTGGAGTCGGTGTCAAGCCCCATAAAAAATACTGCAAGCTCAGTCTCGAATCGTACAGGCTTGACAGCGACTTCGATAAAACAAATTGATAGCTAACGTCAAATTCATCGGCTGCAATATTATTTTATACTTTTTGAGTTTTGAAATCGGTTTTATTTTTTTGTTAAAAATTTTTATTTGTAGTTTGTATCCGAGGTGTGCTTGTACATATACTTAAAATATGTTATTTGTGTGACAAAAATCAAGATGAAAAAAGTACTTATTATGTAGTACTTGCGCTAGGTATAAAATTATAAATCCCCGTTCGGTCCACTGGAAGAAATTTCTTCAGAGATAAGCTCGCCATTTGTACACGTTTACCTTTTAAATACATTAAAATTTATATATGTATACCTACGGATATTTAGATCTACTCGCGGTTCTTTCGCTTTAAGTTTGAATAAAGACAGTCATGTTACCTACGCATATTAAACACAGAATTGCTATAGAATAGCATTAGAATTATATTACTCGCGGCGCTCCCGACGGGTTATTCGCTGGAGGTCATGTTCTTATTTTGTCATGTTCTTGTTTGGTCTCAATTTGGTCTTGTTTTTGAACGCATAGATAGCCTCTTCACAGCTCGAAACATCCAAACCGTGGACTGTTGTTTAGTTTCAGGATCGTAATGTATATATCCAAGATTCAACACCTGTGTAGATATTATAGACAGCTTTTGACGTAACCTGATTGTACTTTTGTAACATTTTTTTACACCAATCGACACGAGCCCGTTTTTGGTCAATTCTCAAGTTGTGCGGAATCCAACATGAACAATTTTTTTTTATAGCGAAATGTTCGTGTAATCCTACTAATATTATAAACGCGAAAGTTTGTAAGTATGGATGGATGGATGTTTGTTCCGCTTTCACGCAAAAACTGCTGAACGAATTTTGATGTTTGGCATACAGATGGACCATGGCCTGGGTTAACACATAGGGTACTTTTTATCCAGGTAACGCTGACAAAGTCGCGGGCAACAGCTGGTATTTTATATATACTCGTCATACTTATGCCCAGAGACACCTCTATCTCGCTATATGTAACATGAAGATCTTGCAGTATTAGTTCCCGCATATTTTGAGGTACAACAACCGATTTAGGGCGACCTTCTTTAAATTTGTCCGTGAGCACAGACCGCCCATGATTATACACAGTAGTTTTCGATGGTGCTTCGTCCCCAAAAGTCGAAGTGAGTTGATCGATGCACTGTTTTTGAGTAAGCCCTCGCCGAAAATCGTAATAAATTATAGCACGAAAATTTTCACGATTTAAATCCATGGTGATAAAGACACGCAATTTTCAAAATGACGCCACAAAGGATAAACAAATGACAGCTACCTGAAACAAATTGTATTCTTCAGCCAAAGATGTTGAATTTTTTTAAATATTATACCTAATTACTTTTTTAAATATTGTTCTCTAACTGGCCAATTAAGGATACATAAATAGCAGCCTCTCGTAGATCGTTTTAGTTTCCATGTATTAAGAGGGTATGCCAGTGCTGCCCTCAGTCGTATTTTTATTTTATTTCTAAACAACATTTACAAATTGTAGTCGTTGATGGTTTTCAATTTATCGAAATACATATTACGAATTATTATGATATACACTTGTAGTTATTATCGTTTTACAGATAATAACTAAAAACATTAGGTATAAAAACAAATCCGTAACGACCCAATAAGTTGCAAATCAGCAGTGACTACAAATTGTTATTCTTGTTTTTTTGTGTTCCGTACCAAAATTGGCAAAACTGAACGGAGCTCGGTGTCTGTCCATCCGTCCGTCCGTCTGTCCGTCCGTCCATCCGTCCGTCCATCTGTCACAAGAATTTTTCTCAGAGACAGTAAGACAGGAAGCTGAAACTCGGCACAGATATAGCAATTGCTGGTCCAATATCATAAATAAAGTGAAAAAAGCTTAATTTTTATATTCGGGGGCAATTTGGGGAGGAAGAAAGGGTAAATAAAAATAAAAAATTGTCTTCCCTATGGTGTGTGGTATCAATTGAAAGCTATTGAAAATACGAGTCTAAAATGTATTTCTCAAATTTATAATTAAAACTTTGTTTAACAAAATTTTCAATTAAATCCGAGAAATTGCTGTCCCCACCTCTATTTCAAAAAATATAGCCATATAATAGAAAAAAATCAAGAACATCAGAAATAAAGTGTAGATGGCGGGAAAATTATCAGGGTGGCTCTAACTTGGATAGTTTTTGTCACCTAAAAAACTATCACCAGGTAACCGTATGTGACCACATACTAAGTAAGTGTAAATTTATAGTGGGTGATATCAATGACCCATGTTAAACAACTGGTAGTACGGAATACTAATTGCCCGAGTCCCGACTCGTACTTGGCCAGTTTTTTCGAAAAGTATTCAGAACTTTAAAAAATACTATTTAGGGCAGCAATGGAGGCTTCGTGCTCCCTTACGAACTAATATATTTTCTTCTGTAACTTTTTCAGATGTCAACGATTGGTTCCTCATGAGTTCGCCACTCACACCCATCCTGATCATGTCGGCGTATCTTCTATTTGTACTGAAGATCGGACCGGCATACATGAAGGGTAAACCAGCCTACAGTTTGAGAAACGTTCTGATTGTACATAATGTTACACAAGTTTTATATTCCACCTATTTACTTTATACGGTGAGTTTTTCTTTACCCTGTACCGCCACGCCCCCGTGCCAGACCCCCGCCATGATTTGCAGACGCCATAGTTAAATAACTAGCTGTTGGCCGCGACTTCGTACGCGTGGACTTAGGACTTGTTTATGGGTTTTTTTGTGGCACTGACTTGCTTTTATGACTTCCGAAAGAACACTCCCTACTCAGTGAGTAGGGGTACGTATGTGGTGAGTAGGGGGTGCATAGAAGGGGGAATACTACTCACCCCCTCTGTGCACCCCTTACGCACCCCATATTCACCCCTACGCACCCCATACTCACTCCTATTTACCCCTCTGCGTACCCCCTACTCACCACTTACGCACCCCCTCCTCACCCCTACGTCCTCCCTACGCACCCCCTGCACTTCTCTACTCATCCCCTACGCACCCACTACGCACCCACTACTCACACCCTGCACATCCCCAACTCACTCCCTACGCATCCCAAACTCACCCCCTACGCATCCCCAACTCATCCCCTACCCAGCCTTACGTACCCCCTACATACCCCTAGTCATCCCCTCTATTCACACCACTCACCCCTTCTATGCACCCCCTAATTACCACTTACGCACCCCCTACTCCCCCTACGCACCCACTACTCATCCCCTACGCATCCCCTACTCACCCCCAACTCACCCCCTATTCAGCCCTACGCACCCCTTACGTATCCCTTACATACTCCTATGCACCCCTGCTCACCCCCTACTCATCCCCTCTACGCACCCCTTACTCACCACTTACGCACCCCCTTCTCATTCCCTATATAGCAGAGTAAGGGCACAGTATAAGAAAGAGTATCTATTACTAGATACAGTACGGACACTCCCTTCCTCCCACCAACTTTTTACCCCACCCCCTCTATCGCCCTCTGGTTACCTCGCACTGGTTTCTCGTTACCTAAGTAGAAGACTTAAGGTTCAATTTCTTTGGTTTCGCATGTGCTGACGTCATCTTGTCAATTTAAATTTTTTGTATGCAGTGTCCGGGCTGTGGTAAGAGGGTGATTGCCCTAATCACCCCCTTACCACAGCCCGGACACTGCATACAAAAAATGTAATGTCTAAATTATCATTGTTTTAACGTTAATTACTTGCCCCTTCCTACGCCCTGTAGGAAGGGGCAAGTAATTAACGTCCCAAAAAAACAATGATAATTTAGACATTTCAACCCCATTGCACCCCAACAGAGGATGATGGTGTTTCACGTCCGCCACGTTGGATTTTAAAATCATTGTTGTTTTCGTAATCGGCGACCCAATTATCAAATTTCTCGGGACTTTTTTTTTTACCCTTTCTACCACCCCAAATTGCCCCCCCCCCCCCCCCCCCCCCAAATAAAAATTAAGCTTTTTTACTTCATTTATGATATTGGACCAGCAATTGCTATATCTGTACCGAGTTTCAACTTCCTATGCCTTACGGTCTCAGAGAAAAATGCCTGTGACAGACGGACGGACGGACGGACGAACAGACGCTGAGCTGATTCCATAAGGGTTCCGTTTTGCCAATTTTGGTACGGAACACTAAAAACACCATTTTGGGGGCTTATTGATCAGGATACGCAGTAGAATGCAATAATCAATTAAATAACGTAGCTCTTTCAATTTCAGTCATGCCACGTATTATACACCACAGGATTTTTTGAAAAAACATGTGTGATGGATAATAAAGAACATGCATATTTGGTACGTATATATATCTTAAATCTAAATGCTCATTTTATACAGAAGATGTGTAACAAAACACCCTAGCAATATTTAAAGGGGTGGCTAAAGACAAAACTGCTGAGGTAGACAATACTTTTTCTTATTCTTCTTCTTCTATCGAGTTGATGGCATATCATTCCTAACCCAAGGAACACGTAAGCTATATAGCAGCTTCCTTGAGAAAACATTCCAGTCCAGTATTTCGCCACACGAATAGGCAGTGTCCAAAGGCTTCGTTCACATGCAGGTGTCCGGGCAGGAAGGGCAGGACACGAGATGGGCCATAGTCTGAGGAGACACCGCATTCACACCTAAGGTTCGACCCGCCTACCTGAGTTCAGAGTCTATTTAAGCACCTCCAAATCGCATGCATATTCATGCATATCATTGTTAATTTGTTGCTACCGTAACTGACCTTTGAACGGCTGTAACTCCTGAACCGACTGGCGTTACCCATGAATACTGAATCAGCCTTGTAGCTGATGATAACATAAAGTACGTCTATCTTCTATCACGAAGAACAAACGACTCAAACTCACTCGACTTCGACTACGACGACTTCGTCGACTTTGCTCCCATACATTTGAGTATGTATTCTCGACTCAAACGTCCCATATTTGAGTCGAGTACGTGCAGCAGATTATTCATATTTTTCGACATACTCTCCATAGTGAAAGGTGATCTAAACAACCCCTTTAAATATTACTAGGGTGTTTTGTTACACCTTGTATGGGTGTAGGGTGTTAATCTTAACTGGATCATACCATAACATTGATTTCTTAGATCTAATTTCGCGTGGTTTAGGGCCTGGGCGCTTTTGTTTGGAACGAAATTCAACGAGCCGAAACAGGGCCTCTACCCGCACATTCGAACTTCGCAATTGCGTGAACATTTTCGTTCCAATGTCAACTCTATTCCAATGAAGTGCGGACCGAAACAGTGGCGATATAGCGAACATCGAAAGTGCGGGTACAGGGCCTGCATGCTCGACGCACGGCAAATCAACCACCGCGTCGCCCCTTCTTCAAAACGCGCTGCCATTATTCATTAAAGCAAAATATACATTCTATTAACTTAACAACAACACACAAATTTCGCTCAGGCAACTCACCCGCGCTAATAATTATAGTGCGTGATAGTGCAGTATTGCACTGCAGTTGCACTATCACGCACTATAATTATTAGCGCGGGTGAGTTGCCTGAGCGAAATTTGTGTGTTGTTGTTAAGTTAATACTGTTGCGTTGCGTTGCGGTTGCGGGTCGTGCGCTGAACGTGTGCGGCGTATGTGCGGTTGCTTTAGATCGATTAGAGTATGTATGTACGTGCACGGCGCAAGATCAACCTGCCTATGCATAGTTGAACTCTATACTGTCCGAAGAGGAAGCGGCGATTTTTAGGATAAGCGCGCGCAGTTTTGCTCCGTTAAAAATCGCGTTCGTGTGAATGCAGTCTCAAAAAGATTAAAGTGTACACTGAGCTTATAATAGAGCTGCCCTCAAAATACAATTGAGTGCAGCACTGGAGGTCCCTTTTAACACAAATCCTGAATATCATTTAGGTATAGAATCTAGGTTGATGTTTTTTAATTGACACTAAACATTTTAGAGATTTCACACTGCCCTTTTTTATACCTAGAACTATATTTTGTCCGCGTGAAATATAATATCGAAAAATCAATTCTTAGTGCACCCCTGCATCCTCCGATAATCTATATTCCACATGTTTCTATCGTCAGCAGTTTAGGCTGTGCGTTGGCTGTCAGTCAGTCACGGAACTGTTTTATAAGTACCCATATCAGACCTATATTAATTAAACCAGAAACTTTTTCCTTTCCAGTTGACAAGAGCCAAATACCTCTACGTGGTAGGCAAATTCACTGAACTTTTGGACACAATCTTCTTCGTCCTACGCAAGAAATGGAACCAGATATCTTTCCTTCACGTATACCACCACTTCATAATGTTTTCCATGTGCTGGATATGCCTGAAATATGCACCTTCACATAACTTCTTATTTCTAGTCTTAATAAATTCGTTCGTGCATATGATAATGTACGCATACTACGGGCTGGCAGCATTCCCCAGCCTTTCCAAATATCTTTGGTGGAAGAAATATATTACTAAAATGCAATTGGTGAGTATTTATGTTTGATATGACGATGGTTATGGCAACGTCCATTAGGTAAATCCAAAAAAACGCTGCCTGTTTATTGATACCGACTTCAAAACTAAACAGTTAAAAATAATATTACAGCCTATGTCTTTCGCATCTAGCTATCAGCCTTCAGCTATCTAGTACCTACAAAGCCCTAGTTCGCTCTTTCAAGGAGTACGTAGTGTCCTATGGGACCGCTCTGCGACGTTCCAGCTGGCTGCATTGTTGGACTCAGTCGAGTTAGCCCGTCAGTCATTTTACGGGTTTTGTTAGGAGAGGTGGGAAGTTATTATTAATTGGACTTTTAAACTGTAACCGGCACTATTTAGTGACAAAAAGACTATCTGAAAACAAATTTAAAAAAAATCGCTACGCAACATATAAATTAAAATTGTGAGTCCCAGAAGGCTTTTAAATTAATAATATTAATACCATGCACTTATTTGAATAAGATTTAACAATATAAATTATTTTTGAGCAATAAAATAGGCATTTAAATTTAAAAAATGAGGTTTTTATTAAAAAATACGAATATATTTTTCAAAACCTTCTAAGTGGACAAAAATATTTACACCACGTTTGAAGTATGTATAATGATAATGCCTTAAATATGTGCAAAAAAAAAATTCCATCAGGTTTTTTATAACGAGATAATAAAAAAAAATTAAATTTAGAACTGTTGCTGACGAGATTTTGTTTTAATTTTGGTACATTTCCAAGCTGAAATTAGCTCTCAAATACTATGCCGAAAAAAAATACCAATTACTAATTAGTCCCGACTCAAACCGTAAAATGATTGGGCTAAGTGTCGAGCGAAGACACTCGTCAACGATCAGGTGCTGGTCTAACTCTACGAAGTACGCCAAGTTACTTGATCTGGTAAACCAGCGATTAGTCGCATGTCCAGTGTCCGGTTGCATTTCGGTGAAAATGCTCAAGAGCTACATGATCTGATTCGACCTTCCCCTTCCTTTCATGAATGAACGACAAGACTTACCTAGAGCGAGACTTCGTCCGTACAAGTGTCCAAGATAGCTTGGTGATTTTGACAGGGGGCTTTCGAGATTTCATTTTACTTTTTATAGCTGTTTGAGCCGTCAAAGCTTTATAATACACTAAAAATATGCAAGATTAATTAACATTTAACATAAAATTAAAGGGTTTACGGCTCAAACATTTTCAGAAAGTAAAATAATCGCTCTAAAACGATCTGTCAAAATCACCATCCTATGTTGGACAGACGATAGTGGATATTCCAATGATTAGCACAAATCGCAGTAAAACTTTGAACTCCCTCCGCATCTTAATCACTTGATGGTTGTTTGATTACTTTTTATCACTTTGTTTCAGATTCAATTCGTAATTATTACTATTAGTTGCACCGCGAATTTCTACACGTCAGTATGCCCCTCGTCCTACATTTTTATCAGCATTTTATGGTTCCACACCGCACTATTCTTTTATTTATTCAGCAAATTTTACATTCAAAGTTATATTAAAAACAAGAAAAAAAGAGAAAGCTTTACCAAAGAAAACACTAATGTTATATCCAATATTACACAATTTGAACAAGTCAATGGTCACAAGGCAACAGAGAAAATTAGGTAGTATCACAGAATAAAAATATAATACTTGCAATAGTAGTATTTTAATTTATTATTATTCAAATCCTTATCCATGTCTAAGAAAACAAACCTTAAAAATTAATATATTTACCTAAATAATGGAATTGGTTTTTTAATCTGAATCTCGATCGAATGATGTAGAAATCCATACATTTTCAACCCTATTTAGACTGAACTTACGCCGGCCTGCCTAGCTAGCACGCCAACCGGCGATAGCCTGATATAGCACTATCACGCTTCCTTTCTCTTTCTATTTGCGCGCGAGCGAACGAGATAAAAGACCAAAGAAGATTGGCAGATTTGGACCCAGCCATTTTTTACGAAAACTAAAAGCCATCCAGGATGGCGGTCATAATTATTGTAAACAGAAAAAATTTAGGAATTTTTAAAAAACTTTCACATCTTCAGAAGTCCGGATTCAAAAGTAGAAATTACTAGTAAAATAGACAAATCGCCCAAAAGCAGTAGCAAAATGCAACCACGACAGATATTTTCATCTAATATTATCACTGAGGTATTTCTGGTCGTTACGGAACGTATTTGGCTTGGTTTCTTGAACTTATAGATCGTTTTCTTCCATTACCATAATATGGTACCTACGGTTATCGTGAATTTTCATTAAAATAAACACAATGAATACGTAGAAGATTGAGTGGACTATCTAATAAGAAAGATTATGAGTTTCACACACTTGATACAAAAGGTATCATAAGGAGAAATACCTTTCCCCCAACTTCTACAGGTTACAAACAATTTACATTTTGTTAGTTTTGTTTCACTCTACATGTATTACTAAGTTTCATTCATGTATGGGACTGGGTCTGGGTCTAAGTCTGGGTCTCAAATTATATTATGTTATGGCCTTCCGCCAAACTTCTTTGACAGATGGATGTGTTAAATGTCGCTATCGCGGGTTGGCGTACTAGCCCCACTGGCTCATTCCGCACCGCACTATAGGTATAAAAAAAAATGTAGGTACCTACGCGGCCGATACAGATCGGAAGCTTCATACTAAGTGACTGCAATATACCCATCCATACATAGCGCGGCGATGTGTGCGTGACCTCTCACGGACGCTCAGCCCGTGTAAACGAACGAGTGTAAGCCGCAAGCCCCATATACACGCCATTTTGATCCTTAGTTCAATGGATTAAGATAGGGACTTCTTTGGTTGACGCGAGCACAACAAACCGGTTCCGTTGCGGTACGAACACAAGGGCTGCGTCTAACCACATTTAGTAGGTAGATTTTTAATTTCAGATATTTTTTTATTTCAACATCTTCGTTTATTTTGAAGTGTTTTAATTCCAATAGCTCCGTTCCGACAAAACGCAGCTATTGGAACTAAAAAAAAACAAAATAAACTGAGATCATTGACCATGAATTTTGCGCTCCGAAATGGTGAAACAAAAAAAAAATTAAATTAGAACTACCAAATATCACGCGCGAATTCGATGAAATTGTCCATGTGTCCGAGTGTTTTTGTGATAAGTAATATTAAAAATCAAACATGCACACAATATACGTACAGTATGCATGAACTAAATTCTTATCCTATAGATCCTGTGAAGTAGAAGTACTTAGCTACCATTTACGCATATAATTTAATTGATTTTTTTTTTTTTTTTTTTATGTTCGATAGGTAAACATTTGACCCCAATCTCACCTGATGTTGAGTGATGATGAGGCCGAAGATGTAGCATGCTTACCTAGAAAGATGCCTATTCACTCTTGCCTTGAAGAGGCCCAGGTTGTATTGCTCAGGGAACAGGTCCGCAGGCAGTGCGTTCCACTCCTTAGCCGTGCGCATTATAAAAGAAGAAGCAAACTTCTTCGTGCGAATTGCTGGTAGGTCAACGACATAAGGGTGGAAACCCAGCCTGCGTCTCGTCCCCCGCAGATGAAAGGGAGACGGAGGTATTAAATCGTGTAATTCCGTCGCACACTCTCCGAAATGTATCCTATAAAAAACAGATAGACAGGCTACCTTGCGACGATGCTCAAGACTTTGTAGCTTCGCCACAGAGGTTGGATCACCTATGAGCTTCCTGGCACGCCTGTCGATTGAGTCCAACGCGGCCAGCTGGTATTGGGCAGACCCGTTCCAAAGATGGCAGCAGTACTCCATACACGATCGGACTTGTGCTTGATAAAGTTGTAGAAGCTGTCCCGGAGTGAAGTACCGTCTGACCTTCGAAAGGACGCCCAGTTTTTTCGCTGCGGATTTCGCCATGGACTCAATATAACGCCCGAAATTCAAATCGGACGATATGTTAATGCCCAGGAGCTCCAGGCGATCAGCTATCGGTATGGACACATTTCGGAAAGTCGGAGTCAAAGCGAAGGGACTCCGTTTTGTGGAGAAAAGGCACGCCTGTGTTTTGTTTGCGTTGAAACTGACCCGATTAGCGTCACCCCAGTCGGACACAAATTCAAGGGCCAAGTTTAATCGCTGCATCATGGCCTCTCGACAAGACTGAGTAACATCCAATTTGACCCCTGCACCGGACAGATATCTGTCAGAAACAGTGCTGTCGTCAGCATACCCAAAGGTTCCGGGCACAAGCATGTCGTTTATATGCAGCAGAAATAAAGTAGCTGACAGAACTGACCCCTGAGGAACACCGGCATTAATAGCCATTTGATCCGATGAGTATCCATCAATGACTACTCGTATGCATCGTTCACTCAAGAAGTCAGCTATCCAGTCGCATAGGTCATATGATGGAAGCTTGCTTATAAGGCTTGCATGCCAGACCCTGTCAAAGGCTTTGGATATGTCAAGTGACACGGCAAGTGCCTCCCCGTATCTCTCGACAGCCTCACTCCACAGATGTGTGGCATACACAAGGAGATCCCCCGTGGACCGTCCTGGGCGGAACCCATACTGGCGGTCACTGAGGAGATCGTTATATTCAAGGTATGCCAGGAGCCGGTTGTTAAGTATGGAAGTGACTGATATTGGTGATTAGGTGGGTTACGGTCATCAACGACATTTATTCGCTTATACGGTTACGGCGGTGGGTAGGGAACGTACCTAGACTACGGGACCCGTTTAGGAGAGGGAGGGGTGTCTTCAAAATATCACGCTTGGTCACAAGGGCTTAGGTTTTCGTCACGTAGTCAATATCCTCTAGCTAGGGAAATCATATTATATTATTTGTGGTTAACAAGCCTTCGATCTATTGTGTTGGCTTCGCATCGTTGAATATCACATCACTCGTACCACATTTGGCCTATTTTTTTACTTGCAACCGGTGTCAACCCTATGGGTTTAGGTATGAATTTTCTACGTTGTTAGAGAGCTTGTCCTCTGTCTGTAGGGATTACTCATGTGCCCCGACGTCGAGGCTTAATGAAGAAGATAACCATTTTTTGTTTTATATGCCAAAAAATTATACAAAAAATTACGAAAATAACTGTGTTTTTATTATTTTTCTATCTTTAAAACTGACCGAGAAATAAAAGTGCAAAGTTAACATTTTCGATCAAAGCCGCGGACCGAGCGCGATATCGTTGATGACGTCACGGTACCCAATCTCAAGTATCCCAATCGGTAGTGTAGTGTGTGGATAAGCGGATCGACTAGCGTTTTCATAAGCGGAGCGACTAGCATTTTCATAAGCGGAGCGACTAGCGTTTTCATAAGCGGAGCGACTAGCGTTTTCATAAGCGGAGCGACTAGCGTTTTCATAAGCGGAACGAATAGCGTTTTCATAAGCGGAGCGAATAGCGTTTTCATAAGCGGAGCTAATAGCGTTTTCATAAGCGGAGCGAATAGCGTTTTCATAAGCGGAGCGAATAGCGTTTTCATAAGCGGAGCGAATAGTGTTTTCATAAGCGGAGCGAATAGCGTTTTCATAAGCGGAGAGAGTAGCGTTTTCATAAGCGGAGAGAGTAGCGTTTTCATAAGCGGAGCTAGTAGCGTTTTCATAAGCGGAGCGAATAGCGTTTTCATAAGCGGAGCGACTAGCGTTTTCACAAGCGGAGCGAATAGCGTTATCACAAGCGGAGCGAATAGCGTTTTCATAAGCGGAGCGAATAGCGTTTTACCATAAGCGGAGCGTGTAGCGTTTTCATAAGCGGAGCGTGTAGCGTTTTCATAAGCGGAGCGAGTAGCGTTTTCATAAGCGGAGCGACTAGCGTTTTCATAAGCGGAGCGACTAGCGTTTTCATAAGCGGAGCGAGTAGCGTTTTCATAAGCGGAGTGAGTAGCGTTTTCATAAGCGGAGTGACTAGCGTTTTGATAAGCGGAGTGACTAGCGTTTTCATAACGCACCCCCGAACGAATAAAGGTGTAACTTTGAAAAGTCAACTTTACAGGAGAGCAAAAAAACCGAAGAATCGGCGTAGCGTTAAAACTACTGTAGATATTTTAATACTTTTTCTATCGTTGGGAAGAGAAAAAAATTACTTTCTCTATATGATACAACTGTCGTAGAGGTATAATGAGTGGGTATTTGTTAAAATCTACAAATACATGTAACACTATTGTTCTGATGAACGTTTATAGATTTTTTTATATAACAAAAGATGCACCTTTATTCGTTCGAAATTTTTTACAGTCTTGGTGGGTAACATCAGGATAATTTAGGTTTACAGACAAATATTTCGTCCTTGGTGTCCGTGTAACAAAAGGTTACACCTTTATTCTTCCATTTTTTAAGCATGCATTTGTTAGTACCATCCCATCCCATCCCATATATCCCATTGGTACTATGTTCGCTCAAAATTTGACAGTTGGCTTAAAATTGATCATAGGGAAGATTGGGACCCTTCGTACAGTTTTCACAAAATATTTTTTTTCTTCTTACCGCGTTGATTAATAGTTTTATGGAAATCATCTTGAAATAGCACATATATTTGGCTATTAGGGAAAAAAAATTATAAATGTGTATTTTAGAGGGTTATTGAATAAAATTGATTTTACTTTCGTCCGAAATTCGTACGAATCTGCCCCACGAATGGGGTACTTTCATACAGCACCGAAAATTCTCTTTATTTAGTACATAGAGGATGAAACTAACATTTCGTTTGTATTGTAGTACCTAGGTACCCTAATGTAACACGGGGGGCGTGAATATTTGTTGTTTGCCCAAAGGATGTATGACACAAAAATTTTTGGGATCTCCTGCTCCATCACAATCATGTACAGCCCATATAGCATAAAATTTTCGTCTACTCTACTTTCTTGCTCCTCGTCTTCAATTTTGTAATGTTACACCATGTTTCTGTAAAAATAAATTAATCTATCAGGAATCACCAACCATTTATCGCGTACTAATGTGCCCCATTCCATGCTGTCCGAAGGTACCCCATGATATATAAGTTTAAAAAGTTACCTATTTTCTATAAATGTGTAAAGCAAGAAAATATTTGTCATTAAAACACTTTGGTAAGCATATTTACTTGTCATAAAGGTTATTATCATGTTAGAAATGTAATAAAAGTAGTTACAATGCGATCGTGAATTACCATAAAATATTTACTCACTAAGTGCAAAAACACTTTGCTACCTATCGTATTATGTGTAATGGCGCTGCTGTCGCGGCTCACCAGTCTAACGATGCGGTCGAACAAAGGCTACGTACACGTGAAAAGACATGACCGTACTCCACTTAGTTTTTCTGTAAAATCAACTGTATGTATGTGCCCCTTGTACGAATGGTGCCAATCTTCCCTATGTATTAAGCAAATACTTAAGAATTTAAATGTAAAATATTTATTTAAATGGTGTTTTGTGTTTTATTTCTTTCAATTCTTTAAGTTTCAAAAAATTTAAAATAAACAAACATGCACGCAACTGGCAATAGTCCGCTCTCACGAGCTTTCTTTGATAATGCGACGTTGCCAGAATGTTTAATTTAGTCAATCATTTTTACCGCGTGCACCGGCGCCCGTCTCCTATGACTGTTATATCTAACGCGAAAAATATATAAATTATACTATTTAGTAGTTTTATATAACTAAGGATTACATTTTTATAAATTTGGATGTTTCAGACGAATAAAGATGAAGTCAAGTACCTTCCGAAAAATTCCGATTTAATTTATTTTTCGGTCGAATAAAGGTGTAATAGGGTCTTACATTTTTTTCAATCAGAGACTTGTAGACAAATAAAGATGTAAACTGGAATACAACCTGGCCCCTTTTAGTTTTGTAGAGATAACATATGTGTAATATTGTATTATATAATTTTTAATGAAAAGCATGTCAGTAACACGATATTGTGTCCATATTCATCTATGAAACGTAAGTAGTAATTAGATAGAATAAAGATGTCTTACCATATAATTTTATGAATATGCACTATAGCTGCGTAGTAAAAATTTAGGACATGTATTGAAGGCCGTAGATTCCAAAAATGGCATAAAAGTAAAAAGGGTGTTATAGCATTTTACACCTTTATTCGTTCGGGGGTGCGATAAGCGGAGAGACTAGCGTTTTTTTTTTGTGTTTTGTTGTTTATATTTAGTTCTGATTAGTATTATAAGATTTGCTGTTTATTGTATCCACGGGGCTCTCAATAAATAAAAATCAAATAAAATAGCCTAATAATTCAATTCAAGTCAAGTTAGTCATAGATAATCAAAATCACAATTTACATCAAATAAAAGCTAAAATTAGTCACAATTACAGATAAATCACAAAATAATTATTCGAAACCCGATTCGGATCGAGCCCATACATCAGTCATGTCAGATGTAAACCCCCATGTGATGTGATGTGGTTGACCCCCAGACCACCTAAAAACTGCCAAAATGACTCATTTTGGGTTATAGCCTCAAAATTACATTTATTAAAAAAAAAAGCGGGGGGGGGGGGGGGGTTCCTCACCCCCCTTTTGGGGGATGAAAGGGGGAACTCCCGTCGCCCCTCCCCTCCCCAAAATTCATGCCGCAGGATACTAAACTTTTTCCTACTTGGTTATTGCTAGTAATATGGTATTTAGCAGGTATGTAGGTACTCGACTCGCAGTGTCTAATCATTGAAACTAACGATTTATTGAACAATTTTAAGGTTAATGATCATTATAATTTCAAGAAAAAACAATAATTATAAGTTCAAAACACCAGAGCGCACGAAAGCAAACAACTTGCCCGCAAAATGTACTACTACGGACATATAAGGCGGGCGGGCGCCCGCCCGCCGCCGTGCCGTATGGATACGATGACGTCACGCGCTACTCGCGAACACTGACGAGATTTAAAAAACCTGCGTCAACTTCAACTTCCCACGCTTATAACTTCGGTAATATTGCACCGATCGATGTGAAATAAAAACTGGAATAATATGTACGGTCTAGACTTTTATTCTACGTGCTTATAAGTGTAATGTTGTAACCTTGTTATCTTCTCCATTCAGTCGAGTGATACGAGCTCGTTGTTTCACACCGAATGACCTTGATACTTGTTTTATCGATTTGTAAATTAAATTAGTATCCTATACATCATTAGATGTATAAAGTAATATCATAATAGAAAGATTGCTAAAAATAATGCATCGCATTCAGTTTTTTGGCCCTGATTTTACATAATTTTCATTGTTAGGAATAGGAATTATTCTGATGACTAAGATGAACCAAAATGGATTTAGTTAGTGTTTTTTTACGACTCTTTCTTCTAAATCGCGCCGTGCCGGAGGCGGTGAAGACGTACCGCCCGCCCCGGTGCAGCCGGTCTTTTTGCCGGCCGCCGCGCCGCGGCCAACGACTACCCACGAAAAAAAACGAGAATAATGGTTGGACTTTCCACACAAAAGTGCGGATCAGTCGATCGCGATTTTTTTATTACACTGCTTAGGGCAGGGGTCGCGAACCAATGGCACGAGTGGTTAAATCGTCCTAGCACGAGTGCCATTGACAGTTAACATTTTTAGTTCTACTACTACGTACTACTTAGTAGGTATAACTTGTACTCTTCCGTGGTATTATGAAAAAACGCGAGTGGACCGACGCAACCCAACAGGCAATCTAAGTAAGTAAGTAACGAAATTTTGGAAACATGGAATTCCATTCCAGATACATTCAACTGTTTGAAGAAGCTGGCTAATGCGATTTTAACCATAATTTTCATCTACTTGTGCCTGTGAGTCATTATATTTTCAGAGATGAACAACATTAGAGACTCTCATAGAAACAGTTTGGCAGACATTTTTTCAGCATGCATTCTACTAAAAGTAACATCTTACAACCCTGATATTAGTACATTATGATACAAGTGAGCAAAGTTGGTCATACAGGCGAGGCGGGATTGCAGCACGAGCTGCCAGGCGAGTACTGTATATATTAGCCGAGCGCTGTAATGACCAGTGTTGCCAGAAGGTTACTTTTATAACCTTTTAGGTGATTTCTAGCTCTGTCAGGTTACTTTTTGGTTACACGATTCAAAAGGTTACTTTTAGGTGATTTTTCGGAATTTGTATAATCAATTTTAACATTATTATTTTTCCATGAAACTAGATAAGAGATAAAGAAAAATGTTTATTTTAACTTTTGCTTAAAACTAATAACATTAAACGGAACTGAACGCTTTTTCATATTTTTTGCAATGTTTTATAACGCAAAACATTCAACACACGTTTTTCTCTCTCGCACTAATTTATACCAAATCTGAGACCAAATCATAAATGACTAAGCGTCTCACTTACTCGCTCGATCAATCAATCGGATAAAAATGCAAACTTCAAATCAAACACACTACAATTTTTTTATATTTCTGTAAGTTAATACAACCAATGGCCTCGATTCGGAGTGTACCACGACTAAACTAAACTAAATGTATTCCTGTCACTTTCTAAAATAAGATTAAGAAAAGAGACAGAAAACCAACAGCTGACTTTAGTGCTGTCAAACTGACGTTAAATGCGCAAAATAAGTTGCCATCATAATGTACGCCATCTTATTTAAGTCGTTTTTGGGCGTTTAACGTCACTTTGACAGCACTAAAGTCAGCTGTTGGTTTTCTGTCTCTTTTCTTAATCTTATTTTAGAAAGTGACAGGAATACATTTAGTTTAGTTTAGTCGTGGTACACTCCGAATCGAGGCCAATATCTGTCTATCAACTTTTAATGCCTATCTTATTACTGGGAAAAATTATGAAAGGTTACTTTTACTTTTCACACCAAAAGGTTACTTTTTCATGTCTTTCCGGTTACTTTTAACAAGATCCGGCTGGCAACACTGGTAATGACCAACGCTCACGCGTTTCATACGACGTTTTTCAACATACTTGCGAGGAAAAAGTAATAAAATTTCCTAAAACAGAGTATTTTAGACAAATATTTTTTGAAAATGGCGCTGGGCTATATGGCCGGGCTACTTTTTTTTCGAGATTGCTATGCGCGCGCAGTCGGTCGGTCAAAGAGGCAATGACTTAGGAGACATTCAGCCAACGACATTTTGTTACAAACAACCTGCAAACAACCTAATAGTAAAAACGTCATAAACTTAATATTTATGTATTTATACTCAAATTAATGTTAATTTGTTAACTAAAATAAATTGTTTGATGAAATGAAGCGTTTACTTATCATATTGTAACTAAAGCAGATGAATTTATTAAGAATTTTTTTTTACATAATTACACTCTTCGCTGCGATTTAAAAACAAACTATAGAAAAAAAAAGTAATATTACCGCACTAGTGCGCGGTAGTGTATATTTTCTTTGCTAGTGCAGTCAAAGAGAATGGAATCACTACCGTAGCAAAGAAAATATACACTACACCGTAGTGCAGTAATGTAATCTTTTTCGCACGCGTGTTTTATATGTTGCATTATGTACCTAAAAGCGGTGCAATAAGAGTCTGAGCGCAGACTGACAAAACTGTTTTGCCTGCGTCACGACGCGTAACTTAACCTTATAATTATAACCACCGAACAATTTTCATGGAACGTCCAGCGTCGCGGTCATATAAAAACTGTAGACATTATTATATAGTCAACGATTTTTTTTGGTCATCGCTGCCTGCGCTCCCACTAGATTCCGCCATTCCTAAGAACCAGTGTGGGCATTAATCGATAAATTTTCAATCAATTAATTAATTTTATTAGTTTTAATCAGACTACATTAATTTTGATTGAATTGATTATGATTAAAAAATTAATATTTAATCTGATTAGGTTTGTTAATACTTAACGAGCAAGTATGTTGAAAAAGAAGATTGGCAGATTTGGACCCAGCAATTTTTTACGGAAACTAAAAGCCATTCAGGACAGCGGTCATAATTATTATAAACAGAAAAAATTAAGGCATTTATTAAAAAAAACTTCCACATCTACAGAAGTCCGGATTCAAAAGTAGAAATGACTAGTAAAATAGACAAATCTTCCAAAAACCAGTAGCAAAACGCAACCACGACAGATATTTTCATCTAATATTATCACTAGTATTTTTAAGTGTTTTTGGTCGTTACAGAACGTACTTGTCTTGGTTGAACTGATAGTGTGTGTGATTTCGTTTTCTTCCATTATCATAATATGGTACGGACTACGGTTATCGTAAATTTTCATTAAAATAAACACAATGAATGCGTAGAAGATTGAGTGGACTATCTAATAAGAAAGATTATGAGTTTCACACACTTGATACAAAAGTTATCACAAGGAAAAATACCTTTCCCCCAACTTCTACAGATTACAACCAATTTACATTTTTGTTAGTTTTGTTTCACTCTACACGTATTACTAAGTTCCATTCATGTATTGTCTGGGTCTCAAATATGGCCTTCCGCCAAAGTTCTTTATTTGTCATCTAAACTGCAACAACAGAAATCTTACCTACTTTAATTTGAATTACGTACGTACGTATAATACAGAGAAATGTGTTTTTTTGTCAGTAAATAAAGAGTTTTGAATTGTTAGTATTTAGTTTTATTATTTTCCTAATAATCGTTATAAATGTCGTTTTTGTATATCGGAGCAGGCCCTGTCCCCGGACTTTCGATTTTAAATATATCGCGACCGTTTCGGTGCGCACTTCATTGTAATAGAGTTGACATTGGCCTCGATTCGGAGTGTACCACGACTAAACTAAATGTATTCCTGTCACTTTCTAAAATAAGATTAAGAAAAGAGACAGAAAACCAACAGCTGACTTTAGTGCTGACAAAGTGACGTTAAATGCGCAAAATAAGATGCCATCATAATGTACGCCAGCTTATTTAAGTCGTTTTTGGGCGTTTAACGTCACTTTGACAGCAATAAAGTCAGCTGTTGGTTTCTGTCTCTTAATCTTATTTTAGAAAGTGACAGGAATACATTTAGTTTAGTTTAGTCTTGGTACACTCCGAATCGAGGCCATTGGATCGAAAACGTTCACGTAATTGCGAAGTTCGAATATCCGGAAGGCCCAGAAATGCAATTCTCTAAGCGCAAACATCGTCACAACTTTAAATTCATCGTTGAAACATCTGCGAGCTGTTAATTCGGTATTCGCTAAGGCTCCGTCATTTGTCAAACTTATATAATGACGATCTGAAGGATGCAAGAAGGATGTTACATTTGAGAGCTCATCGATGTTTTTGACAGCGATGTGCCGCTTAGAGAATTTTTCACTCCAGAGCTCTACCAAGCCGCTGCGGTGCCGCATGCCGTAGGAAAGCTGCATTGTGACGCACTGCACCAGCTAAGGCCATTATTTTTTGACACAAATGAAGGAATAAAAATGATAAATCAAACAAATGATGTTTAATTATCGACACAGTAAGTACCTATTTTAAATCTTCGTAAAGCGTGTTAAGGTGATTGCAGAGCTAGAGGGGTCAATTTTATACAAAACTTTGACGCACAATATACGTAGACGGCATTAATATAAGCAAGTAACTTTGTATACGTGGAAAAATAGTTTATAAATAAACTTTTCATACACTTTATCTTCGTAATAATAATCCAGATTTTCTAAACTATTTTTCCATATAAAATATTACTTTTATTAATTCCGTCTACGCGTATTCTGCGTCAAACTTTCTTATGGACTGAAACCACCTTAATGAATAAATGCAAAACTAGAAAAAATATTAGAATCGAAAGCAGAATCAAATTATGAATGTTATTTAGGTAAAATTTACTGAATTCCATGTCAACCCACCGCACGGGCACACTCACCCACCCACTTATTACTACCAAAACAAGATTCTTAAAATGTATCCATGAGCACGCTATTGCTGAAAACTAAATATTATTATAAAAAAGAAACTGATTGATTGACTGACATACAACGCACAACCCAAACCACTGGGTCTATAGATTCCAAAGAAGTTCGGCGGACGGCCATGTAATTTGAGACCCAGACTTAGAGGTCCCATATATGAATGAAACTTTATTTTTATTTTTTTTAAGGATGGGTTTGCTCTTGACCTCAATCTAGTCCTGAGGACGAAGATGGGATTGAAGATGTAGCGAGCTTACCCAGAAGAAGCCTATTCACTCGTACTTTAAAGGAATTCGGGTTGTAAGCGCTCGGAAATACTGACGCAGGCAGGGCATTCCACTCCTTTGCTGTGCGCTTTATAAAAGAATCGGAATGGCACTTGGTGCGGATATGTGGGATGTCAACCAAAAAGAGATGATATCCCGCTGTGCGTCTGGAAGTCCGATAGTAGAAAAGAGAAGGCGGGATGAGCTCATGTAGCTCTTGGGCACACTCACCGAAGTACAATCTGTAGTAAACTTAGTAATACGTGTAGAGTGAAACAAAACTGCCTACCTAAACATTGATATTTCAGAATTAGTATTGTTGGTATCAAGCAGAGACCACTTAAAAAAAATTCAGGTCCCAACTCTTCAGTCCTGATGCTGCAGGGGTACTACCTATCTAAACCGTGTTACTTGAGAACATGCTGACTTTGAATTTACATTTTGGGTATTAGTTGTAAACTCTATATTCCGTGGTATTAGGCAAATAATTATGTTTGCATACTTACGAGTATATTTTGGGTGAAGAGTTGAGATGCTGCAGGGGCCCCACTTAAACTGTGTGGTTTATGGATTCAGTAGATAGCAAGCAATGACTCTGTAAGTGAACTCCGGGTTCTAACTCTTCAGAGCTGGTGTTGCAGGGGTACATAACCCGTTAAAATTTGGGGATCTGCTTATTGTAAATAATTAGGGCAATCTACAAACATCGTCATCCCGTGTAGAGTCAATCTAAATGACAAAATAAGGACCAAGATGAGCATTCGCTCTATATGGGATGAGGATGTCGGCCAAGCACTATCATTATTATTAGACCGAGCTGAACATTTACTCAAGACTTGGCTTAAAATGAGATCTCTTATGAGATCTCATTCTTCTTTTTTCTCTTCTCTCTTCTTTTCTCATTTTTATTTTTTATTTTATTATTTTTTCTCATTTTTCACACAACCCTTTTAAAAGTTATGACGTTATCGTCATAACTTTTAAAAGGGTTGTGTCTTGGCTACTTTATACATGAAATGTTTTTGATGGGGTTTAATTTTTCAATATTTAATTTGATTTGTAAATGTCATTTTTTTCGACATTTTTTTTCACATTTTGGAACAAAAATTTCCGTAATGAAATTCATGAAATCTTGTTTGTACGAAAAAATATATACCTACTTATCGTTAGTAATATTTTTATGCAAACTGTTTTTACATATTTTTTACCATACCATATTAAGAGGCCATACCATAGGTAAACGCTAGCTCGGGACATATTTTACTGGTTTTTAGAAGGTATCTTCTCGTTATTTGAAAGACATACAAATAATTGAAAAGTGTAGCAATATTCTTCAACATCTCGGCTTTATTTGCTATAGATCATATTTCTTATTTTTCTATAAAATACATATGAAACCTGTGTTCAAAGGAAAGCCTAAATATTGGAAAAAAATCTGTATTATGTGCATCTACTTTTAATGTTGAAGTCACTTTTGCTTGAGACACACACCTTTGTGTAGACAATATTAAGGGGCGTCCGCCCGGTTTAGAACAACTTTGTAACCATTTTATACATTAACTATGGCACTTTTTAAGCAGAAAACAAAACTGAACAATCTACAGGATATGAGAAGTGATGTGGTTTTTCTCGAAATCTATTTTAATTAATAAAACTGAAGAAAAACGACTCCAAAGTCACCTCTTTTTTTCCACTTGTAACCGTTTTACTCTTACATTGTTGATCAGAAGAATATGAAAATTTACAATATTCTTCACAATACAATATAAAATGATGTGGTTTTCTTATTTTTTGAAAATTCATATGAAATCATACAGGTTTTCAAAGAAAACGGAAAATTCTGACCGGAGCCGCGCAATTGAAGCGGGATCGCTAGTTGCAAAAGTTTGCTTGTAAGAAAGAGAGCCTTGCAGATGGGAGGAGTAGCCTTAAGATCTAAAATAGCTATTTAGCAAAATTCTTTTTAAGACCAATATTTTTTAATGAGTTAATTAGATAATTGTTAAATTTGGGGCGACTTCTTATGATTTTAGAACTGTGACATAATGAAGGACAAGCTAGTCAAAAATAGGTATACCTACTAAAATGACGTAGTTTAGATGAGGTGAGGTGGCTCTGAAAGAGTCAAGGTCGTTCGGTCAGTAACATTCAACAGTACAAAAATGACTCGATATGGATGATAATATAAGTACCAAATATGCTTCGTAATTAATTTGCATTGATTAATAAAACTATAAGGTACTGTTAATTTGTTAATTAATTTAAATTACAACCGTTTCGGTTCGAGTAGGTCGATCAAATTCGTTTTATTACATTTCTCAAATAGTCGACGTCGTTTTACTAGGGGGGGCGGATGTCTTGGTTTTCTAAATTAAAAATATTCAGAATTCATTTAAGAAAAATGGATGTGAAAAAAGTGGACGTACAAAAATCAACATGGGATATTATTCTCAACGGCTATGGTATGTAATCGGTTCATGCGTGCACAAACAAACAGGCTAACAGATAAACAGACAAAAATTCAAAAAATGATCTGAAACGTATCCTAAGCGCCCCCAATGATAATTTTGCAAATAGCTTCAATGTACCTATATCCACGCTAATTTTAAAATTTTGATTATTAAGTATGTTTATTATTTATTATGTAGGTAAGTACTTATAGTATACTTACATTTTATTATTATGTATGTTCACCGATATTTGCGTCAATTGTGAACCAATTTAAAAAAATATTTTTTTGTTTAAAAGGGTATACTCCCAATGTGGTCCCATTTTAATTTTGTGAAGATCGGATGATGCGCTTCGTAGCTATACAATAGAACTCCTCAAAATTTGACAGCAAATCGCCATTTGCTTCGTTTCAATGTACCCTTTGCGTGTATAACGGATATCTGAGTCGAACTAACATATATTTTAGTCACTGAAATTATGCAAAAAAATTTTTTACAAAAAAAATAAAAACCGACTTCAAGAGTAAAAAAGTAAGAAATAATTTCAGCCTATGACTTTTACGTTCGAATCTATTAGAAAATTAATTTGTTTTATTGGAGTCGGTGTCAAGCCAAGCCCAAAAATTACTGCAAGCCCAGTCGCGAATCGTACCGGCTTGACAGCGACTTCGATAAAACAAATTAATTTTCTTATAGATTCGAACGTAAAAGTCATAGGCTGAAATTATTTCTTACTTTTTTTACTCTTGAAGTCGGTTTTTATTTTTTTTGTAATTTTTATTTTATTTTTGACATTAATGACTTCTTGCGATAAGCCGAAAAAGGCGACGTTTGAAGAAATAGTACTCGTCGCGATGAACTCAGGCGGCTGTACTTAGTGACTTTTTGAGGTTAATGACTTCTTGCAATTTTGCATACCGACCTTACTCTTAGCACAGGTAATATAATACTATACCTATTAGTGAACTATTTTTTGTGTTGTTTTGAGACGTACGCCTCTAGGACGATTTCTGTACGCTAGCTGACGTCAAGCTATAGCGTAGGTATGTGCCAAGATAGCTTGGTGATTTTGACAGGCGGTTTTCGAGATGTCATTTTACTTTTTAAAGCTGTTTGAACCGTCAAAGCTTTATAATACACAAAAAATATACAAGATTAATTAACATTTAACATAAAATTAAAAGGGTTTACGGCTCAAACATTTTCAAAAAGTAAAATAATCGCTCTAAAACGATCTAACGATTAGATTATACGACCGATACGATTACCGACGATACGATTTATAGACCAGACGACCCGGTTGGTGTAATGGTTACCACGCCGGACTGCCAAACCAGGGTCCTGGGTTCGAATCCCGGTTCGGTCATGGATATTATATGTTTGTGCCGTTGTTGTATGGTTTCCATATTAAAAAGCCTAGATAGCGCTTAACTTGGAATCATTACATTGTATCATGTATGTGCCGTGCCTGTGAGCGTTATTTATTTATTTATTTATTTATTTATTATTATGTTATAATGCTGGTAGTTATTATCGTTGTTAACATAGATAAGCTACTTGGTTGTTAACGACCGAATAAATTGCAAATCAGCAGTGACTACAATTTGACACTGGTTCTTGTTTTTTACCCGACTGCGCCAGAAAGAGGGTTATGTTTTTTCGAGCGTATGTATGTATGTTTGTATGTCTATTTCTTTGGCACGGCCTACAGCCTAAACTGCTTGATGGATTTTGACGTATGAGGTGTCGTTAGATTCGTAAAAATTGTGAGCGAGTGTCATAGGCCATAGTATTTTGTTATGGCATTTGCGAATTAAAAAAAGGGGGGGGGGGGGGAATAAAAATTGTTTTTTGTTAAAAAATACAATCTGTGATCTGTGTGTGTATCAAAAATTAAAGCTAGTAAACAGACAATTCCAAATATATATAATATATATTATAGTACTTTTATGCTACAATTTCGTCACAAGACTAAAAAGTATGAAATAAACTAAATTATTACGTCAAACAAAAAACCCGACTGCATAAAGAAACTGTTACATAACTGAAAAGAGAAAAACAAGCTCTATAATCACTAATCAGCTATAACAACACTAAGCAAATATAATTTGAATGTTATAAGGTAGGTATTGCAGGCGGGGACAACCAAAGGTCCCTGTCCCCGTTTGCGATACCTTCCTAATAACATTCAAATTATATTTGCGTAGTGTTGTTATAGCTGATTAGTGATTATAGAGCATGTTTTTCTCTTTTCAGTCAACAGTTTTTTATGCAGTTGGGTTTTTTGTTTTACATAATTAAAGTTTTTTTTTTGTTAAGAACTTAAAAAACCGATTTATGGCAGCAACGGTGGCTTGGTGCGCCCTTAAGAACCAATAATTTTACTTCTGTAACTTTTTCAGATGACCATGTCAACGATTGGTTCCTCATGAGTTCGCCACTCACACCCATCCTGATCATGTCGGCGTATCTTCTATTTGTACTGAAGATCGGACCGGCATACATGAAGGGTAAACCAGCCTACAGTTTGAGAAACGTCCTGATTGTACATAATGCTACACAAGTTTTATATTCCACCTTTTTAGTTTATACGGTGAGATTTTCTTTGGAAAATAATATAGCTTAGAACCTTCGATTAATGATTGGTCTTCGCTATAATGATATTATGCTGCTAATAATTGCTGCGCTCGTCGGAACAAACCTTAAATAAAATTGGTCTTTGCGAAAACAAATCATTTATCTAAGGACAAATCATTGAAATATGATGAGAGCAGAAGGTAATTGAGAGGCTCGTAGATGGTGGTAAAAAGAGATTTATTAATGTATTACATCGATATTTATAATAAGTAGGTATCGCTGATCCAAGCAATAGGTATGCGTTTATGTAGCGGTAAACCAAAGTGTTACTGCTAAACTCTAAAAGTAACCTTTTGCTACGTTACCATATTACAGCTCCCCCGAAAGTCCCTTCACCCCGCGGTCGCGGAGAAAAAAAAAATTTTTTACGCATGTTACTTGTTTACAAAATTAATTAAAAGTAAAAAATTTTTTTGTTGTTACCATACTACAAAATATACCAGTTAATTGACAGAGTAAGAGTACTTAATTGACAATTACAAACAGAATTAATATTATTATTAAAATAAAATATGTGTCATTTCATTACAAGTTATTAAATAATTTTTTATCTCAAACATCGTTTATAAGACAATTCTAATATTTTATAATGTTTCATTAACAAACAAATTATTCATTTCACAACTTTTTTTTTCATATTTACACACTTTCATAATTATTAACAAGTAGATACATATAGTATTACGGTTTTACGGTATTGGTACCTTTACCCTTAGGTAAAATAAACAAAATAAAAAACTTTTTTGCCATAACGCACTTGGAGATTTACTCCTGACAATTCCATAAATCGTTAAGCCTTTCACGGACACCTGTGACGGTCGACTATGATCAAGGACATTAACTCGGCTGTGCTTCTGCGCACGCCCTAACCATAATTGTGCGTTGGCCTTACCGAGGTTCCACTTTCTAGTGAACCTATAAAATACATAGTTACAAGTTACCATTTAAGACATTTGTCTCCAAAAGGATTTCACGGAGGATACGATAGCTCTCACTATGATCAATCGCTAAAGGACTAGTACCCTAACTTCAAAACATACCTATGTACCATACCTTAGTATCATTATATTCTATTAATCAATTAATAAAACAATTTCAGATTTCAATGTAGGTGTAAAACGATGAGAGAAAATAAACAATCATGATGTATTATTCTTCTGTCGCAATCAGTATGTAAAGAGAAAAATAATAAGACTTTAAATCTCACTAAGTTACTAGGTGATCAGTCTGGTAACAAGTTAAATTATAAATCATTACGTACACAATTCTACAAGAACACTTTAGCATCCAGCACGGCTAGCATGCCACCCACGACAAAGCGTTTAAACGAGAAAACCGTCATGCGCGCTCTTTTTGGCATACGTAAAATAATAAAGATGGAGGCACGTCTCGATTTTTGTCGTTTTCTCGGGGGTGGCATGCTAGGCCTACAGAGGTTATCAAATTACATTCAATTATTATTTAAATGTCGCATATTGTTGGCGCTAACCCTCGACCTACAATAATTTCTGCTGACTAGTGCGAGGTGCATTGACCGATGTCACTTATTGCGAAATATATACACAATACGTACATGCCTTTGACTATTGACTTTAATTAATTATTGTTATAAGTATATATAAATAAAATATTACTTCAGCGATACCTTTTATTATCAAACTATTGGTTAAATTTTATATATTTAACACAAAACAAAAAAAAACTACCGAAAACAATTAAAATTTTGTCGCAAAGTTTAAAATGGAAATTTATGGTAATGTAATTTATGAAAAACAAACGAATTTTAATACCTTAAATACCTATTGTCAGCGGGTCAGGCAGGGCAATGACGTTGGCTTTGTGCTGACTCGGCGCGGACGTGACGCTCGAGGCTGCATGCTGCTTGATGGCTGGGCCGGGATAACCCTGGACTCCTCGTTCTCCAATACTGCTGCTACTCTTGCCGGGCTATACCCTGGACACATCCTTGCTCCCCTACGCTTCTTTCTTCTTTTCACGATGGTCTTCTATAAGTATTTTCTTTCTTCTATATATGTATTATTTATCCCGACGATCTTCTATAAATTTTTCTTCCATATTAAATTTATTGGTCTTCATTTATGCTGGTCTTCTTAAATAATCTTTCTTCTTTCCGTGATGGTTTTTTCTTCTGAATTTGTCTTCTAATTTTCTTCTTCATTTTTCTTTTTGAACTTGATTTTCATTCTTGTATTTTTTCCGAAGTCCTTAGCTCGCTGGCCATAGGTCGCCATGAAATAGTAGGTGAAATAAATCTTAGCTTAGAACCAAACATATAGTTAGGCCACGTTCAGACGGCCGGCCCGCGCCCGCCACGCACTCAAACCGCGTTCTCCCCGCGTTCACCCCGCGTCCTAAAATGTATTGCTTGCAATTCGAGAACGATAAGAAATCTCATCTCATATTGTATTTTGACGAGCGGTCGCGGGCGCGGGTGCTCCCATTAAATACAATACGACATTTATTATCGTGTCATAAGACTCAAATTCCAAGCAATGCATTTTAGGATGCGAGATGAGCGTGGGGAGAGTGCGTGCGGGTGCGGGTCATCTAAACGCGGCTTTACTAGAGTTGTAAGTAGGTGTAGAGTTGTAGGCGATGGAGTTGCTATTGTTTATTCATTTAAAATATGTATATTGTGAATGATGCATATTACACATTATGTATGATTATTCTGTAGACTTAAACATAATTTAAATACAGTAATCAGAATAAAACACCTATTTAGCTCAGTCAAAATTAAAATGAATTTTATTTTATTTTATTTTATTTATTTAAGGACTGCCAACAAAGTATACACTATTACATTCTGAATACATTTTAACATAATTATTAAGTGTTACTTCCCTAACAGGCTGTCACAACATACATTGTAGCTTCAGTATACATAATTATATGTTAAGTCATACCGCGACAGAAAAATGTGGGTACCTACACAAATCAGTTGATAGTTGCATTTGCACTTAGATATATTTATGCTACAAATTAACTGTTTACTTAAAGCACTGAACAACAATAGGTACTAAACATAAATATTGATATTAAATACAAATAAAAATATCGGAACCAAAAATATCGGAACCAAAATAACAATACACAATCTACTATCTACACATTATCAAAGGAGGCCAGGACAGTTTTTTTGAAGCTATTATGAGACTGAGAAAATATATCTAAATCAGGCAAAGCCTTGTACATTATACAGCGTTGTATCGTTTCTACAATCTATTTAGTGTAGAGTATTGCCCCAAATTGGTTTAAGCAGAAGCTGCAACTACTGAGAAGCTGAATGTTATGTTTATAGATTTAAGTTTTTTATTTAATATGTAATATTTCTTATGTTACGTATATTTTCAACCAACGATAAACTATTATAATTATGTTTGTTAGCAGGAAAAGCTACCCCGATTTTTCTCTCTTATTAAAGCTCCCGCCGGAAAAAGCTAGTAGTTTAAAAAAATAACTATGCTCTTTAAATTTCAGGGGTTCGTCATATTTTATAATACAGGATTTATAGAAAAAACATGTGCAATGGAGAACAAAGAACATGCTTATATGGTATGTATCCCTAATTAAGTAATCCTAGCTATCTTTACTTAAATAATTTATTTAGGCTACTGAGTGTCTGGTCAGCGCAGCAGCGCAGCGTGGGTAGGCCCCTCACACGGTGGACCGACAACCTGGTGAAGGCGGCGGGAAAACGTTGGATGAGGGAGGCCTATGTCCAGCAGTGGACGTCCATCGGCTGAGATGATGATGATGAGTGTCTGGTTAGCTGGCGTCCGCGTCAGTCGAAGGTTTATGTCAACCGTAATGCTTCAATATGATTCTGCACTGAATATGGCAATAGATTAGGAAAGCGAATTTTATTATGCCTTCCTTCGTCATATTATTTCAGTTGTAGCTATGGAATTTCCTGTCGATTTCTTCTCCATTACTATTTTACTAGCGAAACGGTGGTGAACAACAAGAATGTAACTCGCTACGTTCGGTTCTATAAGAGTCGGGACTTCCATACTAAAAACTGGTCGTGACAGATATACAGAATGCTTGAAACGTGTGCTACACCGTTCAAAGGAATTTAATGGCATCAGTGCACGTTTCGTATACAATTCTTTTGTTAGAGAGTTGCGCGAGCCGGAGAATAAAAGGAAAGTAATAAATCATTACCACGCACCTGATCACCCGATACCTATGTATATGTGTATTATGTATGTACAACATCAATACATAAAAAAATATAATAAAAATAGAAGTAGCACCCAAACGAGAAGGCTTTTAAAATACTTGCACTTTATGCCTTTAGAAATAATTTCGCCTTTGGGCGCGTTCGTTTAGAATAATTTTCAACGCCCTTAAAAATATTATGTTCAATCAATTGTTCAATCTTGTGAACGCAACGCAGACCTGAGAAAATACTGTAGGTACCTAAGATATTTTTTCTCAAACATGCTTGGAAATGTGAGCATTATTTTGACAACCTTCTTCGAGATAAATCAAAATTGCTGTACTGGCCAAATACATGCGCGCAGCGGCCGGCAATGTTGTATGAAAATCCATATCTGTCGTGTTTAGCGGCCAAGTAAATTACATAGTAAACTCATATCTGTCGTGTAATTTTTTAAAAAATGGATCGATCTTTTTCTCCGAAACATGGTGACCAAGGAGGTAGGTAACTCATCAAAGGTTTTATTTAAATTTCGCTCTGGCTTGCAAATAGAAAGCTGTTTATTGAAAAAAAAAATTGTTGTTCGTTGTGTTCGTCATTGATTTTGATAAAAAGAGTTTTAATTTTCGCGAATTATTTGAGAAAATTTACTGTTTTAATTTCCGCGCATTATTTGAGAAAAGTACTATACAAGCCTTGGCCACAACTAGGCATTGATGGACTTACGTATGTGTGCCTCGGCTTCGCCTCGGCCCACATTTACACGTTCGTCCATCAATGCCTCTGTTGCTGGCCGCTGCAGTAATGTACTATTATTTGTAGATGCGTTGCCCGCGCTTCAAAATGGCAACAAATAACTAAGGTAATTGCCCGGCTTTCTCATAGTCACGCGCCGACTAGTGTACGGGCTACACGTCACTATATCGCGCCATTTTAAGGTAGCATTTTGTAGGGAACGTCGTTCGAGCCAAGCGACACTGACGTCACTGACGCCGCGTCAGTGTCGCTTGGCTCGAACGACGTTCCCTACAATTTTGTACAACATCGCATAACATTTGCATAGAACATCTATCTGTCTCTCTGTCGCGGCGTCACCGTCGTCGCGGCGTCACTGACGCTATAGACGCTAGGGTTCGAAAGTGATGTAAGCGTACCTATGTCATGTCTATTTGTAAAACGTCATTGGTAGGTACAAATACTTCTTAAATGTTGACCAATTAATACAAACCCTGAAAACCGTGTAGTATAGAATCTAGGCTATTATCTAGTTTATTTTAGATAATAATAAAACGAGTAACTTTTTCATTTCCAGGTGAGAAGAGCCTCACACCTGTACTTGATAGGCAAATTCACTGAGCTTTTGGATACAATCTTCTTCGTCCTACGCAAGAAATGGAACCAGATATCTTTCCTTCACGTATACCACCACTTCACAATGTTTTCCATCTGCTGGGTAGCCATTAAATATGCACCTTCACATAACTTCGTATTTCTTGGCGTACTAAATTCGTTCGTGCATATAATAATGTACGCATACTACGGGCTGGCAGCATTCCCCAGCCTTTCCAAATATCTTTGGTGGAAGAAATATATTACTAAAATGCAATTGGTGAGTATTTCTACACTAATATTATAAAGAGGAAAGATTTGTACCTATTTTCGTATGTTTGTATGTTTGTAATGAATAGGCTCAAAAAGTACTGGGCCGATTTAAAAAATTCTTTCACCATTAGAAAGCTGCATTCACCCTGAGTAACATAGGCTATATTTATTGCTAGAAAAGATTAGACGTCCACCCGTGCGAAGCCGGGACGGGCCGTTAGTATTGAATTATTCCCGGCACACCGCTTTCCCGTTACGCCGCTTCCCGATACACCGCTTTCCCTTTACACCGCTTCTCTATATAGTGATTCCCCCTACACCGCTTCTCTATATAGTGATTCCCCCTACGCCGCTTCTACGTCATTTGATAAAGGCGTGTGATTTTTCTTTGTTTAATAAGCAAAGGCGTTCTCCATGGAGTTCGAATAATTTTCTCGCAACTACTTTTGTATTTAGAGATTGATTTGTTGTATATTTTTACTCCATTCCATAGAGAAAAACATAAATAAAACCGGTCAAGTGCGAGTCGGGCTACTCGCACACCGAGGGTTCCGTACCACACCACCACAGAACACAACATTTTACTTAGAAAAAAAAACTTTTTTGTCCGGGACCTTTAGCGCAAGACCGACTCACACTTGGCCAGTTTTTTATATTTGTAGTTATTTTGTAGAGTTTGCTCTATAATCTAATCGCACTAAGTTTGACGCTTGTATGTATTACCATTTTTACGATAGAGCGTGAAGAAAAAACGTCGATAAAAACTAATTTCTTGTTGAGAACCCCTCTTAATTTTTAACTTTTTTACATTTTTATTATTTGTTAACAAATCCGCCGTAATAACGCATAATCTGAGAAAATTTCAACTATCTAGCTATTACGGTTCAAAAGTTACAGCCCTAAATAGGTAGGACAGACGGACGAACGGACAGACGGACAAACGGACAAACGGACAGACGGACAGACGGACAGACGGACAGACGGACAGACGGACGGACGGACGGACGGACTCGGATAAATCACTCAATCAATATTGTACTTTATTTCACACCAAAACATAAGAGATAAAAATACAAGAGGCACAAAATAAAGCGGTCTTATCGCTAAGAAGTGATTTCTACCACCAAAAAAAAACCCTTCTTCTCTTTCTAACTCTATGCTGGAAACCAATTTTTTTTTCTTAAGGGCACACCGAGCCCATTATGCTGCCCGTATTTTTGAATCGTATTTTTTTATTTCTTAACAATTAAACAACATTTCTAAAAAAACATAATTGTAGTCATTGCTGATTTTCAATTTATCGGGTCAATGCGGATTTGTTTTTAGGTATAATGTTTATAACTTTTGGCGGTTTTAACGATAATAGCTACAAGCATAAAACATACTTAATAATGCGTATTGTATCGATTAATTGAAAGCCAAGACTAAAATGGGACATTCTTTTTTTTTTTATGTTAAAAGTAAAATACGATTGAGGGCAGCACAATAGGCTCGGTACCCTTTTAGAGCATTTTTGTTTCAAACAGCTACCTATTACCTGTCCCATACATTTGAGTCGAGTCAGTATTGCAGTTTTGTATGGAACAGCTGATTTTTTCTCGCGATTTCGATGTTGGCTCCACAGTGAAAGTTGTTCAGTTTCATAGTCTGAAGAACCCCCTTAAGTATTACTAGGGTGTTTTGTTACACCCTGGTACAAGTCTCGAAATGTTACCAATTATTGTTATTATAATAATGGAATTGAGACATAATCACTGACCGCACCGTACTTAGCAATGGGTTCCCTGTACCCTAAAAAAAATAGCTAAGCCGCGGACAGACGGACAGACGGACAGACGGACAGACGGACAGACGGACAGACGGACAGACGGACAGACGGACGGACATGGCGAAACTATAAGGGTTCCTTGTTGACTTCGGAACCCTAAAAATGAAGTTTAGGTAAATAATATGCATCCGAATATCCGATCACCAATAATAATAGGTCTAACAAAATTAGGTGAAACTATTTTAAGGGGATTATCAGACCATTAAACTGAACAACTTTCTCTATGGGACCAACATCGAAATCGCCCTAAAAAAATCAGCTGTTCCATACAAACCCAACCGACCCAAATATATGGGACAGCAGCGTAAGCGAAAAATTCTTCGTCTATGGAGACAGCAGATTTTTTTAGGCGATTTCGATGTTGGTCCCATAGAGAAAGTTGTTCAGTTTGATGGTCTGATCATCCTCTTAAAATAGTTTCAGCTAATTTTGTTAGAAGTTATACATCACTTTAATATGCTGACACTTTTTTTAAGGGATGATCAGACCATCAAACTGAGCAACTATCTCAAAGGGACCAACAGTGCCAACTGTACCATTGATGGTACTTCCCGATTGTACTTCTGGTCCGGCGGGGAAATCTCGACCTACTTTCAGAGTGTTGAAAAATTATTTTTCTCAAACATGCTTGGAAATGTGAGCATTATTTTGACAACCTTCTTCGAGATAAATCGAAATTGCTGTACTGGCCAAATACATGCGCGCAGCGGCCGGCAATGTTTGTATGGAAATCCATATCTGTCGTGTTTAGCGGCCAAATAAATTACATACTAAACTCATATCTGTCGTGTAATTTAAAAATGGAACGATCTTTTTCTCCGAAACATGGCGACCAATGAGGTAACTCATCAAAGGTTTTATTTAAATTTCGAACTGACTAGCAAATAGAAAGCTGTTTATTGAAAAAAAAAAATTGTTGTTCGTTGTTCGTCATTGATTTTGAAGAGTTTTAATTTCCGCGAATTTTTTGAGAAAATTTAGTGTTTTAATTTCCGCGCATTGTTTGAGAAAAGTACTATACAAGCCTTGGCCACAACTAGGCATTGATGGACTTACGTATGTGTGCCTCGGCTTCGCCTCGGCCCACATTTACACGTTCGTCCATCAATGCCTCTGTTGCTGGCCGCTGCAGTAATGTACTATTCTTTGGCATCTTTGAGATTACAGTATAAAAAAGTATGGCGCTAACCTGCAAGCTAAAGTTTTTAAAATGGTATCAACTTGGCACTTCTACTTTTCATTAAGTTAGTAATAATTGTTTTCCTCGCCGCACAAGCATTAGTATATGCTCACGACTATATTCCCCGAGGGGGTAGTCAGAGATGTTCTGAAACCTCAGAACATCCACGGCGTTTCACTAGGACCTAAACTCAGTCTAATGCTTAGACTAATTATATCCGGACCGGCCTTGCGGTAGCATTTCCCCTCTGCCACGGTATAAGAGCAATGATCATGCACATTCAACATTCAATTTTATAACTTATCACTAAACTATACTCCATTCCAGATAGGGGCGAAAAGAAGGTAAAAAAGATTCTGTATAATACACACTTTAAAGAAATTATGGATATTGTATCAAACAACAAAATGGCGATGTTGAAAGACCTAAAGAAGCAGTGATGCACACATGTGGTTCGCGTTTGTTACAATGAAGCTTTTTTAAAGACTGTTATGAAAAAAATCCGTCAGGTGGCGCTAGTAGTAGCCATATTGACAATTCGAAAAAAACATCTTTAAAAATTCTAAAAAATTGTACTAAAATTATTACGACTTCATTTAAATCGTTATGATCGTCATCGTATTATTAATGTATGAATAAATTTGTCTCTAAACTTGGAAATCTAGAAAAATACGTTTGGCAAACATTAGTTTATTACTGTGGCAATTTTTTTAACCGACTTCAAAAAAAGGAGGAGGTTCTATGTTCGGCTGTATGTATTTTTTTTTATGTATGTTCACCGATATTTTCGTCAATTGTGAACCAATTTAAAAAATACTTTTTTGGTTTGAAAGGGTATACTCCTGAGGTGGTTCCATTTTTTTTAACCGACTTCAAAAAAAGGAGGACGTTCTATGTTCGGCTGTATGTTTTTTTTTATGTATGTTCACCTATATTTTCGTCAATTGTGAACCAATTTAAAAAATTCGTTTTTGTTTGAAAGGTGGTGGTGGTCCGGTCCCATTTTAATTTTGTGAAGATCTGATGACGCGCTTCGGAGCTACACAATAAAACTCCTCAAAAGTTGACAGCAAATCGTCTGCGATTGAACCATTTGCCTCGTTTCAATGTACCCTTTGCGTATACAGGGTCCTTCTTAATATGCTGACACTTTTTTAAGGGTGTTATCAGACCGTCAAACTGAACAACTTTCACTATGGGACTAACATCAAAATCACGAAAAAAAATCAGCTACTTATCCCATACATTTGGCTCGAGTAAGTTTGCAGTTTTGTATGGGACAGCTAATTTCTTTTTTCGTGATTTCAATGTTGGTCCCATATAAAAAGTTGTTCAGTTGGACGGTCTGATCATCCCATTGAAAAAGTGTCAGCATATTAAGAACGACCCTATACAACGTGTTAATAAATTAGCGCAAAACCTCATACACCCCAACTGATTTATAACAAAAGAATTAGATTGAAACAATAATTTCATTATTTTGATACTTAAAATTTAAAGTTATTCGCATTTTAAGTTCGGAGGCAAAAATGATTTGTTATCATTTCAGCACTGAAAGAAAGCGCTAACGTACTCATGGATACATTTTTATAATCTTGTTTTGGTAGTAAGTAGGGTGAGTGTGCCCGTGGGGTGGGTTGACATCGGGTTTAGTAAATTAAAAATTTTATGAAAAAAAAAAAAAAATTGGAAAAAAAATTACCTATGTTGAAACCATGATAATTCGATTCTGCTATCGATTCTAAACAAACTACTTTCTAGTTTTGCGTTAATTCATTAACACGTTGTATAACTGATATCTGAATCGAACTAACATATTTAATCACTGAAAGTTATGAAATAATTTTTTTTTTTACAAAAAAGTAAAAACCGACCTCAAAAGTAAAAAAGTAAGATATAATATTTCAGCCTATGACTTTTACGTTCAAATCTATAAGGAAATTAATTTGTTTTATTTTTTACTTTTGAAGTCGGTTTTAAATTTTTTGGTAAAAAAATTTTATTTACCAAAACGCCTCATCGATATAATCAAAGAACATTATAAGGGGGTTTAGAAATGCAAAGTAGCGCTTTTGCTTAGGAGACGACTGTCACCACGTATCTTCCCACTCACGCTGCTACAACTACTTATGCCCTCTCGCTCACACCACGCCGCGCACCTTATGCAAATCATTGCATAACCGTGTGGCACGCGTTCCATGCCTTATTTGCACTTCTAACTTCTCTTATAATGTTCTGTGGATGTAATCGTCACGAGATAATGATGACAGTTAGGCGACAGACTACAGAAGACTAATAGGTTTTTATTCACACACGCTGGACGCAAGACGGAGCGTCATACGGCAGCCCGTCATTTGTGAAGCAAGGAGTTGTAGGAAACCGCACGTAGGAGCATACACGGTGACGCATTGCTACTGCGTCAATTCATGTGCGGCGACGTCGCATGGTATGGCACACGGGTGATGCAATTGATATTATGAAACATTGTAACATATTGTAAACTAATTGCTGCAAAAGCAAAATAAATAATGTAGTTTCTGACCAATCGCAAATTTAAATATACCTATTAGAAAAATGTATGGTTTCTCCGATCTTCGAACACGAATCTAAAGTCAGAAATTCAGAAAAGTGGCCGCCATCTTGAACTTTTTTGTTTTTCAACCGATTGCTCCCGAAATCGATATCTGGGGGTTTCTGCGATCTCCGAACACGAATCTAAAGTCAGAAATTCGGAAAAGTGGCCGCCATCTTCAACTTTTTTGTTTTTCGACCGATTGGTTCCAAAATCGATATCTGGGGGTTTTTGCCATCTCCAAACACGACTATGAAGTCAAAAATTCAAAAAAGTGGCCGCCATATTGAACTTTTTTGTTTTTCAATCTATTACTTCCGAAATCGATATCTGGGGGTTTCTGCTATCTCTGAACACGAATCTAAAGTCAGAAATTCGGAAAAGTGGCCGCCAAATTCAACTTTTTTGTTTTCCAAATGATTGGTTCCAAAATCGATATCTGGGGGTTTTTACCATCTCCAAACATGACTATGAAGTCGAAAATTCAAAAAAGTGGTCGCCATCTTGAACTTTTTTGTTTTTCAATTTAATAGTTCCAAAATCGATATCTGGGTGTTTCTGCTATCTCCAAACACGAATCTAAAGTCAGAAATTCAGAAAAGTGGCGCCATATTGAACTTTTTTGTTTTTTAATTGATTACTTCCAAAACCGATATGTAGGGGTTTCTGTGGTCACCAAACACGGGTCCGAAGTCAACATTCAGAAAAGTGCCCGCCTTCTTGAACTTTTTTGCTTTACAACCGATTGCTTCCAAGATAGATATCTGGGGGTTCCTGCGATCTATTAGCATGAATCTGATATCAGAAATCAAAAAATTGGAAGGAAAACAAATAAGGTTAAAAAACAAATAAGATCATCTTGAATTTAATTGTTTATTAACACTTCAGATTCGTGGTTGAAGATGGCAGAGAACCCCAGATATCGATTTTGGATGCAATCGGTTGAAAAACAAAAAAGTTGAAAATGGCGGCCACTTTTTGGAATTTTTGACTTAAGATTCGTGTTTGGAGTTGGCAGAAACCCCAGATATCAATTTTGGAAGCAATCGGATGAAAAACGAAAAAGTTCAAGATGGCGGCCACTTTTTAAAATTTTTGACTTGAGATTCGTGTTTGGAGATGGAAGAAACCCCCAGATATCGATTTTGGAAGTAATAGATTGATAAACAAAAAAGTTCAAGATGGCGGCCACTTTTCTGAATTTCTGACGGATTCGATTTAGTGCGTCCATACCACATCACACTACCGGCAACGCTCTGCGCTACGCAAGTAATACCAAATAATATTGATGTTACAAGCAGACGGATTAAATTCCAATGATTTCTGCAACATGGATTCTGCAACTGCATTTTTGGAAAAAAAATTGTTACAAATTTGAGTTTGCTTGAGACATTTTAAGTGATATTAACTGATACCGACTTGATCTATTTTAAGATGTCTTTTAAGGCTTAAGAAGAACTCGTTTAATACGTCTTCAAAATCGATTGTCAGCGCGGTTTATTAATACGGAATAACGGACATTAGTGAGCACCGGTGGCGTAGCGTGGGTGTCTATCCCCCGGAGCATAGACCGATTTTGCTGCCTCCTTATCTTTATAAGAAGACCTACGTTAAACATAAAGGAGAGACCGAAGCGACCGAAGTCAGCTCGAAATTTTTTAGCACAACCTGTTCGGTTTGTGGTCAGACTAAATCTTTAAGTCTTTTAGTTTTGGTGGGGTTGGTTATCCATTCAAAAATAGACTTTACTCTGCTCTACGAATTGGTTATACCTACAGGTTGCTTATGGTAAGTAGTTGCATTACTAAAAGGGGTGATTATACTCATGATAATTAACAATTTTACCTAAGAAACCTAAATAAAATTCATAAACATTTTTTTGGTCTTCCTATAGTAAATGCAAGCAGCTGATCCAACATTTGTATGAAAAGTTGAAATTTTCATACAAATGTTGGATCATTAGATCAGCTGACTGAATTTTGCGGATTTCCTATAGGTTTCTTCAGAAACGTATTTCAGTGTCATGGGTACAATCACACCTTAAAGTAATGCAACTGTTTACCCTAACTCCCTGTGGTTCAGTCAGAGCTCAATCAATTAATATTTTTGCCACCTCTGGTAAAGTGCCGCCCGGTGCCCCGGGGCATTTGCCCCCCTCCTCGCTATGCTACAAGTGAGCACATACATAACAGACGTTTTCTTATTTTTCCATCAACTCCGATAATGTGAACTAAAATGTGACTAAGTATGTGAGTATACCCGGTGACAGCGTTTTAGTTCTAATAAATGCCAGTGCGCTACAGACTATTGGCTGTTTCACTCGCTATCCCTAATTCTTATATTCATCAGTCATCAAACACTGACATAAGTGTTTCGAATTTTTTATAAAATGATCACGGTCTGAAAAGGTTTCGTAGCCCTGCTTCTGTGATCTTCTTTTTTTCGTCTTTAATAAAAATGGAGTATAGACAGCCTATTATTGTGAAACAATAATTTCGAACTTAGAACGTTTGGGGTTAACACGAGACTACTTTTCATGATTTTGAACATTCAAAATTAGAATCTAAAGTCATAGGGAATAAAATCCAAAGTTGCGGATAACATGTTACCTCGCCCCCCGCAAAAAGTGGCAGAAAGTTTGTTAGTAGAATGACACGTGGTTACGCGTCCCGATATAATTAGTCTTAGGCCTCGTTCAAGGAGACGATGCACTTCACGCGTCACTTCACGCGGCGCGGCCTGCGGGAAAAACAAACATATGAAGATGTATGAGAGCGTTCACGGAGAAGCGTTTTTGCATGCTTTTGTTTGATTTGAGGCGTCGCATGTGGCGGCAGCCGCGGCAGGTGACGCGGCGGCTGACGCGGCGGCTGACGCGGCAGCTGACGCGGCGGCTGACGCGGCAGCTGACGCGGCGGGTGCAGCGGCGGGCAACACGGCTATAGTTGTAAACGGGCGGTTTTAAACCGGTATAAAACGAAATGGGCGGTTTAAAACGAATTCCTACGGATAAGACCAAGTAGCTTATACAACGTGTTAATGAATTACCGCAAAACTAGAAAGTAGTTTGTTTAGAATCGAGAGCAGAATCGAATTATCATGGTTTCAACATAGGTAATTTTTTTCAAAATATTAATTTTTTCATTTGTGTCTAAAATTTTAAATTTAATGAACCCAACGCCAACCCTCCGCACAGGCACACTCACCCGACTTACTACCAAAACAAGATTATTAAAATGTATCCATGAGTACGTTAGCGCTTTCATTCATTGCTGAAATGATAACAAATCATTTTTGCCTCAAAACTTAAAATGCGAATAACTTTTAATTTTACCATCAAAATAATGAAATTATTGTTTCTATCTAATTATTTTGTTATAAATCAGTTGGGGTGTATGAGGTTTTGCGTTAATTCATTAACACGTTGTATAAAGACTGACAGGATGCAAAAAAAGCTGCGGTAGCCGCGGCGGGCGACGCGGCGGGTGTAGCGGCGGCTGCCGCGGCGTGTGTAGCGGCAGCTGCCGCGGCGTGTGTAGCGGCAGCTGCCGCGGCGCGTGTAGCGGCAGCTGTCGCGGACGGAACCATGAACGGAGAATACGCTTGAAGTGCCGCGTGACGTGCCGCGTGAAGTGTCGCGTGAAGTGCATCGTCTCCTTGAACGAGGCCTAAGGTCTAATGTGACGGGGAGTGAGCCCGTCGCCACTTATAATGGACAGTAGGTACAATACATGCCTCGAAATTGAAGCACGCAGGTTTCCTCACGATGTTTTTCTTCACCGAAAAGCTAGTGGTGTTACAAATCGTACATAAATTCCGAAAAATAATAAATAATTTATAAATTGATTAATTAATTTCGTTCAGCGCTATCTAATTGACAACTCGTTGGTACGAGTCGTTCGGGACGGGAATCGATCCATCGCCTACTGCGCGGCAGGCAAGGTTACTCGCCACTGAACCACCACGGCTTCGCCTCTTCCTCGCCGCACAACCCCATTTCAAAACAATAATTCCATACTGAAATTAATAAACGTGCAATGCCCTGCACTAAGGTGGTTTAATACAAAGAAATTTTACCATGGAATTATTCATTTCAAATCGGGCAAAGAAATAAAATTATTACAACTTTTTTAGAAAAAGAAGTGCCAGTGTGATACCATTTTGAAAATTTTATTAAATTGGCCAACTTTTGAAATAACGTGCCAGGTTAGTGCCAAAATTTTTTATACAGGGTGCAGTCTCAAAGTTGACATAGAAAAAATGTTTACCGCAGAAGTCTGGCAGAAAAAAGTGTTTTCTGTAGGTAAAAATTATGGAACTAATCCTTTATTTTTTAATTGGATCCGCTGAAAAGATTATTCTGGGTCGTGTAACAAGTATTTTAATGAATAAATTTTCAAATATGTAGTAATTACATCTAAAAGTTAAGCGAAGGGTGCCGTTTTTTCCTTAGACTAATTATATCCGGACCGGCCTTGCGGTAGCATTTCCCCTCTGCCACGGTAATGAAGAGCAATGATCATGCACATTCAACATTCAATTTTATAACTTATCACTAAACTAGACAGCCTATTATTGCGAAACAATAATTTCGAACATAGAACGTTTGGGGTTTACACGAGACTACTTTTCATGATTTTGAACATTCAAAATTAGAATCTAAAGTCATAGGGAATAAAATCCAAAGTTGCGGATAACATGTTACCTCGCCCCCCAGCAAAAAGTGGCAGAAAGTTTGTTAGTAGAATGACACGTGGTTACGCGTCCCGATATAATTAGTCTAAGGTTTTTTCCAATGTTAAAAAAGAGTCAAAATCTCGAAAACTATCAAACTTTGATTTTTTGTATTTTTCCCAGGAGTGCGATTTTTGAACATCATACGAGCGAATCGGTAGTAGAAAGATGCATAATCTCCATAGTAATTTTGACATTTTCTACTATCGAGTCGCGCGTATGATTTTCAAAAATCGCCCTCCTATAAACCCACCTATCTCCTGTTTTCGGTTGGACGTTAAATTTTGGGACACCCTGTATATGGAACAGCAGATTTTTATTTTGCGTCTTCTATTTGGTCCCATAGTAAACGTTGTTCAATTTGATGTAAAGTATTTAAATTTACATCCTATTTACACGGTTTGGGGACACTCTCTCTCCGTCTCGTGTCTTGCTCTCACTCTCACTTGATGGTTTTTTGATTAAGTTCTTACTTTGTTATCATTTTGTTTCAGATTCAATTCGTAATGATTGCTATCGTTTGCACCGTGAATTTCTACGTGTCAGTATGCCCCGCGTCTTACTTCCTCATTAGCTTTACATGGTTACACACTGCACTATTCTTCTATTTATTCAGTAAATTTTACATTGAAAGTTATATTAAAAATAAGAAAATGAAAGAAAACTTTGCTAAAGAAAACGCTAATGTTATATCTAATATTACAAAATCTGAGCAAGTCAATGGTCACAAGGTAACAGAGAAAATTAGGTAGTATCACAGAATAAATAAAAGTACAACCTACTTGCAATAGTATTATTTTATTATTCAAATCCTTATCCTATTCTAAGAAAACCAACCTAAAAATGTTTATGTTCAAATTGATTTTTAACCGAAGAAAACAAAAACAAAAAACCGCCTACAAAAAAAACTAAAAAAGTAAAAAATAATTTTGAAGCCGATGACTTTTTCGGTCGCATCTATAAGAACATTAATTGGTTTTATCGAAGTCGCTGTCAACCTGGTACGATTCGCGATAGGGCTTGCATTAGTTTTTTGGCTTGCCTTGACACCGACTCTTATAAAACAAATTAATGTTCTTATAGATGCGACCGAAAACAATCCGAATCAACAAACCAAAACGTCATCTGTGTATATTTATTTGTTATTCTTGTAGATTTTTTCAAAAATTCTAAATCAATTTCGATAACATTTATGTGGAACCACCTCTGAAGTATGATCTATCAAACGGAAAAGAATCATCACAAAGTCAATTCATAATTGACGAGTACTCAGGTTCCAAACATACAAAAAAAACATACGGGTCGAATTCAGAACCTCCTCCTTTTGTTCTGTTGAAGTCGGTTAAAAACGGAGGACGTTCTCAATTCGACGCGTATATTTTTTGTTTTTTTTTAATGTATGATCACGCATATCTTTCTACAGAGTAGTCCGATTTTGATAATTCTTTTAGGGTATACTCTCGAGGTAGTCCCATTTCAATTCGGTGAAGATCTGATGACGCACTTCGGAGCTACACAATAGAACTCCTCAAAAGTTGACAGCAAATCATCGGCAATTGAAACGTTTGCTTCGTATCGGTATACCCTACCCTTTGTGTGTGCTGAATTGCTGATATCAGAATCCAACTATTGTATTTCACCAGTAAAAATTATGAAATAATTTTTTTTTACAAAAAATTAAAACCGACTTCAAAACTCAAAAAGTAAAAAAATAATATTGCAGCCGATAAATTTAACGTTAGCATTTACATATAAGAATATTTAACCCCCGACGCAAAAAGAGCCTATGTCGGTCTGTCTGTCTGTCTTGTCTGTATGTATGTCTGTTTGTTGCTCTGTCTGTCTGTAGCATCGTAGCGCCCAAACGGGTGGACCGATTTCATTTTTTTTTGTTGATAGAATGCTTTTATTTTGTTTTTACGGGAGTGTTCTTAGCTTTGTTTCATGAAAATCGGTTCAGCACTTTTCTAGTAAGTAACTTTGAAATATTAGAAATAACATTAAATTACAAATTTAAAAACCCCCTTCCCTAAAAACAAACATTTAAAAAGTGAAAAAATAATTCAATGACCTATTATTTTTAACCGACTTTAAAAAAAGGAGGTTTCTCAATTCGACCGTATCTTTTTTTTATGTGTGTTCGCGGTTAACTTCGTCGTTTATGAATCGATTTTGATGATTCTCTTTTTGTTGGAAAGGACTTATCCCAAGAGTGGTACCATGATAAGGAAACCAGGATCTGATGATGGCATCCCGGAGCTACACAATAGAACTACTCAAAAGCTGGCAGCAAATCATCGGCAATAAAAAAATGCACTTCATATCGATGTACCCTTTGCGTATATAACTGATAACTAACTAACTATTATCTGAGTCGAACTAATGAAATTCACCGCTGAAAATTGTGAAATAAACACAATTTTTACGGAAAATTAAAACCGCCTTCAAAAAAATAAAAAGTTAAAAACAATATTGCAGCCGATTATTTTTTCGTTCGCATCATAAGAACATTAATTGGTTTTGCAATATTACTTTTTAACTTTTTATTTTTTTTCGAAGGCGGTTTTAATTTTTTGTTATTCATATAAGCAAATGATGATGATGATATAAGCAAATATAAGTAGATGTTTTAATTTTTAACTCACTTAGCATATGATATTCTGAAACTTCAGAACATCCACGTTTCACTAGTAGTACCGAAACTGCGTCCAGTGTGACGGGGAGTGAGCCCGTCGCCACATGTAATGGACAGTAGGTACAATACATGCCTCGAAATTGAAGCATGCAGACGACGCCTCACGACGTTTTCCTTCACCGAAAACCCAATGGTGTTACAAATCGTACATAAATTCCGAAAAAATCATTGTTACGAGTCGACCTCTTTAAGCAGTTTGCGTTCACTGTCTTTACGATAATTTTAGGTCAATTAATGTGTCGGGGACCGCAAGTGATTGTCGAATAAAAAAATCTATGGTTATTTTATAGCGGTCCCCTACGCATTAAAAAAAGGTAAAACATACATTTGCTTACATCAAAAAAGGTTACTCAATTATTTGTTCGCTTTTTAAATGTTTTATTTCAACATTATGAATTTAGCGTAAATTTTTTTTTGTTTATTGCAATAATAATAAACGTTAACAAAAAAAAAAATTATTATAAAATTGGCAACATGCCTCGTCCAAAAAGAATTAGATCAAGAACATTGTATATACAGGGTCCTTCTTAATATGCCGTCACTTTTTTAAGGCGATGACCAGACTCTGAAACTGAACAACTTTCTCTATGGAATCAACATCGAAATCGCGAAAAAAAAACAGTTGTCCCATACGTTTGGCTCCGAGTAGGTTTGCAGTTTTGTATGGAAGTGATGATTTTTTTTTCGCGATTTCGATGTTGGTCCCATAGAGGAAGTTGTTCAGTTTGACGGTCTGATCATCCCCTTAAAAAGTGTCAGCATATTAAGAAGGACCCTATAGTATCATACAAAATTTTTGAATTAGATACAGTCATGATACAGTCAAAAATCCTCAACAAGCTTCGTCACAAGAAGAGAATACAAATAAATATACAGGGTGAAATAATTGCTAAACTTAAGTGGCAGTGGGCGGGGCACATTGCTTTCGAACCGATGGCCGGGTGGGCCGAAAAGTTCTCGAGTGGCGACCGTAACCGGAAAGCGCAGCGTGGGTAGGCCCCTCACACGGTGGACCGACGACCTGGTGAAGGCGGCGGGAAAACGTTGGATGAGGGCAGCGCAGGACCGGTCGTTATGGCGATCCTGGGGGGAGGCCTATGTCCAGCAGTGGACGTCCATCGGCTGAGATGATGATGATGATGAATGCTAAATAGATTTAGAACATTTGATTTGTTTGACCAATACACTTGTTACTTATGGCATTTGAAACTTTCGGTTCTCAATTTAATACAATAGCAGTAAATTCCTCTAAAATACTAAATAAAAATACACAAAAGTGTTATATGCACAATTAAATATATTGTTTGTGTACAAAAGTAGTATGTTTTTTTTCATGATTTTTATATTTTTACAGTACCTACATTTTATACATTTTATTTTTATGTAAAAATTAATAAAGATAAATACCCAACCTAAGTATAGGCATACGTAGGTACACGATTCCTATGCACAGTTTTGAGTTATAGCATATTGAACTTTTAAAATAATAAAAACGACTCTCCTGAACAATTGCAAAATCTGTAATTAGCATGCCATCGACTTATAGGTAATCCGACGTCTAATGATTAGGTACACTATTTAAATTGTAAAATGTATGTTAATGTTTTGTTTCTATTTAAATCAAATAAAATTACTTAATACAAAACAGTAACATTTTTCAAACTGTCGTTGGCGTAAACGGTTTACTTACTGAATTACCTACTGAGTAATCAATTGCCAATTAAAATAATAATTGTAAATCCAGAGAAGCAAAATGGAAGTTGGGAAACAATCTGCATGGGATTTTTTTATAAACGGCTCTGGTATGTGATTAAATTATTTATTACAATTAGAGTTTACCCGCGACTCGACTTTGCCCGCACAATTTTTTTACCAGCCAGATTTTAAGACAAATCCAAAGGTTTATCGACATCGGTTCCAGAGGCGGCGGAAGGCGTGGGCGGGTGTGGGCCCACGCCCACACGGCCGGCTTCGCGGTCCAAAGGGCCTCGCGCTCTTAGCTCACGCCTCAAAGGTTTCTGCAGCTTACTTCAAACTCATGAAAAATATTTAGCCACATAGCCACGGTTCTGACTACAAGCGAATCATAGTAGACTACTATGTAAAACGTAAAACACCTATATACGCATGTTTTCTAGATTTGTCAAAGGCTTTCGACCTAGTATCATATAACATCCTCTGGAGTAAACTAAAGGAGACTGGTACTTCCCCTGAAGTGATTGATATTCTATCGTACTGGTACAATGGTCAAAGAAATGTAGTAAAATGGGCAAATTGTTATTCGGAGGAATATGTCTTGAGTTGTGGTGTTAGACAGGGTGGCATATCATCCCCGAGGCTTTTTAACTTATATGTTAACCAGTTGATTGGTAGGCTGAGCAGCATGCATGTCGGTTGCCGTATTGATGACATTAGTGTTAATAACATAAGTTATGCGGACGACATGGTGCTGCTCAGTCCATCAATGGGAGGCCTGAAGCAACTGTTAAAGGTTTGTGAAACCTATGCTGTGGAGCACGGATTAAGGTACAATGAGAAAAAGAGTGAGTTTATGATTTTTAGAGGAAAAAACAAACAACCTAACTGTGTACCGTCGCTTACTCTTAATCAAGTTGTTTTGAACCGTGTTTCACAGTTTAGGTACCTTGGCCACATTGTGACCGAGGATTTGAAAGATGACCTGGATATCGAGAGGGAACGTAGGGCTTTGTCGGTTCGAGGGAATATGTTGGCACACAGATTCACCCGCTGTACTGTTGATGTAAAGCTAACACTCTTTAGAGCTTACTGTCAAAGTTATTACACGTGTGGTCTGTGGGCCAATTTCACACAAAAATCGTACAATGCCCTAAGAGTCCAATATAATAATATCCTCAGGGTCCTGTTGGGGCTCCCACGATTCTGCAGTGCATCTGGCATGTTTGCAGATGCACATATAGATGACTTTTATGCGATTATACGCAAAAAGACCGCGTCTGTTGTGCGCAGAATACGGGGGAGCCCGAACAGAATCTTGAAGATGATCGCTGATCGGATGGATACAGCTATCCTCGGTCGTTTCATCGATCTGCATGTGAGAGGTGTGGATCGGTGAACCGATCCAATTAATAATTCTTTGTTTGTTTTATATGATTATACTAATATTAGATGTAAGCTTGTGCTACTAACAAAATATGGGCAATTCTTAGTCTGAAATAAAACATTTTTTTTTTTTTTTTTTATTTATAGTGCTAAAAATTTCGAGTTCGCACGGCTCGCTCTAGGATATAGTACATTACTGCAGCGGCCAGCAACAAAGGCATTGATGGACGAACGTGTAAATGTGGGCCGAGGCGAAGCCGAGGCACACATACGTAAGTCCATCAATGCCTAGTTGTGGCCAAGGCTTGTATAGTACTTTTCTCAAAAAATGCGCGGAAATGAAAACAGTAAATTTTCTCGGAATTCGCGGAAATTAAAACTCTTTTCAAAATCAATGACGAACAACGAACAACAATTTTTTTTTTTTTTTCAATAAACAGCTTTCTATTTGCAAGTTAGTTCGAAATTTAAATAAAACCTTTTTTGAGTTACCTCCTTGGTCGCCATGTTTAGGAGAAAAAGATCGTTCCATTTTTAAATTACACGACAGATATGAGTTTACTATGTAATTTATTTGGCCGCAAAACACGACAGATATGGATTTTCATACAAACATTGCCGGCCGCTGTGCGCATGTAGTTGGCCAGTACAGCAATTTCGATTTATCTCGAAGAAGGTTGTCAAAATAATGCTCACATTTCCAAGCATGTTTGAGAAAATAATATTATTACTCTGTATCCATGTATTTTGTACCTTAATTCTGGCCACAAGCGAAGCATAGTGCGGAAAAATTTCGAGCTCGTTTCGGTCGCTCCTGTTATTTTTATGTTTCACACAGGAACCGACAGAGCTTTAACGGTTTTATTTAGGTATACGGTATACCTTCACTCCGAAGGTATATTTGTTTATTTATGTATAATACAGATTATAAATTCTTGATGTCGAGTTCACAGTTTTTTTAATAGGTAGGTACCATACCTTCTTAAATGAGACCTGAAATCAAAAGTACCCCAGGCCATGGAACCTCGCGAACCTCATCTTGCCCACATACAATTTAGGTCTTGCGCGACCTCTGATCGGTTCAGTTGTTTTCGCGTGATGCTCGAACAAACAAACAAACAGTCAGACTAACAAAAAATCCAAAAAATGTTGATTTGGAATCAGGGACAACTAAAAACCATATCGTATCTTTTTTTTTTATAAATCAAAATCAAAATCATTTCTTTTCAGACAACTGACATGGTCCATTTGTTAGTAACACAATTAAAACAGTAAAAACATACAAACTAAACAGTAATGAAATAAATTACCTATACAAATAACAGTACAAAAATATATTGCACAATGTGTTGGTGTGCCTAACAAATAGACAAGTCTATTTAATGAGCACACCAACCAAGTGCTTTAGAATCGGGCAGTCCAATTTGTTGGAGATCGTCTCCAGGATGCCGTTGTTACTGCATCTCGTCCTATACATTAGTGAGCCAGTTTTCATTTCGAACTATAGTCGTCAGTACGCGCTTCTGCAAACATAGTGGACGCAGTACAATATCGACGCAGCCCCAGCAGCATCCTGAAAACGTTATTATATTGGACTCGCAGGGCATCTAGTGATCTCTGAGTGTAATTAATCCAAAGGCTGCTCGTATAAAATGATGTACAATAAGCTTTGAAAAGCGTTATTTGGACTGGCTTCGAACAACGAGCAAACCTTCGGATCACCATGTTACCTCGTACCGCCAGCGCCCTGCGTTCCCAATCAATATCCCAAGTCGTCCCTTAAGTCCTCCGTAACAAAATGTCCCAGGTATTTAAAACAGTTTTAACTCTGTTAGCGATATTTTATTGAGTGCAGGAGGCACATAAGATGGACACTTGTTCCCCGCTTTAGAAAGTGTAAATTCCCTTTTTTTTACATTATATTTAAGGCCGTGTGAGACGGCATACTTTTCACACAAGGACAGTTCTGACCGATGGGCTCAGCAGCTCCATGTCATCAGCGTAACTGATGTTGTTTACACGCACACAACTTGGGTGCTGCTGAGACCTGCGATATATTGTCAAAAAATAGATTTAAAAAGCTTCGGCGACGTCAACCCTCCTTGTCTTACACCACACTCCAATCTGTATACACCTGATAGTGTAACATACCAAGAACAGACACGAGACAGTTCACGAGGCATTTGTAAAAACACACTTTTTATTTATTTATTTTAAATTTTCAGAATTACAAAGGGTAGGTACAAATTACTTTACATTTCGCCAAAATGCAACAACTGTAACTTGTTTTAGAATAGATAAGATTACTATATACAAGAAGCCGTGATAAAGCGAACTCATGGTGGTCTAGAAGCGAGTAGCCATGCCTGCCGTTCAGGAGGTGGTGGTTCGATCCTCAGCCCTATCCAGGCCGACTAGTACCAACCGAGTTTTTCGGAATTAATGTAGGTATAATTTGTAATACCACTGGCTTTTCGGTGAAGGAAAACATCGTGAGGAAACCTCTTAGCATGCTTCAATTTCGATGCATGTATTGTACCCACTGTCCATTAGAAGTGGCAATGGGCTCATACAAACCCCGTAACTGGCCAGAGTTTCTGTCCTACTAGTGAAACGTGGATCTTTTGAACAAAACAAAATAAGTACCTACCTACACAAAGTACAATAATTACAAATAATTTCATTATATACCTAGTGTAAAAAAAAGGTCAAGACCAAACATTTTGGTTATTCATATAATCATCGAGTTTACCTTTTTGTACTGAAGACTTTAGCGTTACGATTTACTAAAATTAAGCATTCCTGTGCAATGACGTATTATTTGAATAATTCAGTATCCGGATCAGTGGCTTCAACATTTGAATTGTTAATTCTGTTATGGCTATTGTGTATTAGTTGCCGATCATCCATCGATATGACGGTAATAGGAAATTGTTATCGCAATTAAAAGAAAACAAGACACAAATTAACGAAGCACAAATCTTCGCAACTAAATAAATCATAATTTGCGAATAATTACTAACCAAATTTGAAAAGAAAAGAAAAGCAAATGGACCAGTAGGCCTACTATGAGTTTTCACTGTACTGTACTGCTGTAGTTGCGTCGCCAATTTTGTATGACAGAATTAGTTCTCAACGTAACCACTAGAAGCGCTGTACGAAATTCAATACAAAAACTGTAGTTTACTGCAGTAAGTTTTACTGTAGTTTACTACAGTGTAAACTCATGGTAGGCCTACAGATGATGTGATGGGGGTTCATAGAGAAAATAACGCGCTCCTCTGGGTGGGGGTTCGATATTCAGTCGATATGCATTTAGCTGTTCTAGTCCGTTCTTTTTTCACAAATAAATGCCTTAGTAGGTACATATTTTGCGCTTCAGACTATCAAATTGAACACTGAAGACAAAATCCAAAACATAAACTGCAATGAACAGTGCTTGTACTGAAATAATTTTACTATTAATCTGAGGTCTTGGTGAAACATACAGCTACTCCAAAAGCCTATCATCGTCCCAAATCGTCCTCTGCTGAACATAGGCCTCTTAGCCCAGTCATTTTACGGAGTTTTGTTAGGAGGGGTGAGGAGTAATTATGAATAGGACTATAAAAAATGAGATATTTAATAGAAAATACTTTTCAAAAAATAAAAATACTTTATAAAGTATTTTTCAAAGCCTTCTAAGCAGACAAAAATATTAACCACATGTTTGAAGTATGTATAATTATAAAGCCTTAAAAGCTTGCAAAAAAAAATTACATTTCTGAAAAAACTCTGTTTACAGTCGATTATGTCAACGAATGGTTCCTCATGAAGCATCCAGTCATACCCTCTCTGATTGTGGCGGCGTACCTCCTGTTTGTGCTGAAGATAGGACCAGCATATATGAAGGGCAAACAGGCGTACAATTTGAGAAAAGTCCTAATTGTTTACAATGCTCTACAAGTTATACTGTCCGGCTACATGGTTTTCCGTGTAAGTATTTATCTTAAGCAGACATAGCGCTGTTCTGAATTTAGAGCACAATATACGTGGAATCGGGGTTCATAATTTTCTTCGAGAAGCTTTTGACATTTTCTATGGAACAGCAGATTTTTTTAGCGATTTCGATGTTATTCCAAAGCTCTGAAGTCCCCTGTACCGGCTTCAAAACGACCCCAATTCCACGGTGTATAGAGTTTTACATAGTCAGAACCTAATTCTGCATCCATAAATACCTCACCTCATTGTTATCAGTCCACTGCTGAGCATAGGACTCTCTCAAGACTCTATCCTCACCCATTCTCATCCAGACACTCTACGCTACCTTCCTCAAGTCGTCGGTCCAGCGGGCTGCAAGATGTTCCATACTACGTCTGCCAGTTCTTGATCTCCATCCTAGAGCCATACTCCATCAATATACAATCCATGATTCTTGCTGTACGCCTATCCGTTGTTAGTCCTTCGGTAGAATAATGACCAGCTCATAATCATTACCATTTCATCTTGAAAATGTTCAGAGTTAGGTATTTCAACCATTTTAGTTATATACTCTCTTTTAAGCAACAGCTACCGAATTAGGCTCTGAATGAATTCAGAACAGTCTGCTTTAGACTGTAGGTATCAATTCCATTTTTATGTTTATTAGCAGTAAAGTTATTATTAATCCATGAGTTTGAGTACAGTCAGTAGCAATAAGTTGTATACACCTTAGGTACTTATACACTTCTGTTCTATGTCGTAGTACTAAAGTGAATATAGGTTATTGCTGCTTACTGTACCTATGTTATTGGCTATGTGCGAAGTGGTTGTTGGGAACTGTCAAGTCGATCGCAGCGCACGCTGTGGCAGAAATTTGAACTACTGACGGCGAAGCTGTGTCAGATTTGCTTGAATCTATGAAAATCAGCACACTAACTTAACACGAAATCTCCAAAACTGTCAAGACTACTAACTTTAAATTTGGCATGGAAGTTTCTATTGGCATCTAGATGCTCACTTAAAAAAGGCTTGTCGCATTTTAAACCCCCAAAGGTGTTAAAACTGAGGTAAAAGTTTGTATGGGAATTCCGATACAAATTAGATTTTGTGCGGGGCTTCGTCCGCATCCGCTCCCGTCATCGTAACGGAATAAAATATAAGCTAGCTTTTAACACTAATAATAAGCTTTTAAATATAAAAAGTTTTATCAAAATTGGTCCAGTAATTTTGGCAGAATCCTTGAACAAACACAGTCCTTTACAGTACTATAATAGTGTAGATAATTCACGGCTGGCCGACATAGTTCATGCGCTACGCCGCGCTAGTGTGGCGCTAGTGTCGTGCACATAGCCAATACCACAGATTATTTAATAGTTACCCGTTGCACGCAGAGAAAAATTAGTCCCCCATGGAGTTGGAGACAAATTCTGGTCATATGAGTAAAATTTGAAGCACTACACTCTCGCCGAGAACGATAGTATTAAGACTAATTAGATCCCACGGCAAGTTTTCTACAGTATTTGTTTAGGCAATGTTAATATACCACGTAGAAATGTCGTACTTTAAGAATCCTTAAAAAATAGGGTTTTCAATCAAAAGCCTGCTGTCGCCTTTTTATATAGCAGATTGAAAAAAAATCGCCTATTATTTAGGAAACTTAAACGATGACCTATCCACTGGAATTATTGTATCAATTCCTAAACAAGTAGGTGGGTACTGTAGAAATATATGTGGTCTCTTTTTTTTCGTTTAACCTTTAAACGAGAAGATGACTTTATTTACAATTTGGGTACAGTCAGCAGCAAAAAGTTTAGTACTACGACGTAGAACAAAAGTGTATACATCTTATTGCTGCTGACTGTATATTGACATTTTCGGTCGGTCTTCATTGTTATCGTACTTAAAAATGTTTCCATTGAAGTTCTTGCCGAGAATTTTCGCCGAGACGTTCTCGCAAAACTGGAGTGCTTGCTGTTAAACTAGAATTATGACATGTTAGTTTGCTTACAAAAAAAAATTCTCCGTGCTAGGTACCTTACTTTTATATTTTTTACCTACTCTTACAAAACAATTCTGTTTAATTTCAGGGCTGTCGTATATTTTCTAAAACAGGACTATGGGAAAAAACATGTGCCATGGACAACAAGGAGTATGCTTATTTGGTACGTTTTTAAAAACCAAATTTTCTATTCTGTCATGATACGGTAAAAGGAGGATTTTTTAACACTTAGCCGCCTACATCTACATCCTGTAACAATATGCTGACACTTTTTTAAGGGAATGATCATGCAGTGCCGACCATCAAACTGGACAACTTTCTCTATGGGGCCAACATCGAAACCGCGAAAAAAAAATACTTTTTTATACAATTGGCTCTAGTAGGTTATCCGATTTTTTCCGCGATTTCGATATTTATTAGGAAAAATGGAAAAAGTTGTTCAGCTTGACGTTCTGATATCCCCTTTAAAAAGTGTCGGCACATTAAGAAGGACCCTATATACAGGGTGAAATTGATATCATTGGCATCCTTTTATATACCTACTATTAAGAGTCTACCCTTCAAACTGATCAACTTTTACAATGAAAGCAAACCAATCGTAGCAAAAAATCAGCTGTTGCATAGATTTGAGTCGAGTAGGCATTGCAATTTAGTATGAAAAAAAGCAGATTTTTTATTTGCTACGATCTGTTTCCTCCCATAGTAAAAGTTGTTCAGTTTAATGGGTATGTAGACTGTGAGTTTAATAAAAAGATGTAAATTATTTAATTACACCCTGTATAAGATCGTATCTTTCTTTCATCCCTGTATAAGATCGTATCTTTCCTGTACTGTGATATCAATGGAAGTTTGCAAAGAGATTGAATTACCAACATCCTTAAAAAATATATCACAAGTGCATCCTTTAATAGAGGATTTCTATTAATTTAGATTATATATTTCTATGATAGATTTCTATTAGATTTTCAAATAAATTACATAATAGAAAAAATATTCCTTAAGGTGGTTTCAGTCCATACAAACGTTTGACGCACAATACGCGTAGACGGAATTAATAAAAGTAATATTTCATATATGGAAACTCTACGCGTATTGTGCGTCAAAGTTTAGTATAAAATTGACCCCTCTGCAACCGCCTTAAATGACAGTTGCATCACTTTAGTAGAAAAACTGCTCGCTTATCATCTTATTTCATTGCAGCTTACATCTGGGACCCACTTATACACGATGGGCAAATTATCAGAACTCTTGGACACTGTCTTTTTCGTCCTACGCAAGAAATGGAACCAGATAACTTTTCTCCACGTATACCATCACTCCGTCATGTGGTTGATATCTTGGTCCAGCTTGAAATATGTGCCCTCTCATAACGTTGTTTTCATTGGCACTTTAAATTCGTTAGTGCACACTGTAATGTATACATACTATGGACTGGCAGCGTTCCCTGAACTTTCGAAGTATCTGTGGTGGAAAAAATACATAACAAAAATGCAATTGGTTAGTACTTTTTTTTACACATTGTGAAATTGAAAATATTTTCTTCTCTACTGCAGATAAATTATTGAAATTTAGGGCTATGATAGTCGGCCCGGTAGCACAGTCGGTAGTGAACCTGCCTGCTGTGCCGAGGGTCGCGGGTTCGAATCCCGTAAGGGACAAATATTTGTATGATGAATATGAATATTTGTACCCGAGTCATGGATGTTTGTATTTATATATGTATTCTATATCGTTGTCTAGTCATCATAATACAACAGGCTAGATTCTGGTACTTTAAATGTGACTAGATAATTTGTGTGACATTGTCCAAGATATTTATATTTATATAGTCAACGTATGTAAATGGAATGAAATAAGTTTTTACTTTTTATAAAAAGTGGTCGGTCATTAATTATCTAAATCTACAATAGGTACTACAATTAAATGCTCCGATAAGTACCTACATCACTTGAGAACGGCTGGACTAATTTGAGGCAACTGACTCCTTTCCCAAACTGAATTCCTAACTATAGGTTCTTCTTTTTAGGGTTCCGTACCCAAAGGGTGAAAACGGGACCCAATTACTAAGCTACGTTGTCCGTCCGTCCGTCCGTCCGTCCATCCGTCCGTCTGTCTGTCTGTTAAAATAACAACAAATACTAAAAACCGGCAAAGTGTGAGTCGGTCTTGCGCTAAAGGTCCCGGACAAAAAAAAAATTCTTATTTAATAATGTTGTGTTGTGTGGTGTTGTGGTACGGAACCCTCGGTGCGCGAGTATCCCGACTCGCACTTGATAGTTTTATTCTTCTTCATCAGTCTATAAACGTCCCACTGCAGGACACAGGCCTACCTTCAGGTATAGGGTGTGTGGGTATTAGTCCACGATGCCCAATGCGGGTTGGTAGATTCACATACACATCATAATTTCTTCTTCAGCGTATGCAGGTTTCCTCAAGATGTTTTCTTTCACGGTTTAAGAGCATTCGGTATTGCGTACATAAGTTAGAAAAACTCATTGGTAGGTACATGGCATGTAACCTAATTAACTTAACCTAAACTAGAACTATATACTATTACCTATTCTGTGCCTAAACTATAAGTTAAGTTAGGTTAATTAGGTTACCTACCCTAGGTTAGGTTACCCTGTTAAAAATTAAATTATACTCGAAGGCTAGCTTTCACCAGAAAGTGTAGTGATTGCTCTGTCTCTCTCACTGCTCAATGACAGTGATAGCATCTCATTTTAAACATGTTCTTTTTGACTAAGGTAAATACAATAGGTGTAACCTACGGCTACGCCCATAGAAATATTAATTTACTACGTATTGGATATCTATGCCTACGCCTAATCTCCATTCAGGGCCCCTAGACAAAGTACTTTCGATTAGCGTTAACGACAGTAGATAACATAACAAATGTATGGACTTGACGTATGGTGACGAAAGCTAACGTCAAAATGTTTCGATCGCCAATGTCAAATCCATACATTCTGTCATTTCTGCTAGCGTCTACGCCAATAGAAATGTTACTTTGTCTATAGGCCCTCGAATTCGAGAGACAAAATGTAAACAATGATACCAGTACTCTAGAAAATATAATCTCGAGACGGATGAAAACTGATCTCCAGAATGAATAACAGTAAATTATCTATATTCTATTCTACTCGCAAAGGATTACGACAAATGATATGTTAATTTTGTATGGAAAATAATTTAAAAAGCAACGCAAGTTATAATTTAATTTTGATTAAAAGAAAGCGTGACTGTAAATATTTTATTTCGTGGTCTGGCAACAATCAGATATTTTAGACTTTTGGTTCGTTTTAACAAAGTTCTTAATGTAAAAGATTTTTTATTGTACCTATACAATAACGTAAACTGAGTCCGAGCACAAAAAGCCCACACAGACTGAGTAGCGGGCTACATAACATAATTTAAAAATTTCATTCAAATTGTCACGAATTGTTTTTATTATTTATATAAGACAATACATTTTTAATGTCAACGCAGTTAATAATATGCCGTGCCGCCATAATTTTATTCTTAATAAATGCACCAAAGGTTTCTGACCACGTAATGTCACTTTGACAGTGACGTTTCTTTGTTTACATTTTGTCTCTCGAATTCCTGAATGGAGATTATGGTGTAACAAAACACCCTTATCTTATCTTATTCTTATCGTGTGGGCAGAGTCCTGAAGTCAGAGTTTTTTTAGACCGCTTTAAGGCGTCTTACGTGGTTTTTATGTAATGACTACTAACACCAGAGATAGTAGCCGCGACCAACGACTTAACGTGCCATCCGAAGCACGGAATCATTTTTCTTTTTGGAAAATCAGGTGATTCAGCCTGCAATGTTTTTTTTTTTTTTTTTTTTTTTTTATGTTCGATAGGTAAACATTTGACCCCAATCTCACCTGATGTTGAGTGATGATGAGGCCGAAGATGTAGCATGCTTACCTAGAAAGATGCCTTGTCCTAACCAACTGGGGAAAAACGCACAAAGTGACATATATCACTAGGTGTCCCCAGTGGGAACCGAACCCACGACCTCCGTGTCGTGAGCCCAATGCTCTTAACCATTAGACCACGGAGGCAGATTTGTGAATTTAATGGATTAAATTGAATTTTATACTTTACAGATCATGTCCAAAATATTTAATCCGTAATATTTAATAGGGTGGTTCAGATCATCAAAACGAAAAACTTTCACTATGGCATGGAGACAAGGAGTCAACTAAAAAATCTGTTGTCCCATACATTTGAGTTGTGGTTCGCACACGGACCAATAACGGTTCGATAATGATTTATTTAGCGCGATTGATCTTCTGCAGCATTTTTTTTGTCGATTTTGACTTCATAGTGAAAGTTGATCAGTTTGATGGTCTAGTATAACGAAACCACACTCTCTGCCCTCCACCTTAAGTAAGTGCGCGGTACATTGTGATGTGAGAGCCGCCTAAGTACACCATCCGTCCGTCTGTCCGTCTGTCCGTCTGTCCGTCTGTCCGTCTGTCCGTCTGTCCGTCTGTCCGTCTGTCCGTCTGTCCGTCTGTCCGTCTGTCCGTCTGTCCGTCTGTCCGTCTGTCCGTCTGTCCGTCTGTCCGTCTGTCCGTCTGTCCGTCTGTCCGTCTGTCCGTCTGTCCGTCTGTTCGTCTGTCCGTCTGTCCGTGTGTCCGACCGACGATCCGACCATTTAATATTCTTTTATCTGTTTCAGATTCAATTCACAATGATGTTTGTGAATACTACAATCCACTTCAACACAACAGTCTGCCCAAAATCATATTTCATGGTGACCATTATGTTCTTTAATCTTATAATCTTTTTCTATCTATTTAGTAAATTTTACATCGATAATTATGTTAAAGATAATAAAAAGGATAAAAGTATTACGATGAAAAATAGTAAATCTACACCGAGCTTTAAAACAAATCTACATGAAAATGGCCACAAATTGACTGAGAAAATTAGATAATTTACAGTACCAACATTTTAGTAAAATGAATAAGTAGGTATATTTGTGGACTACCTACTTTAAATACTTATTTAAATAATACATAATGTCAACAGGACCAGAAAAACACACTGAACCATATGAATAAATAACTGATAGATAATAATATTATTATCTTATTATTATCTATTCAATTACCTATTCAAATGACTAGGCTTTACGTATTAAAAGGGGATGCTTCAGTCAGACCATCGAACTGAACAACTTTCACTATAGAACCAAAATCGAAATAAATTACCATGAAATAAGTACCTACCTAATAATATTATTTTAAGGCATTGAAAGAAAAGCAACCTCTTAAGTATGTATCGCACTTAAGTTTACAACCCTTTATGTAAACCGTTGAAATTAATATTTTAAAATATTTCTCAACCGACGACGCGACGGTTACGGTAATAAACAACCAGCTTTGGAGGCACTACGATCAATTTATTATAAACTTTAATGATAATAATATTTCAAGTACCTACACAAATCAATTCAAATGATTTGCAACATGGAAAGGAGTTTTATTTTTCTAGTCTGGTTTTTGGTTTTTGTGTTTGTTTCATAATAATGACTTTTTTGTCTGTTGTTCAAATTCCAGTTTCTAGGTTTTTAACAGCAACAGCCTGTCTCTATAAAAGTCTGTAGAGTTACTTACCAACTAATTTTAAGACTTACCTATTGTACCAGTTTATTACAAACTGAGGTATGGATTAATAAACAAATCATTATTATTTTTAGCTAATTAATCATTTTGTGCAAGTCTCTTGGGGTAAGTTCGTTTACCTTTCAACCCTGTAATACAAACTTGAGCTTAAGTTTTTTTTTAAGTTGTTTTTGTAATGTTTATGTTAAACTACCATTAAATCGACGAAATGTTTGAGGAATTTGTTTTATTTCGGATTGTACCAACTTTTAGAACAAGGTTTGGCATAGCCTCAAGAATTAAAAAGACCCACAAAAAAGAAGAAGAAAATAATCGATTTGTACCTACCATAATAATAACGAATACATTATACAAAACACCCTTACTAGGGTGTAGGGTGTGGGGTGTGGGTGGGTGGGTGTAATATATTCATGTGTTTGTGTATTGATTACTATCAAACTGGACAACTTTCACTATGGAGCCAAATTCCGAAATCGCGAAGAAACAAACAGCTGGTACAATTTAGTCGAGTCGGTAGGTACTGCAGTTTTGTATGGAACAGTTGTTTTTTTTTTCGTGATTTCGAAGTTGGCGCTCAAGACCTATCTATTAAAACTACAGTCCCGTGCTGCTATCAAATACTTATATTATAATAATTTATAATAGAAACTTGATGAAATAGAAACTTTCAAAGCGGATAGATGTGCGATTACCTTTAGTTGCCTGGTAATACATCTATTAGAAGCGATGATGAGGTTGTCTACTCTAAGTCAGGAACCACTAGTCTTCTTGAAAATTTACAATAAATGGCTAACATTTTATCAACTTTAATATTCACAGCGTATTTCAAAGAAATAAATACAAAGGAATTAACACCTGTCTTTAATGTAAATAAATGCATTGATTTCTCTGATTATTTGCCCTCGAAATAACCCTTTGGACGAATAAAATAAATAAGATTAGAGTTAGAGCTGACGAAGACATTAGTTGCGTTTCTTTTTGTGAGCGAAAGCACTGAATTTATTATTATAAATATCCTGCACTGGTAGCATGCACACCCGCGATAGCAGTGATACGGCTTTATCACGTCTTTTATCTCGTTCGTTCGCGCGCAAAAGAACGAGATAAAAGACGTGATAAAGCCGTATCACGGCTATCGCGGGTGTGCATGCGATGTTTGAAACTCATTCGCTGAGCTCACCAGTTGAAACTGTCAAAATTACTATGGAGATATGCATCTTTTTGACTTTCAAAAATTGCACTCCGAAGTATGATTTTTGAAAGTCAAATCAGCAGTAGAAAGATGCGTATCTCCACAGTAATTTTGACATTTTCAACTGCTGAACTCAGCGAATGAGATTCAAAAATCGCACTCCTGTTAAATATCTATTCTTCAAAGAAGTTTGGCGGAAGGGCATATAATGTGAGACCCAGACATATAGGTCCCATACATGAATGAAACTTAGTAATACGTATAGAGTGAAACAAAACTAACAAAAAAGGAAATTGGTTGTAATCTGTAGAAGTTGGGGGAAAGGTATTTCTCCTTATGATACCTTTTGTATCAAGTGTGTGAAACTCATAACCTTTCTTATTAGATAGCCCACTCAATCTTCCACGCATTCATTGTGTTTGGTTTAATGAAAATTCACGAAACCGTACAATATTATGATAATGGAATCAAACGAAATCACACGCACTATCAGTTCAATAAAGCCAAATACGTACCGTAACGTCCAAAAATTCGGCGAATGTGCCCAGGAGTTACATGACCTGATTCCACCATCCCCCTTCCATCATCGTACGAAAAGACGTAGTGCGAGACTGCATCCATACGTTGTCGATATTCCAACAATCCGCACAAATAGGTTCGCATCCTCTTTTATAATGAGAACCGGTAAGGTTTGGAACTCTCTCCCTGCGTCTGTTTTCCCAAGCAAATACAATCAGGATATTTTTAAAAGAAGAGTAAATAGGCTTTTTCTGGGCGAGCGCGCTACATCCTCGGCTTCATCTACACTTTCCATCAGGTGAGCTGAAGCCAAGCGCAAACCCATTATGAATAAAAAAAAAAAAAAAAAAAAAACTACCTCAGTGATAATATTAGATGAAAACTACGAATAAGAATAACTATGGAAGAATAACTCTAAACAAAAGCAACATAATTTTTGGCACCCTTTGAAAAATGACATTTTGTATGAGTTTTGGCGGCAAGGTGTTTTGGCGGCAAGGTGTAGTTTTTAAGGAACAAATTTCGAACACTGTGTACTTTTTTTGGGGTCACTTTTTGAGCTTGATTTACATTTCTATACATTCTTATTCGTAGGATGAAAATAGCTGTCATGGTTGCGTTTTGCTACTGCTTTTTGGATGATTTGTCTATTTTACTAGCAATTTCTACTTTTGAACCCGGACTTCTAGAGATGAGGAAGTTTTTTTAAAAAATGCCTTAATTTTTTTTGTTTATATTAATTATGACCGCCGTCCTGAAGGGCTTTTAGTTTTCGTAAAAATGGCTGGGTCCAAATTCGCCAAAGTTCTTTCTTACGAATTTATAGGTAGGTGAGATTTACAACGCAACGACTCGTCACATCACTAGTGTATGTAAGTAGACAAAGACATTTGTGTATAATGAGATGTCTTATGCACATGAATAAATTATTATGCAATTTAGACACAAGTTGCAACGATGCAGTTTCTGTTTACTTTGAAAATAATATCGGTTGAGGACGCACGACTTTTATCTACCTAGCATGAACGTATCGAATTTAAACAATTTTACCAGCATTTAAAGCGTCTATGTTTTGGAGTTTTGAAAACAAAAAGTTGTGAAAATGGTTTAGTAATAATTTGATAAATCAAATCGAAGGTTAACTCTTCTTTCAATAAGTTTGAATCCTTTTTAATTAAGAATGGAAGTTGTCAATGCTTCATACAAAAGTTCGTTTTGGGATTTCAAAGGACGGGGTAAGTGTTTTTTTCGAGGTCTTAGTTTGATTGGTTAAAGTTGATCAGTTTAATGATATACTAAACTTTAAGAGGGCTATCACAGTCCAGTGGCGCCCTCATCACATTAAAAAAGATTTCTCAATAAAGAAAGCCTAAATTAAAAAAGTGCTCAACATCAAAACTACAAAAGCCTTCAAGCTATTTTCATAGAATACTTTTATGGGTTCTAAACATTCCACTTTTAGACAATTTCGAATATAAACAAAAGCGGCCTTTTTTTTTCGTTTTTCAAAATTTGTATGTTTAGACCTTTAAAAAACCTATAAAAGTATTCTATGAAAATAGCTTGAAGGCTTTTGTAGTTTTGATGTTGAGCACTTTTTTAATATAGGCTTTCTTTATTGGGAAATCTTTTTTAATGTAATGAGGGCGCCACTGGACTGTAATAGCCCTCTTAACGGAAATCTGACAAGGCACCGACGTACAGATATTGGTTTCTAGAATGTTAAACAACTTTTTTTTAACCTGAATTAATATTAAATATGCTCAAATTAAGATCTATTACTGTAAGGTTTTTGTAGTTCTAATGAATTTATTGGTAAAACAAATAAAAGTGGGTACTTAAGTACATTAAAAATAAATAAAAATTCTAATCTAAACTATTATAAAACTGTAACAGAAGTGTGTCTGTACATTGAAGATATTTACAAAAAAAAGATTACGATATAAATAAATAATAATAAATATCTTGGACAGTGTCACACAAATTATCTAGTCACATTTAAAGTACCAGAATCTAGCCTGGACTTGTATTATGATGACTAGACAACGATATAGGATACATATATAGATACAAACATCCATGACTCGGGTACAAATATTCATATTTATCATACAAATATTTGTCCCTTACGGGATTCGAACCCGCGAGCCTCGGCACAGCAGGCAGGTTCACTACCGACTGTGCTACCGGGTTGTCACGTATGATTTTTAGATGTCCCTGATTCCAAATCACCAATTTTTGGATTTTTTGTCTGTCTGTTTGTTTGTTTGTTTGTTTGTTTGTTCGTTTGTTTGTTTGTTTGGGTGTTTGTTTGTTCGAGTATCACGCAAAAACTACTGAACCGATTTTGATGAAACTTTTTTTGTTTGATAGCTTATCATCTGACTTAAAATCTGGTATATAATTTATGCGGACGAAGTCGCGGGTAAAAGCTCGTCTAAAAATAAAGATCTATTACGAGTATCTTGAATTAGGACGTATATTCGTTTTGTATATAGAGCGCTTTATTAGGAATATCCTATTAAATTATGACGCCTCTCGACTTTATAGCGCAATAGTGCTCATGAAATAAATGCTTCACATCCACAGCTGACTTCATTGACCAATGGTTCCTAATGGGCTCGCCGTTCCCTCTTCTCCTGATACTCACCTCTTACCTTCTATTTGTGCTGAAACTTGGACCTGAATTCATGAAGACCAGACCTCCATACAAATTGAAAAGGACACTTATGTACTACAACGCTGTTCAAGTTATATATTCTTGCTATTTAGTTTGCTATGTGAGTATTAATTAGCATCCACACTAAAGTGATCAAAATCTTTGCTACAGCTACCAACTTTTTGATGTCAAACTGCTACAACCCTGCGATGAGGCCATGGTACGGTTAATGTACTAGGTACTAGATACTCTTTCTTATACTGCGCTGCATCTTCTCTACCACGGACCACCTTCCAACGCGGTGGTAGAGTCAAAAAATTACGTAAGATATCAAGATCTATGAGGCGATTTTATTTTAAATAAAAAAATTGCATTTTGGGACTAGTTCGTCAACTCGTCCCCAACGAGATCGTCCGATATGGACGAAACAACGAAATTCATAAATTATTTTATATTCTTTTGCTCGTCCCATTGGTACCTGTGTTGGTAAACACTTCATGTGGAGAGCCCCGTGTCTCACGATCGACTGAATTATTAACTTGGATGTTTTAAATTAGCGCAATCGCCCTCCAGGTAGTCACTATATACTGCCTCCGTGGTCTAATGGTTAAGAGCATTGGCTCTCGATACGGAGGTCGTGGGTTCGATTCCCACGGGGGACACCTAGTGATATGTCACTTTGTGCGTTTTTCCCCAGTTGGTTAGGACATTGCAGGCTGAATCACCTGATTGTCCGAAAAGAAAAATGATTCCGTGCTTCGGATGGCACGTTAAGCCGTTGGTCCCGGCTACTATCTCTGGTGGTAGTAGTCGTTACATAAAAACCACGTCAGAGGCCTTAAGGCGGTCTGAAAAAACTCTGACACCAGGGCTCTGCCCACACGATAAGAAGAAGAAGATGACTATATTATACTCCGTGGTCATGAGTATAAGCACGGAATACCTAGGTATATTATAAGTGAATAGTGTCATAGCTATTCCTTGATAATCTTGCCAATCTTTCAGACTAAACTATACATTAGTTAACTTTAATCGTATTATTTTTCAGTGTCTTAGAACTATATTGAGAGAAGGATTAACGGAAAGAACGTGTCTTATGGATACAGAGTACAAAAAATATGAGGTACCTAACTATACTTATTCACTTCATCTTTACTATTATAAAACTGTAACAGAAGTGTAATGTACAGTCAAGAGCACATCAAAGCTGTACACTTGCAGTTCGATTATATTATAATGCTTATAGGCGCACTAAATAAGAACGGTACAAAGTCCAAAGTGTCAAGCTTGACGTGCTCTTGACTGTACATCAGAGATATTATGTTTAAACAAAATTACGATGATGGTTTTAGGCTCCCTGAATCACTAATTTTTGGATTTTTTGAGCATCACGCAAAAACTTCTGAACCGATTTTGGTGTAGGATGACTAAAAAGGTTAATACAGATACAATCACAGTCACAAGAATATGCAAAAAACGGGTTAGGTTTTTGATGAAACTTTTTTTGTTTGAAAGCTTATAATTTGACTTAAAATCTGGTATATGTATAATTTGTGGGGACGAAGTCGCGGGTAAAAGCTAGTTATAATTAATAGAACACTTTGCAACTGGGACGAATCTTGCTAGATCACGCGAAGTTTGTCCCAAGTTGGTTCGGTGTACTTGAGGGTCTTCGCTTCCTTATAGTTTCCTTATCAGTGTATGTTTTTAACCGACTTCAAAAAAGGAGGAGGTTTCTCAATTTGACCGTATATATATTTTTTAAATACTTGTTTTTGTTATTTTATGACTTGAGTTGGTAATCTAAGCCTGCGATGCGATCCTTTTGCTTTTGAAGTTTCCCAAACTAATCAGTATTGATGACTCGTATTTACAATGGAGGGAAGTCGGATAATAAACAGAGTTCTTCTTAATATGCTGACACTTTTTTGAGGAGATGATCAGACCATCAAACTGAACAACTTACTCTATGGGACCAACACCGAAATCGCGAAATTCGTTTTCGCGATTTCGGTGTTGATCAGCTGTCCGATACGTTTGGCTCGCGTGGGTTTGCAGCTATAGTAAGTACTTTTAAGTATATGGTTTGCAGTTTTGTATGGACGAGCAGATATTTTTTTCGCGATTTGGACGTTTGTGCCATAGACAAAGCGGTTAAATTTGACTGTCTGATCATCCCCTTAAAAAAGTGTTGGCATATTAAAAAGGATCCTATATTTATGTGACTTCTTTGATTTCAGTGCTGATTCCAAGACAGATTAGAGTCATCCCCCGTGTCCGCTATTCATCCTGGTTTACAGGAGTTGCGGTGGTGGAAAAGAGCACGCGATCTTTCTCAAAGACTGTCTTTTAATTTCAGATCACTGCCGGCTACCACTACTACCTAATAGCCAAAGTAACTGAATTGCTCGACACCGTTTTCTTCGTTCTCCGCAAGAAATGGAAGCAAATATCATTCCTCCACGTATACCACCACGCCTACATGCTTGTAGCTACATGGATTATACTGAAATATGAGCCTACATATAGTTTGGCGTTCCTGGGAGCTATAAACTCTTTTGTACATGTAGTTATGTATTCGTATTATGGGTTGTCTGCGTTTCCGAGGCTGAGGAAGTATTTGTGGTGGAAGAAATATTTGACTAAATTGCAGTTGGTGAGTGTCCTCCTATACCTACATAGGGTCCAACTTAATATGCTGATGGTTTTTAGGGTTCCGTACCCAAAGGGTGAAAACGGAACCCTATTACTAAGCCTACGTTGTCCGTCCGTCCGTCTGTCCGTCTGTCCGTCTGTCTGTCCGTCCGTCCGTCTGTCCTACCTATTTAGGGCTGTAACTTTTGAACCGTAATAGCTAGATAGTTGAAATTTTTTCAGATTATGCGTTATTACGGCGGATTTGTTAACAAATAATAAAAATGTCAAAAAGTTAAAAATTAAGGGGGGTTCTCAACAAGAAACTAGTTTTTATCTACGTTTTTTCTTCACGCTCTATCGTAAAAACGGTTATACATACAAGCGTCAAACTTAGTGTGATTAATGATTATAGAGCAAACTCTACAGAATAACAACAAATACTAAAAACTGGCCAAGTGTGAGTCGGTCTTGCGCTAAAGGTCCCGGACAAAAAAAGATTTTTTTTTCTATGTTAATAATGTTGTGTTTTGTGGTGGTGTGGTACGGAACCCTCGGTGCGCGAGTAGCCCGACTCGCACTTGACCGGTTTTATTTAAGGGGATTATTATTGCTGACTGGGCTATTGCAAGCAAGGTTCGGATATGCAACCATTACTGGTCTATTATGTTCGCCCCAAGCTCACCCATATTTTACACATACCTCCGAACTTATGGTCATCATATCAGCCGACAGACGTCCACTGCTGGACATAGGCCTCCCCCATAATGGGGGGATTTGCCATAATCACCACGCTTGGCAGGCGGGTTGGCGATCGCAGTTAGATTGAATGTGTGTACTCAGAGGATGCTGCTGCCCATCCTCCGGTAGATCCCTTAGTCGCCTGTTACGACACCCATGTAAGGAAATGGGGTGGTTCTATTCTTAGCCGACACCACACAGCTTATGGTATGGTTTATTCTCGGGTATACAGGTTTCCTCGGGATGTTTTCCTTCACCGCCAAGCTTTAAATAAATTCCGTAGAACTTAGAGGTACCTACAGGCCTGGAGTCGAACCACCGCCTCGTGATTGAGTTGCTAGCTCTCTTCCGTATGGGCTATCACCGCTCTACGAGCTACGGGACCAAATATCGAAATTGCGAAATTAAAATCAGCCGTTTCATACAAAATTGCAGTCCTTCTCGGCATGTTCTCGGCCCAAATGTTTGGGATATACATTTTTTTTCTTGCGATTTTGTCTTTTGCCCATATCCATAGACAAAGCTGTTCACTACTGTACCTATGTCATTTACTTATATTTGCAAGCCGTGTGGTTTCGGTTTAGAATAGAACGTCGTGCAAGGCAAGTAATACAGGGTGAAATTGATATCATTGGCATCCTTTTAAACTAAGAGTCTACCCATCAAACTGAACAACTTTTACTATGGGTGCAGACCGATCGGAACAACAAAAAAATCTGCTGTTGCATACATTTGAGTCGAGTAGGCATTGCAGTATTTGCAGTTTAGTATGGGACAGCTGGTGTTTAATTGCTCCGATCGGTTTGTTCCCATAGTAAAAGTTGTATAGTTTGATGGGTAGACTCTTAGTTTAAAAGGATGCTAATTATATCAATTTCACCCTGTATAGTGAAATAGATAAAATAACTCTTTCTACGGGCCAAAATCCATTCCTAACTTCTTTCTTCTTCTTTGTTTCAGATCCAGTTCTGCTTAATTCTAGTGAATGTTACATTAAACTTCGTACAATCGCAGTGTCCACCATCATATTTTCTTCTTAGTTTGTGTTGGGCACACGGAATATTGTTCATTTATTTATTCACTGATTTTTACCTTAAAAACTATAAGAATAATAGAAATGCGGCGAGAAATTGCACTAAAGTCGGTGATCACAATAAAAAAAAGTAGTTTTTTTTTTTATTTCGTTATGATACTTTTTTACCTACTTGATGTATTTTTAGCAAAGACATTCAATATTATGTTAAATATCTTTGATTTTGTCAAAATCATAGTCAAATAAATATTTTTTTTTTAAATTCCAACCCAGATTAGTCTTTCAATTTACTAAAAATACTTTCATCATCATCAGCCTATAGGTGGTCCAAACGGAGAGGCCCATTCCTTGCACCTATGTACACACGGCGACAGATCAACCTACCCATAGTTGAACTCTATGTTCATGGACATAAGGTCGAACTATGGGTAGGTTGATCTGTCGCCGTGCGTACCTATAGGTGATCAGAAAATACCCCATTTACGAGTATGTTGCGCGATTTAACTTATGATTTTTAAAAAGTGTATTTGAAAATTTTCTACCTACCGGAACGGAACGGGTTAAAAATTTAACCATTTTCATAGTAAGAATTTTTTTATGTTGTTCTTGCAACATGATGATCTGGAAACTCTCTTCCATACGTAAAATAATCAGCAATAGTATATGTACAGAAAAAAGGGTCGAAAGTGATAATTTCATTTTAAGTTAGACGGAGCAACATTTTTAAAATTCTCTTGAAACAAAAATGATGGAACCTAGCTAATTAGCATAATTATTCTAAATCTAGGTAATTCTACTTTACCCTAAGCACGGTCGAAAACACTATCAGGATAATACATGAAACAAAAAATAACAAGGGAAAATACCTAGGAAGCAAAAGTGAAATAGTAATCTGGATTGAGAATCAGCAATGTTCATAGAATATCTTTGATAGACAGGTAAATTGAACCAATTTATTTCCCCTAAAATTTTCAACATAATTAAGTAAAATGCCAATTAAGACATTAAAGAGATTTTAAATGGACATTTCGACATTCACTGACTTGAATCCTACACAAACGTAAGTATAAATTGGGACTCGTATAATCAAGTCTGAGTCAATTAAGGTACCAAGTGAGCTTTTAGAGAATACGAGCTTTTACCCGCGACTTCGTCCGCATAAATTATATACCAGATTTTAAGTCAGATGATAAGCTATCAAACAAAAAAAGTTTCATCAAAATCGGTTCAGTGGTTTTTGCGTGATACTCGAACAAACAAACACCCAAACAAACAAACGAACAAACAAACAAACAAACAAACAGACAAAAAATCCAAAAATTGGTGATTTGGAATCAGGGACATCTAAAAATCATATCGTAATCTTTTTTTTGTAAATATCTTCAATGTACAGACATACTTCTGTTACAGTTTTATAATAGTTTAGATTATAATAGGTCTCCCTACCAACTTTCATCATAGGCACAGAGTATCCTATGATGAAAGTTGGTATATTATGTGTCATAGGTACGTATTTGGGTACGTACGCTATGTAATATACCAAGGCAGTATTAGAAAACGTCTTTGCATGAATGACTGTTTGACAGGTGGATCGCGAGCACCACCGTGCCCGTTCGAGTGTCAATATTAATTTCCCCATTTATAGTGTTCCGTAGTGAAACAAGAAACCCTTATACTGCCGTCCATTCTGTCTGTAGACATGCCCCGCCTTAATTACCTACTTGTTTGTTCATTATTGGACCTATTGAATCGAAAGAAGATTGGCAGATTTGGACTCAGTCATTTTTTTTCTAAAACTAAAAGCCATTCAGGACGGCGGTCATAATTATTATAAACAGAAAAAATTTAGGTATATTTTTTAAAAACTTCCATATCTCCAGAAGTCCGTAGAAATACTAGAAGTAGAAATTACTAGAAAAATAGACAAATCATCCAAAAAGCAGTAGCAAAACGCAACCACGACAGCTGTTTTATCTAATATTATCACTGAGGTATTTTTGGTCGTTAAGGAATGTATTTGGTTTGATTGACCTGATAGTGTGTGTGATTTCCATAGATTTATACAGGGTGTACAATAAAATGGGACAGCTACTTAAAGGGGTGCTTCAGACCATTAAACTGAACAACTTTCTCTATGGGACCAATATCGAAATCGCGAAAAAAAAATCTGCTGTCCCATACATTTCAGTCGAGTTATGTTTGCAGTTTTGTATGGGAGAGCGGATTTTTTTCTCGCGATTTCGATATTGGTCCCATAGGGAAAGTTGTTCAGTTTGATGGTCTGAAGCACCCCTATGAGTAGCTGTCCCATTTTATTGTAAACCCTGTATATTACTAGCGTAAGGATAGGCCCGTCAGAATATTTTACAAAAACCTTCTTCATAGAAACAAAAATTTGCGCCATCTGTCATAACTCGTATACGAACTATATCGTGTCATATATGTATTTGTAGTGCTCTAAATTGACATTTTTCCTTACATTTTAGAGCCAACGAACTGGGGACAATAGTCAAGCTCATAGGCCATGTCCTTACGCTAGTAATATATATGTCTTTGGTGATTTCGTTTTCTTCCATTATCATGATATGGTACGGTTATCGTGAATTTTCATGAAAATAAACACATTGAATGCGTAGAAGATTGAGTGGACTATCTGACAAGAAAGATTGAGAGTTTCACACACTTGATAAAAAAGGTGGACTTCCGATGCCAGCGGCCGATGCGTCTAACGCGCGCGTCTGACGCGAGGTTCTGTCAAATATGACAGAACCTCGCGTCAGACGCGCGCGGCCGACGACAGACCTCACTTCCGATGTCAGCGACTGACGCGTGCCTATTGTGCAGAGTGTTATCACTTTAGGGTATTTTCCCCAAAATTTTGGGTATGTTTTTATGTTTTGGTGTTTAAACAAAAACATAAAAACACAAACAAAAAAAAACAATACATATTTTAATAAAGAATATTTGATTGATTGACAGATTGATAGGTTTAGAGAATATATGAATGCATTTTTTTTTACAGGGTTTATGATAAAATACATTTTTGGGAGTAATGAGACCCTTGGCTTTTTAACCTGTTACCTACATGGATCGCTTTCTAGCTAATAATTATGTAGGCAAGAGATTTTGCGAAAAAAGAAAAAGTAGTTTCAAGTGGCTCGATAGAACGTGTTATCGCTACGTGGATGAGCGACCTTGCAGATAATAAAATACAAATAAAATAGTAAAAATTAAGCAAATTTTCGGTAAAACCTTCGTAATATTTCTGGCAAACATTCTTGTTCCGCGTGACGTCAAAGCATAGCCGCGCGCGGCCGCGGCCGATGCGATAGACATCGGCCGCGCGCGTCTGACGCGCGCGTTAGTCGCTGGCATCGGAAGCGGCGCCATACGTTTTCATAGTAACTAGTATGGCCGCATCGGCCGTCGGCCGCGAGCCGCGCGCGTCAGACGCGTCGGCCGCTAGCATCGGAAGTCCACCTTAAGGAGAAATACCTTTCCCCCAACTTCTACAGGTTACAACCAATTAACTTTTTTGTCAGTTTTGTTTCACTCTAGACGTATTACTAAGTTTCATTCATCTATGGGACCTCTAAGTCTGAGTCTCAAATTACATGGCCGTCTGCCAAAATTCTTTAGCTTGAAGACATACAACAGTACCTACCTACCTAGGGTTGCCAACCCTACTATATAATATAGTATCCTACTATATTAAGGGCCTACTATAATTCTGAGAAAAATATATAGTAGGCAAAACTACTATATTTTTAAGAGCAAATAATTTATAGAGAATTTAAATATATTGGTACATAGATCCAATAACACTGACCAATAAATTAACATTATTTTAACAATTTTCTTTCTCTTCATCATATTTGTTCCATAAACAATTTTCTATTAAATCTACTACTGAAAAGTTGCAACAAGTTTTCCTAAAATCAGATTTATCTATTTTTTTAGAAATTATATTATTTCTGTATCGAATCCAGCGACTTCTGCGTTTACAGGATGCATTATTTTCTATAGCGAATACGAAATAAAGAAATGATTGTTCGTTAAAAATAATAATTTGCAAAAAAAAATGAACATGACACTTTTTAAAAAAAATTGAACTAACCAATTCGAAAAATACTATATTTTTTCTTATTTTTCCCCGAGCTACTATATTTTTTCGGGCACTAAGGCTCGAAATACTATATTTAGTCTAAAAAAAAAGTTGGCAACCCTATACCTACCTAACCCAAGAACAGGCCCTGCACCCGGACTTTCGATGGTCGATATGTCGCCACATTTTCGGTTCGCACTTCATAGCAATAGAGTTGACATTGGAACAAAAATGTCCACGTAATTGCGAAGTTCGAATGTGCGGGTAGACCCTCAGAAATGTGGTAAGTATTAAAGAAGAAACACTTTTTCGTCATTGAACAGGGAAGTTGGAACTGAAAAAATCCGCTGATTCATACATAACTTGTACTTACCTATCTACTCGACTCAAATGTATACTGTTTTTTTTTTCGTGATTTCGTGGTTGGCTCCTGTAGTGTACAGCAATAAAGAGTAGTTAATGCGGAAAGCGCCGGTAGCGCCATCTATCGGCTGGTGCGGTCTGTGGTCAATATCTATCGTTCATTCGCTCGGTATTCGTGCACCGACCGCCGTGCTGTGCGGACGTGCGCTAGTCACATTACTAGTGAAGACTATATCTGTGTTTCATTATATACATCAACCTCAACCAACCCTTAGTAGAAATGTGTATTCTACATTGGCGACGACGGGATTCGAAATTCACGTGAGTAAAGTGTTTATCAGTTTGTTGAGGGTTGAAAATTAAAAAATACAAACGGTGCCAACGAAATAAAATCCACCAGTTAAGGACACCCAGTTAAGGAAGCTAAGCGAGTTATTTAAACACAATCGAAGACGGTTTCTACTGGCGTTGCTTTATTTGTTGCCTAAAAAGTTACACAGTGTTAAAATATATTTCAAAAGAAAAGTAAAAATAGTTTTGTCCCGATTTTAAATCGTTTATTTGGAATTATCTTAATTATCTGGTTTCTGCTAGCATTGCTTTGTTTTTGCCTTTGCCCAGTGATAAAAATATATTTCAAAAGAAAAGAAAAAATAGTTTTTTGTCCCGATTTTAAATCGTTTATTTGGAATTATCTACATACTGTATTTCTTTTCCCACATGTCGACCATCGAATGCTGGAGGAAAGAGGAGAGACCAGACAGGAGGAAGGTGTGGGACAACACGGGACGGCGCGGCGCCTAGGATGAACAAATGTACGCCAGCGCCAGCTGTGGACATCAATCTTTAAGGTCACGTAATCAGTCCTTATTACTTTAAACGATTGAAAGAATTTATTCAAGTCCGTAGCTCCAGGCTCACTGCCCGTCACACGTGACTGGACGGAGTTCCGGTGCTTGTGGGGCAAGGGTGTTCTGGGGTTTCTGAGTCTCTGACTGCTCCTCGGGGAGTGTACTCGTGAGCATATACTAATGCATGCTTGTCATTATGCCCTAATGGGTATCCAAAATACGCGCATTAACCTCTCGTATGCCGGAAAAGCCAGACACAATAGAAATAAATGGTTTTCATCATGCTGATGCGCGTTCCTGCATACCAAAGGTTAAGAATAGTGTCTTGATTCGAGACAAACAGGATTAGGTAACCAAGATATGCCAAGTGAGTTTATTCCAATAGTTTTTATACTTATATTGACACATTGTCATTTTTAAGTAATTGTCTTACTTCGTAGTTGTGATGGTCTCTAATAAAAGTTACTTATTACCATTATGCGTACCGAACATTCTACGTATAGAACATTCGGCGTAACCGATGTTCGGCGTAACGAACATTCGACGCCACGAACATTCGGCAAACGAACTTTCGGCGTAACGAACATTCGGTGTAACGAACATTCGGCGTAACGAACATTCGGCGTCACGAACATTTGACGTAACGAACGTTCTGAGTAACGTACATTCGACTTAACGAACATTCGGCGTAACGAACATTTGGCGTAACGAACATTCTGATGTCACAAAAATTTAAGTTGTAATCCAAAGTTTTACGTTTTGAACGTTTTACTTATTGGACATTCTCAGTGTAGGTATGCGAGAACAATAATAATATACAACACTTTCGGAGCTTATTTTGTGGTACTAGTTCATGAAAATATTTCAATTCAAACATCAATAGTACCAACATAATTTCCGATCATCATCATCATCCGATTTGTTACCGGAACTTGTTTGACGTATTCTATACTTTATAGAACTTCAATTCAGTAACCTTACGTTGATCTTATCTTTGCAACATTGTTGTTAATGTCATAATTATGGATATAATTACTCCAGGTGAAACTAATTAGTTTCTTTGGCTATTTGAGCAAGGAATTTTATATTTTAAGGATCAATGTAAATTCAGACAATTATTTACAAAAAGTATTAGAAAATGATTAGGTGATTTCTTATTAAATTTAGTATTTCTGGAAATACCTTCTCACATTTTAACAAGAAACACTTCATCTCAGTTGAGAGAAGATTAATAACTATATCATATTCAAGCATCATAACATTCATGACCAAACCGATAATACTGGTTAACAATTTTGTTCGCAGATTGTATGTTCCTAGATGTCACAGAAAAACCAGCCTTCAACAGGACGACTGCTAAGGCGCCGATTGAACCATACCTCCTTGCTTTAGTGCTTAATAAAGAGAAAATGTCTCCAATTAATAGCTAAGAGGTTTGAAATGGTCAGGGTGATTACTCTCATATTGTCAGCTTGTAGCTGGTTAATGGTTAGTGCTTTGCCATGTACAACAAACAGTTACAAACAGTACAGTTGGTCATTCAATTGACATTGGCAGCTTTTAGCTGGTCATTCAATTGACATTAGAAACTTGTAGCAGGTCATTCAATTGACATTAGCATCTTTCAGCTGGTCATTCAATTGACATAGGCAGCTTTTAGCTGATCATTCAATTGACATTAGAAACTTTTAGCTGGTAATTCAATTGACATTAGCATCTTTCAGCTGGTCATTTAATTGACATTAGCAACTTGTAGCTGGTTATTCAGTCATTCAATTGACATAGGCCGCTTTTAGCTGGTTATTCAATTGACATTAGAAACTTGTAGCTGGTCATTCAATTGACATTAGCATCTTTCAGCTGGTCATTTAATTGACATTAGCATCTTTCAGCTGGTCATTTAATTGACATTAGCAACTTGTAGCTGGTCATTCAATTGACATTAGCAACCTTCAGCTGTTCATTTAATTGACATTAGCAACTTGTAGCTGGTCATTCAATTGACATTTGCAACTTTTAGCTGGGCATCAAATGCTATCAAATTTACTATCAGCAGCTTGTATTTGGTCATTCAGATGACAAGTCAAATAAATAAAATAATTATTAGCAACTTTCAGCTGGTCATTCAATTGAAAAAAAAAACTGTTATTTCATTATCAGCACCTTGTAGTTGGTCATTCAAATGACAAGTCAAATAAATTATTATAAGTAGCTCGTAGTTGGTCATTCAGATGACAAGTCAAATAAGTAGTTATTAGCAGCTTGTAGTTGGTCATTCCATTGACATTAATATAAGGAATTAATGACTTATTGCTCTTTCTTCTTTGCATAGATAAAATCTGTATCTTACCTAATCACTGCAGGCACTGCACTGTTAATTTATTCATTTGTATGTGTTAAAGTATACTACACTGTACTTGAACCAAATCGGTTAGTTATAAATTCATAATATTTTAAATAAAGAATATAATTTCAGTGCAAGCAAGTCAAAAAACAAAATGATTTGCAGTTCTGTAATAATATTACGCCACGCAATTAAGTTGAAACAACAGTTGCACTTAATTCATGTACATTGTAATTTAAAATAGCATTATTTTTTTTAAAGCCTACCAAATGATATAACTGTATGTTTCGTAAAAGGAAAACATTATTAGTGTTTAAATAATAAGTAAGTTACTAATGTTTCAGATACATCTCTTATCTCTTATCTTGTTGTGGGGGCTGGCAAGCCAGCAACACTTCGACCCAGTGGGATCTTTTGTGTTAGCCCCAATACTTTTTACTTTCTTCACCCTTCAAATACATGGTCAATGAAGGAGGCAATACCATTGAGGGGAAGAAGCCTAAGATCTCCCGGTTTTGGATATCCATCACCGAGGAGGCACATGCGTTTTGCCGCCAAGACATCACAGTCACAGAGAATGTGCTCCATGGTCTCCTCATCCTCTCCGCACGCTCGGCAGCTGGGATCCAGGGTGAGTTTCATCTTGTGCATCATCGTGCCTGTGGCGTAGTGCCCAGTGAGGGCTCCGACGATGGCACGAGCCTTGCTCCTGCTGTTGTTCAGTATGAACTTTGAGACACGAGTTGTCGCATTGCTGATAAATTTCTTGGAGTGCTGTAGACCTGTAAGGCTAGACCACTCCAGCTTGTGTGTTTTATCAGCCCAATCCCTAATGGCCATTCTTATGTTGCATGCCGGGATTCCCACACTTGGTTCTGGGCCAACCATCTTTCGTTCTGACCCAGCCCTTGCCAGCTCGTCAGCATTCTCATTACCCCGAACACCGGTATGCCCCGGGACCCAGACTAATCTCACGGTATTGTGTAGACCAAGCTTGTTGAGGGTCTTTACTCCGTTTAGGATTAGCCTGGAGCTCACATAATAGGAGTTCAAGGCTTTGAGAGCTGCTTGGCTGTCGCTAAGAATATATATAGTCTTGTTGGTTACCTTCCTATATATATTCTCCTGCGCGCAGGCTATGATAGCGTACGTCTCAGTTTGAAAAACAGTTGCAAACTCCCCTAGACTGATACTCTCGTTGTAGTCATTGGAGTGTATGCCTGCACCCGTACCCGAATCGGTTTTTGAACCGTCAGTGTACCAAACAAGAGTGTTCGCGTCCGGGGTACGCAGTCCACGCTTCCATTCATCCCTTGAAGGGACATGTGTTTTGTAATTCCTCTTGAAGATTCGTATGCTCGGCATTGTGTCACCGATCATGTTGAACCCTCTTTCAAGCTCACTGCTCAGTTTCAGTGCAGTGTGCCTTATTTTGGGCATATCATTATGCCACGTTTCGGTCACCTTCATTCTGTAAAGAGCCTTCGCCGCTTCAGCTTGTATGAATATATGAAGCGGTTTAAGGTCCAGTATTATGTCTAGTGCCGCGGTGGGTGTCGACCTAAATGCACCAGTCATAGCCATACAGGCCATGCGTTGTAGTTTCCCAAGCTCTTTCTCACATGTTTGCATTTTGGTTCTCGTCCACCAAACTATGCTGCCGTAAGAAAGTATTGGTCTAACCATAGTTGTGTAGATCCAGTATATAACCTTGGGGTTTAGGCCCCAGGTTTTACCGTAGGCTGATCTGCACATATTGAAAGCCCTTGCGGCTTTCCTTGTAACCATTTCAGCATGTGATTTCCACGTCAGTTCTTTATCTAGGGTCATCCCCAGATATTTAACCTCTGTGGACCAGGTTAACTCCTTATTATAGAGGAATGGATTCCTAAGTCTTGTCAGGTTTCTCATCCTCGTGAACGGCACAATTGTCGTTTTCCCTGGATTTATAGACAAATGATGCTCATTACACCATTCCTCTACATCATCCAAGGCTTTCTGCAGAAATCCAGACACTGTGTCTGGAAATTTGCCATTGATTAAAATGACAATGTCATCTGCATACCCCACTGTGTACAGTGACTTTTTGTTTAGCTTTTCCAGGAGCGAGTTGACCACTAGACACCAGAGTGTCGGTGATAGTACCCCTCCTTGTGGACAGCCCTTCTTTGTTGTGGCATGCACCTCGTCTCCTAGGAGAGTGGACGCTATTTTCCTGCTCTTCAGCATGCAGTCGATCCACCTGCACAGGGTTCGGTCAATGCCGTGCTCTGCCGCGGCTTTCCCAATTGACTCAAATGTAGTGCGATCGAATGCTCCCTCAATGTCTAGGAATGCACCGACACATATTTCTTTATTTTCAATCGCAAACTCTGCCTTCGAGACTACGTGGTGCAGCGCTGTTTCAGTGGATTTTCCCACTTGATACGCGCATTGTAGCTTATGGAAGGGTTTCCTTTTCAGTGGTCCTTCCCTTAAGTATCTATCCACCATTTTTTCCAATGTCTTCAACAGGAATGAGGAGAGGCTTATCGGTCGAAAGGACTTAGCCTCTTCATAGCTGCCTTTGCCTGGTTTCGGTATGTACGTTACCCTAACCTGGCTCCATACCTTTGGGACGTAGCCGAATGCTATGCAGGCCTTATAAAGCCTTGTTAGGTGTGGGCTCAGAATATTCTTACTCTTCTGCAGTAGAATGGGATAAATTCCGTCTGGACCAGGTGCCTTGAACGGTTGGAAACTGTCTAGCGCCCAGTCCAGCTTCCATTCGTTTACTACCTTCTTAGCAACCTCCCAGTCGGCTTTGGTAGTGCGAACATTTTGTTCCTTCTGACTGATGGTTTCGTCGCTACCTGCGTCGTCTGATATTTTGCAGTCTGGAAAGTGAGTCTCCATCATTATCTGAAGAGTTTCCTTGCCAGACTCCGTAAACTTACCATTATCTTTCCTGAGAGTGGTAAGCATATTGGTTTTTGTCATAGACATAGCCCTGACGAGTCTCATGCCTTCCGGCGCGCTTTCAATCGATTGGCAGTGTGATCGCCAAGACTTCCTTCGCGCTTTGCGCACCTCTAGGTTGTATTTAGTGAGGGCATGCGAGTACTCTTTGAAGTTATTCGCACGTTTCGCCCTGTTAAATATCCTTCTAGTTTCCTGACGTAGTTTTACTAACTCTGGTGTCCACCAGGGTTCCTTCTTCCCTTTTGTTGCCTTCTCAGGACAATTGGGCAACCATGCAGTCTTGATTGCACGGTCAATCCTGTCAGCCTCAAACTCTATGTCTATAATGGAGTTCAGCTTACCTTTGGTAGGCCCCAGATCAACTCTTATGTCCTTAATGTATTGTTCCCAGTTTGTGTTCCTGGGATTCCTCCTTCGTACACTAGGTCTTGTCGTGTCGTTCGTGTACCTAAAGCATACATACCTGTGATCCGATCCACTGATCTCATCAGATACGTGCCAGTCCGTTACATGTTTAACAGCCCCTTTCGTAGCTAATGTTATGTCGAGAACTTCCGACCGTCTTGCTTCAACAAAAGTTGGTGCATTACCTTTATTTAGTAAGTGTAAAGAAGAGCTTACCACATACTCGTAGAGCTTCTCTCCCTTCTTGTTGACATCCGAACTTCCCCAGACCACGTGGTGTGCATTTGCGTCGCCACCCACGATGAGTTCCAGGTTGTTCCGGCTGCAGTACTGCACGAGATTTCTCACCAGTTTTGTTGGCGGATCATCGTCCTCGCAGGGCATGTACACTGAGGCGATGATGATAGCCCCCTTGTCCTGCCCCTCCAAGTAGACCTTCACTGTTGTAAGATCCCTAGAACAGAAGTCATGTAAAGGCATTGCTTCTATGCCATTTCTGACATATAAGCAGGTCCTCATATTATTAATAGCAGAGCAGTGGAAAAGAGATCCTGGTCCGCTAATACCTGTCACACGGCCCTTATATAGATAGGGGTCTTGCATTAGTGCTATTTCAAAAGAATGCTCTTTCAGCTGACGGTTTAATAAAGCCATCGCTGCCTTACAATGATGTAGGTTAATTTGTACACACCTTAGTCCCGCCATCTTAATGTTCTTAATTGGTGATGACGTCTCCTTTATGGACAATCCGTTATGGATTGCCCCCTCCTGGACCCATGTCCATCTCCTCCTCACGTCTTGGGGGTGATGACAGGTTTAACCCATCGAGGTCCCCCAGAAATTCGGACGTGGCCGTCGAGAATATACTTCATAATATTTTAAATAAAGAATATAATTTCAGTGCAAGCAAGTCAAAAAACAAAATGATTTGCAGTTCTGTAATAATATTACGCCACGCAATTAAGTTGAAACAACAGTTGCACTTAATTCATGTACATTGTAATTTAAAATAGCATTATTTTTTTTAAAGCCTACCAAATGATATAACTGTATGTTTCGTAAAAGGAAAACATTATTAGTGTTTAAATAATAAGTAAGTTACTAATGTTTCAGATACATACCTAAGTATACCTTACATTAGACAATATTTTCATGAGTTTCATGACGTTACATGTAACTAACAACTAATTGCTAAATTGGTTATAGTTTATTTTATTGTTATTGTTATAGAAATGTATGTATGTATAAGGGAAATTAATTATAATAACTTATTCACGGTTGAACGGCAGGAAATATTATGCCAATTTATAAAATTTATTTGGAATACTGCTTTCATCATCATCATCATCATCATCAGCCTATCATCGTCCACTGCTGAACATAGGCCTCTCCCAAGGCGCGCCACAAAACTCTATCCTCGGCCTTCCTCATCCAGTCGCTCTCCGCTACTTTTTTTAGGTCGTCTCTCCAGCGGGCAGCAGGGCGTCCGACACTACGCCTACCAGTTCGCGGTCTCCACTCTAGAACTCTGACACCCCACCGGTTGTCAGTTCTTCGGCAGATATGACCAGCCCATTGCCACTTCAGCTTGCAAATTTTCTGAGCTATGTCAACCACTTTAGTTCTCTGACGTATCACTTCATTTCTAATGTGATCTCTCAGAGAAACACCGAGCATAGCTCTCTCCATAGCTCGCTGAGCGACCTTGAATTGATGAACTAGTCCTATCGTCAGGGTCCATGTTTCCGCACCATATGTCATTACTGGCAGGACGCATTGATTGAACACCCTCGTCTTGAGGCATTGTGGTATAGCCGAGGAGAATATATATACTGCTTTAGTGACTGAATACTTATGTATAGCAGACAAAATAACTCATAGGGTAGACCACCATCAGACCCTTTGCTAAAACAATATTCGTGAGTACCAAGATAGCGGAATCAAATCTCAAGTTTCTAGTCTAGCATACTGTTGTAGTAGACTAGACTTCTTTTTATTTTTGGTTTTGGACGGAATGACTTACCAAATGGTGAGAGAATGACAAGCTTTTCAACCACAAAAATTTATTCCAATATTAGGAACAATCGAAGCATAGCATACCTAATGGGGTAGAACTTTTTACAGACCAAAGAGGAAATAGATGAATAAGACAGGGCGTTGGCTGAAATTGTGCTCGTGGCATAGAGCCCTAAATGAGAGCGACAGTAATGTGTGGACTCTCATTTTTTACTTGCCCGTAACATTAAATTGTGACTGCGTATTAAATTGCGAATCTTTTGAGTAATTGCAACACCGTCAAAGATCAGCATTAAAGTGGGTCAAAGAACATTTAATTAAATTATTACGATTATTATTGTATTTAGGTATCAGCATTTTATCTGTTTAGGTTGAGTAAAATAGTATCTATTTATTAAACGGGTCCATTAAATTGAAACTGCTGATTTCTCAAAACTAGTCTAGTCGACTAACTAAAGGTAACTACTGTACATAGCTGGTAACGAAAGCGACCTAGTGTACCTTACTTAATATTGTTGTCAGTCAGCGTTATATCAGCATTCATGAAACTGTAAAATTATATGGGTTATAGGACATGCAACTATGAAGTTGTTATTGAAAGCTAAAATATCATGCAACAATAAAATGATATGGGTTACAGAGCCATGCAACTATCAACTTGTTAGCAAAAGCTAAAGGGTCATGCAAATAAAATAGCTGTGAGCGCTTAATTGCAATGGCTGCCACCCGCCAGAATATTTTGAGTGCATAAGTGTATGTGCTTATCACAGATTCACTCTTTTGTCCTTACCTCCTTAATTTGATAAAACGGAAATGGATACGATCTTGAAGCAGTGACTTTGACTAGTAGTTAGCCAAAATAAATAAATAAGAGATAATAAAGATCTATGGAACGTTATTTTTGTAGGTTTACTTACACCTATCAATAGAAAAATATTTTTACAGGGAAGGGATAGTATAGAACAGAAGTAACAATAACTGAAATGTGTTAATATAATGAGATTGTAATTTCCATAAACATTGTTTATCGTTGAATTTGGTGTTTGACAATTTCAGATCAATATTTGATAAATATCTATTTTCTGTAAACAAATTAGTCTCAATAACTTATTCGTAATTTGTTTAATGTAATAGCATTGATAACAGTCAACACTGTATTGTAAATAAGATTTAAGAGATTAGCTAAACTGTGGAGTTTCTTGCGCCGCTTCTTCTCCACGGGCTATACCTTCCGAAGCGGTGGTAGATTCGAGTAAACGTAAAAAATAAATTAAAACAAGAAAGGGATGTAGTGTACAGCAATAAAGAGTAGTTAATGCGGAAAGCGCCGGTAGCGCCATCTATCGGCTGGTGCGGTCTGTGGTCAATATCTATCGTTCATTCGCTCGGTATTCGTGCACCGACCGCCGTGCTGTGCGGACGTGCGCTAGTCACATTACTAGTGAAGACTATATCTGTGTTTCATTATATACATCAACCTCAACCAACCCTTAGTAGAAATGTGTATTCTACAGCTCCGAAGTGAAAATTGTTAAGTTTTATGAACTAAACCATCCCTTGAAATATTACTAGGGTGCTTTGTTACACCCTGTATAATTGCGAGTAAAACAGAGCTTACTCTCTGGATCGAGCTTTCTCGGCGTCTTTCAAGTTAATCTAGAATTCTAGATAGGTTTCATCCCGAAGAACATCCATTATCTTATCACACTAAAAATACCTGCAAATTTTTTCCCCAGCGCCATCCATGTGTTTAGATTGCAGTAGGCTGAAAATTCTGAAATATGTGAAATATCCATGCTTATGTTTTGTATTCATTGAATTTAAAATTTTAATAGTTTTTCCAAAAAAATACCTACCTAACATAGGTCAGGTATAATAATATACAAGGTGAAATTGATATCGTTGGAAACTAAACGTCTACCCAGTACCATATAAGGTAATAATAACCTATTCATATGCTAGTGGCCTCGATTCGGAGTGTACCACGACTAAACTAAACTAAATGTATTCCTGTCACTTTCTTAAATAAGATTAAGAAAAGAGACAGAAAACCAACAGCTGACTTTAGTGCTGTCAAAGTGACGTTAAATGCGCAAAATAAGATGCCATCATAATGTACGCCATCTTATTTAAGTCGTTTTTGGGCGTTTAACGTCACTTCGACAGCACTAAAGTCAGCTGTTGGTTTTCTGTCTCTTTTCTTAATCTTATTTTAGAAAGTGACAGGAATACATTTAGTTTAGTTTAGTCGTGGTACACTCCGAATCGAGGCCAGTATCTACCAAACACCGTGGTCGTTTATAATATTGGACCACCAATTGCTATATCTGTACAGAGTTTCAACTTCCTATGTCTTACGGTCTCTGAGAAAAATGCCTGTGACAGACGGACGGACGGACGGACGGACAGACACCGAGCTGATTCCATAAGTGTTCCGTTTTTCCAATTTTGGTACGGAACACTAATAATCAGCCGCTGCATACATTTTGAGTCGATGGTCGCATAGGCATTATACTTACTTAACTTAGACGATTCGCATTGTAGTTTATTTTATACGAGCTTTAACCCGCGACTTCGTCCGCATAAATTATATACCAGATTTTAAGTCAGATGATAAGCTATCAAACAAAAAAAGTTTCATCAAAATCTGTTCAGTAGTTTTTGCGTGATACTCGAACAAACAAACACCCAAACAAACAAACAAACAAACAAACATACGAACAAACAAACAAACAAACAAACAGACAGACAGACAAAAAATCCAAAAATTGGTGATTTGGAATCAGGGATAGGTAAAAACCATATCGTAATTATTTTTTTTTAAATATCTTCAATGTACAGACACACTTCTGTTACAGTTTTATAATAGTTTAGATTTGCTCTCATCGATTTGCTCCAATCTTTAAATAATTAGTGTTAACATAGTAGGTACCTCAATGGCTTGTACAAAAATATACTACACCACTACATTTTAGCCACTTGTTTTTAAAAAATCCAAAATTATTTTCAATACATACCAAGTTTGGGCTCCTTCAGTTAGGAAACTGCTGAGTAAACTTTTGTAGCGCATACGCCAAATGTCTCGTATATCTAACGTCAAGCGTCTGCTACATAGATATTGTAGATATAGCTATATTACCAACACCCCACATGATTGGTTTCAGAAGACTTTTTTTTAAATCGTATTATTGATCGTATTCTAAAAATTGAGGCCCCCTCAGGGGACCACAATCAATACTGGGTGGCAACCATAGAGTAAGAAGAGATGGCATATCGGCTTGTTTCTATAGAAAATGTTGTCGCCAACAAAGGGGGTGAAAAACGGGTGAGGGGAAGGGTTAACATTTAAATACGCTACTTCCCGCTATTATGACGTCAGGCCCAGTTGAGTATCTGTGCACAGTTCGATAATGGATGAGAGAGTACCTACATCTGCTTTCAATCGCCGTAGTGGTAATCGTCTAGGTAACCATAATCATTGGCGATTCCAGAAAAATAAAGTCTTTTGGTTATCAAACATGTAGAATTCGCCTATGTTGAGGATCTATTTACGTTGAACTCTCTAACCTAAGTCAACCTAACATATGGGTTAAAACTCAGTCCGTGTTATTAAAACTTTATTAATTAAACAATTTCGGTACGGAGAGTGACTCGTGAGTCGGCTCGCCGCGCCCGCCGTATCACCGGATTCGTTTTGAGGGTTAAATTAATTAATTAATCATCTTGTTAGCAGACGACATCGTTGTGCCGTGCCATATTCGCACAAAGCGAGTGGCTGTATTAGGGTTTGCTAATTAGTTATTGACCTACATCGTTCAGATTCCCTTGATTATTGAACACTACCGATAGCGACCCGCTCTTATGGAATGATAAAACCGTCATCAGCGCCCGCGGCATGGCGGCGGCGCGATAAAGCGCTATCGCGCCCTAGCTCTCTTTCCTTTTGAATGAACGAGTTAGCAAGATTAACTTAAAATTTGCTTCTGATGCAAACGATGCACCGGTTTATCGTCGCAAAAAGGTAGAATACATTATTTGTTTAAACTTTATAAGGTGAATTGCACGAAAAGGTATTTAAGTTTAATGTAACTACCTACTTACATAATTATTATTTAGTGAACGTTATGTCTCTCAGACCACAGAGTACAACAATTACTACCGTAACTCACTGCTCATACTTGTATTTATAAATGCAATTGTGGTAATGCTTTCAGTCTTCTTCTTATCGTGTGGGCAGAGCCCTGGTGTCAGAGTTTTTTTAGACCGCCTTATCCATTATCCCTTAGTCGTCTCGTCCTCGTATGACACCTAGTCTGAGCCGGGAGCACATGACATAGCCCCGCCCCGTTCCTCTCGTCCTTACCCTCCCTCCTGTCTGATGGAACGGGAGTCCGATACTATCCGAGGTTCAGATGCAGTGGCTAGAACAGGCAGCCACACGGTTTGGGCGTCAAAGATTTGTGAGACCCGACCCGAATAAGCGGAGTCGCCACTAACAACACCCGACTGGGCTGGTGCTACTTGAAGCCGGACACGGCACGGTAAATTGACACCTTGATTAGGTGCAGTGTCGGTCTGGTCTCAGGGAACACCGGGACTTTTCCCGGTGTGGGCCGGTACCCCCGTGGGCCGGTCCGGCCCAGCTCTTCTTACCCCTTCATTTTCACCCCACGGAAAATGGCACGGCCCACTCCAGAATCTTTCTGGCCCACCCCAGAATTAATAAGTCACTTAAAAAAATCTAGTTACAATAAAAATAATCGACATTACTACCCGTTTGTTTGGAGTTGGCCGTCGACGACCGTTACAAAATTTCGTCACAGGCACATTAACTGGTCCCGTCGACAAAAAATTATATGACAATCAAATAAAAATTTAAAATTAAAAGCGATATTAGTGATCGGGACGGACGTGCCGTACGTGGTTGCGTTGCTAAAGGTTATAAAATTGCGTTTAATAGGGTCTCTTAGGGGTGCGGTACGGTGAAGCGGGAAGGGAGGTAGCGGCCAACTCGAAGCAAATGACTAGTATATTTTGTTTCCCTTTTTTAAAGTCTGGGAAATTCAGAAAAATAGCTTATTGCAAAATTGCGAGCTCGCGTCGCTCGTTCAGTTTTGTTTTTGTCTTTCTATCTAATCATAAGTTTGGTTGAAGTGGCCTCCAAACCTGCGTCAAAACCATTTTGAATTTTGAATTTTTGAATTTTTTTTGGAGCACCCTACGTAGTCAAAGACAGTCAAAATACATTGCGAATTTTCGAGGACGCTTCGCTCGCTCAATCTTTTTGTTTCACGAACATGTCTACTCGATTTCGGCATGAGCTGAAAACACCTAGTTTTATTTATCCTGTTGTGGTGAAGCATTCTGCACGAATTTTAGCGACCGTAAAATGTATGAGCGGGACGCTCTGCGACCCACCGCGACAGCAAAGTGTCGCTCGTCTGTAAGAGCCCTTAGATTGTTTGGCAAATAGTCGGGAGAAAAAGTCAGTGGGCCGCTTGTTTGAAAAATTTTCCCGGTAGATTTTATAGGTGTTAATTTTACTTACGGTAGGTAGTAATTATAGTACTCTGTGGTTTTACCTACCTCCTCCTTCCTAGTTTCTAATTTTAGGAACCCACATAAACTTATTATTAATCTGTGCATAAAGTGTGATGCTTTTAGGTCATAATGTTAAACGCAAAAAGATAACATTGTTAACGCTGGGGTCAGGTCAGGACGTAGATAGGTAAGTACCTAGGTAAATGACAAAAGGTTTATTATTTCACGTGGTCGCACTTGAATGGATCATGTTAAATTGAGGCCGTTATACCTACCGTCGTGTTTAAACAATAAACTAAAAAATAAAATTCACTCATGATAGACTCGCTAATTTTGTTATGAAGTGAAAATTACTGACAGGATTTCATTAAGTAGGTACAGGGTGTAACAACACAATACGCTATAAATATTTAAAGGGGTGGTCAGACTACCAATGAACAACATTCACTAAGGAGCTAAATTAAAATTATTTTTTCTTGGTTGTTGCATGGCTCCTTAGTGTTTGTTCAGTTTAATGGTGTAGGTAGGTAATAAGTCTGTTGCTACAAACATTTTTGTAGAGTTGCAGTAGAGTAGAGAGATAGAAAGAACGAGCAGTACCTATATACAGTAGAGTAACTAGACCATACTTGAAACCAGTCTTGAAACTAGCCTACTTAAGATCAGAGTATCAGTGTTTACCTTTCAGCAACATCTGTTTCAAATCAGCTGTTCCCTGTTCCATACATTTGGGTTAAGTAGCCATTGAAGGTTTTCTTTTTCCGTACCTATTCCGATTATTCACTTCAATGGTTTGAAGTACGCAGTTAATTATGTATTATTAAGCATTTAACAAGAGTAATAGTACATTACTGCAGCGGCCAGCAACAGAAGCCGCAATACAAGCAATACAAGCCTTGGCCACAACAAGGCATTGATGGACTTACGTACGTGTGCCTCGGCCCACATTTACACGTTCGTCCATCAATGCCTCTGTTGCTGGCCGCTGCAGTAATGTACTATTAATTTAGGCACCCATGAACACTAGTAGGTTTTCCGAGACTGCAGTATTTTAAGTTTAAGACCTATGGTTGTTCCCATGGGTAATACCCTCACTTGAGCTATGTACCTATACATGTACTAGATCCTCTTTCTTATGCTGAGCTCGAAGGGCACAGATTACCCCCAATACAAAGAAAATAATGTAACGACGGGACTTCCATACTAAAAACTGGTCGTGACCGATTATCCAGAATGTATGAAACGTGTGCTATCGTTCAAAGGAATTTAATGGCGTCTGTGCACGTTTCATAGTCATATAACATTTTATTGTTAGAGAGTTGCGCGAGCCTGCCCCAATAGATACCGCATACAAGGCCACCGACGCGCGCCATACATCTATGATTTTTCACTGATATAAGCAAAGTGAATGAGCGAGCTCGAAGGAGTGCGACCTTGAAATGGCCAATCACTTTGCATCGTTTCGTGCCCCGCTACCCGCACCTACCGCCAAAAATGGTGACTTCGAGCATATAATAATTATATATCTATGCTCCTCACACAAAGAATGGAAAGCAGCCATTCATCAATCTCAGACATACTTACTTAACAAATACTAATAAAAATTTGTCAATACCATAACTAATTTAATTTATTTACAACTAATTTAATACAATGAAGAAAAACTACTTTCTCTTAGACAAAGCAGAGCCTTTAGGCTTTAGTCTGTTACTAATAATTCTCTGTCTCTCTTCCTCACTCTCTCGCTGCATATTCTGGTGTCTCTTTTTAGCGAAGTCCAGATCGGAACAATACTCTACTATTTTAGATGCAAAACCTTGTTGTTTTAGCATCCTCACTTTTTGTTTGTGCTGAAAATAAAACAGAGAAAATAGATTAACATTACTTTATTTATCTATCTGATACTCAAAGTGCTATAAATACTCTAAAACTCCCGACTATATTCCCCGAGGGGGTAGTCAGAGATATTCTGAAACCTCACAACATCCACGTTTCACTTTTAGTATTCACTAGTAGCACCGAGACTGTCCAGTCCAGTGTGATGAGGACTGAGACCATCATCATTTATAATTAGTGAACGGAATAGGTAGATTAAATTAGGGTAAAGGTGCTAATATTTGTGTGATGAATATCTAGTATCTACATATAAAGAGCGTGCACCCCGTTTAATATATACTATTATATATTTTTTTTATTATTACAGCCTTTATTGTTGAAGGGTTTACAATATAAATTACATAGGTATTACAATTCACTTAAACTTAATTTCTTTTATATTACATACACAACACCTCTTTCACTAATCTTCTAACTAATCTATCTCTTCAACTTGTCTTCCGACATAGGCCTCTTCCAGTGGCCTTCCGTTTAATATACAATGCATAAAATTTTACACCCTGTATAGCAGGGGTGGCCAAACTTCATACATTGCGCGGACTACATAAAAAATTTAAATATACCTGACATTCTATCTTCGATCGCAACAGGTTTATAAATGAATGTATATGAATAGCTTGCTTCTGATAGATAATTATACTGTAATTTTTTTCGTCTTTAATTTAGTTAGGTATTAATATGTTTGCAAGACTACCATAAAAGTCGACCGGGTAGACCGCGGTCGACGTCTTGGCCACCACTGCTGTATACATACAAAAACCTGGGACTCGCCTTGCGAAAGCATTTCCCCTCTGCCACAGTATAAGATCAATTGATCCTGTGCATTTACACCCAATTTTATACCTTATCACTAAATGAGACAGCCTATAATAGCGAAACAATAATTTTGAACTTAGAACGTTTGGGGTTCACACGAGACGAGACTACTTTTCATGATTTTTAACATTCAAAATTAGAATCTAAACTTATGGGGAATAAAATCCAATGTTGCGGATTTCATGTTACCTCGCCCCCTGCAAAAAGTGGCAGAAATGTTTCTTAGTAGAATGACACACGTAACTCGTCCCTATTAAATAGTCTAAGACAAAAACCCATGAATCGAATAAAAGTATTAATATTCATCTCACAAATATTTGCACCTTTACCCTAATCGAATCTGCCTATTCCGACCTCTGTTTATAGTGGACAATGGATCAATTCGTGCTCGATATTTAAAAATGTGGGGTTCCTCACAATGTTTTCTTTCACCGAAAAGCCAGCTACAAATCGTACATGAATTCCGAAAAACCCATTGGTACGAGTGGGCCTGTGGGAGATTGCACATTGACTCCTGCACTGCAGGCAAGGTTACTTGCTATTGGACCAGTATAAATTGATTTATACATAGATAAGTAGAGTTCTTAACCCGTGGAGCGTCGCTGGAACAGCGTTTGTCCCAGTAGATTTTAGTCCATTGAGCGTTGAGCGGGTTACCCGTGGAACGATTGGGTCCGGCGCAAGCGTAGATGCCCCAAGTGTCGGTCATTAAATCGTCAATAGTACACAAAGTGTTTCGACGCTCAACAGACTAAAATCTACTGGGACAGACGCTGTCCCAGCGATGCTCCATGGGTTAATATGCTGAGTTGCTGATGGTTTGTTAAGGGGATTATCAGACCATCAAACTGCACTATTATATGGGACCACCACTGAAAGCGTAAAAAAATATCTGCTATTCCAAACAAATCTGCAAGCCTACTTGAAAATGAATTGGACAGCAGATTAGTTTTTTCTGGATTATGACTTGGTCCTATAGAGAAAGTTGTTCAGTTTGACGGTCTGATCATCCCCATAAAAAACCGTCATCATATTAAGTTGGAACCTGTATATTAAGTTTTTCGGTCAGTACAACAGAATAAATAGAAATAGTACCTACCAAAAGAGGTGTAGGCCTTCCGTCCAGAAAAGTGTAATCTGGTCCATCGACCAGGGCACTCCCGGCGGTGCGGTTCGCGGGCAGCCCGCGCTCCAGCCGCCACTGCTTCGAAGACACCGCCGGAGTACAGCTAAACGCTCGGGAAGCGACTGTAAATTTATACGTACAATCGTTTTGATATCAACATTGAACTAACATTTTATAGGTCCATGTCAACTACTCTACTCACGTTTAAGATGGCAGTTGTACAATCCTTTGAATAGCATCATTTTGATAAAGAGTAACGACGTAACGACTTTCGAGTGGCGATATGAGAAAATTGAGAAATCGTGGTTTTAATCAACAAAAAAGATAAAATCTAATAATAAAGTACTCTTCAGTACTCTTTGATTTAATATTTTAGGTTAGTTTTTATTTTTTTTATTTATTTTGAATGAGTACTAGGCGTTTGTTTCGAGTTGGCCGCTCCAACCCTTCCCGCTTCACCGTATCGCACCTCTTACAGACTCTTTTAAACGCAACTTTATAACCGTCCGTCCCGGTCACTAATATTGCTATTAATTTAAAAATGTATTTGCTTTTTATATTATTTTTTGTCGACGGGACCAATACGAAATTTTGTAACGGTCATCGACGGCCAACTCGAAGCAAACGGGTAGTAGTAGTAATAGCAGTGTTGCCAGATCCAATTTTTAGAAATCCGTAGGTCAAGGTTGATAAATCCGTAGAAATCCGTAGATCTACAGACTTTTTTTAAATGCTTTATCTGACTATTTTGAAGTGATCTGATTCAAAAAGTCGCTCTTAATTGAAGAAGATATTAGAAACTTTGACAAGTTTAAGCGTAGACAACATGATTACACTTTTTAATTTTTTTCTGTTCTAACCTGTAGATAGATACTCTTTCTTATACTGTGCCTGTAGGCTTCTTGGTTCTATCTAACTTAACTTTTTGTTTCATTATAACCGTATGTGTTTTTGTACTTTTGTCGTACAATGTTACTGTTGTGTATGGACTTCAAGTAGAAGGAAGGAGATAGATGGAAAAAAGTAGAGACGAGACATATTTTCGGAAATGCAGTAGAAAAAAATGAACTCGAATTGATTTATTTGCGACTGGGTATCATTTTATGCAGTAAATTGAGATTTTAGGCCGGAATTCAGAAAGGAAATCGCCCACGTGACGAACATTCCACGTTTCAAATCGTTAAACAACTAACGAATGAGTATGATATCTACAATTATACACAAAATAGGAGCAATATCATACTTCTAAAGGAAATAGAAATTATCCTATTTTATCGTCGCATTTCTTATAAAATTCAAATTCTAGTTTGTAGTTTTGAGGTTATGTAAAATTAGGATAGAAGGTAGGCCCTAAACACACGGGGCGTTTGACGGCGCAGACGAGACGGCGCGCTTTTTTCACGAACACGCTTTTACGGCAAACTAGAGATCCAACAACCTGTTTATTGCATTTGTATTGACAGCCCGGTAGCACAGTCGGTAGTGAACCTGCCTGCTGTACCGAGGGTCGCGGGTTCGAATCCCGTAAGGGACAAATATTTGTATGATGAATATGAATATTTGTACCCGAGTCATGGATGTTTGTATCTATATATGTATTCTATATCGTTGTCTAGTCATCGTAATACAAGTCCAGGCTAGATTCTGGTACTTTAAATGTGGCTAGATAATTTGTGTGACATTGTCCAAGATATTGTCCAAGATATATTGATACAAAAGCGATACATATTCAATTGTGTGTGTTGTTAGTATGTAAGAGCGTTCACGGTACGGCAACAATTAAAGGCCTGGCCTGGCCTTCGCCGTAATACCACTGATTTGAAACCAGACCAGAGGTATTACGCGATACCGCGTTGTGAAGCTGTTGATGAGTCTAATCAAAACACGGAGTTAAATGGCAATAAAAACGCGCCACCACAAAATGCGCGCTGATACGTCAATACACGCGTCTGTATTGACTTCAGCGCGTTGCGCAACTCGCTTCCATTAAGTCATTTTGGATCTCTTGTGTAGCGCGACCAGCGCGTTAACACGCGTCGACTATGCGTAGAAAATACGCCATGTGTATAGGCCCTTTGCGTTCTTACAGACGAGTGACGCTTTGCGGTCGCCGTGTGTCGCAAAGAGACGCGCAAAGTAGACGTGCACATAGACTTTACGGTCGCAGTGGGTCGCGCGACCGTCTGCGACCGCAAAGTGTCGCTCGTCTGTAAGAGCCCTTAAATTGTATAGAGGGTGCGAGCTACGATGTACGATGTACGATGAGTTGAAAATGTAAGATAATAAAAATAGTTCACTGAGTAATGACAATCATTTTATTGTTTTATTCATTTACATTATGCGTATTTTCTGTTCTTCCAAACATTTCTTGCAAATACTCAGCCGATTGTAGAATCTAGAATTTACCAAACTAAGAACTCTCTTCTAGGCTTAATCTAGGTTTGCCCTCTTTCAGCGCAAAGATCTTATTTTTACAATGCACAGGCTAAATATCAGATGCACGATTGAAGTAAGTATCTATTCTTGCCGAAATATAACACGTAGAACATGTAGTAGTTATTAATTGTTCGGTAGAAATTAAATTTTACACTACGCTACATAGATTTATATATTACTAGCGTAAGGATAGGCCCGTCAGAATATTTTACAAAAACCTTCTTCATAGAAACAAAAATTTGCGCCATCTGTCATAACTCGTATACGAACTATATCGTGTCATATATTTGTAGTGCTCTAAATTGTCATTTTTCCTTGCATTTTAGAGCCAACGAACTGGGGACAATAGTCAAGCTCATAGGCCATGTCCTTACGCTAGTAATATACGTCTTTGCTACGCTACGTCCAATAAACTTCAACATTCATCGCTTTGACTGGGTATTGTTAGGAACAATTTATTTCCTTTCTCTTGCTCGATTTATGTTGATCTTCATCTTCAATAAAATGATAAAACACGGTAATCCGTGCGTAAATTAATATTTATTGCAGATTAATATTTTCCGGTTATAATATAAAGTACTCTTTGATTAATATTTAAATTAAAAAACTGACATCATAAAAAACAAAATTCAATGTCAGGACTATGATGGGACTATGACAGGACAGAAGTCCTAAAAGAAAAATGTTACATCAGTGACAAAAAAGATTTTATTAAAACAACACATATTTTGATGGAATCAACAAGTTTGAATGGTATATGCACGGTATATGTTAATCTTCATGCTTGTGGTCTTAGATTAAAAACTTTTCGCTTACGCTGACTTGAAGTGCGATTTTTGAAAATCATACGAGCGACTTTTCAGTAGAAAATGTCAAAATTCCTATGGAGATTATGCATCTTTCTACTGCCAAGTCGCTCGTATGATTGTATAGACTATGGAATAGACCACAAGCATGAAGATTTTACGTAGTACTTCCCAGGTACTTCCTATCTCTATGGAAGATTAACATACATTCTCAAGCTTTTCTTAAGACTTCGTAAGAGTTCATAATGTTGTTATCGACGGATCTAGTCGTTATGTATCTAATAAGAATTTAAATAATAATACCACTAACAATTTTTACCATCTGAACGGAGAAGAGCTATTAAAATACATAATGAATTATAACAACCATCTCATGCCCATAATCCTTATAAAAGGCGAAACGGGATCTGTCATTGTCCTTTCTAAAAATCCGTAGATACGGATAAATAGTCTGTCTATAAAGTCTAGAAAAAAAATGAGGGCGCTGTCTCCACGAAAGAACGTCAAAATCAAGCATAACCTGGCAACACCACCACACTAAAATTATTAGTTCCGCAAACATTAATGTCACGACTTTATAGTATAGACAGACTATACGGATTTTCGGTGTGGCCTACGGATCTACGGATTTTAATGGCAAATCTACGGATTTTTTCGGGGAAATTCCCCGGAATCGGCAGCACTGGTAATAGTAGTATTTCAAATAGTGTTGCCACTTTAGCCACTTCTTAGCTAGATCTAGCAACTTTTTCTAACTTGTCAGCTACAAAAAAAAATTATTCGGTTACGGCCACTTATTCCAGCCACTTTTTTGTTTATTTATTTAATGGTAAATAACAATTTATTAAGCTAAAGTTTATCATTTTAACGAGTTCTTAGAGCGTTTTTTTACTGTTTTTGAGTTTCACTATAACGGCGTAACTCTTAGAAACTGTAACTATTCAAATTTTTCATTGCCTTACCCAAACGTAGAAATCGAAAGACAATAATTGTCATTGTAGAGCATTGTTGTAGAGAATTATTCTCTACAATGAGCAGTGTAAAATATCAATATAGTATAGAATGGGCTACAATAACTCACTTCAAATTCAATCTTTTTATTCTATAAAATTATAAAAGAGCATAATTTTATAGAATAAATTGTTTTAAATCAATATTTATATATTTTTTATACTTTACTTTGTTTAGCCACTTTTAGCCACTTCAGCGACGCGACGCGGCGAAACGCGACGACTGTGAAATTTCCAGTATCTAGCCACTTTTTGGGTACGGTTTAGCTACTTGTTCCGGAGGTGAGGTGGCAGCACTGATTTCAATGGGATAATTCAGAAGTGCGATTTTTGAAAATCATACGAGCGACTTGGCAGTAGAAAATGTCAAAATTACTATATGAGATGCATCTTTCTACATACAATTCGCTCGTATGATTTTCAAAAATCGCACTTCTAAAGTGCGATTTTTGAAAATCATACGAGCGAATTGGCAGTAGAAAGATGCATAATCTCCATAGTAGAGTTGTAAATCTACCGTAGTCATAGATTTATATATTACTAGCGTAAGGATAGGCCCGTCAGAATATTTTACAAAAACCTTCTTCATAGAAACAAAAATTTGCGCCATCTGTCATAACTCGTATACGAACTATATCGTGTCATATATTTGTAGTGCTCTAAAACTGACATTTTTCCTTGCATTTTAGAGCCAACGAACTGGGGACAATAGTCAAGCTCATAGGCCATGTCCTTATGCTAGTAATATATATGTCTTTGACCGTAGTCTACCAAATCGTGAGGTAGACTACCGGTAGGCTACATAAGCTACGGTAGGAAATGTAGATTATTCAGTCGTAGAAATTTTGGCTAGTTCACAATATTTAAGGCGGCTGCCATTTATTATTTGTGATAAATAAGCTAAGAGAACTTCGGCAATAATTTTAGAGAAAGTAAAAATCAATCTAGAACGCGAAAAAACGACATTGATATACACTGTTTTATAAAAGGTTGTTTAAAATGTGATATTATGCACTAAGCCATGATAGCCTAGGTCCTAGGGGTATGGGTTCGATCCCCAGGGCACGTACGTACTACTGAAATTTGGTTTTTATAATTTATATTTCATGTCGGTACGGACGGTTTTAAAGAATTATCGTTGGCTTTTTGGTGAAGAAAAACATCGTGAGGAAACTGTCATGTCCGAAAAGAGGGGCAACAAAGAGGGGCAATTTGAAGGCTAATGACAATTTAAAATCTTTAAAGTTTAAAATCGTCTTTTTTTGGTATTTTCAAATATTTACATAATGTTAATCAATTTCTATTGATTAGTACTTTCTCATATTACATATTACATGAATAAAAATCATAATTTTTTTTAAAAATAAATCTACGACTTTTTATTTGAAATCTACATAATCTACGGTATGAATCGGTAGTCTACCGTAGTCTACCTGTTACGAACGTGAATGTGGACTGTATTATGATGAAATGAGAAGATTATGATGATGTTTAGCTGGGTTTATTGAACAATTAAAAGGCAAATTATAACACGTACACTCGCTCTGACTAAGTCACAAACATAGAGTCAAAAAACAAAAGCATTTAAAAACATTTCAAAAATATAAAAGAAAAAGTAAAATAAATAATATAAAGTCAAAGAGTTTGCAACACTACCATAGTCTACCGGGAGACTACCGTAGGCAGTGGTAGGCTACGTATACGTAGCATTTACAACTCTACTCCATAGTAATTTTGACATTTTCGACTGCCAAGTCGCTCGTAGGATTTTCAAAAATCACACTTTTGAAGTGCTATTTTTGAAAATCCTACGAGCGACTTGGCAGTAGAAAGACGCATAATCTCCATAGTAATTTTGACATTTTCATTTCTACTGCCAAGTCGCTCGTATGATTTTCAAAAATCGCACTTGTGCAGGGATAATGTTTTTTTTTCTAATGTGTTTTATGGCTCTGGATACTATGTCTTTTAAAGCCATATCTACGTTTTGTTTTCTTCTTCAAATTCTTAATTTTGTTTTGATGGTGGATGAGGATGATAGATGACGATGAATTTTGAGCCTCGAAACGTTGGTGTTCGACGTTTTGACGCTTCTTTGGAGTTTTTGGAGACAATCGAAAGACGCAGGAATCGCAGAAGTCCACAGGAAAGAGGTGAACCGACTGCTTTGCCGCGCTAAAAATGACGGAACACTTTTTCTGTTTACGCCCATACACCATCATATTTTACTGAACTGTATATCGTTCACTTGTACGACATTTTGTTACGCAAAAAAACACCGATTTTACGAACCAAAACTCACTATAAACAATAAAAATTCGATGAAATATGAGAACTCCAAACGTAGCTGTTCAAATCCCGCCAAAAACTCTTAACTCATGTCGTATCACATGGATCTGGCAACACTAGTCATAAAAAGAGTCAGGGTTGCCAGATTGGGTATTTTTTTCGCAATTTTGGGTAAAAATTTGGCTCCTTGCGAAATTTTGGAGAAAAGGAACTTTTGGAGAAATGTTTGGAGAAAAAATAAATCATGTGGAGAATTTTGGGTAATTTAATTTTTGGTTTGGGAAGGCATCCGTATATGAAACGAACATGCATTTTTCGAACGTTCGTTCGATTCCTTTCGTTTCTTCATTCCATTTACTCGTTCGCTCCACCCACTCACCCACTCATTCACTCCACATGAGGTGTTTGTTGTTTGTTTTGTATAGTTTTGTTTGGTTTGTCGATTTTTGTGATCATTCTGTAATATCTATGAGAAGAAAATTTTAATAATTGGTCACAGAGAAGAAGTTAATTTAATTGCGCTGCGTAGTTAGTAACTACCTAGTAGAAAACATTATGTCTTAATGTCAACAAGAAGATACGTTAATTTATCTGAGGAAGATACAGATCAGATTGGGAAGCTGAACCACAGTTTTCTGGTAAGTTTTTTCCTTCATTTGCCGAACAAAACAGGGGTTTTATTTCTCTGTACAATATGTCTATCCTATTGAAAGCGTTTTTATTCTTTTTAGACTTTATTATAGACTATCGGCCACCCGCAAAAAAGTCGTCTCTAAACCAAATCTCGTATGTAAGTTCTGTATATACCTACAACAGGTATGGCTGTGTTCGGGGTACTCTCAGGATCACGAAACTGCTTGTTGTATAATTCAAAAGTGGTGGAGGGGGTAGCAGTGACGTTATAAAGATGGCCGCCGATGGTTTTAGTTTTTCTTCAATTGTAGCGCACCTATGAGGTCAATCTAGTTGTGCGAGGTGTCATTTGAAAGCTTATTAAATTTACTTTAATCATTTCATAGACACCTAAAGTGGAAAATTTATATTTACTGAAATATTTTGAATTTAATGCATTTTTTGCTACCTACCAGCAATCATTCCTCCAGTTTTCTCGGAAACGGATAACTATATTGTGATTATAGCTATTACATAAAACATACAGAATTTTATAAGCTATCTTATAACTTGAATTGTATAAAAATACAACTTCAAACGACTGAGCTGTGTCAAATTTACTGGTGCACTGCAATGACGTTATACAAATAGACGCGTCATACGCTTACATCACTGCACTTTAAAATGGCGCGATAAAGTGACGTGTAGCCCGTCCACTATACGGCGGGTAACTATGTAAAAGCCGGGCAATTACCTTGCTTTTTTGTTGCCATTTTGGAGCAAAGACAACGCATCTACATATAAAAACATCTTAGGTGCACTGTAACTATGAGTCCAAGAATGCGTCGGTCTGCGGCGGGGCGGAAGGACTGCACATAAAATTATTACTTATAGATTATTATATAATTAGGGTTTCCATTGTAATATGGCTTAGAAAAATATACAATTTTATATTATTTACTTGCACATGCGTTTACATAAACTATAGAATTAGATGTACGGGGATGTAAACTTAAATGCGTAATATATTTAAGGGGGTACTTTAGACCATAAAACTGAACAACTTTTACAATGGGGTCAACATAGAAATGACGAGAAAAATAATCCGCAGTTTCATACATTTTGGTCGAGAAGGGATTGACATATTCTATGGAACATCCCATTTTATTTCACTATTTCTTTGTTGGCTCCAAGGTGATAGTGGTTCAGCTTTATGGTCTGAATTGAAGTAGAAGTTCCCCATTTGATGTATGTAATGTAAAGTATTTAATTTCACACTCTGTCACAGAATAGGTTTCTTTATAGTTCTTCATAACAAGGATGAAGCTGCCTTGGAAAAGTGAATAAAAAAATGAGAAATCCAAAACAAATTAACAGGTTTATAAATATTTATTGTTATAAAAAAACAATTGTTAGTTGCAAGAAGGTTGCAAGCATGCAAAGTAAAAGTAGGTAGAGTGATTCATCAACATCACCAAAATTATACTGGTTTAACATACCTTCTCCCCGAATGGGATGCATGCAATGGGATGCACCAGTAAATTTGACACAGCTCAGTCGTTTGAAGTTGTATTTTTATACAATTCAAGTTATAAGATAGCTTATAAAATTCTGTATGTTTTATGTAATAGCTATAATCACAATATAGTTATCCGTTTTCGAGAAAACTGGTGGAATGATTGCTGGTAGGTAGCAAAAAATGCATTAAATTCAAAATATTTCGGTAAATAAAATTTTTTCACTTTAGGTGTCTATGAAATGATTAAAGTAAATTTAATAAGCTTTCAAATGACACTTCGCACAACCAGATTGACCTCATAGGTGCGCTACAATTGAAGAAAAACTAAAACCGTCGGCGGCCATCTTTATGACGTCACTGCTACCCCCTCCACCACTTTTGAATTATACAACAAGCAGTTTCGTGATCAGGAGAGTACCCCAAACACAGCCATATTGTAGGTATATACAGAACTTACATACGAGATTTTTTTTTTCTTGTCCTGGCCCCTACACTATTACTGTACGTACTGATCTGCATTCTGGCCTTTGGGTAAAACTAAATAAAATAGTATCGTTTTGGAGAAAAATTATTTCAAATGTGGGGAGAAATAGAAAATCGCATCTGGCAACCCTGAAAAGAGTAAAGCCTTAGTCATACTACAACGGCGCGGAGACGGACGGAGGACGGACGGAGACGGGACGGCAACGGACGGAGACGGGACGGCAACGGACGGAGCACGGGCACGGACGGAGGACGGACGGAGACGGGACGGCAACGGACGGAGGACGGACGGAGACGGGACGGCAACGGACGGGCGCGGGCGGAGGACGGGCGGGCACGACGCGAAACCGACACCCAGTGTTGCCAGACGTACTCTAATTATCGAATTTTAACGGTAATTTCATACCCCGTACGGTAGGACAGTCAGTACCCGGCAAACAGGCTTGAAAAATGCGGAAGAGTGCGGCAGCAGTTGAAAATGTATGGAGATATTTCTACTGCTGATTTGACTTTCGAAAATCACTCTCCTGGAGTATGATTTTTTTAATGTTAAATCAGCAATAGAAAGATGCACGTCTCCATAGTAGGTACCTAACTGCCTCCGTGGTCTAGTGGTTAAGAGCATTGGCTCTCGATACGGAGGTCGTGGGTTCGGATCCCACGGGCGACACCTAGTGATATGTCACTTTGTGCGTTTTTCCCTAGTTGGTTAGGACATTGCAGGCTGAATCACCTGATTGTCCGAAAAGAAAAATGATTCCGTGCTTCGGATGGCACGCTAAGCCGTTGGTCCCGGCTACTATCTCTGGTGGTAGTAGTCGTTACATAAAAACCACGTCAGAGGCCGTCAGGCGGTCTGAAAAAACCTGGAAAAAACTCTGACACCAGGGCCTGCCCACAAGAAAAGAAGACGATAAGAAGAAGACATAATATTAAATTTTTCAACTGCTGATTTCAAAGAGTTTCTATGAGTTTCAAAAATCGCACTCCTGGGAAGAAGAACAAGACACAAATCGCGCAAGAACTACCTTATATTATAGAGACTCAGGAGGTATAGGTACAGAGTGTACATTTAAATGCGCTATTACAGGGGTGCTTCAGATAATCAAACTGAACAACGTTCACTATGATCTAAGTTAAAAAAAAACAAAGATTTTGTTTTTCAACCGATTGATTCCAAAATCGATAACTGAGGGTCCGCGACCGCGTGGACTCTGAACACGAATCCGATGTCAGATTTGAGAAAAGTGACCGCCATCTTGAACTTTTTTGTTTCTCAACCGATTGCTTCCAAAATCGATATCTGATGGTCCGCGTGGACTCTAAACACGAATCCGATGTCAGATTTGAGAAAAGTGGCCGCCATCTTGAACTTTTTTGTTTCTCAACCGATTGCTTCCAAAATCGATATCTAGGGGTCCGCGTGGACTCCAAACACGAATCCGATGTCAGATTTGAGAAAAGTGGCCGCCATCTTGAAATTTTTTGTTTCTCAACCGATTGCTTCCAAAATCGATATCAGTCTGATGGTCCGCGTGGACTCTAAACACGAATCCGATGTCAGATTTGAGAAAAGTGGCCGCCATCTTGAACTTTTTTGTTTCTCAACCGATTGCTTCCAAAATCGATATCCGGGGGTCCGCGTAGACTCCGAACACGAATCCGATGTCAGATTTGAGAAAAGTGGCCGCCATCTTGAACTTTTTTGTTTCTTAACCGATTGCTTCCAAAATCGATATCCGGGGGTCCGCGTGGACTCCGAACACGAATCCGATGTCAGATTTGAGAAAAGTGGCCGCCATCTTGAACTTTTTTGTTTCTTAACCGATTGCTTCCAAAATCGATATCCGGGGGTCCGCGTGGAGTCTGAACACGAATCTGATGTCAGATTTGAGAAAAGTGGCCGCCATCTTGAACTTTTTTGTTTCTCAACCGATTGCTTCCAAAATCGATATCTGGGGGTCCGCGTGGACTCCCAACACTAATCCGATGTCAGATTTGAGAAAAGTGGCCGCCATCTTGAACTTTTTTGTTTCTTAACCGATTGCTTCCAAAATCGATATCCGGGGGTCCGCGTGGACTCCGAACACGAATCCGATGTCAGATTTGAGAAAAGTGGCCGCCATCTTGAACTTTTTTGTTTCTCAACCGATTGCTTCCAAAACCGATATCTGGGGGTCCGCGTGGACTCCGAACACGAATCCGATGTCAGATTTGAGAAAAGTGGCCGCCATCTTGAACTTTTTTGTTTCTCAACCGATTGCTTCCAAAATCGATATCTGAGGGTCCGCGTGGACTCCAAACACGAATCCGATGTCAGATTTGAGACAAGTAGCCGCCATCTTGAACTTTTTTGTTTCTCAACCGATTGCTTCCAAAATCGATATCTGAGGGTCCGCGTGGATTCCAAACAGGAATCTGATGTCAGATTTGAGAAAAGTGGCCGCCATCTTGAACTTTTTTGTTTCTCAACCGATTGCTTCCAAAATCGATATCTGGGGATCTGCGTGGACTCCACACACGAATCCGATGTCAGATTTGAGAAAAGTGGCCGCCATCTTGAATTTTTTTTGTTTCTCAACCGATTGCTTCCAAAATCGATATCTGGGGGTCCGCGTGGACTCCCAACACGAATCCGATGTCAGATTTGAGAAAAGTGGCCGCCATCTTGAACTTTTTTGTTCCTTAACCGATTGCTTCCAAAATCGATATCTGGGGATCTGCGCGGACTCCCAACACGAATCCGATGTCAGATTTGAGAAAAGTGGCCGCCATCTTGAACTTTTTTGTTTCTTAACCGATTGCTTCCAAAATCTATATGCGGGGGTCCGCGTGGACTCCGAACACGAATCCGATGTCAGATTTGAGAAAAGTGGCCGCCATCTTGAACTTTTTTGTTTCTCAACCGATTGCTTCCAAAATCGATATCTGGGGGTCCGCGTGGACTCCCAACACGAATCCGATGTCAAATTTGAGAAAAGTGGCCGCCATCTTGAACTTTTTTGTTTCTCAACCGATTGCTTCCAAAATCTATATGCGGGGGTCCGCGTGGACTCCGAACACGAATCCGATGTCAGATTTGAGAAAAGTGGCCGCCATCTTGAACTTTTTTGTTTCTCAACCGATTGCTTCCAAAATCGATAACTGACTTACTGATAACTTCTCAAATCTGACATCAGATTCGTGTTCGGATTCCACGCGGATCCTCAGGTATCGATTTTGGAAGCAATCGGTTGCGAAACAAAAAAGTTCAAGATGGCGGCCACTTTTCTCAAATCTGACATCGGATTCGTGTTGGGAGTCCGCGCAGATCCCCAGATATCGATTTTGGAAGCAATCGGTAAAGGAACAAAAAAGTTCAAGATGGCGGCCACTTTTCTCAAATCTGACATCGGATTCGTGTTCGGAGTCCACGCGGACCCCTAGATATCGATTTTGGAAGCAATCGGTTGAGAAACAAAAAAGTTCAAGATGGCGGCCACTTTTCTCAAATCTGACATCGGATTCGTGTTCGGAGTCCACGCGGACCCCCGGATATCGATTTTGGAAGCAATCGGTTAAGAAACAAAAAAGTTCAAGATGGCGGCCACTTTTCTCAAATCTGACATCAGATTCGTGTTCAGACTCCACGCGGACCCCCGGATATCGATTTTGGAAGCAATCGGTTGAGAAACAAAAAAGTTCAAGATGGCGGCCACTTTTCTCAAATCTGACATCGGATTCGTGTTCGGAGTCTACGCGGACCCCCGGATATCGATTTTGGAAGCAATCGGTTGAGAAACAAAAAAGTTCAAGATGGCGGCCACTTTTCTCAAATTTGACATCGGATTCGTGTTGGGAGTCCACGCGGACCCCCAGATATCGATTTTGGAAGCAATCGGTTGAGAAACAAAAAAGTTCAAGATGGCGGCCACTTTTCTCAAATCTGACATCGGATTCGTGTTCGGAGTCCACGCGGACCCCCGCATATAGATTTTGGAAGCAATCGGTTGAGAAACAAAAAAGTTCAAGATGGCGGCCACTTTTCTCAAATCTGACATCGGATTCGTGTTGGGAGTCCGCGCAGATCCCCAGATATCGATTTTGGAAGCAATCGGTTAAGGAACAAAAAAGTTCAAGATGGCGGCCACTTTTCTCAAATCTGACATCGGATTCGTGTTCGGAGTCCACGCGGACCCCTAGATATCGATTTTGGAAGCAATCGGTTGAGAAACAAAAAAGTTCAAGATGGCGGCCACTTTTCTCAAATCTGACATCGGATTCGTGTTCGGAGTCCACGCGGACCCCGCGATATCGATTTTGGAAGCAATCGGTTAAGAAACAAAAAAGTTCAAGATGGCGGCCACTTTTCTCAAATCTGACATCGGATTAGTGTTGGGAGTCCACGCGGACCCCCAGATATCGATTTTGGAAGCAATCGGTTGAGAAACAAAAAAGTTCAAGATGGCGGCCACTTTTCTCAAATCTGACATCGGATTCGTGTTCGGAGTCCACGCGGACCCCGGGATATCGATTTTGGAAGCAATCGGTTAAGAAACAAAAAAGTTCAAGATGGCGGCCACTTTTCTCAAATCTGACATCGGATTAGTGTTGGGAGTCCACGCGGACCCCCAGATATCGATTTTGGAAGCAATCGGTTGAGAAACAAAAAAGTTCAAGATGGCGGCCACTTTTCTCAAATCTGACATCAGATTCGTGTTCAGACTCCACGCGGACCCCCGGATATCGATTTTGGAAGCAATCGGTTAAGAAACAAAAAAGTTCAAGATGGCGGCCACTTTTCTCAAATCTGACATCGGATTCGTGTTCGGAGTCCACGCGGACCCCCGGATATCGATTTTGGAAGCAATCGGTTAAGAAACAAAAAAGTTCAAGATGGCGGCCACTTTTCTCAAATCTGACATCGGATTCGTGTTCGGAGTCCACGCGGACCCCCAGATATCGATTTTGGAAGCAATCGGTTAAGAAACAAAAAAGTTCAAGATGGCGGCCACTTTTCTCAAATCTGACATCGGATTCGTGTTGGGAGTCCACGCGGACCCCCAGATATCGATTTTGGAAGCAATCGGTTGAGAAACAAAAATGTTCAAGATGGCGGCCTTTTTTCTCAAATCTGACATCGGATTCGTGTTCGGAGTCCACGCGGACCCCCGGATATCGATTTTGGAGGCAATCGGTTGAAAAACAAAGAAGTTACTGAGTACTACTACAAACGGGTACTGTTATGTAACTCGCTTCCGCGCCATCTATCGAGCCATTTTGAACTGTCACCTCCACCATATCAAATTCTTTTCACCATAAAATTTTCCTCGATTTTTCGAGATCAACTATTGGCAACACCGCACGGGCGGAGGACGGACGGAGACGGGACGGCAACGGACGGAGACGGGACGGCAACGGACGGAGCACGGGCGGTGGACGGACGGAGACGGGACGGCGACGGACGGAGACGGGACGGCGACGGACGGAGACGGGACGGCGACGGACGGAGACGGGACGGCAACGGACGGAGCACGGAGGCCGTTGGCCGTCAAAGGATTTTATACTCTCCTACTATGTAAATAAGGTTCATTTTTCATTGCCCTCGCTGGCTCCGTCCCGTCCCGTGCCCGTCCCGTCCCGTCAAATATGAATAGAGCTTAAGGAAAGAAAACCGAAAGCAAAACGATCGGAGTAGCTTGCTACATATCAGTAATCTGTGGATCGGAGCAGGCCTATGACAGCTTAGTTCCATTGTTTCCGTTGTGGCGCTGTTTCCCATCGTCCTCATTGGACGATGATACATTGTATCATCGTCCAATGAGGACGAGATACAACGCCATATTGAACTTACAACAACAGCAGCCTCATGCCGTGTTGTTGCGTCAGAAGCTTATATCTTGTGATTTTCCTGGTATTTTAGCTTGAGTTTAGAATCCTTGAGAAGCCTCAATTCTTCTCCGTCGTATGACATAATAATATCGTTGAATAGTTTGTTCCTTGGTCAAATATCCCTATTTTTGCATCCTGGAATCAGTGTATACATATGTGGCGTTCGGTTAGGACCTACTTCGTCTTGTCTATTGGAGTTTTGCTCTATAGTTACTTCTGTCATATTAATTATGATCTTGTTTTGTTATTCCTTGTGACGGACGAATCCTAAGAGATAATTTTATCATTGTTGTATTTCCTGAATAAATGCATTTAAAGATACTGATCAGAGTTCGTCATTAACGGCAAGATTAACGACACCAAAGTGGTGACCCTCGACATAGAACATAGCAGCTTCCAAACAGCGGTAGGGTAGAGCACCCACTCCTAGTACCGGGCCGTTCTCGACCAGGTCGAGTCCCTGGCTCCCTCTCGCAGCCATTACATCTGGACTGTCCTGATTTACTGATCTAGTGCGGCTGCACCTACGACGAAATTTAACCAAGAAACGTCCGGGGCTGAAACAAACTTTGCTAAAACTCGCCGGGCCGCGAACAACGCGAACTCTCACACACCGACACAGCGAGTGCGGGTTGTCGAAGCCGCCTTATGAGCATTACCTACACTAACCCGGAGGAGTGCGTGAGTCGAAGTGAAAGTTTTTATATTATGAACATTTTCCTTATTTCTCTTTTTAAGTACGTAGCCAAATACCCTACTGTTTTTATAACAATATTTGTTGTAGCTCTAATTTGTGTCGTACTATATCATCGGCTGTAGTTTTTTTTTTTAAATTACCTTGTTATTATCATAAGAGTTTTTTATTAAAATGGATGAATTCAAAGATGCCACTCCCCCACAGACAAGCGCAGGGAACACCCCTGTAGCCTATCATTTGGCACCAACGGGCATGGTTCATGGAGTCGCTGTCAAACTTCCTCCATTTTGGCCTGACCGTCCGGCGGTGTGGTTCGCCCAAGTAGAGGCAAATTTCGAAATAGCTAACATTACTGCTGACCATACCAAATATAATTACATCGTAAGTAAACTTACCGACGGCCAGGCTGCAAACATAGAGGACATTCTAGCCAACCCTCCAAAGGACAGAATGTACGATTTCCTGAAGGCCGAATTGATCCGCAGGCTCTCCGTATCGGAGGAGCAGCGGCTAAACAAATTATTGGGTGACGAAGAACTGGGAGAACGTAAGCCGTCGCAGTTCCTGCGTCACCTGCGTTCTTTGGCCGGTCCTAGTCTTCGCAGCGAAGTTATTTTGCGACAATTATGGATGCGGAGAATACCACAGCACATACAAGCCATACTTACTGTCCAGTCAGAACTACCTTTAGATAGCGTCGCCGCATTAGCGGACCGCATCATCGAGGTCTCACCAGGCCAGCCTTCTATTTGCGCCGCCGGCACATCTTCCTCGGATGCCTCCTTTCAAGCCATCACTCGCCGTTTAGAAGAGCTATCTTGTCAGGTAGCTGCACTGCAGAGTAGCCGTGGTAGGCATAACGACCGTGAGGCCTATCGTTCGCGATCTCGTTCTCGCTCCGAGCCCCGCTCTCGTTCTCGCTCCGAGTCCCGCGCTGACCTCTGCTGGTACCACCGGAAATTTGGGGAAAAGGCTCAGCATTGCACGACGCCTTGCAAATGGACCGGAAAGAAACCGGAAAACCCAGCGGGGAGTCAGTAACGGCGACCTCTGACTGTTCCCCACATAACACAGCTGGTCGCCGCATATTCGTAACCGACGTCAATACCAAGCGACGGTTTTTAATAGACACCGGATCTGACATATGTTGTTATCCGAAGAGCGCCGTGTCTGGCCTTCCCAAATCGGCAGATTTTAGCCTCAAGGCAGCTAACGGGAGTGATATTCAAACGTACGGCACGCTATGCCTTGCCTTAAATTTAGGTCTCCGCCGAGACTTTCGCTGGAATTTCACTATAGCAGATGTCAGTGTTCCAATCATAGGATCAGATTTTTTGGCCCATTACAATCTGCTACCCGACTGTGCACGCAGTCGGTTAGTAGATGGGAAGACGGGTCTAGTCAATCATGCAGAGGCAGCTCCTTCTGAGCAGCCTAGCGTCAAGGCAGTGTTAAACCCGGAATACGATTCTCCGTTTACCAAAATTCTGTTGGAATTTCCGGAGATCACTCGACCCCCCGGGCTACCACGCGTAGTTAAACACGATACACTCCATTTCATAAAAACAACGAGTGGACCGCCGGTCATATCTCGGCCACGTCGCCTTGCCCCTGAGAAGCTTCGCATCGCACAGCAGGAATTTTCCGATATGCTACTTGCAGGTACAGCCCGACCTTCCGACAGCCCTTGGTCATCGCCGTTGCACCTAGTTCCGAAGAAAGACTTAACCTGGAGACCATGTGGCGATTATCGCGCGTTAAATACTCGTACCATTCCGGATCGTTATCCAGTGAGACATATCGGAGATTTTGCTCATAGCCTTGTAGGTGCTACCATTTTTAGTACAATTGACCTCGTCAAAGCTTATCAGCAAATCCCAGTTTTTCCGGACGACGTTTGTAAGACAGCTATAACCACCCCGTTTGGCCTCTTCGAATTCCCATTTATGACCTTTGGGCTTCGAAACGCCGGCCAGACCTTCCAACGGTTTATAGATGAGGTCACGCGAGGTTTGAATTTTTGTTTCCCATACGTTGATGACATCCTCGTCTACTCACGGGACGCCACGCAACACGCAGAGCACTTACGAAAACTTTTTAAACGCCTATCTGAGTACGGCATTGTGGTGAATCGCAAAAAGTGCGTGTTTGGCGTGGAAGAAGTTACATTTTTGGGATATCGCATCTCTGCGGCAGGAACCAAACCACCATCAGAGCGTATTGAGGCGATCAGGGATTTCCCACTACCTAAAACAGCACAAGGACTTCGTCGGTTTATGGGGATGATAAACTATTATAGACGTTTCTTACCCAGGGCTGCCGAACACCAAGCTCCCTTGATCGACGTCCTTGCAAACGCACAGCTAAAAGGAGCCAAACCAGTACCATGGACGCCGGAGTTAGAACAGGCATTCGTCCGATGTAAAGAGAGTCTTTCGCAAGTCACTTTACTTGCACATCCGGTACCTGATGCACCACTGGGCCTTTTCACTGACGCATCCAGCACACATATCGGAGCAGCCCTACAGCAGAAAGTATCTGGCGGTTGGCAACCATTAGCCTTTTTCAGCAAGAAACTGCCCGCTCGTCAGACGTTATGGCCAGCATATTATAGGGAGCTGTTGGGAGTATACGAGGCGGTCCAGCATTTCCGGCATATATTGGAGGCACAACATGCCACCATATATACGGATCATAAGCCTCTTATTTATGCTTTCTCCCAGCGGCGTGAAAAGCTTCCCCCTTCTCAGCTTAATCAGCTATCCTTCATTTCACAGTTCACAACAGATATTGTTCACATAAAAGGGATCGATAACGTGGTTGCAGACACGATGTCCAGGGTCGAAGCAATACAGCTCTATGAGGACTTTGAGGAGCTGGCACGATCCCAACAACTGGATGATGAGCTGGTCCTGCTAATGGCTGATTCTAACGGTACGGCCTTGGCGCTCAAAAAGGTTGCAGTGCCAGGATCCACCGTCACTGTTATTTGCGACACCTCTACGGGCAAGCCACGTCCCTATTTGACACCACCCTTTAGAAAATCCGTATTTGAAAAATTGCATAATCTTAGCCATCCTGGAGTGCGTGCTACTCTTCGCCTGGTGTCAGATCGCTTCGTCTGGCCTGGCATGAGGAAGGATTGCCAGATGTGGGCAAGCACGTGTATTCCTTGCCAACGCAACAAAGTCACCAGACACATTAATGCTCCGCTCGGGCATTTCGCAAATCCATCTGCAAGATTTCATCACGTGCACATTGACATTATCGGTCCGCTTCCTACGAACAAAGGTTACAATTTTTGCCTGACCGCCGTTGACCGTTTCTCGAGGTGGCCAGAGGTGTGGCCTATGTCTTCGGCTACAGCAGATGATGTGGCGGACACATTTGTCAACGGATGGATCGCTCGATTTGGCGTTCCATTAACCGTTACAACCGATCAGGGCCGTCAGTTTGAGTCCAACCTTTTCGGTCGCTTAATGTCGATCTGCGGCACTCAAAGAATTCGGACTACCAGCTATCACCCGGCGGCTAATGGCATGGTAGAGCGATTACATCGCCATTTAAAGGCAGCATTGATGTGCCATGGCAATTCGTGGATCAGCGCTTTGCCGATTGTTCTTCTGGGTATTCGGACATCGTTAAAAGAAGATATTAAGGCATCTGCCGCGGAGATGATTTACGGTGAGCCGCTGCGTCTTCCAGGCGAATTTTTCACGGGGCCGGGTTCGTTTCAATTAGAAGACCCCTCCGACTTTGTCACCCGGTTTCGCTCAAAAATGGCTAAATTGAGACCAACGTCTGGGTCACGGCATACCAATCCTAGCGCCTTTATTTTTAAGGACTGGCCTTCGGCGACGCATGCCTTTTTAAGGGACGATACGGTACGTCGGTCATTGCAGTCACCTTACAGCGGCCCGCACAGGATCGTATGTAGGGCAGACAAGACGGTCACTCTGAAGATCAAAGGCAAGGATGTAGCAGTAAGCATTGACCGAGTTAAACCAGCACATCTTGAGTCAACCACACCGTCGGCAACTACATCTCCTGCCTCTCCAGATGTGTCGCAGCCTCATTCCCATCCCTCATCCATCCCATTAAAACCCATTCCAGAGCCTGCTCCCGTAGTGACCAGGTCAGGCCGAAGAGTACGGTTCAAGCAGGTGATCGATATGTAAACCACCTAGGTCCTCATTTATCTTTTCCCCGGTTTCTCCTTCTCCGTGGGGGGGTGGTGTGGCGTTCGGTTAGGACCTACTTCGTCTTGTCTATTGGAGTTTTGCTCTATAGTTACTTCTGTCATATTAATTATGATCTTGTTTTGTTATTCCTTGTGACGGACGAATCCTAAGAGATAATTTTATCATTGTTGTATTTCCTGAATAAATGCATTTAAAGATACTGATCAGAGTTCGTCATTAACGGCAAGATTAACGACACCAAACATACCTATAACTACAAGTTCTATATACATTAGTTTGACGACAGAACGCCACAACGGAAACAATGGAACTAAGTGCAAATTTCACTGTCGCATCTGTAGCTTGCTACATATCAGTAATCTGTGGATCGGAGGTTCTTTGGTTCTTTTCACAGACTATTTTTTTGTGAAAATATTTTGTTTGTGCTCTCATTTGCGTGCTTTTAATTTATTTTACAAGCGAATTAATATACTGTGAAGTGCTAGTGTGTATAGCAGGTAAGCTATTTGTTTTATTTATTGCCAAGACTTGGTTTGAAAACAGATCGATGATTTGTTGCGCCATTCGTCAGGCATTATTTTCAAGGCTGTTTTCCATTTTCTGGATAGATTTTGTTTGTGCTCTCATTTGCGTGCTTTTAGTTTATTTTACAAGCGAATTAATATACTGTGAAGTGCTAGTGTGTATAGCAGGTAAGCTATTTGTTTTATTTATTGCCAAGACTTGGTTTGAAAACAGATCGATGATTTGTTGCGCCATTCGTCAGGCATTATTTTCAAGGCTGTTTTCCATTTTCTGGATAGCAAACAGATTTTGCAGTCAAAAAGATACATTTTCAACGTACAATTTAATTTCATGCCTTGCTTACTGTCCCGTTTAATAACATTAAAATTTATTTTGCATGGATTGCATTCCATTGCATCACAGCCATCACAGTAATATTAGAGTACCATTACCGCAAACTCATTCTTTACTATTTGTGGCTATTATTTAACCACAATATCATCATCGTCCGAAAACGTCCACTGCTAGACAGGCCACAATATAAAACATTTATATTTTTATATTTATATTTAAAAAAAAATGAAATTTCTTAAGTCATATACGGACCTTATTTTATTTTATGTTCCATTAAAACAGTAACGTACAGTCGGCCGCAATAAGTTATATACACTTTAGTACTATACGTACGACGTAGAACAAAAGTGTATACAACTTATTGCAGCCGACTGTACATACGTAAATACGATTTTTTAAACATAATTGAGTTAAATATTAATTCGGAATCAGAATACTGAGTTGATTCCGAATCAATAACTTAGTGTTGAAACGATTATCACTTAGCGATTATGATTTAGATTAATATCCCAAATAATAGTCAATTACGATGATTTCAAACTCATACTGAGTACACTAGGTTTTTTCAAATAAAGCATATTTTTAAAGTTAGTGAAGGTATGTATTCAATTTATACTTAGACTAATTATATCGGGAAGCGTAACCACGTGTCATTCTACTAACAAACTTTCTGCCACTTTTTGCGGGGGGCGAAGTAACATGTTATCCGCAACTTTGGATTTTATTCCCTATGACTTTAGATTCTAATTTTGAATGTTCAAAATCATGAAAAATAGTCTCGTGTAAACCCCAAATGTTCTAAGTTCGAAATTATTGTTTCGCAATAATAGGCTGTCTAGTTTAGTGATAAGTTATAAAATTGAATGTTGAATGTGCATGATCATTGCTCTTATACCGTGGCAGAGGGGAAATGCTACCGCAAGGCCGGTCCGGATATAATTAGTCTTAAGAATTTATAATTAACGAAAACCTGCAAATGAAGCTAAACTATTATAAAACTGTAACAGAAATGTGTCTGTACATTGAAGATATTTACAAAAAAGAAATTACGACATGGTTTTTACCTGTCCCTGATTCCAAATCACCACTCCAATTCATTCAGATCACCAATTTTTGGATTTTTTGTCTGTCTGTTTGTTTGGTTGTTTGTTTGTTCGAGTATCACGCAAAAACTACTGAACCGATTTTGATGAAACTTTTTTGTTTGATAGCTTATCATCTGACTTAAAATCTGGTGTATAATTTATGTAAAAGCTTGTATTGTATAAAAACATACATTATCAGTTTAAAATAACAATGTGCATGACCTCGCTCGCAAATGTGACGTCACTCAATCACACGAACTTCACTCAAGCCATTCAAATGATTGTTTCCTTTGCATAGAGTCTACATTCCTTTATCAACCGAGTGAAGTTATCAAACGGACCTTCAAGGTCATGCCCATTGTTATTTTAAATTGATAGTATTTTTGTAAGTTGTTCAATCTCAGTATTCTCAGTCTGTTTCTTTCTTTTTGTTTTTATTTAAAAATAAATTGGTACCTTTGTTTTGGTTCAACTAATTGGTTCTCTTTATACGTTTTGGTGCTCTTTTTGTTCGGATACTTTTGTGCGCAGACCCGTCATCCAGTAGTTAGTAAGTCAGTGTTCTAGATTTTTCTATTTGAATTTTCAATCTTTATGGAGCCAAGGTATAACATGTAATGTTTTGTTACAGATAACCAATTCGCGCGTAAGTCCGGTGTAATCTTTAAAAACGGCTACCGACAAAATTAACGATAAAGAGCAGCCGAATTACAACACAATGTGTATGTATAACTTCTTTTATTTATTACTAAATCTATTTTTTTTTCTGCAGACCTTACCTTTGGGATAATGTGGCAGAACGCAGGCATTTACCCGGGAGGTCTCTTGAACAGAATTTTTTATATGTTTTATTCTAGAGCATTGTTTTTTTACTATCTTTTTCTCTAAAAAGTCTGGTTCTAAATAATGGAGTATAATATTATTCGGAACCAGTCTTCTTCCCTAAATAGTTTCTGGTTTGTTTATTTAGTTTAAAAATGTTTTGTACAATACATATAATCAATACTATAATACCCTTACCATTTATATATACTTTGCTATTACTAAGCCTATGTTGTCTGTCCGTCTGTTTGTCCATCCTACCTATTTAGGGCTGTAACTTTTGATTCGTAACAGCTAGATAGTTGCAATTTTCACAGAATATGTGGCATTACGGCGGATTTTTATTATTTGTTAACAACAAATAATAAAAATGACAAAAAGTTAAAAATTTACGTTCTCAACAAAAAACTAGTTTTTATCAACGTTTTTTTCTTCACGCTCTGTCATCAAAACGGTAATACATACAAGCGTCAAACTTGGTGTGATTATAGAACAAACTCTACAGTATAACAACAAATAATAAAAACTGGCCAAGTGTGAGTCAGTCTCGCGCTAAAGGTCACGGAGAAAAAAAGTTTTTTTCTATGTTAATTTGTTGTGTTCTGTGGTGGTGTGGTACGGAACCCTCGGTGCGCGGGTAGCCCGACTCGCACTTGACTGGTTTTTTTAATTCATGTAGGCAAATACCATATCAATCTGATTTTAATCGGTACAGAAAACCACAATAATAATTATTATTATTATTTATTTATTTAACAAATGTATAAGGTACGAAACAATGCTCTAGAAGCTAATATTTCAGTAGATAATAAAAGACTATTACTAAACAAAAGTAATTTCCATTGTCTATGGTAAATAATGTAATATTAGTGCGGTAGGTAGGTTAGGTGCATTTCTGAGTATCCTATGTCGCATCTCTCTATACTACATAATCAACATATTACGTAGTGATTGCGTTTGGTTGGGCTGCGTTCAGAACGTTTTTGTGCAGTTGTTTTTTCAACTCGCTCTAAGGTACGGAACGGCCAGGGCGTTTTTTCAACTCGCCATAAGGTAACGAACGATCATGGTTGTTTTATAACCTCAAATTTTGACATTGACGGTAAAATGGGCTTCCAGGGCTTCCATCATTTCCAAATACAATAAAAAACTCTTCTTCCATGTTAGCGGATCAACAAAAAAAGGAACTTTTAATTCAAAACGAGCGAAAAGTCATGTAACCACAGATAATCAACTCAGGTAAATTGACGACCCGGTTGGTGTAATGGTTACCACGCCGGACTGCCAAACCAGGGTCCTGGGTTCGAATCCCGGTTCGGTCATGAATGTTTATATGTTTGTGCCGTTGTTGTATGGTTTCCATAATAAACAGCCTATAAATAGTGCTTTCTTAGGATCATTACAATATATGTGCCTGTGAGCGTTAAAAAAAAAAAAAATCCAAACATCAGAATGTTTTTCAATCAAATTAGGCGGTTAAAAGTTGCAACCCGTCAGAGGTTCGGAACGGTTGAGTTGTGACAACCGAGTTGCAAAGAGCGTTTTTTCACCACAACGGGTGTAGGTTCTGAACGCAGGGTTGAGAGGGTGTCAGTGGGAAAAAAAATGTATTTATACTACTATTTTATTATTATGCAGCCACATACTTCGGATGTCTAATCCAAACACGCTGCTTGAAACATCTGGCTAGATAGAAAAAGCGCATATTATGATGTTTTCAGTGATGAAGATTGATGAGTTAGGAAGTACAGATTTATATTTCCGTGTCTTATTTTTCTATCTAGTGTCACATTACGCCAATATTTCTCTATGTAAATCATAATATCTAAATGTTCACTCATGATTTGACTGCACTGAATTAGAATAACAAGTACAAAAAATTCTGGACACATCTTTAATGGTCTTTTATTATTCATTGGTATAATTATAAGACATTGCACCTAGCACTCTCTCAATGTTTGCCTGACACATATTTGTACAAAACGCATACTACTTGCACAATATAATCCACCTTGATTAAAGAGAAATGCTATCAACTTTATTCCTCGAAGGGAAGTCCGATATATTCTATACCTACAGGCTGTAAACTACATATTTTAGGAGCTGCATCAGACCATCATAAAGAAATCAGGTGTTCTACAGGGTGTAACAAAACACCCTAGTAATACGTAAGGGGGTGCTTCAGACCATCAATCTGAACAACTTTCACTATGGAGCCAACATCGAGAAAAAATTAAAAAAATCTGCCGTCCCATACATTTGAGTCAAGACGGTACTACAGTTTTGTATGAAAGAGCGGATTTTTTTTCGCGATTTCGATGTTGGCTTCATAGTGAAAGTTGTTCAGTTTGATGGTCTGAAGCACCCCCTTAAGTATTATTAGGGTGTTCTATTACACCCTGTATACATTTGGATCGAGTAGCCATTTGTACACTTCATTCGACACTCATTCATGTATGTTAGGTAGGTTTAACGACTCATACATTGCATGTAGGTTTAGATTCGGTTCTTGAGTTACGTGAAGCGAACAGCCTCGGTCTTTTCATTCATTAGAGATTTAGCTAAGAAGGCCTCTTCTGAATGTCAACTCAACACAGATTTGCCTTTTAAATTACATTCGATAATATCTCACTCGCATAATGATGTGTTTCACAAGACCAAATTTACATATACACACAAGCAACACTTTGCGGTCGCAGAGGGTCGCGCGAGCCACGGCGACCGTAAAGTCTAAGAGCGCGACCCACGGCGACCGTAAAGTCTAAGAGCGCGACCCTCTGCGACCCACGGCGACGGTGTCGCTCGTCTGTAAGAGCCCTAAGTCACAGTGTAAATAACTTAAGAGATAGGATATTTTTAAACAGATACTAAGTTTTTAACAAACACGATGCGTCATATCAAGGGTCAAAGACCACAGGTCGCCAACCAAAGACCTCAATATTGTTTCTGCCTATGAAAGTCACGGGTCTTTCCCAGTGGGATGCGCAAAGACTAGGGCGTGCTATTTACTGTGATATCGCATTTCAAATTCAACGATAATTAAACCGAATGAAATCAATAAAGGTCTGCCTGGTGTAAATTATCAATAATGTAAACATGAGCTCTCATTCTCATTCAGCTTACACGGGAAAAATATCAGAGGATCTCACTGAAAAATTGTTGTTATATGTTGACTTTGACTTCACTAAATCTATAACAAAGGTAACCTACATAAGCCAGAAAGATACGATCTGTTTACCTAAATTGAAGTAACGCACACACCCACAGTCCACTCATCATGCATCAAAGTGTCGGTAAAAATCCTTGATCATGATCACTGATCAGTGACGCAGGGGGCAACAAATAAATGAAAGAACAACAGAATCTGGTATTTAGTCTGAGGAATATGAATATTTGTACCCGAGTCTTAGATGTTTGAATCTAAACTATTATAAAACTGTAACAGAAATTTGTCTGTACATTGAAGATATTTACAAAAAAACAATTACGATATGGTTTTTAGATGTCCCTGATTCCAAATCACCAATTTTTGGATTTTTTGTCTGTCTGTTTGTTTGTTTGTTTGTTTGTTCGTTTGTTTGTTTGTTTGGGTGTTTGTTTGTTCGAGTATCACGCAAAAACTACTGAACCGATTTTGATGAAACTTTTTTTGTTTGATAGCTCATCATCTGACTTAAAATCTGGTATATAATTTATGCGGACGAAGTCGCGGGTAAAAGCTCGTCTTTTATATAGGTATTGTAATATCGATGTCTAGTCAGCATGCATCAGCATAGCATCAGCATATGCTCACGACTATATTCCCCGAGGGGGTAGTCAGAGATATTCTGAAACCTCAGAACATCCACGTTTCACTAGTAGTACCGAAACTCTGCCCAGTGTGACGGGGTGTGAGCCCGTCGCCACTTGTAATGGACAGTGGGTACAATACATGCCTCGAAATTGAAGCATGCAGGCTTATACTTTGATGTCTAGTCATCAAAGTATAAGCCAAGTACAAGCCACAATTTTGCTACTTTAAATGGGACTAGATAATCTGTGTGGCAATTCAGTTTTTTACTGAAATATGATCGACGAAACCGACCAACAGCCCATCAAAATAAAAAATTCTGGATCCGTTGATCGTGTTCGTGTTATTGAGGCGTTAGCATATTCTATGGCGTTAGCTCCATTCCATGACCTTAATATTCCATGCTATTATTATTTGTGGGGTTTTGGGCCTTGACAGGCTTGCTAAGCCTGTGCCACGTAGACCATCGCTGGTCCTTTGTGACCTTAATATTAACTCTAGCGCTACTTTAATTTCTTCTGTCAACTCGATGATAAAGTTTTTGAGTTTGATTTGCCATCGTGGTGAAGAGAATTTCAGATCAGCGTTAGAACCGTGTTCATTGCCCAGGGTGCGCCCAACATTACGGGGGTTAGTGCGTCACTTGCAGGCTCTATAAGTTACCTCGAAAGCCAACGCTTCGATTATCTCTTTATAGAAAACTCATCATCGATGCTACACCTCATTAATTAATGGTACGATACGTCGAACCATTGGCTTTCTATTTGATTGTAAATAATACTTTAACTTAAACAATAAAAGAAAATCGATAATGAGTTCATTGGATATAAGGAGACGCTTCACAACTGTCTAGCACATTCACTCATTTTCTAATTGCGTAATAATGTGGGCCATGTGGTGTCCGTCTTTGTATATCACCCACACAGACTGGTGTCCTGTCCTAAGAGGCGACTACAATACAAACAGACATCGTCAACATCTATATGATGCCCTCACCTTGTAGCTATCCGGTAGAGTAGCTGCTTCCGACCCCACCTCTGGTTGTATCGGTTTCCCGTTCCATCAGAGCCAGGAGGGTAAGGACGAGAGAGTGCATGTGTTCAGCGCACATACTTATGCACTTGAAATATCATACGTACCTGCTATTGCTATTGTAAATTAAGCGATCGCTGTAGTCAAAGTCAGCTATGGAAAAATAAATAATCTGTGGGATTTTCGTCTGAATTTTCGCTTGGACACACGTTCAAACTGATGAGATGGCACAAAAAAGACAGATACAGAAGAGAGGCTCAACATAGACTAGCACGTACGAACACATGAATAGATAGATAGTACCACAGAATAAATACTAGTACTACCATAGTCCCCCTGACTGACTGCCTCCGTGGTCTAGTGGTTAAGAGCATTGGCTCTCGTAACGGAGGTCGTGGGTTCGATTCCCACGGGGGACACCTAGTGATATGTCACTTTGTGCGTTTTTCCCTAGCTGGTTAGGACATTGCAGGCTGAATCACCTGATTGTCCGAAAAGAAAAATGATTCCGTGCTTCGGATGGCACGCTAAGCCGTTGGTCCCGGCTACTATCTCTGGTGGTAATAGTCGTTACATAAAAACCACGTCAGAGGCCGTAAGGCGGTCTGAAAAAACTCTGACACCAGGGCTCTGCCCACACGATAAGAAGAAGAAGAATAGTCCCCCCCCCCCCTAACAAACTGCCCTCTCGGGGAATATAGTCGACTCGAGAGTATGCTATGCTACGCAACGACCATAGTAATGGCGGGCGTTCAACCGACTTGATCCGAGATTGCCGAACGTGCTCCTGTTTTGTCGTTTGTATAAAACCGCCCTTCTGTTCTTGTCTCTTTCGTGTCGCTGGCAAAGGCTAGTGAAAACATAAATAAGATTAGCTTGAAGCCGTATAAAATACGTATTTCAAGGCATAATATCTTGTTCATTATCGTTATTATAAACGAGCTTTTACCCGCGACTTCGTCCGCATAAATTATATACCAGATTTTAAGTCAGATGATAAGCTATCAAACAAAAAAAGTTTCATCAAAATCGGTTCAGTAGTTTTTGCGTGATACTCGAACAAACATACACCCAAACAAACAAACAAACAGACAGACAAAAAGTCCAAAAATTGGTGATTTGGAATCAGGGACATCTAAAAATCATATCGTAATCTTTTTTTTGTAAATATCTTCAATGTACAGACATACTTCTGTTACAGTTTTATAATAGTTTAGACTAGTGTTTTGCTCTGTGCCGCGGGCTTGCAGCCCGCGGTGTATGGCGGCGTCGCCGCGAATGGGGGGGAGAGGCAGTTGGACTTAATTTTCAGTGTCTGAAGAAGAAGTCGGTCAGGAAAAGGAAAAGAGGGGGAAGGGGGAGTAGTTGCAGTTAACGCATGGTTTTTTGGTTGTGGAGTTCTAAATTTTGCTGAAAAAAGGGGAAGGGAAGGTTGAGAAGGTGATCGAGAAACTTGACGTTTGGGGGTGGAGGCGCCACACCTCGTTCGGTTGGGGTTGGGGCGGGCCGTACCGCCTGGAAACCTGGTGGACCTGGTCTCCGGGGTCAGCCTGCCTGCCAAGCTCGCGCAGGCCGAGCGGGGCTCGGCCTGCGGCTCGCTTGGCGGCAGACTGACCCCGGAGACCAGGTCCACCAGGCTTCCAGGGGGGACGCTTCGGAGCTTCGCTCCTACGCGTAGCTCGGCCTTCGGCCTCGCGCTCGGCTCGGCCTGCGGCCTCGCAAAAATTACACGGGAAAAGGGAAATGGATGGTGATCACCGTGGACGCTTCGGCGCACGCGCCTACGCGTAGCTCGGCCTTCGGCCTCGCCATCGATCGCTTAGCTCGCCCTTCGGGCTCGCTAACTTGGCTCGCCCTTCGGGCTCGCATTAAGGTACTTGAACATCTCGGCCTGCGGCCTCGGTCACGCAGCTCGCCCTTCGGGCTCGCCCAAAAAAATATTTGTATGGCGACCCCCTCGAAAAATAAAGATAAAAAAAAATGGATTTCATATTTGGAATACGGGACCCCAAAAACCCCCCGATACAAATTTTCGGTCGGTTCGGAGCAACTTGAAAAATGGCCATCATCCTTTATCCGCCATCTTGGATTTTCATGACGTCATCCATATAGCTGACCTCGGTCGCTATGACATTTGTTCAAACACCCTGCACTTATCTCCTACCGGTTAAGAGATACAGGCGTTTGAAATTTGTATGGCGGCCATCTTGAATTTGGTTTTTTTTTTTTTTTTTCGTCGCCACTCAAATCTGCCCATGCTCCTCTATGACATTTGTTAAAGGTCCATACCCCCATCTGTCATGGTTTCCGCTGGCCGTTGACCACACCGAGGAGGAGTCGACCTTCGAAGGAAGTCGAAGTTTTCCCTGGGTCTCGGGGGCACCCCGAGTACGACCCCCTACTGCTTTTCCACGGTCCTGGGTGGGAACCCGGAGAACTTGATCTGTCACTGGGTCAGTGGGGAACGAGCTTTATATAGTATAACTAGTGTTTTGCTCTGTGCCGCGGGCTTGCAGCCCGCGGTGTATGGCGGCGTCGCCGCGAATGGGGGGGGGGGGGGGATTTTTTTGGACTTTAGTTTTCAGTGTCTGAAGAAGAAGTCGGTCTGGAAAAGGAAAAGAGGGGGAGGGGGGAGTAGTAGCAGTTTTACTCATGGTTTTTGGAGTAGGAGTTGTAAATTTTGCTGAAAAAAGGGGAAGGGAAGGTTGAGAAGGTGACTGAGAACCTTGACGTTTGTGGGTGGAGGCGCCACACCTCGTTCGGTTGGGGTTGGGGCGGGCCGTACCGCCTGGAAACCTGGTGGACCTGGTCTCCGGGGTCAGCCTGCCTGCCAAGCTCGCGCAGGCCGAGCGGAGCTCGGCCTGCGGCTCGCTTGGCGGCAGACTGACCCCGGAGACCAGGTCCACCAGGCTTCCAGGGGGGACGCTTCGGAGCTTCGCTCCTACGCGTAGCTCGGCCTTCGGCCTCGCGCTCGGCTCGGCCTGCGGCCTCGCAAAAATTACACGGGAAAAGGGAAATGGATGGTGATCACCTTTGACGCTTCGGCGCACGCGCCTACGCGTAGCTCGGCCTTCCGCCTCGCCATCGATCACTTAGCTCGCCCTTCGGGCTCGCTAACTTGGCTCGCCCTTCGGGCTCGCATTAAGGTACTTGAACATCTCGGCCTGCGGCCTCGGTCACGCAGCTCGCCCTTCGGGCTCGCCCAAAAAAATATTTGTATGGCGACCCCCTCGAAAAATGAAGATTAAAAAAAATGGATTTCATATTTGGAATCGGGGACCCTAAAAACCCCCGGATACAAATTTTCGGTCGGTTCGGAGCAACTTGAAAAATGGCCATCATCCTTTATCCGCCATCTTGGATTTTCATGACGTCATCCATATAGCTGACCTCGGTCGCTATGACATTTGTTCAAACACCCTGTACTTATCTCCTACCGGTTAAAAGATACAGGCGTTTGAAATTTGTATGGCGGCCATCTTGAATTCGTTTTTTTTTTTTTTTTTTCGTCGGCACTCAAATCTGCCCATGCTCCTCTATGACATTTGTTCAAGGTCCATACCCCCATCTCTCATGGTTTCCGCTGGCCGTTGACCACATCGAGGAGGAGTCGACCTTCGAAGGAAGTCGAAGTTTTCCCTGGGTCACGGAGGCACCCCGAGTACGACCCCCTACTGCTTTTCCACGCTCCTGGGGCGGAACCCGGAGAACATGATCTGTCAATCAGTGGGGATCGAGCTTTATATAGTATAACTAGTGTTTTGCTCTGTGCCGCGGGCTTGCAGCCCGCGGTGTATGGCGGCGTCGCCGCGAATGGGGAGACGTTGTTTGTGGACTTTAGTTTTCAGTGTCAGAGGAAGATGTCGGTCAGGAAAAGGAAAAGAGGGGGAGGGGGGAGTAGTAGCAGTTAACGCATGGTTTTTTGGTTGTGGAGTTTTAATTTTGCTGAAAAAAGGGGAAGAGAAGGGTGAGAAGGTGACCGAGGACCCTGACGTTAGGGGGTGGAGGCGCCACACCTCGTTCGGTTGGGGTTGGGGCGGGCCGTACCGCCTGGAAACCTGGTGGACCTGGTCTCCGGGGTCAGCCTGCCTGCCAAGCTCGCGCAGGCCGAGCGGGGCTCGGCCTGCGGCTCGCTTGGCGGCAGACTGACCCCGGAGACCAGGTCCACCAGGCTTCCAGGGGAGACGCTTCGGAGCTTCGCTCCTACGCGTAGCTCGGCCTTCGGCCTCGCGCTCGGCTCGGCCTGCGGCCTCGCAAAAATTACACGGGAAAAGGGAAATGGATGGTGATCACCGTGGACGCTTCGGCGCACGCGCCTACGCGTAGCTCGGCCTTCGGCCTCGCCATCGATCGCTTAGCTCGCCCTTCGGGCTCGCTAACTTGGCTCGCCCTTCGGGCTCGCATTAAGGTACTTGAACATCTCGGCCTGCGGCCTCGGTCACGCAGCTCGCCCTTCGGGCTCGCCCAAAAAAATATTTGTATGGCGACCCCCTCGAAAAATGAAGATTAAAAAAAATGGATTTCATATTTGGAATCGGGGACCCTAAAAACCCCCGGATACAAATTTTCGGTCGGTTCGGAGCAACTTGAAAAATGGCCATCATCCTTTATCCGCCATCTTGGATTTTCATGACGTCATCCATATAGCTGACCTCGGCCGCTATGACATTTGTTCAAACACCCTGTACTTATCTCCTACCGGTTAAAAGATACAGGCGTTTGAAATTTGTATGGCGGCCATCTTGAATTTCGTTTTTTTTTTTTTTTCTCGTCGGCACTCAAATCTGCCCATGGTCCTCTATGACATTTGTTAAAGGTCCATACCCCCATCTGTCATAGTTTCCGCTGGCCGTTGACCACATCGAGGAGGAGTCGACCTTCGGAGAAAGTCGGAGTTTTCCCTGGGTCACCGGAGCACCCTCTATATGACCCCCGAATGCCATCCCTCCACCTGGGGGGGAACCTGGAGAACAACTATGTCACTATCTATCTATCTATCTGGGTCAGTGGGGATCGAGCTGTATATAATATAACTAGTGTTTTGCTCTGTGCCGCGGGCTTGCAGCCCGCGGTGTATGGCGGCGTCGCCGCGAATGGGGGGGGGGGGCATTATTTTTGGACTTAGGTTTTCAGTGTCTGAAGAAGATGTTGGACAGGAAAAGGAAAAGAGGGGGAGGGGGGAGTAGTAGCAGTTTTACTCATGGTTTTTGGTGTTGGAGTTCTAAATTTTGCTGAAAAAAGGGGAAGGGAAGGTTGAGAAGGTGACTGAGAAACTTGACGTTTGGGGGTGGAGGCGCCACACCTCGTTCGGTTGGGGTTGGGGCGGGCCGTACCGCCTGGAAACCTGGTGGACCTGGTCTCCGGGGTCAGCCTGCCTGCCAAGCTCGCGCAGGCCGAGCGGGGCTCGGCCTGCGGCTCGCTTGGCGGCAGACTGACCCCGGAGACCAGGTCCACCAGGCTTCCAGGGGGGACGCTTCGGAGCTTCGCTCCTACGCGTAGCTCGGCCTTCGGCCTCGCAAAAATTACACGGGAAAAGGGAAATGGATGGTGATCACCGTGGACGCTTCGGCGCACGCGCCTACGCGTAGCTCGGCCTTCGGCCTCGCCATCGATCGCTTAGCTCGCCCTTCGGGCTCGCTAACTTGGCTCGCCCTTCGGGCTCGCATTTAGGTACTTGGGCTCGCCCTTCGGGCTCGCCGAAAAAAAAAATTGTATGGCGACCCCCTCGAAAAATGAAGATAAAAAAAAATGGATTTCATATTTGGAATCGGGGACCCTAAAAACCCCCGGATACAAATTTTCGGTCGGTTCGGAGCAACTTGAAAAATGGCCATCATCCTTTATCCGCCATCTTGGATTTTCATGACATCATCCATATAGCTGACCTCGGTCGCTATGACATTTGTTCAAACACCCTGTACTTATCTCCTACCGGTTAAAAGATACAGGCGTTTGAAATTTGTATGGCGCCATCTTGAATTTCGTTTTTTTTTTTTTTTTTTCGTCGCCACTCAAATCTGCCCATGCTCCTCTATGACATTTGTTAAAGGTCCATACCCCCATCTGTCATGGTTTCCGCTGGCCGTTGACCACACCGAGGAGGAGTCGACCTTCGAAGGAAGTCGAAGTTTTCCCTGGGTCTCGGGGTCACCCCGAGTACGACCCCCTACTGCTTTTCCACGGTCCTGGGTGGGAACCTGGAGAACTTGATCTGTCACTGGGTCAGTCAGTCAGTCAGTGGGGATCGAGCTTTATATAGTATAACTAGTGTTTTGCTCTGTGCCGCGGGCTTGCAGCCCGCGGTGTATGGCGGCGTCGCCGCGAATGGGGCGTGTTGGCTTTTGGACTTAAATTTTCAGAGTCAGAAGAAGAAGTCGGTCAGGAAAAGGAAAAGAGGGGGAGGGGGGAGTAGTAGCAGTTTTACTCATGGTTTTTGGTGTTGGAGTTTAAAATTTTGCTGAAAAAAGGGGAAGGGAAGGTTGAGAAGGTGACTGAGAAACTTGACGTTTGGGGGTGGAGGCGCCACACTTCGTTCGGTTGGGGTTGGGGCGGGCCGTACCGCCTGGAAACCTGGTGGACCTGGTCTCCGGGGTCAGCCTGCCTGCCAAGCTCGCGCAGGCCGAGCGGGGCTCGGCCTGCGGCTCGCTTGGCGGCAGACTGACCCCGGAGACCAGGTCCACCAGGCTTCCAGGGGGGACGCTTCGGAGCTTCGCTCCTACGCGTAGCTCGGCCTTCGGCCTCGCGCTCGGCTCGGCCTGCGGCCTCGCAAAAATTACACGGGAAAAGGGAAATGGATGGTGACCACCGTGGACGCTTCGGCGCACGCGCCTACGCGTAGCTCGGCCTTCGGCCTCGCCATCGATCGCTTAGCTCGCCCTTCGGGCTCGCTAACTTGGCTCGCCCTTCGGGCTCGCATTTAGGTACTTGGGCTCGCCCTTCGGGCTCGCCGAAAAAAAAAATTGTATGGCGACCCCCTCGAAAAATGAAGATAAAAAAAAATGGATTTCATATTTGGAATCGTGGACCCTAAAAACCCCCGGATGCAAATTTTCGGTCGGTTCGGAACAACTTGAAAAATGGCCATCATCCTTTATCCGCCATCTTGGATTTTCATGACGTCATCCATATAGCTGACCTCGGTCGCTATGACATTTGTTCAAACACCCTGTACTTATCTCCTACCGGTTAAAAGATACAGGCGTTTGAAATTTGTATGGCGGCCATCTTGAATTTCGTTTTTTTTTTTTTTTTCGTCGGCACTCAAATCTGCCCATGCTCCTCTATGACATTTGTTAAAGGTCCATACCCCCATCTGTCATGGTTTCCGCTGGCCGTTGACCACACCGAGGAGGAGTCGACCTTCGAAGGAAGTCGAAGTTTTCCCTGGGTCTCGGGGTCACCCCGAGTACGACCCCCTAATGCTTTTCCACGGTCCGGGGGGGGAACCTGGAGAACTTGATCTGTCACTGGGTCAGTCAGTCAGTCAGTGGGGATCGAGCTTTATATAGTATAATAACTAGTGTTTTGCTCTGTGCCGCGGGCTTGCAGCCCGCGGTGTATGGCGGCGTCGCCGCGAATGGGGGGGGGGGGTATTGTTTTGGACTTTAGTTTTCAGTGTCTGAAGAAGAAGTCGGTCAGGAAAAGGAAAAGAGGGGGAGGGGGGAGTAGTAGCAGTTTTATTCATGGTTTTTGGTGTTGGAGTTGTAAATTTTGCTGAAAAAAGGGGAAGGGAAGGGTGAGAAGGTGACCGAGGACCCTGACGTTAGGGGGTGGAGGCGCCACACCTCGTTCGGTTGGGGTTGGGGCGGGCCGTACCGCCTGGAAACCTGGTGGACCTGGTCTCCGGGGTCAGCCTGCCTGCCAAGCTCGCGCAGGCCGAGCGGGGCTCGGCCTGCGGCTCGCTTGGCGGCAGACTGACCCCGGAGACCAGGTCCACCAGGCTTCCAGGGGGACGCTTCGGAGCTTCGCTCCTACGCGTAGCTCGGCCTTCGGCCTCGCGCTCGGCTCGGCCTGCGGCCTCGCAAAAATTACACGGGAAAAGGGAAATGGATGGTGATCACCGTGGACGCTTCGGCGCACGCGCCTACGCGTAGCTCGGCCTTCGGCCTCGCCATCGATCGCTTAGCTCGCCCTTCGGGCTCGCTAACTTGGCTCGCCCTTCGGGCTCGCATTAAGGTACTTGAACATCTCGGCCTGCGGCCTCGGTCACGCAGCTCGCCCTTCGGGCTCGCCCAAAAAAATATTAGTATGGCGACCCCATCGAAAAATGAAAATAAAAAAAAATGGATTTCATATTTAGAATACGGGACCCTAAAAACCCCCCGATACAAATTTTCGGTCGGTTCGGAGCAACTTGAAAAATGGCCATCATCCTTTATCCGCCATCTTGGATTTTCATGACGTCATCCATATAGCTGACCTCGGTCGCTATGACATTTGTTCAAACACCCTGTACTTATCTCCTACCGGTTAAAAGATACAGACGTTTGAAATTTGTATGGCGGCCATCTTGAATTTCGTTTTTTTTTTTTTTTTTCGTCGCCACTCAAATCTGCCCATGCTCCTCTATGACATTTGTTAAAGGTCCATACCCCCATCTGTCATGGTTTCCGCTGGCCGTTGACCACATCGAGGAGGAGTCGACCTTCGGAGAAAGTCGAAGTTTTCCCTGGGTCTCGGGGGCACCCCGAGTACGACTCCCTACTGCTTTTCCACGGTCCTGGGTGGGAACCCGGAGAACTTGATCTGTCACTGGGTCAGTGGGGAACGAGCTTTATATAGTATAACTAGTGTTTTGCTCTGTGCCGCGGGCTTGCAGCCCGCGGTGTATGGCGGCGTCGCCGCGAATGGGGGGGGGTATTGTTTTGGACTTTAGTTTTCAGTGTCTGAAGAAGAAGTCGGTCAGGAAAAGGAAAAGAGGGAGAGGGGGGAGTAGTAGCAGTTTTACTCATGGTTTTTTTGGTTGTGGACTTTTAATTTTGCTGAAAAAAGGGGAAGAGAAGGGTGAGAAGGTGACCGAGGACCCTGACGTTAGGGGGTGGAGGCGCCACACCTCGTTCGGTTGGGGTTGGGGCGGGCCGTACCGCCTGGAAACCTGGTGGACCTGGTCTCCGGGGTCAGCCTGCCTGCCAAGCTCGCGCAGGCCGAGCGGGGCTCGGCCTGCGGCTCGCTTGGCGGCAGACTGACCCCGGAGACCAGGTCCACCAGGCTTCCAGGGGGGACGCTTCGGAGCTTCGCTCCTACGCGTAGCTCGGCCTTCGGCCTCGCACTCGGCTCGGCCTGCGGCCTCGCAAAAATTACACGGGAAAAGGGAAATGGATGGTGATCACCGTGGACGCTTCGGCGCACGCGCCTACGCGTAGCTCGGCCTTCGGCCTCGCCATCGATCGCTTAGCTCGCCCTTCGGGCTCGCATTTAGGTACTTGGGCTCGCCCTTCGGGCTCGCCGAAAAAAAAAATTGTATGGCGACCCCCTCGAAAAATGAAGATAAAAAAAAATGGATTTCATATTTGGAATCGGGGACCCTAAAAACCCCCGGATACAAATTTTCGGTCGGTTCGGAGCAATTTGAAAAATGGCCATCATCCTTTATCCGCCATCTTGGATTTTCATGACGTCATCCATATAGCTGACCTCGGTCGCTATGACATTTGTTCAAACACCCTGTACTTATCTCCTACCGGTTAAAAGATACGGGCGTTTGAAATTTGTATGGCGGCCATCTTGAATTTCGTTTTTTTTTTTTTTTTTCGTCGCCACTCAAATCTGCCCATGCTCCTCTATGACATTTGTTAAAGGTCCATACCCCCATCTGTCATAGTTTCCGCTGGCCGTTGACCACACCGAGGAGGAGTCGACCTTCGAAGGAAGTCGAAGTTTTCCCTGGGTCTCGGGGGCACCCCGAGTACGACCCCCTAATGCTTTTCCACGGTCCGGGGGGGGAACCTGGAGAACTTGATCTGTCACTGGGTCAGTCAGTCAGTCAGTGGGGATCGAGCTTTATATAGTATAATAATAATAACTAGTGTTTTGCTCTGTGCCGCGGGCTTGCAGCCCGCGGTGTATGGCGGCGTCGCCGCGAATGGGGGGGAGAGGCAGTTGGACTTAATTTTCAGTGTCTGAAGAAGATGTGGGTCAGGAAAAGGAAAAGAGGGGGAGGGGGGAGAAGTAGCAGTTTTACTCATGGTTTTTGGTGTTGGAGTTTAAAATTTTGCTGAAAAAAGGGGAAGGGAAGGTTGAGAAGGTGACCGAGAAACTTGACGTTTGGGGGTGGAGGCGCCACACCTCGTTCGGTTGGGGTTGGGGCGGGCCGTACCGCCTGGAAACCTGGTGGACCTGGTCTCCGGGGTCAGCCTGCCTGCCAAGCTCGCGCAGGCCGAGCGGGGCTCGGCCTGCGGCTCGCTTGGCGGCAGACTGACCCCGGAGACCAGGTCCACCAGGCTTCCAGGGGGGACGCTTCGGAGCTTCGCTCCTACGCGTAGCTCGGCCTTCGGCCTCGCAAAAATTACACAGGAAAAGGGAAATGAATGGTGATCACCGTGGACGCTTCGGCGCACACGCCTACGCGTAGCTCGGCCTTCGGCCTCGCCATCGATCGCTTAGCTCGCCCTTCGGGCTCGCTAACTTGGCTCGCCCTTCGGGCTCGCCCAAAAAAATATTTGTATGGCGACCCCATCGAAAAATGAAAATAAAAAAAAATGGATTTCATATTTGGAATACGGGACCCCAAAAACCCCCCGATACAAATTTTCGGTCGGTTCGGAGCAACTTGAAAAATGGCCATCATCCTTTATCCGCCATCTTGGATTTTCATGACGTCATCCATATAGCTGACCTCGGTCGCTATGACATTTGTTCAAACACCCTGTACTTATCTCCTACCGGTTAAAAGATACAGGCGTTTGAAATTTGTATGGCGGCCATCTTGAATACGTTTTTTTTTTTTTTTCTCGTCGGCACTCAAATCTGCCCATGCTCCTCTATGATATTTGTTAAAGGTCCATACCCCCATCTGTCATAGTTTCCGCTGGCCGTTGACCACACCGAGGAGGAGTCGACCTTCGAAGGAAGTCGAAGTTTTCCTTGGGTCTCGGGGGCACCCCGAGTACAACCCCCTAATGCTTTTCCACGGTCCGGGGGGGGAACCTGGAGAACATGATCTGTCACTGGGTCAGTCAGTCAGTCAGTGGGGATCGAGCTTTATATAGTATAATAACTAGTGTTTTGCTCTGTGCCGCGGGCTTGCAGCCCGCGGTGTATGGCGGCGTCGCCGCGAATGGGGAGACTTTGTTTTTGGACTTGTGTTTTCAGTGTCTGAAGAAGATGTTGGACAGGAAAAGGAAAAGAGGGGGAGGGGGGAGTAGTAGCAGTTTTACTCATGGTTTTTTGTTTGTGGAGTTGTAAATTTTGCTGAAAAAAGGGGAAGGGAAGTGTGGGAAGGTGACTGAGAAACTTGACGTTTGGGGGTGGAGGCGCCACACCTCGTTCGGTTGGGGTTGGGGCGGGCCGTACCGCCTGGAAACCTGGTGGACCTGGTCTCCGGGGTCAGCCTGCCTGCCAAGCTCGCGCAGGCCGAGCGGGGCTCGGCCTGCGGCTCGCTCGGTGGCAGACTAACCCCGGAGACCAGGTCCACCAGGCTTCCAGGGGGGACGCTTCGGAGCTTCGCTCCTACGCGTAGCTCGGCCTTCGGCCTCGCGCTCGGCTCGGCCTACGGCCTCGCAAAAATTACACGGGAAAAGGGAAATGGATGGTGATCACCGTGGACGCTTCGGCGCACGCGCCTACGCGTAGCTCGGCCTTCGGCCTCGCCATCGATCGCTTAGCTCGCCCTTCGGGCTCGCTAACTTGGCTCGCCCTTCGGGCTCGCATTTAGGTACTTGGGCTCGCCCTTCGGGCTCGCCGAAAAAAGAAATTGTATGGCGACCCCCTCGAAAAATGAAGATAAAAAAAATGGATTTCATATTTGGAATCGGGGACCCTAAAAACCCCCGGATACAAATTTTCGGTCGGTTCGGAGCAACTTGAAAAATGGCCATCATCCTTTATCCGCCATCTTGGATTTTCATGACGTCATCCATATAGCTGACCTCGGTCGCTATGACATTTGTTCAAACACCCTGCACTTATCTCCTACCGGTTAAAAGATACAGGCGTTTGAAATTTGTATGGCGCCATCTTGAATTTGGTTTTTTTTTTTTTTTTTTCGTCGGCACTCAAATCTACCCATGCTCCTCTATGACATTTGTTAAAGGTCCATACCCCCATCTGTCATGGTTTCCGCTGGCCGTTGACCACACCGAGGAGGAGTCGACCTTCGAAGGAAGTCGAAGTTTTCCCTGGGTCTCGGGGGCACCCCGAGTACGACCCCCTAATGCTTTTCCACGGTCCGGGGGGGGAACCTGGAGAACATGATCTGTCACTGGGTCAGTCAGTCAGTCAGTGGGGATCGAGCTTTATATAGTATAACTAGTGTTTTGCTCTGTGCCGCGGGCTTGCAGCCCGCGGTGTATGGCGGCGTCGCCGCGAATGGGGAGACGTTGTTTGTGGACTTTAGTTTTCAGTGTCAGAAGAAGAAGTCGGTCAGGAAAAGGAAAAGAGGGGGAGGGGGGAGTAGTAGCAGTTTTACTCATTGTTTTTAGTGTTGGAGTTTAAAATTTTGCTGAAAAAAGGGGAAGGGAAGGATGAGAAGTGACCGAGAAACTTGACGTTTGGGGGTGGAGGCGCCACACCTCGTTCGGTTGGGGTTGGGGCGGGCCGTACCGCCTGGAAACCTGGTGGACCTGGTCTCCGGGGTCAGCCTGCCTGCCAAGCTCGCGCAGGCCGAGCGGGGCTCGGCCTGCGGCTCGCTTGGCGGCAGACTGACCCCGGAGACCAGGTCCACCAGGCTTCCAGGGGGACGCTTCGGAGCTTCGCTCCTACGCGTAGCTCGGCCTTCGGCCTCGCGCCCGGCTCGGCCTGCGGCCTCGCAAAAATTACACGGGAAAAGGGAAATGGATGGTGATCACCGTGGACGCTTCGGCGCACGCGCCTACGCGTAGCTCGGCCTTCGGCCTCGCCATCGATCGCTTAGCTCGCCCTTCGGGCTCGCTAACTTGGCTCGCCCTTCGGGCTCGCATTTAGGTACTTGGGCTCGCCCTTCGGGCTCGCCGAAAAAAAAAATTGTATGGCGACCCCCTCGAAAAATGAAGATAAAAAAAAATGGATTTCATATTTGGAATCGGGGACCCTAAAAACCCCCAGATACAAATTTTCGGTCGGTTCGGAGCAACTTGAAAAATGGCCATCATCCTTTATCCGCCATCTTGGATTTTCATGACGTCATCCATATAGCTGACCTCGGTCGCTATGACATTTGTTCAAACACCCTGTACTTATCTCCTACCGGTTAAAAGATACGGGCGTTTGAAATTTGTATGGCGGCCATCTTGAATTGAGTTTTTCTTTTTTTTTTCGTCGGCACTCAAATCTGCCCATGGTTCTCTATGACATTTGTTTGAGGTCCATACCCCCATCTGTCATGGTTTCCGCTGGCCGTTGACCACATCGAGGAGGAGTCGACCTTCGAAGGAAGTCGAAGTTTTCCCTGGGTCTCGGGGGCACCCCGAGTACGACCCCCTACTGCTTTTCCACGCTCCTGGGGCGGAACCCGGAGAACATGATCTGTCAATCAGTGGGGATCGAGCTTTATATAGTATAACTAGTGTTTTGCTCTGTGCCGCGGGCTTGCAGCCCGCGGTGTATGGCGGCGTCGCCGCGAATGGGGGGGAGAGGCAGTAGGACTTAATTTTCAGTGTCTGAGAAGAAGTCGGTCAGGAAAAGGAGAAGAGGGGGAGGGGGGAGTAGTAGCAGTTTTACTCATGGTTTTTTGTTTGTGGAGTTGTAAATTTTGCTGAAAAAAGGGGAAGGGAAGTGTGGGAAGGTGACTGAGAAACTTGACGTTTGGGGGTGGAGGCGCCACACCTCGTTCGGTTGGGGTTGGGGCGGGCCGTACCGCCTGGAAACCTGGTGGACCTGGTCTCCGGGGTCAGCCTGCCTGCCAAGCTCGCGCAGGCCGAGCGGGGCTCGGCCTGCGGCTCGCTTGGCGGCAGACTGACCCCGGAGACCAGGTCCACCAGGCTTCCAGGGGAGACGCTTCGGAGCTTCGCTCCTACGCGTAGCTCGGCCTTCGGCCTCGCGCTCGGCTCGGCCTGCGGCCTCGCAAAAATTACACGGGAAAAGGGAAATGGATGGTGATCACCGTGGACGCTTCGGCGCACGCGCCTACGCGTAGCTCGGCCTTCGGCCTCGCCATCGATCGCTTAGCTCGCCCTTCGGGCTCGCTAACTTGGCTCGCCCTTCGGGCTCGCATTAAGGTACTTGAACATCTCGGCCTGCGGCCTCGGTCACGCAGCTCGCCCTTCGGGCTCGCCCAAAAAAATATTTGTATGGCGACCCCCTCGAAAAATGAAGATAAAAAAAAATGGATTTCATATTTGGAATACGGGACCCCAAAAACCCCCCGTTACAAATTTTCGGTCGGTTCGGAGCAACTTGAAAAATGGCCATCATCCTTTATCCGCCATCTTGGATTTTCATGACGTCATCCATATAGCTGACCTCGGTCCCTATGACATTTGTTCAAACACCCTGTACTTATCTCCTACCGGTTTAAAGATACAGGCGTTTGAAATTTGTATGGCGGCCATCTTGAATTTGGGTTTTTTTTTTTTTTTCGTCGCCACTCAAATCTGCCCATGCTCCTCTATGACATTTGTTAAAGGTCCATACCCCCATCTGTCATAGTTTCCGCTGGCCGTTGACCACATCGAGGAGGAGTCGACCTTCGGAGAAAGTCGAAGTTTTCCCTGGGTCTCGGGGGCACCCCGAGTACGACCCCCTACTGCTTTTCCACGGTCCTGGGTGGGAACCCGGAGAACTTGATCTGTCACTGGGTCAGTGGGGAACGAGCTTTATATAGTATAACTAGTGTTTTGCTCTGTGCCGCGGGCTTGCAGCCCGCGGTGTATGGCGGCGTCGCCGCGAATGGGGGGGAGAGGCAGTTGGACTTAATTTTCAGTGTCTGAAGAAGAAGTCGGTCAGGAAAAGGAGAAGAGGGGGAGGGGGGAGTAGTAGCAGTTTTACTCATGGTTTTTTGTTTGTGGAGTTGTAAATTTTGCTGAAAAAAGGGGAAGGGAAGTGTGGGAAGGTGACTGAGAAACTTGACGTTTGGGGGTGGAGGCGCCACACCTCGTTCGGTTGGGGTTGGGGCGGGCCGTACCGCCTGGAAACCTGGTGGACCTGGTCTCCGGGGTCAGCCTGCCTGCCAAGCTCGCGCAGGCCGAGCGGGGCTCGGCCTGCGGCTCGCTTGGCGGCAGACTGACCCCGGAGACCAGGTCCACCAGGCTTCCAGGGGAGACGCTTCGGAGCTTCGCTCCTACGCGTAGCTCGGCCTTCGGCCTCGCGCTCGGCTCGGCCTGCGGCCTCGCAAAAATTACACGGGAAGAGGGAAATGGATGGTGATCACCGTGGACGCTTCGGCGCACGCGCCTACGCGTAGCTCGGCCTTCGGCCTCGCCATCGATCGCTTAGCTCGCCCTTCGGGCTCGCTAACTTGGCTCGCCCTTCGGGCTCGCATTAAGGTACTTGAACATCTCGGCCTGCGGCCTCGGTCACGCAGCTCGCCCTTCGGGCTCGCCCAAAAAAATATTTGTATGGCGACCCCCTCGAAAAATGAAGATAAAAAAAAATGGATTTCATATTTGGAATACGGGACCCCAAAAACCCCCCGATACAAATTTTCGGTCGGTTCGGAGCAACTTGAAAAATGGCCATCATCCTTTATCCGCCATCTTGGATTTTCATGACGTCATCCATATAGCCGACCTCGGTCCCTATGACATTTGTTCAAACACCCTGTACTTATCTCCTACCGGTTAAAAGATACAGGCGTTTGAAATTTGTATGGCGGCCATCTTAAATTGCGTTTTTTTTTTTTTTTCGTCGCCACTCAAATCTGCCCATGCTCCTCTATGACATTTGTTTGAGGCCCATACCCCCATCTGTCATAGTTTCCGCTGGCCGTTGACCACATCGAGGAGGAGTCGACCTTCGAAGGAAGTCGAAGTTTTCCCTGGGTCTCGAGGTCACCCCGAGTACGACCCCCTAATGCTTTTCCACGGTCCGGGGGTGGAACCTGGAGAACTTGATCTGTCACTGGGTCAGTCAGTGAGTGGGGATCGAGCTTTATATAGTATAACTAGTGTTTTGCTCTGTGCCGCGGGCTTGCAGCCCGCGGTGTATGGCGGCGTCGCCGCGAATGGGGGCAGTGTTTTGGACTTCAGTTTTCAGTGTCTGAAGAAGATGTTGGACAAGAAAAGGAAAAGAGGGGGAGGGGGGAGTAGTAGCAGTTTTACTCATGGTTTTTGGAGTAGGAGTTTAAAATTTTGCTGAAAAAAGGGGAAGGGAAGGTTGAGAAGGTGACTGAGAAACTTGACGTTTGGGGGTGGAGGCGCCACACCTCGTTCGGTTGGGGTTGGGGCGGGCCGTACCGCCTGGAAACCTGGTGGACCTGGTCTCCGGGGTCAGCCTGCCTGCCAAGCTCGCGCAGGCCGAGCGGGGCTCGGCCTGCGGCTCGCTTGGCGGCAGACTGACCCCGGAGACCAGGTCCACCAGGCTTCCAGGGGGGACGCTTCGGAGCTTCGCTCCTACGCGTAGCTCGGCCTTCGGCCTCGCGCTCGGCTCGGCCTGCGGCCTCGCAAAAATTACACGGGAAGAGGGAAATGGATGGTGATCACCGTGGACGCTTCGGCGCACGCGCCTACGCGTAGCTCGGCCTTCGGCCTCGCCATCGATCGCTTAGCTCGCCCTTCGGGCTCGCTAACTTGGCTCGCCCTTCGGGCTCGCATTTAGATACATGGGCTCGCCCTTCGGGCTCGCCGAAAAAAAAAATTGTATGGCGACCCCCTCGAAAAATGAAGATAAAAAAAAATGGATTTCATATTTGGAATCGGGGACCCTAAAAACCCCCGGATACAAATTTTCGGTCGGTTCGGAGCAACTTGAAAAATGGCCATCATCCTTTATCCGCCATCTTGGATTTTCATGACGTCATCCATATAGCTGACCTCGGTCGCTATGACATTTGTTCAAACACCCTGTACTTATCTCCTACCGGTTAAGAGATACAGGCGTTTGAAATTTGTATGGCGGCCATCTTGAATTCGTTTTTTTTTTTTTTTTTCGTCGGCACTCAAAACTGCCCATGATCCTCTATGACATTTGTTAAAGGTCCATACCCCCATCTGTCACGGTTTCCGCTGGCCGTTGACCACATCGAGGAGGAGTCGACCTTCGGAGAAAGTCGGAGTTTTCCCTGGGTCTCGGGGGTACCCCGAGTACGACCCCCTAATGTTTTTCCACGGTCCGGGGGGGGGAACCTGGAGAACATGATCTGTCACTGGGTCAGTCAGTCAGTCAGTGGGGATCGAGCTTTATATAGTATAACTAGTGTTTTGCTCTGTGCCGCGGGCTTGCAGCCCGCGGTGTATGGCGGCGTCGCCGCGAATGGGGGCAGTGTTTTGGACTTCAGTTTTCAGTGTCTGAAGAAGATGTTGGACAAGAAAAGGAAAAGAGGGGGAGGGGGGAGTAGTAGCAGTTTTACTCATGGTTTTTGGAGTAGGAGTTTAAAATTTTGCTGAAAAAAGGGGAAGGGAAGGTTGAGAAGGTGACTGAGAAACTTGACGTTTGGGGGTGGAGGCGCCACACCTCGTTCGGTTGGGGTTGGGGCGGGCCGTACCGCCTGGAAACCTGGTGGACCTGGTCTCCGGGGTCAGCCTGCCTGCCAAGCTCGCGCAGGCCGAGCGGGGCTCGGCCTGCGGCTCGCTTGGCGGCAGACTGACCCCGGAGACCAGGTCCACCAGGCTTCCAGGGGGGACGCTTCGGAGCTTCGCTCCTACGCGTAGCTCGGCCTTCGGCCTCGCGCTCGGCTCGGCCTGCGGCCTCGCAAAAATTACACGGGAAGAGGGAAATGGATGGTGATCACCGTGGACGCTTCGGCGCACGCGCCTACGCGTAGCTCGGCCTTCGGCCTCGCCATCGATCGCTTAGCTCGCCCTTCGGGCTCGCTAACTTGGCTCGCCCTTCGGGCTCGCATTTAGATACATGGGCTCGCCCTTCGGGCTCGCCGAAAAAAAAAATTGTATGGCGACCCCCTCGAAAAATGAAGATAAAAAAAAATGGATTTCATATTTGGAATCGGGGACCCTAAAAACCCCCGGATACAAATTTTCGGTCGGTTCGGAGCAACTTGAAAAATGGCCATCATCCTTTATCCGCCATCTTGGATTTTCATGACGTCATCCATATAGCTGACCTCGGTCGCTATGACATTTGTTCAAACACCCTGTACTTATCTCCTACCGGTTAAGAGATACAGGCGTTTGAAATTTGTATGGCGGCCATCTTGAATTCGTTTTTTTTTTTTTTTTTCGTCGGCACTCAAAACTGCCCATGATCCTCTATGACATTTGTTAAAGGTCCATACCCCCATCTGTCACGGTTTCCGCTGGCCGTTGACCACATCGAGGAGGAGTCGACCTTCGGAGAAAGTCGGAGTTTTCCCTGGGTCTCGGGGGTACCCCGAGTACGACCCCCTAATGTTTTTCCACGGTCCGGGGGGGGAACCTGGAGAACATGATCTGTCACTGGGTCAGTCAGTCAGTCAGTGGGGATCGAGCTTTATATAGTATAACTAGTGTTTTGCTCTGTGCCGCGGGCTTGCAGCCCGCGGTGTATGGCGGCGTCGCCGCGAATGGGGGGGGGGGGGGTATTGTTTTGGACTTTAGTTTTCAGTGTCTGAAGAAGAAGTCGGTCTGGAAAAGGAAAAGAGGGGGAGGGGGGAGTAGTAGCAGTTTTACTCATGGTTTTTGGAGTAGGAGTTGTAAATTTTGCTGAAAAAAGGGGAAGGGAAGGTTGAGAAGGTGACTGAGAAACTTGACGTTTGGGGGTGGAGGCGCCACACCTCGTTCGGTTGGGGTTGGGGCGGGCCGTACCGCCTGGAAACCTGGTGGACCTGGTCTCCGGGGTCAGCCTGCCTGCCAAGCTCGCGCAGGCCGAGCGGGGCTCGGCCTGCGGCTCGCTTGGCGGCAGACTGACCCCGGAGACCAGGTCCACCAGGCTTCCAGGGGGGACGCTTCGGAGCTTCGCTCCTACGCGTAGCTCGGCCTTCGGCCTCGCGCTCGGCTCGGCCTGCGGCCTCGCAAAAATTACACGGGAAGAGGGAAATGGATGGTGATCACCGTGGACGCTTCGGCGCACGCGCCTACGCGTAGCTCGGCCTTCGGCCTCGCCATCGATCGCTTAGCTCGCCCTTCGGGCTCGCTAACTTGGCTCGCCCTTCGGGCTCGCATTTAGGTACTTGGGCTCGCCCTTCGGGCTCGCCGAAAAAAAAAATTGTATGGCGACCCCCTCGAAAAATGAAAATAAAAAAAAATGGATTTGATATTTGGAATCGGGGACCCTAAAAACCCCCGGATGCAAATTTTCGGTCGGTTCGGAACAACTTGAAAAATGGCCATCATCCTTTATCCGCCATCTTGGATTTTCATGACGTCATCCATATAGCTGACCTCGGTCGCTATGACATTTGTTCAAACACCCTGTACTTATCTCCTACCGGTTAAAAGATACAGGCGTTTGAAATTTGTATGGTGGCCATCTTGAATTTGGTTTTTTTTTTTTTTTCTCGTTGGCACTCAAATCTACCCATGCTCCTCTATGACATTTGTTAAAGGTCCATACCCCCATCTGTCATGGTTTCCGCTGGCCGTTGACCACATCGAGGAGGAGTCGACCTTCGAAGAAAGTCGAAGTTTTCCCTGGGTCTCGAAGGCACCCCGAGTACGACCCCTTACTGCTTTTCCACGCTCCTGGGGCGGAACCCGGAGAACATGATCTGTCAATCAGTCAGTGGGGATCGAGCTTTATATAGTATAACTAGTGTTTTGCTCTGTGCCGCGGGCTTGCAGCCCGCGGTGTATGGCGGCGTCGCCGCGAATGGGGGGGGGGGGCATTATTTTTGGACTTGTGTTTTCAGTGTCTGAAGAAGAAGTCGGTCAGGAAAAGGAGAAGAGGGGGAGGGGGGAGTAGTAGCAGTTTTACTCATGGTTTTTTGTTTGTGGAGTTGTAAATTTTGCTGAAAAAAGGGGAAGGGAAGTGTGGGAAGGTGACTGAGAAACTTGACGTTTGGGGGTGGAGGCGCCACACCTCGTTCGGTTGGGATTGGGGCGGGCCGTACCGCCTGGAAACCTGGTGGACCTGGTCTCCGGGGTCAGCCTGCCTGCCAAGCTCGCGCAGGCCGAGCGGGGCTCGGCCTGCGGCTCGCTTGGCGGCAGACTGACCCCGGAGACCAGGTCCACCAGGCTTCCAGGGGAGACGCTTCGGAGCTTCGCTCCTACGCGTAGCTCGGCCTTCGGCCTCGCGCTCGGCTCGGCCTGCGGCCTCGCAAAAATTACACGGGAAAAGGGAAATGGATGGTGATCACCGTGGACGCTTCGGCGCACGCGCCTACGCGTAGCTCGGCCTTCGGCCTCGCCATCGATCGCTTAGCTCGCCCTTCGGGCTCGCTAACTTGGCTCGCCCTTCGGGCTCGCATTTAGGTACTTGGGCTCGCCCTTCGGGCTCGCCGAAAAAAAAAATTGTATGGCGACCCCCTCGAAAAATGAAGATAAAAAAAAATGGATTTCATATTTGGAATCGGGGACCCTAAAAACCCCCGGATACAAATTTTCGGTCGGTTCGGAGCAACTTGAAAAATGACCATCATCCTTTATCCGCCATCTTGGATTTTCATGACGTGATCCATATAGCTGACCTCGGTCGCTATGACATTTGTTCAAACACCCTGCACTTATCTCCTACCGGTTAAAAGATACAGGCGTTTGAAATTTGTATGGCGGCCATCTTGAATTCGTTTTTTTTTTTTTTCTCATCGGCACTCAAATCTGCCCATGCTCCTCTATGACATTTGTTAAAGGTCCATACCCCCATCTGTCATAGTTTCCGCTGGCCGTTGACCACATCGAGGAGGAGTCGACCTTCGGAGAAAGTCGAAGTTTTCCCTGGGTCTCGGGTGCACCCCGAGTACGACCCCCTAATGCTTTTCCACGGTCCGGGGGGGGAACCTGGAGAACAATGATGTCAATAAACAGTGAGTGGGGATCGAGCTTTATATAGTATAATAACTAGTGTTTTGCTCTGTGCCGCGGGCTTGCAGCCCGCGGTGTATGGCGGCGTCGCCGCGAATGGGGGGGAGAGGCAGTTGGACTTTAGTTTTCAGTGTCTGAAGAAGATGTTGGACAGGAAAAGGAAAAGAGGGGGAGGGGGGAGTAGTAGCAGTTTTACTCATGGTTTTTTTGGTTGTGGAGTTTTAATTTTGCTAAAAAAAGGGGAAGAGAAGGGTGAGAAGGTGACCGAGGACCCTGACGTTAGGGGGTGGAGGCGCCACACCTCGTTCGGTTGGGGTTGGGGCGGGCCGTACCGCCTGGAAACCTGGTGGACCTGGTCTCCGGGGTCAGCCTGCCTGCCAAGCTCGCGCAGGCCGAGCGGGGCTCGGCCTGCGGCTCGCTAGGCGGCAGACTGACCCCGGAGACCAGGTCCACCAGGCTTCCAGGGGGGACGCTTCGGAGCTTCGCTCCTACGCGTAGCTCGGCCTTCGGCCTCGCGCTCGGCTCGGCCTGCGGCCTCGCAAAAATTACACGGGAAGAGGGAAATGGATGGTGATCACCGTGGACGCTTCGGCGCACGCGCCTACGCGTAGCTCGGCCTTCGGCCTCGCCATCGATCGCTTAGCTCGCCCTTCGGGCTCGCATTAAGGTACTTGAACATCTCGGCCTGCGGCCTCGGTCACGCAGCTCGCCCTTCGGGCTCGCCCAAAAAAATATTTGTATGGCGACCCCCTCGAAAAATGAAGATAAAAAAAAATGGATTTCATATTTGGAATACGGGACCCCAAAAACCCCCCGATACAAATTTTCGGTCGGTTCGGAGCAACTTGAAAAATGGCCATCATCCTTTATCCGCCATCTTGGATTTTCATGACGTCATCCATATAGCTGACCTCGGTCGCTATGACATTTGTTCAAACACCCTGTACTTATCTCCTACCGTTTAAAAGATACAGGCGTTTGAAATTTGTATGGCGGCCATCTTGAATTGCGTTTTTTTATTTTTTTTCGTCGCCACTCAAATCTGCCCATGGTCCTCTATGACATTTGTTTGAGGCCCATACCCCCATCTGTCATAGTTTCCGCTGGCCGTTGACCACATCGAGGAGGAGTCGACCTTTGAAGGAAGTTGAAGTTTTCCCTGGGTCTCGGGGTCACCCCGAGTACGACCCCCTAATGCTTTTCCACGGTCCGGGGGGGGAACCTGGAGAACTTGATCTGTCACTGGGTCAGTCAGTGAGTGGGGATCGAGCTTTATATAGTATAATTACATGATAATTCTTAGAAAGACGAATATTGTCTTCAGACCCACGACAAAACATTTTTCGGAGTCTGACAAAAATGCATTAACTGAAGATGCAAAGTCTAAAGTGAACCACGGATAATACCAACGTGAGTTTATGTAAGAATGTAATAAACACTTTTACCATTATCCGTACTGAAGATGACAAGCATTATTTGTAATTGTGACAGCAAAGACTTCTCGGGAAACTTGGCAGCCATCCAATATAAATAGAAAAGTAAATCGATAGCTACGCGCTTAAGGCTATTAATGTAATCATTTCTCCGACATTGAGTGAACGATAGAGTTATCATACGCCTGGTTATTCCTAAGTTTCTCAACCACATTTCATAAAAGACCCGTCAACTTTGCTTTATCAAGGTCATTTCTGTTCAAAGACATCCAATAAGTCTTCCAAATTTCTGATAAATCTACCAGATTTTGTTAGTAAAGTCTGCTAATATGTATAGTTGTCAATCACATACTGGGTCCAACTTAATATGCTTTCGGTTTTTAAGAGAATGAGCAGACCATCAAACTGAACAACTTTCGCTTTGGAACTAAATATCGAAATCGTGACAAAAAAATCTGCTGTCCCATACATTTGGGTCGAGTAGGATTGCAGTTTTGTACCTATGGATCAGCAGATTCTGTTTATTTTATTTCGATGTTGGTTCAATAGAGAAAGTTTTTCTGTTTTTTCAACATACTAAGAACCTGTATACTACTAGATATTTGTGGGCTCTGTTATTCAGATCTCTTTAAAACCCAATTAATCCGTTTCTCATTCGAAATAGGGTAGTACTAGACTAGACTGTTTCATAACTATATCATCCTCGCTTACAAAACGTATGACTCAACATGGAGCTAGTAGAATGACGTGGCTATCAAACGACGTCAATTTACGCGTCACAGTTTCACAAGGTTATTCTCATAGTAACAATGTATTTTTATAAAGTAGGGCTTACTACTAGGCATAGGAAAAGCATTATTATCTTATGTAAGATCTACGCTATTGTCGGTGGAGCATTCGCCAATCCTATTATTTTTCTGCAGTGTTCCTGATACGACAATACATAAACCTTTCACCTGTGCTTGATAACTCTGTCAAGGTCTTTCTCTGCCTCTCTTCATCTCTATTTCTTTTTTAATATGAAAATAACAGTCGTAATTTAACACATTTTGAAGTGGTTTTATTTACTTTATTAAAAACCAACTGTTACCGTTTTGTAGGCGCGATACCTACGAGTAAGTTACATTCTTACGATCCATAGCTAAGTGGTTTCTTGGTGGCTTGAAAATACTCTTTATAACATGGTATGTAACCACTAAGGGTCAGCGCACAACTAGCGAAAAAATGCTCTCTCGAGCAGTTTTGTTTGTTAAATTAATAATGTTCTTAATTGCATTGGAAATTAGTTTTAAATAGTATGCAAGAGATAATTAACGTTCTTTTAATTTTGTTAATTAAAATGTTTTTTTGCGAATATGCAGCATATTCGTTTCATGGACGCATGGACTTTCCCTGAACATAAATTCTGCGCTACATTTTACCTTCACACATTCATTATCTTTTATTAGCGTATTACTGTTACTCACTCTATTGAATTACGATTTACACTATTATAAACCTTATTGTCTACACAATACAGCTCAATTGTAGTTATTTGTCTATAACCATTGTGTATGTGTTTAGCCTACAGTTATTGTCACATATTTCTATTATGGCGGTTAGTCATATGAATTTGTACGACCAGTGAATAAAAGTCCCATTCGCCAGAATACTTTCGATTGCATGGTATCAAGTGTGTTGGTGCAATGTCTGCAGTTAATGGTGTTTTTTTGTGTATTATGCTAATGCTGCAATGATATTTGTGTGCACAAATAGTAATGGATGCGCTCTGTGTGGAACAAAGTACTTGGTCCCCTGACATGAAGTGAATTTTCGGTTGCTGTACATATTTTGTTCGTCTTTCGGAACCCATTTATTGCTCTAATTGGGCGTGTCCATATGTTAGCCTTTAAAATATAATAAACAGAAAACTAAATTGAATTTCTTTATTGGAAACCTAAGTAACACTTCTATTAAATGAAAATCAATTTCCTGACTCGGTTGTTTGTTTATATGTTATAATTTTCCTGTCAGAACATAATAATCTATACCCTATACCTACTTATGTTATCTTATTTATGTTCGCCGTTTATGGAATTGGAAAAATTCCCAATACTTCCATTTATATATTTGTACCTACAGCTAGTCTCTGCCAATTTTTTTCGTCTTTCAACTGCAAGTCTTGTCTGACCTCCCGACCTTTATTATCATCTTGAATGAGTGATTATTCATTTCGAACTCAATTATAATATATTTCGTTTTAAATTTTAGTACTTACATATTGTTTGTATTGTGCTTATTTTATTTTTAAATATATTTTTGTACCTATACCTTCAGTATATTCTTGGATTATCAAAAACGGCTATGTTTCCAGACATAATAGAAAAATCAATTTAGTCTGGAAATATAGATGTTTTTGATCCCAAACGACATAGTTATTAGAATACTTCTTTTACCTCGAGACATTCACTCAAAAAGCCTAAAATATTTCAATTACCTGACAGTAGTATATCTGGCCTATTTTGAGTCTTAACAGCACATTAATACGTACACACATTAATACACAACCAGTTTATTATTGCACAACAGTTCGAAATTAATAAAACTCGAATGATGTAAATACTTTCTATTCTTTTCACGCCTCGCACCTGAATGTCGTTCGTTTGTACTTGTGTTTGAAAGTAAAATACAGAGCACTATAAAATTTAATAACCTATAAGGCAGATTCGAACGGTCTTCAGTTTTACTGCCATTGGCATGGGATTTCTCCTTAGAACATCTAATGAGGGACCAGCCTGGCGTTAGCAGTCCCCTCTGCCAAGCCAGGGTACAAGACCAACTGATCAAGTGCATTTACATACAATTGTATACCTTATCACTAAACGATCGTTTGACATACCTTTCATACAAAATATGTAAAATGATCTGTCAGATAAACTATTAAGTACTTATCTATACTTTACTTTAGTGGTAAAACAAGCCCTAAATATGTTTTTCCATTCCGGATAGTGCTCTGAATTTTATAATATTGTTTTGTTTTTAAATTGAAACTTAAATTGTAATTTCACATGCAGATCAAAATCAAGGCGGCTACCCACAAGGAGGGTATCCTCAAGGCGGTTACCCACAAGGTGGCTATCCGCAGCAAGGTGGCTATCCACCACCACCCGGGGGATACCCACAAGGTGGATACCCCCAAGGTGGCTACCCACCACAACCTGGATTTCAACCTGGATATGGGGAAGTAAGTCATATTTAATAATAACTATCTACCTAGTATGTATGTATAGTACCTGGGGATCGATCTTTGACCGGCGTCTTCCTAGTTAATCTACATAGGTTTCATCCCAGATAAAATCCATTTTCACACATTTTCTCAGGAATGAAACCTTTCCATACTAACTTGGAAAGTAAAATATTATCTAAATACAAAATTCTATCTATATCGTAGGAGCCGTTTCCAAGAAACCAATAAAATAGTTTGATGTAGGTTTTGTGTAGTACCTACTCATTGAAACTACATCGATGAGTTAGAATCATTTGTTTTCAAGGCCTTAGATACCTTGATGTCTAAACTAACGACAAAAATTACGTCATTCGACGATTTTGTCCATTATGTTGATCTAGTATGTCGCGAATAAGTCAAAATGGACGACATAATAAAGTAATTACAAATTGCGAAATGTAGATGGAATGGAATTTGTTGGGACTAGTCTTAAAGTAAGTTTATTGTAAGGTCCAATAAAATTAGCTGAAACTATTTTAAAGGGATGACCAGACCTACAAACTGAACAACTTTTTCTATGGGACCAAAATCTAAATCGCGAAAAAAACTGGCTGTCAAAGTATTTTCAATAGGCCGCTAACTTAGATTAACGAATAACATCACTTCACCATAATATCCTAGTTCAACTAATTATCTAGCTTCCCTAAGCGCGTTGCGATGGCGTTCGTAATTACACATTTTATGATACATTTTAAACCACCTATGCTATTTCTTGGCTTAGCAATGTCTACGACTTATTTTAATTCTATTCTCCTTCAAACTCAGGTCGAAGACGGATCACTAAACTATAGTCTACACTACATTTACAAGTTACAACTGAGGACATGATCGGTATGATGGTAACGATCCCGAAGAACTACCAAACAAGAGGTCCTGGGTTCGAATCCCGGTTCCGTAATAGATGTTATGTTTGTCTCGTTGATCCATAATAATAAGGCTGTTAGCTAGTTTCGGATCAGAAAAATTTCAAAACCATCATTTATTTCCTTAAAAAAGAAATAGAAAGAATGTTTGCTAGTTCGACGTCTCAAATCGTTGATAAAATGGTTTGAAGTGTGTTTTTTGTGTAAAATAAAATTGATTTGATTTGTTTTTGTTATTTGTATTAACCATATTTTTATCTCAAATTTCAGCCTGCAGGCTACGCGGCTGGACCCGGAAGCCTCGGTGAAGATGGAGAGGTCAAAGGATTTGATTTCACCGAGCAGACCATACGAAGGGCGTTCATTCGAAAAGTAAGATCATTTTCACCACTCTACCATTACTCATTCCCATAACTTTGGTAAACCGCCTCAAGGCCGACAAGGGCCATTGTGCACTGTCGACTGGTCGCTCGGCGTCCAAAATATAGGCCACTAGGCTGGCAGACCAAACCGAGCGACTGGCGAAGACGTCGAAGAAATTGCAACGTGAGTTTCCCTTGGGAAGTTGCTATACGATAACAACGGCCTAATAGGAGCACGAATATAATATGGAAGTGGGAGCAAATCTGAAGAAACTCGTGCTCCTATAAGTGATGCTCGGGAGACGGAACACGCGCCACGTGTATAACCGCGTGTGAAATCGCGAAAAAAATTGGGCTGTTCCATAGAAAACGGTCCTATACTGCCGTCCGTTACCTATAATGCCGTTAACCAACATCTGCTCGATTTTCACTTTTTGATGTCATCATAATCACGAAACGATTCTCTATCGACCTAGCTAACTCATATTTTCCTATCTTATCTAGTTTCTGAAATAATTAAAAGAAAATTGCAGTTAAGTGCCTGATTTTCCAATGCATACACAACTATAATGCGTCTAACTATAATTGCATGACTAAAATGCCTTTATAACTGTTTTCTATTCTCAATGGCGTAACTTTATTGCCGTTAACATATTTTTAATAATCTACAGTGCGATTAAAGTACATTTACTGTATTATAGTTATAGGTACTAAGTTTAATACTGTAAAATGTACTACTCTAGACTATAATGTCGTTAAATGAAAATTTTACACAAGAATGCTATTAAAGGATCTTAACGGCAATTTAGAAATTTATTGCCGAAAAATTATTAGAAGAAGTCATAACTAAAATGTGGTTATCCCACATTACTTCACTAAAATGCCGTCAACTGCTGAACATTTGACTCCCCAATGGGGATACCTATAGGTAAATAAATAACTTATAAGTTAAAAATGTTCCTATTAGTTATAGATTTGTTAAATACTAAAGTAAGTAATAATTGTTCCTTAAACCGTTGCCGCGCTCCATACATACGTAGTCTTGTGATATTCTCAATACTATTCAATCAAAGTCAACGACATTTTTCAGGAACAATCTAGTAACTAATTTCTATGTCTGTATGAAGTCAGATTTTCGTTAAAATGTATAGTTTTAAAGTTACAGTGCCTCAAAGATTTCCATACTAATCTTTAATTAATCCTTGCTCTAAACCAGTATATTTTAACGAAAATCTGACTTCATACAGACATAGAGATTAGTTACTAGATTGTTTCTAAAAATTTTGTTGACTTTGATTGAATCGTATTGAAAATATCACCAGACTACGCAGTATCGGATTAACCATAGAGGCAAAGTAGGCACGGGCCTATGGGCCCACCGCCGCATAGGGGCCCCGCGGCCTGAGAGAAAAATAAGTAAAAACTCGAAGATTTAACTCACCCCAAAATTTAATCGAATTATTAAAAAGTCTGTGAAAGTCATTAAGAAAGGCATTGAAAATATATTTATTACAAATTTTCGAGCTCGCTTCGCTCGCTCATTTTTGTTGTTTTATTTTTGGCTTTAAAACAGACTTCTTGCTGTAATCGAGTTATTATATCCTGTATTATTGCTCGCTCGATGCTTTCGTCTCATACACAAATCAAGTCCATTTTGACATGAGCTATAGGTAGGTGCAATAAACATAATATGTAGGAAAATAATGAGCTGACCTAGTCGTATTGCAGTAAAATCTCGAGTTCGCTTCGCTCGGCCCTTGATTCAGACCTGACCTATAAATATTATATTGTAGGGAAAGCGCTTTTTGTAGTCGAAATATAATGTTTCGTGGTTTTCCGGGGATTTCAGATTTTACTGAAATGTCCGGGGTTTTTGAAGACTTTGTCCGGCGATGGCAATTTTGCTGACGGTAGCCCTAGATCGGTATTAAAAGCTCGAGATCGCTCCACATTTTAGTAGCTTATGTTATTTTGTGGTTATGCTGGTACTGCGACCACCTAGCCTGTATCTGGCTCCCGGACACAGAGACAAATCCATCCCACGGCCCACGGGGATAGGGGCCCCGAGGCTTGAAATGCCTAGGGGCCTCTATATGGCTTAATCCGGCCCTGAGACTACGTTTGTATGCAGCGCGCATTTACGCTCTCGGGCAACGATATCAATGTACTGTACCAGTACTAGATACGGTGTTCAGTAGGAACTGCATGTTACTCTGCAATGCGGTGTTAAAACCGCATTGTTGTTAGTTTACTCTATGCTAATGGGAATGACAAACCAATCTGAATACCAATCTGTCATTTTTTCAATAATCATTTTAATTTTATATTGATGTATTTATAGTACATTACTGCAGCGGTCAGCAACAGAGGCATTGATGGACGAACGTGTAAATGTGGGCCGAGGCGAAGCCGAGGCACACATACGTAAGTCCGTCAATGCCTAGTTGTGGCCAAGGCTTGTATAGTACTTTTCTCAAATAATGCGCGGAAATTAAAACAGTAAATTTTCTCAAATAATTCGCGGAAATTAAAACTCCTTAAAATTAAAAAACCTTGGTCGCCATGTTTCGGAGAAAAAGATCGTTCCATTTTTAAATTACACGGCAGATATGAGTTTAGTATGTAATTTATTTGGTCGCTAAACACGACAGATATGGATTTTCATACAAACATTGCCGGCCGCTGCGCGCATGTATTTGGCCAGTACTGCAATTTCGATTTATCTCGAAGAAGGTTGTCAAAATAATGCTCACATTTCCAAGCATGTTTGAGAAAAATTAGTTATCACTATAAAAACCGCCTGAAAGTTATTTTACGGGATACTTTTATTCGAATATAAGGTAAGTATGTAAAATTATAAGGATATGTAATTATTAATTTAAATTTTAGAAAATAGAAATCTATTTATTAATCAATCCATAATCTATCAATTGTAACTGTCTATTAATTTCCTCAAGATTGGGCAAGTCCATTACTTTTTGTCTCGTTTCAGCACTCAAAAAGCGACATTTAAGGAAAAGAGACGGGTATTAATGATCATAGATGAATCAAGAGACTTAAATCAGAGGGCACAAAATAGGCATAATACATGCACAATATAATGAACTTAAGGCGGGTGCCAGACGAGGATTGAAATTGAAAATGACGCTAAGATCGTTCATACTTGAGATTATATTTTAATACTTGTTCATGGGAAAAAAATTAATGCGAAATCATATTTTTTTTTTTTAAAGAATAGATAATAACTATCCTAGTAATTTTTATTCTTTCAGTAAAATCTATGGGATGCATGGTTTACGAGAAAAAAAATTATACATTTTTTTTTGTATGGAGAAGAACACCTTTTATTTATTTCTTGACTTGGTTCAATTTGGGACGGGATTGGCTTGCGTTTTATGAAAGACCAAATAATACTGGACCAAAAAAAAAAACTAGTGCAGTCACTTGCAGCGAAGCGAGAAATTAAGGGTCAAAAATTTCATTTTTTTTCCGCATATTTTGCAAAGAGTGCACGTTTTTGCCAAACTTTTTGTATATTTGAAAATGAAATTTTTGACACTTAATTTCTCGCTTCGCTGCAAGTGTCCCAATTGGTAGTGTAGTGTGTGGTTACATAAGCGGAGCGAATAGCGTTTTCATAAGCGGAGCGAATAGCGTTTTCATAAGCGGAGCGACTAGCGTTTTCATAAGCGGAGCGAATAGCGTTTTCATAAGCGGAGCGACTAGCGTTTTCATAAGCGGAGCGACTAGCGTTTTCATAAGCGGAGCGAATAGCGTTTTCATAAGCGGAGCGACTAGCGTTTTCATAAGCGGAGCGAATAGCGTTTTCATAAGCGGAGCGAATAGCGTTTTCATAAGCGGAGCGTGTAGCGTTTTCATAAGCGGAGCGTGTAGCGTTTTCATAAGCGGAGCGTGTAGCGTTTTCATAAGCGGAGCGTGTAGCGTTTTCATAAGCGGAGCGAATAGCGTTTTCATAAGCGGAGCGAATAGCGTTTTCATAAGCGGAGCGAATAGCGTTTTCATAAGCGGAGCGAATAGCGTTTTCATAAGCGGAGCGAATAGCGTTTTCATAAGCGGAGCGAATAGCGTTTTCATAAGCGGAGCGAATAGCGTTTTCATAAGCGGAGCGACTAGCGTTTTCATAAGCGGAGCGAATAGCGTTTTCATAAGCGGAGCGTGTAGCGTTTTCATAAGCGGAGCGGATCATTTATATTTAGTTCTGATTAGTATTATAAGATTTGCTGTTTATTGTATCCACGGGGCTCGCAATAAATAAAAATAAAATAAAAGGTAATAAATAAAAATAAAATTGGTAAGTTCCACTTTTTTTTTTATTACTGATGCTTCTTGGACGCTAATTTCATATTTTTTTAGATCATTATTAATTTTGAACGCACAAGATGTTTTGTTGTTTTCTTGCAGTCCGCCATTGTGAACAGGACGGCAATTGCGGTAAATAAATCGCAACTAAACCATGATTGGACCACGTGAGAACCATGGCTTTTTACACATTTAGTATTGCGCTAATCGCGGTACAGCTCATGACAGCTGTTAGAGCTGTTTTGACAGATGGCTCAAACGTTAAAGGCTTTCACATAGTTAATACGTCAAGTTTAGCACGATTCAGAATTAACACAGTTGAACAGTAATTGGATTGAATTTATGATTGAATCTGATGAGATCTGAAATTGGACTAGGATTGAACTTGCATGTTTTAAATTAGCGCGATCGCCCTCCAGAATTGTATGTGTAAAGAATTAAGAAGGGATATAAAAGAAATACCTCTACTAAAGTAACTGATAGTATCTATTATGTGTTTCTTGCTTGACAAGTTTCGGGAAATAGTTTTTTGTACAATCATGCATGTAATTGATAATGTTCTAACAATGTGCTCAGGTAACAAAAGTAAGATTTTGCATCTAGTTTGTACATTAATTGATCCTGATTGATTTATTGAATTGATTCAAGTCAAGTTAGTCATAGATAATCAAAATCACAATTTACATCAAATAAAAGCTAAAATTAGTCACAATTACAGATAAATCACAAAATAATTATTCGAAACCCGATTCGGATCGAGCCCATACATCAGTCATGTCAGATGTAAACCCCCATGTGATGTGATGTGGTTGACCCCCAGACCACCTAAAAACTGCCAAAATGACTCATTTTGGGTTATAGCCTCAAAATTACATTTATTAAAAAAAAAGCGGGGGGGGTTTCCTCACCCCCCTTTTGGGGGATGAAAGGGGGAACTCCCGTCCCCCTCCCCTCCCCAAAATTCATGCCGCAGGATACTAAACTTTTTCCTACTTGGTTATTGCTAGTAATATGGTTTTTAGCAGGTATGTAGGTACTCGACTCGCAGTGTCTAATCATTGAATTTAACGATTTATTGAACAATTTTAAGGTTAATGATCATTATAATTTCAAGAAAAAACAATAATTATAAGTTCAAAACACCAGAGCGCACGAAAGCAAACAACTTGCCCGCAAAATGTACTACTACGGACATATGAGGCGGGCGGGCGCCCGCCCGCCGCCGCCGTGCCGTATGGATACGATGACGTCACGCGCTACTCGCGAACACTGACGAGATTTAAAAAGCCTGCGTCAACTTCCCACGCTTATAACTTCGGTAATATTGCACCGATCGATGTGAAATAAAAACTAGAATAATGTGTACGGTCTAGAATTTTATTCTACGTGCTTAAAAGTGTAATGTTGTAACCTTGTTATCTTCTCCATTGAACCAAGTCAAGAAATAAAATAAAAGGAGTTCTTCTCCATACAAAAAAAAATGTATAATTTTTTTCCTCATAAACCATGCATCCCATAGATTTTACTGAAAGAATAAAAGTTACTAGGATAGTTATTATCTCTTCTTTAAAAAAAAAATCAGCATGAAATTCCGACCCTAGGTCCTAAGTCCGTCTTTTTTCAGAACGGATCCACTGTGCCGGGTGGCGGTTAGCAACGAGATTAACATCTCCGTGGTCACCTTACTATTTTTCTTTTCATTCGCATAGTATTATTTAATTTGTGTATCTTTTTTAACTGATTATCTTAATGTTTGTTTCGTAGTAATCTGTTTACATGAGTAAGTATCTAATTCTAAAATTTCAGGTGGTAAATTACGTATTTCAGTGGTCTGCACGTAAGTAGTCGAGGATGCCCAGATAGTAGGTATAATACCTAACATAAATATGAACTGTCGCATCTGTCTTTGCCGGTGATGCTCTTTGACCAAATTATAGTAGTTTCTGTTTTATGTAAACTAGATGGCACTAATGTTCCCAAAGAGTTTTGGAACAACTTGTTTGTTTGAACGTGCTTGTCTATCGCTAGAGTTCATGTCTATGCTCTCGGGATAATATTCTCTTAAGCAAGTACGTTTATATTTTTTGAGAGGTTTTTACTTTATTGTTTGATTAAGAAGAATTTTTGTTACTATGAACACTTAAGCAGGCTGAGCTGTTTTGTTTTGAGTTTTTAATTTACTTTAATTTTTGTTTAATTTATCTGAAACATTTAATTACATATATAAGTTTAATTACTACATTAGTTAATTCTAAAGTAAGTAATAATTGTTAGTTAAGTTTGTACTTTTATATTTTTTGAAAAGTTTTATCTTTTTGATTTAGAATTGCTTTTGTTATGATGAACACTATAATAAGCAGGCAGAGCTGTTTTTTTTGAGTTTTTAATTTACTTTTTACACTTCATATTTTTTTCTTATGGATACAAATAAGTTGTAGGTAATGGTTGTGTTAATTTTAAACGTCAGGAGTTGCACCTTTCTGTTAAGGACTACCTAACCTAGATAAAAATAATGCTAAAAATAATTTGAATTAATCTCTATTGTAATTACCTACACTATATTATAAAACGCCTAAAATATAATGTTGATTGTCTAATAAATAACAAAACTGAATTTAAGACTGAGCTGTTTAATTTTTGCACTTTAAATACATTTTGTTGGATTCTTTCAGTTCTCTCTTATAGTGTTAACAAAGCTAAATTGTCGTTATGTCTAAAGGTTTGAAAGTTAACTGCAATGTAGTGTTGCAATAATCCCACAAAAGAAAATAAAAAACTATTTGATAAAATTTACACTTGAATAGCATGTCTTAAATGCCGCTAAAGGACTATAGGAGCATTGTGACAGAACAGAAGGTTTAAACTTAAATGCCGTTATAGTACTTACCGGCATTTTAGTAAAGCATTTATAAAGAGAAATTTAGAATTTTACAATACAATAAAATATATCGAAAATGAAACGCTAAAATGTCGCTAATATAACGTTAACGACATTTAAGTGGTGTTATTTTGATCAAAAAAATAAACTGATACTAAATGCAAACAGAAATTTCAAAATATTTCCGTAACGCTTATATATTACGCTATGGAAATAAAAGCATTGCAAAGATCACATTAATTCCATTTCAATGATATCTCGAACTTGTTAATAGCTGGTTTATTTCTCAAACAGTATCCATTTTACCTTAAATCCCGCGTAAATCGAAAACTCATTTTCGTAGATAACGGCATTATAAGTAATGGACGGCAGTATAGTAAAAGTTTTTCAGTTTTATGGTCTAACAGGGTGCTGTTACGGCTTCAAAACGACCATGATTCGACGGTGTATAAAGTCACAAGGCAATCAGTCGATAGTGTCTTATGGCTCTAACTAAATGAAGGGCATTAGCGTCTCTTATAAATTATTTGACCTTTCCCCAGCAGTGGAATGCAATAGGATTTTAGAGTCGTAGAAAAATCAAAACACTTGCAAATATTTTGAAGAAAACATCTCTCTCTTGTAGAAGAAATAATGTTGTTGTGACGATTAATAAGTGGCGAAATTAAATAATACCACTCTCTGTCTTATCGTGTGGGCAGAGCCCTGGTGTCAGAGTTAATAATACCACTAAACCTAGAAGACTTTGCTTGACTGCTTTGTATTGTTATATGTTGACCTTCAGTATTAAGCACATGCCAATTGTTATAACAATGGCCTATTAAGATCGGGTATGTTTTACCAAAACGGCATTCATTGTTCATATCACAAGCGTTTGCAAATATAGCATCCATATGCGATTAATTGCAGATTTAATTTCCAATTTTCTAAATTTTCTTCGATTCGAGTGTGAAGCTATCGTCCAAAATCCACAAAATAAACAAACAAGAAGGGCGGCTTCCACCATGGTACCATGTTTATATGTTTTACGGATTGACGGTTGACTTTTATTGAAACCGCGGGAATAAATCACAATACGATGACGAATACGGCTCTATGGTGGTGCCAAAAATGATCTATTTACTTCTATTTGTCGATTGATTTCGCGCCTGATGCATGACCAACGCAATCTACATTCAGTCTTTAGACTGCACGACAGTCAATTTCATTCTATAACAGAGTAGTTATAAGGTTGATTATAATTACTTATACAAATTTTTGAGTTCCGTCGGGAAATGTTAGTCCCTGTCACCGCGATTGACGAGCGAACTTATTTTCCTATTGTACAGGCGTTCGGCCGACTTGATCCGATATCACTTCAGGTACGCTGCGTGCGTGCGCTTGTTTCGCTTGTTGCGTGATCTCTTTCTGGGGCCTATTTTGTTATACGACCCTCACCTTGAGTGTAAGCCTTTGTCCCAACAGTGGGTCTTAGATAATCTAGATGGAGTGTCGCTTTACAAATGGAACACAAAAATGGTTCCATTTTTTTCTAGATGTGTGCGTGAGTGCTGTGTCCTACACAAGTTCCAGCCCTTCAATGTGTGAGTGTTAATGATACCAGCGAACAACTTTTTTCCTCGAAATAGGGGATAATTTTTTTTTTTGGCCATGGGTCTGAATCAATACCTATACAACGTGTTAATGAATTAGCGCATAACCTCATACACCCCAACTGATTTATAACAAAATAATTAGATTGCAACAATAATTTCATTATTTTGATAATTAAAATTTAAAGTTATTCGCATTTTAAGTTTTGAGGCAAAAATGATTTGTTATCATTTCAGCACTGAAAGAAAGCGCTAACATACTCATGGATACATTTTTATAATCTTTTTTTGGTAGTAAGTAGGGTGAGTATGCCCGTGCGGTGGATTGTCATCCGGTTCAGTAAATTTATAAATTTTCAAAAAAAAATATTTTATATTTTGAAAAAAATTACCTATGTTGAAACCATGATAATTCGATTCTACTCTCGATTCTAAACAAACTACTTTCTAGTTTTGCGTTAATTCATTAACACGTTGTATATTCAGCCAATACCATCCGTTCATTGTTTGATATAGAAAACTCAGTGGTAGGTAAGGTTGCACTTTTACTTTGTTGTAGATGTAGTCAAGGTTCGGAAACGTTCGGGTTTTGTAGTTTTTGAGTATTCAAAGATAGACAACTCTTCGGAAATATTAGTAAACATAATTCTAAGTCGAAAATCAACAAATTTTGCCGGAATTTGCTAATAACAGCTAGTATTAATTACTAGGCAAGAGAGAACAATTTACCTATTTATATTTAAAAAACAATCAATGAATTAAGTACCAATACTTAACAAGTACACGGATAAAAGGATTTCTTGAAATAAGACATATCTACTACCTACTGTCTTGTGTGAAATCAAATTGCATTGAACCAAGAATATGGCGCTCTCATATACAAGCTGTTACAAAAATACAAATAAATATTTAATGTGGTTTAGACCATGAAACTGAACAACTTTCACTATGGGACTAATATCGAAATCGCGAAAAAAAAAACAGCTGACCCATAGTATGGGTCCCATACAAAACTGCAAACATAACCCGACCGAAATGTATGGGACAGCTGATTTTTTTTTCGCGATTTCACTATTGGTCCCACAGAGAAAGTTGTTCAGTTTTATGGTCTGATCATCTTAAAATGGTTTCAGCTAATTTTGTTAGACCTTATACAGGGTGTAACAAAACATCCTTGTTATCCTTAAGGGGTGTCCTTAAGGGGGTTCTTCAGACCATCAAATTGAACAACTTTCAGTATGAAGCCAACATCGAAATCGCGAAAAAAATATCAGCTGTTTCATACAAAACTGCAGCACCGACTCGACTCAAATGTACGGGACGGCTGTTTTTTTTTCGCGATTAAAAAACCGTAGTAATACCTAAAGGTATTACTAGGGTGTTTTGTTACACCCTGTATACGGGACAGTTAATTTTTTTTATTTATTCTTGATGTTGGCTCCATAGTGAAAGTAGTTCATTTTTTGGTCTCAAGGACTAAGTACTAAGGACTAAGACTTGAGTATTACTAGGGTGTTTTGTTACACCCTGTATATCGAAACTAATATTTTCTTGCTGAAAGAAAAAAAATCTTGAATTGATTCTGTTAATTATTTTGTGTGTAGACAAGTGACTCTTGACCGAAGACAATGTGACTTCAACCAAAAACAAATTAGTATTCTAATTCTTATAAAAATCTCTATCTATCTATAACGTCACGCCTCTTTCCCAGTGGGGTAGGCAGAGACCAGGGCGCGCCACTTACTACGATCCTTACACACCTCTTTTGCCTCATGCACATCCATACATCTCCTCATACATGCCCGTCGGTTTCGAGTACTCCGCACCTCCCCTTTTTGTAGGACGCAACTGATTTGATCAGCATACGTCCTACGAGGGCGCCCTCTGCCGACACTTCCACTCACATTAGCAACATATATCTCTTTCGTACATCTGCTGTCACTCATCCTTTCCACATGACCAAACCAACGAAGCATACCTTTCTCTATTCTTGTCACAACATCTTCTTTCAATTTACATCGATCTCTTATTACACAATTTCTCACTCTATCTCTCATCGTGACACCACACATACTTCGCAAGGAACGCATTTCAACAGCATTAATTTTACTTGCATGCTTCTTCTGCCATACCCAGCACTCACTGCCATACATAAGTGTAGGCACCAACACACCATTGTGTATAGCAAGTCGTGCCTTTTTGGACACTACCTGGCTAGCCACAATAGTATGCAGAGCACCGTTTACTTTGTTTCCCGCTGTTACTCGCCTATGCATATCACCCTCACATTTCCCATCTCTAGTAAAAATGCATCCTAAATATACAAACTCATTCACTTGTTGCACTTTTTCGTTCCCAATCATTATACAACAATCAGTCACACATTCATCCCTCTCCATTACCATTACTTTAGTTTTATTCACATTCACTTTCATTCCTTTCTTCTTCAATGCTGTATTCATGAGAGTTACCATGTCTTGTAGCTCTCCCGCTGACGATGCAAGTATCACTTGATCATCAGCGTACAGGAGGCACTTGACTAGTAACTCTCCCATTCTTAAACCATTTTCGCATTCTTTTAGATCAGTCAGACAGCTATCCATATACAGGTTAAAAAGCCAAGGGGACGCAACACAACCCTGTCTAACTCCACTGGTGATGTCAAACCATTTTGAGTGCGCCCCGTTGACCCTGACACAGGCACTAGAACCCTCGTATAATGATTTTAGTGCCTGCACCAAGTGATCGTCAACACCGTATATAGATAGCGTAGACCACAATTCTTCCCTCCACACTCGATCATACGCCTTTTCCAAGTCCACGAAGGCACAGTATACCTTCGCGTGCTTTGCCAGGTATTTTTCGGCTATGCACCTTAGGGAAAAGATTTGGTCCATACATCCCATTCCCTTTCGAAATCCTGCCTGCACATCCCACATTTTTTCTTCACTAACATCTATCACTCTTTCAATCAATACCTTAGCATACAATTTGCCAACAACACTCAAAAGACTAATGCCACGGTGGTTTTTGCACTCTTGCTTTGAGCCCTTTCCCTTATAAAGAGGAACGATAACGGCCTTGCACCAGTCTCCAGGAACGTGACCGCTTCGCCAGCATTTATTAAAGATTTGGCAAAGCAAACTTGCCACCACCATGCCACCGCTCTTCAGCATTTCGACGAACACTCCATCATACCCCGCACTCTTTCCTAATTTCATTCTTTTCATCGCTTTCATAATCTCATCCAAAGTTATCTCGCTGTTATCATTCTCATCTATCACCAAATTCTCCGACCCCATCCATCTACTAGACGCCTGGGGCGGGTTATTATCACCACAAGCATAAACACTTTCAAAATATTCCTTCCAACGTTCCAGCACCTCATTTTCCTTACTTAACAAATTTCCTTCCTCTGATTTAACCACAGACACTTTAGAATTATCCAATACTCCACGAGCCAACCGAACCTCCTTCCAAAACAACTTTTGGTTGGCTCTGAAGTTTTTAGAAAATTTTCTGTCATACTTATCTTTCATTTCGTTTTTCTTCCTTTCTACAATTTCTTTCACTCTTCTTTTTGCATCGGTGTACATTCGTTTCTTATTTTCAATTGGTCCATTTACACTCATTGTTCCAGTCATCCTACTATTGGCTTTCAGCGCCAATACATCCAACCACGCCTTCTTCTTTTCATGCACAGCCTTTCGTACTTCATCATCCCACCAACCTTTATCCATCGACCTCTTATAATTATTTCTTATAAAAAAAGAGCGTAAAATGGCCTATTAAGAACCACTTATTATTCCTTATTTGGTAAGTTGAATAATCACTAAAGTTTTTAAAATTAGTTTTAACCTATGGAACTTCAATTTTGTATTTTTAAGAGAATTTTGAAAATTTTGCTCCGTGCAACTCAAACCTAGAGTTTTCATTATGGACCCTTTTTTCGGTAATTTGTAAGGATGTCGTGTTGCTGATTATTTCACGTATGGATGAGTGTTTTCAGACGATCATGTTGCAATAACAAAGTTCGTAAAATTCTTACTATGACGTGAGTTATGACGTTTTTAAGCCGCTCCGGTAGAAAATTCTCAAATACACCTTTAAAAATCATTACTTCTAAACTACAAAAAATCGCGGAACATACATGGGGTATTTTCGAATACATCTAGGTGTGAGGTGAGTAACTTAAAAAAAATTTCACCTTTGGACGTCTCCGTTTGGTACACCAAATATATTTACAAAAGTAAGAAATAAAGTTAGGCGCTCCCGTTTGATTCGGATTGATCCTCACGTAAAACTTCATTGAACATTGGAATGTGCGAACCACCGTCACATTTCAAAAGTTGGGTTAAGAATAGAAGCATAGAAAAATATGTATAACTAAAGAGGACTATAAGGTATACATTCCCATTGCCTTTCCGAAAGAATAAATATTTAAAAAAAAAATGGTGGGAAATTTCGAAAGGAAAATCTGACCACACTTTAAAAATGGCCTACGTAAACAATACGAAGTTTTCAAAATTTTCATTCATCTTATTGTATCCCAATCATGGTGAAAAATTAATTTTTAAGCATGAAACATATTCATCTTTTTTTTATTGTGCATATTTTATGTGAATTTGTCACAATTTCATCACGTAATAGTTAGGGAGGTGGCGAGCAAAATTTCGATATCATTAGCACACATGGCAGACGTTATTAATACAAATACAAATACAAATCATTTATTGCAACCATGGTTTTAAAAGGTGTTACATAGTGATTACAGCACACATGGACCCTGTTAGGGCACAGCAAAACTTAAATCTAGAATTACAATTTCTATTTTGTGTTAGACATGCCTATATGGAATCAAAATAATTTTACAAACGGTGTTCAACATCAAAATACAAACGCACTAGGTAAACAATAGGTGTAAATACGTATAACAATTATTATGCTGACACAAAAGAAGAATTTTAGAATGGATAATAACAATTAATAAAGCATTATATAATTATAATGTCAATTTGGCAATAGCACATTAAATTAGATTATAGGTATTATGTCGGACTATCAAGTAACAATAAGATTATAAATAATATTAAATGAATGTAATACAATTTCACATAGATTTTAGGGGATAATGTCAGTTTTAATTAATTTATTCAAAATTCGATTACAGTCCAGTACATATTTAATTATAAATTTGGAATAGGTACTCTCACTAGCATTTATAATCGAAAAATTCCTGCAAGGTATAAAAACAGTTTTCCAATAAGTAAGCCTTTAATTGGCTACTTGACAACTAGTCAAATTAGCTACTCTTTATCGGACGTCAAAACATGCGCTTTGTATGAAGATTTGTACTAAATATTGAGTTGTGACGTCATCAACATTTTCATTACTTTTTATAGTTTAACTTGTTATTAAAAATAGTATTCAAGCTAAAAACTCAATGAAAATGGGAGTTTAGCGTTATTTTCTAACCCTTTTTTTATTGAGTAGATAAAAATAAAATATATTGAATGTAGTCAAATACCCAATTTTTTGACATCGTTAGCCAACTTAAGGGGCAACTTGTTATAAATTTTTACTGCCATTACGTATGGTCCCGATCGAAACATTTCCAAGTTGCAAGTTGGCAGCGCAAGTTTATTTTTATATCGTAGGTTAAGAGGTCGTGTGTAATGGTCTTTAGCTTGCGAGAACAAGGAGATATTTTTATTTACGAATTTGCATATTTCTAATATATATAAGGAAATTAGGGTTAAAATGTTTAGTTTTATAAAATACGGCCTACAGCTTGTCATATTATCTATATTTTCGAGGATCCTAATTATAGCAATAATGATACCTTGAGAAACATAAAGGACCTCGTCTGCCACCATGGTGGCGCTGCGTTGTCAATTTACAGCGTTTCAAAAATGTTAAAAAAAAAGGTGGGCGATATTATTTGCACATGTCTGCCTCTGGGGCTGATGATCACAGTCATCCTGTAAAGACAAAAAATCGAAGAGGCAGACATCCAGGGCTCTGACTTTTGTAGATTTCAATTTTTTAAGTTATTTTTATTATTTAAAAAACTCTATACGAATTGCACACTTGGCAGATTTGAATTGTTCGATTAAAAACAATGAGAAGGACCACGGAAAAATAGTCTGCCAGCGGGGTGCCTCTGCGTTGTCTATTGACAGCGCTCCAAAAATGTTTAAAAAAAAGATGTGCTATATTATGCGCACATGTCTGCCTCTTGGACTGATGTTTTAATTTGTCATGAAAACGAAGAAAATCGATGAGGCAGACGTTCAGGACCCTTATATTCCAGAGGCAGACCATTTGAATTTTTTTTTTCAACTCGACTCGCGCCAAGCTGCAAATACAAAATTTTGCGTCTACTGAATATTATTGAAAATAATTAATAGAATCCATACGAACGAGTTTCAAAACTCTTCAAAAATATTTGGCTTCTGCCTGTTAACTGCGTCTCCGCAGGTATAAAATATCTCCCAAGAACATTGTATATAGTATCCTATAGGTGGACCGAACTCTAGAATTTCGTGTAGAATTGAAAATAAACTCTAATTTTACGTAATAAGTATTAATTTCCTTCAATATTGTTGTAAGCTGACAACCAAGCAAATGTGAGATAACCAGAATACCGGTTTCGAGCACATTTCGTTTCCTCTTGGCATTTAATACAAACAATTTTGTAGATTTCAGCTCTAGAAGAAATTGGATTGTTACCGTGAGTTCAGCGAAAAAAAAATAAAGTAATAATAAACCTATAAAGAATACCATGCAATACCCGCTTCCCCTTGATTACGTCCATTTCAAACCGTTATAAAGTTAAAAATCAGTGAGCAAAGTGTCTGCCAAATGTTTTTTCGTATCTACGGAGTCGTAATGAATCGAATGGGCGCAATGAGAACCGTGTGCAAATGACTTTTTTTTTTAACACTTTTACAACTCCGTCCCATGATAATGCAGAGCCCTGAATGTCTGCCTCCTCGATTTTCTTCGTTTCCAAGATATTTGTGACCATGAACCCCAGAGGCAGACATGTGCAAATAATTTAATACCGCTTTTTTTTTTAACAACTTTAATCGGCTGTAACGCGAAAACGCAGCGACGTAGGACCATTATTGACTGGACCAAATCGATTCGTACCGACGTAAACTGCAATCTACCTCGATGTGAAACGTGTGCAAATCATATACCGAAATGCTCGCCACCTCCCTAACTATAAGTAATATTTTCGGAATTTTAAATCTTGGATTCAGGTGTGTATCGTTACGCGTCATTATTGACACTGTTTGACGGTTTTCACAAGTAGTACTGTTTTTGACTACTTTTGTTGGGACCGTTTGGCCCGCTGGTTGCTCCGTCTATAGCTATATGGTCTAAGCAGTGGGTATGCGAGAGGCTGATGATGAGGTTATAATTGTAAAAACATCCATGTTACAGGTGTATTCGATCCTGATGTGTCAGCTGCTAGTCACAATGAGCTTTATCGCTCTGTTCCTGTTCCACGAGCCGACTAAGATGTGGGTGCGAAAGAGCGGCATGCCATTATTGTAAGTGTCATACTATAAGCACGTAATTACTTGTAGTACTGCTTGTAGTGGTACTAAGTCCATAAAACAAAACACGACAGCAATAGTAGCGAGCATATCGACACAGGTCCGGCACTTCAAACAACGTTTTAGATTTGACATGATGACGTTCGCACATGCGCACTTTGCGAAAATTGTGCATGACATATGTGTAGGGTTGACTTAACACGCATCGTATGAACTACATTATACATTTCGTTACTTTTTATAGTTCATTCTGTTATTAAAAATAGTTTTTGAGCTAAAGAATCACAGAAAATGTGAATTTAGCGTTATTTTCCAACCTTTATTTTTACTGTGAGGAGGAAATAAAATATATTTGATGTAGTCAAATCCAACGGGTGCGCGCGCCTGACTGCCTTCCCTTGCTCGGCTTCCCTCAAGTTACCACAGAGAGTGTGAGGGGAGGTGAGGTAACTGAAGTCAGAGGGGGGCGGGGAGTGGCCGTTCTGTATGTAGAACTATATACTATTACCTATTCTGTGATATCGAGGCACATCGCAGTCTATAAAACAAAACAAGACAGCACTAGTAGAGAACATATCGAGGCGCGTCGCAAGTCAGAATAAAAACCGGTCAAGTGCGAGTCGGGCTACTCGCGCACCGAGGGTTTTCTTTTTGAGGTGGCAGCCCCTAGTTTCTCTCTATAATGTAGTTTCCACACGCGACACTATACCATACCACGTCTGATTTTTTGTTCCGATTCTTTAGTTGCACAGAGTAGATTATCTACCTAATTAAAATATGAATTCTACCCAAAAGCCTAAGTGAAAACTTACGAAATTGGTTGTTTGAAGAAAGTCTATACTTTGTTCGGTAAGTAAGCAAGGTAGTAAAGTGACCTGTCATTAACGATTTATCCTTTCTAAACTATTATAAAACTGTAACAGAAATGTGTCTGTACATTGAAGATATTTACAACAAAAAAATTACGACATGGTTTTTACCTGTCCCTGATTCCAAATCACAAATTTTTTTGGATTTTTTGTCTGTTTGTTTGTTTGTTTGTTTGTTCGAGTATCACGCAAAAACTACTGAACCGATTTTGATGAAACTTTTTTTGTTTGTTTGTTTTATCATCTGACTTAAAATCTGGTATATAATTTATGCGGACAAAGTCGCGGGTAAAAGCTCGTTAATTTATAAACTCTTGTGTATCGACAGCTACGTGGCGCTGGTGGTAGTGTTCGTGACCCTGATCGCGATGGCGTGCTGCGAGACGGTGCGCCGCACCTCCCCCATGAACTTCATATTCCTCGGCATATTCACCGTCGCCGAGAGCTTCATGCTAGGCGTCACCTCTAGCGTCTACGACGTATCATCGGTTAGTTACACGTTTACGATTTAAGTACATAAACCATACAGGATGTAAGGGACAGCGAGGCAAATACTGGAACGGTGAATTCAGACCATCAAATCGAACAACTCTCACTATGGAGCCAACCTCAGAAAATGTGAAAGAATTCAGAAGAAATGGTGTATGGTGATTCTTGTAAAACTGGTTATAAATCTGAAATCGAACTTACTTTGGTTCTCTTTTTTATCAAATTATACTTATTAATTTATTTATTTGAATTGTTCACCTCGACCAATATTACCCACACATAGAAAAATCGAGTTTGAACAAATGTTTAGACATAAGGCAATGCCGGGATTCTATGTTCGCGATCTGCAGGGTCTGATGATGACCAACTCAATAACCATGGTTTGGAAGGAATCATTTGTTTCAAACATATTTAAATTTATTATCAACACTATAAAACATTAAAACTAAATAGTAAAGAATTATAATGTTTTATGAAAATGTACATTTTTGTCGCGATTTTCCCAAAAAATTTCCCTGAAGTGGTATTTTTGAATCTCACACTTTTCAAAATCATGATCGAATGATGCATAATCTCCATAGTCATTTTGACATTCTCTACAGCTGATTTGAGCGTGTGACTTTCGAGAAAGGGTCTAGGAACTAGGTGTGATCCTAACGTAGAAAGAGAAGGTACTAGAAGGAAACACATGTCTTGTCATATTCACTCAATAAGAGATGCACATATCAAATTCGCTCTAGTTAAAAAAGGAGATCGCTACCTTATTTGTCGTTATCGACGTAACCACTTTTTTGTACTACGGCCACCTGACTCAAAACTGTTACTTCATATAAATTGTATAGGATTTTATGATTATCGCTATCTCATACCCGGTGACACCGACATTCCGTCTCGTCTATGGATCCTAATAACACAAACACCAACAACTTTAATTGCAGGTCATGATGGCAGTTGGGATAACGGCGGGAGTTTGCCTGGCATTAACTTTATTTGCGATACAAACTAAATGGGACTTTACAACCATGGGCGGCATTCTGCTCTGCTGTGCTGTTGTTCTCATGCTCTTCGGTAAGTTTCCTTTTACATGAATAATATCCAAAATACGCTGTGTGGAATTCTTTCATTTAAACTATGTTAAAATTGTGCGTCTAATTATAGTATAGGCGTTCTTACTGCAAGATTTGTTGGGATATTACAAAAATGCATTGTTTCTTGGTCAGGAAACTAATCCTTAACAATACCGATTAGGTCTAAGATATGAATGATAGATACCAAAGCCTGTGAGGGGTTTCTCTCATCATCTCTATCTTTTTTTTTTACTGAAAAATTGATATCATTAGCACCCTTTTAAACCCATCAAACTGAACAACTTTTACTATGGGAGCAAACCGATCGGAGCAAAAAAAATCTGCTGTTGCATACATTTGAGTCGAGTTGGCATTGCAGTTTAGTATGGGACAGCTGATTTTTTAGTTGCTCCGATCTGTTTGCTCCCATGGTAAAAGTTGTCCAGTTTGATGGGTAGACTCTTAGTTTAAAAGGATGCTAATGATATCAATTTCACCCTGTATAAGTGATCAGAGGCCCTGCGCCCTGGTGTCACTGACTTTCTGAATACCACCAGTATTTAAATTCATTATATTATTCTTGAAAAGTTAGTAATTGCTTGGCAAACGGATCTGGTAATCTTGAACAGTAATTAATGGAAAAATACAAATTAAATTAAATTTCATTTCTTTTATGACTGACTGATGTATACGGATTGGTTTATTTACGGTATTTTATTTATGTTTCTTTAAATGCGGGGCCGCATACGGATACATCGCTTTTTTTATTTGCTTATATTACTGGCTACATTAGATGTTTTAATAAGCAACAATACAGAGAGCATGCAATAAAAAAAAATCCTCGTATACCCGGAACTACAGGAACCGCAGCCTCCTTAGGCTGCACATCCTTATGTGTGATAAAAACGACGTTTTTGCAGGATTGATCGCCATGTTCATCCCTCGGAACAACATAGTGACCCTCGTGTACGCCTCGCTCGGAGCGCTCCTTTTCTCCTTCTACCTGGTGTACGACACTCAGCTCATGATGGGGGGCAAGCACAAGTACAGCATCTCCCCTGAGGAATACGTCTTCGCCGCACTCAACCTGTACATGGACATCATCAACATCTTCTTGTACATTTTAACCATTATCGGCGCGTCCAGAGATTAGGATAGGGAGTAAGGACAACGAGCTGCAAGTAATGGTCGCGTATGTATGTCTAGTTTTTGTTTGCAAGAAGTATTTTTGTAGTTTTTCGTAGTATTTGACAATGATATTTTCTCTGGTGCCCGATCTGATGAGAGGATTGCCGAAGTTCGTGTATTGTCGTGGAGATAATTTTGATTGTGAATAAAATGTTCTGAGTCGGTCGTTATAGTTTTATAAATTGTTTTCAAACATTATTTTTGTCGTGAAAGGCCCAAGTACGTCGATAAGACCTATTTTATTTGCTTCTAGTCGGAGATTCTGATTGATGAAATTTTAAAACATTCCTGAATTAGAAACCCATTTTTTAAAATTTTTGGTCGCATATTGTGAAACCAGCGGCGGCATAAATCCATTTTGTTCTATTATGCAATCGTTTGTTTTTTTAGTTCACAAATTAAAAATCAGTGGCTACTTCGATTGAGTACACTCGTCATCACAGCAAGCTTAACATTAGTAGTTTAATGTTAATGTGTTGTCAACTGTACAAATTGTATACCCTATATCACGAATTAAATCGTGAATTGCAATTTTTTTTTAATGTTTTGAGTGAACTATCTTGGGGTAAAGTTAAGTTATAGATTGGGTACTAAAAATAATGTTTTCTTTGGAACTATTGATATTACTAATTGAATCTTTTTCATTCGAATTAAATGTAATCAAATCGAATATTGTATGACGTACACATGGCGACACATCAAGCTATGCAAAACCAAAATAAGCTGGCCGCGCGTAGATCGAGTAATGTATAACGTCGCGCGGCCAGCTTATGTTGGTTTTGCGTAGCTTGATGTATCGCCCTCTGTACAAACATCTTTTCTTAAATTCTACTTAAAGTTTCTATTTTCAACATTAACATTTTTTTATATAAAAAAGTAAAATGTCAGTTGTAATTTTTTTTCGCTTTATTTATTGTCCATAGGTTTAGGTAACGAAACTTATGGCATACAAAATGTGTATTGCATTTATTTTGAAGAATGTTCAGAACTCGACCGTTGTCCTTATAAAAATAAACTCCGATATTGATTGACAGAGGTCACACTGATATTATATAACTCTCCAACCTTTGGAAGAACGTGTTTCGAAAACTGTATTAACTTATCGACTAAGGTTTAACGTCATCTTCCTATAGGGTTTGGCTCTAAACTAAAATATGTAACATGATTATCTACTTTCATCGTCGATCATAAATAAAAGAACTAGATTCACAGTCTCGTGTATCATCTAAGCAATTTTTTTTTAAGTGACATATTTAGGTTCTGTCAAAGAGATACTGACTATTGGATGTGCCGTTTGCAGAACGTGGGTGGATTGTGAATTTAGTTTTTTTTAAATTAATAATCTAAGTATTTCATCATTAATATTAATAGTCAATAGTTATAGCCATGTTGTCCTGTATATTAATCTAATTAAAGATTTAACATTTTTGTGGCGGGCAGGACTAGCCTGTTCGCATCGCACACAGGCCACTCGCGACAGCCACAAAACTAGCTGCGGACTGCATTTTTCATACATTTGTAGGGATTCGCCGGACACGTGTGGCCGGTGGCGGCCACTCACTACAGCTACACAATGTATGAAAAAGCGTGTCGTGTAGAATTGTGGCAGTCAATTGGTTTCACTTACCCACAAAAACTGTGAATCATTAATTAGGTTCACCATTGATGTTTAAAATAAAAATTGTCCACTACATTCAGATTCTCATATAAAATGTAATAATATTTAAAAGCCTGTTATAATAATATACCGCTTAAATAAGAAACCATAATTAGCTTTGTCAACTAGATGTTGCTATCATTCTATTTAGAAGCTGCTTGTGTTTTTTTGTTTAGAAAGGTCAGTTTTTTCATGCTGGCAATATTTTGGCAAACCTAGATTATAATTACAAATCTGCTTCCAGAAATCCATATTACTTACCTTTCTTTTATCACACCACAAGTGTATACATATTGTATAATTATTAATTATACACATGTGTAGTTAGTATATTAATTACATAAAGTGTGCACACATGTATAATTATTTTATTATACAAAGTGTGCACACCGTTGATAAGATATGTGTCAATAAATGACTTAAGCTCGTCCCATCCCTGTCATAAGCGTTCCGGGACATGGTCTAAAAAACAAGGTCAGAAGACCTTGTCCTGACCTTGACCTTTATCGCGCTTGACCCAGACTCCCAAAGAGAAATGTTGCCAATATGAAAGACGTTACCGTATTTATGTTCGCCATGTTACGCTGAATAATTGTAATAAATTTTACGAATACTAGACCTAGATCTATGTTGTAAGAGTTTATCTTCAGTTTATTTAATTTTATTAAAGTTTGTCATAGAAAACTTGTCTTTTTTTTCCGTCAGTGTTTTAAGTTTAAAATTCGTCGCCCTGCTGTAAAAACATTTATAGCACGTCATAGATATATTATACTACAGAACAAGATACACAATCAGCGATCCAAAAATGGCAGACCCAAATGAGGTACTTTATGAATAAAAGTACCTCCTCTTGCCTCAGTACCGCGCTACCTCTCTGACTGTAAACATACATAATACGACTAAGTTTAATAGTCAAATATCCGCGCCGGACCAGAAGTACAATCGGGAAGTACCATCAATGGTACAGTTGGCACTGTATTGTATCATTAGTACCATTACGTAATAGTACTAATGATACTCTGGTCAATGGTACAAGTCACGTACTAGTATCAACCTACAGCACTCATACTTATTTTGTGTGTCTTATAATTTGTCTCTGTTCTGGAGTGCGAGTTTTGAAAGTCAGACGTTCAAATCAGCATTCGAAAGAAAGATAATCGAAAGATCTCCATAGTAATTTTGTCATTTCTACTGCTTATTTGAATGTGGGACTTTCAAAAATACCTCTCCTGTCATCGTCTGATAGATGACATCTTGTTCCTTTTTTCAAAATGCTGTTTTAAAAATACATATTTTTCTCAAACATGCTTGGAAATGTGAGCATTATTTTGACAACCTTCTTCGAGATAAATCGAAATTGCAGTACGTAGAGAGTACATATGTTCCTTGTGCAGTACTGACCAAATACATGCGCGCAGCGGCCGGCAATGTTGTATGAAAATCCATATCTGTCGTGTTTAGCGACCAAATAAATTACATACCAAGGAACATATGTACGTAGTTATATTCCTTGATATGTACTCTCTACCGACATACTAAACTCATATCTGTCGTGTAATTTAAAAATGGAACGATCTTTTTCTCCGAAACATGGCGACCAAGGAGGTAACTTATCAAAGGTTTTATTTAAATTTCGAACTGGCTTGCAAATAGAAAGCTGTTTATTGAAAAAAAAAAAAACTAATTGTTGTTCGATGTTCGTCATTGATTTTGAAAAGGGTTTTAATTTCCGCGAATTATTTGAGAAAATTTACTGTTTTAGCATTTTTCACTGCCAAACCAATATCAACTTTGCTTGCGTTGAAATTACAATGAAAATCAATTAACAAAACAAGCATTGGGCTCTCGGTACGGAGGTCGTGTGGTCGTGGGTTCGATTCCCACGGGGGACACCTAGTGATATGTCACTTTGTGCGTTTTCCCCCAGTTAGTTAGGACAATGTAAATCACCTGATTATCTGAAAAGAAAGATAATTACGTGCTTCGGATGGCACGTTAAGCCGTTGGTCCCAGCTTCTATCTCTGGTGTAGTAGTCGTTACATAGAAACCACGTCAGAGGCCGTAAGTCGGTCTGAAGAAAGTGACACCAGGGCTGCGTTCAGAACCTACACCCTAGGTGCACCCAGAGTGCACCCCGAGCGCAACTTTTCGCACTAAACGCCGTTCAGAGCCTCGGTGAAAGACGTTCTACCATAGAGCGAGTTGAAAAAACAACCGCACAAAAAGGTCGTGAACGCAGCCTAAGCTAGCTTGCTACCCACACGATAAGAAGAAGAAGTTTCGCCTCAAGTCTCTTCGATGCTCTCGGGGACTTAATAGGCTATCAAGTTCGTGCGCGGCACTCTCATGGTCGGTGGGGCGCGCCCGGGAGGGTGTGTGTAAAGGTGACAGAGAGGAGATAATGTAACTCACTACGTTATAAGAGTCGGGACTTCCATGCTAAAAACTGGTCGTGACCGATTATCCAGAATGTATGAAACGTGTGCTACCGTTCAAGGGAATTTAATGGCGTCGGTGCACGTTTCATATAAGAGTTGCGCGAGCCTGGGGGAGGAGACGCGCACGTGTCGCATGCTGCGACGTCATGCTCCCCACAAACTATCATATGTACACCTACTACCGATGCTCCCCAGCAGAACCACCTTACGGGATGTGTGTATCAGGATAAATTTTACAGAATATACAGGATGTTAGGGTAAACAGTTGCATCAAATTAAGGGGTATCGTATCCATGATACTGAACAACTTTCCCAAAGAAACCTATAGGAAATTCGCACATTTTTTGTCGACCAAGTTCGATCAGTTGATTACATTTAGTATGGGAAGTCCAAATTTTTTTAACAAATTTCCTATAGGTTTCTTAGAGAAAGTTGTTCAGTATGATGGGTACAATCACCCCTTTAAGTAATGCAACTGTATACCCTAACACCCTGTAGAAAAATTGTACCTTCAGTAATTTTCATGTAATCAGTCATTGTGATTGGTTCTGCCAGAGAGCATGCTCCCCAGCAGAACCACCTCCATATCTCGATAACTAAACGGAGTTTGAGCAAGCGCTAGACGTCAAAAAAATGTACTCAAATTGTACTTCGCCCTCGCACTATCGAATTAAGAGCGCGGTCGGAAAATCTAACAACTCAACGCGCAGCGGAGATGTGCCTGTGTGCGTGGTGCACGCTTCTAGGCAAGCTTTACACACACACGCGCGCAAAACTTAACGCGTAAACAACAATTCAATTCTAGTTTGTAATGTGACTTTGTAGATATTAGGCGAGGCCAGGGAGTAGAGAAAGAAGCGGAGGTGCCCCAAGGCACGATTAGGTCATGACGTCACAGTTCTCTTCTCCGTGGGCGAGGCCTACTATTGTCCAGCAGTGCAATTCACTAAGCGCAAACATCGTCACGACCTTAAATTCGTCGTTGAAACAACAGCGAGCTTTCAATTTCATTTGTCAAACTCATATAAAAGTTTCGACGATCTGAGGATACGAACTCGTCGATGTATTACACAGCGAACGTGACGCTTAGTGCATTGCACTGTAGATTGCACTCCAGTAGTGGACTGTCAAGGATGATGGTCATATTAAACTTATGTTTCGTAAAGTTGAATGACCAAAATGTCTGGTCTTGACAATTTTACACTATGTAATGCAATATTGTATTTTAATTGTACTTTGTACATTTTGTTTTGTTTAAAAGATGTGTGTTGTAGAGTTTCTGGCCGCATCTTCTCTCAACGAAACACCTTCCGACGCGGTGGTAGAGTAAAAAAATGACGTCAAAAAGCTATCTATATGATATTATTATGAAATTATTATTTTTTTTTAGTTTGTCTGAAATGCAATTAAAAAAACTATTAGGTATAGTAAATTTTTAGTTTTATTAAAATACTTATACTTCAATCAAACGTACAACTAGAAAACTACAAAATTACACCTAAAGCTCAGTATAAGAAAAAGTTTCTATTGGTAGGTACTTGTACAGTCACCAGCAGATATATCGTAGCAAACAAGGTGGTCAAATATTTCTAGGCAGAGTAAAGAAATTATTGAAAATTTTCAATAATTTCTTTACTCATACCCAATCAAAAATATAGGACCGCCGAGAACATCAAATATATCGACGCAGTCATGGTGGCCATAAACATCTGAACAGTTTCGGATAAAAAACCTTACTCCATTGTTTTACATGTTAATTTTAAATAACATTGTAAAGAAATTATTGAAAATTCGCTGTTCACATATTTATGACAAAATACACGTTTAGATATAATTGGTAACATTTACTGTAAATAATTTAATGAAAATTAGCACTGCTCAGAAATATTTGGACACCTTGTATGCTACGATATATCTGATGGCGACTGTACTCTTAAATATTCCGTGCTATTACTAGATACAGTGCGGACACTCCCTTCCTTCCACCAACTTTTTACCTCACCCCCTCTATCGCCCTCTGGTTACCTCGCACTGGTTACTCGTTACCTAAGAACTGCCTAAGAAGAAGACTTAAGGTGGTTTCACTCCATACAAAACTTTGACGCACAATACGCGTAGACGCCGGAGTTAATACAACGTGTTAATGAATTAACGCAAAACTAGAAAGTAGTTTGTTTAGAATCGAGAGCAGAATCGAATTACTTATCATGGTTTCAACATATACCTAGGTAATTTTTTCAATTTTATTTTCTTTCTAAAATTTTAAATTTGCTGAATCCGAATGTCAACCCACCGCACAGGCACACTGGCCCTACTTAGGTACCACCAAAACAAGATTATTAAAACGTATCCATGAGTACGTTAGCGCTTTCATTCATTGCTGAAATGATAACAAATCATTTTTGCCTCAAAACTTAAAATGATAATGAAATTATTGTCTCAATCTAATTATTTTGTTATAAATCAGTTGGTGTGTATAAGTTTTTGCGCTAATTCATTAACACGTTGTATAAGTAACTTTGTATATATGGTAAAATAGTTTAGAAAATCTAGATGTCGCGTATCAAATAAAATTTGCAATTTATAATATAATTACGAAGATATAAAGCTTTTAAAATGTTGTATGCATTAACATAACATAACTCTTAAAATGTTATTACTACTTAACTACCTACTCTAAAGTCCGACTTATAAATTAACAGTCAGCCTCAACAGTGGTTCTCAATAAGTTTTTCCTGAGTAAAAAAAAAAATAATAACTTTATAATCTTAATAACCGTAGCAATCAGGCTAAAAATCAAAAACGCAAAAAGAGACGTATACTTTAATAGGACAAGTGCACGTTTCTCTTTGCACGACACTAAAAGCTAGTTGATTTTTAGGGTTCCGCACCCAAAGGGTGAAAACGGGACCCTATTACTAAGCCTACGTTGTCCGTCCGTCCGTCCGTCCGTCCGTCCGTCCGTCCGTCTGTCCGTCTGTCCGTCTGTCCGTCTGTCCGTCCGTCCGTCTGTCCTACCTATTTAGGGCTGTAACTTTTGAACCGTAATAGCTAGATAGTTGAAATTTTCTCAGATTATGCGTTATTACGGCGGATTTGTTAACAAATAATAAAAATGTCGAAAAGTTAAAAATTAAGGGGGGTTCTCAACAAGAAACTAGTTTTTATCAACGTTTTTTCTTCACGCTCTATCGTAAAAACGGTAAAATATACAAGCGTCAAACTAAGTGTGATTATAGAGCAAACTCTACAGAATAACAAAAAATACTAAAAACCGGCCAAGTGTGAGTGGGTAAAGGTTCCAGACAAAAAAGTTTTTTTTTCCAAGTTAATAATGTTGTGTTCTGTGGTGGTGTGGTACGGAACCCTCGGTGCGCGAGTAGCCCGACTCGCACTTGACCGGTTTTATTTTAATTTATTCACCAGTGTATTGAAAAATCGCTTTTCGCGCCGTAGTTCGCTCTGTCCCGTGGCCCCGTTATACAGTCAGCGAGATGGAGCAATTAATACAAAGGCGCCTCCAAATATTCGTTTGACAGCAGCTTTGATTGTATATCTAGTTTTTTATTTTTGTTCTTCTACACTTTTACTACCTACTAGCGCTAATAATTGTCAAGAGGTACAAGAAGATGTTAACGATATCTAAATACAGGTTGAGTGCGGCAAAGATGTATTCCTCAGGGGAGATGCTGTACTTGTGCTTGCCCCCCATCATGAGCTGAGTGTCGTACACCAGGTAGAAGGAGAAGAGGAGCGCTCCGAGGGAGGCGTACACGAGGGTCACTATGTTGTTCCGAGGGATGAATATAGCGATGATACCTGAAGAATTATGATATAATATTTGTTAATATTGAAGTCTAATTATAATTATGGTACTTGTCACCTACGAATAAGAATGTATAGAAATGTAAATCAAGCTCAAAAAGGGACACCAAAAAAAGTACACCGTGTTCTAATTTTGTTCTTTAAAAACTACACCTTGCTTCTATAGTTATTCTTATTCGTAGCTTGTCACAGACACGCAAAATATACATACACATACGGCATCAAGGTGCATTGCTGCACATCTATCCACGCCTTAGTGTGATGACACAGTCATCTGCCGAATTTACGCGACGTAATTTACGCGTCAACTAGGAAAACGGGCGCGTGTCAAAAATAGTGTGTCTTAGGAATAGGTAGATATGTATCACGTTTAGGGTTGAGACACATTGACCGAGACGGGGCGGGCCTAAACAAAAAGCTCGTTTAGTATGGGAAGCCATCCGCGCCATCGCCTTACGCACCGCACGCAGAATATGTATGAATGAACTGACAGATGACGCCGCAGCGTACGCATCTGACATTTCATACAAAGTATGCGTCAAGGTATGCGTACGGCGCGGATATGATTGCGTCAAGAAAATTTGAAGCTTCTTGGATTGCGTTTTTACTTTTCAACTATTTTCAATCAAAGCATCATCTACTTTTTGATCGATTTGACCATAAAGTTATTATACGCTTTATGGATTTGACAGATAAGTGAAATATGAACTGCAAAAGATCGCACTAGTGATTCCATTCTCTTTGGTTCGCACGCTCTGTTCGACCAAACGATACTATCGACCGAAACGCAGAGCCTCTACCCGCACATTCGAACTTCGCAACTGCGAGAACGTTTTCGTTCCAATGACAACTCTATTACAATGAAGTGCAGACCGAAACAGTGGCGATATATCGAACATCGAAAGTCGGGGTACAGGGCCTGCTCGTGTTCTAACGTTCGACGTTTAGTGGACTTACCAAACATCAGAAGAACGACGGAGCAACATAGCAAGATGCCGCCCAACGTTGTGAAGTCCCATTTAGTTTGGAAAGCGAAGATTGTCAGCGCGAAACATAATACTGCTGTTATTCCAACAGCCATGAGGACCTGCGACACAAAGAACAAGACAATTTAATTGGATTCAATCTGCATGAGCCATCTTCCCCGCTCCGGGGGCACAGGCCTGCCATCAAGGACAGGACATCGGCGTCAGTCCACGATAATAAAGTACGAACCTAGCCCTCCGTGAGAATGTATAGTACACCACACGCTCGTTTATGTTTGCGAACTGTGCTTCGAAACTATCTTAAGATCTACTTGTAAACTAGTTCGAACAACGTGTGGCCTTTAGTCTTACCGCTTGTGGCTCATGCACACTGGACACGATGCCGAGCATGAAGCTCTGGGCGGCGGTGAATATGGCGAGGAATATGAAGTTCATGGGCACTTTGCGACGCACCTCCGTGCAGCACGCCATCGTTATAATACATACGAGGACCACTGCCAGCGCTACCCATCTGTGGATAGAATAGAACACAATTTGGCAAAAATACGTAGGTGATATACCATAGGACATAGGTAATAAACGGTGAAATCGATATCATTAGCATCCTTTAAAACTAAGAGTCTACCCCAACAAACTGAACAACTTGTACGATGGGAGCAAATCGATTGGAGCAAAAAACAAATCAGCAATATAAACTGAAATGAAATGACGTATATGCAACAGCAGATTTTTTTTTTGCTCCTTTCGGATTGCTCCCAGTAGTAAAAGTTGTTCAGTTTGATGGGTAGACTCTTAGTTTAAAAGGATGCTAATTATATCAATTTTATCTTATACAGGGCTACTTCGGAGAAAGTGCGCATTTATCTTCCATGCAATCAGTATCGTTAATAGAACACATTAAAGGGAAAAAAATTGTTTTGTTACCTTTTTCAATTTGTCCACCCGAAAATTAATGTAGCATTGCTACACTACACTTGTGAGTCAAAAGGGTAGGTAGGTGCGAGGGTAGCGCGGGGGCGACCGGCTTACGCGCCCCGTAGCCTCTCTCAACTTCTCAAGAGTGAGAACTGATAGCAACCCCTCCGCAGAGTGCGCACGCGTCTTATTTACGCTCGACTTTTAATATTTTTGTATGAGACATGGTCAAATAAAAAAATACGAGTCTTTTTATTTTGAATGAACTTCATATACGTAAAATTTGCGCACTGTCTCCGAAGTAACCCTGTATAATCTAGGGCCTATTTCATAAATAGGACAAATAGTATTTTTTACAATAACATTTCATATTCTCGGTAATGCATCTCAAATTGTCAGTCTTGATTATGAAATAGGCCCCTGTTTAGCACATACGCAAATACACATTACATACACACACTCAGTTCTAATAAGTAGAATTATAATTGGGTAACCAGAACCAACCGCCACCAACCATACCCACTAACTGTTGTGTATTTTGTAATAGACTGCTAAGTTCAAACGTAGTAGGTAAATTAATTCTCATCCTGATCTCTTACGTTAGCCAAGGGTTAGCCCGTGCCCAGGTTGCGGTGGGTTGGTGGAAAGTGAACAGAGAGATGAAGCCGATCGTCACTAACAGTTGGCACATCAGGATCGCGTACACCTGAAAACAAACTTACGTGTCACGTATTTAAAGCTCTATCTTAATTAAAGTTTACCTGTCTTCCGTGGTTTTTGCTAGGTAGGTACCTAGCAAAAACCACGGAAGACAGAAAGTAGCGTTGGTGTCACAAAGCAATTAGGTCTCTCGCCATTTTATTAGGTCAAACGTCGTGGCCTATGATGCTCAGTTCGAAGCGGACCACCATTATTATTGCTGAGAGGGGTTTTGTCAATAAAAAACATCTAAAACGATGAGGTGCGCTGTTCCTGGATTCGGTTTTAGGGGCGGAACCAGTCTTGTCCCCGTTCCTGCATTTTGCGACACTTATCCAAGTATGGATAGAAATATTGCTTTGCGACACCTCCGCTCCTTTCTGTCCTCCATGGTAGAATATAAACCATGCTGAATACATCTGTAGGAAACGTGTGAGAATTTGAGAGAGCAATAGACACCCAAACTGTGAAGCATATATACCTTCCTAATGAAAGCCTTCCTGATGCTCTGCTCGTTAAAGTCGAACACCTCCGTGCCGCCATCTTCCCCGTAACTATTCATCGTTGGAGGCTGATAACCTACCTGCAACCAACACAACTAAATATTTAACTAAATAAACAACTGATTTACTTAAGATTTTGAGTACGTTTGTCAATTGCATGCAAGGAAAGCAAAGCAACGCGTTGGTGGTCTAGTTATATTACGCTCACTAGTATTCTAGCCTGAGATCGATGCATTCAAGGATGCATTATAGTGGAGTGGCCATGAAACTAGTGAAGGACGCTAAAAGCACGGCTGTCTAGGGGCCACAACTCATTACTCCGCGGCACGAATACGCAATAGCCCAGACTTTTTACCGTGAGATTCAAAATCATGATAGACTGATGCGACATATCTCCTGAAGTGCGATTTTTGAAAATCATACGAGCGACTTGGCAGTAGAAAGATGCATAATCTCCATAGTAATTTTGACATTTTCTACTGCCTAGCCGCTCGTATGATTTTCAAAAATCGCACTTCTGGAATGGTATTTTTTAAAGTCGCTCTTTCAAATCAGCAGTAGAAAATGTCAAAATTACCATTCATCTTTTTGCTGCTGAACGTGTGCTCATGATCTCGTTGATTTGTAGTCATCTCCAAGCATCACGTAAAAACTATTGAACTCATTTTGATGAAACTTTTTTATTTAATAGCTTATGAATTTATGACTTGACTTAAAATCTTTTGACTAAAAATATAATTTGTGCGGACGAAGTCGCGGGTAAACTCTAGTAGGTACCTAATAATTTTAAAACGAATACCTACTATGATCAAGCAGGCCAGCACTGGTAGCATGCCAACCCGCGATAGCCGTGATACGGCTTTATCACGTCTTTTATCTCGTTCGTTCGCGCGCAAAAGAACGAGATAAAAGACGTGATTAAGCCGTATCACGGCTATCGCGGGTGTGCATGCTACCAGTGCTGGTGTACACTAAATTTAAAAAAAAACTTTCGCGGCTGTTGGTCACGGGCTGTACCTACAAATTGTTTAAAACCGTTGAATCATCGAAAACTTGTGTAAAAACATGAATCATACATCGATATCAGATTCAGTGAGGACTGAGCAATGCAATCTGTAAAGATAACGCTACGTAAAACCCTTTTTTTTGCAGAAATCGCTTGGGTAATCTTTCGATAAGCTTCAAAATACCTAGGTACTAATGTCTATTCTATTCTCATTTTCTAAAATATAAATTAGTTTGTAATACTTATTGCTGTTAATAAAGATTTTTATATTTTATCTATTGTTATAAAAAGCTAAAATTATATTGCGTAAAGCAGGGCTGAAGACAGTTGATTGTAAGTCTAGTGTGCCACTAAGATGTCCTTCATTTTCATAGAACTTTCACTTGCAATAATATTATTGTGTCTCAAAGGGGCCTCTACGTGTTGGACCTGTGTCCCTACGCAAGCCTTCAAAAGGTCCGGGCTACGGCCCGTGAGTAAACCTTTTACAGAATAAACAATCAAATATTAACTAAATACCAATAGTACCAGTACCTACCTACCTATCACTTGGTTTATCTTACAGCTAAGCAATTAACCACACAATCTAGATTAAGATTACCAACTTCATTCACAACGTAGGTACAATATTTTTCACCATAACACTTAATTATGATTTTTCAACACATATTTTGTAACAAAAATGTTGGAAGTAACTTACCGGCTGCGCCGCCATAATGAGTCGTGTTCCAACACTGGAGCGATACTGATAGCACACTGATAACTGTTATTTGGTACTGTTTATCTTTAAAGGTATGCGCATATTGCGACGGGTCGCATCGGGGCGAAGCGGGCCGCATCGCAGCGGAAAATGAGTACGTACACACGCTACACGGCGATACATCAAGCGATACAAAACCAACATAAGCTGGCCGCGCGTGGGTCGAGTAACGTATAACGTCGCGCGGCCAGCTTATGTGGGTTTTGTATAGCTTGATGTGTCGCCGTGCGTAGTTCGCACGCTAGAGCTTGACGCGACAGATCACAACACATAGACGGATACTGCAGACTTGGTGTAAAAAGTTTCGCTTGTAGTATGACACACTGCGACGGGCTGCATCGGGGCGCAACGACGGAAATCAATGCAACCCGCTCCAGTCCGGCATAGAATATAAATTTTATAGAAGCGATTTGAACTGATTTTTGAGCTGCTGCCCGATCCTATGTCTGTTGCCCGTCGCAATACCTATGCTCTTACCTTGATATGATAACAGACGGTCGATGAAAAGATAAACGAACCTACAGGGTTTTTGATGTTTCGCTATCAAAATTATGGTTTACCTATTAGGTACCCGACTGCACGACGCAAAGGAGGGTAATGTGTTTTACTTGTATCTTTTAATTCCCTAATAGTTTGTACTTTTCTAGTTGTAAGTTTGGTCTCTATCGTAAAAACGGTAATACATACAAGCGTCAAACTTAGTGTGATTATAGAGCAAAGTCTACAGAATAACAACAAATACTAAAAACCGGCCAAGCTAAAGGTCCCGGACAAAAAAAGATTTTTTTCTAAGTTAATAATGTTGTGTTCTGTGGTGGTGTGGCACGGAACCCTCGGTGCGCGAGTAGCCCGACTCGCACTTGACCGGTTTTTATTTATTACCTATATTTGAGACCGGCTTTTACGAAGCGTCAGTTTAATATTATCATCATCCTCATCAGCCCACTACTGGACATAGTAGAATCCTCACCCACGTAGTAGAGAATTGTGACGTCATGACTCATGATCATGACCTAATCATGCCCTGCGGCATCTCCTTTTCTTTCTTTACTCCGTGGCGTCGCCTAATATTCTACATGCTCGGGCCTTTGCTTCTTACATCTAACTCCATCCAGTCACATTACAAACTATAAATCGTTGTTCAATGTGATCAATATTATTCAATAGGTATGTACCGTACCTACTACTACCACAGTATAAGAAAGAGTATCTATTACTAGATACAGTACGGACACTCCCTTCCTCCCACCAACTTTTTACCTCACCTCTATCGCCCTCTGGTTACCTCACACTGGTTACAGGTTCAATTTCTTTGGATTCGCATGTGCTGACGTCATCTTGTCAAATTCAAATTTTTGTATGCAGTATCCTGGCTGTGGTACAGTAGTTATATTCCTTGCTGTGGTACCTACTACTATCTGATTGATAAACGTATGAATAGGAACGAGTTCATCAACGCTTCTGTAAAAAATTATCAAAATCGGACAACTTAACTCTGTAAAAAGTTATGCGTGTTCATACATAAAACAAAAAAAAAGACAAAAAATATACGCGTCGACTTGAGAACCTCCTCCGTCTTTTGTTTTTCGTCGGTTAAAAACCCTCTCGTACTCATGAAATATGAACAAAATAAATGTCACAACTAAAATACAAAGGGTAGTGAATTAACATAACATGATCCGTTTGCGTTAACTTATTAATATTATCAGAGTTGAGTAACTCTTGTAGAAGAAAGATTAGTAACATCCTTATAGATAATAATGTTGACACAAATTATTGTCTGTTTAGCTATCACTTGTTACAAAACATTGACGTGTTTAGCAGGATAGCATACTCAAGAGACTAGTTATTTGTAAAAAAATAGTTCTAAAACAACGTTTCCAGTCAATATTGATTAGCAAAAGTGCTCCAAATTAAGCCACAGTTTTATCACGATGAATTAATTATTTATCAGTGCTACTGAACGTTTATCAGTTAGGTTTTCAGTTTCAGTCGATTAAGTGATACAGACAAAATGGCATGTTTATTGAGTGCTTTGATAGCATTTATAATTATTTTAGTTATCTATGCGATTAGGAAGAAAGATCCTAAACCTATTTTTGGCGTATATTCGGTGCCCGGGAAGTGGTATTATTTGAAATATGTGTTGTTTGCGTGCCTGTATTACTATAGGAAGGTAAGTACCTAGGTTTATTTAATTATTCTAATACGAGCTTTTGACCTGTGTCTTCGTCCGCGTGGATACCCCTTTAGGGGTAGGTAGATTTTCGTTAAATCCTTCCTTCGTGCACCCCTGCATACACCCTCTACAAACTTTATGTTTCTATCTTCAGCAGTCATTCAGTCAGTCAGTCACGGAACTCTTAAGTAAGTATAGATAGATGTACCTAATAATGTATTGCCCTACATGGGGTGTAGGCGTAGACAGGTACATTACTTTAAAGGGTGATTGTACTCATGATACTGAACAAGTTTCTCAAAGGAATCTGTATGAAATAAGCAAAAACAAGTTGGACTTAACAGCTAATAGCTGATCGATCGTTTGTAGGAAAAGTATATTTTTTATTCGTAGGTACTTTCCTTAGGTTTCTTGGGGAAGTACATGAGTACAATCTTCCTTTAAGGGGCGTCCGCCCGGTTTTGATTAACTTTGTAACCATTTTATACATTAACTATGGCACTTTTTAAGCAGAAAACAAAACTGAACAATCTACAGGATATCAAAAGTGATGTGGTTTTTTTTTCGAAATCTAATTTAATTAATAAAACTGAAGAAAAACGACTCCAAAGTCACCTCTTTTTTTCCAGTTGTAACCGTTTTATTCTTACATTGTTGATCAGAAGAATATGAAAAATTTACAATATTCTTCACAATACAATATAAAATGATGTGGTTTTCTTATTTTTTGAAAATTCATATAAAATCATACAGGTTTTCAAAGAAAACGGAAAATTCTGACCGGAGCCGCGCAATTGAAGCGGGATGGCTAATTGCAAAAGTTTGCTTGTAAGAAAGAGAGCCTTGCAGATGGGAGGATCCAGATAACATTTACGGTCGGCGACTTAAAAATGACGTCATTTTAAGGTACTTATACAGTCAGTCCGAATAGTCCGATGTTGGTCGTAGAAGTACGTACTAGTTGGTACTAGGAACGTCATTTTACCGTCAGCCAGTATACGTCCTGTGTTGGACGCAAGTTGGACGTTATACTGACGGACGGACGGACTTGCCTCCTTTTTTCTCAGCTCAGTCGCGCCATTTTTCTATGCGCATCGGACGTGTCGCGGAGTCCTTTTTGTTGTTGAGTTAGTGTTATTCAAAGAAATTGAACCTAAAGTGTGTTAGTAATGGACGAGGACCGCCCAGCCAAGTGCGCAGTGATCCAGTTTATTGTTTGCGGTGGCGGTGCTATTTCTGTTGTGGATTCAGAGTGGCTGAAGCCACGATGGTGTGAAGTGTATTGGCCGGTCATAAAAAGGCCCAAAGCTTTTGAGCTGATCCTCAATCTCAACACGTCCCCCAGCGAAAATTTGAAACTTTATGGTGTGCAGCAAGTGTTTTACGAAACTGGTAGGTACGTATTTTATCCCTTTCCTGCATGGGTAGCATGCCACCGTGATACAGCACTATCACACATTCGCTCTTTTTCTATTTGCGCACGAACGAACGAGATAAAAGACGTGATACAGCCGTATCACGTGTAGCATGCTACCATAGTGTAAATAAAATAATAGTGATGAAGCTCAGCGGTCGTGGCGGGTCTATGCCCGCGCGGCATGCGGGGTACGGGCGTACCCTTACTCAATTCGCTGTTAAGATACGCGCGCAGGCAACGTGGGTCGGGAGGCACTCCTCCCGGCCCCAGCACGCCCCGCACGATTGGCCTGCCGCGACCGCTGAGCTTCACCACTATTAGTTCTTTACACTATGATGCTACGGCTTCTGGGGCTAGTACGCCAACCGGCGATAGCGACATTTAACATATTCATCTGCCAAATTTAGTCTTTTATCTCTTTCGTTCGCGCCCCAATAGAAAGAGCGTGATAGAGCTATATGACGCTATCGTGGGTTGGCGTACTAGCCCCGCTAGTCAGTTTTCAGTTTCGGGGAACCTGGATTCTCGGGATGCTTGTATGAATTAACTACGACGACGCTTCTATTTAATAACGCAGAGAATTATTAAAGGGTTGGATTTAGAATTGTATAGCAGGAGGGGAGGGGTGCCGGTGATTGGGGAGGGGCCGCTGACGGGTCCACTAGTTATTTATATATTGTCTAAGAAGATAATTTTGGTTTGATTTACAAGTACCTAACTAACTTATTTCTTTTTACAGGTGTCAGGTCGAAATGTTTCCAGTAAAGTGCCACGTACAATGAAGTCCTACATTTCCGACAAGCTAGTTGAAGAGTACAATTTCCATGGAATGAAAACTGCAACGAAAACCAAAATCGAAAAAGTTTTTTGCATTCTACGCCTCAGAGACTGCATTGTAGGTGAGTACATAAGTACCTACCGAAATTCTCCAATACTATCTCAATATTGTTTGCGTCAATCCCCCATTCAATATCTTTGCACTATTTGGAATTCAAATAATTCGTTTTAATGAATTATTATTAGGGTTCCGTACACATAGGTTGTCAATGGGACCCTATTACTAAGCCTATGCTGTCCATCCGTTTTTCAGTATATCACAGCGGTATAATCTCAACAACTGTAAACAACTCCACAACAGCACGGCTAGCATGCCATCCACGACAAAGCGTTTAAACGAGAAAAACGTCATGCGCGCTCTTTCTGGCATACGTAAATTAATAAGGATGGTGGCACATCTCGATTTTTATCGTTTTCTCGGAGGTGGTATGCAAGGCCTACTGAGGTAGCCTCATAACATATTCAGTTTGTTGTTGTGGCATCTAGGTATCTTGGCAAATAATAAAAAGATACGGACCCCTGTGTGCGTGGGTGCTACTCCCACGACCATTTTTATACAATTAATAAATTGTATCTTTCTTGTTTCTTTATAGAAGGCGTTGTTAGCACAACTGCAACTGCAACGGCAGAGGGCGTCGAAGTTAGCATCAAAACCTGGCTACAGCATGCTCCATAAAGGATAAATAGTTAGAGGCTTTGGTTTTCCCATACGGTAAACTTAGACGGTAAACAACAGCTTCAAACTATCGCCTCTCCGAATTTAAATTGATTTCTTTATAATTATGTAGATGCAATTAAAAATGTACGAAAATGCTCGGATCTTAAAATGTTTAAACTATTTTTTAGAAATCTTTTACTAAAAGTAAAATCTTTAAATAAAATTTTACATTTCGGTGTTCATTAATTTATTTATTTACAACCCTAGTTCACTCCACCGTAGTCTAGGAACGTCATTCTACGGCTGACATTCAGAAACGAAATTTGAGTATTAGTTTCTATGTTGATATGTAAAAATCAATAAAATTTTGACATATCGAAGTAGGATCTTATACTCAAATCTTGTCTCTGAATCTCAGTCTAAGGCTGCCTATCCATTGACGCGAGCTGGCTGGCGGAGCGGTGTAGCGAGGAAAATATTAACCAATCAGGAGCTCGGCCGAATCTCGGCCGAGGTTTTATGCAATCCTGATTGGTTAGTAAAACTCCGCTTCCCCGCTCCGCCAGCCAGCTCGCGTCAATGGACAGGCAGCCTAAGGGTGCGTCCACATCTGGCGAACGCGCCGCAAATGCGCAACTCGCGAGTCGCTCGCGAGCTGCACATTCGCGGAGCGTTCGTCAGCTGTGGACGCACCCTAAGGTCCCTGGATCGGTCTTGATATGACGTCCTAAGTACGTCTAGTCTCATACCTCGGTGACGTACATTTTAGACGTCTGTAGGACCGATAAAGGACGTACATTTGTCACAACCTAATGACGTCTTGATACGACGGCCTACGGACGTCTTAATACGACGGCCTACGTACGTCTTGATACAACGGCCTACGGACGTCTTGATCCGACGTCATTAGGTTGTGACAAATGTACGTCCTTTATCGGACCTACAGACGTCGAAAATGTACGTCACCTAGGTCGAGCAAGACTGTAAAAAGACGTCATTAGGACGGCTAAATGTTATCTGATACTAGTATCCTTAAAGTAGGTAATGCAACTGTCTACGACACCTACACCCTGTGTGTACATCCTTTTTATTTAATTTAGCGAATGTAGGTTTGTTTTTATTCTTAGTTATAAAAGTCGAAGTTAATTTATTGTTTTTTTGTGACTCTACCACCGCACCGCGTCGTCGAGAGGTAGGTATACCTACTTATGATAGCGTAGCGGACTATTTAGTAATAGCTAGGTAGGCACCTACCATTGTTATCACCAATTATATTGTTGTCTAGGACTCGAGAACTTTGCCAGCCGGCCTATAAGAATGATAAAAAATCAAAATTATGCGCATACCAGTAAATGCGATGCAAAGATATCCTTATTTTAGCCACATGCTATTGTTACTTATTATTAGTAACTTATTATTAATCTGAGCTGAGCCACATTATATTGTCATGTCATGAGTAATGATGATAAGGCGTGACAGGAATTATTTCCTAGAACATCATACTCCTATCTCTTGTACATCATCATCCTCTATCTTTTCATTACGGTGAGAGTGTAAGGACTTAAAGGCGATAGTCAACCATTTGTTCAGCGTACGCAAGGTTTCCTCGTGATATTTTCCTTCAGTGTTTGGTAGCAGTTGAGAGCAGTAACCTGAGTAGAATTTTCCTTTGGCTTCCATTGGCCCACAGTGGGGAATCCGTTAGGAAATACGAAGTAGTTACATGTGACCCAACCAAACGCTAACGTTAGAACAATTCATTAGTAGGTGCATGGCATGTCGTGTATACGGATTCAACAGGCTTTCAATGGTTGAAAGTTCATACACCTACTCTCTCTTGGTCTCTAATATCTCGTATGGCTTGCAGTATTCAAGTAAGAACAGGGCAGCCGGGTCCGAGGGACGAGCGGGGCAGGGGGTGAAGGCTATAGCAGACCCTGCTGATATGGACCGGCCACATCTCCTCAGTGATCATGCTAAGGTAAAACAATATACTTAAGTACTTATGTTTTTTCATTCCCCCATCTCGGAAAGAGTGGGTATTTTGGCTTTTGGATATCTGAGTGCAAAAGCCGTTTTTGTATAATAATGTCTATGGTTTTTATCCGCTAGACTCTGGCTAGACTCTAGCTGATAAAAACGGCTTTTGCACTCAGATATAAAAAAAACCGTAGGTCATAGACGAAGAATTTTTCGCTTACGCTGATAGGTACTCTAGCGGCTAGAGGATAAATTGAATTTAGTGTGCACTAATTTTGTGATTCAAAACCTTTTCAAAACATCATTAAATCTATTTACTTCTCTCTCCATGGTGCCGAATTATCATACAACCTTTTTTAATTTGTTAAAAACTCAGACTCGGAACCTTCTTGGTGTACTTTTTTTAATTTGCTTTTCACGTAATTTCCTCGCTGAGGTGGGATGGACAGTAATACAATACGTGTTCCACTCGAGTGCAAAGATTTTTCACCTCGTGCTCTTTTGATTCCCTCGCTAACGCTCAGGATTCTAATTTTCAAGAATCCTTCGCTTGCTCGGTCATCAAAATTGAGAACGCGGTTAAAAAGCAAGTCAATTTTGGTTGCGAGTTTTCGGTATGACGTACATACGTTAGAAAAACTCATTGTTAGGTACATGGTATGTCGTCTGTGTGGATTTGAACCCGGACCTCAAGATTGAGTTTCTATACCTCTCCGCAACACGCCATCGAGGCTTAATGGATGAAAAATGATGCCCATTACCTTTGAATAAATCAGTGCCTAATTGCCTATTACAAAGAATGCGTTCTTTGTTGCAGGCATTCGACGCAGTATTCTTCATAGCAGCCAACAAGACAGAGGAGGACAAGGGTATTTACATCGCCGGGGGCTGCGAACGTCGACCCATGGGGATATGCAATGCACCGTTTTATATTGGGGTGGGTAAATACAGTTATTAAATTACCTACTCGTATTCAAGCAGGTTAAACGGTACGGTACGGTAGTATCAATCAATTAAACGTTTTGGTGTTACAACTAAGTACTATTTTCAGTGACGTTTTTTCCTAAGGGCAAAATGGGCAAGTGCTAAGGGCGGCCGGGTCAAGAGGGGCGGCCCGTAGGGCCATACAAATGGGAAGGAAAAAATTTTGAGCTCGCTATGCTCGCTGTGGTTTATCTTTTTATTCTTGTCGGTACTACATACAAGCCAAATCTCATAGCCAAATCCATCGGCGTAGCTAATGGGCGCCGCCCACCTCAAGAGCTCTATTTTTATTCAAAATTTTCAAGCTCGCTTCGCTCGCTCTGGTCTCTATTTTTACTATTGCACTGCATACATAGACTGCTACGAGTTCTGGCACAGCCAAGTCGTATAACGGAAAAAGGCGAGCTCGCTTCGCTCGCTCTTAATTGTTTTAAATCTTGCTACTACTTTTGCAAAACACAATTTGAATGTAGCTTGTGACGGCTTTTGTCGGTCAATTCTTAAATATTTCAAAACCTTAGAAATGTTGCTGGCACAAATCTTGGCAACAAGCGGCCCACCGCCGTCGAACTGCAGTTATGGGGGGCGGCCAAATATATTTGCCCAAGGGCGCAATATTTGTAAATACATCCCTGACTATTTTTGAATGTATCTAGATCATATTTATTATAGTTTTAGTAATTTTTGTATTTACGAAATGAAATGTACCTCTACGTTTAAAAAATCACCGTTTAATTTTGTCTTACACCTCTTAGGAAGTCTACCTGTTTAATAATTTTAGCTGGTAGGTGTGTTTATCGAATTGTCGTGGTTGCACAGGTGGGCGATAGTCGATTGTGTCTGGTATTTTTACAGATAACGAAGATAACAAGTTTTTTGTGTGACTAAATTAATGTATCATATCGTTATGTCGCATAGTCGATTGTGTCTGGTATTTTTACAGATAACGAAGATAACAAGTTTTTTGTGTGACTAAATTAATGTATCATATCGTTATGTCGCACTGTCAGAAGTTCGAAATGGTCCAATAATAATCATCATCATTAGCCCATCATCGTCCACTGCAGAAATATGCCTTTCCCAAGGCGTGGCACATCGTGGCACTCTATCCTTGGCCTTCCTCATCCCGTCGCTCCGGGTCGCCGGCCCAGCGCCGCAGGGCGTCATTCACTACGCCTGCCAGTTCGTGGTCTCCATTCTAGAACTTTGATTCTTTATCCGTTGTCAGTTCATCGGCATTTATGACCAGCCCATTGTCACTTCAGCTTGCTAATTTTCTAAGCTATGTCAATCAACTGACGTCAGACGTGGCATCAAGGAATATAATACTCCTAGGCGCGTGGCATATACTATTACATTCTGTGACGTGGCAAAAAATAAGTATAGGTACGTAGAGTCACTCTGTAGTTAAGTACCAGTTTTTTTATAATAATTTGTAATGTCTGAATGTCTGTGAACTTATTCAATAGAAAAACACTTTGCACTCTTTATTTTTCATGCCATAATACCACAAAGAATGACTTAGTTTTCGCAAGTTTGTGCGGCACGCACATTGCTTGCAGAACCGATGCGATGGCCGAAGAGTTTTCGAGCAGCGACCGCGAACCAGAAAGCGCAGCGGGGGTAGGCGCCTTGCGCCTCACAACGTTGACCGATGACCTGGTGAAGGCGGCGGGAACCCGTTGGATGAGGGCAGCGCAGGACCGGTCGTTGTGACTATCCTTGGAGGGGAGACCTATGTCCAGCATTGGACGTCTATCGGCAGAGATGATGATGATGAATCCCACCGGTAATACCATCCTGTTTGGTTTTTGCCTAGGTAGGTATGCCATGTGCATAGGACATGAGCGGAAGGCAAAACACCAGTTTTGGCTCGTGCACCATCGTTACCGACGACTTATTTCTGTCAGATTTTCATTATTTACTCCCTCAATTTATGTGTCTGATCTCGACAGCTGCCAAGTAAAGGACTGCTCTGCAGCAAGAAGATTCCGGACACGGTGGCTTTCGGAGCCGACGTCTTTGAATTCGGTGCTGAAGGTCTGAAGTTTACTCCAGTGGTACCTATGGAGAAATGGACAGTCACATACAAGGGGCAGATGTGGTACGTATTATAGATATGGGTTTCTACTCGATCTTCAGACTTTCGATATTTTTCATGACCTAAGTCATGGTGCTAGAGGACCATTGCTGACTTTAGTGATTTTGAAATTAAACTTACCCACAAGGTTTAAAAAACACATTAGTACGAGAGCCAGGTTGAGATTGAACCACTGCGCCCTTTACACGAAAAGCAAGGTTGCTGGCTAGAACAAATTAATGAATTAAAAAAAATTGCAAAATACACCTTGTAATATTTGCAGGGCTCAGAAGGAGCCAGAGAAACTGTTGGACGTGGACTTCCAGGGTGAGTGGACGGCCACCTCGCGGTACTTCGACTTCGACACTGACCTCCACCCAGCCACTGTCATCAGGTCCATCGCCAGGGAGAAATGGAGCAGGAGTTACTTCGAAGGATTGAAGACGTAAGTCTGAAGTGACTATGAGTTTACATGTACCAAGGCGGAGCCTCTGTGTTCGAAACGAAATAACGGCCGAAGCATGTATTTAGCGGGCGGGTGGGTATAGTGGTATTTCATCTCGATAGTCCCGGCTTCAAAAGGCATGTTAACCAGTTAGTCCAGGAATGTCGCCAGATAGTGGAATTAAGTCAGAAGCATGTTATTAAGGTGATTTGAATATTCTATGCTGTCTATTAAACTCTCTACTCTCTCTACCCTCTCTGGTGAGAAAAGGTCTTTGACCTGGAGTGGGTCCAAAGGTATCGTGATTCTGAACAGAACACTACTAGTAACTATTTTCGGTGGCCTATTTTCTCCATTCACAGAGCTCATCAATCTCACTACGAACAATTTGGAGTGATGAAGTGCAAGATCAAGGTCGGTGAGGAAACCTTCGAGTACACCTTACCTTCCTTCAGGGATCACAGTTATGGTAAGCTCTAAGCACAGGTAAAAAATAGTTACATACTAAGTCTCAAGTCTCACTTTAACAACTTTTGACTCGCGTCTTCGTCCCCTTTAATCGACCCCGATTTTCGAAAAATCAATTTCATCTTCATTGGTTTAGGCTGTGCGTGGTCTGTCAGTCAGTCAGTCACTGAACTCTTTTATTTTTATTAGTATTGATTAAGACCTAGGGCTTAGCCCAGGGCCGATTTCATAAACACAATGACAATTTAGGATATGTTGCTGTTTAGTTTAAGGCAAGTTTAAGGCGTTAAACATCATGTTTGTCGTAACACTCTCAGTAACGTATTTCTTTCTTTATGAAAAAGGCCCCAAGATGGGAACTCGGGGAACTGCTCAAATCTGCATATTTCTCAAATTATAAACATTGGTATCCTTAAAAACATTTTAAATAAGTACTTTAGTTTAAAGTTGGTTTTGATTTCCAACAATGAGCCTATGTCACAGTAATTAATACCTGTCTGTATAGTAATGCAGCATAATCATCATTGTTCAGGTAAAATCCGCGACTGGGCCCTGATGCATCGCTACGCGTTCCACCACATCTTCCTGCAGAATGGCACCAGCATCAGCATCGGCGTCATCTGTCAGCCGAAAACTGCTTCTGTGTGAGTCGTTATTCTGATACTTTATTTCGCTATCTGCTATTTTAAATTCTAAACTATTATAAAACTGTAACAGGTGTGTCTGTACATTGAAGATATTTACAAAAAAAAAGATTACGATATGCTTTTTAGGCTTCCCTGATTCCAAATCACAAATTTTTTGACATTTTGTCCGTCTGTTTGTTTGTTTGTTTATTTGTTTGTTTGTTTGTGTGTTTGTTTGTTCAAGCATCACGCAAAAACTACTGAACCGATTTTGATGAAACTTTTTTTGTTTGATAGTTTATGATCTGACAATCTGGTACTATCAGTTTAAAATAACAATGTGCATGACCTTGAAGGGCTGTTTGATAACTTCACTCGGTTGACAAAGGAATGTAGACTCTATGCAAAGGAAACAATCATTTGCATAACTGGAGTGAAGTTCGTGTGATTGAGTGACGTCACATGTGCGAGCGAGGTCATGCACATCAGTATACAGAGTGGATTTTTGAGACGGGGCAGTAAGGGCAGGTACCTTAACCGTTGTAGCTACAGCGAAACGTTCTTAAGAGGCTATCCTTAACTTTTTGAGACATTTCGAACTACATTCACAGATTTTGAAAAAAAAGTACAGTCAGCTAGAAAATAGGCAATTTACATAAAAACTTTTTTTGATGCCAATCGATCCTGTTTCTTATAAGGATCAATAAACTTTAGCAGACCAACCGAGGTTTGAGTACTAGAAACGTCAGAAATCTCAAAAAACTTTTCCCATACATTTCGTAGGAAATGAGACTCCAGCTCACTTTTATACTTAACAAAACTCTTTACTATGGAAAGACTGGCCGCTAAAGTAAACAGGAGTGCGATTTTTGAAGTTCACACGTTCAAATAAGCAGTATAAAATTTCAAAATTACTATGGAGATTATGCATTATTCGATCATGATTTTAGATATCACGATTCAAAAATCGCACTCCTGCTCGTAAATAAGCGAAAAAAATAAAAATTTTCAAATTCCATACATACCATATTTTTTAAAGCAAAGATAACATAGTTTTCAAGGTAAATAATATACTTACATGTTCATGTAGGTTTGTTCGAAATACGAAGTTACAATTTTTATTCTTTTTGTTTATTCTCGACCAGAAGTGCTATTTTTGAATCGTGAGATTCAAATCATGATCGAATGATGCATAATCTCCATAATAATTTTGAAATTTTATACTGCTTATTTGAAAGTGTGAACTTTAAAAATCGCACTCCTGTTTACTTTAGCGGCCAGTCTTTCCATAGTAAAGAGTTTTGTTAAGTATAAAAGTGAGTTGGAGTCTCATTTCCTACGAAATGTATGGGAAAAGTTTTTTGATATTTCTGACGTTTCTAGTACTCAAACCTCGGTTGGTCTTCTAGAGTTTATTGATCCTTATAAGAAACAGGATCGATTGGCATCAAAAAAAGTTTTTGTGTAAATTGCCTATTTTCTAGCTGACTGTACATTTTTTCAAAATCTGTGATTGCAGTTCAAAATGTCTCAAAAAGTTAAGGATAGTCTCTTAAGAACGTTTCGCTGTATCTACAACGGTTAAGGTACCTGCCCTGCCCCGTCTCAAAAATCCACCCTGTATATCATTTATGCGGACGAAGTGGCGGGTAAAAGCTCGTAAATTATATTTCAATGTTTCGTTTTTGCCGTTTGAGATTTTGCGCTATTTGACTCTTTTTTTGGAGTCAAGCATCATATACAGGGTGAAATTGATATCATTGGCATCCTTTTAAACTAAGAGTCTACCCATCAAACTGAACAACTTTTACTATGGGAGCAAACCGATCGGAGCAAAAAAAAAATCTGCTGCTGCATACATTTGAGTCGAGTAAGCATTGCAGTTTAGTATGGGACTGCTGATTTGTTTGTTGCTCCGATCGGTTTGCTCCCATAGTGAAAGTTGTTCAGTTTGATGGGTAGACTCTTAGTTTAAAAGGATGCTAATGATATCAATTTCACCCTGTAGATAGAGCTCAGTGATTCTATATGTACCTACCTACATCTTCGCGCTTAAGATGACTTACTCTTATTACAATTAACTATTGGACTATAAACAGGTTTGAAGCAGGCAACCTCTGCCTCGCCAACGGCACAGTCCTGCCAGTCAAGTGGATAGATCTGAACCTGTACCAGCACGGTGAGGGGGGCATCGCTCCGAGAGACTATGCCTTCAGGTTCCAGGCTGGTGACGAGGTTTATACTGTTCAGGTGAGGAATATAGGCATCTAATTCTACGGCCTTCGTTATCTGGCTGCTATCAGCTACCGGTTTCTTAGGACTTCAGTCTAGGGTCGATCGGCCGTGGGTCGAGTTTTTGTGTTTTCCAGTTCGTATAGTTGGTATTGGTAATAAGGTATAATGGTATAATATAATAATATAATAGTTTGTCCTAATTCTTAGTTCGAACTAGTAAAAATCAAAATCCATACAATTTCGTCCCTACTTCGACTACAGGATCTTAGAGTAAAGAATTGCATTACTTTAAGGGGTGATTGTACCCATGATATTGAACAACTTTCCCTAAGAAACCTATTTGAAATTCGCAATAAAATGCAGTTACCTGATTGAACGCGTCTGTATGAAAAGTAATTTTTTTTGCTAATTTCTCTTTATTTTTCTTTGGGAAACTTATTTAGTATCATTAGTAACATCACCCACTAAAGTCATGCATCTGTCTACCCTATCACACTACATACGCTCACGAATAAAATATTTTTTTTAATCTCGGCAAATTATCAATACCTACCTAATTCTTCGGAAGATAAATATTTAAAAAACCAGTATCATTTTCGGTTCCTAATTTTTAGACCTATATCAACCACTGTAAGTTCTCTAACGATCTCATCGTATTGCATCGTAATCATCATTTTCATCATCATCATCATTATGCTTATAATAACTCCCACCTCCCACTGCAGGGCACAGGATAGATACTCTTTCTTATACTGTGGCACAGGCCTACCCACAAGTAGTACATACATAATCAATGACAAGAATAGCTCATTGACTAGAGAAAGAGGTTTTGAGACGCTGGGTCCTTGGGGCCCAGAGGCCAAAGCATTCCTTGCAGACCTATCGGGGCGTCTCAATGAGACCTCTGGTGACCGTAGAGCTGAGAGCTTCCTGGCACAAAGAATCAGCCTCACCATCCAGAGGGGGAATGCTGCTAGCCTGTTGGGCACCGTGTCTTGCGGCGACGCTCTGGATTGTGTGTTTATTTGTAATTTTTGTGTTTAGTGTATTAGAGAAAGATACATGACAAAGATTCGTACTTGTAACTTGCAGGTGGAAGTAGAGCACGAGTCCGTGCACTACGTGTCGGAGGAGTGGGAGGCGCGCATGGTGGAGAGGTTCTGCAAGTTCACCGTGAGCGGGGTGCCCGGCCGGGGGGTGTCGGAGTTCCACTACCGACACACGGGCGGCAGGCCGGGGGACCGCGCCGCCCACGACCCGGAGTGGTACAGGAAGATGAAACATATCGCTTAGTTTAGTTTTAAATAAAGCCGAGGTCCTACCGCGTGTTTTGTTAGCAAATAAACACAAAAATGGTACCTATTGACGTATCCTTTCATCGAGTGTGTTACCTGACTTCTAAAAGTGAAATACTGAATATCACCTATATATATACTTATTGTAACAGGGGAATAAACTGTCCCCCAATACACGGTTTTCCGACTTTGGGAGTCAGGGACTCAATCATTTGTATACCACTAAATTCTATTTTATTTTTATTTTAACCTCCCTGTAAGCTCACTAATACGAATCACTTAACAACGAATACACGCTACCACGAAAATCTTATCGCCGAAGCCACGCGACCTCAAATAACCAAACCTCTAATTCACCAACACGATCATTCCGGAATACTTCCAGAACATCCATAGGTAGGTGGAAGAACTCAATCCTAAAATCAAATTGCATTTATAGTTGTAAGGGACAGCCCTCCACAGACTGACACTGTGAACTCAACTGAGCAACTTTCACTATGCAGCCTACCTCCGAAAAGGCGACAAAAAATCAGCTGTCCCATACATTTGAGTCTGGTAGGTACAGCAGTTTTGTATGAAACAGCAGATTTTTGTCGCGTCCTGAGGTTAGCGTTGCCAGGCGTCCGGATAAAGCCGGACAGGGTCAGGCTTTTTGTATGTGTGTCCGGCCAAATTAGACGATGTCCGGCCTGTCCGGCTTTTGTTAGGCTTTTTACATAATTTGACCAGTATACTTTATTTTGAAGGAAACTGCGCTTTTTAAGCAGTTACTTTAAAGATTATTTAGTGAAGAAAGTTTTGTTTCATTTTGTCCTCCATTTCAAATTGCAATATATGTAAGTAGGGAATGAATGATTAAAGAAGACAAATTAATCAAATTTTTATTGTAATTTCATTAGAATTTAAAAAGTTTTACGGTCTTTACGGTAAATGATAAATAAAGCCTGGTTTTGCATAATAAACATCTTTTTATCCTATTACTACCAAGACAAAAAATCCACAATATTTAAGGGTGTCCGGCTTTATCACCCAAACGTCCGGCTAAACTGGCTGGTATGTCCGGCTATTCGGTTTTAAGACCTGGCAACCAGGCGGAGGACATTTGCCTTTTGGTGGTTTTTCCGATTCAGTTTGCATAGAATGTGCTGCCATCTGTTAAATATATCTTTTACTATGAAAAAAAAAGATTATATTGTCTATGTCAATGTCAAATTGACAAATTTGCAAAATGGCGACCGACCTTGCGTAATGTGCGTGTTGTTTGTAGTTTTTGTTCAATTTTGTGCCGATTTAGTGATGTTCTGGAGTTTCAGTTGTTCTCTTACCAATGTACAGATTACAGGAATAGTAAGGATACTGGAATTTCACTCGATCGGTGCGGGATTGAACGAAAACTAGCATTCAAACAACGGTATGAGTATATAAGTATATATATAAGTAGGTATGTATAGTATAGGTAGAATTATTTTCAGAGAAACACAGATGGCGCTAGCTAGCCTTCAATTTGACATAAGGTGGATGCATAATGTGGCCACGAGTGGGTTCTCTTTTCTAATATACTTATACACCACTAGTTTTTAATTACTAACATAACTTTAAGGGTGTATTCAGACCATGAATCTGAACAACTTTCCCAAAGAAACATGGGTCGAAAATGAGAAAAAATTTTGGACCTTCCATACAAAAGTGCGGATCGGCCGATCGATTTTCTATGAGAGGTCCAAAAAAAATTCTCGTTTTTCGACCCATGTTTCTTTGGGAAAGTTGTTTAGATTCATGGTCTGAATACACCCTTAAAGTTATGTTAGTAATTAAAAACTAGTGGTGTATTACTCTTTGCTGGCAACCCTACCTGAGGTAGGCTCCATAGTGAAAGTTGTTCAGTTTGATGGTCTGAGTCCCTCAACACCATAACACTGGCCGTTTCAGACGTAGTAACTTATTATTAATCTGTGGTTTCGGTACGAAAAAAATAACAACGACGACATTTGCTCTCGAAGAAAAAGTTAAATTTGGTTTTAATTGTCATGTTATGGCTATCCTTAATATTTTTCGAGGCGTTTCAGACAGTAACTTCCGCAAACTTTTTTTTATAATTTCATACAGTAACTACCGCAAACTTTTTTTTATAATTTAATTTTAGTACTTATCGGTACCTAATAAAAACTTTTCTAAAAAAAACTGTATAGTGTTTTTTATTTGATAAGGATGTGCCCAAGAAGATTAGAAGTAAGTATGTACCTAATATAATGATTTTATCCCATTTTTTCTACATATACCTACGTGTATTTTTAGCTGATCTGGGCTAGCATGTTGCACGTGATACGGCTATATCACGCCTTTTATCTCGTTTGTTCTCGCGCTAATAGAAAGAGAGCACAAGGGTGATAACGCTATATCACGCTGGCATACTACGACGCCGCGCCGACGGCAGCATACTATATGCACAATCCTATTTACAAACATACACATCAATTGATGTCAACATATTTTGATTGGTTAAATGGTTAAATAAAATAAATATCAAATCTGACCATGACAGAACCTTGCTTCTACTTCTTTTACGACTCTTTTATTATATTTCACATCTATTGCTGGCTTTTATTTTATTTATTAGGATATCCAACCGTTATAATTTAAATTTTAAGGTACTTATACATAGATTTTATAAAATAACAAAGCTAAATCCCACGAACCTGAAAAAAAGACGGACGGAATTCGTCTAATCAAAAGTGAAGCACCCATTTATATGAGTGTGCGTGCTGTCGCCCTTTTGCGCGGTACATAATGGCGGCGGGTTGTCGGACCTGCGCCTAGAACTGGTGCGTCTGTGTGAGTGTAGGTCCCTTGTAGAACAAACGAAATTGTAGGACCTTGCATGCTTCACCTCTTTTTAGAGATATTTTCAATACTAACCAATTAAATTCAATTGAATTTTTCAGAAACAATCTAGAAACTAATGCTCAACTAAGTAATACTCTGTGCTTGTTGTCAGATTTTTGATTGGCCTAGACCAGTAGGTCTAGGTTTGATTGGAGGAGATAATTTAGCGCTCTTACCGACGAGTGACACTTTGCGGTCGCAGAGGGTCGCGCGACCCACGGCGACCGTAAAGTCTAAGAGCGCGAGAGCTCAACTGTTGAAATTGTAATAATTATCTACTATGGAGATCTTTGTACTGTTGATTACAATTAAAAAAATCATATTTTAGGAGTGCCGTTTTTGAAAGAAAAATCAGCTGTAGAAAGATGCGTATCTCCATACATTTTCAACTGCTGAGTTCGATGTATGAGATTCAAAAATCGGATTCGAGGAGTGCGATTCGCTGAGTTCAGCAGTTCAAAATATCAAAATTACTTTGGAGATACATCTTTCTACTGCTAATTTGACTTTGAAAATGAGTTAAGGAGTGCGATTTTTGAAAGTCAAATCAGCTGTATAAAGATGCGTATCTCTATAGTAATTTTGACATTCTCAACTGCTGAACTCAGCGAATGAGATTCAAAAATCGCACTCTAGCATGGGTGGCATGACAACCAGCGATAGCCGTGATAAGGCTTTATCACGTCTTTTATCTCTTTCGTTTGCGCGCGAACGAACGAGATAAAAGACGTGATAAAGCCGTATCACGGCTATCGCGGGTTGTCATGCTACCCATGCTGAACGTGCCTAAACCAAAGAAAATATACACTACCGCCTAAACTCACTCTGAGATGACGTTTTAGTATGAGTTTGACGTTACTTAGCCGTCGTACCTTAGTAACACTTAGTAACGCAGAATTGTAAACAGAACAAATGCAATAGATCGCCGTGATGACCTTGATGGCGCGTCGCGTCGTGCGCAGGAGTTCAGGAGTTGTCCTTTCGCCGGCCCAATTAGAAGCTAATCGAATTGACTGACTGGACTCGACTAATGGGATAATTGTGCCGTGGCCATCCGATTTGCATGCGGGGTGATTGTTTCTGACAATCTTTAACATAAACCTAAAACCGTGCTACTTAGTCTAATGGCTATCCGCGTAGATGAATAGGGTTGCCAACCCTACTATATAATATAGTATCCTACTATATTAGGGGCCCTACTACTATAATTCAGAGAAAAATATATAGTAGGCAAAACTACTATATCTTGATGAGCAAATAATTTATAGAGAATTTAAATACGTTGGCCTAATAAAAATGCCCAAATAACTTAACATTATTTTTTAACAATTTCTCTCTCTTCACCACATTTGTTCCATTTGATCTAGACTGGACCATGTAGGATTGTAGAATACTTCCTATACAATTTTGTAATAAATCGACTGCTGAAAAATGGCAGCAAATTTTCCTAGTCTGATTTATATCTAAGTTTTAATTATTATCTTATTTCTCTATCGACTCCAGCGACTTCTGCGTTTCGACAAATACGAAATGGGGAGATGATTGAAGAATAAAAACTTGGTATTGGTATTCAGACTATTTAGTGGTAAATGTTGCAAAAAAAAACCTTTTATAAAATTTTAAATTGACAAGTTCGAAAATATATTTTCTTATTTTTCCCCGATCTACTATATTTTTTCGGGCTCTCGGCTCGAACTACTATATTTGGTCGAAAAAAAGTTGGCAACCCTATAGATGACCTTCAAACTCTGATTCAAGCGCGTTATTCAGCGAGTGGATAGGGAGTGGTAGGTGGAATTTATCCCTCGCCGAAATCCGAGTCACAGAATAGGTAATAGAGTGTAAATGTATGGAACAGTGATTGCAGCAATTTCATTTTCATTGTTTTTCAATGAATATTGGACGGGGAATGATTTGTTTTCATCGTAAAGATCATATTTCAGAGTTTGGGATTTTATTAGGTACTTATCAAAGAGTATTTAATAAGAATTTTAGTACAGTTTTAGAGAGTTGCTTGATTATTATTTTCAACGGGTTCCTATAAAAATGCTGTAAGAACCCGTTAAAAGAATCTAAGTGATAATTTTAAAGTACGTAAATAATGGTGCCTACGAGGCCGCGTAGCGCTACGTAGCGAAGCGTAGGAGCGTAGCACAAACATTTCGTAGCACAAAATCCATTGTAACATCACAGAGTAGTAGGTACGATAATTGTAACATTAACTTCAGACCTTCCATCAATTCAGACAGATATCCTTAACTTTAACATCCATTTTTAGGGTTCCGTGCCCAAAGGGTGAAAACGAGACTCTATTCATAAGCGTACGCTGTCCGTCCATCCGTCCTAGCTTCAGAGTGCTGAATCTTCTGAACCTTACGGTTCAGAAGATTCAGCACTGTTCTGTTCTATGAAAAAAAAAATGAAAAACAGATAATGTATCATTGTATTGGAGTCGATGACAAATAATAAAATAAAATGAAAAGTAAAAAAATTAGGGGCGTTTCCATACAAGAAACTAGTTTTTATCAATGTTTCTTCTTCTCGCTCTATCGTAAAAACGGTAATACATACAAGCGACAAACTTGGAATGATTATCGTGCAAACTCTACAATGTGACAAAACATAAAAAAGCCGGTCAAACTTGCGCTAAAGATCCCGGAAAAAACATTTCTTTTTTGTTATATTGTATATGGTGGTGTGGTACGGAACCCTCCGTGCGCGAGTCCTACTCGCACTTGGCCGGTTTTTATTATATATTTAGATTGTCTATTCTGTGCTATACCCTGTAGTAGTGGGTATAGACAAGGTGGAGCCGGGTTCCTTCTTCTATAGTGATGGGGATGAAGAGGTATTGTAAATAGTAAAATTGTCAAAACTGAACTGAAATGTTTACTAAAATTGGGCAAAAAGAATCATCCTGTATATATAATACCGGTAGTTTAGGGTCGGAGGAACGTTGTTGTTTGCACAATCCGTCAGTCGGTCCGTCTGACCTGCGCTAAAAGGACCCTAATAAAGGCATGTGGTCGCTGAATTGAATTTGTTGACTAACACTGTGATATTGGGTAAGTTGTTTCGATGTACCTAATAATAATAAAATATGGACAGACTAAAAAAACCGTACCTACATAAAAATTTAGTTACCCTCCTTCTGTCGGGTAAAAATAGGTGCCTCTAATCAAAATGACTTGAGGCAGACTTGAGGAGACTTTGATGTTTTTGTTTTATTCAAATTTTTTAAAACGGTTTAGTCATAAAGTTATTCTATCTGTATGGGTTTAACATTGAAGTGTTTTCTACTTCAATGGGGTTTTATACCTACCTTATAACACTCATTTACTTAGAACCATAGAGAACTTACACGTTCTAGCATTACATGCTTAGAATCTAACTGTTAGTCATTTGCAGTTTTAAACAAAGTAGGTCGAAAGGAAAACGCCCAATCCCGTTTCGCCTCAAAACTAGTAGAATTTGAATTTTATAAGAAATGCAACAATAGAAAAGGCTAATTTCCATTTCCTTGGGAAGAACGATATTCCTCCTAAGTATTTCGTTTGTATATAATTTTAGATATCATACTATTAGTATGTGTTCTTTGATCATATACTCATCGTTAGTTGTGAAAACGAATACATTTCGTCAGAATACATTTCGTCACGTGGGCAATGTCTTTTATCTTCGATTTTTGTACATACCTACCTAAAGGTTAACAGGGTTTATGGGTAGGTAAGCACAGGATAACAAGGTATGGGTAGGTAAGCACAGGATGGTCAGGGTGTAAACTTCAATAAATTAAATATTTCAAAGGATGCTTCGGGGGGTCAATCGCGTTAATTTAAAACATTCTGTTTTGTGATCCAGTGTCGATTCAGCTGTGCGGAATTTGGTATCGTGATAAACTTGACATATTTATTATGTACCTAGGTAGTGGCGAGCGATATTGTTGTCAAATGATTAGCGCGATACCATGTACAAAAAGTAATGATTCGGTAGCGGTTCAGTGACGATTCAGCGGTCATTTATTTAGCGCGATCGGCCCCCATCCATTGAACAATATGGTCTAAGGCTAAGCTAACATCAAAATCACAATAATAATTTTTTTTGTTCTACTTATACAACGTGTTAATAAATTAACGCAAAACCTCATACACCCCCACTGATTTATAACAAAATAATAAGATTGAAACAATAATTTCATTATTTTTATAGTTAAAATTTTAAGTTATTCGCATTTTAAGTTTTGATGCAAAAATGATTTGTTATCATTTCAGCAATGAATGAATGCGCTAAAGTACTCATGGATACATTTTAATAGGTAATCTTGTTTTGGTAGTAAGTAGGGTGAGTGTGCCCGTGCGGTGGGTTGACATCGGGTTCAGTAAATTTTAAACAAATTACTTAATATTTTGAAAAAAATTACCTATGTTGAAACCATGATAATTCGATTCTGAAGTGCGATTTTTGAAAATCATACGAGCGACTTGGCAATAGAAAGATGCATAATCTCCATAGTAATTTTGACATTTTCTACTGCCAAGTCGCTCGTAAAATTTTCAAAAATCGCACTTCGCTCTCGATTCTAAACAAACTACTTTCTAGTTTTGCGTTAATTCATTAACACGTTGTAGAGAACATCAATTGAAATACCTAGTTGATTTATTTTGTGAATTCGATGTTGGCTCTATGGTGAAAGTGGTTCAGTTTGATGGTCAGGAGTGCGATTTTTGAATCTCATTCGCTTTTCAACTGCTGAACTCATTCAGCAGTTGAAAATGTCAAAATTACTGTGGAGATATGCATTTTTCTACTGCTGATTTGACTTTCAAAAATCATACTTCAGCAGTGCGATTTTTTAAAGTCAAATCAGCAGTAGAAAGATGCGTATCTAGTAATTTTGACATTTTCAACTGCTTAACTCGGCGAATGAGATTCAAAAATCGCACTCCTGAGCCCCTTTCACGTGTAACGCATTTTTCACATCCTGTATGTACAGTAAGTACCTACCACGTTTATAAGTCTTACCGATGTACCTGCGCAGTTGACTAATAGCGCGCGAGTTTAATCAGGATATGCCTCCAATCTTTTGCCGCTATTGGCTAATGTTTTCGCGCCCTTTTCGGTGCTATTCGACTTTGCACCCTTTGATTACTAAATTACTTCGGGTTTAGACAGGGACTCGGGTCTGAAGTGCGATTTTTGAAAATCATACGAGCGCGAGCGACTTGGCAGCAGAAAATGTCAAAATTACTATGGAGATTATGGCTACGGGGCTACGGTTCAAATTATGCCAATAGTGCAAACGCTATGCACACGCTTTACCGGTCGGTCCAAATAAAGTAAGTACGAATACACTGCTAAACAATTTGTACAATTTGAACCAGCTGTCAATTTGACGTGCATATGCTGCACTACCTATTTTTTTTTTGTGTGCGGCGTAAGCGCAAGTTAATGACGTCACTGATGACGTCAGACAGCAAACGTATCTGCACATTCGCGCATTATGAACCGATTATGTGCATGCTATCTCTACCGATAGCGCATATTTGCGCATTTTGAACCGTAGCATATGCATCTTTCTACTGCCAAGTCGCTCGTATGATTTTGATAAATCGCACTTCTGGTCTGCGCAAACGCAGATTGACGAGCGGAATTATTTTCCTAGCAAGTCAAAATACGTCAATAGCCCAGTCATTTTACGGTTTGAGCCGGGACTAATTACTAATTTAATTATTTTTTTTCGCTATAATATTGAAGATCCAATTTGAGCTTAGGAATGTACCAAAATTAAAAAAAAATTACTTCAGCTACAATTCCAATTTTAAAATATAGATATTATCTCGTTCTAAAAAACCTGATGATAAGGCTTTACCATCATACATACTTCAAACATGGTGTAAATATTTTTGTCTACTTGGAAGGTTTTGAAAAATACATTCGTATTTTCTAATAAATAACTCATTTTTTTAATTTTTAATGCCTATTTTATTGATCAAAAATAATTTATAATCTAATTCAAATGAGTGCATTGGTATTAATATTATTAATTTAAAAGTCTTCTGGGACACACAATTTTGATTTCTATGTTGCGTAGCAATTTTTTTTAAATATGGTTTAGGTAGGTTTTAGGATAGTATTTTTGTCACTAAATAGTGCCAGTTACAGTTTAAAAGTCTAATTAATAATTACTCCCTACCCCGCCAAACAAAACTCCGTAAAATGACTGGCCTACAACCCACAGACAAACCATGGATTTCGACGCCATACTCGAAGACGTGGGCACCTTCGGTCGGTACCAGAAGCTGGTGGTCTACTTTGTGCTGCTGCCGGCGGTGATCCCGTGCGGGTTCCATGCGTACGCGCAGCTGTTCATGGCGGCCGGCGTCAAACACCGGTGCAGGGTGCCCGAGCTGGAGCATGTCGCTGATGTGGGCTTGGTTAAAAATTTAAGGTACTAACATTGTATTCTTTGGCTCGTAATGGCCCGTATTAATAAAGAAAACCTCAACTCTGTATAGGTTCACGCATACTAACGTCATCCAGTAACTTTTGGGTATGGAAAATTATAAACTCATTGCCTAACTAGCGGCTCCTTTTTTTTAAGTATACACCTGGAGTGCGATTTTTGAATCTCATTTGCTGAGTTCAGCAGTTGAAAATGTCAAAATACTGTGGAGATATGCATCTTTCTACTGCTGATTTGACTTTCAATAAAATCGGTCAAGTGCGAGTCGGGCTACTCGCGCATCGAGGGTTCCGTGCCACACCACACAGAACACAACATTATAAACTTAGAAAAAAAAACTTTTTTTTGTCCGGGACCTTTACCGCAAGGCCGACTCACACTTGGCCGGTTTTTAGTATTTTTTGTTATTCTGTAGAGTTTGCTCTATAATCACACTAAGTTTGACGCTTGTATGTATTACCGTTTTTATGATAGAGCGTGAAGAAAAAACGTTGATAAAAACTAGTTTCTTGTTGAGAACCCCCCTTAATTTTTAACTTTTTGTTATTTTTATTATTTGTTAACAAATCCACCGTAATAACGCACATTCTGTAAAATACTCAATTATCTAGCTCTTACGGTTCAAAAGTTACAGCCCTAAATAGGTCGGACAGACGGACGGACGGACAGACGGACAGACGGACAGACGGACAGACGGACAGACGGACGGACGGACGGACGGACAACGTAGGATTAGTAATAGGGTCCCGTTTTCACCCTTTGGGTACGGAACCCTAAAAATCATACTTCAAGAGTGCGATTTTTGAATCTCATTTGCTGAGTTCAGCAGTTGAAAATGTCAAAATACTGTGGAGATATGCATCTTTCTACTGCTGATTTGACTCTCAAAAATTATACTGCAGGAGTGCGATTTTTGAAAGTCAAATCAGCAGTAGAAAGATGCGTATCTCCATAGTAATTTATACATTTTCAACTGCTGAACTCAGCGAATGAGATTCAAAAATCGCACTCCATGTCTACGTACGCGCGTACCACTGACTTTAAATACTCATAACTTTTTATTCAATGAACGGATTGCGATGAAATAAATCCAAACTAATCCCTATGCATTAGTGAAAACTCCATCAAAATCGGTTCAGTTTTTTAAGTGCCACGTGCACAAACAAAACGGACTAAAATTCTAAAAATGGTCTGTGTAAACCATAGGTAGTATAATAATGTCTATGGTGTAAACGCTGGCGCTGGGCCGAGCCATATTTTGCTTAAAGCTATCTTGTCATTGTTCTCGTTATTTAAAAGACATACAAATTAATGAAAAATATAACAGTGATCTTCAATAAAAACCGGTCAAGTGCGAGTCGGGCTACTCGCGCACCGATTGTTCCGTACCACACCACCACAAAACACAACATTATCAACATAGAAAAAAAATCTTTTTTTGTCCGGGACCTTTAGCGAAGACCGACTCACACTTGGCCGGTTTTTAGTATTTGTTGTTATTCTGTAGAGTTTGCTCTATAATCAGTAATCACACTAAGTTTGACGTTTATATGTATTACCGTTTTTACGATAGAGCGTGAAGAAAAAACGTTGATAAAAACTAGTTTCTTGTTGAGAACCCCCTTTAATTTTTAACTTTATGACATTTTTATTATTTCTTAACAAATCCGCCGTAATAATGCATAATCTGAGAAAATTTCAACTATCTAGCTATTACGGTTCAAAAGTTACAGCCCTAAATAGGTAGGACAGACGGACGGACGGACGGACGGACAACGTAGGCTCCCGGGCTCAATAGGGTCCCGTTTTCACCCTTTGGGTACGGAACCTAAAAACTAATAGAAACACTTTCTTAAACTGTAACTCGGCTTTATTTGCTATGAAGTATATTTCTTATTTTTCAATAAAATACATATGAAAACCTCCTCCATTTTCGTCGGTTAAAAAAAGGTTAAGTACTTACAATATTAGTATTTAAAATAAATCAAAAGCATTCTTGTTAGGAAAGTGTTTTTATTGATATACTTATGAGGAATTTTTTGGCAAGTCAATGATAATAACTTATCAAGGACAACAACATATTTCCATTCCAGCATCCCCCTCGAGCTGAAAAACGGAAACCTCCAGTACTCAGAATGCAGCATGTACAACCTCAACTACAGTGACGTCATAAAGAACTACCCAAGTCTAGACCACGCTATAGCTAAGGAGACTCCCACGGACATCGTGCCTTGCACCCACGGATGGACTTACGACAGCGACGTTTATAAGTCCACTGTTGTTTCTGAGGTTTGCTTTTGTTTTTAATCAGGCAAGAACCTAGACTCGTAAGGCCGCGGGCACCGCGGGTCCATTTAAAAAAAAAAAAATTGTGTAGTCTAGGCCAAGATATTTAGACAGGTTAGTTTGAATTAACGCCGAAGGTTCCTTCAAAATACTTGCAGTACTCGGCCTTTATGACTAAGTATAAAAAATGTGTTCTCTTCAGAGTACCTACCTTCGATCGATCCCTCTCCGTCTTACATACGGCTCGGTGGCTAAAACGGATTCATACCTTTTCTCCGCAAAAAAGCCTAAGCACTGCAAAAAAGCTATGTTTATTGCTGATTGAAAAGGGAGTAAGATGATTTTGTAACAAATGGGTTTTTGGCTGTTAGTTAGGTTATCCATTATAGCCGTTCTTGCACACAGAACATTTATAAATTGTTAATAACATTACCTACTTGTATAATGTTCTGTGCGTTCTTTGGTAGCCGTTACAAAAAATGGCGTAACGTGTGGACACAAAAGCGTGTCTAGTAAACGTAGATCATTCATTCGTTATTTATGTGCTTTTTTTTCCAGTGGAACCTAGTTTGCGAAAACGACTTTTACCCAACTCTTGGGCTGGTCCTCTTAGCTTTGGGAGGCATCGTGGGAAACTACATATTTGGCTACCTACAGGACACGATCGGAAGGAAACCTTCCTTCTTCATTTACCTCCTGATCGAATGCATCTTCGGCGTTGCCACTGCGTTTGCGCAGAACTACACAGTTTGGGCGATCTATAGGATTGGAGTCGGATTCACTGTGCCGGCCATTATGGCAACACCTTATGTTTTGGGTAAGGGGAATTTTCAAAACATGTAATTTTCTTTTTAAAATGTTTATTAATCTGTAGATAAATAAGGTACTTTGGTAGACAAGAGCTGAATTCCGTATCGCGCTAAACTTGACTTATTTAGCGAGCGAGCAGGGGCATGTGATTGACTGAATGCAAATCACGACTTTAAACGCATTGGGTATCGCGCTCATCATTTTCATAATTTGGCAGCTCATGATCATGACAGTCGTTTGACAGATCGCAAGTTTCAGGCTGTCAATAATAGTAAATAAGTCAAGTTTAGCGCGATACGGAATTATGTGCAGTTAAATACCTATAGTACCTAAACCTTACTGCACGTCTAGTATGATTTCTCTAAAGGCGCGCGACGCGCCTTCGCTGCATAGAAAAATGACCAGGAGTGCGATTTTGGAAACTCATTTGTTGAACTCAGCAGTTGTAAATGTCAAAATTACTATGCAGATATCATAGATTTATATACGCTAGTAATATATATGTCTTTGGCAGATATGCATCTTTCTACTGCTGATTTGACGTTCAAAAATAGCACTCCTGAAGTATGATTTTGAACATCATCAAAATCACACGTAACGTTGTAATCAGCAATAGAAAATGTCAAAATCACTATAGAGATTTTAGGCATCGTTATACTACTGATTTAACCGTGTGTTCAAAAATCTCACTCCTGTTCGCGCGCGCACATGTAGTATGGAAAATAGCCGAGTCGCGCGCGAGAAGAGAAATCATGCTAATTAGGTCTGGAATGCAATGTGATTATAATCCCCGCAAGTTGATATTGCTATTGGCGGCCATCTTGGTGACGTAATTTTGACGTAGTCGACGTGCACCGTCAGTACCAAGTCAGTACCGTTCGCAAGGTCAGCCCGCGCTTGATGACGTCACGCAGCTGTTATTGTGACAAGGTTCCATCGCAATATCAACTTGCGGGGATAATACAACTGAAATTGAATAAGTATTGATTTGACCTTCGATGTTTTAAATTAGCGCGATCGGCTGCACGAGCAGCTACGAAATGATTAGCGCGAAAAGTTGTGATTCGCACACGGTTCAATGACGTTCAAGACGTGGAGATTTATTTAGAGCTATGGGTCCTGATGTTGTAGAACAACATAAAACGTTGCATAATTCGAATCGGAACTTCAAGGCAACTTTCATTTCTCGCAAATTCAGGTCGTCTTAAAAAGTTAGCCCAGAAAATCTTTGAAATTAATTTTTGTACTTCGTACCTACATAGTCGATTATCGAGCCCCCAAACCAGGTTTTTTATACCATATATTATCTCGTCAGGCTTTACCAGACCATTAAACAGAAATCAACCCTAAAAATAAGCTTTATTCCAGCAATCGAGCTAGTCGGCCCCCGGAACCGAACCCTCTGCACCATCCTCAGCAACATCGCATATTCCCTCGGCCTCATCTTCCTCGCTGGAGTCGTCTACCTCGTACGAGACTGGAGGCACCTCGCCTTGGCTACTACCCTGCCCTTCCTCTGCTTCTTCTTGTACCTTTGGGTATTGCCAGAAAGTCCTAGATGGCTTCTCGCTAGAGGGCAATTTGAAAAGGCTGAGGTAATCTTGAAGAATATGGCTAGGTGAGTTTGGTTTAATGTTTACAGATTCTTTATTAGCATCTATCTTTTTGGTTGCTTTGGACTTTTTCTTTTTCGCGGGTGTTTTACGGTCTTTAGGTTTGTTCGGACCACGTTTACTTTCTGGAGGTTGCGACTCAATTTCTTCCGCTTCTTTTTTCAATTTTAGTAAAGTGTTCCTTGAATATCCGGTAGCAGCTACAGCGCGCAAGAACGCTTGATCCACGGGAAAAAAGTAACATCCATTCCGCTTTTCGCTCTCAAAGAATTTTAACACTTTTAGAGCTAATTTGCGTTCGTTAATACATAGAGCTCGACCCATTATAAAGTCACACTGTCCGATTGCAAAAACTTTAAAATTAACTACGATGTTCAAGCACTATTCACTGAGCACTGATATCTAAATAAAAACGTGACTTCAAAATTACGTGTGCCCTTGATTAATTGCCGCTCTCTTTCGTTCACATAAACGAGTAAATGCAGTCAGACAGAGAGCACCAATTCAATAGGCCCACAGTTATTTTCGCCCGTCTACAATATCTATGGACCTATCATAAAATGAGGTCATTGAGATTGTGGTTTCGCTCGGTTTATACAAGGATGAGTGAGCAAGCAGCATCATGTTCATGTGTGCGTCGCGGAGACCCCTCTCCGCGACGCACACATGAACATGATGAACATGATGAACAAATGGTCACACTGCTCCCCAGCAGTGTGACCATTTGTGGCAGATTTCTGCCATTTTGGCAAAGGACACAGAGCAAAAATCTATGACCACTGGTCAGAGAGCTCCCCGCTATGACACAGGTAGAGACAGTGAGGATACCCAAACTTATTAACTTTAAATAAAAACTTTTTTGTCTGGGACCTTTAGCGCGAGACCGACTCACACTTGGCTAGTTTTTGTTGTTATTCTGTTGAGTTTGCTCTATAATCACACTAAGTTTGACGCTTGTGTGTATTAAGTATCTACCGTTTTTACGATAGACCGTGAAGAAAAAACATTGATAAAAACTAGTTTCTTGTTGAGAACTGTTGTAGATACTGTCTTTACTAATCTCTTGTTGTGTAGACTCTTTATAAGTTATTTTCTTTTTTATGCATAATCATATTGACATATTCTTATTCCTTTTTTAAAGTTGATTATGTGCTTAGTTACTTACTTCAATATAAACACTTGTGTCAGCACCATCTTTGTTTCACTAATTTATACAATTATCTCTACATCCTCAACGTCTTCGACTCAATAATACAACACGTTATCAGCACGAAACGAGAAGATTGTTCATGTAAAGTTTAAATTGAATATTTTTAGTGAATTGTTCATGTGACTGATAGAAACAAAATTTTTTCTTTGAAATGTCACTTTCACATGAATCTGGAGAAGATTCAAGTGTTAGTAAGTCAACTTCCTCTTCGTCAATACCATCCTTTTGCCTGAGGACTTATGGGAAACAGTAAGTGGTTATCCTAAAGATGATACCACCCCCGCCTCGATATCCTACTTGGAAGTTTAAGATGCATAATTACCTTTTTGCGAGGACTTATGGGAAATAGTAAGTGGTTATCCTAAAGATGATACCACCCCCGCCTCGACCAAGGTACGTAACGATGCAAAGCGTGACCAAAATATGCTTAACAGTAGACGGTGCAGCTATTACTCACGTCAGATGTGCGAAAAACTGCAGCCGAAGCGTGGAAATCTTTGCAGAGAGCTTTCGAGGATAAAGGTATGGGACGAAGACTAACCTTAGAGCGAAGATTGTACAGATTGAACTTGTCAGACTTTGATAACATGGAAATGTGCATCATGTGGTGGAGTTGGTACACCAGAGAATGTTGTCAACAGTATTGGTGAAGTTCCTTTTGTTCCGGATTTAAAAACCAACTTGTTATCTGTACAAAAGGCTGTTAATAAGGTTTTTGTATGTGTTTTTTTTTTTTGTGTCCTTGTTAACCACAACATCGATTAAGGGCGGCTGTTGTAGATACTGTCTTTACTAATCTCTTGTTGTGTAGACTCTTTATAAGTTATTTTCTTTTTTATGCATAATCATATTGACATATTCTTATTCCTTTTTTAAAGTTGATTATGTGCTTAGTTACTTACTTCAATATAAACACTTGTGTCAGCACCATCTTTGTTTCACTAATTTATACAATTATCTCTACATCCTCAACGTCTTCGACTCAATAATACAACAAGAACCCCCCATAATTTTTTACTTTTTGACATTTTTATTATTTGTTAACAAATCCGCCGTAATATCGCATAATCTGAGAAAATTTTAACTATCTAGCTATTACGTTTCAAAAGTTACAGCCCTAAATAGGTAGGACAGACGGATGGACAACGTAGGCTTAGGTAATAGGGTGCCGTTTTCACCCTTTGGGTACGGAACCCTAAAAATGATCTATATTAAGCCCCCTTTTATACGTAGTATGCCACTTATGGGAGGGCTCTTGGACCACTCCTGCGAGTCCGAAACGCTCTTGGCCGATTTTTTGATTAACAAATCCTAAAATATTGTAATGAAGCCACGGAACGGTAAAAGGACTAAAAAATAATGTAGCAAAGAATATGAAGTGAATTTGGTAACCATAACGCACGCATAAAAAGGTTTAAGTAAGTAAAGTTTTACGATAAACTCTACACAAATTCTTTAAAATATTATTTGGAATTTTGGACACACTAAAATGTATGGTCCAAAAATAGGCACTTTAGCGACAAATGTTTCCAATGTCTAGCCCAAAGAGAAGAATAGTCCAGCCACTTTTTGGGCACGGCACAGTTTAGCTACTTGTTCCGGAGGTAAGGTGGCAACACTGCCGCGATAATTTTCTTTGCTGCCCGGTGTTGCCAGAAGGTTACTTTTGTAACCTTTTAGGTGATTTTTAGCTCTGTTAGGTAACTTTTAGGTTACACGATTCAAAAGGCTACTTTTTGGTGATTTTTCGGAATTTGTATCAATTCTAAAATTCTTATTTTTCCATGAAAAATAAATGCTTTTTCATATTTTTTGCAATGTTTTAAAACCCAAAACGATCGTAACGTAGTGAGTGCAACTCCTAAAACATGTTTTCTCTCTCGCATCAATGTATAACGAATCTGAGACCAAAACACAAATGACTAAATTAAGCGTCTCACTTGCTTGATCAATCGGATGAAAAATGCGACTTAAAATGGAAAACGCTACTGAATTGTTTATATTTCTGTAAGTTAATACAACCAACATCTGTCTATCAACTTTTAATACCTTATTACTGGGAAAAAATATGAAAGGTTATTTTTCACACCAAAAGGTTAGGTACTTTTTTATCTATTTCCGGTTACTTTTGACAAGATCCGGCTGGCAACACTGTTGCTGCCGCGCCGGTGCAGAAGTGCGATTTTTGAAAATCATACGAGCGACTTGGCAGTAGAAAGATGCATAATCTCCATTGTAATTTTGACATTTTCTACTGAAAAGTCGCTCGTATGATTTTCAAAAATCGCACTTCTGATATTTGTTCCCACAAGCACAAGCATCGTCCAATAAAACGAACGCAGTGCTGCCAAGTTAGGCGATTTATCGCCTTTTAGGCTACATCAGGGGGTCTATCGGCGACCAAAAAATACGATTGGCGACCGGTCGCCATTTAGGCTATATCCCAAATTAAAATAGGCGATTTTGGGCTATATTAAGAAAAACTGACTTTTTCGGGTTATTTTAGGCTATTTTAAGAAAAATCTGAAATATTATACTTATTGTAAGTAAAATTATATAATTTTTTATCGCAGACTGCATAAACTGTGCACTACAACACACTATGTACCATATAACGTACGTGTATGTTATGCGGTACAGCTATTTTTAAATTGTGAGTATAGATTGCAGTTGTAAAAAAAAAATTTTTTCCTTCACGAGCAGCCAATACAGCATTTATTTTGGCCGATTTGCTGTATTTTTAGGCGACTTTAGGCTATATTACACGGGAAAAAAATTAGGCGACTTTAGGCTACTTGGCCCGAGATTTTTGGCGATTCAGACTGGCTGGGACTTGGCAACACTGAACGAACGTAAGAGATTATTACACGATTATTACACTGTAGACTTTGGCAAGAAAGAATACCGACTCTCGGTAGAGAGTAGTTATATTCCTTGAATACCGATTACCGGTAGGTACTAGCTAAACATACAGTACAAGTCTCAGAACATTAAATAAAACGATTACCTACCTAATAAAGTAAGAATTTGACCTCACCCTTTCCAAACCAAAGGACATGGGAGGAAGACGAAGAAGGTAGCGACGGATAACAATAATAACATAAAATATTGGTGTTTGTTGTCATTATTTGTGCAAAATGGTCACATATTGTGCGGTAAACGGCTGTTCAAGCAAATCAAAAGGAAATATTCAAAGGAAATTCTACAGATTCCCAAAGGAAGAATCAAGGTTAGTAGTTTTTATTTTTTTAATAGAAATGTTTATCCAAATATGTTACAAGATCCAAGAATTTAAAGGTTTAAAAGGTTGCACCAAAAACTTACTTTTGTAACTATAATTATTATACCACAGATTACTGATATGTAGCAAGCTTCAGATGCGACAGTGAAATTTGCACTTAGTTCCATTGTTTCCGTTGTGGCGTTCTGTCGTCAAACTAATGTGTATAGAACTTGTAGTTCTAGGTATGTATACACTGATTCCAGGATGCAAAAATAGGGATATTTGACCAAGGAACAAACTATTCAACGATATTATTATGTCATACGACGGAGAAGAATTGAGGCTTCTCAAGGATTCTAAACTCAAGCTAAAATACCAGGAAAATCACAAGATATAAGCTTCTGACGCAACAACACGGCATGAGGCTGCTGTTGTTGTAAGTTCAATATGGCGTTGTATCTCGTCCTCATTGGACGATGATACATTGCATCATCATATATGTAGGACGATGGGAAACAGCGCCACAACGGCTACACCAGAACTAAGCTGTCATAGGCCTGTATTATACCTACCCTACTTGTCTAGATAGTGTCGCCTTACATAAAAATGGAAAACAAAAAGAGGACCATTTTTTCCAGACGTTTCGTTTGCGTGAGTCAGTGTTGTTCCTGGCAAATTTTGGGTTGCCGTATTTAAACTCCGAAATTGCCGTATTTTAAGGAAAAATTCTAAAAATTGCCATATGTTCATTATTTATGAAGATTTTCATAAAAAGGTAGTAATATTTTTTTTAGCAATCTGAATTTTGTACAGAATAAAACTCGCTAAATGAACAGGAAGGAGTAGGTACTAGTAATAACTACCCCTACTAATACTACTGTACTAAGTACCTAGTCTCATAATCACATACATAACAGAATAAGTAGGTACTATTAAGCACTATTGAAGAAGACATAGTAATCTTTTAGGAGTCATGCAAATAGGCAAAAAACGGTTTACAACTTTACAACAAGAATGTCAACACCAGTTTGCTAATTTTGCTATATTTGTCATTTCCTATAAATATTTAACACACTCTACTGCAGTGATGTGTCCTATTTCTGAAGATATGGAATATTATTTGTGGTCTGGTCAAATTGCCGTATATTTTGATTCGGCACTGGAAGTGCTGCCATATACCGTATTTTCGACCTATAGAAGGGCTGATTGCCGTATATTACGGTAATTGCCGTATAAAGAACAACACTGGCGTGAGTGATGAGCAGTGCTGCCGATTCCGGGGATTTTACCCGATTTTCGGGGAATAGGGGGGTTCGTGCGGGGAGAGCGCGGGGAATGATTCAAATCGGGGAATTTCGGTGAATCGACTATCTACACTAATATTATAAAGAGGAAAGATTTGTACCTATTTTTGTATGTTTGTAATGAATAGGCTCAAAAAGTACTGGGCCGATTTAAAAAATTCTTTCACCATTAGAAAGCTGCATTCACCCTGAGTACCATAGGCTATATTTATTGCTAGAAAAGATTAGACGTCCACCCGTGCGAAGCCGGGACGGGCCGCTAGTTTGTAATAAATGGCGAACAAAGGATGTCTAAAAAAGAGGAATTGTTAAAATTCGAAAAAAAGTGGGTAGTTGCCACCTTGTACTCTAAGCACTAGATAACTGTCTATGGTACCTATTGTGGAGATTTGGGGAGACAGTCAAAACGTATCATTTTGAGGAATAAAAATATGGATCTAGGGAAATTTCTGAAATGACATCTGGCAGCACTGCTTTCAAATGTCAATGTCACTATTGACGTAAAACAAAGATAAAATACGTAAAATAATAAAAAAAGTTACTCCATTAGTAACTTTTTTATTATTATTTTACGTAAAGCAAAAAGTTTGACCTATTCAGCCTCTAATATGACGTCAACACGTCAACAATAGAAAAACTGAATTTTTTTTGAAAATTAACTATAGCTTGGATATCGAAAATAATGAAATTAGTTGTTCAACATTGCCTAACGAAACTAAAATGTAAAATATTACCTAGAAAAAACTTTACATACCGAGCAATGCTTGACGCTCGCTATTGAAAGAATACCCAATTAGGTCTTTTTCGAGTCTTCACTATGCACGCATTAGTAACATAAAATATCTGTACGTACCAAAGACATATATATTACTACGAGCTTTTACGAAGTCGCGGGGACTTCGTCCGCATAAATTATATACCAGATTTTAAGTCAGATGATAAGCTATCAAACAAAAAAGTTTCATCAAAATCGGTTCAGTAGTTTTTGCGTGATACTCGAACAAACAAACACCCAAACAAACAAACAAACAAACAAACATACAAACAAACAAACAAACAGACAGACAAAAAATCCAAAAATTGGTGATTTGGAATCAGGGACAGGTAAAAACAGAGCGTGTGACTTCTCTGTGGGTAAAAACCATGTCGTAATTTTTTTTTGTAAATATCTTCAATGTACAGACACATTTCTGTTACAGTTTTATAATAGTTAAGATGGTACGTACCTTTATTTTTTGGTATGATATTATTGATAGAAACAATTTTTTGTTTGTTTAAGATGTCGACTATGGATCCGTTTGACTGGTCGCACTGACCTGGAGGGCAAGAACATAACATCTCTTCACAACAGGTATCGCGTCTGTGATCTCCATTTTGTTCCTTCGGATCTATTTACCAGATATCTAAAACATAATGCAGTCCCGTCTTTAGAACTACCACACTCAGAGCCAAATACAAATAGTGAATTGTCAAAATATACACAAACCGACGACGATATAGAATTCAAATGTCGTACTTGTGATATTAACATAAATAGTCCTTCAACTTCAAACACAAATGTTTTTAGCACAAAAACTGTTAAAGCCCTGACCGGTAAATCCCCCAGAAAAATTAAATCACGTGAACAACTTACTTACGACTGTAAGCGAATAAAAGTTGAAAACAAGTTACAACAATTTGAAGATGATGAAAATGAACCAATAAAAGTAAAATTAGAAGACCGATTACAACACTTTGAAACCGACGAACATGAAGATGAAACAACAAAAATAAAAAAAGAAATAGAAGACCAAGTACAATTTGAAGAAGATGAACACGAAGAAATGAAAATAGAAGACCCGTTACAAAACAAAATAAAAATAGAAGATCAGTTACAAGAATTTAAATACGACGAACATGAACCAATAAAAGTAAAAATAGAAATAGAAAACCCGGACCCAATTTGAAGAAGATGGACATGAAATAAAAGTTACTAATAAAAATAAATATAGAAGACCAATTATAATAATTTGAAGATGACGAACATGAACCAATCAAAATGAAAATAGAAAACCAGTTACAATTTTATTTGAAGACACAAAACCTGAACTTTCATCCATCGTTAAACATTATAAAAATTTAAAAAGACTAGGCAACCGGCAGCGTGATCGTGAATACACAATGTTTGCTGCACGCATACCCAAACTATTTTCTGTAAATATATATGAAATATATATATATTTTTTAAGTTTTATTATAATGTTTTGTTTTATTCACCCCACTGCCAATATGAATTTTATGTATTCTTTTGGCACAGAATATGTATAGCCCGCACTTCACTCTCGTCGAGAATTCTCACCGCGAACTCCGCGAGAACTTTCAAGGAAAATTACTATGGCTTACGACGCCACGAGAACGATGTAGGGCATCCACACTCTCGTTCTCGACCTGTCTCGCCCGTTCTCGGCGAGAATAAAGAGCCGGCTGATAGCTTTTGCTATCTACTCATTTCCTACAAAATAAACAAGGGATCCTTAACGCCATGCCTTAATTAAATAACACGTAATTTGTTTCTACAGAATTAACGGAAAATCTCTGCCAGCCAACTACATGGTCCACCTCCGTCGAAAATACGAATCCGACAAACTGAAACAAGATTTAGAACGAGAAAAATCTCGTAAATACGGTATTTTAGACCTTTTTAGAACTCCTAATTTGAGGAAGAAGACCATCATTATCACCTTTATCTGGTTTACGAATACCAGTGTATACGTTGGGTTATCTTACTACGCCCCGGTACTCGGTGGCGATGAGTTTTTAAACTTCTTCTTGGCTGGGATAGTTGAACTGCCTACTTATTTGTTTCTATGGCCGTCGATGGAGAGGTTGGGACGACGGTGGACATTGTGTATGAGCATGGTGGTTGGAGGCGTGGCGTGCTTGACCACGTTTTTGGTGCAACATGGTAAGTATCGAGAAGATTTTCTCGTACACTTTTGTGACCCTCAGTCCTCACTTTGATAGGAAAGTTATACTGTTAGTTACTCAATTGCTATAAAATAAGGGTGTTAAAGCATGCTCTAGACCTCAGGCATCCAGGCATCCACTATGCAACTAATAAGGTGGCGACCCAGGACAGCTACAGCAGCGGCGAGGCTGAAGGCCGAGCTAGGTGATAAGAGCCGACCCAAGCTAAGGGGCGCCTTATCTAAACCCCCTGCCTTACCAACTCAAATGTTTATCCGCATTTCCATGGAATTTGGAAAAGTTTTTCAGTACATTCTGGTAAAAGTGTTCAAGTTGTTTCCGACCCAATTATTCAAAAAAATTTCAGAAACCTACGTGACCCTGGCCCTGTACTGCGTGGGCAAGATGGGCATATCATCCTCCTTCGTGGTTCTACCGCTGATGGCCTCGGAGCTGTACCCCACGGTGGTCCGTGGTCTCGGCATGAGTCTCAGCTCAGTCCTCGGCATGCTGGGACCCATCTTTATACCTCTCGTTAATTATTTGGTAGGTTTTGTCCTTACAAAGTGTGGTATTACTTTGGTAGACCGAATCCAGAACATCGTTATAAGGGATGGTGTAAGTTGAAGGATGAATGTAGTCTAGGTAATGTCTAGGTAGTAGGTACGCTTAGATGACGTAGAGAAAATGAATGAAAGAAAGACGAATAAAATATATCAAGCGAAGGTGAGCGGATGTGTTGAGAGAGGATGCCGGAGGAAAACATACCATCGTCAAATCAAAGATTTTGTTCCGAAAATGTCAAGTACTGCAGTGCAAGTGCAAGCGTAGCATATTCAATCAATGGAACGGCATGAAATGATGTATTGAATGTGAATGAGGCTAAAGAGGTGTGTCAGAGTCGTAGCGTGTCACGTGGTCTCTGCCTACCCCCATGGGACGAGTTCGTGAGATTATGTATGTATGTTTTGAATTAATCAGGTACTGCATGGGGTTAAAGGTGGTAAAATTAAAAGAAATCAGTTGTTCCACGAATTGTTGTACCTAAGATAAGATGCTTAATTGTGATCAAGTTATTACAAAAGCAAGTAGACTAACAACTAATCTTCATTGGGGTCGCATGGTGGAGTAAGTATGGTGGCAGCAACAGCTTTACTCTTACAACATAATTTCTGTCCATTTGGCTCCGTCTGGAAGGACCATAAATCGGCAATTTCTACTTCCAGGGCTCCGACATAATGGTTCTCCCACTAATCATCATGGGTGCTTTACTGGTAGCTGGTGGCATCGCCAGCCTACTTCTCCCCGAAACCTTGAACCAGCACCTACCTCAGACCTTAGAAGATGGAGAAAAAATGGGACTAGATACTGACTTCTGTTGCATTCCACCAGTAAAGGAAACGAAGCCGGCAAGGGATGTAAATCTTGAAAACCTAAACTGCACTTGCAACGCTTTGTGTTCTTGCCAAATGGTTAACGTAACTTTGGAAAAAGTCACCGCTGTTGTAGATAAGGATAGCGAAAAATTTTAGTTTATTACTAATAAATGATATTTATTTTGAAGTCGTTGTTATTGGAATAGGAATTAGATATTATTTACCTTCTACCTATCTTTGTAATGCATTTCAATGTGTTAGGGTTTAGGATTAGGTTTTAGGCTAAGAGGAGAGTTTCGCACGGGAATCTTGAAGACAAGAACGGGCTTTGTTTCTTAATTTTCTAAATTCGTTTTTCGCGGCTATTATTGTGTTAGTGTGGTGGAATTCGTTTAATAATGTGCCGTAATGAAGAACAATATAGTAAAAGTGAGAAATAAAGAAGGCGCTCCCGTTTGATTCGGATTGATCTTCGCGTAAAACTCCGTTGAACATTGGAATGTGTTCCATCCTCGCAATGTGTTTGGTTTTAGGCTGGGAGGAGAGTTTTGCACGTTTGATTCGGATTCATCTTCGCGTAAAACTATCTTGAACGTGTCTTGAACACTGGGATGTGTGTACCATCGACGTATTTCAAGAGTTAGGTATAAGTTAGGTTAGTTTTAAGAACAAAGAAAAATGTAACTTATGACCAGGCTGTAAAGGCTAGTTCCCATTGCCTTTCCGAAAGGATAAATTATTTAAAAAAAAATTGCTGTCTGCAATGCTGCCAGAAGTGCGATTTTTGAAAATCATACGAGTGACTTGGCAGTAGAAAGATGCATAATCTCCATAGTAATTTTGACATTTTCTACTGCCAAATCACTCGTATGATTTTCAAAAATCGCACTTCAGGTTACTTTTGTAACCTTTTAGGTGATTTTTAGCTCTGTCAGGCTACTTTTAGGTTACACTATTTAAAAGGTTACTTTTAGGTGATTTTTCGGAATTAGTATTATCAATCATATTTTTCCATGAAACGGAATGCTTTTTCATATTTTTGCACTGTTTTATAAAGCAAAAGTTCGTAACGCAGTGAATGCAACTCTTAAAAACACATTTTTCTCTGTTTTCTCTCTCGCACTAATATACAGGGTCCTTCGTAATATGCTAACACTTTTTTAAGGGGATGATCAGACCATGAAACTGAAAACTTCCTCTTTGGGACCACCATCGAAATAGTGAAAAAAAAATCCGCTGTCCCATACATTCGGCTCGAGTAGGTTTGCAGTTTTGTATGGACGAGCACATTTTTTTTTTCACGATTTCGATGGCGGTCCCATAGAGGAAGTTGTTCAGTTTCATGGTCTGATCATCACCTTAAAAAGTGTCAGCATATTACGAAGGACCCTGTATAGGTAAGCACCAAATCACGAATGACTAAAAATGGTCTAAGGGCTCTTACAGACCAGCGACAGTACTCTGCGACAGATCGCGACTGTCGCGCGACCCTCTGCGACCGTCGCGCGACAGTCGCGCGACCGTGACGTAGGCATAGTCTGAGAGCACAAGTCTTGTATGAGAGATTTCAGTTTGAAGAAAACGGAGGCTAAAAAATAACATGGTTGATAGTTCTGGTAGTTTTTATAAGTTTTTCGTAGATTTTGGTTTCTTTAGATAATAGATAATCCAGAATTGATTATCTTCATCATCAAGTCTATAAAATATTACAGACTGGTGAAAATAGGGCAATTATAATATACATTATATAATCTGATGCCACGTGAGGGGCGGACATTGGCAGCTTTTAGCTACATACTTACCAATGACCAACGGATCCATAGCGAAAGAAACTATGCGATGCGTCTCAGAAACAGATTACTACCCCAGGCGGGTACCAGTAATGGAGAATCCCGCTCCGAGCTAACAAGCTCGGACTGCCCCACGTATTCTGGGGGGGGCAACGTATCGCAACAGGTTGCCCAGCCACAAGCTGCTGCATCCGATAACTCAAGATTAATACCAACACTCATCAACTCACACGCATCATCACCCATATCTTCCACACAAAGTCTCTTCCAATCTCCCAGCTCATCACCACAGTCATACCAATTACCAAACCCATCACCGTCACGATCCACCACAATATCACTAATGTCATTTGATGTTGCACAGGAAGCACTTGCTACCTCTCCCGTGTCCACCAATGGCATCACTAATCCTACGCGTACTATAGATCTAAACTTACCTGACCGCGTAGATAACAACACACACTTATATACTTCAAACAATGACACACCAGCAAGAAGTGTTTTGCAGGATATGCTTCCTGCAACCACCCTAGCTGGAAAATGTAGACAACGGATGAAGTGGACTGATCAAATCAACACAGAACTACTCCGTTGCTACTACATTGTCACACATTGTGAAACAGATCTCACTGCTTATAGGCCTTTATTACATCAGAAGTTCATAGAGAGTTTTCCAGAGTTATGCCATCTATCAGTACAAAGACTTGCTGATCAAATCAGAGCAATACACAGAAACAACAGAATACCTGCACATGAACGAGAACGCATAAAACAAACAGTATCACTAATCATCCCAACCGCAAACACCTCTATCAACCAAAACGACGTTAATAGCACACAGCATCGATCTGTCACAAACAACAGCCAACCACTTACTCTGTCACTTATAGATCCCGTCATCGGTACATACATACAAACTGATACATCACAGCACATACTAGCAGACACACAACAAACTAATGCTACAATACACTCATCGCAACTTTTAGGAAACAGTGAACATAATATCCAATTACAACACATACAAACAGATACAACTCAACCCACTCTAACAGACACGCAACAAACTAATACTACAATGCAAACATCACAGCCTTTCGAAAACAGTGAACATGTCCAAACACAAGACGCTGAAATCACAAACACACCAATAGATTCAATAGACTACAAGAAAATTGAAAACACTTTTGCAGAAATGCTCATAAAATACTCAGGCACAGATCCTACGCTTAGATCCACTATACCGAAAATTCAAATTACTCGTATTGTAATAAAAACTGTCAACACCATGAACGAAATAATAGATAAACACTTACAAACTAAAGAAACGTTAACACTATACTCCATTTTTATTAAAGACGAAAAAAAGAAGATCACAGAAGCAGGGTTACGAAACCATTTCAGACCGTGATCATTTTATAAAAAATTCGAAACACTTATGTCAGTGTTTGATGACTTATGAATATAAGAATTAGGGATAGCGAGAGAAACAGCCAATAGTCTGTAGCGCACTGGCATTTATTAGAACTAAAACGCTGCCACCGGGTATACTCACATACTTAGGCACATTTTAGTTCACACTATCGGAGTTGATGGAAAAATAAGAAAACGTCTGTTATGTATGTGCTCACTAGTAGCATAGCGAGGGGGGCAAATGCCCCGGGCATCGGGCGGCACTTTACCAGAGGTGGCAAAAATATTAATTGATTGAGCTCTGACTGAACCACAGGTTGTTAGGGTAAACAGTTGCATTACTTTAAGGTGTGATTGTACCCATGACACTGAAATACGTTTCTGGAGAAACCTATAGGAAATCCGCAAAATTCAGTCAACTGATCTAACGTTTGTATGAAAATTTCAACTTTTCATACAAATGTTGGATCAGCTGCTTACATTTACTATAGGAAGACCAAAAAATTTTTTATGAATTTTATTTAGGTTTCTTAGGTAAAATTGTTAAGTATCATGAGTATAATCACCCCTTTTAGTAATTTAACTACTTACCATAAACAACCTGTTTAACCAATTCGTAGAGCAGAGTAAAGTCTATTTTTGAATGGATAACCAACCCCACCAAACCAAAACCAAAAGACCTGAAGATGTCTGACCACAACCCGAACAGGTTGTGCTAAAAATTTCGAGCTGGCTTCGGTCGCTTCGGTCTCTCCTTTATGTTTAACGTAGGTCTTCTTATAAAGATAAGGAGGCAGCAAAATCGGTCTGTGCTCCGGGGGATAGACACCCACGCTACGCCACCGGTGCTCACTAATGTCCGTTATTCCGTATTAATAAACCGCGCTGACAATCGATTTTGAAGACGTATTAAACGAGTTCTTCTTAGGCCTTAAAAGACATCTTAAAATAGATCAAGTCGGTATCAGCTAATATCACTTAAAATGTCTCAAGCAAACTCAAATTTGTAACAATTTTTTTTTCCAAAAATGCAGTTGCAGAATCCATGTTGCAGAAATCATTGGAATTTAATCCGTCTGCTTGTAACATCAATATTTTTTCGTATTACTTGCGTCGCGCAGAGCGTTGCCGGTAGTGTGATGTGGTATGGACGCACTCAATCGAATCCGTCACAAATTCAGAAAAGTGGCCGCCATCTTGAACTTTTTTGTTTTTCAATCTATTACTTCCAAAATCGATATCTGGGAGTTTCTGCCATCTCCAAACACGATTCTGAAGTAAACAATTTAAAAAAGTGGCCGCCATCTTGAACTTTTTTGTGTTTCAACCGATTGCTTCCAAAATTGATAACTGGGGTTCCTGCCATCTCCAAACACGAATCTTAAGTCAAAAATTCAGAAAAGTGTCCGCCATCTTGAACTGTTTTTTTTTCAATCTATTACTTCCAAAATCGATATCTGGGGGTTTCTGCCATCTCCAAACACGAATCTGAAGTCAAAAAATAAAAAAAGCGGCCGCCATCTTGAACTTTTTTGTTTTTCAACCGATTGCTTCCAAAATCGATATCTGGGGGTTTCTGCCATCTTCAACCACGAATCTGAAGTCAAAAATTAAAAAAAGCGGCCGCCATCTTGAACTTTTTTGGTTTACAACCGATTGCTTCCAAGATCGATATCTGGGGGCTTCTGCGATCTCCGAACATGAATCTAAAGTCAAAAATTTAGAAAAGTGGCCGCCATCTGGTACTTTTCCGGAGATTCCGGAGTGAGACATCTATTTTGGAAGCAGTCAGTTAAGAAACAATTAAATTCAAGATGATCTTATTTGTTTTTTAACCTTATTTGTTTTCCTTCAAATTTTCTGATTTCTGATATCAGATTCATGCTAATAGATCGCAGGAACCCCCAGATATCGATCTTGGAAGCAATCGGTTGTAAAGCAAAAAAGTTCAAGAAGGCGGGCACTTTTCTGAATTTTGACTTCGGACCCGTGTTTGGTGACCACAGAAACCCCTACATAGTTTTGGAAGTAATCAATTAAAAAACAAAAAAGTTCAAGATGGCGCCACTTTTCTGAATTTCCGACTTTAGATTCGTGTTTGGAGATAGCAGAAACCCCCAGATATCGATTTTGGAAGTATTAGATTGAAAAACAAAAAGGTTCAAGATGGCGGCCACTTTTTTGAATTTTTGACTTCATAGTCATATTTGGAGGTGGCAAAAACCCCCAGATATTGATTTTGGAACCAATCGGTTGAAAAACAAAAAAGTTCAAGATGGCGGCCACTTTTCCGAATTTCTGACTTTAGATTCATGTTCGGAGATCGCAGAAACCCCCAGATATCGATTTTGGAAGTATTAGATTGAAAAACAAAAAAGTTCAAGATGGCGGCCACTTTTTTGAATTTTTGACTTCATAGTCATGTTTGGAGATGGCAGAAAACCCCAGATATCGATTTTGGAACCAATCGGTTGAAAAACAAAAAAGTTCAAGATGGCGGCCACTTTTCCCAATTTCTGACTTTAGATTCATGTTCGGAGATCGCAGAAACCCCCAGATATCGGTTTTGGAAGTATTAGATTGAAAAACAAAAAAGTTCAAGATGGCGGCCACTTTTTTGAATTTTTGACTTCATAGTCATGTTTGGAGATGGCAGAAAACCCCAGATATCGATTTTGGAAGCAATCGGTTGAAAAACAAAAAAGTTCAAGATGGCGGCCACTTTTCCGAATTTCTGACTTTAGATTCATGTTCGGAGATCGCAGAAACCCCCAGACATAGATTTTGGAACCAATCGGTACAAAAACAAAAAAGTTCAAGATGGCGGCCACTTTTCCGAATTTCTGACTTTAGATTCGTGTTTGGAGATCGCAGAAACCCCCAGATATCGATTTCGGGAGCAATCGGTTGAAAAACAAAAAAGTTCAAGATGGCGGCCACTTTTCTGAATTTCTGACTTTAGATTCGTGTTCGAAGATCGGAGAAACCATACATTTTTCTAATAGGTATATTTAAATTTGCGATTGGTCAGAAACTACATTATTTATTTTCCTTTTGCAGCAATTAGTTTACAATATGTTACAATGTTTCATAATTTTAATCGAAAATGCAGAGCTTTAGGTCATTTTATGGTTTATCTGCTGGCAACATTACGCACGTCACTGCATCACCCGTGTGCCATAATATGCGACGTCGCCGCGGTGACGCCTGCAGAATCGACGCAGTGGCAATGCGTCACCGTGTATGCTCCTACGTGCGGGAAACCGCAAGTAATACAACTCCTTGCTTCACAAATGACGGGCTGCCGTATGACGCTCCGTCTTGCGTCCAGCGTGTGTGAATAAAAACCTATTAGTCTTCTGTAGTCTGTCGCCTAATTGTCATCATTATCTCGTGACGATTATATCCACAGAACATTATAAGAAAAGTTAGAAGTGCAAATTAGGCATGGAACGCATGCCATACGGTTATGCAATGATTTGCATAAGGTGCGCGGCGTGGTGCGAGCGAGAGGGCATAAGTAGTTGTAGCAGCGTGAGTGGTGGTGAAGATACGTGGTGACAGTCGTCTCCTAAGCAAAAGCGCTACTTTGCATTTCTAAACCCCCTTATAATGTTCTTTGTTCAATGAGGCGTTTTGGTAAATAAAATTTTTTTACAAAAAAAGTAAAAACTGACTTCAAAAGTAAAAAATAAAACAAATTAATTTCCTTATAGATTTGAACGTAAAAGTCATAGGCTGAATATGAAATATTATTTCTTACTTTTTTACCTTTGAAGTCAGTTTTTACTTTTTATGTAAAAAAATTTTTATTTCATAACTTTCAGTGATTAAATATGTTAGTTCGATTCAGATATCAGTTATATACGCAAAGGGTACATTGAAACGAGGCAAATGGTTCAATCGCAGACGATTTGCTGTCAACTTTTGAGGAGTTCTATTGTGTAGCTTCGAAGCGCGTCATCAGATCTTCACAAAATTAAAATGGCACCACCTCGCGAGTATACCCTTTCAAACAAAAAAAGTTTTTTTTTTAAATTGGTTCACAATTGACGAAAATATCGGTTAACATACATAAAAAAAAACAAACAGCCGAACATAGAACCTCCTCCTTTTTTTGAAGTCGGTTAAAAAAATGGGACCACCTCGGGAGTATGGGTATAAAATCTTTTTTTGTTTGAAAGGGTTTTCAAACAAAAAAAGATTTTTTTAAATTGGTTCACAATTGACGAAAATATCGGTGAACATACATAAAAAAAAAATACATACAGCCGAACATAGAACCTCCTCCTTTTTTTGAAGTAGGTTAAAAAAAATTGCCACAGTAATAAACTAATGCTTGCCAAACGTATTTTCCTAGATTTCCAAGTTTAGAGACAAATTTATTCATACATTAATAATACGATGACGATCATAACGATTTAAATGAAGTCGTAATAATTTTAGTAAAATTTTTTAGAATTTTCAAAGATGTTTTTTTCGAATTGTCAATATGGCTACTACTAGCGCCACCTGACGGATTTTTTTCATAACAGTCTTTAAAAAAGCTTCATTGAAACAAAGGCGAACCACATGTGCGCACCACTGCTTCTTTAGGTCTTTCAACATCCCCATTTTGTTGTTTGATACAATATTCATAATTTCTTTAAAGTGTGTACTGTAAAGAATCATTTTTACCTTCTTTTCGCCCCTATCTGGAATGGAGTATAGAAGACATTCATGAAATCATATACTGCGCCGCACAATATGTTTTTGGCCCTGAAAAACGGTCAGGGTCGTTTTATTCATGTAATCGTTAGTGTTAATCATTTTGAAATGAAGAGTAGAACTCCCATGCGTCAATTCTGCTTAAATATTGAGATATGATTTGTTTAATTTTTTTCTGGAGTTTTCTAAATATCACTATAACTTCAAAATAATCCGTTTTTTTTTCTTTTTTCTCAATTCAGTATAATAAGACAATAAACGATGTATTTTATACACATTACAAAAGTTCTCAAACATTTATGTAAATGACGAAATTATTAATTTTAATGTTTCTCGTTTTTTATTTTTTATTTCTATACAGTCAGTTTTTGGGATTCAATTTTGACTCTTTAAGATTAAGGGCCACACTTTTGATGTCTAATAAAAAAATCAGATCTAAATCTCGCAAGATATGGGAGTTATTAACTTCTAAAGTTCTTTCTGATAATTTTGGTTTTAGGGTTATCACTTTAAACAAAATTTTAATTCCGGTTATTTTAGGTCTGTTTTTATTCTTTATCACTACAGACGTTCGCTATGTTAAATTAATGATCTAAAAGACATTATGCTGCGGACAGGGAAAAATCAAGCTTTTTACTATATGACGTCATAAATTAGAGATCAACGAATGAAAAAGTACAGTATGAGCTGAGGTAATCTGGGGGTGCGGCAGGGCCCTTAACCGATTCAAATGAAACTTGGCATTACGTGTACAGTCCTCATGGTTTTATGACATAATGTAAATGTTAACCTTCGTTCTTTAAATCATGATGCCGCACGCGTACTACCTACCTAAACAATAAGATTTAGTAACCTGCTGATTTAGAATTAGTATTTGGGGCATCAAACAGAAACCTTAGCATCAAATTTCAAGTACTATAACAAATTTCAAGTACTTTATACTACAATTTATTTAAGAATGCTTGCAACCATACTATTAAGGTGGAAAAGAATTTTCTAGGGATCAGGTTCAGCCGTTCTTAATAAAAACGTATGAGACAGATACCCAAGAAAGTAGGTACCTACTTCCGAAACTAATTAAACGCAAGATTTATATCGTTGTAGTTGGTAGTTGTAGCAATGTTTCTGACCACCCCGAAAGGTATTACGGTAGTGAGTTTATGTATGTATGTATTTATATCGTATAGAACATTGTAAATATCGGTACTTAGGTTTTAAGTGTTAGGTACACTACAATGTAAAAAAAAACAGTAATTTTTTAATTCTGTATTTATTATTTTTATTTTTAGTACCTATCAAAATTCATCATTCCTGCTAAAGTTGCGTAGTGGAATTTGAAAGGTAAGTGTCGATGGGGCTTAGTTCGCGTGCAAAGCTTCATAAGAATCGATTAGGTAAAAGTAGTTGAAAAAGCTGTTGCGAGATTTGGAATAAACATAATATAATAAATAAACAGACATACGGATTGAAGCTAAATAAAGCAGATGAATAATAATATAAAGAACGATTTTTTTAAAGTTGCGGCTGTTTTTTATACGCCAGAAACATCTAGTGCAAGATTTTTATATTTAGAAATCATTTAGGCGTTTTTAAGAATACCATGGTATACGTACATACATACATAAGTACCTGCCTATAATTGCTTGTTTAGTAGCACATAATGTCATATTTTTCCAACAAAAAAGTAATAATTTTTTGAATTTTGTTAGGTGTCAGCCCTAACACCGAAACTTTAGAATGCTGTAACTTCTGGATCCTGTAAGATTTATATATGGTATTTTAAGGAGGTGTTCCTTGATGCTAGAACTGCAACTTAGTAAAGAAATTGAATCCCAATTCGTTCAAATAATTCAATAAAAAATAAAAACCTAAAATTGGTTATATTCGATGTAACTCCCACCCGATAAACTATAAATTAACACTGTTTTCATGATAATAAACCTAATTTAAGGTACTAAATAAATGAATAAACAGATAAAATAAAAATTAAATATTTCTAGAGTTTTAACGATTTCTATGGTTTTTTAGGAAACCATAGAAAAAAAATTAATTATTTTATATCTCAATATCTAAGTAAAATTGACGCACGGGAGTTCTACTCTTGGTTTCAAAATGATGAATACTAACGATTACACGAATAAAAGGACCCTGGCCGTTTTTCAGGCCCAAAAACATACTGTGCGCCGCTATTACTGTCACAACAATACACACCAAGCCAAAAAAAGAAAGTAACAAAAGTCATACAACCACCAACAAAAGAGATACACCAAAAAAGCCACAGTGGGAAATAAGGATAGAAAAGAAGATAACATCACTCAGAAAGGAAATAGGTCAGCTTACTCAATACCTCAACGGAAACCTAACATATAATAAGAAACAAAAACTAAACCCAAACAATAAAAACAAAGATGAAATAGTTGATCAGTTAGATAACAATAAAGGTGGACTTCCGATGCCAGCGGCCGATGCGACTAACGCGCGCGTCTGACGCGAGGTTCTGTCATATTTGACAGAATCTCGCGTCAGTCGCGCGCGGCCGACGACAGACCTCACTTCCGAGGTCAGCGACTGACGCGTGCCTATTGTGCAGAGTGTTATCACTTTAGGGTATTTTCCCCGAAATTTAGGGTATGTTTTTATGTTTTGGTGTTTAAACAAAAACAAAAAAACACAAACAAATAAAAACCAATTCATATTTTAATAAAGAATATTTGATTGATTGATAGATTGATAGGTTTAGAGAATATATGAATGCATTTTTTTACAGGATTTTTGATTAAATACATTTTTAAGAGTAATTATAATTAGACAGGGATGCGTTGCGTCCCCTTGGCTTTTAAACCTATATAATATGGATCGCTATCTAGCTAATAATTATGTAGGCAAGAGGGATTTTCCGAAAAAAATTAATAAGTTTCAAGTGGCTCGATAGATGGTGTTATCGCAACGCGGATGAGCGACCTTGCAGATAATAAAATACAAATAAAAAATAGTGAAAATTAAGCAAATTTCCGGTAAAAACTTCGTAATAGGTCTGGCAAACATTCTTGTTCTGCGTGACGTCAGAGCATAGCCGCGCGCGGCCGCGGCCGACGCGATAGACATCGGCCGCGCGCGTCAGTCGCTGGCATCGGAAGCGGCGCCATACGTTTTCATAGTAACTAGTATGGCCGCATCGGCCGTCGGCCGCGAGCCGCGCGCGTCAGACGCGTCGGCCGCTAGCATCGGAAGTCCACCTTAAACAAAAACTACAAGCTTACTCAAAACGATTGCGCCGCTATAAAAAAGTAATCAGAGAAAATCTGATAATATGTTGTTTTACACAAACCAAAAACTATTTTATCAAAAATTTAATACAGATCACGTCAAAATTATAGAGCCTCCAGACATAAAAGACATTCAAAACTACTGGGAAAGTTTATGGTCAAAACCGGTACAACACAATACACACACAAACTGGTCTAAAATTGAAGAACAGGAGATGGAAAACATAGTTTCAATGCCAGAAATAACCATTAATAAAGACGATGTCACACTTGCAATAAAAAAAACTTTGAACTGGAAAGCACCAGGGCCAGACAAAATACAAAATTATTGGATGAAATACTTCACTTCAACACACGAACACATTGCAAATTTATTTAACCACCTTATCAATAAACCACAAGACATACCCCCTTTCTTGACACAAGGCATCACATATCTAAAACCCAAAGATCAGGACACAACCAACCCATCGAAATACAGACCAATTACCTGCCTCCCCACTATTTACAAATTACTAACATCCATCATCACACAAAAACTCAACAAACACATCTCACAAAACAAAATCATACCGGAAGAACAGAAAGGCTGCTCGAAGGGATCCAGAGGCTGTAAAGAACAATTAGTAATAGACACAGAAATTCATAACCAAGTAAAACACAAACACAGAAACTTGCATTACTCATATATAGACTATCAAAAAGCGTTTGATAGCGTACCCCACTCATGGCTCATACATGTACTTAAAATGTATAAAGTTGACAACACATTAATAGAGTTTCTACACCACACTATGACTAGATGGACCACCAAACTGAACCTACGAACCAACACAACAACTCTATCAACACCACCGATAAAAATAGCACGTGGGATTTTCCAAGGTGATTCCCTTAGCCCACTATGGTTTTGTCTAGCCCTCAACCCCCTTTCTAGAATCTTGAATAAAACAAATTACGGATATATGATCGACAGAGATAATAATATAAAACTGTCCCACCTACTCTACATGGATGACATCAAACTCTACGCAGCCAACAGACAAGAACTAGATCATCTTCTAAAACTAACCGAAAAATTCAGTGCAGATATTAAAATGACCTTTGGAACCAATAAATGTAAAATAAACAGCATTATCAAAGGCCAACACAAACAGACAGATTCTTTTGAACTAGAACTACAGGAAGGAACAATAAATAGTATGGAACCCAAAGAGACATATAAATATCTTGGATATCAGCAAAGCATATCAATAAACCACACAGACATAAAAGCAACACTCAAAAGTAAATATAAACAAAGACTCAACAAAATACTAAACACCCAACTATCTGCAAGAAATAAAATTAAAGCTATTAACACATACGCTATCCCGATATTAACATATTCTTTTGGAGTAATTAAGTGGTCAGACACAGAACTAGAGGCTCTTAACACGACAACTAGGACAACGAGCTACAGACACAACATTCATTACATACATTCAGCAGTGCAAAGATTCACACTCAAAAGAAAACTAGGAGGCCGTGGATTTATAGATATTAAAAACTTACACTATAGTCAAATAGAAAACCTACGTACATACTTTCACACAAAAGCCAACACTAGTATACTACATAAAGCAATAGTAAACCTACCCCACTCCGGAACACCCCTACAACTTAGCAACAAACAATTTAATCCTAAACTTAAAATCCTCAACGATGATCAGAAAATAGAAAACTGGAAGAAAAAAGCATTACATGGAAAGTACCCCCATTAGTTAGAACAGGACCATATAGACCGAACTGCATCATGTACCTGGCTCACAAAAGGCAACATATTCGGTGAAACAGAAGGCTTCCTCGTAGCAATACAGGACCAAGTAATTAAAACCCGTAATTACTCCAAATACATTCTGAAAGAAACAATAGAAACAGATAAATGCAGATTATGCCATCAAACTACAGAAACCATAGACCATATCACAGGAGGTTGCAGTGTACTCGCTAATAAAGAATACACACACCGCCATGACAATGTTGCCAAGCATATACATCAACAACTCGCCCTTAAATATAAACTACTAGATACTTACAGCCCCTACTATAAGTACAAACCGAAAAATGTGATAGAAAATAGTTCAGCAAAACTATACTGGAATCGAGACATAATCACTGACCGCACCGTACTTAGCAATAGACCCGATATCACACTGACCATTAAATCCACAAAGACCACATACTTGATTGACATCTCCGTTCCCAATACCCATAACCTAAAGCAGAAACACACCGACAAAATACAAAAATACATCAATTTGGCAGATGAAATCAAACAAATGTGGCACCAAAACACCGTCAGAATCATTCCAATCATTATCTCATCAACAGGCGTCATACCTAAAACTTTGAAAGCAGCCCTCAAGCAATTAGACCTTCACGAAAAGACATACATACCTCTACAAAAGTCAATAGTTATTGACACTTGCTCTATAGTTCGCCGTTTCCTAAATCCAACTTCTCTTACACTCGAAAATAGTCGCGATCGCAATCTACAAACTATCACACAAAACCTACCCATACATGCTTCCACAAGTAACACACAACACACGACCACGATCCACAACACACAAAGAGACACACACGATCCGCATTCACTTCCAGAGCAAGGATACTTGGCGTAAGTCCGTACCTCGTTCAAAACAACCGACCTCGAGTCGAGCTTAAAAATCTTTGGATTAAAAGTTATAATAATAATACTTAACACAACACTAATAATTATAACACATAATATTATACACATAAATATTTATAAATACGTATACAGGGTGTAACAAAACACCCTAGTAATACTTAAGGGGGTGCTTCAGATCATCAAATTAATCAACTTTCACTATGGAGCCAACATCGATCTCGCGAAAAAAAATCAGCTCTTTCATACAAAACTGCAGTACCGTCTCGACTCAAATGTATGGGACGGCAGATTTTTTTTTATTTTTTCTCGACATTGGCTCCATAGTGAAAGTTGTTCAGATTGATGGTCTGAAGCACCCCCTTAAGTATTACTAGGGTGTTTTGTTACATCCTGTATAGGGTCCTTCTTAATATGCTGACACTTTTTTAAGGGGATGATCAGACCGTCAAACTGAACAACTTCCTCTATGGGACCAACATCGAAATCGCGAAAAAAAAAAATCATCACTTCCATACAAAACTGCAAACCTACTCGGAGCCAAACGTATGGGAAACTGTTATTTTTTTCGCGATTTCGATGTTGATTCCATAGAGAAAGTTGTTCAGTTTCATAGTCTGGTCATCGCCTTAAAAAAGTGTCAGCATATTAAGAAGGACCCTGTATATAGGTGTTACAAACTATTGGATATGGAGGTCTATCTCTCAGACTATACAACACTACGTCACGGTCTTCAACTATCGCGCCAAATATCAACCATGTTATTTTTTCACAACAAGACTTGTGCTCTCAGACTATGCCTACGTCACGCGCGACAGTCGCGCGACGGTCGCGCGACCCTGTCGCGAGCTGTCGCAGACTGCAGAGTACTGTCGCTGCCAGGTTACACGGTCAGTATTTCATCAGTCTGGTCCATCATTCTGAATGACGCCAGAATGACGCCAGAATGATGCCAGAATGATGAGTGGGTTACACGATCAGTTTCCCATCAGTATTTCATCATTCTGGTCCATCAGTCTGGTCAAACGTTGAATGACGCCAGAATGATGGAAGACTGCAGGGTTGCCAGACGTACGAGGTACTGAAATCCCGGGATTTATTTCTCTTTTAAATTAAAAAAGATTAACTTTTATATTAAATAATTTTGAAAAGTTGATTTTTGCTATGCATGCGTTTACTATGCATCCGATTAGTTATGCATTCCCGCATTTTCATGGCATCCCAACAAATATTTAAAAATAATAATTTTAAGAACCTGCCATAATTTTATTGCTAAAAATTTAGTTTAGCTAACTATGCATCCGAATATCCGATCTCTAATTATTAGGCCCTAATTTTGTAACATAAATCATAATGCGGTGTTAAAATTAACTTATTTAAAGCCCCCATATTCCCCACCTTGATAATTTTTTCCCCATAAATTTCCCCAACGATTTCACTTCTCCAAATTTTCCCCAAAGACCAAATTTTTCCCCAAAATCCCGTGAAAAACCCCCAATCTGGCAGATACGACCATCAGTTTACCATCAGTATACCATCATTCACAACGGAATGACAGTCTGGATGGATGGTTTACCATCATTCCATCAGTCCATCATTCTCCCATCATTCTGGCATCATTCTGCCGTCATTCAGACCAGACTGATGGACCAGACTGATGAAATACTGAACGTGTAACCTGGCACTAAGAGCCCTAAGTAGTCTCACTTACTCGCTCGATCAATCAATCGGATGAAACTGCAACTTAAAATGGAAAACCCTACTGAATTTTTTCATTTCTCTAGGTTAATAGAACCAACATCTGTCCATCAACTTTTAATACCTTATTACTGGAAAAAAATATGAAAGGTTACTTTTCACACCAAAAGGTTATTTTTTAATCAAATTCCGGTTACTTTTGACAAGATCCGGCTGGCAGCACTGACTGTCTGTCATGTCCAAAAATTTTGTATAGTAACTAGATTGTACACTACGGTGCTGGCACCGGGGCAAGTGAGATTACCTAAATCCTCGTGTGTCCCATTCAACTAGGGAGTCCATTCATTCTCAAATTTGACGGGATACCTAATATGCATTTATTCAAGCCTATTTCTTACCATCTCGTTGAGGATTCAATATTATCTTTTTATTCTGTAAATGTTTTTAGGGGTAAACTCAGACTAAAAAAATATATATACAGGGTGTACAATAAAATGGGACAGCTACTTAAAGGGGTGCTTCAGACCATCAAACTGAACAACTTTCTCTATGGGACCAATATCGAAATCGCGAAAAAAAAATCCGCTCTCCCATACAAAACTGCAAACATAACTCGACTGAAATGTATGGGACAGCAGATTTTTTTTTCGCGATTTCGATATTGGTCCCATAGAGAAAGTTGTTCAGTTTGATGGTCTGAAGCACCTCTTTAAGTAGCTGTCCTATTTTAATTTACACCCTGTATAAAATTAATTTTGAGTTTACCCGCGACTGTTCTCGTTCATCCGCAAAAATAATACAACGTGTTAATGAATTATCGCAAAACTAGAAAGTATTTTGTTTAGAATCGAGAATTGAATTATCTTGGTTTCGACATATGATTCTTTCTTCAAAATAAAATTTACTGAACCCGATGTCAACCCACCGCACGGACACACATACCCTTCTTACTAAAATGTATCCATGAGTTGAGGTTAGCGCTTTCATTCATTGCTGAAATGATAAAATTTTTGCCTCAAAATTTAAAATGCGAATAACTTTAAATTTTAATTATCAAAATAATGAAATTATTGTGTCAATCAATATTTTGCTATAAATCAGTTGGGGTGCATACATAGGTCGCCAAAATGGTCAATGGTCACCCTAGTTAAGAAAAGTTTAGCGAAACAATAAAATATTTAACCTGTGGAAAGAAAACCCACAGCCAGGGTAAATTTCATTTTTGCATCCAGTAACACAACAAAAATTGACCATTTCGAAGGTTTACAATGTTATTATCAGTTATTACAACAATTTAATTTGTTATTTTATGACCACTTTATGACTTTTCAAATTTCAAATATGTCCGCCATAATAATATTTTTTCATAACACCAAAGAGTTGCCATTAAAAAGTTTTGAAATAATACACTAAAGTATTGTACTTACCTTATTTGTTTTGTCATAAATTGAACAAAATTAGTGTAAAACAAATAAAAATTATCAATACCTAATATACTTTAAATTATGAATTTCCAAAACAAAAATATTTTTTTAATTTACATACATCTTTTGTCACAGTAAATTCTAAAGTGGTAGCTTAATAAGTTGGCAACACGTTAGAAAGAGACACACGAGTATTCTGGTTATCTCACATTTGCTTGGTTGTCAGCCTACAACAACATTGAAGGAAATTAATACTTATTACGTAAAATTAGAGTTTATTTTGCATTCTCCACGAAATTCGAGAGTTTGGTCCACCTATAGGATACTATATACAATGTTCTTGGTCATGTCATCAAAGAGTAATATAAGTATATTAGAAAAGAGAACCCACTCGTGGCAACATTATGCATCCACCTTATGTCAAATTGAAGGCTAGCTAACGCCATCTGTGTTTCTCTGAAAATAATTCTACCTATACTATACATACCTACTTATATGTATATACTTATATACTCATACCGTTGTTTGAATCGTAGAGGGAGTAGAACTATAGAGCAAGTGACAGTGTAACCGGTTTTCTATCGGTGTCTGATTTGTACATGTGTGTGTAAATGTTACCCGATTGAACTCAATTTTCCCACAAATTTATCAATACCACCAACTTTTCACAGTCGGCTAGTCTAAGTAATACATTTTGTTAATACTACTTTCCTAACACAAATCGCAGAAATATTCACAAATAACATTAAAATTTAATGTTACGGTGGTTTCAGTCCATACAAAAGTTTGACACAGAATACGCGTAGACGGAATTAATAAAAGTAATATTTTATATATGGAAAAATAGTTTATAAAATCTAGATGCCGCGTTACAAATAACATTTGCAATTTATAATATAATTACGAAGATTTATAAAGCTTTTAAAATGTAGTATGAAAAATTACAAAGCATTATATCTTCGTAATTATATTATAAATTGCAAATGTTATTTGTGACGCGGCATCAAGATTTTTTAAACTATTTTTACATATATAAAAAATAAAAATTTATTTATTCTAAGTTACTTATACTTATAACGTCTATGCGTATTGTGCGTCAATAAAATTGTTTTTGTATAAAATTGACCCCTCTGCAACCACCTTAATATGTAATAAAATTAGCCAGAATTGGAGCCTTGAAAAACTGTGTAGTTATTTGTCAAGCAATGAGGTCAAAGAGGTTATTTTTTCGAATTTGATCAATTTCTTTATTTGACTGAAGCATGATGAAGGGTTATGGTAAATAAATTACAATTTGGAAAATAAATTTTAATGTTTCTTAATCTAACCAAATGGCTTTGATCAGGAATAGTGTTGTAAAAAAACAGTTTTTTTTCTACCGTTAAAAAAAACGTGAAAAAAAATTTAATTTAAAACATCTGCACTGGTAGCATGCAAACCCGCGATAGCCGTGATACGGCTTTATCACGTCTTTTATCTCGTTCTTTTGCGCACGAAAGAACGAGATAAAAGCCGTGATAAAGCCGTATCACTGCTATCGCGGGTTGGCATGCTACCAGTGCTGAAATCATAGCTTTAACTTTTAATTCCATGATTATATTGAGTAACTCAGCATTCTTCTTTATTAATCGTCTTTGCGCTTAACGAGTAGTACGCAACTTCTTTAGGCGCTTTTCAGCTAACTCACTCTTCAATTGAATTCTAAGATGTTTCTTCCTCAGTGTTTCTGTAATTTTTTCTATTATGACAGGTTGTCTGGTAGCTGAATCCTGAAAATGAACAAAACAGTGATGAAACCAAACCATTACTAGGTACCTATGTATTTTCCAAGTCAGTTTTCCCGTATTTACGGGTGTTTCAAAGGCCATAAACTGGTAACACTGAATGACTGCTGATCTAGAGGTTATGGAATCAATGTTGACCTATAACTTGGTTTTATGATTTAATTTGTATTGTAATATCATTTTAACGTGTACAATAGACATTAATCTAATCACAAACAAAGTATTTGTAGCATTTAATTGCAGTGAAACGTACCTGTGAAACGAAACATTCCCAGCAGCACTTTTCGATCTGTTTTTGCATCCTAGGACACTGCAGACCACCATTTTCACTTCGATAATGATTATAAATTATTATATTATCAGAACACCTCACACAGCAGGTAATTCAGGCTGTTACAATTCCGTAATTAATAACTTTTGATAAGCCTAACAACAATACTAGTCAATTTAGACCGCAATACGTCAAAATGACAAGTTGCGGTCACCAAAAAAGTGGTTACACGGCGTTCATTATAGTCTTTCTCACTCTTTCTACAGACTAGTGTATAGGTTCACCTCCATCGAACATTAAAGATGTGTGCGTATCATTTACTCCATAGTTCTACTCCCTCTACGGTTTGAATGCAAGTTTTCGTTCAATCCCGCACCGATTGAGTGAAATTCCAGTATCCTTACTATTCCTGTAATCTGTACATTGGTAAGAGAACAACTGAAACTCCAGAAAATCACTAAATCGGCACAAAATTGAACAAAAACTAAAAACAACACGCAAATTATGCAAGGTACGTCACCATTTTGTAAATTTGTCAATTTGACATTGACATAGACAATATAATCTTTTTTTTTTTCATAGTAAAAGATATATTTAACAGATCGCAGCACTTTCTATGCAAACTGAATCGGAAAAACCACCAAAAGGCAAATGTCCTCCGCCTGCATGTCATTGTCAGCACTGTTGCCAGATCTCCCGATTTTCCGGGATATCTCCCGATTTTTGTCAATGTCTCCCGATGTCCCGGATTCCCACTCAAATCTCCCGATTTTTTAAGAACAACTTTTTTTTCGAATAAAACTGCGTAAAACGGAACAAAATTAGATGCTAAGCTATGCAATGCTATGTTAAATGTGTACATAACTTTGTAAAATGCGTAGCCTAAACTTTACTTTGACTTAATAACATAAAGTTGAATACCTATTCAATGGCAAGCTTTGGCAGTTATAGTTTACAAATTTTGCAACATTGCAAAGTAGTGAAATAAACCTGCTTTTGCTTTGGATAACCGGCCAAATTAGGAAATTCAGGGATCTTGCACACGAAAAATATTTAAAAAAATTGCAATTGCTATGATTTTAAAGTAAACGAAAAAATGTTAAAAAAACATTTTTTAAGCCTTAGTCATACTACAACGGCGCGGAGACGGACGGAGGACGGACGGAGACGGGACGGCAACGGACGGAGACGGGACGGCAACGGACGGAGCACGGGCACGGACGGAGGACGGACGGAGACGGGACGGCAACGGACGGAGACGGGACGGCAACGGACGGGCGCGGGCGGAGGACGGGCGGGCACGACGCGAAACCGACACCCAGTGTTGCCAGACGTACTTTAATTATCGAATTTTAACGGTAATTTCATACCCCGTACGGTAGAACAGTCAGTACCCGGCAAACAGAAGTGCGATTTTTGAAAATCATACGAGCAACTTGGCAGTAGAAAGATGCATAATCTCCATAGTAATTTTGGCATTTTCTAATGCCAAGTCGCTCGTATGATTTTCAAAAATCGCACTTCAGACTTGAAAAATGCGGAAGAGTGCGGCAGCAGTTGAAAATGTATGGACATATTTCTACTGCTGATTTGACTTTCGAAAATCACTCTCCTGGAGTATGATTTTTTAATGTTAAATCAGCAGTAGAAAGATGCACGTCTCCATAGTAGGTACCTAACTGCCTCCGTGGTCTAGTGGTTAAGAGCATTGGCTCTCGATACGGAGGTCGTGGGTTCGGATCCCACGGGGGACACCTAGTGATATGTCACTTTGTGCGTTTTTCCCTAGTTGGTTAGGACATTGCAGGCTGAATCACCTGATTGTCCGAAAAGAAAAATGATTCCGTGCTTCGGATGGCACGCTAAGCCGTTGGTCCCGGCTACTATCTCTGGTGGTAGTAGTCGTTACATAAAAACCACGTCAGAGGCCGTAAGGCGGTCTGAAAAAACTCTGACACCAGGGCATGCCCACACGATAAGAAGAAGACCTAATATTAAATTTATCAACTGCTGATTTCAAAGAGTTTCTATGAGTTTCAAAAATCGCACTCCTGGGAAGAAGATCAAGACACAAATCGCGCAAGAACTACCTTATATTATAGAGACTCAGGAGGTATAGGTACAGAGTGTACATTTAAATGCGCCATTACAGGGGTGCTTCAGATAATCAAACTGAACAACGTTCACTATGATCTAAGTTAAAAAAAAACAATGATTTTGTTTTTCAACCGATTGATTCCAAAATCGATAACTGAGGGTCCGCGACCGCGTGGACTCCGAACACGAATCCGGTGTCAGATTTGAGAAAAGTGACCACCATCTTGAACTTTTTTGTTTCTCAACCGATTGCTTCCAAAATCGATATCTGAGGGTCCGCGTGGACTCTAAACAGGAATCTGATGTCAGATTTGAGAAAAGTGGCCGCCATCTTGAACTTTTTTGTTTCTTAACCGATTGCTTCCAAAATCGATATCTGGGGGTCGACGTGGACTCCAAACACGAATCCGATGTCAGATTTGAGAAAAGTGGTCGCCATCTTGAACTTTTTTGTTTCTCAACCGATTGCTTCCAAAATCGATATCTGATGGTCTGCGTGGACTCTAAACACGAATCTGATGTCAGATTTGAGAAAAGTGGCCGCCATCTTGAACTTTTTTGTTTCTTAACCGATTGCTTCCAAAATCGATATCTAGGGGTCCGTGTGGACTCCAAACACGAATCCGATGTCAGATTTGAGAAAAGTGGCCGCCATCATGAACTTTTTTGTTTCTTAACCGATTGCTTCCAAAATCGATATCTGGGGGTCGACGTGGACTCCAAACACGAATCCGATGTCAGATTTGAGAAAAGTGGCCGCCATCTTGAACTTTTTTGTTTCTCAACCGATTGCTTCCAAAATCGATATCTGATGGTCTGCGTGGACTCTAAACACGAATCTGATGTCAGATTTGAGAAAAGTGGCCGCCATCTTGAACTTTTTTGTTTCTTAACCGATTGCTTCCAAAATCGATATCTAGGGGTCCGCGTGGACTCCAAACACGAATCCGATGTCAGATTTGAGAAAAGTGGCCGCCATCATGAACTTTTTTGTTTCTTAACCGATTGCTTCCAAAATCGATATCTGGGGGTCGACGTGGACTCCAAACACGAATCCGATGTCAGATTTGAGAAAAGTGGCCGCCATCTTGAACTTTTTTGTTTCTCAACCGATTGCTTCCAAAATCGATATCTGATGGTCTGCGTGGACTCTAAACACGAATCTGATGTCAGATTTGAGAAAAGTGGCCGCCATCTTGAACTTTTTTGTTTCTTAACCGATTGCTTCCAAAATCGATATCTAGGGGTCCGCGTGGACTCCAAACACGAATCCGATGTCAGATTTGAGAAAAGTGGCCGCCATCTTGAACTTTTTTGTTTCTTAACCGATTGCTTCCAAAATCGATATCTGGGGGTCGACGTGGACTCCAAACACGAATCCGATGTCAGATTTGAGAAAAGTGGCCGCCATCTTGAACTTTTTTGTTTCTCAACCGATTGCTTCCAAAATCGATATCTGAGGGTCCGCGTGGACTCTAAACAGGAATCTGATGTCAGATTTGAGAAAAGTGGCCGCCATCTTGAAATTTTTTGTTTCTCAACCGATTGCTTCCAAAATCGATATCTGATGGTCCGCGTGGACTCCAAACACGAATCCGATGTCAAATTTGAGAAAAGTGGCCGCCATCTTGAACTTTTTTGTTTCTCAACTGATTGCTTCCAAAATCGATATCTGATGGTCTGCGTGGACTCTAAACAGGAATCTGATGTCAGATTTGAGAAAAGTGGCCGCCATCTTGAAATTTTTTGTTTCTGAACCGATTGCTTCCAAAATCGATATCTGATGGTCCGCGTGGACTCCAAACACGAATCCGATGTCAAATTTGAGAAAAGTGGCCGCCATCTTGAACTTTTTTGTTTCTCAACCGATTGCTTCCAAAATCGATATCTGATGGTCTGCGTGGACTCTAAACACGAATCCGATGTCAGATTTGAGAAAAGTGGCCGCCATCTTGAACTTTTTTGTTTCTCAACCGATTGCTTCCAAAATCGATATCTAGGGGTCCGCGTGGACTCCAAACACGAATCCGATGTCAGATTTGAGAATAGTGGCCGCCATCTTGAACTTTTTTGTTTCTCAACCGATTGCTTCCAAAATCGATATCTGATGGTCTGCGTGGACTCTAAACAGGAATCTGATGTCAGATTTGAGAAAAGTGGCCGCCATCTTGAAATTTTTTGTTTCTGAACCGATTGCTTCCAAAATCGATATCTGATGGTCTGCGTGGACTCTAAACACGAATCCGATGTCAGATTTGAGAAAAGTGGCCGCCATCATGAACTTTTTTGTTTCTCAACCGATTGCTTCCAAAATCGATATCTGATGGTCCGCGTGGACTCCAAACACGAATACGATGTCAGATTTGAGAATAGTGGCCGCCATCTTGAACTTTTTTGTTTCTCAACCGATTGATTCCAAAATCGATATCTGGGGGTCCGCGTGGACTCCGAATACGAATCCGATGTCAGATTTGAGAAAAGTGGCCACTTTTCTCAAATCTGACATCGGATTCGTGTTTGGAGTCCACGCGGACCCCTAGATATCGATTTTGGAAGCAATCGGTTAAGAAACAAAAAAGTTCAAAATGGCGGCCACTTTTCTCAAATCTGACATCGGATTCGTGTTTGGAGTCCACGCGGACCCCTAGATATCGATTTTGGAAGCAATCGGTTAAGAAACAAAAAAGTTCAAGATGGCGGCCACTTTTCTCAAATCTGACATCGGATTCGTGTTTGGAGTCCACGTAGACCCCCAGATATCGATTTTGTAAGCAATCGGTTGTAAACAAAAAAGTTCAAGATGGCGGCCACTTTTCTCAAATCTGACATCGGATTCGTGTTCAGAGACCACGCGGACCCCCGGATATCGATTTTGGAAGCAATCGGTTAAGAAACAAAAAAGTTCAAAATGGCGGCCACTTTTCTCAAATCTGACATCGGATTCGTGTTTGGAGTCCACGCGGACCCCTAGATATCGATTTTGGAAGCAATCGGTTAAGAAACAAAAAAGTTCAAGATGGCGGCCACTTTTCTCAAATCTGACATCGGATTCGTGTTTGGAGTCCACGTAGACCCCCAGATATCGGTTTTGGAAGCAATCGGTTGAGAAACAAAAAAGTTCAAGATGGCGGCCACTTTTCTCAAATCTGACATCGGATTCGTGTTCGGAGTCCACGCGGACCCCTAGATATCGATTTTGGAAGCAATCGGTTGAGAAACAAAAAAGTTCAAGATGGCGGCCACTTTTCTCAAATCTGACATCTGATTCGTGTTCGGACTCCACGCGGACCCCCGGATATCGATTTTGGAAGCAATCGGTTGAGAAACAAAAAAGTTCAAGATGGCGGCCTTTTTTCTCAAATCTGACATCAGATTCGTGTTCGGAGTCCACGCGGACCCCTAGATATCGATTTTGGAAGCAATCGGTTGAGAAACAAAAAAGTTCAAGATGGCGGCCACTTTTCTCAAATCTGACATCGGATTCGTGTTTGGAGTCCACGCGGACCCCTAGATATCGATTTTGGAAGCAATCGGTTGAGAAACAAAATAGTTCAAGATGGCGGCCACTTTTCTCAAATCTGACATCGGATTCGTGTTCGGAGTCCACGCGGACCCCCGGATATCGATTTTGGAAGCAATCGGTTGAGAAACAAAAAAGTTCAAGATGGCGGCCTTTTTTCTCAAATCTGACATCAGATTCGTGTTTGGAATCCACGCGGACCCCTAGATATCGATTTTGGAAGCAATCGGTTGAGAAACAAAAAAGTTCAAGATGGCGAACACTTTTCTCAAATCTGACATCGGATTCGTGTTTGGAGTCCACGCGGACCCCTAGATATCGATTTTGGAAGCAATCGGTTAAGAAACAAAATAGTTCAAGATGGCGGCCACTTTTCTCAAATCTGACATCGGATTCGTGTTTGGAGTCCACGCTGACCCCCAGATATCTATTTTGGAAGCAATCGGTTAAGAAACAAAAAAGTTCAAGATGGCGGCCACTTTTCTCAAATCTGACATCGGATTCATGTTCGGAGTCCACGCTGACCCCTAGATATCGATTTTGGAAGCAATCGGTTGAGAAATTAAAAATTTCAAGATGGCGGCCACTTTTCTCAAATCTGACATCGGATTCGTGTTTGGAGTTCACGCAGACCCCCAGATATCGATTTTGGAAGCAATCGGTTAAGAAACAAAAAAGTTCAAGATGGCGGCCACTTTTCTCAAATCTGACATCGGATTCGTGTTTGGAGTCCACGCGGACCCCTAGATATCGATTTTGGAAGCAATCGGTTAAGAAACAAAAAAGTTCAAGATGGCGGCCACTTTTCTCAAATCTGACATCGGGTTCGTGTTCGGAGTCCACGCGGACCCCCAGATATCGATTTTGGAAGCAATCAGTTGAGAAACAAAAAAGTTCAAAATGGCGGCCACTTTTCTCAAATCTGACATCGGATTCGTGTTCGGAGTCCACGCGGACCCCCAGATATCGATTTTGGAAGCAATCGGTTAAGAAACAAAAAAGTTCAAGATGGCGGCCACTTTTCTCAAATCTAACATTGTATTCGTGTTCGGGGTCCACGCGGCCTCTCAGATATCGATTTTGGAGGCAATCGGTTGAAAAACAAAGAAGTTACTGAGTACTACTACAAACGGGTACTGTTATGTAACTCGCTTCAGCGCCATCTATCGAGCCATTTTGAACTGTCACCTTCACCATATCAAATTCTTTTCACCATAAAATTTTCCTCGATTTTTCGAGATCAACTATTGGCAGCACCGCGCGGGCGGAGGACGGACGGAGACGGGACGGCGACGGACGGAGACGGGACGGCAACGGACGGAGACGGGACGGCAACGGACGGAGCACGGGCGGTGGACGGACGGAGACGGGACGGCGACGGACGGAGACGGGACGGCGACGGACGGAGACGGGACGGCAACGGACGGAGCACGGAGGCCGTTGGCCGTCAAAGGATTTTATACTCTCCTACTATGTAAATAAGGTTCATTTTTCATTGCTCTCGCTGGCTCCGTCCCGTCCCGTGCCCGTCCCGTCCCGTCAAATATGAATAGAGCTTTAAAAGACCATGGTCTGATTAATTTTAAGGAAAAATTTTTCTCCCGATTTTTTCATAATGTCGCCTATACATCTCCCGATTTTTTATTTGTACACCTCCCGTATTTCGAAAATTTGATCTGGCAACACTGATTGTCAGAATCATACGTGCGGTTTTATATTTCGGATTATGAAATAATTTTGCAACAAATAACCTACTGAACCTGCAAACAATAATGGCTTTATCGTTTTTGCGAAGTAAAGTAATAGCGCGAAATGTGAAACGACAGTTCTATCAGAACAAACGGAATGCTGGTTATGTTGTCCTGTAAGTACTTGCATTGCTATTGATTTTCTCTATAATGTTTTGATTAACCTTTTTAAAACGTAATAAGCTCTCACCGCTTTCACCTCTATCTCTCCTTTACAACTTTAAATAGCTTCAACTGAAATAAACTGAATTAATAGAGTTTTGTGACAAAGTTGAATCAAAAAGTTATTTTTACATTTTTAACTTTATATTGGTTACTTCTTCTTCTATAAAGTCGATAACATGTCATTCCATATTTCTAGTCAAAGTTTAGTATCCTGCGGCACGAATTTAAGGGGGCAAGGGGGTAGGGCGACGCCCTAATGCACCCTCCAAAAGGGGAAGATGAGGAAACACGGGGTTTTCTCATCCTCTCCTTTTGGGTGTGGCCACCCCTGTCCCTTTGGCATATAAGGAGAAAAAAATTAGTTTTGAGGTTATAATAACCAAAAAAGGTTTTTTTAATATTTCACAGTTCAAATATGTAAGGGGGGAGGGGGTACCCCTTTTCCGTCCCCTCTCCAATGGGGGTGGTGAGACGAGAGGTAACCCCCTTTTTGCGAAAAAGGAAAAAAATGGTTGCCACCTTTTTTCCCCACCATAGATAGCCTTCTAACCTATATTGTGCACTGCAACTCATTGTGCTCCCTCTGGCTCTCAGATACCCCTCCTTTAAAAAATAGGGGGCTTCACTCTTCCCTTTTGGGGGTGGGATGTGGGGACCACCCCTACCCCATCCCCCCCTTGAATTCATGTCGCAGGATACCTGACCCCTATTTTTGAATGTCACATCCTTATTCATATATAACTAATGCATAAAGCCGTAAATTCCATTTGAGTTTGGCATCATTTTCCATACCGTTAGCCATGCCATATACTTTACCATTACCCATTAGTCGAAAGAGTATTTTTAATATTCCAGAATACCAGAAATAGGCGAGGATGCCGACCAGAACTCTCTGCTTGCAGAAAATGGATTACCAGAATTCAGTGACATAACTATTGAGAAATGTATCGCTGCAATCAGTAAGCAAAGTTTGGAGTACGAGAATGGAGTGAGGCAAGTAGAACAAACCGCACCGAAGTGCAAAAATGCTTTCTCAGAAGTATTTCAACCTTTAGAGAAGATGGACAGTCAATTAGAACTAACATGGGGCATGGCAAAAACGTTATACCTCGGTAATAGTTCACTCATGCCAACAAAGTCATATATACAAATCCATGAGCGCGCTCACAAGGCCCGCTCATCCAAATTCAACAGCATCCCAATCTTCCAAGCAGCTGTCGATGAAAAGAATCGCCTCAAAAAGCTTACAGATGAAGAGCAAAGACTCTTAGACAAATACATTCTGGAGGGAAAACTAAACGGGCTGGATATCACAGGTATTAACAGAGAAAAGTTAAACAACACACTTGCCATGTTACAGAAGGAACGACACGTGTTTCGTGAAAAGGTCAATGTGGCCACCAAAATTTTCAATTCTACTATAGATAACACTCAATTAATGAGGGAGTTTCCTGAAAGTCTGGCTAAAGCGATGTCCGTAAATAATGATGCTAAAAAAGGACCTTGGAAGGTTACCTTACAGCCTCACATTTACGAACCATTCATGCAGTACTGCCCTGATCGCGAGCTACGTTGGAATGCATGGCAAGCCCAGATGGAGAGATGTTCAGGCTATGGCAATAAGGATTTAGAAACCAGTACACATTTGGAAAAAATTCGGAACCTAAGACAAGAGCAAGCTGTGACTTTAGGCTTTGACAATTTTGTAGATATGAGCATGGAGACAAAAATGGCAGGGTCTATGGAGAATGTTAATAATATTCTGGACAGTTTGCTCGAATTTGCACGACCCATGCAAGATGTTGAACTTGAAGTTTTGCAAGACTTTGCTCAAGAAAGAGGCTTTGATACAAAGCTTGAGCATTGGGATGTACCATACTGGCAGAGAAAGCAAAAGTGGTCACTGTACAACTTTGATGAAAACAAAATACGTGAATACTTCCCACTTCCAAGAGTAATCAATAGTCTCTTCAATTTATGTTCGCAGCTGTTCAAAATACAGATTGTTGAAAGAAATGGTGTTCACACGTGGCATAAGGATGTCAAATTCTATGATGTATATGATGAATCAAGCAACAATCCTATTGCTGGGTTCTATTTAGATCCCTACGCGCGACAGGATGAGAAAATCCGCGTTTACGATGATGCCGGATGGCATATATCTATCCGAAACAAATGCAAAGTGACATCAACCCAGCCTCTTTCGGCTTTAATCTTCAATTTCCAGCCACCAGTAGATGGAAATCAGTCTTTGCTGTCTTTTAATGAAGTTGGAAATCTGTTCAAAAGGTTCGGTCACGCATTGCGCCATTTGCTAACAAAAGCAAACTATTCTGAAGTCGCTGGTCTTTCAAATGTAGAATGGGATGCAGCTGAAGTGTGCGGGCAAGTCATGGTACACTGGCTTTACGATCCTCACACGATACAAGCAATCAGTGGACATTACAAAACTGATGAACCGCTGCCTGAAGAAGTTATGAACAACCTGCAAAATGTACGAAGGCACATGTCTGGCTTCAACTTATGTAAGGAACTGTATTTATCACGCCTTGACTTTTTATTGCACTCGAAAAAGACTTTCTGGAGGGATATTGTCAGAGAGCTTTGGCCTCAGTACCATACACTGCCGTTCGACAAGTTTGATTCCCATCCTCTGTCATTCACTAAAATCTTTTCTGAGGAGTGGGGAGCAGCATACTACTGTCATTTGTGGTCAAAAATGATTGCTGCGGATATTTACAGTGCGTTCGAAGAGGCGAGGCAAGGAGATAAAGATGTTCTTGTGGTCGGTAAACGTTACAGGGATACTTTCCTGGCGCACGGAGGTGGCTGCCACCCAAGCGAGATATTCAGAAGGTTCCGCGGAAGAGACCCTTCGCCGCAAGCTCTTATAAACAACCTCGGGCTTTCCAAGATTGTGGAAGAATGAAGTCATTTATTTAATTAGAAATGTACTATATTCCTATTATTATACTTACATATTTCTGTTTAGATGATGTTTTTTTTAAGTAGGTTATGTTACGATACCTGATGGTAGTTTGGAATACATGAGACCATCTAATATACAAATATAAGAAAACCACATTTTAAACTATTGTTTAATAAATTAATTGTTATACTTGACAAGATTCTAGATTCAATATTTTACTTGATTGGTTAACAAATTGGTGTCGTTCACAACCAAGGCTGATAACTCTGTGCCTTTGACTCAAAGGTTATTGCTCATTCTGAACCACATTGCAAATCTAAAATATCAAAAATACGATGAACAAGTCATTGACCGAAGAAATGTCACTAGCGTTGAATAAGTATGTGCTACATAAAACATAGTACAGCTTGAAAAAAAACAGGACGCCACTTTCTTAGCAAAAACGTCAAAATTTTGGTCAAAATCAAGCATAACCTTTGCCTCCGTGGTCTAATGGTTATGAGCATTGGCTCTCGACACGGAGGTCGTGGGTTTGATTCCCACGGGGGACACCTAGTGAAACGTCAGCATTTTTCCCCAGTTGGTTAGGACATTGCAGGCTGAATCACCTGATTGTCTGAAAAGAAAGATGATTCCGTGCTTCGGATGGCACGTTAAGCCGTTGGTCCCGGCTACTATCTCTGGTGGTAGTAGTCGTTACATAAAAACCACGTCAGAGGCCGTAAGGCGGTCTGAAAAAACTCTGACACCAGGGCTCTGCCCACACGATAAGAAGAACAAGAAGCATAACCTTTGAATCAATGATTTTTTTTAGTCTGACCCAGCGAACTATCTGATCTGACCAAAAAAAATCTTTGCTTTGAATAAAATATTAGTTCCACCCACCACATGTCAAGCTTTTTTTTGCCAAGCTGTATCTATGTATACTTAATAGAAATAATATAATAAATAGTCTGTGGCTGCTAAGCAAATCTAATCAGAATCAGGATTCTGTTCCCAAGCTCTCTCCATGTCATAGACATCTTTCTTGATCTTGTCATCGTCCGGCAACAGCTTGGCAGCCGCCTTCATCTCGTCGATAGCCTTGTTCAGGTAGCCGAGGCGCGCCAGGGCGGCTGCGCGGCGGGCTATGCACTTTGCGCGACTTCGCCGGTTACCTTCGCAGGCCGGCTGCATTAGGTCCAGGGCCGTCGAGCAGTCGTTTAACTGGAGATGGACACATTAATAAACTCACCGACCGTAATCCCTTACGGTGTGGTGAGAAACTTCGCTACAACCACCAACCATCCTTCTAACCAAGGACCTTTAGCACATTTAGGGTCTGTTTCACACCTTCTGAATAAGTTCTTATCACAAAGATTGTTTGACATATCTTTCATACAACGCTGTGTTCTGAAACTTTTTATGCGGTTTTTTTTTCAACTCGCTCTATAGTAAAACGTCTTTCACCGAGGCTCTGAACGGCGTTTAGTGCGAAAAGTTGCGCTCAGGGTGCACTCTGGGTGCACATAGGGTGTAGGTTCTGAACGCAGCTCAAAATAATGTCAAACCGTTTTCAAACGATCTAGATAAGCTGTTAACTTATCCAGAAGCGGTGAAACAGGCCCAGGTTTCAGAATGAAATAACGCTTTGCCCACAATAACACTGCATAGGAAACCAAATGCATTGTTTCATCTAAACCAACACAACACCCTCGGTAATACAAGAACTGTCTCACGATGCGTGGCTAGATAAACAAGATGGCTCTTGCTTGGCTCCTCTAAAAGTCATCCCAGAAAGTGCACAGAGTGAGGTGCGGTGTCTGAAGTTGATGGACAGGGAGTGACCATTATGTGTGTAGAACTATAAAACTATTGTCTATCTATTCTATGTCTAAACATAAAATCACTTACACATTTATTAAAATTGCCCAGAGCGAAGTGAGTGGCAGCCCTATTAGAGTAGAGCGTGGGCAGTTTATCAGACAGCGTGATGCCGTGAGAGTATGCACTGATGGCGCCAAGGTAGTTCCCCGAGCGAAAGAACTCGTCTCCTTTCACCTTGCACCACTGCGGGTCTTGCTCCTCCGGTCGCAGGTCTTCCGACACGAAGCCTGAAGATAACATTGCCATGAGTCAAGGTTGAGTGGACAATACTTATGTGGGATTCGTTTAGGTAATTGTTGGGTTGGGAATTCAATACTTAATTGATCCGCAAAATAAACAAATTGTTTACTTCTAGTGATAAGACCGCCATTTTCCTACCTACATTCTTATTATATTTTTGTGGTTTTATGTTTTTGTCGTGGAAAGTAAAAGTAATAGATTGTAGTTACTTATGTTACTCAACTGTGAATGCTGTAGGAAAATTTGTAGCATTGCATAGATTAAATACAGGGTGTTAGGGTAAACAGTTGCATTACTAAGGGGTGATTGTACCCATGATACTGATCAACTTTCTCTAAGAAACCTATAGGAAAATCGCAATTTCTTTTTCTCTACAAAACGTTCGATCAGCTGATGGCATTTAGTACGAAAAGTGCAATATTTTATTTGAGAATTTCCTATAGGTTTCTTAGGGAAAGATCAGTGTTATGGGTACAATTAAGTACCCCTTGAAGTAATGCAACTGTTTACCCTAACATCCTGTGGAATATGCTCACGACTTTATTCCCCAAGGGGGTGCAGTCAGTGAAATTCTGAAAATTCATATCAGTCAATTGTAGTCTTAGCTTGTTGTACCGAATATCTGCGTGAAACCCGTCGTCGCTACTTATTATTATAAGTACATGGACAGTGGCTACAATACATGTCTCGAACAACGAAATTGAATCAATCAATCAATGTCGTAAATGATCGAGTGATCACAGCACAACCACAATAATTTATAGATAAACGAACTGGAGTGCGATTTTTGAATGTCATTCGCTGAGTTCAGCAGTTGAAAATGTCAAAATTACTGTGGAGATATGCATCTTTCTACTGCTGATTTGACTTTCAAAAATCGCTCTCCTGGAGTATGATTTTTGAAAGTCAAATCAGCCCGATTTCCCAAAGTTCGCATTTTTTAATCTCACCGGTGATTAAATTTACTGAGAATGAGAAGGCTTTTGAAATTACAAGATATTTAAAAACCGTTCAAGCTCATAAATATAAAATTTAAATATCTTGGACAATGTCACACAAATTATCTAGTCACATTTAAAGTACCAGAATCTAGCCTGGACTTGTATTATGATGACTAGACAACGATATAGAATACATATATAAATACAAACATCCATGACTCGGATACAAATATTCATATTCATCATACAAATATTTGTCCCTTACGGGATTCGAACCCGCGACCCTCGGCACAGCAGGCAGGTTCACTACCGACTGCGCTACCGGGTCGTCATCTCACCGGTAACTTTGAAAAATCGCACCCTAGAGGCCTAGAGCCATAGATTTATATATTACCCTAGAGCCTAATTCTTAGTTATTTGGGTCATTCTAATTTGGACGTTTTATTTTTACAAGAAATAAAAAGTAGCTTTCTTAGTAATATTTTTAGTCTAAAATATTCTTTATATGTAGAGTTTTATAACAGACGATAAAACAGAGGTCGATCTGTAGTATTTTATTTAACAGAAAATTTGTATAATTTTAAAAATGCGGTACACAGGGATGATACAAATATACACAGAAATGTCATATTTTCTATTTCCAAGAAATACAGTAAACTTTTTAGAAATCACTTAATTCTATTTCAACATTCACTACGTTAATATTAAACGGGAATAAAAATAAATTACGAAAAATGCAAACGGCTTATAAAAAAAATGTTTTCTATTATACACAGAAATGTTTATATATAGAAATGTTTATAATAAACATCCAAAAACGATAAGAACGGCTAGAACTTATAAAAAACAAAATTATAGTATCTCTAAATCAATAAAATGAATTTAATGTTAAAATTGGGAATACAAATATCAATGAGCTCTTAAAAAGTGAATTCTTAACTCCAATGGTAACCTCAGGGTTAAAAGCTCCAATTAAAATAAAATAAAAAACAGAATGAAAAAAAAAAGGTCCATTAATGAAAACGTTTTTTCCAAAGCAGATTTATCTGGTTTTGGGCGTATGAAATTGAAAGTAGGTATTATATTGCGTTTAAAAACTGTTTTAAATTTAGTTCGATGAATTCTAGAATATTAGTCTGATGACGCTTAGAGACAATAATTTTATTGCACTTGCTGAGAGAAAATCCAAAATTTTACTGGTTTTGTGGTCTGAAAATAACAAAAACCAAACACACATAACTAAAAGTAATTGCGTGCAGTTATTTCATTCGTCAACTAATTCATGGTAATTTGAAAATTTGGTAGTCTTTGAGGTCAGAGGTACTAGGCGATTCATAGTTCCCTTAAAGGCTTAAAATAAGTTTTTAGGGTCTTCTGTAAGAAGTAAATGAAAAATTTATTAATTCCAAATTATTTGAAAGGTCTTAAGCCTCAAAAGGTTATGTTCAATAGCGAATATCTTGAAATATATGACTGCAATTGTAATATTATACACAGGAATGACATACACAGAAATGACGAAATGATACAAAATGCAATCCTGAGAGATCAAATTTTACTTTTTCTTTGTTCCAGTAGTAGGTATATAAAGCGAAACATCAAAGTAATGCTGGCCATTGTTTATTATTTTAATTACATTGAAATCTTATCCTATAATTGTTCTGTCAGAAATGAATGACACATGAACTTTTACAAACCAGTATTATTTGGTCTTTCATAAAACGTAAGCCAATCCCGTCCCAAATTGAACCAAGTCAAGAAATAAAATAAAAGGTGTTCTTCTCCATACAAAACAAATGTATAATTTTTTTTCTCATAAACCATGCATCCCATAGATTTTACTGAAAGAATAAAAGTTACTAGGATAGTTATTATCACTTCTTTAAAAAAAATCAGCACGAAATTCCGACTTTAGGTCCTAAGTCCGTCTTTTTTCAGAACGGATCCACTGTGCCGGGTGGCGGTTAGCAACGAGATTTACATCTCCGTGGTCTCCTTACTATTTTTCTTTTCATTCGCATAGTATTATTTAATTTGTGTATCTTTTTTAACTGATTATCTTAATGTTTGTTTCGTAGTAATCTGTTCACAGTTCACCAATCAAAAGTTATGAGTAAGTATCTAATTCTAAAATTTCAGGTACGTATTTCAGTGGTCTGCACGTAAGTAGTCGAGGATGCCCAGATAGTAGGTATAATACCATAGATTTATATATTACTAGCGTAAGGATAGGCCCGTCAGAATATTTTACAAAAACTTTCTTCATAGAAACAAAAATTTGCGCCATCTGTCATAACTCGTATACGAACTATATCGTGTCATATATTTTCTTTGATCGTTGTAGTGCTCTAAACTGACATTTTTCCTTGCATTTTAGAGCCAACGAACTGGGGACAATAGTTAAGCTCTTAGGCCATGTCCTTACGCTAGTAATATATATGTCTTTGTATAATACCCAACATAAATATGAACTGTCGCATCTGTCTTGGCCGGAGATGCTCTTTGACCAAATAATAGTAGTTTCTGTTTTATGTAAACTAGATGGCACTAATGTTCCCCAAAGAGTTTTGGAACAACTTGTTTGTTTGAACCATAGATATCCAATAGAGGATTGCGCTGTGCCAAATTATCTTTCTCTCGGTTCAATCAAAAATAATCCATAGCCCAAAAACATAAAAACTATTTGGCACGCATAAAGTTGACCATGCTAGAAGAAGAAGGCATGAGTTGTACCCGGTGTCCCATTCTACAGTGTACTGGTGCTGCCATATGTATAAGAACAGAAGTGCGATTTTTGAAAATCATACGAGCGACTTGGCAGTAGAAAAAGTCAAAATTACTATGGAGATTATGCATCTTTCTACTGCCAAACCGCTCGTATGATTTTCAAAAATCGCACTTCTGGTGTTACGGTGTTCATTTGCCAAGAAAAATATTAACTATATTTTTCTTTCGTCAAAATGACGTTTTGCGCATTTACACCGAAACGGCTTGACCTTATACTGGATGATTTTTTTACCGTTTCGAAACTTTCAGGGGTGGTTCAGACCATCAAACTGAACAACGTTTACTATGCGAGCAAACCTGAAATCGTAAAAAGGAAAGCATAGTAAAAGTTATTCAAATTGATGGTCTGAACCGCCTAAAAGTTTCGGAACGGTAAAAAAAAAACAGAAGTGCGATTTAGGAACATCATACGAGCGACTCGGCAGTAGAAAATTTCAAAATTACTATGGAGATTATGCATCTTTCTACTGCCGATTCGCTCGTATGATGTTCAAAAATCGCACTTCAGGGTGTTCGCGTTAGGTCCGCCACACACATACGGAATTGCAATCCGGAATTCCAAATCAGGATTGTGATTTTGTACAGGATTTGACAGCTGCGCAATTCCGAATGCAATTGTGGAGGGGGAAATCCATACGAAATCGTAATCCTGATTCAGGATTCCGGATTGCAATTCCGTATGTGTGTGGCGGACTTTAAGGTACCTAGTCCATAGAAAATTCTGGTATTGTGAACCTTTTTAGTCACATACAGGTAATCCAAAAGGTATGGCAGCCTAGCACCTAGTACTATCGAGTCTTTGCTCTCTTCTATCTATTTACACGCGCAACATGCTCCGGTTTCAGGATTATTTTAAAGTCAAAATAGTTTCTTAAAAGTGCCTAGTAATTAGTGCCTGGGCCAGATAAAAATAGTGCCTTTAACGAAATGAAGTTTACGAAATATTTATTTTTTTACCATAGTTTGATGTCAAAGTAGCGTAAATAGGTTAGGTATAGGTACACATTTTCTGTAGCAAAGCAAAACGACTACACAAATAGTGAAAATATAATAAAAGTCCTAAAAGCATAATCGCATTGTCACCCTACTAAGGATAGGGACACCGCGTCCAGGCTGCTTTATCCCGCTCTTCACAATATTCCGAGAAGACCGCATTCCAGGTTTTACGTAGTAAATTAATATTTCTATGGTTTGAACGTGCTTGTCTATCGCTAGAGTTCATGTCTATGAGATAAACTCATATTTAATTAAACTTCGAACCACTATTTGATAGATTAGACCTATAGGTATAAAACCAATTAGTTTTGTTCTCCATTGAATTACTGTTTATTGGAAAAAACATCGATAACAGTTTTTAGGCATGAGATTAGAATGGCCCATTTATACGATTATGTTTAATGAAGGGGACGGCGCGTACGCAGTCCCCACTACCAAAAATAACGCACCCGAGTTATCCACATTAGGGATAATCGCAGAGGTCAGCCCAGCCGCAGTGCAATGGAAAGGCCTCGCTCTGGGGGAACCGCCTTCTTGATCACGGTGTCCCCTGTGCCAGGTAAGTATGAGTTGCTTGCGTCGCGCCGGGGTGGTCATTGCGACGGGGCGAATCTTAACAGCGCGATGTACGAAATGTTGGAAGCTAGTGTAGCGCCATCTGCACTTAATTGATCGGAACCAACTAACGCTCTCGTCCGAAAAGTAAAAGGAACCCGCAGCGTGGAACGCATAGCGCCATCTGTACATAATTGATAGGAACTAACTAACGCTCTTAAAATTAACCAAGCTACGTTGGACGCAGGGCTAGTACGCCAACCCGCCGCGCCGCGATAGTGACATTTAATACATTCATTCTGTCAAAAATCTTTTATCTCGTCCGTTCGCGCGCAAATAGAAAGAGAGTGGAACGTGATACTGCTGTATCACGAGTTGGCGTACTAGCCCCGCAGAGAGAGTTCCAAACTGAAAGTGTGGAACATGACCACCAGTAGGGGTCCGCCTAGTCAAACTCTATTCACATTACGACGGGCAGGCGAGGCGCGGAGGCCCTCCGCAAATATTATTTTAAATTGCAGCCTCCAAACAATACTTACTTATTTCAATAGGTACTGATAAGAGTTGATAGAGAGAACGCCCGTATCGTATGGGCCCCACGGACGGAGGACAGAGCTTTCTCTGTGAACTCTATCGGTATTGAAATAGGTATTTTTGGTAGTGGGGACTGCGTACGCGCCGTCCCCTTCATTAAACCCTAAAAAACGTTAGATGCTAGACGAGATTACCTAGAGGGAGTTTACACGGTCAATATTTCATCAGTCTGGTCATGTATATTTGATTTGAAGGGAAACTGACTCGAGATTGTACAATCTATTGATCGTACGCAATTGCGAAGTTCGAATTACTTCGAATGTGCGGATAGAGACCCTGTCATTGGTAGAGAAGGGAATGCTTCGATGGTTTGGACACATCATCGAAAGGAAGGATGAATGAAAGTCGACGTACGAAACAGACAGTGTGTGGAAGGAAATATTGGCAGAGGCAGACCTAGGAGGACGTACCTACCTAGACCAGATCAAGGACGTCATTTAAAAAAAAACCAGGTTAAAAGTAGCCGAAATCAACGGAAATGTATGACAAGATGTATGGGCCTAGAGGAAGCAAGAGAGGTGTGTCAGAACCGCCCAAAATGGAGATCCTTATTTCTGTTTACCCCTCTGGGAAAAGGGCGTGAGTTTATGTATGTAAGAAAAACGATCATTCACGTAAAATCTTTAAGATTAATTATGAATTTCACTACGTCCATTGCTGTTGAGTGGTTGACCATGCCAAAGCCCGGACACTGCATGCAAAAAAATTGAAATTCACAATATGACATCACATGCGAAACCAAAGAAATTGAACCTTAAGTCTTCTTCTTAGGTAACTGCCGGGTAACTGGAGAGTGAGGTAAAAAGTTGGTGGGAGGCAGGGAGTGTCCGTACTGTATGTAGTAATAGATACTCTTTCTTATACTGTGACTGTCTTATCCAACACGACAATAACTCTTACCAATGGCTCGCCTAGCTAGCGTAATATTCTTCAACCAGGCCTCTTCATCCCCAGCAGTGGACTCTCTACTAGGGGTCGGGAACGTGCGTGGTGTGTGACTGATCTCCAACTCTGCCATCTCTCTCAGTCTCGGCAGGACTCGCTTAGCTGCCTCCTGCTTCTTCTTCTCAACGTATTCAGACTTGACTGGCGTTTTTACTGGCTTCCGAGGTTTAGTTTTTTTTATTGGTGATGCTTTTTTAATTTCTTGTCTCTTCTCTTTGTCCGATTCGTCCTCTGAAGATGGTAGTTCAACGATTTTTACTCCGGAGTTCTGTTTAGGTGTTACTATTGGTTTTTGATCCTTATTTTCTTCAACATTCACTCTCCATTCTTCTAACGCGTTCATAGCTTTATTTCTTTCAGCATCCCTTCTTGAGTCCATCAAGGCATGCTGTTTTGTATCGATGTCCATTGCTTGCTGGACAGTAAATCTGTCCAGTTGCGATTTTTTTATTTGTTTCTCTTCAGCTTTCTGCTTAGCCTCTTGCTGGCATTTCTCTAAAATTTCTTGTTTTAGCTTCATCTTTTCTGGCTTAGTAAGATCTTTTTCTAAGCACTCCCATTCAATTTCTTCGCGTTTTACCATGTCTAGGATTATGATATCTTCTTTCACGACACATTTGCTTTTCTCGCTGTTGATATCGTGAAGAAGAAATATTTCGAAGAGGAATGGATTGAAATTAGCTTTTATGTATGAATCGGTCGTGAATATATCTACTTTTTCATGGCTAACGGGATTTAGCGGCACTCTTATATTTATCAAATTAGCACTTTGGGTCCAAGTGTAATCTTTCACTAAGATTGGCATATTAACTTAATATTCTTCCGATATATCTATTGTAAAAATATGCACTTTCAATAAACTTTATCAGTATATTCCACGTAAATTCAATAAACAAGATCAAAAACAAGATCAAGGATTTATTTACTTGTTGTCATAGTAATTCTGAAATTTTAAAGTTGGCGGCTTTATTTTCGTAACGTTCAATTTTTATTATAGGTAGCGTTGAATTTGCATCCCAGGTAACATTATATTATAATTATAAAGTAATTTATAGTAAACAATGAAAATAAGAAAAATCAATGTCGACTAATAATTTATTGTTATTTGATTTTATAAAATGTAAATCAAAGTCAAAAATCTTGCAAAAATCATATAAAATACACAAGTTGACGAAAACAGTTCTGCGTGAAACAGACAGCAACTTTAGGAACTGCTTTTTTATAGTTCCTAAATTTTCCTTGCGGAAAATCAATCTGCTGTATTCTTAGATCATCTTAGATTAAAAACTTTTCGCTTAGCTGTATTGCTTTTATTTCTTTCACTCTTTTAGTCAGACTTGCTTGAGTCAGACAGAGTCCCTCTGTAGGCCAAACTGTAGGCCTTCTTGTCAGAGTCAGAGACTTTTTTTTTTCAGTTCAAGGTCATCCGCCTAGGGAGTATTATATTCCTTGACTCTCATTAAAACGTTGGTGTTCGACGTTTCAACGCTTCTTTGGAGTTTTTGGAGGCAATCGAGAAACGCAGAGAAGTCCAAGTCCATAGGAAAGAGGTGAACCGACCGCTTGCCGCGCTACAAAAGAACGGAACACTTTTCCTGTTCACGACCCATACACCATCATATTTCACTGAACTGTATATTGTTCACTTGCACGACACTTTGTTACGCAAAACAACACAAATTTTACGAACCAAAACTCACTATAAACAATAAAAATTCGATGAAATATGAGGACTCCAAACGTAGCTGTCCAAATCCCGCCAAAAACTCCCAGAGTCAGAGACTTTTTTTTTTTTTTTTATGCAATTTATCCTTTCGGAAATGCAATGGGAACTAGCCCTTACAGGGTCCAGAGGTCATACTGTTTTTTAACCCCTAATCTTTTTTTGACATTCTGACATTCTTATCATTCCGTTATCAAATCAAATCATATCATATCAGCGAATGGCATTGTTTACAAAGTGCTATTGTATTGTATTATTTATAAAAATCTTAATTACCTATCTACAATAGTAATTTTGTTACGTATAAGTTATAATATCATTGCCTATCTACTAAATCCAATCAAATTACAATTGTTTTACGTGTGAGCACACTTGTCTTGATGTTAAAGAGTAGTACCTACAATGTCTGTAAAAGTTCAAACTGGTAAGCAACCACTACCTTAATAATAGGTACAATAGCCAGCAAATATCTTGAGCAAGACCTCGACTGAGCAGAAAAAAAATTGTGTTGTTTGCTAATGTCTTTGTTTGCTAGCTATATTTCAAACTCAGAATACAGAACATTTCAAAATAGCATATTAGCTCTCAGCCTACTTATGAGGCGACTATGGGAATGGCCCATTCCCAAAAAATCTTGGGACGAGTTACGCGTGTCATTCTACTAAGAAAAATTTCTGCCATTTCTTTTTCTGGGGGGCGAGGTAACATGAAATCCGCAACTTTGGATTTTATTCCTGACGAGCTTTTACCCGCGACTTCGTCCGCATAAATTATATACCAGATTTTAAGTCAGATGATAAGCTATCAAACAAAAAAAGTTTCATCAAAATCGGTTCAGTAGTTTTTGCGTGATACTCGAACAAACAAACACCCAAACAAACAAACGAACAAACAAACAAACAAACAAACAGACAGACAAAAAATCCAAAAATTAGTGATTTGGAATCAGGGACATCTAAAAATCATATCGTAATCTTTTTTTGTAAATATCTTCAATGTACAGACACACTTCTGTTACAGTTTTATAATAGTTTAGATTTAGATAAGATTAGATTCTAATTTTGAATGTTAAAAATCATGAAAAGTAGTCTCGTGTGAACCCCAAACGTTCTAAGTTCAAAGTTATTGTTTCACTAAATAGGCTATCTCGTTTAGTGATAAGGTATAAAATTGGGTGTAAATCTAGTGTGCAAAGAGAATATAATCACTACGTTTTCTAGTGTGCACAAGATCAATATAACACCAGTGCAATATTTGATCTGACATTATAATTTATATACTTTTTTATTATTTTTTTTTTTCCTTTTCTTTCCGTTAAAATATGGGCGAAAGTCTGTGAAATGAACGTTTTTTTACTTGTAAGTGGTTTTGATTCTTTTTTGATTGGATTCCAGTACTGGGCCCGGTGAACCCATCGGAACTGGGCCGCACCCTCACCCACGAGCACCTGGCGATGGAGTTCACTCATTTCTACCGAGAACCTCCCCGACTGCTCGCTGATAGGTTCCAGACCGGGTTCTCGTTGGATAACGTTGGATTCTTGCGGCAGTACCCATACAGCTCCAAATTCAATTTGCTTCTGAACGACAAGAGCTCCGCCAATGCGGTGTTAAATGATGTTAAACTTTATAAGAAGTATGGTGGAGGTACGTATGTTGGATCCTTTGTTTAATTATTTATCAAGAGAGCCTCACGCTTCTAACATACTAAAACAAACCGGCCAACTTTCTTATGTTGTGTGTGTGTGAGGCATCATGCACCTTATCTCTGTGTGTGTTTATTGATATTTTTTTCAACGCATTCGTCGCTTTGACTGTCTATCTTGAGATATACAAAGGTTGGATCATTATCTAGATGATAAGTGAATACAATAATACCACAGGTTATAAGTCTTACCGATGTAACTGCTCAGTTAACAAATTTGAATAACACACGAAATGATATTGCCCTATCAGGATGTCATAGATTCATAGATTTGTACACAAAAACATAGTTATGAAAAAAATTACAATAAGTCGTGATGTACAAAGGCGAGCTTAACTCTAAAAGAGTTTTCTTCCAGCAAACCGTTGAGTGAGAGGAAAACTAATATGTTTGGGTAAAAATCAGTGTGCACACAAATAAAAATCTACTTAATTACTTATGTGAGATAGTAAAATGAATCCTATATAATAAGAAACAATATAATATAAGATACACCTATTCAAACAAATAAATGAAAAATGAAAAAATGAAAATGAAAATAATTTATTTAAATAAACGCGTAGAATAAAGGTATAAAAAATGGTTACATAAAAATCTTAAAGTAATATTAACTAAATATACATGAATATACCTACATAAATAATAATATTAAATATAATAATATGACATACATTATATACATACATACATATGATATAACTACTACGAATTTATTTAGATAGGTAATGCTCCTTAATGGATGCTCGTGGATGTGTCACATTCGCGCGCCTAAAATCCCTTGCCGCTATTTGCTAATATTTTTGTCTGCGCGCTTGTCGCCATCGAAGCATCCATCAGCCTACTAATAGAAATAGAGTGAGATAGAGAAAGAATTAGTAGCACCCAATTTTGCATCCTTTGATTTACATTAATGACTAAGTTTTGACCTTCTCTGGTCAGGTCTGCGCAAATGAAGATTGACAAACAAACTAATTATCGTCTATGAAATACCTTCAAAGATACAATAATAATTCATATAATGAAACCTCTTATTAATTAGTGAATATCTAAAATACAACACAAAAGTATGTATAATTGATTGATTGAAATCCTACAGGAACCATAGTGGAGAACACAACAGAAGGCATACAACGTAACGTGACGTACTACAAGCAGGTATCTCAAGAGACTGGAGTGCACATAGTAGCGGGCACGGGGTACTACATAGGGGATCTGCAGACAACCTCACTGCATCACACGGAGGAGCAGCTCTATAACCACATGCTGGAAGAGTTGACAGTCTCGTGTGTAGAGGATGCGAGTGTGAAGGCTGGCTTCGCTGGAGAGATTGCTAGTGTTTGGCCGTTCAGAGGTATGTGAGAGACCGGTGACTGGCATAGCCTACCGATTGTCATACTAACTAGATGCGGGGCTATGCAGGAGCCTTGGTATTAGATGCGCGGGTTTTTTCTCTGCAACTCGACATGTCTATTTGTCTATAACTTCACGCATATTTCCCAGTGGGGTAGGCAGAGACTAGGAAAGGAAACATTTTAGCTTATTTTTGAAAATAAGAAACGTCATTTTGTTAAGGTACTTTTCCTTCGTGCGTTTTTTCCACCCTGTTTCCTAGGTATACATTTTTATCCAAATGTTTAACTCTATTATGTTGATTGTGTCCAGATTTCGAGCGTAAAGCAATAAAAGCGTCGGGCGAGCTACAGAAGCAAGTCGGCTGCGGGGTCAGTTTCCACCCGCACCGCGACCCCGAGGCGCCGTTCGAGATCATCAGACTTTACCTGGAAGCCGGGGGCACCAACGACAAAGTCGTCATGTCACATTTGGACCGTAAGATTTTTTGTGTACTCTTCCATTATGAAAATGTGGTCGCCGCAATTATTCAAATTATAAGAACCTCTCTGCCAAATTACATCGAAATCGGTTCAGCAGTTAGGCTCATTGGCGTATAGAGGGGGGGTCGGGTAGGCCATGCCCACCCCAAAATTGTCTGGTATCCACACTGTCCACCCCAAGATGTTGGGTTACCAACCCAAAAGTCTATCCACTGGGGTATTTAGAGGGGCGGCGGGTCAGCTGATCATAAATTGATTGAGATCTCTCTACTTTTAACCAATTCGGAGTTAAGTAGTCAAGCTCGCTTCTCTCAAAAAAAGAATATTACCTACTCAAAAAAAATATTTTTCCTAGCCTATTTCACCCCACTGCTGGGCAAAGGCCTCCCCTTTAATCCTCCAACCATCTCTCTGTCTTGGGCATGCTCTGGCCACGCATCATCGAAAGAATCCAGATCGTCCTGCCACCTCTTCCTAGGACGACCCGGATTATTTTTATATATTTTTAAAAGTCTATCCACTGGGGTATTTAGAGGGGCGGCGGGTCAGCTGATCATAAATTGATTGAGATCTCTCTACTTTTAACCGATTCGGAGTTTAGTAGTCAAGCTCACTTCTCTCAAAAAAAGAATATTACCTACTCAAAAAAAATATTTTTCCTAGCCTATTTCACCCCACTGCTGGGCAAAGGCCTCCCCTTTAATCCTCCAACCATCTCTCTGTCTTGGGCATGCTCTGGCCACGCATCATCGAAAGAATCCAGATCGTCCTGCCACCTCTTCCTAGGACGACCCGGATTATTTTTATATATTTTTAAAAGTCTATCCACTGGGGTATTTAGAGGGGCGGCGGGTCAGCTGATCATAAATTGATTGAGATCTCTCTACTTTTAACCGATTCGGAGTTTAGTAGTCAAGCTCACTTCTCTCAAAAAAAGAATATTACCTACTCAAAAAAAATATTTTTCCTAGCCTATTTCACCCCACTGCTGGGCAAAGGCCTCCCCTTTAATCCTCCAACCATCTCTCTGTCTTGGGCATGCTCTGGCCACGCATCATCGAAAGAATCCAGATCGTCCTGCCACCTCTTCCTAGGACGACCCGGATTATTTTTATATAGTTTTCTAGCTAATATTGAAGATGCGGCCAGAAATTCTTCTACTCTATTCTTACTAAATTTTAAAACAGATCGGTCTGGCAGCCAGAGATTACCCCAACGGGTATGAGCATGGCATGTATTAAACCTATCTAAAAAAATATTTTTCTTTTCGTCAGGCACGTTACTAGAAGACGACAAACTCCTCGAATTCTCCGAGCTAGGCACTTACTGCCAATTTGATCTGTTCGGCATCGAAGTGTCCTATTACCAACTGAACGTGCCCACCGACATGCCCTCCGATGCCCAACGCTTGGACAAGATCAAGTTGTTGGTAGAGGAGGGCAAGGAGGACAGAGTGCTTATGTCTCATGATATTCATACTAAACATCGATTGGTGAGTGGAATTCGATTACTGAAGGAGTGACTCTGACTCTTGAATTTTCTCTTTTTATTAACGAAATTTTTCTGACCACGCAAAATCCACGAAAACGTATAATTTATTTGTGATAAAATATATAATTTTATCATTTTTATTCGTAGTTTTATATCACAAATAATTAAGTAACTTTGTAATACAAAATAGCTTTTCCACGCTACTTCGTCTGCGTGGAATTTTTATCCCTATGTCCTACCTTAAAGTATGTAGTAATAGATACTCTTTCTTAAACTGTGCTTAAGGTTCTATCTACCTATCTAAAACGAGTAAGAGAACACTACCTCTCTTTCTGACTCATTATTATTAATTTGACATTTTGATCCATTACCAATTACATGTATAATAATGTATTCATAATCTATTGTTAGATATTATGTATGTAATATATATCTAAACTATTATAAAACTGTAACAGAAGTGTGTCTGTACATTGAAGATATTTACAAAAAAAAGATTACGATATGGTTTTTAGGCTTCCTTGATTCCAAATCACGAATTTTTGGACTTTTTTATCTGTCTGTTTGTTTGTTTGTTTGTTCGTTTGTTTGTTTGTTTGTTTGGGTGTTTGTTTGTTCGAGTAGCACGCAAAAACTACTGAACCGATTTTGATGAAACTTTTTTTGTTTGATAGCTTATCATCTGACTTAAAATCTGGTATATAATTTATGCAGACGAAGTCGCGGGTAAAAGCTCGTAATATATATATATCTATATATTATATATTTATGTATGTTTTGTAATATACTTGTATGTATTGTAAGCTATATATATTTTATATCTTATTTATTACACCGCCATAGCAAATTTTTTTACTTATGAGTTCTTCCATCCCATGGTTGTATGGAAGAAATAGCTTTCAGTGATAAGACCGCCATTTGTACCCTTACGTTCTTCTATTCTGTTTTTGTTGCTGTATGTTTTTGGTGTGCAAATAAAGAATATTTATGTTATGTTATGTTATCTACCTTTATACCAATTATGATCCAAATCGTTCAGCGGTTTAGCGATGAAAACGTAACACAAACAGAGAGACTGTCGTTTTTATAATAATTAGGTATTACTAGTTCTCCCGCGACTTCGCCCGCACGGCTTCTATCTGAAATTAGAAAGGCAGGAAAGGCCGTTCTGCATGTAGTACGAGCTTTTACCCGCGACTTCGTCCGCATAAATTATATACCAGATTTTAAGTCAGATGATAAGCTATCAAACAAAAAAAGTTTCATCAAAATCGGTTCAGTACTTTTTGCGTGATTCTCGAACAAACAAACACCCAAACAAACAAATAAACAAACAAACAAACAGACGGACAAAAAATCCAAAAATCGGTGATTTGGAATCATAGATCGGGATCCGGTGACGAGTTCGTATACCAATCGAGCTCATCCATAATTCAGTTTTCATGCAATAGTTTACTATTAGAAGATGCGAAAAAACTTGGTCGGCCGACCCCTATCCTGGTGGGTTTTGTGTAGGAGGGTGACTAGTAACCTCTCTGAGACGAGACTAATTACCCATCGAGCTCATGAACCAAATTATGCTTATCCGATTGGACTTTATTAGTGTTACGAAGTACACTCGGTCGTCCGCCGGATATCCTGGCAGGTAGTGCTGGCCAACCAAAAATGGTGGTCAAATTTTGGAGTACTTCTCACCCATCGAGCTCATGGATGAAATGTATGCCAAATCAAAGGTTAGACCTTTACCTTCAATATTTCATCGGTCGTCCTGGCCAAAACCTGGTGGGTTCTGGTGGCCAACCAGATTTATCTGTCAAAGTAAGATCATGCGTTTTCACGTTTATATGAATAAATACTTTATTTACCTGATATATGCTGTTCTTTTAGCATGAACGTGAACGGTTGTATGGTTTAAAAGTATTTTTAAAAAAAACTTGAAAAAAAAAATTACTGTGTCGATAAATGAGACATCAAATAAATTTTTTTTTTTTCGATTTAACTTCGTCATTTCTGAACTGTCATGTCGAGCCAGAGGCGGTATACGTCGGTGAGGCGGCGATAGAAGTTGTGCAAGACTATGTCTACCTTGGACAGACTATAAGACTAGGTAGAAACAACTTCGAAAAGGAGGCCGCTAGGCGCATCCAACTGGGATGGGCTGCTTTCGGGAAACTCCGTCATATATTCTCCTCGGCTATGCCACAATGCCTCAAGACGAGGGTGTTCAATCAGTGCGTCCTGCCAGTAATGACATATGGTGCGGAAACATGGACCCTGACGATAGGACTAGTTCATCAATTCAAGGTCGCTCAGCGAGCTATGGAGAGAGCTATGCTCGGTGTTTCTCTGAGAGATCACATTAGAAATGAAGTGATACGTCAGAGAACTAAAGTGGTTGACATAGCTCAGAAAATTAGCAAGCTGAAGTGGCAATGGGCTGGTCATATCTGCCGAAGAACTGACAACCGGTGGGGTGTCAGAGTTCTAGAGTGGAGACCGCGAACTGGTAGGCGTAGTGTCGGACGCCCTGCTGCCCGCTGGAGAGACGACCTAAAAAAAGTAGCGGAGAGCGACTGGATGAGGAAGGCCGAGGATAGAGTTTTGTGGCGCGCCTTGGGAGATGGGCCTATGTTCAGCAGTGGACGATGATAGGCTGATGATGATTTCTGAACTGATTTGGCTGATTGTTTTATTTTACAAAAATATATATTCAAGAGTTCATGCCACTAAAATTTGTTGGGTTGAAAATGGGTTCAAAATCGAAATCGCTAAAAAAACTGCTGTCTCATACATTACGAGAGTCGAGTAAGTTTGCAGTTTTGTATGGGACAGCAGATTTTTTTCGCGTTCTATGTTAGTCCCATAAAGAAAGTTGTTCAGTTTGATGATCCAATCATCCCTTTAAACAGTTTCAGCTAATTATTTTAGAACTAATATAGGCACGTACTAAATTAGATCATCCACATAAACATAGGTAGCTTTTACTTGACGAAACATTTTTTTTCAACGTCATTTTTGAAAGCAACGCCGCGGTCATTACTAGTTTATTTTATTATATAGACATCTCTTAAGAGAGCAAATTTCATTTTAGAAAGAATCATTAATAGAACTCAATTATTATTCTCGTTAAAGAATAAATTTGGTTGGATATTTTTTGTAGTAAAATCTGACCCACTTAAAACATTGAACATCTTCGAAACGCTTCATCAGATCTTCACCAAATTTTAGTGGCATGAACTCTTGAATATATATTTTTGTAAAATAAAACAATCAGCCAAATCAGTTCAGAAATGACGAAGTTATATCGATTAAAAAAATTTTTATTTGATGTCTCATTTATCGACAAGTAAAAAATACTTTTAAACCATACAACCGTTCACGTTCATGCTAAAAGAACAGCATATATCAGGTAAATAAAGTATTTATTCATATAAACGTGAAAACGCATGATCTTACTTTGACAGATAAATCTGGTTGGCCACCAGAACCCACCAGGTTTTGGCCAGGACGACCGATGAAATATTGAAGGTAAAGGTCTAACCTTTGATTTGGCATACATTTCATCCATGAGCTCGATGGGTGAGAAGTACTCCAAAATTTGACCACCATTTTTGGTTGGCCAGCACTACCTGCCAGGATATCCGGCGGACGACCGAGTGTACTTCGTAACACTAATAAAGTCCAATCGGATCAGAGCCGTGCGAATACAAAACTGCGCCCGGGGCGAAGTCTGATTTTGGCGCCCCATTTTTTTGTCACTTTGTCACTGCCAAGTCACTGTCTAATATAGTGTCTAGTCCATAAAGAAATGACACGCTCCGCTAGGGCCTAGTGCTCAAACGTACCTATCAGGCATATAGGTACCTACGCCCTACCTACGCCTATACTTAAAAGTATAATTACTCTTCTTTTCTATTTAACTCTCTGTGATATTCGAGATAGGTATGAGAAGGAATCGCTCTTTTAATGATTAAAGTACTTAGGCCGAGATTCAGAGACGATTTTTAAGTCATAGTTCGAACTAAGTAGGGTCAAAAATGTCTGGATTTTGACATACAGAGTTCGAACTAAGACTTAAAAAAGTCTCTGAATCTCAGCCTTAGTTACTAATAATTTTGATTTTACTTATAATTTTAACTATTCGTGTGAATGTAGGTACAAAATGTAGGTACAGTCAACATTCTCACTCATAAAACCATGTCAATCCTATTCCTATATACTCACACAACCAACAATTAGTGTCGTTTTTGTTTTCATATCAAATATTGTAACATTATATGCATTAAATATCGACTAGGGTGCTTCAGTTATTTCATGACAGTATTGCCACTAGTTACATCCAAATCTTTCAAGCAAAGCGACCTGAAAATTTGACAGAACTTTGATCAGAATTGTGTTTTGAGTAAGTAGCAGCAAAATTTTAAATATGGAGCTAGCAAAAAGATCTCAAAATTGTTTAATTATAGGACTTGGCTGAAGCTATGTATGCAATATAATAGTAAACATAGAGAACAGAGTGAGTGAAGCGAGCTCGAAATCTCTCATCACTTGTCTATGACTAGAACTCTGTTTATTTGTATTTTTAACACTAAGCACGGACGCATTATTGTAACTGTGATTGTAACTCTGCCGGTCTATGAATGTAGTATCATAATGAAAAGAAAATCTAGAGCGAGCGAAGCGAGCTCGAAATTTTTTCACTATAATATGTCTAGGCTGTGGCCAGAAAACTGTCTGTCTGTAGACTCGGTGTGTTTACGAAGGTGCAATGGTAATAATACCAACTAGAGCGAGGATAGTTCAAATCACTTAAAAAAGCGCTGCCTACGGTTAAATTGAAGAATTTAAATTAATAACCTGGAGCGAGCAAAGCGAGCTTTTATTTTTTTTACTATTAGAATTAGAAGTAGGTTATATTCTAATCCTGATTGCACAAAAAAAAAGTATATTTTGTTATAAATCTTATTAGAATTTGGAAATGCACCTTTGGATCCCTCCGCTCCTTCGTGCCTCTGGCTATTCTTAATTTCTTTGGGCAAAAATTTCCTCCAGGCCCTTGACCTGGCCGCCCTTATTACTTGCCCATTTTGCCCTTAGGAGAATACGCCCCAGCGGGGCTAGTACGTGAAACCGCGATATCGTAATATAGCGCTATCACGCTTCCGCTCTCTTTCTATTTGCGCGCGAACGAACGAACGAGATAAAAGACTAAATTTGACACATGGATGTGTTAAATGTCGCTATTGTGGGTGGCCTACTAGCACCAATATGGATGCGGATACTGATTACTTAGGATTTTCGGATAGGATTCAGACTTTAACTTTCTTAAAAGTACAAAGTGCACTAGGTACGATAATTATTTTCAACAAATTAAAATAACTTCTAAGAAACAAAGACCGTTTGATTTGTAGTAAAGAACTGCAGTGTAGTAGTAGCACAGTCGCCGCATATAATGATGAATGACAGACATGGCAAAAACAACAGCAAAAACTAAAAGCAGCTTGCAAGATAAAACAAAAGAAATTACTTTTTACTTCTTACTGGCAAATCCAACATCTGGGAGCCGTGCCGTATAAGGGCTATAAAATATTTGACACTTCTATTGTACGCGCCCACCATCGAACTCAGATGGGTCGGTGCATACAATGCTTTTCGGGAGTCGATAAAATGTTATGGTAGATAGCTAAAGATTTAGATACTTATTTATTTAATGGTGTGTAGTTAGTAGGTAACTACTATTTAGCGTATTTCCTGGTATTCGGCCTCTGAATTATTTTTCCTTAACACTTTTTAAAAATTTTGCCTATGCTTCATCATGATTTTGGCGCCCCCCTGGTTAAGGCGCCCGGGGCGGGCGCCCCCTTCGCCCCCCCCCCCCCTTCGCACGGCTCTGAATCGGATAAGCATAATTTGGTTCATGAGCTCGATGGGTAATTAGTCTCGTCTCAGAGAGGTTACTAGTCACCCTCCTACACAAAACCCACCAGGATAGGGGTCGGCCGACCAAGTTTTTTCGCATCTTCTAATAGTAAACTATTGCATGAAAACTGAATTATGGATGAGCTCGATTGGTATACGAACTCGTCACCGGATCCCGATCTATCAGGTACAGGTAAAAACCATGTCGTCGTAATTTTTTTTTTTGTAAATATCTTCAATGTACAGACACACTTCTGTTACAGTTTTATGATAGTTTAGATTAGATTTAGATGTACTATTAGCTATTCTGTGGTTAAATACCGGTTTTATATGTCAAACACAGATCGACTATGGCGGCCACGGCTACAGCCATATAATAAACAACGTGCTACCGAGGATGGAGGCCAAAGGATTCTCAAAGGAGCTGATTGATAAGATCACCATCGAAAATCCAGCCAGGTGGTTGACCATGACCCTGTAATGAACCCTGTGTAAAGGACATAAGGAACTTGTTAACTTTATATTCAACCCGGGCGAATTAACTTGGCACCTGGCTCGGAATAAAAAACTCGGAAAGAATAACTCGAAAATGCTAAAGCGCAGGGACACGTGCAACGGTAACTGAAATGCTATGCTACGGCCTCGCACGGCGACGGCGGGGTCCCGCGGAGGGTAGCAGGAGAGGTGTCAAATTCCGAGACACGTGCGAGCGAGGTGCCAAGTTAATTCGCCCGGGTTGTAGTGTCCTTCTTAATATGCTGACACTTTTTAAGGCGATGATCAGACTAAGAACATTGTATATAGTATTCTTTAAGTGGACCAAACTCTTTCAATGTTGTTGTAGACTGACAACCAAGTAAATGTTTCGCCTCGGAACACCAGTGTGTCTCTTTCGAACGTGTTGCCAACACCCTAGTTAGAAAGGGACACACAAGTGTTCTGGGAATCTTACTGGTCTCGCTGCCAGCACTGTAGTGCACAATCTTGTTACTATATAACATTTTTGGATCAGACCGTCAACCTGAACAACTTTCTCTACGGCATCAACATTGAAATCGCAAAAAACAAACAGCTCGTCCATACAAAACTGCAAACCTACTCGAGCCAAATGTATGGGACAGTTTTATTTTTCACGATTTCGATCTTGGTCCCTTAGGGTCAGCGCACACCCAGCGTAAAACTGTTCGAGCATGCGCGAGCAGGTTTCATTGATTCAATTGATAAAGAACTCTATTTCCATTGAAATAAAGTTGAAAATAGCTTGCAAGTGATTAAATCCCTTCAGCGTCTGTTCGAGTATGCTCGCGTATGCTCCTCGCGGCGACGGGAGCAGTCGCGAGCATGCGCGCGGATGCTCGCGCATGCTCGAGCATGTTCGAGCATACGCCCGTGTCGATGCTTGCGATCCGTCGTAAGTGTTGCCGCCTCGGCCGGTTTCGGACTAAATCTAGCATAATTTTTAACAACTTTAGCCCGAAAAGGGCAATTTACTACAGATAATATTATATAATAATCGAACTCTTTTTGAAAATACAAAGAAAATCTGAAAGGTCGAAGCAGATTTAGTAGGTTTTCAAATTGTTCATATTCCATTTTATAGTTCCTAGCCATAAAATAACTGTCCCTAGAACTTTAAACCGTAACACAGCACAGGGCGTAGTATTTCCCAAATATAAGTACATCTTTCTTGCCTCTTTTCATCTTATTGATGTGCTCTTCTTGCTCCTCTTCCTTTGCTAGTAACCCAATAATTACCAAATCCCAGTCTACCATACTTTAAAATTGTTGTTATCGCACGTCTTTACTATAAAATATTGTAAACACAACGCAAAATTCACTACGTCAACTGTAGCAACACAGGAGCATCCGCGAGACTGTTCGAACACGCGCGAGCATGCTCCGCCGCTGCCGCCGGCGGATTTTGCCGCTAGGTGTGCGCGACTGCAAAGAACATGCTCGAGCATGCGCGAGCAGTTCTACGCTGGGTGTGCGCTGACCCTTAGAGAAAGTTGTTCAGTTTGACAGCCTGATCATCGCCTTAAAAAAGTGTCAGCATATTAAGAAAGACCCTGTATAACAGCATTTTAAATTGTTATTGTAATGCTGTATATGTAAACCAACGATTATTTTTTTTTTTTTTTTAAATCTTTGACTATTTAATGTTGTTATATGATTGATTAGCCGCGCTACGCAGCGAAGGAATTTACAGAAAAAACTATGCGTAGGTAACGCACACACGCATAGACACCACTATTTTGTACATACCAGACATACCAGATAACATTCATGGGTGTACAGTCGCCATCAGATATATAGTAGCATACAAGGTGTCCAAATATTTCGGAGCAGTGCTAATTTTCATTAAATTCTTTACAGTAAATGTTACCAATTATATCTAAACGTGTATTTTGTCATAAATATGTGAACAGCGAATTTTCAATAATTTCTTTACAATGTTATTTAAAATTAAATTGGCCTCGATTCGGAGTGTACCACGACTAAACTAAACTAAATGTATTCCTGTCACTTTCTAAAATAAGATTAAGAAAAGAGACAGAAAACCAACAGCTGACTTTAGTGCTGTCAAAGTGACGTTAAATGCGCAAAATAAGTCGCCATCATAATGTACGCCATCCTATTTAAGTCGTTTTTGGGCGTTTAACGTCACTTTGACAGCACTAAAGTCAGCTGTTGGTTTCCTGTCTCTTTTCTTAATCTTATTTTAGAAAGTGACAGGAATACATTTAGTTTAGTTTAGTCGTGGTACACTCCGAATCGAGGCCAATGTAAAACAACGGAGTAAGGTTTTTCTCCGAAACTGTTCAGATGTTTATGACTGACTGCGTAGATATATTTGATGTTCTAGGGCCTAGAACATATCAAAAATATAGGAACGCCTAGAATCTAGACGTTCCTATATTTTTGATTGGTTATGAAGTAAAGAAATTATTGAAAATTAGAACTGCTTAGAAATATTTGACCACCTTGTTTGCCATGACATATTTGCTGGTGACTGTACTCGTATTGAGATAATGAAACTAAACAACTTTCTTTAAGGAATATGATATGGGTCGAAAAAAGAGAAAATTGTTTGGAACTTCCATAGAAAATCGATCAGCTGATCCGCACTTTTGTATGGAAGGTCCAAAAAGTGTCTCCTTTTGCTTCATTATCTGAATTCTGAATATAACCGTTTAACCTGGATATAAACATAAAGCTGTATACAGCGGCGGCGAGTGTGTCGTCTGCTCAGTGTCTTATTGGGATTTTACACCCATCGAACATATCATTGTTGAATAGAATACTAGAATAAGAATAATTACAAAGTTGCATAATGTTTAAGAATATTTTTATATTCTATTAATAAATATTATATACATTGTTATAGTACGTAACGATAGTCAAATAAAAGAATTTAAATATTATTTAAATATTTTATTTTTGTATTTACATGTTTAATCATACATTATTTTAAAAATAATAGTTTGTATAACTGTTTATACTGAACAAAGCATGGATACAAATAATTAACGAAAGTAAGATGAATCAAAGATTTTATTTCTTCACTGTTTGGGACCAAATAAAATATTTGAGATGAATATTGCAAGTTTGAAAAGTTTATATACTCCACGACGTCCTTTTGGTGTCCACTGAGCAAGTTGGTGTCGACGTTTTCGCAATATAAAAAAATCCACCCCATCTTAGACAAAACCCAAAAGGGGAGGACGCGGCATGTACTTAGGTACCTACTACGTGTTAATGAATTAACGCAAAACTAGAAAGTAGTTTGTTTAGAATCGAGAGCAGAATCGAATTATCATGGTTTCAACATAGGTAATTTTTTTCAAAATATCAAATAATTTGTTGGCAAAATTTAATTTTCTGAACCCGATGTCAAACCACCGCTCGGGCACACTCACCCTACTTACTACCAAAACAAGATTATAAAAATGTATCCATTAGTACGTTAGCGCTTTCTTTCAGTACTGAAATGATAACAAAACATTTTTGCCTCAAAACTTAAAATGCGTATAACTTTAAATTTTAAGTATCAAAATAATGAAATTATTGTTTCAATCGAATTATTTTGTTATAAATCAGTTGGGGTGTATGAGGTTTTGCGCTAATTCATTAACACGTATATTATAACTTGTGAAAGTAGTGGGTCACAACAATAACCAGCTTACCTATTGTGTAAGTTTCCGATTATCTCGGATACAAAATCGGTAATGTATTTTCTTATTATTGTTTAGGCAATTTTTAGTGGGTAATTTTGTGTTTCTCCGATCATAATATCTATTGTCTGAAATTGATTAACAAATATTAAGAAGTACAATCGCTAATAACTGCCAAAAAAACACAATTTCGATTTGATACCGATCGCATCGGGTACTTACGCAATAATACCCCTGTACGGCTAGCATGTTGCACGTGATACGGCTATATCACACCTTTTATATCTCATTCGTACGCACGCAAATCAAAAGAGAGCGAAGGCGTGATAGCGCTATATCACGCTGCCTTACTACGGCGGCTGGTCTTTTGATTGGCAAATATCAAACAGAGAGTTAATTGTTAAATATATACCTAAACGAGCTTTTAACCGCGACTTCGTCCGCATAAATTATATACCAGATTTTAAGTCAGACGATAAGCTATCAAACAAAAAAAGTTTCATCAAAATCGGTTCAGTAGTTTTTGCGTGATACTCGAACAAACAAACACCCAAACAAACAAACATACAAACAAACAAACAGACAGACAGACAAAAAATCCAAAAATTGGTGATTTGGAATCAGGGACAGGTAAAAACCATGTCGTAATTTTTTTTTTGTAAATATCTTCAATGTACAGACACACTTCTGTTACAGTTTTATAATAGTTTAGATTATTTTAAACAGATAGCTAATGGTCGGAATCAGTTTGTAGTCACATTTGATTCATAATTCACGGTAATATTATAAATACTTTTCCCAGCTTACAAAAGACCATCCCATTTAGGTATGTGGAAGTCAAGAGATAGGACAAGAGGTAAGAATTATTCTGCAGTGTTTTAGAGGTGAAAGGCTAGGCACCTATTCATCGCTTGACACGTAATTCCATTCATGCATATACCTACATATACTTACGCCATTGTCCAACGGGGGTACGAAGAGACTGAACCGATACAGGCTTCACTATTTCTTAAACTTCAACAACTTTCATAGATCTCTTCGTGTATGGATGTTTGATGCGTATACACTTCTCTTTTGGAGAGTATAATTATGTAATACTAGCGACCCGCCCCGGCTTCGCACGGGTGCAATGCTGATATAAACCTTCCCCTTGAATCTATCTATTCAACCTATCACTCTATCTATTAAAAAAAAATCACATCAAAATCCGTTGCATAGTTTTAAAGATCTAAGCGTACATAGGGACAGACAGCGGGAAGCGACTTTGTTTTATACTATGTAGTGATGATGCGCTCTTTCTTACACTCCATTTTAAGGCCCTAAATATAGTATAGCAGATTGGTGTAAAATCAAACAATTGAAGTGCTAATTTTCCTTGCTTGACAGAATTAAGCTATTTTATTGCTTGATTGGTGGAACTACAGTCCAAAAAGGATTATACACATCTCCACTTTGGTGGATTCTGGTCCTGAGATGGCTTTAAGAGAATAGGCCCTCCAACACGCTCCATACAAACAAAGTTTAATTATATTTTGGATATTAACTGATTAAGTAGATGACATTTTTTAAACACAATCTAGAAACTAATCTTTGTGCCTATGGTTTGTCAGTTTTACGTTCAAATGTATAGTTTCAAAGTTAGCTTTAAAAATGTATATTTTGACGGAAATCTGATAGACCACAGGCACAGATTACTAGTTACTATGTAACAGATACATCACTACCTTAGAAAACGATAAATTCTCACGCTTTAATCACCCACTGCCGGTACGCGCAAAAAATTTACTTCGTACCGTCTGGCTTGAGTGACAGGAATCTAGCAAGCACGATGCGCCAAAGTTTAGGTACTTATCTTGTTTCTTACCCCTAGGCCTGCCACAGGCATAGAGAGTAGTATCTGAATAGTGTTTAAAAAATTTCATTGACTTTAATTGATTAATATTGAAATAGAATCTGTCTTCCTTTGTATTCTATCCCCTTGATTAGAAAAAAAGACACTCAATCTCACTCCGACCATTAGCAATCACAATTCACTGCACAGTTCACTAATCATCATCGAGGTCCAAGTTCTGTAGTTCCTCATCCAGGTCTTCGTCGAGGAAGAGGTTCTCGTTGATGGGGACGGCTCCACCGGTATCATCCCCGGGGGCGTCCCCAGTGGCTTCCGTCTCGTCGAGGCCATTGCTGAGCTGTTTGAGACGGTCATCTTGTGCTTTGGTGCCCGAGTCGTCCACCTGGAATGTGTTGATCAGATGATAATTTTAATAGTGGTGGTGGGTGGATAAAAAAGAGATGGTGAGCAGGCTTGCTGCTTCCTAGTCTGACACATAGCTCGAACCTAGAATATAAGTGCGACCAAGATGTTGCTTACTCTGGTTAGATTAACAACTGACTGACTAATGTAATGAGTGAAGACTTATGCATAGAGTAAATAAATTATACACAACAGAGGGTCAATGCCCATACTAGGAAAGTTGCCATCTTCTTATATGAAAACTCGCGCAAGTACAGCGCCGGTGGTGAGTAACCGGAACTACAGCATGTGTTAAACACATTTGTTATTAAAATTTTTAAGGAAATTTATCTGTATAATTTTTTTCCGTGGAACAAAACTCAAATAATAGTGATCTAATAACGTTTAATTAAGATTTATCTCTCGTTCAGGCCAGTAGCGACATCTGTTTGCGCCAAGACTATACTAAATCTGAAATGTATGGAACTGTCCAGACATTAGGTAACTGAAAAAAAGCTAATAAAGGAGGTTGGGCGATAAACTCCACTATCTCCATTAGCTTTTTTCATCTAAATTATTTGTTCAATATACGAACTTTATGGTTCACCAGAACATGTTGCTGCAGAGAAGAGAGAATGAGGATTCGATTTTACATTTTCAAATATACCTGAAGCTTTTGGTAGCGGACAATTGCAAACATCTTGTGTTTATGTTCAGTGGCCGGCAAACTTTTTGAGCAAGGCCTTGACTGAGCAGAATAAAATTTGTATGTGAAACCGCTACTGCCCTCACCCCCGCCCATTATTCGACGACGACGACACTTCATAACATCAGTAAATGCACTGCACCTCCCTGAACTCGGTGGTGTCCCGCTCGTCGTCGTAGGTCGCCAGGTCGACACTTCATAACATCACTTAATATAACACCGAACTCCGAGGCTTCCATGCCGATCAGATGGAACTGCACTTCCCTATAATCGGTGGTGTATCTCTCGTCGTCGCAGGTCGCCAGGTCGACACTATAACATCAGTAAATATAACACTGACCTCCGAGGCTTCCATGCCGATCAGGTCGAACTGCACCTCCCTGTACTCGGTGGTGTCGCGCTCGTCGTCGTCGTAGGTCGCCAGGTCGACGGCCTCGTCGTCGTCCTCGTCGGCGTCGGCCGCCAGCGCCGGGTCGAACGAGAACATCTCTCTGCCGGACAGGCCGACCGCTCGGCCTGCTTTGTAGTCCGTTTTACGCTGCTCTTCCGCCTTAGCTTGGTTGTCCTGAAAGTTATATAATCAGTAATTATAATACAGGTGCTAGTCGAATCAGCAACTGTTTGACGTCAAAACACACACTTTTTTGGGAATTTTTGTACTATGTTATGTATGTTTACATCATCTACATCTTAATGTAGACTTAAGAATAATTTATATAAATATATAGGTATATAAAGAGCAAGAATAATTTTATCCTAGACTATAAAAAGTCATTAAAATGTAGAAAAAGTCATTACAAAAAAAATGATATTCAAGAATTTCTGAAAATATGAGTTGAGCGTTATTTTCAAATGTTTATGTATGTTACATAACATTTATGTTATTTTATGCAGTCAGATACCCTACCTATATTGAAGAGCTAATGTTTTAAGCACTGTACACAGTGACTGTACATTATGTTTTTTCACATGATATCAATTTGTTCAAGATTAATTTAGCTAGTTTGACTTCTGCTATTGTACAGCTTTTGGTTGAAATGTAATATATGTACGCACGGCGACACATCAAGCTATACAAAACCAACATAAGCTGAGCGCGCGTAGGTGGAGTAACGTATACCGTCGCGCGGCCAGCTTATGTTGGTTTTTTATAGCTTGATGTGTCGCAGTGTGTACATCCTAAGAATAATCATAATTTGAAATTAACAAGTATTTAATCTTACTTTCGCAATAAACTTTAAAACAATACATACCAGTTTCTCCTTTATCTTTTTCTTCTTCCACGCCAAGAAGGTTTCAAGTGTAATCTTAGTCTGATTCGGTCCAAGAGCCGCTCTTTCTCTCTCTATCAAGTCTACGAGCGATATCTCATTCTTCTTCTCTTCCATCTTCTTTTTGTCACGTTTGAGTACAAAGCCGGGCGGCAAGGCGTGCCTGTATATGCACTTTGTACCGGATGGACACTCCCAGAACCAACCATATTTCGATTTTTCAACGGCTTCGAGGAAATGTCTGCAAATCTGTGAAAGGAATAGTAATTAACACATCAAATATTAAATCCACCAAACCTCTATTAGCGTCGGTGGCGCGTTGTGGAGAGGTACAGACACTCCGCACGGACGACATGCCCAAGTACCAATGAGTTTTTCTAAATTATGTATGTAATACTGTCTGCTCTCAAATGTTACCGAATGGTTTAATTGTAATTAATTTAACAACCAGAGTTAACAATATTATGTAATGGGGAACACAAAAGGGTCAAAATATTACTAAAAAATACACTTAAAATCTTAGCGTAGATCATGTACATTACATTAGTTTTTATTTCACTTCAATACATGCAGTATTTCCGAAGTTATGACGACGAGAAGTTTAAGCGCTTTTTAAAATTTCCGAGTTTACGCGCGCTCACGCTTTGACGTCACACCCCCGCTCAGCCTGCGACCGCGACACAGCGCGGCGCTCGGTCCGGTGCATTTTGTTTCGTTTGTTCGTCAAAAATTCGTTTAATTTCGTTTATACCTAATAGTGTGCTTGTATTTCAAGGAAATAATACTTTTACATTAATTTTATAACCGATTACACTAAAGTAAACCCTGTGGTGTTTAGAATGGATGAAGGTTTTCAAAAAGGTCAGTCGGACAATCTTTCAAGAGTGGATAGTTTGATGGTGGCACAATATTTTATGAAGAACTAGCGGCCCGTCCCGGCTTCGCACGGGTGGACGTCTAATATTTCTAGCAATAAATATAGCCTATGTTACTCAGGGTGAATGCAGCTTTCTAATGGTGAAAGAATTTTTTAAATCGGCCCAGTACTTTTTTAGCCTATTCATTACAAACATACAAAAATAGGTACAAATCTTTCCTCTTTATAATATTAGTGTAGATAAGGATTTTACGGCTGCCGAAATTCGCGGAGTAGAGATGAAAAGGTGTGTATGTTTTATGTAAGCATTACCTACTGTCGGGTAGGTATTTGTTCAAGCTTAAACCTGGATCAGCTTTAGTATCCTGCGGCATGAATTTGGGGGGGGGGGGGGTAGGGAGGGGGTCCCCACATACCCCCCCTAAAGGGAAAAAGTGAGGAAACCCCCCATTTTTTTGTTAAAAATATTTGAAGTTTGAGGTTATAATTAGCAAAAAAGTGCAATTTTTAGTATCCTGCAGTCCAAAAATTGGTGGTGGGAGCGTGGGAGGAGGAAGGGGAGTCCCCCCCCCTCTGCCTCCCCCATCACCCACGCTGGGAGGCAAAAAAGAAGTGAATAAACGAAAAATGATGTTTTTTGTAAGGGGCAATGAGAAGGGGGGGTTGAGAGGGGTGAGCGAGGGAGTGAGCGAGGGGGTGGACGAGGTGGTGAGCGTGGTGGTGCGCGAGGGGGTGAGCGAGGGGGTGGGCGAGGGGGATAGCGAAGGGGAGGGGGATGGGGAGGGGAGGGCCCCCGAGGGGTCTCACAAAAAATCATACACCAAGCAAAACCGCAGTTAATGCCAAAAAACCTTTTTGGCACCGGGCCGTAGCGGAGCGAAGCGGAGCGGCGGAGGCCCGGCCCCTTTTTGACAGAAGTAAGGGGTGCAATAAATAAGTGCGGAGCGAAGCGTAGCAAACGCGTTTCGACTTCGAAATGGTCTTCACAGCAGTGCGCTTTAGTTTTAGGCCCTATTGCATCTACTCTTTTTATGGCCGTCATCCACTTCTTTCTCATTTTTGGGTCCTCAGGCACATAAAAAAAGAGTTTATCGGGTGTTTTCACAGTTGAATTGAAACACTGAGGCACAATACAATACTTTTTTTCCATTTTCACTGAAGAGAACTCGATGTTTACTGCACAGCAGCGAGCGTACGAGAGCGCGACTGACGAATGACCGGGGGTGTGACGTCATCGGCTAGTGGGCGCCCGCCCGCGTTTTTAAAAACCTTCGTCCGGAAATACGCAATTTGATCGTTAATATCTCAGCCATTTTTGAAGATATAAAAAAAGTAAAAACACAGTTTTTTTCGTAATTTTTTGAAGATTTTTTTGACATGTAAAGTGAAAAACGTTTGTCAGACCCATTAGGTCTTCTTTCAGGGTCTGGACCATGTAAAGAATATCTTTCATGTATCGGAACGCATTGTCGCATTTTACTTTACGCATTGTTTGTGATATTTACGAAAAAAAAAAGATCTATGGTCACTTTTTTGAGAAAACACCAAATGGACGATTGTTTCTTTTATAAAATTCCTTTCGCTTTCCTCTCCTACCTCGCTATTATCGCAACGAACCTGATAAATTATTATAGGAGAGGCTGCAGGGCCACCAAACACGAAAATGGAGAGGAGCAGAGCAGTGTAAGATCAACCAACAAAAGCTTGATGCTAGAAATTCGGTTTTTAATTAAGTTGGTTGATTTTTATACAGCTAGTCTGTTTTACATTAATGGATAATTGGTTCATCTAAGGACATATCTTTGGACCGATTGCGAGCTTGCAGTCCACCTTCTGATGATTTTGTTTTCGTACAGCAGGTTATGAAAGTGTCTTTAGCGTATAGGTCTGTGATAGTAAGTAACAATAGAACACTAACTATGTCAGTGGTGGGGCGTGCCTTGTCGCCCTCCCCGTGCTTCGTCTCCACCACCTCCTTCAGTTTTTCCTCGTCCCAGTTGTCCATAGTGTCCTCATCGTCACGCATGTCCACGTAGAGGGAACGCTTCTCCGCCTGAAACATATTATACAGGGTGAAATTGATATCATTGGCATCCTTTTAAACTAAGAGTCTACCATCAAACTGAACAACTTTTACTATGGGAGCAAACCGATCGGAGCAAATAAAACATCAGCTGTCCCATACTAAACTACAATGTCGACGCGCGAGTTCGCGACTCAAATGTATGCAACAGCAGATTTTTTTTTGCTCCGATCGTTTTGCTCCCATAGTAAAAGTTGTTCAGTTCGATGGGTAGACTCTTAGTTTAAAAGGATGCTAATGATATCGATTTCACCCTGTACATGTTTTTAGGGTTCTGTTCACAAAGTGTGCCAACCATTATTTATCATGGGACCATATTACTGAGCATACACGTGTGGTATGGAACCCTGGTTGCGCGAGTCCGACCTGAATTTGTCAGTTTTCTTGTTTATTCTGCACATACCAAGGAATAAGCTGCAACATTAAATTAACTAATGTCCTACATAGATTATAGCAAGTCCCTTTTTTATTTATTTTAGAGGAAGGCTCATGTCTGTCTATTAGTGGACTCCTAGCAATAATAATTTAAATTTACCTTACGCTCGATGGTCAAGTCGTGAGAGAACTTGCACTTGTCCCCCTTGGTACACTGGCCCTGCTTGAAGAATGCACACACCACTGACTTAGGGTCAGTACCTGCAAATAGGGTATTACATTATTATACACTGTAGGGGGCTAAATAAATTAAAATATTATAAGGACTGTATTGATTCCTCCATAGTGTGGAAACTGGTATCTATAAGAAAGAATGCATTCTTTTGTTTATTTACAACTAGCGACCCGCCCCGGCTTCGCAAGGGTGCAATGCTGATATAAACCTTCCTCTTGATTCACTCTATCTATTAAAAAAAACGCATCAAATCCGTTGCGTAGTTTTAAAGATCTAAGCATACATAGGGACAGACAGACAGTGGGAAGCTATAAAAGTAAAATCTATGCATTTATGAAATGTAATCAGCCACATTCATTTTTGAACAAAACATTTTACAGTTGGAAATCAGCAACATCACAATCCTGCTTCCAAAAACACCAACCGGCAACCTAAACACCTTGCACATCACGGAATGCATGCCTTAAAGGAACTCATTACATGAGCACACTTATTTTGATGAATTAAGCCACAGATTTGTACATCCTTTTTTGATGAAACATGTTGACTGTTTAGATTCTTTGGACATGGGTGTCTAAATGAATGTTTGTTTATTATTTATAACATGAGCATTAAATTGGTTGGCTAGAGAAAACCTTTGAACCAGGTACAATAGATTACATAAGCAACAAAGAACAATAATTAACATGATAATAGAATATTTGATTGTTATTCATATTAAGTCATGCAGTAGGTATTGGAAGAGAGTTGCCAGATTGCCAAAAAACAGTGGAAGATTTAAAGACCAAGAGGAAAAAAAGAAAGAGACTCAATAAGAAAAGTTTAAAGTAGAAAGACACAGTATAAGAAAGAGTATGAGTATGGTACTAGATACAGTACAAACACACCCTGCCTCCCACTAATTTTTACCTCACCACCTTGGGGAGGACGACAGTAGGCAATGGTGTAGTCCTCTCTCATCTCACTCATTCAGCACATGCTTACTTCTTCTTGTCAGTCTTCTTCTTACCATCCAGCAAGCTCTGGTGACAGAGTTTTTTCAGACTGGCTTATGGCCTCTAACATCGTTTTTGTGTAAAACTAACAAACATAGTAGCCAGAACCGACGGCTTAACCTGCCACCCGAAGCAAGGTATCATCTTTCTTTTCAGACAATCTGGTGATTCAGCCTGCAACATCCTAACCAAACAGGGAAAATGCAAAAAGTGACATATCACTAGATGTCCCCCATGGGAATCGAACCCACGACCTCTATGTCAAGAGCCCCATGCTCTTAACCATTAGACCACAGAGGCAGTTCTTGTCAGTGCGAGCCTGTTTCTATGAACTGTCCAGGGTGTAATAAGGGCTTATTTAATGATAGTAGTCATACCTTTCTCAACCTTCTGGGTCTGCACAGGCTTGAATAGCATGGCCAGCTCTTTAAGTTTAGTGTCCTTGTCTTTCTTCTTGTCCTCCATAGGCTTGGCGGGGTGGATGCCGCCGCTCTTGACCTGTTTCTCCACTTGCTGGATGAACTTCTGCTGTTTTGCTCCCTTCTTGTTCTTGAGGCCAAAGGTTTTGTCCTGTTGGGTTTGTTAATAAGTTATAGACTGTATTACAACTTTGTAGTTGTAATGACACACTGACACACAATGACTGCACTGTATTCGAGTGCTGGACAAAGGATTCCTCTCATGAATGTGTGAGAGGAGTGGGTAGTACTCCACCACGCGGGCCCACTGCAGATTGGTGGAGGCAAGTTATTGGTCAATATGATGTCAGAGAATTTTCAAGTCACGTTAAGAGCCCTCAGTGGCGCCCTCATCACATTAATAAAGATTTTTCAACAAAGAAAGCCTAAATTAAAAAAGTGCTACTCCAATAAACTACATAAGCCTTCAAGCTATTGTTATACAATACTTTTATAGGTTTTCGAAACATAAGATAAGATAAGCTTTTATTCATTCCTTACTAAATACATTTACATTATAATATTCCAATAAACAATTAACATAGTTTCATTATCATACCGCATGCAATATTCAAAGTTGCAATTAATTATACACAATTATATTTAGTTTTTTTTTTTCACATCTATTCTATCATTTCATCCCGTTTGCAAGGACCGCCTACGGCGGTAAAAGCCTCCTCCAATCATCTCCACTCGGCTCTATCTCTAGCTTGATACAAATTTGAAAAAAGAAAAAAAAAACAGCTGCATTTATTTTTATTTCGAAATTATCTATAAGTGGAATGTTTAGAACCTATAAAAGTATTGTATAACAATAGCTTGAAGGCTTATGTAGTTTATTGGAGTAGCACTTTTTTATTTAGCTTTCTTTATTGAGAAATCTTTATTATTGAGACAAGGGTGCCACTGAGCTTGTAATAGGCCTCTTAATGGACCTCAGGCTTAGAAATAGTTACACTGCCATCTAACTGAATTATATAGGATCAACTGCATCTTATTAGTGCCTTCCAAAGCACCAAGATGAAAGACTGATAAATGGTGACCCATCCAAAGTCTGACTAGACTTGATGTTGCTTATCTTGGTGATTGTTTCCAATACCGAAGTTCCATTATGCCGACATGCACCTCTGGTTCATTAATAGCTTTGTTACTTAAAACTTGTGTTTGGTAAGAAAAGAACAAGAGAGTGATGAATTAATAAGCTGAATCATACAAAAAAAAATTATCTATGTATTGAAGCAGCTATTTTAAATGGTGATATATAATGCACAAGTTGGCCAAAAATATGATGTACCAACTATAAAGTTGAAAATTTTTTACACATTAAAATCTAGGTCTATTTTTTTATCTATCATTTTTAATTGGAAAATAGAACAATCTCAACCTTAGCTATATCTACTTTATTTAAGGTTTGTGGCTTGGGGGAGCCTATGTTCAGCAGTGGACGTCCATCGGCTGAGATAATGATGATGAAGGTTTGTAATAAAAAATGTACTACCCGTTCACGACCAGTTGGCCGTCGATGACCGTTACACAATTTCCTCACAGGCACATTAATTGGTCCCGTCGACAAAATAGTACATTACGATACGTGTGACCTAAGTAGTCCATTATTGCACGGCGTGAAATTATCGTCCGAGCGCAGCGAGGACGATAAACGCCGTGTAATAATGGACTTACTTAGGTCACGAGTATCGTATACTATTTTATAGCTCGTGTGACCTAAACCCGCCAACTTTTTAATGTAATGAAATTCTCTTTAATGGTGAACTTTTCAACCGACTTCAAAAAAGGAGGTTTTTAATTTTATGAATACGTATACCAAATAAAAGAGGAGAAAGGGGGCCCGGGGGGCGAAGCCCCCGGCGGGGTGGAGGGGCGGAGCCCCCCCGGGGGCACGGGGGGCGGAGCCCCCCGAAGGACACAACCACGACTTCAAAAGCTTCGTTAATATTTCGCAATCACAATCAATAGTTAATACTCACCTCTGATCACCCCCTACGCACTTCATACTCACAGGCTCCCTACTCCACCCTAGTACAAACACACTAATAAGGTGTTAGTAGGGGGTGCACCTCCTAATCGCCCCCCACGAGCTAAGGGGTGCACCCCCTAATAGCCCCACGAGCTAGGGGTACACCCCAAATCACCCCCACGAACTAGGGGGTACACCCCCTAATCACCCCCACGAGCTAGGGGGTGCACCCCCTAATTACCCTACATCCTAGGGGGTGCACCCCCTAATCACCCCAATCTCCCCTACGCACTTGGGGGCGCACCCCCTAATTTCCCCCTACGCACCCGTTACCCCCTATGCACCCCCTACTACCAACATATTAATAAGTTGTGAGTAGGGGTAAGTAGCCCGGCGTACGTAGGGGTAAGGGGGGGTAGGCACAGTAAAATAATATATCATTAATGTAGAGGGTAAGTTGAAGTCAATTGGGGATTTCGCCATTTCAATGTTGGTCACATTGATTTAAAGCACATTTTAAAAGTACCTTCTTTTGTTTATTATGCATCTGTGCAATAAAGTAGATTCATTTTTGAACGTAATCCGTGTAATAATGGACTACTTAGTAACGAAAAACCGCGACCTAAGTGCTGGTTTAGGTCATGGAGTGCTTTAAAAGTACCTATTGTGTATCTGTGCAATAAAGTAGATTCATTTTCGAACGGTGTAATCCGTGTAATAATGGACTACTTAGGTAACGAAAAACCGTGACCTAAGTGCGGGTTTAGGTCACGGAGTGCTATAAAAGATTTAAATAAATAAAGACTCTCTCGTCACAGCAATAAGGTGCAAAGTTATTTGCACCCGTCCTATCGTACAACTCGTGAATAACCTACCAACTGTCACAACGGCGCGCGTGCAAACAAAAATGAACCGAATCATTAGGCTTGACAGCTTCCTTTACAAAGTCTCCTTCTTTCATTCTTTTACGTGCTGACAGCGTGACATCGCTAGGGTTTTCAGTACTCACAAAATGACGGCAAGTCATAGACGAAGAATTTTCTACGATCGGAACTAAACTTTTTTCATTATCATGACAACATCATGGAAAACGTCAAACTGTCACACATCGAGTGCAGTTTTATGCGTTTCAAATCAAAATTTACCGTAAAATCTTTAGTTTTATCCTTATTATTATTTCAAATGGATAAAGCAACAAAAAGTGGTGCTAGTCTAGTAATTCAGTTTGTTATTTTCTGTTACGTTTGGAGGTATATCATGCTGGGAAACTTCGAACAAATTGTATGTTATTTACAAGCGATTAGCTGATATGGTAGGTATTTATTTACTCTAATATTGCATTTTAACAATCGTTGTCAATAAATTATATCAATTATCGTAAGTTATCATCTGAAAAATAATCATTTAGGGGATTTCCTTTCGAGTTTGGGTTGCACGAGGTTCCAAATTGTACATATTTTAAGTAGGTATGTGTCAACCGCATAATTTTGACCGTCGCATGTCATCCTCGCATGTGATATTTTTCGTTTCGCTTAGTTTATCTTAACTGCGACAAACATTTTTTCGATTGCTTTTTTATGGTTATTCTCTATTGTTTTCAGGAAAACATTTAAACCACAAAATTAATCCGCCCGGAATGCATTGATAAATAAAAAACTGCCATGCTAGGAAATGGAAATGGTAAAAAGAAGAAATGCAAATATCGGACCTTCGAAAATATGACAATCGTATACTGATAAAATTCAGAAACAAATAATTTGAAAGTACAATATAAAGTGTATTTATTACTTCCATATTATTATGCGTTTTCATTATTTTCTTCTAGAATACAGAAGGCATAGCATGTTGCACGTGATACGGCTATATCATTCCTTTTATCTCGCTGGTTCGCGCGTAAATAGAAAGATAGTGAAGGTGTGATAGTTCTATATCTCGCTGCCATGCTAGCCATGCAGTTGCATAAATTTAAAATTTCTGCAAGGTGTAAAATTTAGCTGCGGGGCTAGTAGGTACGCCAACCCGCGATAGCGTGATACAGCGCTATCACGCTTCCGCTCTCTTTCTATTTGCGCGCGAACGAACGAGATAAAATACTAAATTTTTCAGATGGATATGTTAAATGTTGCTATCGCGGGTTGACGTACTAGCCTCGCAGCTGCCAGAGCTAAATTTAGCTAAATATAGATAACGTTTTGCATAAACTTTTGGAGTAAATACAGCAAGTATCAAAATAGTTTAGGTTGTAGTGTAGTGTTGCCATGTAAAGCGACAGTGGCGTTTTTGGCCAAGCTGTACCTTATTGGGTTTTAATCTTTTTGGTGACCACCGAGGGGTGAGTGACAACCTATTGCGATTTACACCTCGGAGGTGTCCGGCTGTCAAACTTACCTGAGCTGTGGACCTGGTTGCGGTGCGGGAAGCGGGAAGGGAGGTAGCGGCCAACTCGAAGTGAATGACTAGTATAGACCGACCGACCCCATACCCGTTCTTGCCATACAGCAAACATAACGAAAAACGGGAGGGGGTGAGGGGTATGCGCTGTAGCAGGTTTACCATTCACATACTTTTATTCTGCTATAGATTTTTTCATTAAGTTTGCCAGCAACTGTACCTACATAGAAAATCTTGCTTGGCCAAGGAGCTGAGCAGGAAATGATCCTCTGATTTCATGGTTTAAGGCTCAATTCCCACTGACGCAGAGTCGAAGCGACGCGACGCAAAATAATTCGCCTGATTGAACCGTGAATGTTAGCATTTCTGCATGCGGTGACGCGCGGACCCAAGCGACCGTTGCAGGCGTAGACACGCGTCGCTGAGCGTTTTCAAATTGTCGCAACACAAATTCGTACCATATTAATAGAGAAAAAGAGATGAATTTAGAACAGTTGAAAAACGTGATGCTTCCCACCGCGTCGCGACGCTTCGACTCTGCGCCAGTGGGAATTGAGCCTAAGAGTTTTATGACATAGACATTTGAAGTTATCATTTATGTGTTCAACATAATTATGATTTCACAAATGTTGAGTAATAGACAGTACAGGTGACCGTTTTATTAAGATCTATCTTAAACAAAACCCTTTGCAAAATCTTTATACGTTTTTCTGATTTCCTTCTTTACATTGAATCTATTAGTTTGACTACTAGTCTGTTCTGTAGGCTATAGAAATTTCCAGGTTCCACAAAAGGTTATGTATGCGAAGGACCTGAAATGTTCAGGAGACATTTTAATTGGTAATATGATCATGAACTCATTTACCTCAATAACTTTCTCTTTCTTCTTCTGCTCTGTTTTCTTGCTGGGACCGCCAGCGGGGGCTTTTTTCGGCGGCATGGTTATGTTTTATGTTGAACCTTCTGGTAACAAGAATCTTATGTGCAAACTATCACATCTAAATAGGTACTTGCTGCGTAATCCACGTGGAATACACAGCAGATTCCTAGTCGAATGTTATATTTTATGCGCTAATATTCGGAATGCAACCATCCACGGCTCTCGGTAGCAAAGAGAACTTTTTATCTCGGTAGGTAGGTAGAGAGTAGTAGAGTAGTTATATTCCATTCCTTGTCGACGGCAGTGTTGCCACCTAACCTCCGGACTAAGTAGCTAAACCGTACCCAAAAAGTGGCTAGATCAGGCGGAGGACATTTGCCTTTTGGTGGTCTTTCCGATTCAGTTTGCATAGAATGTGCTGCCATCTGTTAAATATATCTTTTACTATGAAAAAAAAAGATTATATTGTCTATGTCAATGTCAAATTGACAAATTTACAAAATGGCGAACCACTTTGTGTAATGTGCGTGTTGTTTGTAGTTTTTGTTCAATTTTGTGCCGATTTAGTGATGTTCTGGAGTTTCAGTTGTTCTCTTACCAATGTACAGATTACAGGAATAGTAAGGATACTGGAATTTCACTCGATCGGTGCGGGATTGAACGAAAACTAGCATTCAAACAACGGTATGAGTATATAAGTATATACATAAGTAGGTATGTATAGTATAGGAAGAATTATTTTCAGAGAATCACAGATGGCGCTAGCTAGCCTTCAATTTGACATAAAGTGGATGCATAATGTTGCCACGAGTGGGTTCTCTTTTCTAATATACTTATATTACTCTTTGGGCTAGATACTGGAAATTTCACTATCGCTAAAGTGGCTAAAAGTGGCTGAAAGGAGAAAAGTTAAAAAAAAACATAAATATGCTAAGACGCAGTTTAATTGGATCAATAATACTGATTTACAATCATTTATTCCATAAAATTATGCTCTTTTATAATTTTTTGATTAGAAATATGGAATTATGAGTGAGTTATTGTAAACCCATTCTATTACTATATTGATGTTTTACAATTCTCGTCGTAGAAAATAGCCTTTCGACTTCTACGTTTAGGTAATCGGTACTCAAAAACAGTAAAAAACGCTCTAAGAACCCTTAGAAATGATTAACTTTAGCTTAATAAATAAATAAACAAAAAAAGTGGCTAGAATAAGTGGCTAAAACATTTAGCCACCGAATATTTTTTTTGTAGCTGACAAGTACAAATATGTTGCTAGATCTAGCTAAGAAGTGGCTAAAGTGGCAACACTGACTCCACGGCGCAAGGCGCAAAGCAAATGTCGTGGAAATAAAAAAATAAGTTTGACGTTTGAGAGAGGTGTTGCCATTTTTTGTTATTCCGGAAAAGAAAATTCGATGAAAATTCGTTTCAGTAGAACCGGAAACGGTGAAAAGACACCTCCAAAATTTGTCTATGGTCTAAAACGGATAACTTCACACCGGTTCGATCTGACATGTTGTCAAATTGGACAAAACGTCAAAATAAAATTGTCAAATTGAAATTGGTGATTGACGGGAGACCACGGTCAATTTCATGTAATTTTTATCCCGTGCGTGAAAATAAACAGTCGCTGAAAGTAGGCCATGGCGAGCGATATCTTAACCAGAAACTCAAAGTGTAGTGTAAAATAGACTTTGTTTATTTTTCCGATCAGAATTAACACAATGGAAATAGTGGACATAGAGGAATGCCAGGTCGACCCCATCTCGGCCACGAGAAAGAAAAGTTTATGGGCTAAAATTAATAATAGGACAACGTACGGATATTTATTCAATATAGTTATTTCTATTTTATTGCTCACGTGTCTGGTTTTAGTGCTTTACTTCTTCAAGGAATATCTGAAAACGATATTATATTGGGTGGATGCCCAGGACCCTTGGATTATATTTTTGTTGTTCATGGGATTGTTTTTGATAGTGAGTTTCCCAGTGACTATAGGGTACTTGGTGTTAATAATAACCAGTGGATATTTGTTTGGTATTTTGAAAGGAATGGGTACAGTATTGGTGAGTGCTAATTTCGGAGTAGCCGTAGCGCATTTTACGTTGAAAGCGTTGCGGTCGTACCTACCGCTGGACAAGTTGCTGAAGAACGAGACGGCGAGAGCTCTGCTCAAGGTGATCTCGGGCCCGCAGGCCTTCAAAATTGTGTTTTTTGCAAGACTGACCCCTATACCCTTTGGACTACAGAACACAATTTTTGCTGTGAGTATGAGTTTAATGATTGTATACTTAGTTTAGTAATTAGGGTGCCATACCCAAAGGGAACCCTATTCATAAGCCTACATTGTCCATCTGTCCATCTGTCTGTCTCTCTGTCCTACATATTTAGGGCTATAACTTTTGAACCATAATGTCTAGACAGTTTAAATTTTCACAGAATGTACTTTATTATGGCGGATCTGCTAACAAATAATCCAACTACAAAAACTAAAAAATTAAGGGGGGTCCTCATACAAGAAACTAGTTTTTATCAATGTTTTTTTTCTTTTCACTCTATCATAAATACAGTAATACATACAAGCTTTTTGGTGATGAAAGAGCAAACTCTACAGTATAACAACAAATAATAAAAACCAGCCAAGTGTGAGTCGGTCTCGCATTATATGCATATCTACCAGCAGAGCAGCAACAATTACAATTATTATTTTTTTTTAATTTTTTATTTTTTTTAATTTTTATTAATTATGTTGTGTGGTACGAAACCTTCGGTACGCGAGTAGACCTACTCGCACTTGACCGGTTTTATTTTATGCATATAACACATAGATATATTATACCTACAGAACTAGATACACAATCAGTGGTCCAAAAATGGCAGACCCAAAAGACAAGGGCGGATCCAGGATTTCATATTGGGGGGGGCCCTCGGCCGACTCAAGCCACGTATTAAGATATAAAAAAATTAAGTTAGTTACACCGGCTCTTCATTCTCGCCGAGAACGGGCGAGACAGGCCGAGAACGAGAGTGTGGATGCCCTTCATTGTTCTTGTGGCATCGTAAGCCATAGTAATTTTCCTTAAAAGTTCTCGCCGAGGGTTCTCGCCGAGAATTCTCGGCGAGAGTGAAGTGCGGACTTAAGAGACACAGACCCGAGACGTCTTGTATACATACATAGAAAATTAAAACAATCAGCCACGGATTTACGATTTTTCCAAGGCGGTGCAAAAACATGACATTGTCGCCTCTACAAGAGTGTAGCAATAATTTTTTCTTAGGGAGGCCAGGTCCAGGTTGAATCGTTGTAATAAAACGTATAACATAGAGCGAGCCAAGCGAGCTCGACATTTTTTTTTCAATATTCTCAAGTCGATGCAATATTTTTTTCCATCTTGATTTTATAGCAATATCCATAATGACTGTAATACGATCTTAAACCAAGAGCGAGCAAAGCGAGCTCGAGATTTCACTGAAATATAATGAGATGACTGCAATAAGATCTAAAACCAAGAGCGAGTGAAGCAAGCTAGAGATTTCTCTGCAATATAATGAGATGACTGCAATACGATCTAAAACCAAGAGCGAGCAAAGTGAGCTCGAGGTTTCACTGCAAGATAATGAGATAACTGCAATACGATCTCAAACCCAGAGCGAGCAAGCAAGCTCGGGATTTCATCACTGCAATATAAAGAGATGACTGCAATTAGATATAGAACAAAGAGCGTGCAAAGCGAGCTCGAGATTTCACTGCAATATGATGAGATAACTGCAATAAGATCTCAAATCAAGAGCGAGCGAAGCAAGCTCGGGATTTCATCACTGCAATATAATGAGATGACTGCAATACGATCTAAAACCAAGAGCGAGCAAAGTGAGCTCGAGGTTTCACTGCAAGATAATGAGATAACTGCAATACGATCTCAAACCCAGAGCGAGCGAAGCAAGCTCGGGATTTCATCACTGCAATATAAAGAGATGACTGCAATTAGATATAGAACAAAGAGCGTGCAAAGCGAGCTCGAGATTTCACTGCAATATGATGAGATAACTGCAATAAGATCTCAAATCAAGAGCGAGCGAAGCAAGCTCGGGATTTCATCACTGCAATATAAAGAGATGACTGCAATCAGATTTAAAACAAAGAGCGAGCGAAGCGAGCTCGAGATTTCACTGCAATATGATGAGATAACTGCAATAAGATCTAAAACCAAGAGCGAGCGGAGCGACGTCGAGATTTCACTGCAACATACTTCATCTTGACTGTAATCTGTACGTGTACCTATAGGTACAATAAAATAAAATAAATAGATATAATGAGAAGATTGAAATGCGATCTGAAATCAGGAGCGAGCGAAGCGAGCACGAGCACGAGATTTTTTTTGCAAAATTCTCAAGTCGATGCAATATTTTTTTTCCACCTTGATTTTGGCGCCCCCCTAAACCTGCCGCCCGGGGCGGCGCGGGTCCCGGCACAGATATTACAATACAAGTAGCCCCGCTTTGCTGTTAAATCTTTAGGATTATATTATGTGTATAATCCTAAAGATTTCTGACCACAGCCTTATTTCAATTATTGTACCTACACAGGTACAATAATTAAAACAGGAACATAGAGCGAGCGAAGCGAGCTCGACTTTTCTCCGCTTTACGAATTGGTTATAGACAGAGCTCAATCAATCTATGCCCTAGTGCCATCATTACTCAGCCTCAAAATTCAATGCAATCCGCAGAGGCTCGTGGGGGGGGCCATGGCCCCCTGGGCCCCCCCCCCTGGATCCGCCCTTGCCAAAAGAGGTACTTAACGAATAAAAGTACCTCCTCTTGCCTCAGTACCGTGCTGCCTCTCTGAATGTAAACATACATAATACGACTAAGTTTAAAGTCAAATACCACGTACTAAGTATCAACCTACAGCACTCATACTTATTTTGTGTGGCTTATCATTTGTCTCTGTTCCGGGGAGCGATTTTTGAAAGTCCGACGTTCAAATCAACATTAGAAAGAAAGATGATCGAAAGATCTCCATAGTAATTTTGACATTTTCTACTGCTTATTTGAACGTGTGACTTTCAAAAATACCACTCCTATCATCGTCTGATACAGGTCTGATAGATGACATCTTGTTCCTTTTTCAAAATGCTGTTTTAAAAATATATATTTTTTTAAAGACATGCAAGACGTATTTACAACTTTATACCTGAAAAATAAGGTATATGTTCCATTGATATGTATTACGCGAAAAGATAACAGAAAAACGTCTAATGATTTCAATCTCTTTGCAAGAGTTTAAAAAGTATGTGTCAATTCGGACAAAAATTAGCTATGATTTTATATGAGATTGTGCATCTTGTTCTTTTATAATATATCTATGATATAACACAAAAATAAACTATTATCATTAATTTTTTTTGTTTATTGTTCACATGGATACATAATTACGATATTAAAAACAGTGTATAATTAACCAGTAGGCACATAGGGTGAGCTTATCTCTGCAGAGATTTTCCAGAGATTTCTTCCAGCAGACCCGAGACGGAGAGAGTTTTATAAAAGTAAGGCTGTTGTGATGTGTATATTTCTATGCAGTACAGAACTAGGTAAATGATATATCTTTATATAAAATGAAACACAATAATGATGACTATGCAATTTTTTTATGTCAACCAGTGGCAATCCACTACCACTTGACACATCATTCCAATCTGAAACTTAACTGGCCTAGTAGAGACTAGGCCATGCTGGGTACAATGATCTTTGTATTAACAAGAAATGGATTTTGACATAAAATTGAAAATTCAGTGAACTGGGTAAACTGATAAGTGATAATGTTAAGTTGTAGGCAGAGGCCTACCCTACCGGGAAAGATGTATTCACATTATAGATAGATATAAATCTAATATAATAGTATATTTTATTTTATTTAAAATCATCTTCAAAGTTTATTATTGTATTAACCTATTTAATAATATACCTAACCTACTAGGTATACAGGAATTTCCTAAAACATCCCAGCATTAAAATAAAGAAAAATTACCACACCATAAAATAAAAACATCTAAATAAACTAAACACTAGTAACAAGCAATTATAAAATACTTTATTATTAACAATTCAATGTCCACAACACCAACGAAAATAAAATAAAGGTATTCAACACTAAATGCCAAGGGCGTTGGAATGGTAACATGTACAAGGTCATTATTCCTTTATAATTCAAGACTGTTTCAAGGACAAGTTTATGGGAATATAAGTCTTGATTGCCCAATAAAATGTTGACCTTTGTGGAACAATTTCATTTCAAACATACTTTCCATGCATAGTTTAGTGAAAGTTAGCATGTGAAGGGAATCGTATTATAGATGAGGAGCAAGTTATTTTAGTTAGTCTTAAAGCAAAGCAAAGCTGTGCTTCTAAAAAAATATGTTGTCTGAAATAGACTATTTTAAATTTATTTTTTTATTTAATCAGTTATTAATTTATGTTTAAAATAAGGTAAGTATTATTAAACACAGATACAGAGTGAAAACATACAAAGGGTGAGCTTATCTCTGAAGCGATATCTACCAGCAGAGCAGCAACGATTACAATTATTTTTTTTTTATTGGGAGAGCTCAATATGTCATCACATTTCATTCACATCTGTGGATGCGAATGTGATGTGTGATGTGATGTGATGTGTTCATTCAGAATGTCACATTGTAGTCCTGATTGGCTTTCAATTTGTCGAAATATGTCGGATTCCCCAGTGACCCGATAAATTGAAAATCAGCAATGACTATAATGGGATATTCTTGTTTTTTGGAAATGTTGTTTGATTGTATAGAAATAAAAAAAATACGATTAAGGGCAGCACAATAGGCTCGGTGCCCCCTTAAAGGAAAACATTTAGTTTTAATAGTAAACTCAATACAACATTTAGTTTTAGCGATTATTATTTCAACTGTAAACTTATCCTCAATCTATACATTCTTATACATAGCACATGTCCTTATACAAATAAAAATGAGAGAAAGGCCGTACAGCTTCTGCCTCTGAGCTTGAGTTGATGGTGACATGTCATTAAGTTTAATTTGCCGTTGTGGTGAACAGACCAAAGCGGTGAATAGACTAGCCAACCAGCAGTTTAGGCTTATTGATTGTCCAGGGTGCGCCGGAGCCGGACGTATCAGGTGTTCAGTACGTCAAAGAAAGAGGCTCTCTGCTTGATATCATTCTTCTTTAAAACCAAAAAAAATTAAATAAAAATTTTTATAAAAAAATCAAATTATAATAAAATATTATTATATATAAATATTTATATTATATATAATAAAATTTAATAAAATTAAATATGTATTTTCCTGAGAGCATCGGTGGCACTTTGCAGAGAGTTAAGGCCAGGCCACACAGAGGCGGTTTTGCGGGAAACCGCCCGGAGGCGGACCTGCGGGAAGCGAATATCTCCGGACCCACGTGTATTTCTGTGTAGTAGGGTACATACAAACTCGAAAACTACCACCACACCACACCATACACAACAAAACACACAGAAAACCGAGCGGGTCCGGAGATATTCGTTTACCGCAGGTCCGCCTCTCCGGCCCGCTTTCCCGCAAAACCGCCTCTGTATGGCCTGGCCTTTATGGACACTCAGTCATGAGGTACTTAGGTACATTACTGACACAACGGCGATATCATCGATTCCCCGCGGACGAAGTCGTGGACAAAACCTAGAGTGCGATTTTTGAATCTCATACGTTGAACTCAGCAGTTGAAAATGTATGGAGATACGCATCTTTCTACGGCTGATTTGACTTTCAAAAATCGCACTCCTGAAGTATGATTTTTGAAAGTCAAATCAGCAGTAAAAAGATGTACAGTAATTTTGATATTTTCAACTGCTGAACTCAGCGAATGAGTTTCAAAAATCGCACTCCTGGCTCCAACATAAATTATATAAACTTCACAAATGTAGATTTATACTCAAAATTTTAGAGCAATCAAAATACAAAAACATGGTGTAGAATCATAAAGAGAAATTAAGTTAATAAACGTCAACGAAAACGCGAGCGACCATGAAATACTGTGGTAAAGTATAATGATGATAAATTGTCACAATTAGGTCTATTGTTGGTATGAGAGAGCCATTAAACTCATTTAGCTTCGATAACACTTTTTTCAAATTGGTTAATTTGTGTGATTTCAAATTACGTTTTATATTGGTCACTTATAATTATAATAAGACGCGACAACGACAAATTTTTTAAGACTAGATTTTTTTTAACACCACTTTAAGGAAAATCTAGATAAATAAGTACCCTAGATAATTTTATATTGTTTTTAAATAAAAGTGGTATGTTTCCTCAAACATATAGAAGTAGTATGTATGTATTGTTAAAATAAAATAAAAAAAATAGTGCACAAACAGACTCGATGTACGGAATTTCGCTGGACCGTGTACGTCGATATGGCGGGCGGTGGCGCTCGGGATTTTACGGACAGAAAATTGTTATCTGCACTTTATTCTCGTGGTGTTGCATAGGGTTTCTGATCTCACGACATTTTTTTTTCTTTTGCACTAGAATTCTCATATCTCGACCCGGATTTCACGAGTTTTCTCGAGTTGTTGAGAATTTTAGTTACCTAATGATTTATTTTTTATTTAATGTTATTCTACATAGATTTCATACCTGAGAAAATCCGTTTTCATGCAAAAAAAAAAAGAAGAAAATATTAACTTTGTTTGAAATCATTGTAAGTTGAAGCGCTCTAAATTAAACAAATAAAATTTTTTTTACAAAAGAAATAAAAACCGACTTCAAAAGTAAAAAAAGTAAGAAATAATATTTCAGCCTATAACTTTTACGTTCGAATCTATTAGAAAATAAATTTGTTTTATCGAAGTCGCTGTCAAGCCGGTACGATTCGCGACTGGGCTTGCAGTAATTTTTTGGCTTGGCTTGACACCGACTCCAATAAAACAAATTCATTATCTAATAGATTCGAACGTAAAAGTTATAGGCTGAAATATTATTTTATACTTTTTTTACTTTTGGAGTCGGTTTTTATTTTTTTTGTAAACAAAATTTTATTTGATAACTTTCAGTGATTAAATATGTTAGTTCGACTCAGATATCCGTTATACACGCAAAGGGTACATTGAGACAAAGCAAATGGTTCAGTCGCAGACGATTTGCTGTCAACTTTCATAATTCATAATCATTTATTGCTTCATGTGGTGTACATAGATCTTATAAGTAATAACAGTTCGCAACATGAGCCTTGTATGGGCACTGCAATTTACATTTGAATGTAAAATAGAAATGAAGGAATAATGAATAATGTTTTGAGGAGTTCTATTGTATAGCTCCGAAGCGCGTCATCACATCTTCACAAAATTAAAACGGGACCACCTCGGGAGTATACCTTTTTAAATTGGTTCACAATTGACGAAAATATCGGTGAACATACATAAAAAAAAATACATACAGCCGAACATAGAACCTCCTCCTTTTTTTAAAGTCGGTTAAAAACAGACGTGACACAGTTAGTGTTCTTTTGAATTGAGTTCTCGAGTTGAGCCATTTTTTCTCGTCTCGACTAAGGCCACATTTCTTGAGAATTCTCGTTTCGAGAAAACTCGAGCAGAAAACTGCAAGTAACTGCAAACTAAGAAAGTGCAACACTACTTTCTTACTTTGGGGTTTCTTTATTATCTACACTAATATTATAAAGAGGAAAGATTTGTACCTATTTTTGTATGTTTGTATGTTTGTAATGAATAGGCTCAAAAAGTACTGGGCCGATTTAAAAAATTCTTTCACCATTAGAAAGCTGCATTCACCCTGAGTAACATAGGCTATATTTATTGCTAGAAAAGATTAGACGTCCACCCGTGCGAAGCCGGGACGGGCCGCTAGTTGATTATAAAAAGGTTTCATCTGAAAACCAACACCCTGCTCTCGGGCAAGGTCTATGTTGAGCTGGGACCTATTTGCTGCTGTAGCATACAATAAATTACATGTTGTTCTATTCTATGTCTCGTTGTATTCTTGTTTGTAAAATTGTTGTGAACTGTAATATTATGTGTGTGTTACTTTTGCAAATAAATTGTTTATCTATCTATCTATCTAAATCTTTAATTTTGTAATGACTAATTTCCGTCGAGCCTAAAACTTTAATTTTCTGTAGTTAAAAGATAATGCAAAGGTATTAACTCTAATGCAAGTCTAATGCGAATATAAAATCACACGTAATCAACTAACAATGGCTTGTTTGAAAGGTTATGCACTTTTTGCTGATGCAATTTTGATATTTCTTCTATCTACTTAACTATACATAGATACCTACTCTTTCTTATACTGAGGTTAGGAATAGACACAGTATAAGAAAGAGTATCTTTTACTCGTCACGCCTGTTTCCCAGTGGGGTAGGCAGACTCGTGACTCGTGCTCGTCATTTACTACGATCTTTACACACCTCCTTTGAAGACAGACACGCGCACATTAATAATTAAATTCGTTTCGCAACCCACTTCCCAATTTCTCATCGTCATCATCATCTCAGCCGATAGCCGTCCACTGCTGAACATAGGTCTCCCCCAAGGATCAACACAACGACCGGTCCTGCGCTGTCCTCAAAAGGTCGTCGGTCCACCTTGCCTACCCACGCTGCGCTTTTCGGTACTCGGTCGCTACTCGAGAACTCTTCGGTCCTATCGGCCATCCCAATTACTAAATTTTGGCATGATGCTCAAACAAACAAACAAACAAAATTAAAAAATCGATAATTTGTAGTCAGGGACACTTAAACAATAGAATACCATATACTTTTTTTGTAAATACATATCACACTTCTGTAACATTTTTATAAGAGTGTATATAAGATGGTAATTGTAAAGTTCAACGACTGCATGCTCAGATATTACACCGACTCCCGACTACAAGACGCCCTAGGTACAGTCAGCAACGAAATATAATTATGCACTTTAGTCCTAAAAAGTGTTATTTTCGGCTCAAAGAACGATCTCACAACGACATCGCGAAATTAGTATTATGGCTGTTATAAAAACGCCCGTGACGTATTGTGGTAAACAGAAAAGACCACATAGTGAAATTCGGATTGATGCTATTTGACATTACATCTTTTCTTGCTGATTGTACCTAATGTCTGGTGTCAGGAATAACATAAACAAGGTTTTCCTTCAGGACAAACAAACAGGTCTAAATTAAGACCCGACGGTAATGTAATGAATGACACAAATGCGTCGCATTTTTAAGAGGATATTTTTGCAAGTTACTTTGTTTGCTTGCGCATTTTGTTTATAATTAAATTACACGTTGACTCATCTATCTCAGGTGATTAAAATCGATACCCTGCCAATGTATTGGTATGTCAGACGTCATTGGATTACTAAGTCTATCAAAGATAACTATCAAGTCATCAGGCCTAACTCCTAAGGGACTTGATGTAGAAAGCGTACCTACAGGGTACAGGTCGTGCGCCTGATACGCCGCTCAAAATTGTCCTACAGGCGGCAGGTGATGTAATTCGTTGTATATGAATTCATACCATTTTGCAAAATGCCTTAGTTTATAGTACTAGTGTTTAGTTGTGTTTTCGGTAGGAAGTGTTAGATTTTCATTTTATTGTTGAGTTTTGTTTTGTAGAGTCAAGGTTAAGGCACGATGGGGCTGACATAACCTCAGGGTTAAAAGCTCCAATTAAAATAAAATAAAAAACAGAATAAAAAAAAAAAAAAAAGCGGACATTTCTATATCAAGTCCCTAACATCGTTAAAACAAACTCTTGTCTCCAGTACCTTCATATTACCACAACGTGGATACTATCTCTATTAGGTCACTACTTACTATTGAATTAAATTCAGTCCGGTCGCACGACATGCCTATAAGTAATACTGAATGCTCTGAATCGGTGAAGGAAAACATCGTGAGGAATACCCGCGTGGTGCATACCTAAGCAGAAGAACAAACTCTGATGCGTATGTGAAATCCATCAATCCACATTGGGGCTTGCGTGGTGCATACATTGTCCCTGACAGATACAGTACGGACACTCCCTTCCTCCCACCAACATTTTACCTCACCCCCTCTATCGGCCTCTGGTTACCTCGCACTGGTTACTCGTTACCTGCCGCCTACCTCGTCGCCTGAGGGCCTACCCTCAGGCACAGCCTACAGGCCTACCTGTGCCCCATTGAATCTCCAGTGTCTCACATCACAAGTACCTTATACCACAATGTGCCAACACTTTATGCTAATTTATGACCGAACTAGACTACCTGCTTAGCTCTGAAGGTTAATGTCGTGTTAATCTGAACAGTTTTCCAAACGTTCAGCGGGGCGTAAAGCGATGAAGATGCTGGTATTATTCAATGGCTTACTAAGCAACTTGTTTATGTGGGTTCGAACGTCCGCTTAGGGGCTCTGGTATCAATTTAAACTCAACAAATAGAAGAAAAATTTAGTAGGTATCGCCATCAACGATGGCAGAATCCATGTTTTAATAACAATCGTAATCGGTATCCATGATGATGATGGTATCCATGCAAGGCCATTGATGACGGTTAAAAGTGATAATGACCTTAAAAGGAGTTGCAAAGACCAAAGACAAGTTCTGTAATCATTGCTTTATAGAGGGGAAAATATTAGCAAACCTGTTATCAGACGTTAATATAAACACCTAAGTAATCTGTTCACATATATGATAGATGTTTATTTACACACAGAGGCAGGGCTGTTTACTTAGGGAGGTAATAAAGTGATAGCAAGATTAACAAAAGAATGTAGTATCGTATAGATAGGGGTGGGTGCTTTATCTATCAAAGATTGGGTCGCCAACCTGTAGCTCTTCATGGGCTTTGGCGTAAGGTTTCTGCAAATAAAATTGAATGTTAACGTCAGATGGGAACCAGCAAAGGAAGACAATTTATTATTGTCTGGGAATGGGAAGACAATGGTTCGGCACGATTCGGAGAGCAATTAATGTTCCTTGCTTATGTTTAAAATTGATAGTAAATGTAGAAAAATTGTAAATGTCTGGGCTCTGCTCGTACACGTTGAAAGAGAGGTATTCCTCGAAGATCACCGATTTTCAAAGGCACCTGAATTTGAGCACCTAATCTATGTTGGGTTGGCGTAGCGTTACAAAATAATACATATCGATAGTTATTAAAAACAATCATAATTAGTAGGTACTTACGTCGATTCCAAAAAGCAGCTATCATGAATGTTTTGTATAAGTTTTAAGCCGGTTGTTGCGTTCATTATGAACGTCACGTAGCGGGACCAGGAGCGTTCCAGGTACCACTGGATACTGGCCTTGTTGACTTGTGTAAAAAAATCTACATGAACGCAAGCCCCAAAAGTGTCGTGTCGTGAGGTGCACTGTATGTTATGTATGTATTTATTACCTATCTTCTTCTTAGTCGTAACTTCATGGCTGAGGGACGTGACCATCGTGGGTAGCTTGTGTCACCACAGCTCTCGAGGCCGCTCGATCTTGGGCCCTGTGTATCCTGGCCTCTAGTATTGTCTCGGTAATTTCTTTCACCGCATCGGTCCATCTTGTATTCATGCGTGCTCTACCTCTCTTTACGGTCGGTGAGTTTTTATTTTACTTGATCTCCTGACCAAACTACCTATCTGGCAAAATAAAAATAATTGGCATATTGTTTCAAGTTCTACAAAGTCAGCATTCTCTGAACAACTGCATAGTGCATTCGAGTTCATGGGAAAGTACTGGCCTTGTGATATAAATACGATCTATTTTGTGCTGTCTGTCGTAGCGTAGGTATCGTAATTGTATAATAGGTGCATTTTTCGCTTGACCTAGTGGGAAGGCCGCGCGTTTTGATTCAGTGAGCCGGATTTTGTTTTAAAAGTGGTTCTTTTTTATGGAATTTCTTTTTCATTCACCGCGTTGCGTTTAGGGTTGTCGCATTATGAAATCGCAACTTTATAAATGTTGAAATATGTTTGTTTAGTACCACTTTTACGTCTCAAACGTTCAACTAATTATCATGCTTTGTGTGCCTAAAACCTGTGCCTTGAAGGCCTATACGATGCATAGGCTAGGAAACAGACACAGGCTACAAATAGAATTAAAAAGAAATTCTAACCAGGCGAAGCCACGAGCCAAAGCTAACTAGTTTTAAGGATTGTCAGTTCGTACGGGTTCTACTCTATAAGGTGAAGCGGGGCTATTCCGGCAGCGGGGCTATTCCGGCATTTGGCTATAACTTTTGTTCTATAAGCTTTTGGTTAGTCGCTACACCTGGTACAGATAGAGAAAAAGCATATTTCTTCGATAAAATATAGATGGGGCGGCTAACGCGTGAATTGTTTGATTTGGAAGCCATTATGATGGGACACCATTTTTAACACTTGCGGTGACAAAAACGCTCCGCAAATTTATTTATTTTTTTAGTAGTTTTTGTGTTTTATTCGAAGATTATTCAAGTTAAGTAATATGAATAAGAACTGTAGATTCTTTTCTGCTTATTTGTTTTGCCCTACGCTTATTTATTACTGTGTTATTGAGTCTGACATAATAACCCCCCAAAACTATGGTGGAGGGGCAATTCCGGCAGAAAACACTGGCGTAATAGCCCCACTGTTTTTGTATGAAGTTGCAAAATGCTAGTGATGTCCACAGTATCGGCATAAACATCGATATTAATTTCAGTACTTTTAATCCTAACAGATCTCGCATGTATATTTTTAAGTCAAATCAAGACAAAACATGTTTTTTCCTGTTTAATATAATTAGATTATCATACGGGAATATCATCATCATCATCAGCCTATAAACGTCCCACTGCTGGGCACAGACCTACCCTCAAGGAGGGTGTATGGGCATTAGTCCACCACGCATGCCCAATGCGGGTTGGTAGACTTCACATACACATCAGAATTTCTTCTTCTGTGTATGCAGGTTTCCTCACGATGTTTTCCTTCACCGTTTGAGAGCAGTCAGTTTTACGTACATAAGTTAGAAAAACTCATTGGTACATGGCATGTTGTCCGTGCGGATTCGAACCCGGACCCCCACAATTGGGAGTCCATATCTCTCCGCAACGCGCCACCGACGCTCGGGAATATATCTTGCATTATTATTATGATGTAAAATTTAAAGATAAAAAGAAAAAGCGTATTTAGTCAGAAATCAAACTTCGAAATGCTGTCGAAGGCGTGAAAAATAACTGCATTGAGCGGCACAAATATGCAGGATAGATACCCAGAACTACAATAAATACCTACACTAACATTTATTTGAAATTTAGAAGATTTTATAGGAAATCAAATTTAATGCGACGTTGTTTTATCATAAACTTTTAATTACTCGTACTCAAAACTTGTTTTATTTAATTAAGCACTAATTATAGTTACTTTAATCACTCTCATCCAATTTTAAGTAATTTTTGCTAGGTTCCGCTTATCGACTTTCACGTGTCCCAGCCCTAGCATGTATGGAGAGCTGACAGAATAGCCCCACAATTTTTTTAAACTGTTTTTACTCTAAAATGAAGCGTCCCAGCTTGTCATAAAGTTCATTGTTGCATACGTCGTATCGTCAATATTGTATTGCTTTGAGTTTCAACGTCGTAGCTCCATAGATGGCGGAGATATTGGCGACTGCCGGAATTACCCCGCTGCGGGGTAATTATGGCCACATGGTATTTTTTCGAGAATTTCGCATCTTTTGCCAGTGTAAATATGCGTTTTTAACACAAAAATAAAGGGGAAATCATAACAGATAAAATTCCCTTTAATATGCATTAGTCAACTTTGCTGTAACTTTATAACAAAGGGAAATAATGAGGTTTAAACTTTTAGCTTTGATTTTTTGTGTCAGAATAGCCCCGCCTCACCTTATTCCTTGGTACGGGAGACATAGTGGGATGTGGGACACGGAGAGAGACTGGATAAAGCAAGGCTGAGGATATAGTTTTGTGGCGCGCCTTGGGAGAGGCCTGCGCTTAGCAGTGTTAGCAGTAGATGATAATAGGGTATTAGATGATGGGGATGAAACGACAGATATTATACAGGGTTAATTTTATATCACTGTGGATAACTTCAGCATGTATTCTACTAATCAAACTGAACAACTTTCACTATGGAGCCACCGTCGAAATCGCGAAAAAAAACAGCTGTCCCATACAAAACTGCAGTACAGACCGACTCAAATGTATGGAATGGCAGTTTTTTTAAATGTAATTTCGAGGGTCGCTGCATAGTGAAAGTTGTTCAGTTAATGAGTAGAATATAATATGCTGAAGTTATCCGCAGTGATATAAAATTAACCCTGTAGAAAGAAGAATGCTAGATTTGGACCCAGCCATTTTTTACGAAAACCAAAAGCCTTATAATAAACAGAAAAAATAAAGGCATTTTTTAAAAAATCTTCCACTTCTCCAGAAGTCCGGATTCAAAAGTAGAAATTACTAGTAAAAGAGACAAATCATCCAAAAAGCAGTAGCAAAACGCAACCACGACAGCTATTTTCATCTAATATTATCACTGAGGTATTTTTGGTCATTACGGAACGTATTTGGCTTGGTTGAACTGATAGTGTGTGTGATTTCGTTTTCTTCCATTATCATAATATTGTACGGTTATCGTGAATTTTCATTAAAATAAACAATGAATGCGTAGAAGATTGAGTGGACTATCTAATAAGAAAGATTATGAGTTTCACACACTTGATACAAAAGGTATCATAAGGAGAAATACCTTTCCCCCAACTGCAAATAGTCTTTCGGAATTTCCTGTTTTTATCTCGCAAACATTTTTCTCATTCTAATGTAAAGGTGTCCGGCATAAAACTGTTAACATCTGGTAGATAAACAATGTGTCACGTCAAACGTTCTTTTTACTAATAAACTGTTTAGTTAACATTTTTGTATTGCGTCATGCATGCGTTACATTAACCAGGGGTGGCCAAACTTTTCAGGCACGCGGTTTACATTGAAACTCAGATATATCTGGTGGTCTAAATTAAAAAAGGTAAAATTAACATAATTGAATAAAAAATATATATTTTTATTTGTGGATGTTTGGCTTTAACATGTAAACAGAGACCGCCGACTGATGTTTCATTACATTATAGAAAATGCTGATTCACACTCTGTAGATACTTTCTTCACACTGTTTGTAGATAATGTGGAAACTTAATAGTTTCCAAAAATCTCCATGGTCAAAAAATATGTCTGTGGTATATCTATCAGAGTTTCGATATTTCCTCCTCGACCAAAATAGTGTGTCAAAATTCAGGGTGGCGGTATTTAAATTCCTCATGTAAACAGGTCAACTGTTCAGCGAATCTTTGGAATTTTTTGAATTTAAATAGGAATTTAAGAATCTTTTGAATTCTTCGTGGGCTACCATAAAAGTCGGCGCGGTCGGCCGGTCGACCGCGGTCGACGTCTTGGCCACCCCTGCATTTATACGTTAGTGTTGGCTAAAAATAATTTGACTATAACATACTTGTTTGGATAGAGTGCTAATGTTTGATCAAATATATATGATAGTTGCACTTCGCTGAGAGCTGATCTAAAACGAAGTGTTGAATGTTGGTACCTATAGTTTGATAAATACCGGAGCCGAACGAATACAGACTCAGTGTTGCTGTTGTTAGATCACCCCCCACCCCGATTATTGGCTTCTAGGTTATCTAGATTGTAAACTTCTCTAGGACTTTCCAACATCAAGATGTTTTTGTAGAAACACAGTATATTTTTCGTTGATCATAATATCGTATCAATGTAGTACTTTTCTCCGGTTTTTCTTCTAGTTTCGTGAATCATGAGATTCATGAGTAACAAATAAAGATTTTATGGACATAATTTTTTTCCAATATCCACCTTTCTTGCCAAAAATCGGCCAAATTCTGCGAGAGCTTTCGGCCATTTTACAATACATAGTCACAGAATAGGTAATAGTATATAGTTCTACATACAGAACGGCCACTCCCCGCCCCCCACTGACTTCAGATACCTCACCTCCCCTCACACTCTCTGTGGTAACATGAGGGCAGCCGAGCAAGGGAATGCAGTCAGGCGCGCGCACCCGTTGGATTTGACTACATAAAATATATTTTATTTTTCTCCTCACAGTAAAAATAAACGCTGGAAAATAACGCTAAATTCACATTTTCTATGATTCTTTAACTTAAAAACTATTTTAAATAACAGAATGAACTATAAAAAGTAACGAAATGTATAATGTAGTTCATACGATGCGTGTTAAGTCAACCCTACACATATGTCATGCACAATTTTCGCAAAGTGCGCATGTGCGAACGTCATCATGTCAAATCTAAAACGTTGTTTGAAGTGCCGGACCTGTGACATAGTACCAATACACAGAAAGAACCAAAATCTATAATATAGTGTAATATTTTCAATATAATTATAATAGAAGGTATAAAATAAGACGGTCTAATTTCGGTTGTGTATTTGTTTTAATGATTGATTCCGATTCAACAGCTTGAAATTGAAATCGATTCAGTTGTCAAACAGAGAAGATGTAAATCTTGAAGAAGATTGAGGAAAACCCGTATTTTCCTCATCAGATCTGAGGTTAGATATAAAATGTGTAAACCATTGATATTAATTTATTCAAAGGTGTCATGTAACCGATAAAAGAAAGAACATTTGCACCACAGCGATAATACCTAATGTAACGAGTGTTGCACCATAGAGCTAGCTGCTAGCTGATTCACCCCTTGAGGAAAATGATACGATATGGACGATCACATCAAAAGTACTTTTACATCTGTTTACATAAGTACATAAACTTCACGACCAATATACCTTTCAAAGAGGCCAGAAACGTTGCTACAACTACAGTAACCGGCAAACAACTTGAAAAATGGCGGAGGTGAGGGGTATGCGCAGCAGCGTTTTCGCCTATAATTTTAATTCTACGCAGGTCTTGCTCAAGATGATAGCTGGCCATTATAACAACCATCTTTTTAACGGCGGCCGCACGCACCTCTTGCGCACCAATCGGCATCAGAATTATTATCGGAATACAGGGTGTACAATAAAATGGGACAGCTACTTAAAGGGGTGCTTCAGACCATCAAACTGAACAACTTTCTCTATGGGACCAATATCGAAATCGCGAAAAAAAAATCTGCTGTCCCATACATTTCAGTCGATTTATGTTTGCAGTTTTGTATGGGAGAGCGGATTTTTTTTTCGCGATTTCGATGTTGGTCGCATAGAGAAAGTTGTTCAGTTTGATGGTCTGAAGCACCCCTTTGAGTAGCTGTCCCATTTTATTGTACACCCTGTATAATGTGCGGACGCCCTAAGAATGCAAGTTGTATGGCGTGGCAAAAGAGTTTATAAAAAAGTGGGAGGCACTTTCTTTGCAAAAGAACGTCAAAATCAAAGTCTGGATGTGAATAAGGCCAGGCCAGGCCAGGTCCTAATGGCATACCTGCACGAGTGCTGAGACATTGTGCACCTGAGTTGTCTCTTGTTCTAACACGCCTGTATCGCCTCTCTCTCAGAACAAGAACGGTGTCAAAATCCTGGAAGATTGCGAATGTACAACTGGTACCCAAGAAGGGCAGTCGTGCCGACCCCTGGAACTACCGACCTATAGCCATCCCACATATCCGCACCAAGCGCCTTTCAGAATCTTTTATAATGCGCACAGCCAAGGAGTGGAAAGCCCTGCCTGCGTCAGTATTTCTGAGCGCTTACAACTCGAATTCCTTTTTAAATTCATGTACATTGGCTTCTTCTGGGTAAGATCGGTACATCTTCGACCCCATCTTCATCCTGAGGACTGGATTGAGGTAAAGAGCAAACCCATCAGTAATTTAAAAAAAAACGAATTTACCTTTGATTCTCTGGGAAGTATTCAGTATCATGGGTACAATCACCCATTAAAGTAATGCAAATGTCTACCCTAGCACCCTGTATATTATTATTACTGGCTAGGTATCCGGCAAGCTAACACATCACATTGTAGGTATCTGGATGGAAAGAAGATTGGCATATATTTTGACCCAGCCATTTTTTACGAAAACTAAAAGCCATACAGGATGGCGGTCATAATTATTATAAACAGAAAAAATTAAGGCATTTTTTAAAAAAACTTTCACATCTCCAGAAGTCCGGATTCAAAAGTAGAAATTACTAGTAAAATAGACAAATCGTCCAAAAGCAGTAGCAAAACGCAACCACGACAGCTATTTCCATCTAATATTATCACTGAGGTATTTCTGGTCGTTACAGAACGTATTTGGCTTGGTTGAACTGATAGATCGTTTTCTTCCATTGTCATAATATGGTACGGTTATCGTAAATTTTCATTATTTAAAATAAACACAATGAATGCGTAGAAGATTGAGTGGACTAATAAGAAAGATTATGAGTTTCACACACTTGATACAAAAGGTATCATAAGGAGAAATACCTTTCCCCCAACTTCTACAGGTTACAACCAATTAACTTTTTTGTTCGTTTTGTTTCACTCTACACGTATTACTAAGTTTCATTCATGTATGGGACCTCTAAGTCTAGGTCTCAAATTGTATGGCCTTCCGCCAAACTTCTTTCAAAAGAAGAACCCAAACACGTCATGTTTATTCATAAATTTTCCACTGGTGTACTGTAGGGAAACATTCCAATGATTAAAAACATTATGGCCAGTCGTTAACAACGCAAATACTGGAATAAAACGGCACAGCTCGAGCCAATAATGCCAAATTGCACTATTATATCGTTGTTTCGTTTGGTACCGAAATTGGAAAACCGGCCAAGTGCGAGTCGGACTACTGGCGCATTGACTAGGGTCCCGTTATCCATAACATATTTACCGAGAAATTTTTCTTTTCTCCGGGACCCTTAGCTCAAACCCGACTAACACTTGGCCGGTTTTTATTACTTATTTGTTGTTTTACTTTAAAGTATGCACTATTACGAGTAATAACACCAAGTTTAGCGTTTTTATCTATTACCGTTTTAATGATACAGAAAAAAACTGGTACACCTAAACCCTCCACCCCCACCCCCACCCCCACCCCTCTTAATTTGTAAGTTTTTAGGGTTCCATACCAAAAGGGTGAAAACGGGACCCTATTACTAAGCCTACGTTGTCCGTCCGTCCGTCTGTCCTACCTATTTAGGGCTGTAACTTTTGAACCGTGATAGCTAGATAGTTGAAATTTTCCCAGATTATGCGTTATTACGGCGGATTTGTTAACAAATAATAAAAATGTCAAAAAGTTAAAAATTAAGGAGGGTTCTCAACAAGAAACTAGTTTTTATCAACGTTTTTTCCTCACGCTCTATCGTAAAAACGGTAATATATACAAGCGTCAAACTTATTGTGATTATAGAGCAAATTCTACAGAATAACAACAAATACTAGAAACCGGCCAAGTGTGAGTCGGTCTTGCGCTAAAGGTCCCGGACAAAAAAAGTTTTTTTTTCTAAGTTAAATTATGTTGTGTTCTGTGGTGGTGTGGCACGGAAGGGAACCCTCGTCGATGCGCGAGTAGCCCGACTCGCATTTGACCGGTTTTATTTATTATTTTTGAGTTCCGTTGGCACCCTTTGGGTACGAAACCCTAATGAGACGGCTGTTGTATGACATTCCATAGCCCCTGCCTTTTACAGTTTTATTATTGATCCAAGTTTTTATTTTAAAATTGTGCCCTTTTCGTTCGCTTCATTTTGTCACCTTTGTATGTTTTCAATGTACAAACAAAGAATAGTGAATTCAATTCATATCTACGATATAATAAATTCTTTATATGGTATACCTAATAAAATTATTGTTAACTGTATTCTCAGACAGAATAGTCAAAGTTTTCCCAAGAATAATAAAATGAACTGATATCTTTCATCGTATATTTGTCGAGTGTTCCTTGCGAATCAACTTTGTTATCGTACAAAAGGCCGACGACGGCGACGTTTTCTCATTCAAGTACACACTGACATCTTTGAAACTGCCTTTGTGATCAGCGAGCCATATAGCAAATTACCTTTTCCGGACCATAACGGGAATGGGTTCAATTGATGCGTCCATTGACGTTAATTTTAATTCGGCACTTGACCTCCGAAGGATCATACATTTATAAACTGATGCACGCGAAGTAGAGCTTTCATCTGTAATTTTACAAGCGAAGATCTAAGTTTTGAAAATGGAGACTCGTTTGTACATGGCATGGCATGGCATGTCGATGTAGTCCGTGCGGATTTAAACCCGAACCTCAAGATTGAGTTTCATTACCGCTCCTCAAAACGTAACTCGCCTCGCTTAGCTTTTTTCGACATTACTGGATGGATATATTACCTATATCATATAATTCTAGTTATTTTTTCAAATAATAAAGTAATTCCAACATCCTAATTGCTTTATACTAAATAAGTGTTACATTTCACTGCAACAATCCAGCTGCGTGATTCCGTGCCTAAAGAAAGGTTAACCAAGGGCTTAGAAATAATTGCCCCCCTTAAGTAGAGGTTAAATCTTAAATGTTAATTAGCTACGTGCCCCACTTTTCTTTTATGCCTCTAGAAACCTCATTGTTATAGTTAAATTACTTTATTAGAACGCTAAAGGGGTAGCTGGCTTTAAAAATGTATTAAATTGGATTTGTAATCTTAAGATTCAGGGCCATTAATTTCTGAGTAAACTTTTCATGTAGGGATGCATTGATTGAGAACCTTTTACCTGCTGATTCGGTAAAAGCCGGCTTAGTGCCTTTTTCTATACCATTTAGCCGCCTTTTGCCTATAACACTACGCATCGCATCGCGTACACGCTGGTTTCCAACACGTTTGAGGAACGCATACGCTCGACAAACGTGGCCTGAGATTTCAGATTCTCAGTCTCAGCAATCCAACAAGACGAAGTCTGTACTCTGTCCTTGGGTGCTCTTAGAGATGCTAAATTGATACCTATTCAAATTCAAACTTTCCTTCGTCAGAAGAAAAGTCGGCTAAATATCAGAACAATCTTTTGGGTGCGATTTTGGTGCGAATATAATCTTTCATGTTGTTTTCGACTCGCATAGCGAAATGATAGTAATTGTTGCTTAGATACCTCACAATCCTAAAAAAAATCTTTGCAAAGGAAAACATAGTAAAGAATCTAGGAGGAAGGAAATCGTGGACATTTGTAATTACATCCATCAAGTCGCATGACCAACGCGCCGGTGCCCTTCACTGAGGTCAAGTGCCTTACTTGGACGTGTATAAAGCTGGTTTAGCCTAGGCACGTAACTATGTCTAATAGTTGTAGTTAGGTATGTTGAAATTATAAGGAACCTTCATGGATTTATAGCTCCTTGCAAGTGGATTTAGTTTGACGGGATTATTCGAGTGAGTCCACTCTGATCGCGCGTTCTGTTGCTAGTGGAAATTCATGTAGTACGAGAGAGCTGCCCCCTTACCCGCACTTTCGATCTTCACTATATCGCCACTTTTTCGGTCCGCACTTCATTGTAATAGAGTTGAAATTGGAACGAAAACATTCACGCAAAAGTTCGAATCGAATGTGCGGGTAGACCCTCTGAATAAGCAAAGGTCTAGCACAGAGGTCTAGTGTTTAGAGGCGAAGCGATGAGAGAGAAAATAATAGAATGGATTTTCTTGTAGTTTGTAGTTGTTACCTTGCCAATGTTTCAAAGCTAAAAGAAGAGAGATACAATTTAAATTGAAGATTATAGAAAAAAAAAAATGTCTAGAATTATTAGAAATCTAACAGATATTTGTCGTGCTTTTGAAGGCACGTTTAAGCTGTTGGTCTCGGATAATTCCGTCAGATGGAGGTGTACCTATTCATTAAGCCAGATCAGAGGCCTATTGGCGGATTAAAACTCCCTGACATCAAGTTGACCACTATAAGGGTGAAGCCAGACGAGCGTAATTTTGTGAGTCGCGTTTTTTGAGTCCGTTTCATATAAAGGCTGAGGTCATAGAAAATGCATTCCCGGATGTTATATAAACAGAGAGCGATGATAGCCCATACGGAAGAGAGCTAGCGCCTCAATCCTGAGGCCGCGGTTCGATTCCTGGCCTGTACCACTAAGTTCTTCGGAATTTATGTACGGTTGTATTTATCATTTACTAGCTCGGCGGTGAAGGAAAACATCGTGAGGAAACCTGCATTCCCGAGAATGAAAAGAAAATACCATAAGTTCGGAGGTATGCGTAAATATGGGTGAGCTTGGGGCGAACACAAAAGGACCAGCGCTGGTCTCCGTGTTACAACGACCCTTGCTTGCAATAGCCCAACCACAAATCTATACTAATATTATAAAGAGGAAAGATTTGTACCTATTTTTGTATGTTTGTATGTTTGTAATGAATAGGCTCAAAAAGTACTGGGCCGATTTAAAAAATTCTTTCACCATTAGAAAGCTGCATTCACCCTGAGTAACATAGGCTATATTTATTGCTAGAAAAGATTAGACGTCCACCCGTGCGAAGCCGGGACGGGCCGCTAGTAATATATAAACAGACTCAAATTACGCACAACTCACAAAATAACGCTCGTTTGGCTTCACCCTAACTTGCCTCCACCAAACCGCACTGGGCCCGCGTGGTGTATGGTATGGCCCACTCACTCCTTCTCAACCTTATTTGGGAGAGGAGGCCTTTGCCCTGCAGTGGGATCCTACAAGCTATATCTAACAGATATTTACTGCAATGGTTAATAGAAACCGTACCTTATCTCGTTGAAGAGCTATTCCAACAGTTTTGATTACACAGCCTTCATTGTTCTGATCATTATTTCCGCACTAAGATAAGAGCAAGGACGCGTTTTTATAAGTTTAATCTACTCACACTGCACGTTTTTTTATAGCAAATTGATTACAGTGAACCAGATACCACATTCTCATTTCCCCTTGATCTGTGGTTGTCCTTCGCTTGTTCGTTATTGATGGAATTCTTACTCCGAAATTACAATATACGTCCCTTTGCGTGATGTGTGGTGGCTGAAAATAACCAATGGATCTGATTTTCTTTGTCTCCATTGATTTATTTGTTATCTAAACCGAAATACGTTCACTGATGACATAGCCTCCCCCAAGGATCGCCACAACGACCGGTCTTGCGCTGCCCTCATACAAAAGGCCACCTTCACCAGGACGTCGGTCCACTTTGTGGGCCTACCCACCCTGCGCCATCCATTACGCCACTCGAGAATTCTTCGGTCCCATCGGAGGTTGTTCTACGAGCAATGTACCCTGCTCATTGCCACTTTAGTTTAGCAATTCTTCGGGCTACGCTACCTTTATTCTTCTGAGAATCTTTTAATTTCTGATTCGATTCACGGAAATTCCGAGCATAGTCCTCTCAATTAGAGATCATGAGACTCGTCATCTCTGTTTAGTACTCAAGGGCCAATGAACTCACGTCACATGAAATAATCTTTATCTTGCAGCTATAGGAAATCCCAGTATTTTGACGTCCTGATCTCGTATGTTCTCACCGTTTCCGACCAAAAACTGATTCCGTATGTTTTGTCAGGTGAGCGACGTGCGGGGCTGCGGCTACCACCTGGCGACGATGCTGGGGCTGCTGCCCGCGCAGGTGATCAACGTGTACCTGGGCTCGACGCTGCGCTCCATGCACGACGTGCTGCACGAGTCGCACGTCACTGGATACATCGTGTTTGCTTTCCAGGTGAGGACTAGTTATATAATGACGTGCGCGGCTGCGGCCACCTCCTGTCGACGATGTCGGGGCTGCTGCTTCAGGTGAGGACTGAAGACTGATTATACAGGGTCCTTCTTAATATGCTGACGATTTTTTGGAGGGGTCATCAGGCCAACCTCTTATGTTCTGTTTTTGTGGGCGAAAGGCTATGTATAATATAGCCTCTATCATCAGTAGCTATCCTTTCTCCCTTATAATTATTGAAATAGAATCCATATCCGTTGATCGTCTCGAATGAGGCCCATGAGAAGAAATTAATTGGCCTCTTCCGGGCCAGGACTTATACGCAACAATCGCAACATGGGAATAATGTTTTTTTTTATAATATATAGGTACAAACATAAGAGTAGGTATAAATAATAGTGTTAGATAATTACGCCACGCCAGATGTAATCAGTGAATTAACTCTATTTAGTCACAAGTGGGTCGGTGTCACTAGTTCAGCATGTAATGACGTAAATGAAATCTACGATCTTCTGGTTAAAAGCTTGAATATGAGCAACGCGTCAACAATGCAAACTATTCAGAGAGAAGGCGGGAATCCACGCGGAGATTATTTTAAACTAAATGACTTTACTCTAGTCTAGAGTCTATAGACCAGGGGTGGCGAACCTTTTTGAATCAACATACCAGATTTTCTAAAAAGAAAATATTTGCCCATAGACGAGCCGTCAAAGAATTTGGACTTGGCGATTATTGGGAAAATAATAAAACTAAATACCGCTGATCCCGCCAGATCATCCGTAGCGTAGGCTCACTCGCGTTCGTTCGTTGTACCTAGTAAGTAGTAGGTAGGAAGTAGGTCCTACTTCATATTTTGAACTAAAATTGCAAACCGTTTTGATCCGTGGCGTGCCCAAAATATTGTGGCGCATGCCATCAATGGCACGCGTGCCATTGGTTCGCCACCACTGCTCTAGACAGTGAAAAAAATCGATGGACCGTATTTATAAACCCGATAGTAAGCTTAATATTTAAGCTCACTCCTAAAGTAATTGGAAAAGAATATAACTGAAGTTAGGTAAGATTATAATTGGAAAGGAAACCAGATTTTATTTTCAAATCCGATTTCAAATAATCAAATCCGATGAAATAAAACTTTTCCATAAAATCCGACGGTTGAATCCGGCCCAAAAAAGGGGGTTATCAATTCGTCTAGTATGTTTTTTTCACATTATAATGTTTTGCCAGAACTTGGCATTTTTCTTGCAATTTGGATGATTATTTTTAATTTCAAAGTTTACCGCAAATACGTTCCAAATACCACAGTGTCTCAAGCATAGACATTATTATACTACCTACGTCTCAAGACGAAAGTCGTTGACCAGTGTGTGTGTCTGCCAGTGATGAGGATGACAACATACGGAACTGGGACGTGGTCGTTTACTCAAGGCCTCATAAAAAGGTTGAAAGTCACACAAAAGGCAATGCTCGGAGTTTCCCTACGAGATCGAATCAGAAATGAAGAGATTCGCAGAAGAACCAGAGTAGCCGGCCTAGCCCAAAGAATTGCTAAACTAAAATGTTAATGGGCGAAGCACGCACGTCGCTCGCAGAACCGATGGCAATATATTCCGCGGGCCGACGACCTGGTGAAGGCGGCAGCAACCTGTTGGATGACGGCAGCGCAGGATCGGTCTTTGTGGCGAACGTTGAGGGAGGCCTATGTCCAGCAGTGAACGTCTATCGGCTGAGAAGATGATGAATAAATATAGCAAGTTATGCAGTCTCATGTATAATCTTGCTTTTGTCCGAATTGACATGTTTACTACTACGATGTGGCGCAATTCTAAGACGAAGGTGCTCCCATATATTCTTTTGTGACTACGAATAAGAATAACTATAGAAGAATAACTCTAAACAAAAAAACTAAAAAGTTAAAAAATAATATTGCAGCCTATGACTTTTTCGTTCGCATCATAAGAACATTAATTTGTTTTATTGAAGTCGCTGTCAAGCCGGTACGATTCACGACAAGGCTCGCATTTTTTGGCTTGGCTTGACACCGACTTCTATAAAACAAATTAATGTTCTTATGATGCGAACGAAAAAGTCATAGGCTGCAATATTATTTTTTAACTTTTTAGTTTTTTTGAAGGCGGTTTTAATTTTTTGTTAAAATTTTGTTTATTTCACAATTTTTAGTGGTGAATTGATTAGTTCGATTTAATAGGAGTGCTTTAAATTAACAAACGCACTAGTTGGCACTACGATTTTCGAAGGTTCCCCTCGATTTCTCTGGGATCCATCATCAGATCCTGGTTTCCTTATCATGGGACCACCCTCGGAACATCTCCTTTCCAACAAAAAAAGAATCATCAAAATCGGTTCATAAACGACGAAGTTATCCGCGAACACACATAAAAAAAAATATATATACGGTCGAACTGAGAAACTTCCTCCTTTTTTGAAGTCGGTTAAAAAAAGCAACATCATTTTGGCACTCTTTGAAAAATGACATTTTGTATGAGTTTTGGAGGCAAGGTGTAGTTTTTAAGGAACAAACGAACACGGTTTAGTTTTTTCGGGGTCACTTTTTGAGCTTTTTACATTTCTATACATTCTTATTCGTAGTTTTGTGAGCATTTTTGATTCTACCACTTTTGGAGCGCTGATTGTGAATCTAGTTTCAGTTAGTTTCCCACACATTCCCGCAGCTGCAACAAATGTAAACCAGGATTAACAATTTATTCTTGATCGATGTCAGCAAATAATATATCGAAGCCAACGTCACTATTGTATCTGACAGTTACTTATCCTATGGTTAGTTGTTTGTAGCAAGAAACCTACCAATAAACAGTGCATTATATTACGCACGGCACGGTCGAGATAAATCTAGTCGTCGGCGTCGCTCGTCGGTATCAATATTGTTATTGGCTTAACTGCTTTAGTTTAGTCCCTCGCCTCGCTGCCGACACATATTCTATTTACATCTGTATCTAGCATGATATAGTTGAAGTATGAAGCGTCTGTGACGCGTTGCGGAGAGGTATGGAAACTCAATCATGAGGGTCCGGGTTCGAATCCAGATTACTATTACTACATGTCATGTACCAATACCACCACCAAGGTACCAATGAGTTTTTCTAAATTATGTACGTAATACCGACTGCTCTTAAACGGTGAAGGACCTGCATACGCTGAAGGCGAAATTCTGATGCGTACATGAAGTCTACCAATCGGTAATGGGAACGCGTGGTGGATTAACGCCCATACATGCTCCTTAAGGCTACCTTTAGGCCTACGCCTGTGCCCTGCATATCATCATCATCACCATCTCAGCCGATGGACGTCCACTGTTTGTTTGTTATTCCAGCTAAAGATGTAGAGGATAATTTATGCTTTCAAAAATACTTATTAAAAAAGCTCGTCGCAAAACTTTCTCTATGGGACCAACATCGAAATCGTGATTTAAAAAAACAGCTCGTCCATACAAAACTACAAACCTACTCGAGCCAAATGTCCCATACATTTGGCTCGAGTAGGTTTGTAGTTTTGTATGGACGAGCTGTTTTGTTTTTTTCGCGATTTTGATATTGGTCCCATAGAGAAAGTTGGTCAGTTTCATGATCTGGTCATCCCCTCAAAAAAGTGTCAGCATATAAAGTTGGACCCTGTATACCTATCCTCATACAAATTAACGCGCAATTGATTTACACAATCATCAATGTCATATTAAAATAATCTACTTTATTGTCATACCTATCCATAAAGATTAAAACTGAAAGATTTAATCGCATTATTTACAGTAATATTATTACATTCGTATTCTAGATTTGTAATGGTTTATATTATAGTAATGTCTTCTGTTATCAGAATGTATGATATGATAACATTGATAACCAAGTGCAAAGAAAATGGTAGCCAGAGAATGCGAACCTTTTTATAGCTGTGACCGATTTTACGCACGACAAATAAAAATTCTCCATGACACAAAATTAAATGGTCTCACTGCCTGGCTGGGTTAGGCGTTAAAAAAACAATTCTAAAAAAAAAAAAAAAATCTGCAAAGGGATAATTCTCAAAATGGTTATGGCTCTTTTTCCAATATTTCCCCCTGTGTGCAAGTTACCGGCCAACTCATCAAATCATCTAATAGGGGTCCCTTAATATGCTGACACTTTTTTAAGGAGATAATCAGACCCTCAAACTGAACAACTTTCTCTATGGCACCATCATCGAAATCGCGAAAAAAAAATCAAATCTTCCATACAAAACTGCAAACCTACTGGAGCCAAAAGGACAGCAGATTTTTTTTTTTCGCGATTTCGAAGTTAGTCCCATAGAGAAAGTGGTTTAGTTTGGCGTTCTGATCATCCCCTTAAAAAAGTGTCGGCATATTAAGAAGGACCCCGAAGGAATCGAAACCCGTCGACGCCCACTTCTATCAGTCTTACTTCAACCAATGACTGATTGAATTGGACATGTATTAAAGCGTAACAAGATCAACATTTCATATCTGTACTACGATTATTTAGTTTCATGAGCATGAGTAAAGCGAGCTCGATACTTCAGTATACCATAAATCAAATTATTTAGATTAGCAAGCAGCGGTTGAACAAGATTGTTTTAGTATTTTGCTATTAATATCACTTAATTGCTAAAGTGCGAGGTGTATGTATGTATACCTACTAGAAAAGTTCGGTAGTTTCGTACACCTACCTACTACTACTGCACGATGACATTAGGATATTCGTTTTGAAAAATCGGACGAGACTTGAACCAGCAACCTGCACATCCAAGCTTTAGCAATAGTAGTTTTTAACTTTGATGTACCCTACAATAATATTCTATACAGCAGAGTGTTAGGAAAAGTATCATTAATTTATAATTAATCTTTAAACCACATACTCTATCCATCAAACTGAACAACGTTAACTATGGGAGCAAACCTGCCAGCGCAAAAAAACAGCTGTTCCATACTGAACTACAATGCCTACACGCCTCAAAAATGTATGAAGAAGCTGTTTTTTTTAACTGACGAAAAGAAACAAAAAACGGAGGAGATTTTCAAGTCGACGCGTATATTTTATGTTTATTTTTATTTTTTATGTATGAACACGCATAACTTTTTACAGAGTAGTCCGATTTTTTGTTCTGACAGGTTTGTTTGGCCCCATGGATAGTAAAAGTTGTTCAGTTTGAAAGGCCGAGTATGTGGTTTCAACGTTTAAAGGTTAATGATACTTTTACTTACCCCTTGTTGAGCATTTATTTATGAAATACTTTTGGTACCTGTGTTATTCTTTCGTTTCGTGTGGCTTACACGCTGGTTTGCCACTCCTGTGTTAAGCCTGTGCTAGACATTGTACCTAGATTGATTATTTGTAATTATTTTCCTCAGAAACTTGCTAACAGGTTAATCATTAGATTTTGCTAGGTTATTATTTGTTAATCTTTTCCATGCGCGAATCATAAGGCGTAATAAAATCCTAAAGGTTTGACGTAGGTATTTGAAATTTTAATTTAATTATAAAACCTCAATCGAAAGTACAAAACTTTGAACTCTACAAAATCACAGCAGAAATATAACAAACGAAAGAAAGAAAAACCTCGTTTGGGATCCTAAAGTTGACGACGTCTGCGTTTAGTCTCCTATTTTTGTTATTTCATTTATTCTAACTCGTATAACTATAAAGTCTGAAGCTCAATTCACATTAAGACAGGCGGGTGCGGACGGAGGACGGAGGGTGCAATGTAAAATGATACCTATTTCAATACTGATAGAGTTCACAGAGAAAGCTCCGTGTGGCTCCGTCCTCCGCCCCTCCGTCCTCCTCTCTGTCGACTCTATTGGTATTTAAATAAGTATTATTTTACATTGCACCCTCCGCGCCTGTCCGCGCCCGCACGTTGTAATCGTAATGTGAATAGATCTTTAGTTAAAATTCCTGTGTGTCAAAATTAGTTCAGTCGACTGAACAAGGAATAAACCCAAAAACGCATAAAAAAAGATGGCGTACATTATGATGGCATCTTATTTTGCGCATTTAACGTCACTTTGACAGCACTAAAGTCAGCTGTTGGTTTTCTGTCTCTTTTCTAAATCTTATTTTAGAAAGTGACATGAATAAATTTAGTTAAGTTAAGTCGCGACTTAACTTAATTTATTCCGCCGCTAAATTTATTATTATTATATAAATTTATTCATTTATTTATTTATTTTTGTGCCGCGGCACAGTCCGAATCGAGGCCATTTTCGACCCTACTTAGACTAAGCTCAATAATCCTGGCAAGTTCAAGCTCAAAAGACGTCTCTTCTTTCGTGTCAGAATCAGACAGCGTCCAGTAGTGTAGCTGTATTTAGTTCCTTTCTTGCACAAAAACAAGGAACATTATGTACTCTCTACCACAAAAATGTCGTCTGATCCTCGGCCTCAAACTCTCTAAGTTTTTTTAAACGCTCTGTATTCATAAATAGCGTCCAGGATATTATCAAATAACATGAATATTTGCTGCTGAAAACAATAATCGAGTGTGTTGAAGACTTGAAGGCATGTCAATGTTTTGTGTTTTACATAATCGTGCGATTTGTTTCGGATGTCAAGATATCGCTCGCTTATCTCCTGATTTGTATTCGTGTACAGTCGGCGTCGTTAATGATGTACAATATTGACGAGTCACATGTATTATCTATACATCTTTACCAATGACTTTCTAACTCAATGATATATGATGTACATTGAAGACACCTATTTGAAAAAAAATTTAATAAGTGGGCGTGTTCAGGATACATAATGGAATACTTTAAAATCATTTTTAGAATTTTTGTCTGTTTATTTGTTTGTCTGTTTGTTTGTGCACGCATCACTTTAAAACTACTGAACCGATTTGAATGGGGTTTTCACAAAAACATAGGGCTTTGTTTAGATTAACATTCAGGCTGTAATTCATCGCAATCGGTTGATCCAATCAAAAGCTATAAATATTTAAAGTATGTGGTATGCGCGTACCTGCCGCGGGCGCCGCGCGTCTAGTAGGTAGGTATCTAATGAATGTCAGTCAGTACGTAGAAAGAAATCATCGCTTGAAGGCAAATATCGCTTTGCGTCCATTCGTACACAAACCACCGTAGATTCCGTTTGGAGTGGTTATAAAGTGCCGCACTATCTTACAGGAGTGAATGTTTTGCGATGTGTTCGTGAGATAAGGCATTTGCCCTGCAGTGGGAATGGGATGCTACAGGCTATAACTTTTTTCACTGTAAAGTGACAAGATAATCATCATAATTTCTACCAAAAGAGATCAACAGATGTCAACTACTATAAATTGTATATGCATCTGATCCGTGCAACCTTCACAGGGCCGTCAGTCCACCTTGTAAAGTGCCATCCAACAGTAGGTCTTCAGGTTCTAGGTCGCCATACAGATAAGTAATCGTTCAAGTTCGTCATTATCTAGTATACACATAATATATCAATAAGATTTGGTAACAGTAAATATTTGGTCGCAAAGTTTTGACACATTTAGGACATATTTTTTATTCCGACTACGTGATGCAAAGGAAGGGTAATGTGTTTTTAAATAAAATGTATGTGCTGAATCATTTTAAAGTACACACGGCGACACATCAAATAAACTGGCCGCGCATAGGTCGAGTAACGTATAGCGTCGCACGGCCAGCTTATGTTGGTTTTGTATAGCTTGATGTGTCGCCGTGTGTTCATCTTGAATACCTCCTGAACGAATGTCATTCTGATAAGATAAAATTTATTTTCTAATTGACATGGAACTTTATTTCCTCGCTAATTGTAATCTTATTTGCACCTCAACGTCTTGGATGTTCAGGTTTCTTTGTTGTTGACTGTACTGTGCTATTATCAGTCGCCATTGGCCTTGGTTGCCATGCAGGTTAGGATAAGCGCAACATGGATACTTATCTTTGTAATTTAGCTACCTAAAGTAGAAATAACAGTCTGTTTATTTGTCAGACTGATAACGGTGCTAGTGCCCGATTCGAACTAGTATAAAAACAACCTGGCCAAAAAAACCCGACTGCATAAAAAAACTATTAATTGAAAAGAAAAAAAAACAAGCTCTAATCACTATCAGCTATTAACAACATTAAGCAAATATAATTTGAATGTTATTAGGTAGGTATCGCAAACGGGGACAAAGAAGTATTATAAAACATATCTAGGTACCTTCCGTTAGTTAGTCCCCGTCTGCAATACCTACCTAATAAGTACTAATAACATTGAAATTATATTTTCTTAATGTTGTTTGTTATAGCTGATTAGTGATTATAGAGCTTGTTTTTCTCTTTTCAGTTAAGTTTTTTATGCAGTCGGGCTTTTTGTTTTTCGTAAAAAGTTGCTCATGCGCGCTATCTCTTAGACCTGCCAGGAGAGCGATTTTTGAAACTCATTCTTTGAACTCAGCAGTTGAAAATGTCAAATTACTATGGAGACTATTGGAGACGTGCATCTTTCTACTGCTGATTTGACTTTCAATTTTCAATAATCATACTTCAGGCACAGATCAAATAACCAATTATCTATAGGTACTAGTGCGATTTTTGAAAGTCAAATCAGCAGTAGAAAGATGCATATTTCCCTGATATTTCCATAGTAATATTGACATATTCAACAGCTGAATTCAAAGTATGAGTTTCAAAAATCGCACTCCTGGACTAACTTTTCCAACGGATGGCTGGATGAAAATGAAAATTTGGCGACCCCCTGATTTCCAAATCAGGGGTGCTCAAAAACATCCGACTAAAGAACTTTTACAGGGGAAGCAACAATGAAATCGCAAAAACATGTGCTGTCTCATCTAAAATGGAATCTACGCGACCTAAATGTATGGGAAAGCTGGGCCTCTACCCGCACATTCGATCTCCGCAATTGCGTGAAGGTTTTCGTTCCAATTTCAACTCTATTACATTGAAATGCGGACAATCGGATAGATGCGGAAAGTCCGGGTACGGATCAACTTAATATTTGCGTTGTGATCTAAAAATTACACATTATAATTTCGCTACAGATTTATTAGTATGAACATGAGTCTGCCCGGCGGACCGACGCACGGTGGCCTGAAAATCGAGCTCCATGCTCATAGGAATCGAATGTCAGGAATTAAAAAAATAAAAATTGGAATATCTCTGGCATATATCCCTCTACTTCATATTATAGTATGGGTATAAGTAGATACACGCGTGAGAAAAAAAAAGATCAGTTTTATTTGTATTGGAGATAACACTTAAAGTACATTTTTTGGAACTGAGTGGAACTGAAGGGCTGTTGCTCATGTGAGCTATTGCACCTTACACGGCGATCAAGATAACATACAATTCATACACCGATCGGTGCCGCTTTGAGTGTAATATTTTTTGAAATTTTTAATTTTCTCTATGTGATTTTTCCAATGTCTGTCGTAATTAAATGAATTTGCCGATCGCTTTGAACGTGAAAACACTATTGAAGCAATATAAATTCATAAAATATGGAACAAACACAAGTCATGGATCATGTAATTTGTAATTTTTATACACCATATGTGAATTGATATACACCATATTTATGTATAACATTAGTACCTACTACGGTTCATTACGTCATTTTGCATCTGACAAGGTCATTCATAATCATCATTTCAAAAGACATTACGTGTAACTCGATGTATTTGAAAGAATCACCTTATTATTATTCTCTCCTCAATCCAACCCAACTCTGGTCAATCCTAAACCATTCCTGAAGGAAGGCATCTATGTTGTTTCTATACCTTCTCTCGAATCTATCTCAACCGGCATTCACCTAGTGAAATCCGTTCTGTAACAATCTTTGCCTAATTTCTGATGCAAAAATACGACAAATATTTTCAGCCCAATCATTTGCCCATCAGGTATCAGTTTATCAAACTGCATACAAAAATGTCTTTCCTAACTTTATTCTGTTTCTGAAAAAGAGTAACTAAAATAATTTGCATTACTGCATATACGGGTCAGTGCAAACTTATCTAGCGGAAAAATGCTGCTCGCTGCTCGAGTAGTTTCATTGATAAATTCATAATGAACTCAATGAAAATTGAAATAGAGTTAAAAAGAGCGTGCAAGAAACTACTCGAGCATTTTCCCGCTAGATGTGCGCTGACCCTAATTATAATTACCTACATTAAACATTAAAACGCTTTAAAATTTACCAATTGTGTAAACATTTTTATGTTCAGTATTTAACACCTAACGGCACGAAAGGTTATTTCCATTATGTCGTGCCAATAATATTTTCATGACATGGCTTACTCTGAACCACAGTATAAGAAAGAGTATCCTCTGAACACTAGATTTTAATGGTTAGAAATATCAGAAAATAAATACCCCGTTATGGCAGTTGCATGGATAGAGAAACATGTCAAGTGGTGATATCATGTCGGAAAAGTGGAAACGATTATAAATCTTCATTTCTTTTCCTAGAAACTAGTTCCGCTTCCGCAAATTAAATCGTATGTAGACCCTATTCACCTCTATTTTCTAACCACCATACAAATTTTAAAATTATGTTCAGATAATGAAACTAAACAAGTTTCCGTAAGGAACAAAGCGAGAAAATTTATTGGATTTCCATAGAAAAGTATAATTTTCCCTTTAATATGCGGCATGTCTCTAATGGTATAATTTCAAAATGATACCATTAGTGCTTTAGCTGTTATAAAAAACAATCTGTTTCATGGATCTTATCTATTAACATTTAGGTTGAGTGTAGAATAACTATAATTACTGACTCACTGTGAATTCCCGCCATATCGTGTATTTCCCGCTATGTATGTGTGTATTTTACATTGCGTTTACTGTTTAGTTAGGAACTCAAGTAGTCAAGGTGCCAACTAGTGGACCCCTAAATTGTATTTTGAGTTTATTGTTTCCGTGTCATTGTCTTTGTTCCAAGCCGGCTGTTGCGCCTAGAGAAGTGTCACAGCCACAACCTATGGCATACGCTGTGACTAGGGTTGCCTCTTTGGCGTAGAGGCACAAGATGGGGCACCAATATACGTCTTCGAAGTCACCAGACTTCGAAGACGATTGCTCGTTCGCAAGTTTTGATGTTTTATTCTTGATTAAAAATCTAGTGGGAGCTGCATGCAGCATTTTCCTGCTTTATTAGTATCATCAAAAGACACATCAAACGACATTACCAACATAGCAATAAAAGTGTTCTTCCATCCTGTGGTTGGATGGTTACCTTGTATTGTAAGCTTTTAATTACAGGACCGACATTTGTACCCTTATTATTTTTGTTTTACGTTTTTGGCGTGCAAATAACTCTTATTATTTGTACGCTAAAAACAGTATTAAAGTATATATTTATATTATGTTAAAGTAATCTAACGCAATCCCTTTTTCATTTCCAGATCCTAATCGGCATAACCCTAATGGTATGGGTTGTCCAGAAAGCGAAGAAAGAGTTGACAATCGCTATAATGGCGGCGGAGCTCGGCCGGGAAGGCATGTCGAGCTCAAGCAGTTCCTCGATCAGCTAGCCCACGGCCCGGGCCACGGATGTGGACAGTATATCTGAGGAACGGAGCTAGGGTCAAACCCTCGGGTGTCTTGGACAGACACCCACCGAGGAAACCTACGTCTGATGAGAGCAGACAATGTAACGCTCTTTTGTTATGATCCGTGAATATTGATGCGGGTTACACGCGGTATGTCCTGAACGGCTTGAACGCAGTTGGTCACGTACGGCATATTCGCTCTACAGTTAGTCAAAGTCGCAGTTTGTCATGCAGTTGGAAAAAGGCAAAAGTCTAAATGTGGTACGCACTACATTAAAAATAATTGTATACTTACTAGTCTTTTATACAACGTGTTAATAAATTAGCGCAAAACCTTATACACCCCAACTGATTTATAACAAAAATAATTAGATTGAAACAATAATATCATTATTTTGATAGTTAAAATTTAAAGATATTCGCATTTTAAGTTTTGAGGCAAAAACGATTTGTTATTATTTCAGCAATGAATGAAAGCGTTAACGTACTCATGGATACATTTTAATAATCTTGTTTTGGTAGTAAGTCGGGTGAGTGTGCCTGTGCGGAGGGTTGACGTTGAGTTCAGTAAATTTTAAATTTTAGACACAAATTAATTAATATTTTGAAAAAAAATACCTATGTTGAAACCATGATAATTCGATTCTGCTCTTGATTCTAAACAAATTACTTTCTAGTTTTGCGTTAATTCATTAACACGTATTATTTTTGTTATATTGGAAAAAGTACCTAATTGATCGGTGACCATAACAAATAGGCGTTATATTAATTCTGTTGATGTGTGACCGGGTTACACCCAGTGATATTAAGTTATATGCCGCTTTACCTCCAAGAGGGTTAAGTTGAAGTGACGTCATTGTTTTAAAGTTTACCTAGTAAGGTACCTAAGAATTGTATTTACAAGATGCCTATTAAAATAGGAGCCTACACTATTTTCCTTATAGGTAAAGGAGACTGCCAAAGTCGTGACTTTGCCATAATTCCAAACAGATAAAATACAAACGTGCTTCTTATTCTCTATCATTAAATATGGAACTTTTTTGACATCCACATGAATAGTATTCTCTTTTTTGATATCGTCAGTTTTTGTTTATTTACCACCACTTCATAAATTGTTATGGATGTAAAGAAGATGTGGTCAGGAAATTAATGTGGCAACAAAATCATGTAATTTTTTGAAAAATTGCGAAATGATCTTACCTGTTTCAAGTTAAAAGAGTTATATGTACGCACGGCGACAGATCAACCTACCCATAGTTCGACCTTATGTCCATGAACATAGAGTTCAACTATGGGTAGGTTGATCTGTCGCCGTGTGTACATTGTTTTGTTAATAAATTATCCAATATAAAGTGGCTGCAAATATAAGCCGGAGGTAAAGGTAAATACATGAGGGCATTAGGAACCTGATGCCCTGAAATTTATTAATAATGTATTGATGCCCTTCTTCACATCCAGTCTTCCAAAAAAAAGCGTTTTTGCATGCACCTTTTCCTACACAGTATAGATCCTAGAGGAAATGTTTGATGTCTTTTGCAGTAAAATGTCCCTGTTTTAATACACACCTTGTATTCTTGCGCAGTGCATGTTATGCCACTATAAAATTTAGTTAAATGTTTGCAAATTGTATTGTAAACGTTGTGAAAACGTGAACTATTTGAGTTTAGATACCGACACAGGTGTATGTAAATTTTCCTCGGAACACCTTACTAGATAAACTCGAATTTAAATAGTTTAAAAATATTCATTCTCTCTACGTACTTTGAGGACTGGTTAAAGACGTCACTTGATTAAGAAGGCAAAGCGTGAACTGTTAATTGTTTACTGTCCATAAAAAATTGACTAACTGATTAGTAAAAATTTCTAGTTCCTAGCACTTGAGATAACGTGTTGACAAAATGCATTTTTTTAAATCAATAACTAATTAATTTTATAGTATTTTAAGGCTTTGGTCCAATTTAACCGCTTCCTAAGTTATTAAAAACTATGTGATTGACGACTTTATGTTGTTCTCTTTATAAATCTATCTTCTTCTTTCTATCCTATACTTTTGAAACAGTTCCGTGACTGACAGACGACGCACAGCCTAAACCTCTGAAGATAGAAACATGCAATTTGGAATACATATTCTACAGAGCATGTAGGGGTACACTAAGAAAGTATTTTTCGATAATCAACCCCTAAAGAGGTACAACGGGGTGTTGAAGTATTCTGAAATCTTCTGGTGCACGAATACATTAATAAATAACGAGTGCTTTAATCTGCAGGTCGCATTACACAAAAACCAATGCCTAGGCAGATAAAACATTCTTACAGAGCGTAAACAAGAAAATCATTGAAATCTGGCCTTTGATCTTTAGGTAAAGTTTAAATATTTAATGAGTTTCACAGACGAGACGTCTCTTTAGATATGTTGTTTTTTTGTTATTTGAAATATATGTAAGAAGCAATTAAATGGTTGCACTAATAACTATAAATTGCAAATTGCTATTTTTAAAACATTCAAGTTGTGTATGTGTAGATATCAACATAGTTTTTTTACAATTGATAATCTACACTAATATTATAAAGAGGAAAGATTTGTACCTATTTTTGTATGTTTGTAATGAATAGGCTCAAAAAGTACTGGGCCGATTTAAAAAATTCTTTCACCATTAGAAAGCTGCATTCACCCTGAGTAACATAGGCTATATTTATTGCTAGAAAAGATTAAACGTCCACCCGTGCGAAGCCGGGACGGGCCGCTAGTATTTTATAATTTGGTCATTTGGTACACAATACAGGGTGTCAACTTAAATGCGTTACATACAACATACATTGGCGTACCAACAAGTCAGTGGTTTGGTTACATATGGGGGTAACGCTTTTAAGTTTACACACTATATTATAGACCAATCTAAACTATTATAAAACTGTAACAGAAGTGTGTCTGTACATTGAAGATATTTACAAAAAAAAATTATGACATGGTTTTTACCTGTCCCTGATTCCAAATCACCAATTTTTGGATTTTTTGTCTGTCTGTCTGTTTGTTTGTTTATTTGTTTGGGTGTTTGTTTGTTCGAGTATCACGCAAAAACTACTGAACCGATTTAGATGAAACTTTTTTTTGTTTGATAGCTTATCATCTGACTTAAAATCTGGTTTATAATTTATGCGGACGAAGTCGCGGGTAAAAGCTCGTAAATAATAAAATGCGTGGATGTTCAGAAGTTTCAGAATGTTTCTGACTACCCCCTCAGGGAATATAGTCGTGAGCATATGCTATGCTATGCTAATTACTGAAATAATTTGCTAGAAGTGAACCTTGCTATAATTGTAGGTACTCTTAAAAGGTCGATAGTTATAACAAAGTTTTTGGCAACACCGAAAAGGAACACGGTCTTGAGTTTATGTACATTGAACCCATTTTATAATTCCACCGAAAACTTTTAACCTAAACCTTTGTACTGCTTCTAGACTGGTAATATTTTCAGATTTATGCATTGGACCTGTTCCAAGTCCAGAACAAAGTGAGTTTTTAAAATGGCCCATTATTTTAATAAAAATGGTAGTGACTGTTTTATTAATTAATCAATACAGTCGTACACAGAAGTGCAATAAAAAAATGAGAATGAAAGACTCATATAAAAACTCTTGTTTCTTTACGAATATACACAAAATTATGATCGTATTCCCTTTCAGTGCGGTCAGAAACCTTGGTACAACTAGCAACTAAATAAGCATGCAGTTACAGCAATGTTCACTATTAGGTTATTCAGAGTTTCAGGATAGAAGAATGTGTCAAGATGTCATAGGTGGTTTTCATTCACAAAAACACTGCAAAGAAACCCTCGCCCCATTTACTTCCTTTACCTACTTACATCAGACAATTTTATTGGGTATTTGACTACATAGATACTATATTTTATTTTTATCTTCTCAGTAAAAAAAGGGTTAGAAAATAACGCTAAACTCCAATTTTCGTTGAGTTTATAGCTTGAATTCTATTTTTAATAACTAGATGAACTTTAAAAAGTGAAAAAATGTTGATGACGTCACAACTCATTTTTTAGTACAAATCTTCATACAAAGCGCACGTTTTGACGTCAAGAGTAGCTGATTTGCCTAGTTGTCGAGTAGCCTATTCAGAGAGTACATCTTTTTGAGCCTGACATACGACACCCACGCCCACGGCTGGTCTTATCTAAGCCAAAAACTAGCACGACATAAATGATTTTTTTATCAGTGCGAATTTGTCACACACGTTATCGCAGTAGATAATCGCTAGATAAGCTATCTAATGTCTAAATTAAATAATAACAAGGTCGACATAGTCCGTGAATTGCGAATTATGGAACCAAATAGTCTAAAACTGTTTGCACTAAATGTAACCTTATTTAAACAGTGATACAATTTACTTTTAAGTGACTTTAAATCTATAAGGATATTTATTGTGTAGTTGACAGATAAAACGTGTAAATTGTACATAACGATTGTAGTTTTTTCATGATATAAATCGTAGATAATTTATTTTTCAAAAAGTTTTCCTAATATTTCCGGGTATGATATTTTGTGTACTAAGATGTTAGTATTAAAAATGTTGCCAAAATTTTGACAGTCTCTGTCGGAATTGTTCACGAAAGCAAATAATTGAGCGTCAAAGAAATAAGGGACCTTACGGCATTATTTACGACATTATTGTTTTCGCGACTATACATACAGGGTAATTATTATATCACTGCGGATAACTTCAGCATGTATTCTACTGATCAAACTGAACAACTTTCACAATGGAGCCACCTTCGAAATCGTGAAAAAAAAATCTGCTGTCTAATACAAAACCGCAGTACCTATTCGACTCAAATGTATAGGCCAGCAGATTTTTTCGGTTTCGAAGGTGGCTCTATAGTGAAAGTTGTTCAGTTTGATGAGTAGAATACATGCTGAAGTTATCCGCAGTGATATAAAAATTACCCTGTATTAATATGATACCGGAGTGTTGTTTTTTTAATATCACACACAAATAATTCTTAAACCGAAATAGCTAATCTATGGAATTTACTGAAGCGCCAAAAAGTCGCGCCATCCAGCCTAAATATCCCTTCTAATTCGATATAGCCATATTAAACAGTTTCATTATAACGTTTAATTTAAACAAAACAATACAAATTATAATAGTTCTTATTCTTTATTGTAATTTAACATTAATAGTTTAATACTGTATACAAAATTGTCGAAATCTGTGTTCAGTTTTGACCGAGACTGTACAGCATTCTTTTGATGCCAATGCATGTGTGTGTTAAATTATTATTAATTAAAAAAGTATTTGGCATTTATTCTTATGAATTCGAGACTAAATCACCGTCTTTTAATAATAAGTAATAAACGAGTATTATAATTAAATGTGTGTAAATTGTCTAGGTAGCATCCATTATGTTTCTCCAATCTGAAATGTACTCTATTGTATAACTGATAAGTGTTAATATGGTGTTTGAGTGTTACTAAAGTATGTCACAAGGTAGATTTTTATATTTTTATGTATTTTAATAGAGTCTGGAGTGCGATTTTTGAAACTCATTCGTTGAACTCAGCAGTTGTAAATGTCAAAATTACTATTGAGACGTGCATCTTTCTACTGCTGATTTGACATTCAAAAAACATACTCCAGGGGTGCGATTTTTGAAAGTCAAATCAGCAGTAGAAAGATGCGTATCTCCATACATTTTCAACTGCTGAGTTCAACGTATGAGATTCAAAAATCGCACTCCAGGTCGTCGAAAGTTGGTCCCCGAAAATTATGGAAAATAGATATCACTTTCCCGAAGAAAACAACAGAACAGTAGGTACCTACTACAAAGAACAGAAAGGTCTATTTAAAGGGGCTGTTGAAAATTATAAATAGGACAATGCGTCAATTGGCACTTTTCAACTGGTACTACTAATAATTTCACAAATCAACAATATAATAACAATAATTAAAAATAAAGTTTAATTTGCGGCAGCAAACAATACAGGTTGTTTGAGTGTCACTGCTTTTGTCGTAACTCCAAGAAAACTAAAATTTTTGCACCATAGGTAGTGTTCGAAAAAAATGTCAAAACATTTAGCTATTATGTACTACGTGTACGCACGGCGACACATCAACCTATAAAAAACCAACATAACCGGGCCGCGCGACGTTATATCTACGTTACTCGACCTACGCGCGGCCAGTTTATGTTGGTTTTGTATACCTTGATGTGTCGCCCGCCGTGTGTACGTACCAGAGAATACATATTTTATCAATTTATTGTCGATTGGCAATTCATTTTTTCTTACAATCTAAAACCCGCGCAGCGCTGATTTTCAGCCCCTCCCTTCTTGAGTTCTTGAGTAGGAGAAGAGGAAATTAGGGCAGACGAATTATACAGGGATGCGATTTTTGAATCTCATTCGGTGAGTTCAGCAGTTGAAAATGTCCAAATTACTATGGAGATACGCATCTTTCTACTGCTGAATGAGATTCAAAAATCGCACTCCAGATGCTCATTGCTCAAACCATCTAAAGCAAAAATTACGCCGTCCCATTCAAGTGCGGTAGTGTCGCCCGCCGCACCTTAGTCAGTCACTCACGGTTTTTCTAATACCCGCACGCGCTCCTATGCGCGCTTTGGCGCATGACGTTTGATTGTCATGTCTTCATCTCTAGTACCTACTACCCGTTCACGACCAGTTGGCCGTCGATGACCGTTACAAAATTTCCTCACAGGCACATTAATTGGTCCCGTCGACAAAAAATAATATAAAAGGCAAATAAAAATTTAAAATTAAAAGCGATATTAGTGACCGGGACGGATGTGCCGTACGTGGTTGCGTTGCTAAAGGTTATAAAATTGCGTTTATTAGGGTCTCTTAGGGGTGCGGTGCGGGGAAGCGGGAAGGGAGGTAGCGGCCAACTCGAAGTGAATGACTAGTACGTAGTACGTTATAGCTCAATGTTCCAACAAATTCTATACGTATAAACTTGTGAGATTTTATGCTTGTGAGATAAAGATCTCAAATTACTTACTTTTGAAACTTGTTATAAAAATTTCCGTTTTTGTTTTATTTCCTGTTACTTATTATTCAAAAGTGTTCTTCCTTTAAAAATCCTAAGGCTGATTTTTCATATTGGATTTTTCAAAAGTTGTTTTCTACTAAAATTGTTTGAAAATTAATGTTGTTTTAAAAAGTTTAAACAAATTAACACAATACCTACCTGTGAGAGGTAATGCGTATCTTAAATACAATCATTCTTTTGTTATGTTTATATTTGCATGCTTTTGTTGATGGCTGAATCAGGAAATCATTTTTAATTGATACGAAAATCCTACAATATTGTACGGTGTACCCTGTTCAAAAGCAAATAAATGATTACCTACTGATTTACTGAAAACCGTTTCTTCAAAATCGATAAATATGAACATTTGGAATGTTTTTTTTTTAAATGTGTCATAATTAAGATTGGCCGCGATGGATGTCGAAATATGTAAGAAAAGCCGAAAAGAAAATTGTGAAATTCAAAATGTTGAATATCTGTTATTGATAATGTCCAATAATGTTGACATTGACACGTATAATATAAAACTTGGTATTTATGCAAAGCAATTGTTGATGTGTAATTATGTGATGATCGACAATTAGGCATGAAACTATAAGGACAACTCTCTATGGTTCTAAAATTGTACCTGGATGTGTTTACACCTGCTGAAATTATGGCGTAATTTTGATGGTTTGTCGTGGGTGATGAGGGATTTTCCGAAAGATAATTAAAAAGTAAAATTAGTTCCAAATGACACGTAAATGGCGTTGATGAAGGATGGGAAAGTAACGTTGCTATTAATGAAATAACTACAAAATTAAATATTAAAAAATTATTTTTTCGCTATATAAGGGAAAACATAAAAATATACTTCGTCCACGGATGCCACAGACTAAATGACATGCATTTTTAATCTTTTTACCGTAAAGAAGTTTGGCGAAAGGCCATATAATGTGAGACCCAGACATATAGGTCCCATACATGAATGAAATTTAGTAATACGTGTAGCGTGAAACAAAACTAACAAAAAAGGAAATTGGTTGTAATCTGTAGAAGTTGGGGGAAAGGTAAGGTACTCCTTATGATACCTTTTGTATCAAGTGTGTGAAACTCATAATCTTTCTTATTAGATAGCCCACTCAATCTTCTACGTATTTATTGTGTTTGTTTTAATGAAAATTCACGATAACCGTACAATATTATGATTATGGAATCAAACGAAACCACACGCACTTTCAGTTCAATAAAGCCAAATACGTTCCGTAACGTCCAAAATCTACCTCAGTGAAAATATTAGATGAAAATAGCTGTCGTGGTTGCATTTTGCTACTGCTTTTTGGATGATTTGTCTATTTTACTAGTAATTTCTACCCTTCTTTTGAACCCGGACTTCTAGAGATGAGGAAGTTTTTTTAAAAAATGCCTTTAATTTTTTCTGTTTATAATAATTATGACCGCCGTCCTGAAGGGCTTTTAGTTTTCTTAAAAATGGCTGGGTCCAAATTCGCCAAAATTCTTTCCGTCTTCGTCTCCAAGTCATGTCAACTCCGATAGATATCGCGGCATGTTGAAACACTTTTTTTAGCTGTCAGAAAACTACCCATTGAAATTAACTTTCGTCGCCTCCCAACAAAAATCTGGTTGGAAGCGGCAGAAGCAACTGATCTGCCTAACTGAGGCAACTGAGGTACGCCATAATGTAGGTACCATTTCATATGGATTGACACATAAATTCGACCTATAAGAGACTTAATACTTACAAGGCAACATCAACGCTGAAATTGTGTTAAACTTTCAGTGGAGATTTTAATCGAATATAATATTTTCAAGTATCTAACTAGCATCTGCTTGTACGTTTTTAGCACTGTCTATACTCTATAGTGTAAGCATGTTATAATATATTGTATCTAATTAATATTATTGTATCACATTTGGAGCTATAGTTGGTGTCGGGAGATGTGAAGCTCAAGGGAATTAGCGATTAATGTAATTAAAGCTCGACCAGAAAAATAAAAACCTCTCCAAGTAGAAGAAAATCATTGGAACAAATTTTTGTACTTGGAACACTTAAATTAAAGGTTATAGTCGGTTGCAGCAAAAAATTCAAAATTCAAAATTTTTTATTCAAAATAATATCACATAGATAGCTTTTTGACTCTACCACCGCGTCGGAAGGTGTTCCGTTGAGAGAAGATGCGGCCAGAAACTCTACAACACACATCTTTTAAACAAAACAAAATGTACAAAGTACAATTAAAATACAATATTGCATTACATAGTGTACAATTGTCAAGACCAGACATTTTGGTCATTCAAATAATCATCGAGTTTAGTAACCTTTTTTACAGAGGACTTGTTGAACATGGGACTTAAACTTTTTGTTTGCAGCGGCAGCGCCCCCAAACCATATATTTTTTTTATAATTCTGGCAAATTCTGGTCAGGCTTTACACTCTATTATCGATAATTTATCGTAGTACAGGGCCCGCGCCCGGTTACTGGCATGACCTGGGACGTAGCCTGGACCCCATTTAATAAATACGACGATTTTAATTTGACAATGACAATTCGGGGTACATTGCTGGTTACTTATTTTATGTATGACGCTTAATCATGCAGTAGGTAACATGTGTCGTAAAATTCCCAGCAATGTAACGAAACCTGAAATGTTACCTGAATAACGATAACTGAGTGTGGTTACGTTTATCGCTAATTCCCCTACTCAAGAATATATCGTGTTAAAAATTTGTATTTCATAATTCATAATACTCGCTATGAGTGCGTACACAATTATTTGCATGTGTCAGTGCATCTCCTGGATTGTCGGTAGATTCTAATCCCAAAAATAGATATTTGTGTAAAAATAGCCCAGGGACTATTTGTACCCAAGTCATGAATGTCATATATGACATTGTTTATAATTGCCCAAGTGCTAAGCGCCTTTACGCATATCAGTGGCGCCCTCGCCACAAAATTTAAGATTACTCAATCAAGAAAACCTAAAATAAAAAAGTGGCCCCGATTCGGACTGTACCACGACTTAACGATAATTGCGCAAAATAAGATGCCATCATAATGTACGCCATCTTATTTAAAGCATTTTTGGGCGCTAAAGTCAGGTGTTGGTTTTCTGTCTCTTTTCTTAATCTTATTTAAGAAAGTGACAGGAATAAATTTAGTTTAGTTAAGTCGTGTCACAGTCCGAATCGAGGCCATTGTCTACCTAAGCCTAAAAGCTATTTTTAACCCCCGACGCAAAAAGGTGTTATAAGTTTGACGCCTATGACGCGGTCTGTCTGTCTGTCGGTCTGTCTGTCTATAGCATCGTAGCTCCTAAACGGGTGGACCAATTTCGATGCGGTTTTTTTTAATAGAAAGCTAATTTTTGCGAGAGTGTTGAATGTTTCCTTGAAAAGAAAGTTAGTTGAGAAACTTTTTATTTTAGGTTTTCTTGGTTTCTCAATCTAAAATTTCGTGGTAAGGGTGCCACTGAGCCGAGCGGCGTAAACGCTCTTTGGTTCTGAAAATAGTACTAAACAGCTTTTATATCGCCGCGTTCTATGGAATAGACTAGACACTTCTCACAAAGTTAATCTTGGTTCGTCCAATTATTGTTTGAAATCCTTTTTATTCAAAAATGCAATGATGACAAAATTCCCAGTCAATCAATCCCCTGGCTTGTTCGACTATTTGGGGCCAGCCCTCCTGGAGTGCAATTTCAACAACCTGGAGTGCGATTTTTGAATCTCATCGTTGAACTCAGCAGTTGAAAATGTATGGAGATACGCATCTTTCTACTGTTGATTTAACTTTCAAAAATCGCACTCCTGGAGTATGATTTTTAAATGTCAAATCAGCAGTAGAAAGATGCGTCCCGCAAATACATTCCCAGAGGCTGCAGCTCGTCATACATTCCAGGGCTTTCACCAGTATCCATCGAGCTCCTTGAGCAGTACGAGGATTTGTACAATAGCGACCCCTTTTCCGAGGACACTATTGAAATTGGAGAATTACTCCTTCAGGAGATAAGCGAAAGTCGGCGTGATAGGTGGATAGATACTGTCACCAACATCGATATGACACATAATAGCAAAAAAGCCTGGACCACAATTCGAAAGCTCACGAGTGAAGCACCGCCCGCTATGCCACCGAGTCAAGTGACAGCCAATCAAGTGGCTCATCAACTCCTACTGAATGGCAAGCCTCCATGCCGACTCAGGAAGATTCCAAAAGCTGACTACCTGGGGACCCCATGCGAAGATGTAAGCAAGCCTTTCCAGTCAACGGACATAGTAAAATCCATTGAGCAGCTTAAATGTGGCAAGGCCTCGGGAGTCGACGACGTTTCGGTAGAACAAATCAAACACCTGGGACCGGTTGCTGTGTCCTGGTTGCTGGAACTTTATAATAACTGTTTGGCTTCTGCAAGGATTCCTCGCCTTTGGAGGAAGTCCAAAGTCATTGCGATCCCGAAACCAGGGAAACCAGGAGACGACCCCAAAAACTTCCGGCCTATTTCTCTTTTATGTCACACATACAAACTCTTTGAAAGACTTCTTTTATTTCGTCTAGCCGGTCTCGTCGACCCTAAACTGATTGCGGAGCAGGCTGGGTTCAGACCAGGTAAATCGTGCTGTAGCCAAACCCTGAAGCTAACGCAACATATCGAAGATGGGTTCGAGACCGGGAAGGTGACGGGCTCTGTTTTTGTGGATCTTTCGGCAGCCTACGACACAGTGAATCATAGGCGACTATTGTGGAAGGTCGAAAACATGACTGGTGATCGCAAATTTGTTCGAGTTCTCAGAGAGATGCTCCACAATCGTCGGTTTCAGGTTCACCTCCACTCGAAAAAAAGTCGATGGCGCTCTCAGAAGAACGGTCTACCCCAGGGCAGCGTCTTGGCCCCAGTACTTTTTAACATCTACACTAACGATCAACCGACAAGCCCAAATACGTCACGTTTCCTGTACGCTGATGATCTAGCTCTGACATGCCAGGACACATCCTTTGAGGAAATTGAGGCAAACCTTAGTACGGCACTTGAACTACTTAGTGCCTACTATGACAGCAATGCCTTAAAACCTAACCCAACCAAAACTCAATCATGCGTATTCCATCTTCGCAACAAACAAGCTGATCGCAAACTTACCATCTCGTGGCGAGGGGTGCCGATTACTCACAGCTCCTACCCCAAATACCTCGGCATTACTTTGGACAGAACGCTGACGTTCAAGAAAAACTGCGAGAGCCTCAAGCAGAAGGTGTTTGCTCGCAACAACCTCTTGCGAAAACTGACTACCACAAAATGGGGAGCTTCGCCTCAAGTTCTGCGAACTACTGGATTGGCTCTCTGCTTCTCCGCGGGCGAATACGCATGCCCGGTATGGAATCGCTCCGCCCACACAAAGCTCGTGGATACAGCATTAAACGAAACCTGCCGGATCATTACAGGCTGCCTCAAGCCGACTCCGGTACAAATGCTGTATCCACTGGCTGGGATTGCGCCACCAGAAGTCCGCAGGGCCGTCGCGAGCTCAATTGAAAGAGCAAAACTCGAGGCTGATCCATGGCATCCTATGTTCCAATACCCCACAGTACCCCAGAGGCTCAAGAGCCGCAAAAACTTTCTGAAGTGTGTCGACCCTATACAGGGTATTGGTGAGGGTCCTCGAGCTAGATGTGACCTCTGGCGAGAAAAGAGTACGCTACCTGACCCGTTTGTCCCCCCCTCGGAAAGCCTTCCCCCAGGACATGAACTACCCAGGCCGATTCGGAGGTCTTTAAATAGGCTCCGAACTCAAGTCGGCCGGAGTAAGGAGAACCTGTCCAAATGGGGGTTTATCGATGGATCAGACCTAAGGTGTGAATGTGGTGTTGCCCCTCAGACTATGGCCCACCTCATATCTTGCCCTTCCTGCCCGCAAACTTGCACGCGAATGAAGCTTGTGGACGCTGCCGGTGCTGCTATCCGTGTGGCAAAATACTGGGCTGGAAAAATATAAAACGACATGCCATCGACTCGATAGAAGAAGAAGTAGAAAGATGCACGTCTCCCTAGTAATATTGAAATTTCCAACTGCTGAGTTCAAAGAATGAGTTTCAAAAATCCCACTCCTGATAACAAAATTCCCAGTATAACAAGTTTTTTGTTTTGCGCTTTACATGAAAGCCTAAAACAGTAACAACGATTTGTGCCATAATTAAAATATTAATATATTTTTTGTATTTAAGTTCACATCATTATCTCTTCTGCGAAAAGTACCTATGATTATATTTTTTGTTCTTCCTTTCTATCGCACATCTAATCTAAACTATTATAAAACTGTAACAGAAATGTTTTGTTCTGTACATTGAAGATATTTACAAAAAAAAATTACGACATAGTTTTTACCTGTCCCTGATTCCAAATCACAAATTTTTGAATTTTTTGTCCATCTGTTTGTTTGTTTGTTTGTTCGAGTATCACGCAAAAACTACTAAACCGATTTTGATGAAACTTTTTTTGTTTTTAGCTTATCATCTGACTTAAAATCTGGTATATAATTTATGCGGACGAAGTCGTGGGTAAAAGCTCGTTAAAAATAAAAGTGATAAAACAGTAGGTATGTTCGTAATTCATAATTTACTTGATTATAAATAAAGACAGCGATTTTTTTTCGAACTATTCAAAATAATGTTATGTCTTTTTTGTTGCAAGTTAAGGCCCGTTCTCCACCAAAGCGAAGCGGACGGAGTGAAGATGTGTCAAATCAATCGATTCTCATAAAAATTTAAGATGTTTTATTGGTTTATTGACACATCTCCGCTTCGCTCCACTTTGGTTAGATTCCGGGCCTAAAGGTATGTGCCAAATTATTACTTACCATTGTATGCTGCATTATAGTATAAATTCCATTGTAACCACTGACATTTTTGTGACTTTCAGGACCATATTCCATCCTTTGTAATAAATAAATGTACTTACTTACCTATTTTTGAATATTTAAAAATAATTATTCCACCAATTAGCACAATTTTCGATATTACTAATACATACAAGTGTGGAGATTTGGGCACATTTGAAAGTCAGTATTAGGCTACTGTGAAATCGTTATCCAAATTATGTATAAACTTAGATAAAACTACAATAAGGAAGATGCGACATTTTATAACGCGCCAGAGAAAAATGATATGCATGCTGAATGAACTAAATGCACATGTATAGGTGTAAAGATTGCTCATGTAAATAATGGGATCGGCTGAAATCAAGAAAATTATAACTAAAATATTAATTATAAATTTAACGCTTTCCAAAGCGTGATGGTGGGCAGGATAACTAGTTTTCAGTTTCACTGTTCCAATTGATTCCTTTCTCGTATACTAGCGACCCGCCCCGCCTTCGCACGGGTGCAATGCTGATATAAACCTTCCTCTTGAATCACTCTATCTATTTTAAAAAAACGCATCAAAATCCGTTGCGTAATTTTAAAGATCTAAGCATACATCATAGATTTATATATTACTAGCGTAAGGATAGGCCCGTCAGAATATTTTACAAAAACCTTCTTCATAGAAACAAAAATTTGCGCTTTCTGTCATAACTCGTATACGAACTATATCGTGTCATATATTTGTAGTGCTCTAAAACTGACATTTTTCCTTGCATTTTAGAGCCAACGAACTGGGGACAAAAGTCAAGCTCATAGGCCATGTCCTTACGCTAGTAATGTATATGTCTTTGGCATACATAGGGACAGACAGCCAGCGGGAAGCGACTTTGTTTTATACATGTAGTAATAGGTAAATAAATTTCGCATTTTCCTTTTTAGGTTTTATCTATAGTTTTACATCTATATTGTATGCTAAAGAACCAGTTAAACCTTAAAATCATTTACCTATATCTATTCTAAAATCTAAAATAAAGGTGTGATGCTTATACCTATTATGCTCAGAATATTTGACTAACTAATCTATTTTTATATTTAAGAAAACTTAAAAATTATAATACAAAGAGATTGCATTTATTGTTAACGAATTTATTTTGTGTTAATTTTTATATATTAATTCACTGTTATTATTTTAACACCTGTTTTAGTGAACACCTTTGTCAATAATGGTCACACTCACACAATGGTTCACAAGAGTGAGGTGACACAGTAAAATGAGCCTTATTAATAGATGTAATAAAGAGTTTCTCTATTTAATTTCGTTTTATTCAATCAGTTAAACAGAAGTGACGTGGCGCGGACATTTCGCGGGCGGGGTGCGGCAATATAAACCTTATAGTACGTAGCATAGAGTCGTTTGGAGAATTACGCCCGCGCCTCCAGGCGACGTCGCCCGGTGGCGGGGGCGCGATTTTTTTTTACGTCAAAAAACGACGCTATGCTACGTAATATAAGGTTTATATTGGTGTTACTTTGACTACCCGCCACCGCCACGCGTCTCTTCTGTATAAACCCTACCTTCGGGTGCGTTTCCACTGACGCAGAGCGGAGCGGGACTGTAGGTAAAATCAACCAATCCTATTGCTCTGATCCGTTTCAGTCGAAACGCATCCTTAAGGGTCAGCGCACATCTGTCGAAAAACTGCTCAAGCATTTTCCAGTGCCCGATTGAAATAGTTGTAAACGTCGAGTTATAATTTTACCGGGCGGACGCAGCGTTTGCTGGCGCACGCTATTTACAACTCTATTTTAATTGGATAAGGACGAAATTTCATTGAGCACTGGGAAATGCTCGAACAGTTCACCGCTAGATGTGCGCTGACCCTTACTCCGGCCTGTCATCATCATCATCGGTCCACCTTGTAGCCTGTAACTGATGGAAATAAAAGGTGTCCGTATAGTTAGCAGCCTCACCAGCTCATTCGAAGGTTTTGACTAAGCCACGATTTAGTGCCCAATTAGTGCAATTTGGTGCCCAAAGCACAGATTTGGTGCTCATGTAGTTTAAAAGATATTTGGGTACCTTACTGAGGCTGCTAGATAGACGTCAAGCTAGCAGTCGCACTTTGAAATACTGTTTGTATCGATGTGATTTATATGTCACGATTTAGTGCTCATTTAGTGATTCCTATATCCAAAATTTCATGAATATTGATCCAATACAAGCCGAGATATGATAGTACATTGTTGAGGCTGCTAACTAGACGTTTCTTCCAACGATGATTCCAATGAAACGGATGCACATTTGAAACAGATAAATACATAGCGATTTAGTGCTCGATTTGGTGACTCTTATGATATTTATGAAAAGTAGAATTTTCTTTCCTATTTCCCAAAAAAATTACGTAAACTTCTACATACTAATCGTAATTTAGGTCTGACGAAACCGTTGATCAAATTTAGACTTTATTCAACTGTGATAGGGTTTAAAATTGTTTTTAATTTTATGGTTAGTACTGCCAAGCAAAAAAGTTAAATGACATTAAATTTTTATAACTGTGACAATACTCACTCTCTTATGTATGTATTGAGTGACTCAATTTGAGTCCAGGAGTGCGATTTTTGAATCTCATTCGCTGAGTTTAGCAGTTGAAAATGTCAAAATTACTGTGGAGATATGCAATAAAAGTATTAAGTAGAGTTCGTAGACATTCATGCATGACATTGACTTCGTCCTACAATAATAGACATCTTATTATCAATAGGTATAGTAGAGGTCATTGTACCACCTTTTATACAAATGGGGAAAAATTTACAAGAGGTACGATAAGCATGTGCGATATCTACTGTGTGAGTGCGAATGAGACATGAATACGCCGCCATTGCCAAAATTTTTCGCCACGCTTCCTACCCAGCGGGGGTGAGGTTAAAAGACATCATTCATCAATGTATGGGCCGTCAGGCCAATTTGTGATATGCATGCATATGCATGTGATAGCTTTTATATACGCATTTTAATATAGAAGTCGTTTCGTGTTACAAAATATTTAAAGTAATATGATGACAGCTCGAAGTAATTACAAATAGCGCAGTTAGCAATATAAAAAAGCGATCTTTACTGTAGTAAAACTTCTTGGTTAATGATAGCGTCATCAAGGAGGTAATCCTCAAGGAGGTGAAACTACACATTACTTCCTTTATGGATAGCGCACTCTGAATTTTGCTCTGAAATGGCTCTGAATCAAAGAGTACTTTCTCTGAATTATCCACAGACTATTATATGGAATTATCCAGTGGAATTATCTGATGTTTTTGTTCGATTCGGCTGCGCTTTAGTTTTTCTGTGTTTTTCTGCTTTATACCTACTTATTAATGAAAGTGTGATACAGTCGTAGGAAGATAGCATTTGTGTTATTATTGTAGCAGTGTTAGTGGTAAAAGGACTGTGGGGTGTTGTGCATACTGAAGGTAGTCTGGTACATGGGTTGGGCACGATACCAGACAAATATTGAGCCTCTTATATCTGGATGATAAATAATTGTTAAAGAAGATGTGGAAAATGAATAATAATTATGTTTTTAATCAAATACTGTTTTATTTCACCATTTACCTATACTAAAGGCTCCCCCACACAGTTGCGATTTTATCGAGCAATAATATCCCGGCGACTTTGTGACCGCGTCGCATGTCCTACTCCTACCACACAGGTGCGATTTTGCGATTAGCGTCACGCGTCCGCCCCACCAATGAGAATGATTAAGTATAGTCTGAGATAGACATACCTACTTTTGGTAACTGTCGCTAGAAAGGCTTTCCTAAAAAGAAAGAGTTCCCTCATATGGAGACATTCCTGGCTTTAGAACCAGATCTTGGTTTAAATATTAGTTTTGCTATTAAACCCAATCGTGTTCAAAAAATTAGAAGCCAATGCTGTACTGAAAATAAAAATTGTAAAATCGCAGCGATATTATCGCTCGATGAAATCGAACCTGTGTGAGGGGCCTTAATAGAGAATTAGAGAAATAAAACCTAGAAAAAAATTATGTCAATGTCAAGTGGTCAATGTCAAAATATGTCAATCAATTTATAGTCAAGGCCTTCTTTTTTCAAAAAGTTTGTGACTACTTGTTCTGTGTTTTTTTCGCCATTTTTTCATATTTCGTAACTAAAATATCCAAATTCAATTGAAGATATCTCGTTTGTACCATAAAATATAACGTTGAAATAATTAGTTTTAGTAATATGAGTATGCGAACTATTATTCCCATATTTTTATAACGCTGTAGAAAAAGTTGGTAGTACAAAAATGGCCCGAGTTGGTGGTTGTCTTTTGGTGGGAGGAAGGGAGTGTCCGTATTGTATGTAGTAAACACGGCGACACATCAAGTATAAGCTGACCGCGTGACGTTATACGTAACTCGACCTACGCGAGGCCAGCTATTTTGGTTTATAGGGTGCCGTACCCAAAGGGTGAAAACGGGACCCTATTACTAAGCCTACGTTGTCCGTCCGTCCGTCCGTCCGTCTGTCTGTCCGTCCGTCCGTCCGTCTGTCCTACCTATTTAGGGCTGTAACTTTTGAACCGTTATATCTAGATAGTTCAAATTTTCTCAGATTATTCGTTATTACGGCGGATTTGTTAACAAATAATAAAAATGTCAAAAAGTTTAAATTTAAGGGGGGTTCTCAACAAGAAACTAGTTTTTATCAACGTTTCTTCTTCACGCTCTATCGTAAAAACGGTAATACATACAAGCGTCAAACTTAGTGTGATTATAGAGCAAACTCTACAGAATAACAACAAATACTAAAAACCGGCCAAGTGTGAGTCGGTCTCGCGCTAAAGGTCCCGGTCAAAAAAGTTTTTTTTTCTAAGTTGTTCTGTACTACACCAAGTAGTACGGAACCCTCGGTGCGCGAGTAGCCCGACTCGCACTTGACCGGTTTTTATTTATAGCTTGATGTGGTACTACCCGTTCACGTCCAGTTGGCCGTCGATGACCGTTACAAAATGTCCTCACAGGCACATTAACTCCCTTAACATTAGGTCCCGTCGACAAAAAATAATATAACAAGCAAATAAAAATTTAAAATTAAAAGCGATATTAGTGACCGAGACGGACGTACCGTACGTGATTGCGTTGCTAAAGGTTATAAAATTGCGATTAAAATGGTCTCTTAGGGGTGGAAGGGCGGGGAAGCGGGAAGGGAGGTAACGGGCCAACTCGTGCTACGGTCCAAAATGCGCAAATATGCGCTATCGGTAGAGATAGCATGCACACAATCGGTTCATAATGCGCGAATATGCGGATACGTTTGCTATCTGACGTCATCAGTGACGTCATAACTTGCGCTTACGGCGCACACGAAATTTAGGTAGTGCAGCGTATGCATGTCAAATTGACAGCTGTTTCAAATTGTTTAGCAGTGTATTCGTACTTGACCTGTAAAGCGTGTGCATAGCGTTTGCACTATTGGCATAATTCGAACCGTAGCAAGAGAGGTCATGCACATTGTTACTAGTCATTTGCTTCGAGTTGGCCGCTCCCTCCCTTCCCGCTTCACCGTACCGCACCCCTAAGAGACCTTATGAAACGCAATTTTATAACCTTTAGCAACGCAACCACGTACGGCACGTCCGTCCCGATCACTAATATCGCTTTTAATTTTAAATTCTTATTTGCTTGTTATATTATTTTTTGTCGACGGGACCAGTTAATGTGCCTGTGACGAAATTTTATAACGGTCATCGACGGCCAACTCCAAACAAACGGGTAGTATTTTAAACTGATAGTATAATCCCCGCAAGTTGATATTGCGATGGAACCTTGTCACAATAACCGCTGAGTGACGTCATCAAGCACGGGCTAACCTTGCGAACGGTACTGATGTTACACAGTCGACTACGTCAAAATTACGTCACCAAGATGGCCGCCAGTCGCAATATCAACTTGCGGGGATTATACATGGCATGTCGTCTGTGCGGATTCGACGCCGGCCGGCCGGCCCCTCATGATCGAGTCACATCGAGTGCGGAGTGTCCTGACCTGAGTGTCCATACCCGCAAGACACCCCACGACCACGACTCACGACTCTAGAAAATACAATTTATTCACATTGCAAAAAAATGTACTGAAGTGTTTTCCGTTATAATTTGCATTGAAAACAATGATTCAAAATGGAAATATTGTACATTGCAAGGTGTCTTTTCATTTGCAAGAGAAACAAAAATATCATTTGAGTTTCTGAACGAACCAAATCACTTCGACTTGACTTCGACCAAAATTTCCGAACGCAACTGTAAACTGTCAATTTTCATAATCATGGCGGAGGACGAGGATAGTGTTTCGAATAGAAAATCTCCTCAAAATACAAATAACGTTGGCCCTTCTCAAGACAATGAACAGAATACGACGAAACCAGACCTAGGAATCGAAGAAGCAAAGTATAATAGCAACGAAAACGGCGACAGTTCGCCGACAGAGCCAAAAAGTTCCACATCCAGTGAGTATTCTACGAAGTTGTTTTTTCTCCGCTAAATATAAAGACATTCCTCAGCAAACGTTCCTTTTTTCTTTCAGAGCCGACGGGCGCGACGCGGAAGGATGAGAATCCGTTTTCGTTCCGGCACTTTCTGAAGCGGGATTTATCGTTACCGGGCAACTCGACTTACGAAAACACGGGCGCCAGGCCGAAGGTTTACGCGAACACGGTTCAACACTCGCCCACTAAAATAGACATTTACACGGAGCTGCGGCGAGACAAAGGTCGCTCGACCGTCTCCGCGGACCCTCAAGCCAAAGAGAAGCCCGCCGAGAGCAGCGGCCACCGTACAAGTGACAACACATCTTCGAGTAGTTCCGTAGAGATTCCTTTTAGTGTAGTGGACAATTCTGAGTCTAAGCATAACTTTTACGCGGACAGTTCTGAAGTGCTTCTGTTTCAGAGGTCTAATTTGGCTTCGGAGCCTCTTGGTATGCCGTCGTTACCAGATTTTGTGCAGGATCATATTTTAGTAGAGCAAGCGTATTTGAACTCTAACGGCCCCATATCAGTTGACCTGGACAATTTGCCAGACTTTACGTTTAATACTAATTTTAATGCGGGGTCGTCTTCATCTCTCGGGAGGAGGAATATTAGTAATTATGGTGGAAATAGGAGTTATGACTATGATGCGTACATGGGAGCTGCGCCGGGGTCGCTGGACTTTAGCGGGGAGAGGCGGGAGGTCCCGCTGGACCTGCCTGCTGGGGCCGAGGCGGCCGGGCCGGTGGACCCGCCCGCGCACCTGAGCCTGGACCTCACGGAGTCGGTGAACCCTGCGGATAGAAGGAACATGTCTCCGAGAAACAATTTCCCTTTAGATCTGCCTCCTAACGCTGGTAAGTGTTTTCTTGATTATATTTATTACCATAATTACGACCACAAGAAGCTTTTATTCTATTCATAGAAAAAGAATAGAAATTGAATGTATGAGCATTTACCCACGACTTCGTCCGCATAAATTATATACCAGGTTTTAAATCAGATCATAAGCTATCAAACAAAAAAGGTTTCATCAAAATCGGTTGAGTAGTTTTTGTGTGATGCTCGAACAAACAAACACTCAAACATTCAAACAAACAAACAGACAGACAAAAAATTGGTGATTTGGAATCAGGGACATCTAAAAACCATATCGTAATCTTTTTTTTGTAAATATCTTCAATGTACAGACATACTTCTGTGACAGTTTTATAATAGTTTAGATAGAACTGACTTCAAATAATAATAGTTGTAAAAACGAGACAGGCTTACACACACTAATTACAGTGCGATTGAGAATTGGCTACTTGACAACTAGTCAAATCAGCTACTCTTTATCGGACGTCAAAACGTGCGCTTTGTATGAAGATTTGTACTAAATATTGAGTTGTGACGTCATCAACATTTTCATTACTTTTTATAGTTTATCTTGTTATTAAAAATAGTATTCAAGCTAAAAACTCAATGAAAATGGGAATATAGCGTTATTTTTTAACCCTTTTTTTATTGAGTAGATAAAAATAAAATATATTGAATGTAGTCAAATACCCAATTACAGTTGTTCATATATGTGCTTAGCTTGTCTTTATAATATTCAGTCTACGGTTCTATTCCAGTACAAGTTGAAACAAACAAAAACTAAAACTATTACACTGCTAGTTTAGCCTAAAAAAACCTGTCTAAAGTCAAATAAGGTATTTGACAGGTTTTTAAAAACTATTCTACGTTAATCACCAGTGATCAGAGTAGGTAGATTTGATTAGGGTAATGTCGCGAATATTTGTGTGATGAATATTAATATTTGTATTTGATTCATGGGTGTTTGTACAGGGTGTAAAATTGTATGCGTTGTTTATTAAATGGGGTGCACACCCTTTATAGATACAAACACCCATGAATCGAATACAAATATTAATAATCATCACACAAATATTGGCAACATTATCCTAATCGAATCTACCTACTCCGATCACTGATGTCTAAAGACTCTATAGAAAATGTATGTTTTAGGTTTCATTACATTATAGTGCAAGAAAAAACAAAAACAAAAAATAATCTTTAAATATCCCAGAAAACGCTTTTCTTGACAATATATCTGTCTACATGCAGGTGACGTCACGATGATGTTGCATGTCACACTCATACTTTACACGAAACTGTCCATATGCAGCTGACATCATCAACCCTTCGGCCAATCACAGTGGTTTAGGATCATGTGACTAAAGTAGACAAAAACATTATTTTCTTTGCCGATTTTCTCTTGAAATATCCAGTATTTTTCTTAACTGACTAAATTGTTGGTTACCAAAATACATATTCAATACAGATGCCATCAATAGATCCTATATTTTACATGCTGTCAAATACCCTATTAATCATCATCATCTTCTATGCTACGGGATGTAAACTTAAGTGTATTAATCCAAAGCACTCCCTAAAATATGTAACACATTTCATTTTACACCCAGTGTATGTTCCACTGCAGGATATACCAGTGCAGGATATACCTCTTAAGAACAGGAATAAGAACAACACAAAAGTAATATGAAATGCTGTATTCTAATCATTCTTCTAATTCAAGGTGTCTTGTGAAGTCTCAAGATGTTATATGTATATAAGACCTTACATACAACATGAATGCATTATAGTATATTGATATATTATAGATTATTGGATATTGAGTACCATTTTGACTTAGATGTTAATCTCACAGGGACCAACTTTGTACATGTTAATTATACAACAAATTCCATACCTATTGATGCCATATGACACAGATATAATCATATAATTCATAAAGCAAAAATCATTGTATCTCCCAACCTATGGAGGTCATAATTTTAATACACGAGTCGCTCAGAATTGTAAATAAGCCATTGTACTGTTCCCATTTTAATACAATTAAAATACAATTCGTCTTTGTAATTGTAATTATGTATGTTATAAGGGGCACGAACTGATTGTTTGTGCTGTGTGTATGTCAAACTTTCAACTTGCATGCAAATGTTATTTTTTTATGGTAAATCTCCATTAAGTTGAACAGATTTCATATGCTGTTTCATATAAACCAGCCTCTACTCATTAGTTTTTCCAGAAGATTTTTTTCTTAGTAATTTAAAATGTAATTTGGATTCAATGTTTAATTATTCAGCAATACTTGTATTTCAAAAATATTAGGCCCTGAAAATGTTTGCAGTGAAGCAGCATTAAAGAACATGATGTCCAACTACAGGAAATGGGAAAATCCCAAAAGAAAATTAATTTGTGGCGGGGTTGCCACAATAGTTATAGGTTTTTATTAAACTATTCAAATTAGTATTAGGTAATGTAAGCTATCTTCCCCTTTATGTTGGACCACAAATTACAGGACACCTACAGGGTGTCCTGTTATTAGTTAGTATTAGTAGTAATATATTATACCTATTATGTTTGATGGACTTAACATACAAAAGTTTCTCTTACACACAAACTCATATAAAAGTTTACAAAAACATGTTCATCAAACCTTTAGAAATGTAATGATAGCTTAATTGAAACAAATGTGTAATAAATGTTACCCTGAACCGTGTGTGAATCAGAGTGAAATGAATGATATTTCCATATTGACCGGATTGCGCCGCGCTGTTTATGAAAATTTGTATAGTAGCTAGCTTCGGTAATAGTAATAAGACCGGCCTGCCGGTAGCCAGTCAGTGTGGGCATCAAGCATGTCAACTAATACCACTGTTAAATGAAATGTGGTTGCAGCGGCGGAGTCGATGCGGCTGCCGGACTTCCTTCCGGTGCACCCTGGCCGCACGTCCCCCGAGCCCGAGCACCAGGATGAACAGCTGCAACAGATCATCGCTGAACTGAGCAGGACCAGGTCCGTTTGTGTATTACTCTCAAGGAGTGACCTAGATAACAAGGGAGGGCGCGGCGCGGGCAGCTCGAATACATGTAGCAGTGTTTTTGTGGGCGAAAGGCTAGTCACTTCACCACTTGTCCTCCACCACTGTCATTACATCCTCAAACCAATGGTTTAAATGTGAGCCTTGCTACAACTGCACACTTAAGGTGGCGGTTGACAGGCGACCGCACGCCGCACGCCGCAACCGCATGTCGCGACGACACTACTGGTTTGTATGTAATTCTATGAAATACCCTGCGCAGCCGGCGACACGCTGCTCGACTTCACTGCGGTGCGGTCGAGCTTCACTGACGCTCGACCGCAGACCAGTAGTGTCGCCGAGTGCTGCCAACATGCGATAATTATCTTAGATCCACGATATTTTTGAATAGCATGCGATAGAACATAAAAGTCGGGTATAACACGATAATTCACACAAATTCCACGATATTTCTTTAATTTAATGAAATTTCTATTTTCAACCACATTTTCCGTTAAATTCCAACAATAAATCATACTGGCGTTTGGTATTTGATAAAACAGTGTTTAAATATTACTAGATATAATAAATACGAGATGATAATTTTGGGAAACAAATAAAAAAAACATGTTTTTACTTTTTACGGAATTTTTTTTCTACTTATTCGTTTTTACGAAAATCTTTTCTATTCACCTTTTATTAGAGCTCAAGTTACGGCATAGTAGATATAAAGCATCATCCTAAATCTTAAAACCCTACTGAAAATTATTACCCCAAAAAATACCCTAAGTTGGCAATACTGTCTGTAGCTGCGGCGTGCAGTTGCGGCGTGCGGTCGGCTTCCCATTCACGACCGCAGCGACGCGTCGCGGCGACACGTCGCCGCGACGTGTCGCCGCGACACGTCGCGACCGCACGCCTCATGCGGTCGGCTACCAATTTGCTCCTTTAAAGAGAAGTATAGAGGTAGTCGTAGCAATGCTTCTGACCATTCTTATTCGTAGTTCTGACCACCCCGTATAGGATTAAGGTTGCGAGTTTATGAATAGGTATATTTGTATCTTCTCTGTCTCTGTGCTTTGTCAGTGACAAGCGATTTATGACTAACAATGGTATAATTCTTCGAACTGTACTTGACACAAGCTACATAGTCAGTTTCCTTCTACATCTTGTCTGCCACTCGGCAATGTCTTCTCTCCAATAGACTGCTGACGGGAGCAATAATATTTGCTTTATTCGTTACCAACAGATCGGAACTATTCGCGGAGCGCAGTCGACGATCGCGCGTGGAGGGGGAACTAACGTCCGCGCGGGAAGCTGCATCTCTCCTCCGCGCCGAGCTGGCCGCGGCCCGCGCAGCCGAGGCGGCGGCCCGCGCGCGTCGCGCCGAACTGCGCAGTATGGAGCGAGACTACCCGGGGCAGCCGGACACTGTGGGCCGGGTGGAGGGCGGCCTCAGTGAAGCTGTAAGTGTGCCAACTGTCTACAGCCAGAGCGCCGAGCTGCATATAAAAATACTTAATTTTATACCAAAAACATAAAAATAAGAATCATTTATTTGTGATATATGAGTATACATTACATAAGTAGCATAAATAGAGAGAGTAAAAAATATATACAAAACTCACAAACCTGAAAGCAGCGATTTATGATGATATATGTTTAAATCACTGCACAATATAGGCATATAGGTAGGTATATATTCAAAAATCTTTGGGTATAATATATGGGAAGAGGCTTCATGTCCATAGCAATAAACAAGTTATATTCTCTACTTTTTCAATTAGTTACCTTATGTTCAGAATCTGTTCACTACCTACTACCCGTTTGTTTGGAGTTGGCCGTCGATGACCGTTACAAAATTTCGTCACAGGCACATTAAATGGTCCCGTCGACAAAAAATAATATGACAAGCAAATAAAAATTTAAAATTAAAAGCGATATTAGTGATCGGGACGGACGTGCCGTACGTGGTTGCGTTGCTAAAGGTTATAAAATTGCGTTTAATAGGGTCTCTTAGGGGTGCGGTACGGTGAAGCGGGAAGGGAGGGAGCGGCCAACTCGAAGTAAATGACTAGTATTTACAAATCCTGCCTGCTCTTTGGGTATTTGTCTACTGACGTAGGATTCCAACAGCTTGTTCAGGATGTGCAGAAGAACCATGCGGTGAGAATTCTCTATGAGAAGAACTGTACTGGCGTGCGATATGAGCGAAATGGTTCTGTAGTTCACGCACTTGCGGGTTGAGCCTTTCTTGTGCAATGGCACCACTGTTGACTCAGTCCAGTTTTTTCCAGTTCTCCAGACTTTCAGGCATATCGAGTGCATGATCTACATGCTTTCCTCTCCTATTCGTTTGAGCATTTGGGCGGTAACGCCAACGTTTCCGCAAGCATTGAGTTTCAGCATATTAATGACTGATTCCTCTTCCCGCAGAAGGATATCTGGTTCTCTGTCTATATGGTCTAAAAAGCTATCGTCCTCCTCATCCATGGTGTTTTCGAAGTAAAGCTGCTGGCAGTACCGTCTCCACCTATCTAGGACAGTGACCTTGTCTATTAATTTCTATGGTCCAGTATTTAAGTTTAAATTCTTGAGCTAGCATTTTTTACTTTCTGGAACATATCGCGCGTGTGAGCCGTTTGAGAACACTTTTCTATGTCGCTGCATATCCCGTCCATGTAGGCGTTTCTGTCTTTTTTACAGAGTCTCTGGACCGTACTGTGAAGTTCTGCGTAGCGGTGTCTGTTTTCGTCAGAGCGTAAGCCCTCTTCTTTCAGGGTTTTGCTCTCCTTGACTTTCTCCCACGTCTCTGCACTTATCCAGTCGGCTCTAGGTTTTGAGGTTTTATGTTTGCCTGCAGCTTGTTTGAGCAGTCGATTTGGTGGTCAGTACCGCAGTCAGCTCCAGGTCGCGTCTTCGCAACAAAAATAGATGATCTCCACCTTTGACACAATCAGTATGTAGTCAATCTGATTTCTATATTGACCATTTGGTGACGTCCAGGTGTATAGGCGTCTGGGGTATTGTTGAAACCATGTATTCATGACGGTCAATTGATTCTCGACTCTCTGCTCTCAATTTATATGACAATTATTTAATTATTTAAAAAAAAATTATTGTAAATCTATAATTTATAAGAGGAATAAATGACATGTTAAAGAAATAAATTATTGTAATGTTACAGGCTCGAGCAGCAGAAACAGACTCAACGATCGCCAAACTAAAGAAGGAGATCAAGAAATTGAAGGTAAACAACAATAGTATAATACCCTAATTAGTTAAATAGCATAGTTGGATTCAGGTTCTCGCATAACCAGCGAGCAATCCAAAGAGGGTGTTAGCCTTCGAAACGGGAGAACACCACATTTGCAATTTCGCCAGTAGCTGGCTTGAAGCTCACGTAGGACAGCCTCCTCTTCGTCGTTCCAACTGTACACGGAGCGACAGGACATCGATTCACTTATTGTTTCTGTGCCAAGCCATCGAGGGTGGTGTGCTTTTATCTAAAATGGAAGATATTTTCTTAAGGAAACTCATTTTCTCACAATAGCCCCACTAGACGGGATGGCCTTTACTTAAGGGTCCATAAGTCCAGACGAATATTTTCTATGAGAAACGCGATTACCCAGCCCTCCGAAAAGTGCAAGCGCGTGCCGTATTTTCGATTAAAAAGAGTTAACAAAAGTACTTTTCATAGATTTTTTTTATGATTTCACTAGATAAACTAATGGTGAATATGTGAGTATTAATACCAAAAATCTGAAACTATTTTAATTTCTTCACAATACGTCATCTTTGTGACGATTTTCTATCGAGTCAAGTAATGATAAACTCTATAAATTTTTTCACTAGATAAACTACCCAATAATACTGAGGTATGACTTTGGTTTCGGTAAATTGTTAAATTGTATAAATCTAGTTGAAACATGAAAAATAAAAGATGCCTCCAAGATGTTTCGTCCTACCATAGGGCGGTTTATAACTATTGTTATCTTAGACAGGTTGCTTTCACTGGTTCGGTTGATTGATTTTACTCTGACGCGCTTCGCTGTAAATATATTCAATACTTTGTTGCACTCGTTGTGACCGTTCGCACTCATCTGAAATACCGCAGATATACGCGAAAAAACTATATATTCGCAGGGTAGCCGACAATAGCCCGAAGAATTGCTTATCTTATCTTTTTGTGGGGGCTGGCAAGCCAGCAACACTTCGACCCAGTTTGCTCTTTTGTGTTAGCCCCAATACTTTTTAGGGTTCCGTACCCAAAGGGTGAAAACGGGACCCTATTACTAAGCCTACGTTGTCCGTCCGTTCGTCCGTCCGTCCGTCCGTCTATCTGTCCGTCTGTCCGTCTGTCCGTCCGTCCGTCTGTCCTACCTATTTAGGGCTGTAACTTTTGAACCGTAATAGCTAGATAGTTGAAATTTTCTCAAATTATGCGTTGTTACGGCGGATTTGTTAACAAATAATAAAAATGTCAAAAAGTTAAAAATTAAGGGGGGTTCTCCACCAGAAACTAGTTTTTATCAACGTTTTTTCTTCACGCTCTATAGTAAAAACGGTAATACATAGAAGCGTGAAACTTAGTGTGATTGATATAATATTGCAGGAGGAGCTATCGTCGTCGCAGTCGGAAGTTCGTTCGCTGCGCGGCGTGACGGCCGGCGCCGCCTCGGACCTGCGCGCCGCCGCCGGCGTGGCCGAGACCTCGCTCAGGTACCTTACCTTACCGAACCGTTTATATACGATGCATAGATATCTTGGCGAGGCCGTATCAGAAGATAAGCTTCATACAAGCGAGACGCCGCGCCGTAGCCAGCCGCTATACCCGTATATACGTCATTTTGATCCATAAAGCAATGGATTACAACTTTTTTCGCGAGTCTAGCGCCGTTGCGCGCCACGGATTTATTTAGAAAACGCTCATCACACGCCACAACCCAAAATTTGCCACTATCTGGAAAACATATACGTACGTTGATAAGTTTATTTGTGATAAAAATAAAAGGATTTTTCAACAATTTTTTTTGTCTGACTTTGGCGGCGAGGGCACGATACTTAAACGTCTGATATATCAGACTTTGGCGCTGAAAAGGTTAAAGAAGCTTGACTTCTAGTCGTATCTATTCATATGGTTTATATATCGTGTCAGCAGTTTGCACAGACGCAGAAGGTCAAATAATTGCAGACTACTACTACTACTACTACTATATACACTACTACTATACTAAATTGCAATGCCTGCTCGACTCAAATTGTATGGAACACCGGAAACAGCAGATTTGTATTGCGATTTCTTGTTTGTTAATAGAAAAAGTTGTTCAGTTCATCAGCCCTGCTAAATTGGTAAGTGATTATAAAAATCGCCCAGTATATGTATGTATCTAATTGTTCGTCCACAGAGACCTCCTGGCCGGCTTGGAGCAGCTACGCTCGCTGAGCTCGACCCTCGACCAAACATGATACACACAAAAGCGCTACGGTAACATCACACCATGAACTCCTACCCACGTATTTATTTACATTACCAGTTAATACCGGCGCCGTGCTGGAGTACAGCTCACTCACTTCCTCTCACCCTTACTGCCAAGCTACTCAATACGTTGCGGCGGACTTGTATGTAGAACCACAGATTTCTCTTAAACTCGGGTCAAAGTTAAATGTTACAATATCAGCGTCTGTCTCCTACATATTATTATGTATGTCTTATGTTTTAATCAAATTAAAGATTGAATATTATTTATGGTACCCACCGATGGGACTCGAAAATTTTTCAATCTTTGATTTGTTGGGTCAATCAACTATTTTTTGTCTATACCTAGTCCCAGTCATTTGCATACAATTTTCTCACAGGCTCAAGCTCAGGTTTTGTTTGCCCCAAAAAATTATGTTTGTTTGAATTTTACTTTAATTTTGGCGGTTGTCCGATGGACGCAAAGTATCTTTTCATAGTACAACCGTCGGTCCCTAAACAATACTAGTTAAAAAAACTACAGTGAAAAAAAAAACTGTTGCCACTCAAAAACTAATTTTACTATAATATTTCACCTTAACGTTTAGTTCTCAAAAACATGCAACATTTTTCAGATAATTTCAGAATTATTTCGTTACCAAGCTTGTTGGTCTATCGGACAACCGCTAAAAACTTATAGTAGTACAACACAGATGGCGTATGCGTGTAGAAGAATCATAACATTTATTTGATAAATTATCTATCTTTCAAAATTAATGAATGTCAAGAAAAAAGGACTAAATTTAGTTTTTAAACATTCCCACCAGGACAAAAAATAGTTGATTTACCCTTAAACATACGTTCATAGACGAAAAGAACTCTCCCTGGGGCACTCCCTGGATATTAATATGCCAAGAACGCATGTCCATTGCAAACATCAAAACAGTTTTTTCTCTATCTGTCTATTAACGTATTGTTTATACATACATACACCTACATAAACTCACGACCGTATTACTTTTCAGGATAGTCAGAAACAAGGAAGTAAGGTTCACTGGTTCAGGGATTATATCTTGGTTAAGTTTATTAGGAATTTAATACTTAGCTTAAGAAGTTCGTACCGACATACTATGTTATTCCGCTGTTCCAAGTTTTGTTGAAAAACTTGATAAATCTCATCAAATCCATAGGCGATCTGGCCAATGGATCTATTAGTATAAAAGATAAGTGTACTTTTAGCAACCATCAGCAGCAAGACTGATTCAGTGTTTATGGGGAGTAGAGCATCTCTGTGATGGGGATGGACCAGGTCTGCCTGCATAGCTCCAGTCGGTTTAGGAGTTACTGATGATTAAAGGTCTGTAAAAAATTAACGATCAGCTGCACGGCTGATCGTATGATATTGTTGTAGTATGCACTGTAGCTACGTGAACAGTACAAAAACTGTCAAGTTCTGTCAGTCGGTTTAGGAGATAAGGCCAGTCAAAGTTCCGACTTTTAAACGGGTGTATCTCCTAAACCGACTGATGAACCATGTCAGTTTTTGTACTGTTCACATAGCTACAGTGCATACTACAACAATAACATACGATCAGCCTTGCAGCTGATCGTAAATTTTTTACAGTCCTTTAATCATCAGTAGCTCCTAAACCGACTGGAGTTATGCAGGCAGTTACCTGGTCCATCCCCATCACAGAGATGCTCTACACCCCATAAACACTGAATCAGCCTTGCTGCTGATGGTTGCAAAAAGTACACTTATATCTCGGAATATATTACGTCACGTAATAACGTCACGCGCATCAGATGTTGAGATGTGTGTATCCTATTCCATTAGCACCAGCTCGAGATCTAAACAAAAACCAATCTAAAAATGCTTTCATTGCAAAGTAAAGTTTTAACCCATGGACTGATGCAATCCCAACCTCAATACAATATAAATTGATTTCGCGTAGACCAACGTCCCAGCAGTTCAAAGATTAAGCTACAAAGAACAAAACGCTCTTTAGATAGAGCCCTGCCACACGACGGGACACGACGAGCGACGAGGTTCGGTCATGGATTTTATATGTTCGTGCCGTTGCCTTTGTTGTATGGTTTCCATATTAAAAAGCCTATAGTGCTTAACTTGGAATCTTTTAAGATATCGCTGTGCCCTTTCAGGGTTTATGTGTACCGTATTTATAAGATCTTATGTAACCACATAACGCAATAAATGATATGATTATCATTACAATGTATGTGCCTGTGAGCGTTATTTATTTATTTATTATTTTTGAGAAAAAAATTTTTGCTTTCAAGTACATTTTTAAGGTCAAAGTCAAAGTCAACATAATTTATTCAATATAGGAGCTTGAAGCACACTTATTAAACGTCAAATCTTTTTTTGAAGCTACATGAGAAGGCAATCTGAGAGCTCTATCTTACATAATATGTCAACATCTGAGCTAACGGATCTTTGAAATTCATATTATGTGATGTTACCACTTTGGAAATACTATAATACTTATACAAATGTGTCTATTGAGACAGGTCGTCAGTAATGGAATGCAAAAGATAATTTCCAAAAATAAAAACAAGCATATATAAACTAACGACTGATATCCCTTACGGGGTGTTCAGAAGCTCTGTTCAACGACCATCTATCTTTTTTTAAGCGTGCAGTTCCAAGGGTCGCTTTAAGACCCCAAAAGGCTAACAATAATCATGATGCACCCAACGACACTCGTAATCAAAACGATTCTATCGCCATCTCGTGTCCAAAACGGTTAAACCACTGTATATTAGTGCGATTGACAGTTGTACAAGAAAACATTATTCTTATAATCTTGACTCTTTGAAATGTTAATTTTCGTTTAAAAACTAACTAGTTGTTTGTTGATGTATTTATGAATGTTAAATAAATTTTCGATCATGTACACGCTTAAAAATGTAGACTCTTTACCCTTGTGTTTAAGTATTGTATCCTTATCTATTTAATGTTTTTTTTCCGTATAGCTTGCACGATTATTCATAGAGGACAAAAATTATCATATTTTCTTATCTGACATGTTGTAAGGCGGCTTTAAAACTTGAATAATGTGTTAGAAATACATAGCTGTCCGTCTGTACTGCTTATACGTTTGTTCGTTTCATCACAATGTCACTCTTTTATAATAACTATATAATATAGACTTCGCACATCGACGTAATCTAAATTTAAAGACGGCTAAAGCTTATTGTTTTTATTTAAAATTGTAACAATATTAGGTCTAATTAATAGATATCCTATTAAGAAAATAATGTCATGACCAACTATTTTAGACAAATATTTTTGGAAAATGGCGCAAAACTGCTGTGATTGACGCAGAGCTCAGCAGACTGAATATTGGAATCGCAGCTCTCCAAGAAACCAGGCTTCCTGACGAAGGATCCATTCGCGAGAACCACTATACTTTCTTCTGGAAGGGTAGGGGTGCAGCTGATCATAGACATCACGGGGTAGGATTTGCTGTTCGTAACGATCTCCTTCAGTCCATGGACAGTCCGAAGGGTATCTCAGAACGCTTAATGACGCTTCGCCTCTCCACTACCGGCGGGTACATAAATGTAGTGTCGGCCTATGCTCCTACCCTGGGCTCGTCTCAGGAGGCGAAGGACGAGTTCTATGATCAGCTCAGCGGAGCTGTGCATGGAATAAGCCGAAACGAGAGGGTACTAATACTGGGTGACTTTAACGCACGTGTTGGCCAAGAGACTAGAGACTGGCCAGATTGCATAGGCAAACACGGCATCGGGAAGCTAAATGAAAATGGCCAACGTCTGCTCGAGTTCTGCTCCCGTTATCAATTGTGTGTCACCAATACCTTTTTTAGAGGCAAATCCATGCACAAAGTTTCCTGGCAACACCCACGATCTGGACATTGGCACCAACTAGATCTTGTCTTATCCCGAGGAGGGGACCTGCGCGAGATTCTGCACACGAGATCGTTTCATAGTGCGGAATGCGACACAGACCACTCACTTGTAGTCTCTAAGGTGAGACTGGCCCCCAAAAGGATCCACTCTGCCAGACCTCCCGGTGGGAAGAAACTTGACTCCCTAAAAACCAGGATTCCTGATCTGGTTGAATCTTATGGTGAAAAGGTCGGTCGGATCACTGCGGAATGGGATTGGGGTGCGCCCCTGGAAAACCAGTGGACATCGATCAAATCATTGTTCACCAAAACTGCCGGAGAAGTTTTCGGATTCCGAAAACCGAACTGTCAGGACTGGTTTGCAGCAAACAGTGAGCAGCTACATCCACTGCTTGACTCTAAACGCCAAGCCGCGCTGAACCATCGGGTGAACCCGAATGCCAGCACACGTGAAGCCCTAAGCAAAGCCAAGTCTAGCCTTCAGCGAAGTGCTCGACATTTCGCAAACGAGTACTGGACCGAACTTTGCAAAAGGATCGAAGCGTGTGCTGCTACGGGAAACCTCAATGGTGTGTACGCCGGAATTAAGGAAGGTATCGGTCCACTGCCGAAAAAGACTGCTCCTCTAAAAGAGATTGACGGGACAGTCATTACAGACAACACTCGTCGTCTCCAACGCTGGGTTGAGCACTACACTGCTCTGTACTCACAGCCGGTTAACATCGCACAGGAAGCCGCAGAGCGGATCCCAAGCTTGGAGACCTGCCACGAGCTAGATGTTTTTCCCAGCATAGAGGAGTTAGTCGCGGCAGTCCGGCAACTTAAAGGCAAAAAGAGTCCTGGAATCGATGAAATCCACACAGAGGTGCTAAAGTTAAAGTGCGTACTACCGATTCTGCACAACTTTCTTGCTAGGTGTTGGGAGAGTGAATGTGTCCCTCAGGATATGCGCGATGCCAACATAGTAACTTTGTATAAGGGAAAAGGCGACCGCGGCAATTGTAACTGCTTCCGTGGCATATCCCTTCTAAGCATAGTCGGCAAACTTTTCGGCAGAGTCATTTTGGCCAGACTGCAGAAACTAGCCGAACGCGTATATCCTGAGGCCCAGTGCGGATTTCGCGCGAAAAGGTCAACTGTGGACATGATATTTACTCTCCGGCAACTGCAAGAGAAGTGTCGCGAGCAGAGAACCCCCTTATGCATTGCTTTCGTGGACCTAAACAAGGCCTTCGATACGGTTAGCAGACAGGGGCTGTATGACGTACTATGGAAAATCGGGTGCCCGCCAAAATTACTAGGGCTCATCAAATCCTTCCACGAGGGAATGAGGGGCTCGGTGGTGTTTGATGGCGAAACATCGGAACCGTTCGACGTTTGTAGAGGCGTCCGCCAGGGGTGTGTTCTCGCACCGACCCTCTTTGGAGTATTTTTCTCATTGCTCCTTAGAATAGCATTCGGTGGCGAGCAGCACGGTATTCACCTTCACACCAGACGGGACGGGAAGCTTTTTAACATCTCCCTTCTGCGGTCGAAGGGGAAACGTGACGATGCGTTTATCGACTCGCTCCTGTTCGCCGACGATGCTGCTTTTGTAGCCGAATCTCCGCTTGAGCTCCAATCCCAGCTGGACAAATTTGCTTCTGCATGTTCTCTCTTCTCCATGTCCATAAATGCCAAAAAGACCGTTGTGCTGGCGCAGGGAATTGACTGTACTCCGATGATCCTGTTGGACGGATCGCCCCTGGAGGTCGTCGATCGATTCTGTTATCTTGGGTCGACCGTGTCGAACAATCTCTCACTGGACGTGGAGATCGGTTCTCGTATCGGCAAGGCGGCCACGACGTTCGGAAAATTCAGTGCAAGAGTATGGGACAATAAACATCTAACTACCAAGACTAAGATGGGCGTGTACCAGACATGCATCTTGAGTGTACTCTTGTACGGAGCTGAGACCTGGACGTCGTATGCAAAACAGGAGAGACGGCTGAACACCTTCCACATGCGCTGCCTTCGGAGTATCTTGGGCATACGTTGGCAGGATAAGGTGACAAACGAGAGGGTACTTCAGGTTGCACAGCTGCCTAGTATCACCGCTCTTCTCAAGGAGAGGCGGCTTAGGTGGTTGGGGCACGTACATCGTATGGATGACTCTCGTTTGCCAAGGCGCATCCTTCTTGGTGAGGTCGCAGATAAGAAGAGGCCAGTCGGAAGACCCATGCTGCGATTTAAGGACTGCGTCAAGAGAGACCTGACCGCTTTCGGAATCAGCCCCACAAATTGGGAAGAGCACGCGGAAAATAGAGGAGGCTGGAGAGGGAAAACAAGAGAGGGTCGGACTACTCATGACGAAGCCTGGTTCGCACACCTGGCAGAGAAACGTGACAAAAGGCATAATGCTGCCACAATCCCTTCGTCATCCACCGGCGTACAGTTCTATTGTAGAGGCTGTGGACGTGTATGCGGCTCTCGTATAGGACTGTACAGCCATGAGAAAAAGTGCTTCTCCAAAAACACTGATTAAATCATCTGCAACAGATGTAAAGGCCTATGATGATGAATTATAATAATTTGTTTGATGAAATGAAATGTTTGTTTATCATATTTTAACTAACACAGATTATTTATTCAAAATAAAGTTTGAACTTTTTTATTACTTACATAAAAATTCTTTTCTGAGATCTTAAACAAACATTAGAAAAAAAGTTACATTACCTACCGCACTAGTGCGATAATGTAATCATTTTCGCACGCGTGTTATAAATAACCTGCATTATGTAGTACGTAAAAGCGGTGCAATGAGAGCCACTGTCTTTACGCGCAAGTGTGTTGAAAATTATGTAGGACACTTTTAATTTCGTTAGGGTCCTTTTTATTCTTTAATTAATTATCAATTTTATTTCCCATTTTCACCTAAATCTTAACACAAAAATATAATAATAGTGCTAAGAAAAATTGTAAAACTTTTGACTTCACCACGGTAGTGTAAAAATAGCGATGAAAAATACAATGAAACGCTGCAATTGTATTTGTCTATTCTTGATGTGTAAATAAAGAATAATATTTATGTTATGTTATGATGAAACGAACAAGACACATAAAGTTATAGCTTGACCAGAAAAGCAAATAACATGCTTTACGGGCACTACAATCCGCAACATGGCGATGTTTATTATTTTTCTGGTCAGGCTTTAATTGTAATTAATATTAAACAATGTAAATATATGTATATCGTGTTAAAAGTTTGTGCCATCGAGGCTGCATTGAGCTGAGCTGAACAAAAATGGCTTATCGAAGTAGATACATGTATTGTACGTTATCTATTCACATCGAGATATGTCTGTGGGTTCGCATAGTGACCTGACATTTAGCATTTTGCTAAACATGTGGCATCACGTTGGCGAAAATTAGCCCCAGCGCACACCTGGCCACGTGCAGCGCATACCATTTTTCACTGCCAAACCATTATCGACTTGAAATAACATCAAAAATCAATTAATACAATTATCGCCTCAAGTCGCATCGATGCTCTCGGGGACTAGTATTTGTGTTAATTGATTTTCGATGTCATTTCAACGCAAGCTAGGTTGATAATGGTTTGGCAGTGAAAAATGCTCTGTGCTGCGCTTCGCCAGATTTGCGAGGGCTATTATACTCTATTTCACATAGGAAGGGTTTAGACTGGATAAATGTTCAATAAGACTTATGCCAGCATAGCGAAAATTGCATGTTTCACGCGTCTTCCTATGTGAATTGTATTATAGCTTGTGAGGCATAGATATATTATACCTACAGAGTGAGGCCCGGTATCCACTAATGCGGAGAGGAGAGGAGCGGAGCTATCGTAAAATCAAACAATCAAATTGCTCTTACACATCTCCGTTTTGGTGGCTCCCACGCCAACGCTTCCAACTTATGTCATCATCATCATCATCAGCCTGGTAAACCCCACTGCTGGGTATGCTATACTCTTCATGCCAACTTATGTGCATATAAATATTTATATTAGCGTCAATCATGATCATTTTTGTATAAACTTTGTTTACCATCGGCGTGGGACCACCTTTACGTGTTGTTTTAATAGGTGACGAGATCTGTTACAATACTGTGGGTAGGGGATCCTGTAAGTTTCAATCAAGGATCGATATAATATCTTTACGGTCTTTACCTATTTATAACTGTAACAAGTAATTCACAATTAATACACCGTGGAATTGATGTCGTTTTGAAGCCGGAACAGAGCTTCAGACCATCAAACTAAACAACTTTAACCATGGAGCCAATATAGAAATCGAGAAAAAAAAATTGCAATAGTTTCTCGGTAAAAATGTATGTAACAGCAGTTTTTTTCTCGCGATTTCTTGGTCTCACAGTAAAAGTTGTTAATTTGATGGTCGGAAGTTGGTCTGGAGCACTCTGCTCTGGCTTCAACGATTCCAAGGTCTACTGTATTTTCGATCATATCCGTGTTGTATGAAATTGATTAACTTAATATAAAGCCGCAATCTCGAAGGTCTATCAAAAATAAAAAAATCGCCATGTCGTGTCGGTTTGATAGATCGGATCGGGTAGTTACCAAATATGGTAATAATGGTATGGTATGGTATATGGTATGGTAATGGTATGATAATAAAGTTTATGGTAGTTACACTATAGCACCCAATATCTGTCAATTCGTTGGTTTCTTTATACAACGTAACGTTAATAATACGAGTCAATAATTGATTTTAAATATATCTTATCAGTTCACCTATTAGAATAATACGTTCATACTATCCACGCCCACGCCAATACGCATCAAATAAAAAAGTAATATTAAGAATGTTACATCTAAACTATTATAAAACTGTAACAGAAGTGTGTCTGTACATTGAAGATATTTACAAAAAAAAGATTACGATATGGTTTTTAGGCTTCCCTGATTCTTAATCACAAATTTTTGGACTTTTTGTCTGTCTGTTTGTTTGTTTGTTTGGGTGTTTGTTTGTTCGAGTATCACGCAAAAACTACTGAACCGATTTTGATGAAACTTTTTTTGTTTGATAGCTTATCATCTGACTTAAAATCTGGTATATAATTTATGCGGACGAAGTCGCGGGTAAAATCTCGTATTTATTAAAATTATACATTATAATACAATTTAGTTTTATACTTAACCTATAGCACTTTCTGAATGTAAATCCCACATACCCCTGTAGTTGTAGCATAACTGTATTTTATTTCAAAAGTAGAACAATAAAATAAAATAAATAAAATGATATCTCGTCTCGGTCATTAAATGAACGATGCCTTGTAAAGGCTTGGCTGTTTAAATTTTCGCTCCTAAATTGTGTCTTAACAGAATTAAATGTATTCTTTTTTAATAATGAAAAATGTTCTTTCTAATAAGGCTTTCTTTTCGTGCTTTAAAAAAAGGTTTTTTTTTAAACCACGGAAAAAAATAAATTTAAATAGCATTTAGATTACTATTGCTTTTTTCGAGGTCTGTTCTTTAAAATAATATCGACGTATATTGTAATTAAGAAAACCAAGGTTGAAATGCTGTGAAAATACGATCTTATATTTCGTATTTCCTTTCCATTTGTGGATATTAAATTAATTTTTGTGACAAAATTATGTTATAATTACAAACGTTTTCTAAGTATGAAAATGAATAGGTAGCATTTGTAAATATTCCGGTTTATGAATGTACGTGTAATTACTAATTATAAATAAATTCGCGGTACCATGTCTAGACATGATGTTCTAGAGTAATAAAGCTGTAGGCCTATTTCACATTGAACGGAAGATTAAAAAACGAAAGCTACAATGAAAGCTAGCTATAATTTCTTTAAACTCAAAATGCAATGAGATAATGGGATGTTAATTACATACATTCAAGTCGGTATGTTTTGCTAGAGAAAAGTCGAACCGAATGTGCCGACGAGAGCATGTGTGTAGCGCACCATGGATATTCGGGGAATAATTATCGTCTTCATTAAGATTGTTGTGTTTTATACTTGACTAAATTAAATTAGTAAGATAGGTAACTAGCCTATAGCCAAAGACATATATATTACTAGCGTAAGGACATGGCCTATGAGCTTGACTATTGTCTCCAGTTCGTTGGCTCTAAAATGCAAGGAAAAATGTCAATTTAGAGCACTACAAATATATGACACGATATAGTTCGTATACGAGTTATGATGACAGATGGCGCAAATTTTTGTTTCTATGAAGAAGGTTTTTGTAAAATATTCTGACGGGCCTATCCTTACGCTAGTAATATATAAATCGAGTCACGTGGCTAGAGGGCTTTCGAGTGGACGTCTGTCGTTGGCTCGCGATTTAAGTAGCCACGCGGCTCCGTTTCGAGTGTGTGTTTTTGTTTAAAAACAGGGCTTTGAGATCGCCATATCCAATTACCGTACAACGTCAAGCACTAATTGCTCTTTTTAAACTAGATACTGGCAAAATCCACCAAGGAAACGCCATTAAACAAAAATAGAATAGAATATATAAATCTATGCCTATAGCGCATGGACCGCATAAATTGAGCCCCCGTCGCGTCGCGTCGCCTAATTTACTTAGTCATTGCGTGATTGAGATACTTTTTTGATTTTAGGCGGAATAAAGGTACCACAATGCCTTCGTGTGCTTTTACTCGTACAAATCATTCAAAAAGAAAAAAAAACTAAGTTAAAACTCGTAAGTATATGAAAAGTAGATCCATTGTTCGAGTACGTAATGCACGAACGTCACCTATCTTCCGCTATTTTTTATACTATAAACATAGATATAAAGCCACCGCTCAGTTCAACTGTTAGAAAGTGCCCCAGTGTGTTACCTAAGCTAAAAAATGTAATGTCACTAACATCAAGCATCAAGCGCGACAGAGCGTCGGTGGCGCGTTGCGGAGAGGTGCGCACCCTCAGTCATGGGGGCGATGGTTCGAATCCGCACGGGACATGCCATACATTTTTCTAACTTATGTACAGACTGCTCTCAAACGGCGAAGGAAAACCTTCATTCGCAGAAGAAATTCTACTGCGATGTGAAGTTTATCAATCCGCATTGGGCACGCGAGGTGGTCTGACGCCCATACACCCTGAGGGTAGGCATGTGTCCTGCAGTAGTAAGTATATCTATAGGCTGATGATGATTATGAAATTCAGACGAAGGGTTTTTATTTTGAACGTTTGGTCAGTGTCACTACTTCTTGATTTATTAATTATCTTTATAGACGGAGATCCGACCGTAAAATTATGCACCTATTCCTTAGGCGAACGAAATGTAATTCTAGTGTATGTTTATACAGGGGATAATTCAACGCCGCCAGGTGCCATCAGAAAGAGACTGATCTAAAGTACTTTAAAAACTAGGGTTGCCACCTCTCAATCTGCCGCAAGATAGGGTTGCCAGATTCAAAAATGACATATTTGGACCTGGCAACCCTATAGTTGCGGCAGATTGAGAGGTGGCAACCCTAGTTTTTAAAGTACTTTAGACCAGTCTCCTTCTGATGGCACTTCATTCACTTCCCTAACAAACACGTGGAAAAAGTTATACCAAAAATTATAATGGAAAAGGCACTTGCGGCAAGATTTTTTTAGGCAACTCGGTGGCGTTGAATTAACTCCTGTATAAACATACACTAGAATTACATTTCGTTCGCCTAAGGAATAGGTGCATAATTTTACGGTCGGATCTCGGACTATTACGGGCGGCGGAGGCTTTTAATTGTAATGTTATCCGCTCAGTGTGAAATAGGCCGAATTAAAAGAACAACAGTAACCCGGCAAGCTAAATGGTTATATTTAAGTTCGGATGAGAATAGAATAGTTATTATGTTTATAACTTTATAATTATTGTATGTAAAATGAAACTCGAAATGTAACTTATGAGAGCCTGATTAAATAAATGATTGATTTTAAATATTCGTGTTTCATTCATGGAGCCTTTCGGACGTGCACAGCAGATAAGCGAGCTACTTTAGCAACACTTCATTATTACATATTAAGCGTCCGCGTACATAATATCGGAAAAATGCTCGAGCAGTTTTCAATGATAGGTAAATTGATAATGAACTCAATGACAATTGAAACAAAGTCGAAAATAGCATTTTATAGATATATCCCTATGATGTGTGTTCTGTTCTTGCACGATGGAGTTCATTATCAATTTACCTATCAATGGAAACTGCTCGAGCATTTTTCCTAGATGTGCGCTAACCCTTAGTGTCAATTCACACGTACCACAACCACAACGACGCCATGTGGTCGGGCGTATATTTTCAAAGACTACAGTTTTGTATATTTTGTATTGAAAATGAATATTGCAATTTACACGTATCACATTTTGCCGTTGTTATCGACCACCTGTGTAATACGACCACATCGCAACCACATCGCGACGGCAACGCCACCACCGGCGGCAGCACCGCGGCCACATCGCCACGACGTGCCGTCAAGCCGTGTTTCCTCTACGAAAGCCGGTGACCACGTGTTTACCACATCGCAACGACAGCGACAACGCAACCACATCGACATTTTGTCGGTACCACAACGCAACTGCAAAAAGCCGCTGCGACACTATTCACACGTAACCACAGCTTGACCACATTTTGTCGCTGCGACGTGGTGTGGTTGTGGTACGTGTGAATTGACCCTTACACTGGTACACAAACTTTAACGTGGTATAAAATGTTATACCTAGAATAAACTAAGAATAAGCAAAATGTCTACTAATAAACCGGAATAAGTTAAATCTAGTATAACTTCGGCGTAACCAAGAAGCTTCAAAGCTACTATACATAAGCTTCTTGGGCGTTACAGAACACTGTATCATAGATAAATTTCTGTTTTTTCTTAAGTTTATCTATGAACCACGACGATGCCACCAAAACGTAGTTACGAGTTTATACTGATACTTATAAAGTAATCTCCTTATTCTTAGCTTATTCTAATCATAACTATTCCAAATATAAGGATCGAAAGTAAGTTTTTATTTGTATGTACCACCAAAGAACATAAGAGGGGTTAGAAATGCAAAGTAGCCAGCTGAAAGTAGCGAATCTGCTTAGGAGACTGTCGCCACTTGTCTTCCCACTCACGCTGCTATACAACTACTTATCCCCTCCCGCTCGCGCCTTATGGTGTTTGTTATGCAAAATCATTGCATAACCGTTTGGCACGCGTTCCATGCATACTTTGCACTTCTAACTTCTATTAATAATGTTCTGTGTGCACCACAGTAAGGCCGAGATTCAAAATCCTTTCGATCCTACTTAGTTCGAACTATGACTTAAAAATCGCCTCTGAATCTCGGCCTAAGAGTATAGTCCTTGCAGCGCGCTCCATACAAACGAAGTTTCGTCCTATTTTCAATATTAACCAATTATAGTCAATTACAATTTTTTTTTTGTTTTTTTTTTGATCCCGGTTCGGTCATGGATGTTTATATGTTTGTGCCGTTGTTGTATGGTTTCCATAATAAACAGCCTATAAATAGTGCTTTCTTGGGATCATTACAATGTATGTGCCTGTGAGCGTTACGTTCCGTAATCACGGGCAATTAAGTCCCGGACCTTTGGAAGGCGTGCATGGGGCCGAAGCCAACATGTAGAGGCCCGTTCAAAAGACAAGTTAATCTAAATGTAAGGGATACACAAATGGCGGATACCATCTCCGAGCGTACAACATGATACCCACGGGGATGGTCCCCGCCATTTGTGTAAAGACTATTGGAGTACGGCGCTATGGCCGCGATGGAAAAATAAGGTCTTGGGCTATGGAGGTCAAAGTTGGATGGATGGATACTGGGCTATGGGAGGAGATTAACGGACGCCTGCCATGACAACTAGTCTCAAAATTGTAAATAGGGCAGGCGGTGACTCGCCAACTCGTCGAGTGGGCCCCATAAAACGGCCGCACGCACAAAGTGCGACAATGGGGCAACATCTCATTGAGCGGTTGAAGGTTGTCGAGAGGTGCGGCTCCGGTTTCACCATCGTGGGGTTTACCCCCGTGAGCGGGTTTCCCCGTTATTACGCCATTACGTGCAATACACTTCCAACCTGGAGCATAGGTTCTGCTCTTGCGATTCCACTCTGGACGGCCAATTAAGGCAAGCCAGAGGTAGGGGGGTGTGTTACTGTGTGTGTGTGTGCGCATGTCTGTATGGTCCCCCTGGATAGGGATCCGCGGTGTCGCCACTCACCGTCAGCTCGCCACAAGCTACCCCCGCGGGGTTATTATTATTATTATTAAACACTATCTAGAAACTAATCTCTGTCTGTATTTTGTCAGACTTCATTTGTATGCAGCACGCTCGGACGGACGCCTCTTAAAATTCCCAGTAGTCCCATCACGGGATAAATTTTGCGAGCCTTTTGGAATATTACTGACTTTGATAAGTTGAGATTTTTTAGATAAAATGAGTATTTAGGTTTTAAATATGTATCAGAGCGCAGCTGGGGTCAGAAAAAAAATATTTAAGAGATAATAAACAATATAATTTATTTTATAGATAATTTAAATACGTTTTCGTATAAATAAACGTCTTACTAAGACATAAAATAAAAGGAATGTGTTAAGCAATACTTTTAACTATTTACTTATATTTAAGTCAGATCAGTTTTTAAAAACACCTATAAAATACCTATTCAAACTTCCTGGACATAGCTATATGTATGTAAATAAAATAGAGTAGGTAATACTAATTTTTACAGGTCGCAACCATTGACTTACCAACTACTGGAAGTTGGGTCAGCGCTCAAGTGTCCGAACCAAAAGAGCACCAAAACGTATAATAAAGAGTAACAATTATGCGACAGTCTTCGTTTGATCGGCCGACTACGTGGCGCGCGCCGTGCCTTGATGGGTTAAAAACTACGCAAGCAAAATGAAAAGAATTTCAGCATTTTCAATGTTTTAACCCCCGACGTAAAAAGAAGGGTGGACGCCTATGTCGGTATGTCTGGCTGTCTGTGGCATCGTAGCTCCCAAACGGGTGGACCGATTTCGATGCGGTTTTTTTTAATAGAAAGCTAATTTTTGCGAGTGTGCGTCTTACCTTTGTTTCATGAAATTCGGTTCAGCAGTTTTAATGTAACTTAAAAAATTATGAAATAACATTAAATTAAAAACACCCCCAACGCCAAAAACAAACATTTAAAAAGTAAATAATAATTCAGTCACCTATTATTTTAGATTTTAGCAAATGTATGTTTTACTTCTTAACTCTTAAGATATTATAGGTCAATTAATGTGTCGGGGACCGCAAGTGATTGTAAAAAAATCAATGGTCATTTCATAGCGGTCCCCTAAAATATCTTATTACCTAAAATAGCAAGAGAATTAAGAAGTAAAACATACATTTGCTAACATAAAAATTATAGGTGACCGAATTATTTTTAAATTTATAAATTTTTGTTAGTTGGTTCATATGACTACATGTTCTTAGATTTGTGTAGTTTGGTCTTGGACACTTTTTTTTAAAGAATTTTATTCTAGACCCGGCGTCCATTATTTTGTATGTCAATGGTTGTAACATCAAAATAATACAATGTAAGTTTGAAGTTCTTTTTTAAACATGTCCAAACGTTTAAAAAGTTAATGCAGATCGATACCTATTGTACTTTAAAGTCAGCTAAAAATATTTGAGCCAACAATCACTTAAATCACTTTGGTATGCATTCTACTTTGACTGTCTACTCAATATCATCAATATACATAGTATAAAACAAAGTCGCTTCCCGCTGTCTGTCCCTATGTATGCTTAGATCTTTAAAACTACGCAACGGATTTTGATTTGTTTTTTTTTAATAGGTAGAGTGATTCAAGAGGAAGGTTTATATATCAGCATTGGACCCGTGCCAAGCCGGGCGGGTCGCTAGTCATCAAAATAAAGATGGCGCCGCGCCATCTCTCAAGTGACAACAGAACGAGATCGCACACTCTACTCGTGACGATGCCTTGCTGCAGCGCCTTCTGGTGTCTGGTGAATCGCTATAGTTCTGTTTAATCTCAACTGCTCTGTAATTGACTGTGATCTGTTGGTGAACCAAACTGTCCTTAAAGTTATATCGGAATGATTACGATTCTATTACGCTGTGATGTAATTTTTGACAAAACAATCGATGATGCAGATATTGGAGTGTTTCTTCGGAGCCCTCTGATCACCTATCTATGTCTGTTGGCTTTGCAGCTACTGACGCTTGCAAGTCTCTCGAGTGTTGTGGGTGTGACTGGTAGCGCCATCTGTTGGCTTTGCAGCTATAACTGACGCTTGCAAGTATCTCGAGTGTTGTGGGTGTGACTGGTAGCGCCATCTGTTGGCTTTGCAGCTATAACTGACGCTTGAAAGTCTCTCCAGTGTTGTGGGTGTGACTGATAGCGCCATCTGTTGGCTTTGCAGCTATAACTGACGCTTGAAAGTCTCTCCAGTGTTGTGGGTGTGACTGGTAGCGCCATCTGTTGGCTTTGCAGCTATAACTGACGCTTGAAAGTCTCTCCAGTGTTGTGGGTGTGACTGGTAGCGCCATCTGTTGGCTTTGCAGCTATAACTGACGCTTGAAAGTCTCTCCAGTGTTGTGGGTGTGACTGGTAGCGCCAAATGTTGGCTTAGCAGCTATAACTGACGCTTGCAAGTCTCTCAAGTGTTGTAGGTGTGACTGGTAGTGTCATCTGTTGGCTTAGCAGCTATAACTTACGCTTGCAAGTATCTCGAGTGTTGTGGGTGTGACTGGTAGCGCCATCTGTTGGCTTTGCAGCTATAACTGACGCTTGCAAGTCTCTCGAGTGTTGTGGGTGTGACTGGTAGCGCCATCTGTTGGCTTTGCAGCTATAACTGACGCTTGCAAGTCTCTCGAGTGTTGTAGGTGTGACTGGTGGTGTCATCTGTGGCAAGCTGGTACAAGTTCAAGCGTGTATAGTGCCATAGAAGTGGTCCCAGTGCGCGGGACACTGCAGGAAGTACTTGCGGCAGGCGGCACTGAACCGGCGCTTGTACTCCTCGGGGGAGACGACCGTGGGCTGGCCGGAGCCGAGGTTCTTCTTGACGAGGTGCTCCAACTTCTTGTCCCACGTGAATGTGCGGATGTAATCTGGAAACAAAAAGGTTTTTCGTACTGAACTTACGGGGCACTAGGCTGAAGTAATGATAGGTATAAAATTTAAGTTCTGGCAGCAGTAACTTAAAAATAACGAATGTTCAATATTGTTTTACATTATTCAAAGAGTAGTCCAGAGTTACTATTTCTAAATAGCATAGAATACCGTGCATTCTCAGTTACTTTGTCATTATTACTGGGTGTGCAAGCAGAGCAGTGGTGAGACTGGGAATTTTTAACATACGTCACCAGTAGGAAAGGGACTCGAATACACATTTAGATAACTAAAAAATCGGTGCAGTGTTTTCCAGAATAGGTATGTATTATTGTGACATAAAGAATTATGGACCCATTAAAATGTTAAAATCTCGTTCCAATACTAATCGTGGTTTGTTGTATGGGCCCGCCGTCGTCGGTCAATTTGTAATGACCCTAAGTAAGTATACCTATACCAAGCAGGCCTGTCTCACTCCATAGCTGGTACGCTTGACGGCAGATCCCCACCGAGAGGTGAATGGCAATAGGTTGCCGTTCGGCTCACACCAAAAAGATTTAAATAATCTATTGGCTATGTGCGAAGTGGGTGTTGGGAACTGTCAAGTCGATCGCAGCGCCCGCGGTGGCAGAAATTTTTTACTTTTTCCGGTCAAGCTGTGAAAATATGCTTGAATCTATGCAAAACCACACAATAACTAAACACGAAATCTCCAAAACTGTCAAGACTACAAACTTAAAATTTGGCATGGAAGTTTCTATTGGCATCTAGATGCTCACTTAAAAAAGGTTTGTCGTATTTCAACCCCCAAAGGTGTTAAAACTGAGGTAAAAGTTTGTATGCGAATTCCGATACAATTAAGTTTTTAAGACTAATAATAAGCTTTGAAATATAAAAAGTTTTATCAAAATCGGTCCAGTAGTTTTGGTAGAAACCTCGAACAAACACAGAGTTTTTACAGTACTATAATAGTGTAGGTCGATAATTCACGACTGTCCGATATAGTTCGTGCGCTACGCCGCGCTAGTGTGGCGCTAGTGTCGTGCACATAGCCAATACCGTGTAAACTTCTTGGTCAAATCTCATTCGACTTGCCGCCATTTTGTGAGTAGTCAATGCGAGACTTCAATAAAGGAGGGAGACTATGTAAAGGAAACTTTCGTGTCTAATGAGGTAATGAGCAATGACTCGGTTCATTTTAGTTTGCACGCGCGCCGTAATGACGGTTGGTAGGTTATTTGCGAATTGTACGATAGGACTGGTGCGCGAATAACTTTGCACCTTATTGCTGTGCAGAGAGAGTCGCTATTTATTTAAATCTGTTATCGAAGTGATTCTTCTGAACGGGTAGTGTAGTACTGGTATCAATTCAGTGGTACAGGGTGTAGATGCAGGCGTCACTCACCGATGACGCCCAGCACTAGCGTCTGCTTGTCTATGCCGAGCAGCAGCGAGTAGTCCATGACGCTGTGCGCCGCGAGGAACGACGTGTCGCGCTCTATGCACGACCACAGCACGCTGCCCGTGTGCGAATGCACGTATAGCGGGGTTTCCCAGCGTACTGCAAATATTATATTACATGCTTATTGACGCGACTTCGTCCGCACAAATTATATACCTGATTTTAAGCCAAATAACAAGCTTTCATACAAAAAACTTTTATCGAAAACGGTTCAATAGTTTTTCTGTGATGCCGATTAAACAAAGAAACAGACTGACAAACAAAGATTCTAAAAAAGGTTGATTTGTAGGGACACCTAAAACCATATCGTAATCTTCTTCTTGTAAATATCTTTAATCCTACAAACACTTCTGTTACAGTTTTATAATATTTTAGATAGATAGGGCGCTACTGCCAATCTTAAGTTGGATTGGGCATTTCTGCCACATGCCAGATGTCCTATAGATGAAAACCACTACCAACTGGTCCCCAGCTAAAAGAAATTGGCATCGAGGCAGAACTAGGAGAAGGTGGTGGACACTGACGTATCGAGACGCAACGAGAGAACAAAGACGAGAGAGAGAGAGACGGCTGCGTGTCGGCGGTGAGCCGGTGCCGGCTGGAGCCCTTCAGGTGAAGAGCTATGATGTCGTCGACGTAGAGACACAAGTACTAACAGTTGAGCAGGTTCTCGTCCATCAGCACGGCGAGGGGCTGCGTGTCGGCGGTGAGCCGGTGCCGGCTGGAGCCCTTCAGGTGAAGAGCTATGATGTCGTCGACGTAGAGACACAAGTACTAACAGTTGAGCAGGTTCTCGTCCATCAGCACGGCGAGGGGCTGCGTGTCGGCGGTGAGCCGGTGCCGGCTGGAGCCCTTCAGGTGAAGAGCTATGATGTCATCGACGTAGAGACACAAGTACTAACAGTTGAGCAGGTTCTCGTTAATCAGCACGGCGAGGGGCTGCGTGTCGGCGGTGAGCCGGTGCCGGCTGGAGCCCTTCAGGTGAAGAGCTATGATGTCGTCGACGTAGAGACACAAGTACTAACAGTTGAGCAGGTTCTCGTCCATCAGCACGGCGAGGGGCTGCGTGTCGGCGGTGAGCCGGTGCCGGCTGGAGCCCTTCAGGTGAAGAGCTATGATGTCGTCGACGTAGAGACACAAGTACTAACAGTTGAGCAGGTTCTCGTCCATCAGCACGGCGAGGGGCTGCGTGTCGGCGGTGAGCCGGTGCCGGCTGGAGCCCTTCAGGTGAAGAGCTATGATGTCGTCGACGTAGAGACACAAGTACTAACAGTTGAGCAGGTTCTCGTCCATCAGCACGGCGAGGGGCTGCGTGTCGGCGGTGAGCCGGTGCCGGCTGGAGCCCTTCAGGTGAAGAGCTATGATGTCGTCGACGTAGAGACACAAGTACTAACAGTTGAGCAGGTTCTCGTCCATCAGCACGGCGAGGGGCTGCGTGTCGGCGGTGAGCCGGTGCCGGCTGGAGCCCTTCAGGTGAAGAGCTATGATGTCGTCGACGTAGAGACACAAGTACTAACAGTTGAGCAGGTTCTCGTCCATCAGCACGGCGAGGGGCTGCGTGTCGGCGGTGAGCCGGTGCCGGCTGGAGCCCTTCAGGTGAAGAGCTATGATGTCGTCGACGTAGAGACACAAGTACTAACAGTTGAGCAGGTTCTCGTCCATCAGCACGGCGAGGGGCTGCGTGTCGGCGGTGAGCCGGTGCCGGCTGGAGCCCTTCAGGTCGAAGCGCTTGGCTCGGGAGGAGCACGAGTACCACACGTTCTCCATCACGAGCACACCGTTACCCGCCCCGCCCACGCTGTACACGCCCAGGATACGAGCTGCCGCCATAATGTTTTAATATTATTTTTAAAAGTTAAAGAAGACAACAATTTTGTATGTCAAGTTTTATTTGGAGGGTTGAATCAAAAAAGTCGAAAACTATTTCGAGATAATTATCTCAATAACAATATTTTCTGTGATAGGAAATTTAAAATGAAAGGATTATAGATATTATTACCAGAACAGAAAAATAAAAAACCTCACCATGTTGCGGAAAATCATTGGAACATATTTTTGTACTTGAAACACTGACATTAAGGGGCTATGTGAAAAAAATAGGATTCTTCAAAGCTTCATATATCATGAAGTACTAATAGGAGTATGATTTTCAGATATGTGTAAATTGAACATATAATTGAAGTTTTGATTAGAGCCAAAACACGATTAAGAGACATTTTCTCGATAGAAAAACAAGCCAAAGTAGCCTCTGTTTTTATCTTTAAACGCTTGGAACTGCTAAACGGTGAATAATAGAAACACGAGACTTGATTTAAAAAAAAGAGATTGATATTTTCTAAATTTTGATTAGAGCAGAATTGAAATAACATAAATAGTACAATCACAATTAAATAAAGTTTGATTTGGCGCTCGATTCGCTTCAGGCGCGCGCGGCGCCCCATCTCTTTCTCTCGCATCAGGCCGTAATATAAGCTATCCCACGCCTGTTTCGCTTAAATTATTTTTCGACATAGGCCCTTAAAGGTTATACCTAGTCGACGCCAACGCCCCCAAACCAGGTTTTTTATATTACTGGTCAGGCTTTATTGAAATAATGTCGCTTTTCATTAAAACGATATCAAAGAATAGGTAATAGTATACAGGGGATAAGGAAAAGTATCATTAACCTTTAAGGGGCGTCCGCCCGGTTTGAGTAACTTTGTAACCATTTTATACAATAACTATGGCACTTTTTAAGCAGAAAACAAAACTGAACAATCTACAGGATATGAGAAGTGATGTGGTTTTTCTCGAAATCTATTTTAATTAATAAAACTGAAACGAATCCAAAGTCACCTCTTTTTTTCCAGTTGTAACCGTTTTACTCTTTCATTGTTGATCAGAAGAATATGAAAATTTACAACATTCTTCACAATACAATATAGAATGATGTGGTTTTCTTATTTTTTTAAAAATCATAAAAAATCTTACAGGTTTTCAAAGAAAACGGAAAATTCCGACCGGACCACGCAATTGACAACATTTCAAAATTTTAAAGCATTATTTTTATATGCTTTATGGATAGTTTACCGTTAAATACGAGACCCATATTTTTTATTTTTTCCTAGTTTTCTTTCGTTTCAGAGTAAATATCTACTAAAAAATTGTTTGACGTAAGTTACAGAGGTTGGCTGTATAAAAGTAATACCTTTGCCCATGCATTGCCCAAAATAAAATAAAAATTGACATTTGCTTACGGTGCGTTCCGAATCACGCCAACAGTGTTGTGAACGATTACAGCGCTGGCACCCGTTCCATTTGCGTTATCGCGCTTACAGTGCTGATAGCGTCCTACCCATTCGGAACGTGTTGTGATGTGAACGCGATATCTAGTATCGCGTTCACATCACAACATTCAAATAGGTATTCCTATTATTTTTTCATCACTAAATCGTTATAAATCTTTTATTCGTCAATGCTACTAAAGAAACCTAAATCGAGACTTAAACAAAACAAAAAATTTATTACCACTACAAAACTGTCAAACATCACTTAAAAATTCAGTCAAAAATTTACTACAGCAAAACTGTCAAACGTCACTTTTAATAACTCGCTCACAGTCACAGAGCTAACGCTCCGAGCTGTGAGCACTGTTATTGCAAGATGGCGTCGGTAGTGACGTCATGATGAAGTCACGTTTTTGATCGTGGTCGCGCTCACGTCAAATCGGATCGACATTTATCGTGGCGTGATTCGGAACGCACCGTTTGACATAAATGTTGTCAAATTGTTTTTTTTTTTTTTTTTTTATACAATTTATCCTTTCGGAAATGCAATGGGTACTAGCCCTTACAGCATGGTCATAAGTTACATTTTTCTTTGTACTTAAAACTAACTTAACTAATCTTACACCTAAATATTGAAATGTGTGGGTGATACACACATTCCAAGTTCAAGATAAGTTTTACGCGAGGATCAATCCGAATCAAACGGGAGCGCCTTCTTTATTTCTCACTTTTACTATATTGTTCTTCATTGATGACACATTATTAAACTAATTTCACCACATTAACACAATAATAGCCACGAAAAACGAATCCAGAAAATTAAGAAACAAAGCCCGTCCTTATCCTCATGATTCCCGTGCAAAACCATCCTGATGACGATGGGATGATGGGATGATAGGATGACGATGAAATTGTGGATGATTTTGTAAGCTCGCGCGATGCCGCCAAAACCACCATACGAGTAAACTAGCACCAAAATTTTTGTTCTTTCTTCGCATGTATTTGAGATTCCTGTTATGTTGGTCGATCTACGCAACCGTTTGGTACACAATCCGCACGAAATTATGTCACAAATATCACTAAAAACCAACTTTTCACAAATATCAAATACAGACACAAACGAACAAAATAATGGCGGCAAGCAAACTCCTTGTCAACTAGTTTTTTTTTTTTATACAATTTATCCTTTCGGAAATGCAATGGGAACTAGCCCTTACAGCATGGTCATAAGTTACATTTTTCTTTGTACTTAAAACTAACTTAACTAATCTTACACCTAAATATTGAAATGTGTGGGTGATACACACATTCCAAGTTCAAGATAAGTTTTACGCGAGGATCAATCCGAATCAAACGGGAGCGCCTTCTTTATTTCTCACTTTTACTATATTGTTCTTCATTGATGACACATTATTAAACTAATTTCACCACATTAACACAATAATAGCCACGAAAAACGAATCCAGAAAATTAAGAAACAAAGCCCGTCCTTATCCTCATGATTCCCGTGCAAAACCATCCTGATGACGATGGGATGATGGGATGATAGGATGACGTTGAAATTGTGGATGATTTTGTAAGCTCGCGCGATGCCGCCAAAACCACCATACGAGTAAACTTGCACCAAAACTTTTGTTCTTTCTTCGCATGTATTTGAGATTCCTGTTATGTTGGTCGATCTACGCAACCGTTTGGTACACAATCCGCACGAAATTATGTCACAAATATCACTAAAAACCAACTTTTCACAAATATCAAATACAGACACAAACGAACAAAATAATGGCGGCAAGCAAACTCCTTGTCAACTAGTTTTTTTTTTAATACAATTTATCCTTTCGGAAATGCAATGGGAACTAGCCCTTACAGCATGGTCATAAGTTACATTTTTCTTTGTACTTAAAACTAACTTAACTAATCTTACACCTAAATATTGAAATGTGTGGGTGATACACACATTCCAAGTTCAAGATAAGTTTTACGCGAGGATCAATCCGAATCAAACGGGAGCGCCTTCTTTATTTCTCACTTTTACTATATTGTTCTTCATTGATGACACATTATTAAACTAATTTCACCACATTAACACAATAATAGCCACGAAAAACGAATCCAGAAAATTAAGAAACAAAGCCCGTCCTTATCCTCATGATTCCCGTGCAAAACCATCCTGATGACGATGGGATGATGGGATGATAGGATGACGATGAAATTGTGGATGATTTTGTAAGCTCGCGCGATGCCGCCAAAACCACCATGTACGAGTAAACTTGCACCAAAACTTTTGTTCTTTCTTCGTATGTATTTGAGATTCCTGTTATGTTGGTCGATCTACGCAACCGTTTGGTACACAATCCGCACGAAATTATGTCACAAAAATCACTAAAAACCAACTTTTCACAAATATCAAATACAGACACAAACGAACAAAATAATGGCGGCAAGCAAACTCTTGTCAACTTGTTAATGTCTAGACTTTTTTTAATTTACCTGCTCATCAGAAGGCAAAGGACATCTGATGGGTGATGCCTACCTCTGTATTATTTATTGTTTTTTCAAAATATTTTGAAAACTATTACATAAAAAAATAAATAAAAATATTTATCATGATAAGCATCCAAAAATCTCGAAATGGTTTTCGTATTTCACTAACAAATGATAAATGAAATGTTGTCAATTGAAGCGGGATGGCTAATTGCAAAAGTTTGTTTGTAAGAAAGAGAGCCTTGCAAATGGGAGGAGTGGCCTTAAACCACATACTTTACCCATCAAACTAAACAACTTTTACGATGGGACCAAACCGGTCAGTACAAAAAAAATATCAGCTGTCCCATACGTTTGAATCGAGTAGGTATTGCAGTTTAGTATGAGACAGCAGATTTTTTTTTATCTGACAGGTTTGGTCCCATAGTAAAAGTTGTTCAGTTTGATGGGTAGAGAATACAACACTGCATAAAGTGTGCATTGAGTCGCGATGCAGCATCGATGCAAACGCGATCAAGCATAGATGCAAACGCGGTACAACCACGATGCAAAACTTTCGTAATATTTGATCAGTTATTTGTCGACAGCCTTTGCCACTATGCACACGCGCGTGTGCATCAATATAAATATGTGTGTGCAACGCTACAATCATGAGTTTGAATTTATACAAACGCCTATTAACTGCTAATGAAGCGATTAAGTCACGCGATGGACAAACGCACGTTTTTATCGCTGCAAAAAAGCTGTCTGTACAGGGCCTACTTTGACTAGACAGATGACATTTTGACACTACTATGTGAAAATCTCATGAAAATCTATATTTTTTAACTTTTTTTCATTCCATGTGATTCTGGTCGACCTATAAAACCCGCGCGGGCAGCGTGACTCTGAAACCCAGCTGTGATTTTTATTTTTAATTAATCGAAGGTTTTCTTTATGGAGATTGAATGATTTTCTTGCGAACATTTTTACATTTAGATACCTATAGACTGAGATCCGACCGTAAAATTATGCACCTATTTCTTAGGTGAACGAAATGTGATTCTAGTGTATGTTTACACAGGGGTTAATTCAACGCTGCCAAGTTGCCTAGAAAAATCTTGCCGCAAGTACCTTTTCCATTATAATTTTTGATATAACCTTTTCCACCTATCTGTTAGGGAAGTAAATGAGGTGACATCGGAAGGACACTGATTTAAAGTACTGAAAAAACTAGGGTTGCCTCCTCTGAGTCTGCCGCAACTCTAGGGTTGCCAGGTTAAAAAATGACTTCTTTGAACCTGGCAACCCTATAGTTGCGGCGGATTGAGAGATGGCAACCCTAGTTTTTCCAGTACTGTCGATCAGTATCCTTCCGATGGCACCTCATTTACTTCCCTAACAGACAGGTGGAAAAAGTTATACCAAAAATTATAATGGAAAAGGTACTTGCGGCAAGATTTTTCTAGGCAACTTGGCAGCGTTGAATTAACCCCTGTGTAAACATACACTAGAATCACATTTCGTTCGCCTAAGAAATAGGTGCATAATTTTACGGTCGGATCTCGGACTACTATTACAAATACAAATTGATAAACATTATGAGTTGCAAAAAGAATTAAACCACGCATTTAACATTTAGGGATGGTAATCATTTCACAATTATTTTTAACGTCATAAGTGTATGTAGGTATTTGTTTACCTAACAGACTAGGCAACTTGCTCTGGTGACAATTAGTGACGTAGTTGAAGTAGTGAGGCGCGAACTCGAGGAACTGCTGCCACTCCGGCTTCGTCATCTCCTTCAGCACGTATCTGTCATCTGAACAATACCGCAGATTATTTAATAGTTGATACTCTAGGGTCTGTTTCACTGATTTCTGATAAAGCTGATATGTCAGATATTGCTAACAGAAGTTAGAAATCTGATATAAAACATCTACTTGTTAAAAGTGGCAGATATTTATTTTCGGTTTCACCTCATAGGTTCATGATAAAATATTAGCTAGTTAAGAATTTTTTCAAACATTGGAAATTTAAGCATTATTTTCACAACCTTCTTCGAGGTAAATTGAAATTGCTGTACTGGCCAAATATATGCAAGCACCGGCAGGCAAAAGTTGTATGAAAATCCATATCTGTCGTGGTTTAGCGGCCAAATAAATTACATAGTAAACTCATATCTGTCGTGTCTGAACGGCACCGAGGAGGTAGCTGAAGGGGCCACGCTAAGAGAAGTTATTGCTATCAGATCTACGGCGTAAGATTTTATGCACAAGTCGAAGATGTCTTCAGATACGACCGGTGGGACCGTTTCATCTCCCGTACGTCCTATGCGCAAAAATACTGGACTGCTGCATCTCAAACCAATGCCTCGTCTACTGGAATGTCTCGTCTACAGGAATGCCTGGTCTACATGAATGCCTCGTCTATTGGAATGCCCGGTCTACAGGAATGCATCGTCTACAGGAATGCCTGGTCTACAGGAATGTCTAGTCTACTGGAATGCCTGGTCTACAGGAATGTCTCGTCTACAGGAATGCCTAGTCGACGGTAAGGCCTCATCTATTGGAATGACCCCCTTATTGGGATGACGATTTAATCGATGTCTATTTTAATATCATCTCTCATCATCACCCTCATCGTCGTGTGACTCTCTAGATTAAAGAATCTTACGGGTACGTAGGATTATAAGCTCTCTTTTATTTTCTCTCTAAATTCCTAATGAAGTGTACGGGGGTCGGGCCCTTTGGGACCCCCCGGCCCCCGTAACACGACAACAAGTAAAATGTAGCATACCTTTAGTCTTGCAGAATGTGGAGCCCGACTTGCCTCCCTTGGCAGCCCACGGCACGCAGTACGCCAGTGAGCGGATGAACCCTTCCTCTATCTCGCACAGACTCTTGTCTGCAACGTTAAGTGTTGATCGCTTTATGTTAACACAGATAGGTAAACCAGCCAGCCTTTAAATTTTTGAAAGAAAATAAAATTGAAGAACTGTGGAACAAACAAACACCCGGATTTATGAAATAGAAATAGAAATATACAGCGATATTTTGATAGATGCTTTTCTTTTTCTAGTTCTAGTGAAACGTGGATGTTCTGAAGTTTCAGAATATCTCCGACTACCCCCTCGGGGAATATAGTCGTGAGCATATGCTTTTCTTTGTAAGTTTGCTTGCATGGTCTTATGTATTCATACTTGCATGCGTGTATGTCTAGGTGTATGTTCACATGCTTGCTTGCATGCTTTGTATATTCGCATGTTTGTTAGCATGCTTGTATGCTTACTTGCATGTAATTGATAACATAACAAACAACCATATACTACGTTGGTTTAAGTTTTCGATTGTATCGATAACGTATTTATGACTGTACTGGGCAATTAAAGAAAGTAAATCCTGACCAGAAATATCAAAAACCTGGTTTAGGGGCACGACAATCAACTACTTACTAACCTTTAATGCCAGTTTTCTAAAACAAAAATTTGTTCCAATGATTTTCCGCAACTTGGCGAGGTTTTTAATTTTTCTGGTCGGACTTTAATATTGTCTTTTTCCCAACATCATATCAACAGTCCGAAATCGATGAGCAAGATGTTAAGGAGTGGAATTGCCAAGAACTGTTAAAAACATCATGTCGATTTGATACCGATCACATTGGCTTTATTACACAACGAGCTTTTACCCGCGACTTCGTCCGCATAAATAATATACCAGATTTTAAGTCAGATGATAAGCTATCAAACAAAAAAAGTTTTATCAAAATCGGTTCAGTAGTTTTTGCGTGATACTCGAACAAACAAACCCACAAACAAACAAACATACAAACAAACAAACAGACAGACAAAAAGTCCAAAAATTTGTGATTTGGAATCAGGGACAGGTATAAACCATGTCGTAATTTTTTTTTTGTAAATATCTTCAATGTACAGACACACTTCTGTTACAGTTTTATAATAGTTTAGATGAGACCTCTGGTTCGTTTTAAAACATTCAGTTAGTACCGAAAGTACATTGATATCAAAATATATTCAAACCGGAATCAGAGCAGAGCATGTGACGTAACTTAACATACCTGTAGCTACAGGCTACCTTATATAAATGTTAGTGACTCACTGTCGCTCTTCTCCTTGCCGTCGTCGCTGCAACACTTGTCGTCGACACTGTCGCTGGTCGTGGTCGCGAACTCGTCCACTATGTGCGGGTTCGAGCTCAGTGGAGACAGTATCATGTGACGTAGCTTCTGGAATTGGGGGGCGTAGTACACGCGGCAGAGGAGGCCGTCCTGGGGAGGAAGTCATTAGGTTTGAATCCTGTGGTTAGCAAAGCCAATCTTTTTGAAGATCCTTGCACATAGCGGACACGGAAGCACACCGTTCTTATAGTGACATTGTATACCCGCTGATTTCTTCTGGCATCTAGTTTTGATAGCCTACTCCATACCTACTCGGTTAAATTCATAGATTTAGATGTTTACACCAGATCTCAATAAGAAGTCAATCAACTCGCGCCCGCACTATGCACAAGCGTATTTGCTTTAAGTTTTCAGCATAGCATAAGGATATGTTAACGACAATATTCCCTCAGGGGTAGTCAGAGCTATTCTGAAACCTCAGAACTTCCACGTTTCACTAATAGTACCGAAAGTCTGTACAGTGTGATGAGCAGTGAGTACATCGCCACTTATAATGGACAGTGGGTACAAGTAAAATACTTGCCTCGTAATTGAAGCATGGTTTCCTCACAACGTTTTTCTTCACCGAAAAGCCAGAGGTGTTACAAATCGTACATAAATTCCGAAAGACTCATTGGAACGAGTCGGCCTGGACGACGAGCGAACCATATCACCTTATGTTCAGCAGGCACGGTTACTCGCCACTGGACCACCACGGCTTTAACTTATCAACACCATTCGTGTAAATAATCCGTGAACCACTACCTTGAGCAAGACTTCGATGTGATCGTTCGACTTGGCAGCCTTCGTTTTATCCGAATCGATCTTATCTTTTCCTGCATTCGAGTTCTCCAGCTCTTCTTGCTCTGCTTGAGTACTGAAAGTAAACATTCACATCAACATCACGCAAACTCTTGCTAACTTCACAAAAGAAACACCCTTGTCAAAATTACTTTGAACATAGCACCGAAATTTTTACGGGTAAATAAAAAGGCAAAACAGGCGTAATTATGGTCGTGTAATTATGATCGCGTAATTAAGGTCGTGAAATTATTGGTCGCGTAATTATGGTCGCGTAATTATAATTATGGTTGCGTAATTTCGGGAGGAGTGTATCTTCACTTAAGCCTCGTCATTTGATTGACTAAATTGAGGTGCAGTCTGTATGTGCGCACATTTTATTATGATATCTTGTTTACATCGTCAGATCGATCTCAGTAGACCTCACTAGCCATCACTACATGTCACTAGCTCGATGATTACTTGTGTGCCTTCAGAGAGCGCTGGTAGGTGACGGATGCGATCACTGACCCGATCTCACCAGCCGTCACTACCTGTCACTAGCTCGTATTACCTGTACTTGTGTGCCTTCAGAGACCGCTGGTAGGTGACGGATGCGAGTGTCGCCGCGATCACTGACCCGATCTCACCAGCCATCACTACCACCGGAACAAGCCCACTTGATATTATCATGCCACTCTGTAATTATCACAAACAGCGTTTTTAGCCGCGGATTTTTTTAAATTTTTATTTGGACTTCAAAAAGTACGTAAAAGTTACGCACGGTTTATCTACTAAAAATTTGTTTCGTTTTAGTAGTGATTAAATGTTTAATATACAAGGTGTTAGTGTAGGCATTAGGTACTTTAAAAGGTCATTGAACTCATGATACGGCACAACGGTCTCCAAGAAACCCTAGGCAATTAGCAAACAAATGCTTTGTATCTTTGGGGAAAGTCGTTCAATATACATTATAAGTGTGAATAAGCACTCTTATTCACTTTTACCTAGGTATAGTGCATATTGTAAGTAAGTAATTAAATTCTAAAAAGCATTAATTATCATAACGTCTTATAAGACATTGATCAGATATCAATATGACTGTACCTGATTGGACGGTTGGTTATTGGACAGTAACTGCGACAGTATTTGTCTCACTGTCTTTTTGTCACCTTTCTCTTCATCTTCTTCTGTACCTACAAAAATACAAATACGTGAGATATCTATATTTAAAGTCTGACCTGAAAAATAAAACACCTCGCCATGTTGCGCAAAATCATCGGAACTATTTTGTATACTTGCAACATTGACATTAAAGGTTATATTCGATTACAGCGCCCCCAAAGCAGGTTTTTAGGGTTCCGTACCCAAAGGGTGAAAACGGGACCCTATTACTAAGCCTACGTTGTCCGTCCGTCCGTCCGTCCGTCCGTCTGTCCGTCCGTCTGTCCGTCTGTCCGTCCGTCCGTCTGTCCTACCTATTTAGGGCTGTAACTTTTGAACCGTAATAGCTAGATAGGTGAAATTTTCTCAGATTATGCGTTATTACGGCGGATTTGTTAACAAATAATAAAAATGTCAAAAAGTTAAAAATTAAGGGGGGTTCTCAACAAGAAACTAGTTTTTATCAACGTTTTTTCTTCACGATCTATCGTAAAAACGGTAATACATACAAGCGTCAAACTAAGTGTGATTATACTCTACAGAATAACAACAAATACTAAAAACCAGCCAAGTGTGAGTTGGTCTTGCGCTAAAGGTCCCGGACAAAAAAAAGTTTTTTTTCTAAGTTAATAATGCTGTGTTCTGTGGTGGTGTGGTACGGAACCCTCGGTGCGCGAGTAGCCCGACTCCCACTTGACCGGTTTTTATTATATTTTTCTGGTCGGGCTTTACTTCGTTTTAGTAAGGGTGTGGTGTCGACTCGCAATAGAATCACTCTATCCCTACAACTTGTTATTGAAGAAGGCAACTGAACGGAAACGACACGGATCTTCAATATATTCAATAAATGAATTACGGTTTTTAATTGGAGGCAAGAGTAATATTTTTATACCTGTATGTTCTTTATCCATATCTCTAGAAGCTGTGTCTGTGAACACATAAGTATTTCCTGTAATTATAATTACATCACATTCACATCATATGACTAAAATCCCAGGTAGCCGATCGCGTTAATTTAAAACATCGAAGTTCAATCCTTATTCAATTTCATTTGTAATCAAATTGCAAATTGCCAGCCAGGATTGCGATTTTTGAATCTCATTCGGTGAGTTCAGCCATTGTAAATATCAAAATAACTTTGGAGAGATGCATCTTTCTAATTCTGTTTTGACTTTCAAAAATCATACTTCAGGAGTGCGATTTTTGAAAGTCAAATCAGAAATAGAAAGATGCGTATCTCCGTAGTTATTTTGATATTTACAACGGCTGAACTCACCGAATGAGATTCAAAAATCGCACTCCAGATACTATTCGACTGTGCTAAATTGCGTGTCGCGCTAATTCTATTCAATATCTATTATTATGGCTCTATTATCGTGTGAACAATGATTCTGCCAAAATAATACTAATGTCTATGGCCAAAATACACACTGTAGTTACTGAGTATAGCACTAAACTTGACTTATTTACTATGTGACAGCCTGACTGAAACGTCTTAGCGATCTGTCAAACGGCTGTCTGTCATGAGCTGTCGAATAATTAGCGCGATACCGAATGTGTTGCGATTCATATGCCACTATCGTTTAAGTGGAGATTTATTTAGCGCGACCGGGTCCCTGGGACAAGGATATTAAATTTTTACAATAGTAGTGAACTTGTGATCATTCTCTATACATTGTGCCAGGTGGTACCAATTTGAATGGATCGAGGACACATTGGCACCTCTAACATAAAGCATGTTTTCTCACGATATCTTCCTTCATAGAAAACCCAGTGGTAATACAAATATCGTACGTAGGCTCTTAAATACTGTTTGGTATGAAATGGATCTGAACTAGGTTGGGAGCCCCACCACGGAAGCCAAAGCAAACTTGCGACTAGAAGACCAACCAAGGACTTTTAATTAAATAATCATGATCATCAGTCTATTATACTTCCCACTGCAGGGCACAGGCTTACACTCAAGGGTATATGATCGTTAGTCCACCACGCGTGCACAATGCGGATTGGAAGAATTTACATACCCATCAAAATTTCTTCTTCAGCGTATGCAGGTTTCCTCAAGATGTTTTTCATTACCGTTTGAGTGCAGACGGTGTTACGGACATAAGTTAGGAAAACTCATCGGTACCGAGCATGTCATTCGTATGGATTCAAGGGTTATGATTGAGGGTCCATACAGCGCCGAACCGCGCCACCAAAGCTCTTACATTTAAATTACATAATTATATTGAACTAGAGTTTACCCGCGTCTTCCTCCGTACGGGTTTTCGTCATTGTTGCGAGATAAATGATATCCCAGATTTTAAGTCTGATCGTAAGCTTTCAAACACAAAAAGTTTTATCAAAATTGGTCCAGTAGTTTTCGTGCGATGTGCGAACAAAAAACAAACAGACATAAAATCCAAAAATTGGTGGTTTGGAATCTAGGACACAGCTAAAAACAATAACGTTAGTAACTTTTTTCTAAATATCTGCAATTTACAGACACACTGATATTACAGTTTTATAATAGTAGAGATTATCACTGTGGTTGCTGATAAAAACGTATAATACCTGAGCTATCGTTGCCGGCGTCGCCCGACGAATCTTCTAGATCGGATTTATCTTCAGCTGTCAACATAAATGCAACTATTGTTATACTAGAACTAACACTCGAGTACCTAACTAACTATTTACTGCCAATTTTCAGAATAGATATTTGACATAAGTGTCCCTGACCTTTAGGAACTGTGTGGGGTCCAGCGATGCCAGACACCTCGATTTTGGCGGGATGTCCCGATATTTAGCCCCAAACTAAATGTTCCACGCGGGATAGACTTAATCCCGCTTCTCGAGGACTTCACTGCCTTACAGCGTAAACCCGACAGTGGTTGTTATTTCGGTACCTGTACCTACAACCGAGTTACGGCCTGCCGTAAATAGATTTGATCTAAATGTGACACTAACCGGCGATTAATACATACATAAACTCACGACGTGGTCATAAACATTGCTACAACCACCAACTATAATCTTTGACTCACCAACTACTGGACGTCGGGTTCGCGCTCAAAAGTGTCCGAACCAAAAGAGAAACAAAACGCATAATAAAGAGTAACAATTACGCGCCAGTCTTCGTTTGATCGACCGACTACGCGCACGTCTATGGCCGTGCCGATGTGCTGTGAAATTTGTAAAACCTACGCAAGCCAAATGAAAAAAGAATTTCAATGTTTTTAGTTTCATTATATTACTAAAACGTACTTACGATTACGTAAATTAGTCTGGCAGGGGCACTTTTTCGAGAATTTTATATGAGACCCGGCGCCCGATGCCCGGTGGCCATTAGAAAGTACACAGTATAAAGAGTATCTACTACTAGGTACATATACCATTAGTTTGTAAGTCAATTACTATAATCAAGAAATAAATGCTAAAGTATATTGTAACTGTAGCACTGGGCGGGAAGTCTCACCGTTTTGTTCATTACATCTCACAATACGGAAAGTATTTCCAAACCGGATAGAGAGTTTATGATATATAGGTAGTACACAGACCAGTAGCTTCAGGTTGTGACTTGGCAGGCTTGGCAGGGCTGGACCACTTGTCCTGCGCGTCCCGCAGCATCTTCTCGCCCGCTATGATGCGGTCCGACACGCCCCACAGGCTTCTGACGGTCGCTGTTTACATTATATTATTGGGTCATTATTTTATTCAGGGTACCATAATCCGGTCCCCTTCAAAGGCAACGGAACAAAGGCGATTTTGTTAGTAAAATAGGAAAATTCCAAAATAAAACTGTTATCGGTAGCTACCGAATAAGAAACCAGTCTTAGAAAAATGTAGGACTTAAAGTAAAATACTATACTTTTTTGCAAATTACGGTAACTCAGTGGTTTGTGTTTGAAATGCAATATAATTTTGAGGGACGGTAACGCAGTGGTTACTTTGCTGAAAAAACATCAATAAATGTAAGAAGTAGCAAGAAAACATCGCTGCTGTCTTTAATGATTACTTTATACAACGATGAACAAAAATCGGCATAAAACGGTAAAAAAAGACATAGAATTTGTACAGTAAAAGAAAATAACATTTTATCCATATTGTACCCACATTGTACCCTGAATAAAATAATGGCCCTATTAAACTAGAGCTATTGCCCACAACTTCGTCCGCGTGGACAAATAAACCTTTAGGGGCCGATATTCGAAAAAATATTTTTCTAAGTGAACCCCTACATCCTCTGTAGAACAGAGTGTCCCAAAACTCAACAATTTCATTTTTCTATCTTCCGCGGTTTAGGCTGTGCTTTGTCTGTCAGACAGTCAGTCACTGAACTCCATTATAAGTATTACAGATATGCGAAGCTGATACAATTTACAATACAATACATGAAATTCCAGCTGTGAAAACTGCGATTCGGAACTATACATATTGGTATTTCTTGGTTTACGAGTACATAAGCTCACGCTATCATCCCATGGGGGTAGGCAGAGACTGCGGGCTCTTTTGTCTCTTCCACAGCCTTAAGTCACTCACATATTTTAGGCCTTTTTAAGTACGCTGCCTATTTGGTTTGGAATTTCACTGAAATAAATACGAATTTTGTCGAATAGCAATAGGTTCCGAAAACAACTTCAACGGACCATACTGCTTGTAAATCAAAAGTATTTCGTCCACGGTACGCTGATATAAACCTTATTCGTTTCGTCTTAAGGTCTACAACTCACCGGCATGGGAGGTTTGCTCCTGGAGGTGACACGATGTGAGAGCGAGATGTATTTGTTCGGTTTGTTGCTTGAACATGTTGTAGTCTTTCTCTGCGTCTGTATCCGATATGCCGCTTAGGGTTTCGTGTCCTGTTGGATAACAACACTATTTAAAAAAAAAGTTTATTTGTTATTTTAGAGCAAGCAGAAATTAATACCATTTGATTTGTCGCGTGTAAGTGCCTAATCCGACTATTCCGACTACAGACGTAATACCGACTGCTCTTAAACGGCGAAGTTAACATCGTGAAACCAGCATAAGCTGAAGAAATTCTGATGCGTATGTGAAGTCTATCAATCCGTATTGGGCACGCGTGGTGGACGAACGCCTGTACACCCTCCTTTAGGGTAGGCTTATGCCCTGCAGTGGGACGTATATAGACAGATGATGATGATTGCCTAAGCACAGTATAATAAAAAGTAGTACTACAGACTGTAAGGACATGTCCCCCACAAATTTTTATCTCAGCCCCTCGTGGAAGATGGGAGGTGGAAGTCCTAGGCAATCGTGTAGTCCTCTTTCACTCAGCAACGCACGTGCTTACCTCTTTTTGACAGTGCGAAGCCGTTTGTATGAAGTGTCCAGGGTGTGTCATAAGACATTTCACGAGAGCTGTGCGAGGTACCCACCAAGGTAACTTCAATGCGAGCTATTGGTGGATTTTTTGATGAGATTTTAAATATAAATCTAAACTATTATAAAACTGTAACAGAAATGTGTCTGTACATTGAAGATATTTACAAAAAAAAAGATTATGATATGATTTTTAAATGTCCCTGATTCCAAATCACCAATTTTTGGATTTTTTGTCTGTCTGTTTGTTTGTTTGTTCGTTTGTTTGTTTGGGTGTTTGTTTGTTCGAGTATCACGCAAAAACTACTGAACCGATTTTAATGAAACTTTTTTTGTTTGATAGCTTATCATCTGACTTAAAATCTGGTATATACTTTATGCGGACGAAGTCGCGGGTAAAAGCTCATATAAATAATGATCGCAAACCTTTGAGCATGAGTTCGTTGAGTTGGTTGATGAGTGAGTCCCTCATTTGTTTAGTGTCGTACCGCGTGAAGATTATCTCGGGGGGCAGCTGTATGTCGAACGTTGAGATTTTACTGAACCTGTGTAATAATAAAGAACTATTGTTTATATCCTACGAATAAATAAACTTTACATCTAAACAAACGTTTGATGCATGTATGGCACAGTACAGTCATTGCGAAAAAAAACAATAAAGTAAGTAGCTTAGCAGTCGCGGAAATTCAATGGTCGCGAATTAAGAATGATACGCAGACTTACGGGACTATAGTTTATTGTGGGTCGGAGATCCGCCAAGAGTGAGAGACCTTATCCTAGATAACAATATCTTATATACTAATTAGAATCTACTTTAATGTTAACTCAGCATCGGACGCTGGCCCAGATTAGTAGGCAAAGGTGCAAAGTGCGTTTTGTGCATCAGCAGTTCCGTAGTGTTCTGGATTACTTGAACTGGATGTGTCTGGGTCAGCATCCTTAACTCGGTAGGTATGCGGGGGCCGAGGAGGGAGGGGGGGGGGGGGGTTCGTCTCAGTACCAGGCCTCCGTCACTCGGCCGTAGGAACCGGGATAAGTAAGTACGTACACTTTTGCGCATCGTGAGCGATACGCTTGTATGAATAGGGTATTTTACACCATGTAAGAAAAAATATTAAAATACATGAAAAAAGTAAACGAGAAACGTCGATATTTATTCATAAAAATGCAGTGTACATTTTACAATTCAATTTTAAAAATTGTATTTTTGATCTGTTTTTCAAATTTCTAAAACTCCATTCGCTATGTTGGATTCCGTTACTATCGGAGTGACGTCATCACTCCAATAGTGACACTTCACAAATCTTGTTACTTTGGTCTTTCGCAGTCGTATTCTTTACTGACGGAGTAACGTCTCACACACGACAGCATGGCGGCCAGCGTTTCCGCGCGAAAATTGAAACTCATCAATATAAAATAGTTTTTAATTCATTTTTCGGCTTTATAAAACTTACTTCTTCTTCTTATCGTGTGGGCAGAGCGCTGGTGTCAGTTTTTTCAGACCGCCTTACGTCCTCTGACGTGGTTTTTATGTAACGACTGCAACCACCAGAGATAGTAGCCGGGACCAACGGTTAAACGTGCCATCCGAAGCACGGAATCATTTTTCTTTTCAGACAATCAGGTGATTCAGCCTGCAATGTCCTAACCAACTGGGGAAAAACGCACAAAGTGACATATCACAAGGTGTCCCCCGTGGGAATCGAACCCACGACCTCCGTGTCGAGAGCCAATGCTCTTAACCATTAGATCACGGACGCAGTTCATAAAATCTACTGGTTCATTACGATCTCAGGATTACTTTAAAACAGTTTTCCGAAAAAGGTGTACTACCTAATTCTGCCACTCGCTCCAGACGGCAACGTGAACAGTAATAGCACCGTTGAGTCAACAGCCGCCTCGTACTCGTACATAGGCAAATACCTGAAGCAGGCGGTGGTGAGCCTGCACACGAAGGCGTGTGCGTGCAGGTGCAGGGGGTGGCGGCAGAGCGGCGGCGCGCGCACGAGGCGCGGCGCCGCGCGCAGGCGCATGTACTGCACGAGCGAGAGCGACAGCGCGCCGCGCGACAGCCGGCACGCGCGACCCACCGCGCCGCACGCCTCGCAGCGCGACCAGAACATCACCTGCGCCGCGCCGCGACAACAACGTTAACAATAGGGACTCGCCTTACGGTAGCATTTCCCCTCTGCCACGGTATAAGAACAATTTATCTTGTGCATTTACACCCAATTTTATACCTTATCACTAAACGAGACAGCCTATAATAGCGAAACAATAATTTTGAACTTAGAACGTTTGGGGTTCACACGAGACTACTTTTCTTGATTTTTAACATTCAAAATTAGAATCTAAACTTCATGTTACCTCGCCCCCCGCAAAAAGTGGCAGAATAGTAGAATGACACGCGTAACTCGTCCCTATATAAATTGTCTAAGTTAACAGGTGAACACGACGCACGGAAGCCTCCGTACCACCATATAGCCCGAGATCCGACCGTAAAATTAAGCACCTATTTCATAGGCGAACGAAATTTGATTCTAGTGTATACAGGATGTAACAAAATACCCTTATATTTTTCTTTCATCTCTAGTGATTATAGAGCAAACTCTACAGAATAACAACAAATACTAAAAACCGGCCAAGTGTGAGTCGGTCTCGCGCTAAAGGTCCAGGACAAAAAAAGGTTTTTTTTTAAAGTTAATAATGTTGTGTTCTGTAGTGGTGTGGTACGGAACCCTCGGTGCGCGAGTAGCACTCGCACTTGACCGGTTTTATTTATTATCATGTAACGCGTGCATCTGCTATAGAGAATTAGTTTCAAGTGCAATTATATGCCCGCTACTGTTTGATTATTGTATGACCTTATTGTTCATAGTGTTGTATTTCGAATAAAAACAAAAGCGGATGTTTTTTTCTTTTTTCAAAATTTGTATGTTTAGACCTAAAAAACCTATAAAAGTATTCTATGAAAATAGCTTGAAGGCTTTAGTAATTTTGATGTTGAGCACTTTTTTAATTTAGGCTTTCTTTATGGAGAAATATTTTTTTTAATGTGCTGAGGGCGCCACTGGACTGTGATAGCCCTCTTAAAGCAAATTAAACTAAAACTTGTAATATGGCTTGGTAAAGTGCAAGATAATGAGTTACCTGTTTACTCTGCTCCTCTTTCAACTTATCCACGTTACTGTGACCGACAGTGTTGCACGTTATTGTGATACATACGTCTCCGTGCACAAACCTGCAAAATATACAAGTCATTTAAATTTTCCAATACTCACGAATTATGTTAATTACGGTGTCAACTCAACATTAATACGTTACATATTATAAAAACTCAAATATGTAACGTAAGTCGGGGTGTAATCACTGCTCATAATCGTTTAGTCTGCTTTCATAATTACGGGTTCGTAATTGGCTACTAAAAAAGAATTATTTTTCGCTGTTTCGTAGTTAATTATCAAACAAGAATATATTCCTCGGACCTTAGATCAAAGTAAAATGAATGGATAGGCCAAAAGCGCTTTAAGTTGAACCACACAAAACTAGGGCACTTCAATACAAACTAGGGTACTTGTCGCACTCCTGGAGTGCGATTTTTGAACCTGCCGCCCGGGGCGTGGGCCCCGGTTTGCTGTTAAATCTTTAGGATTATATTATGTGTATAATCCTAAAGATTTCTGACCACAGCCTTGTTTTAATTATTGTACCTACACAGGTACAATAATTAAAACAGAAACATAGAGCGAGCGAAGCGAATTCGACTTTTCTCCGCTCAATTAATCGAGCTCAATCAATCTATGCCCTAGTAAAGTGTCGTCATTACTCAGCCTCGAAATTTAATGCCCCCCCCCCCCCCCCCCTGGATCCGCCCTTGATTAAAAGCTTTACTTTAGTAGTTCAATTTTAAGTCTTAACATAGTATAACATGTTATGGTGTAAAGTGCAGTGCAAGCTAGATATGCTATTATATTGTGTATACAATAGGTACCTCCTGACGTGCTGGTTCATGGGCACCTGGCAGGTGTTGGAGGTGCACTTGTAGTCGCCGTTGAAGCAGTACTTCTCCAGGAACAGCCCGAGCGATATATCATGCCGCCCGTACATCTCCATTGTCGCTATCCTGTCAACAAATTTATATTAAACGACCATTTACCCGCGACTTCGTCCGCATTAATTATATACCAGATTTTAAGTCAGATGATAAGCTATCAAACAAAAAAAGTTTCATCAAAATCGGTTCAGTAGTTTTTGCGTGATAGTCGAACAAACAAACAAACAAACAAACGAACAAACAAACAAACAAACAAACAAACAAACAGACAGACAAAAAATCCAAAAATTGGTGATTTGGAATCAGGGACAGGTAAAAACCATGTCGTAATTTTGTTTTTGTGAATATCTTCAATGTACAGACACATTTCTGTTACAGTTTTATAATAGTTTAGATTAGACGACCATTTACCCGCGACTTCGTCCGCATTAATTAATTATACAACGTGTTATTAACGCAAAACTAAAAAGTAGTTTGTTGAGAATCGAGAGCAGAATCGAATTATCATGGTTTCAACATAGGTAATTTTTTCCAAAATATTAAATAATTTGTTTGTAAAATTTCAAATTTACTGAACCCGATGTCAACCCACCGCACGGGTACATTCACCCTACTTACTACCAAAACAAGATTATAAAAATGTATCCATGAGTACATTAGCGCTTTCTTTCATGTGCTGAAATGATAACAAATCATTTTAACCTCAAAACTTAAAATGCGAATAACTTTAAATTTTAACTATCACAATAATGAAATTATTGTTTCAATCGAATTATCTAAACTATTATAAAACTGTAACAGAAGCGTGTCTGTACATTGAAGATATTTACAAAAAAAAGATTACGATATGATTTTTAGATGTCCCTGATTCCAAATCACCAATTTTTGGATTTTTTGTCTGTCTGTTTGTTTGTTTGTTTGTTTGTTTGGGTGTTTGTTTGTTCGAGTATCACGCAAAAACTACTGAACCGATTTTGATGAAACTTCTTTTGTTTGATAGCTTATCATCTGACTTAAAATCTGGTGTATAATTTATGCGGACGAAGTCGCGGGTAAAAGCTCGTTTTGTTATAAATCAGTTGGGGTGTATGAGGTTTTGCGCTAATTCATTAACACGTTGTATACCAGATTTTAAGTCTGATCATAAGCTATCAAACAAAAAAAAGTTTCATCAAAATCGGTTCAGTAGTTTTTGCGTGATGCTCGATCAAACAAACAAACAAAAAGACAGACAAAAATTTGTGATTTGGAATCAGGGACACCTACAAACCATATCGTAATCTTTTAATGTACACACACACTTCTGTTACAGTTTTATAATAGTTTAGATTAGATAGCACTGCAATCGTTGTTTTCCTCCTTTTCCTTACTTTTATTTACAGGGTGTAAAAAAATACGCTACACATAATGTGAGTGCTTCAGACCATCAAACTTTAAAACTTTAACAATGGTGAGCAAAAGTCAATAAAGTCTAAAGTCAAAGAATAATGCAATTATAGGTAGTTATTTAAGAAACAAATTGAAACTACCACGCCACATTTTATGTTAGTAGTCTTTACAGTTTTAGAGATATCGTGTTGAGTTAGTGTGTGGATTTGCTTAGATTCAGGCATATTTTATACAACTTGTGCGGAAATGGTAAAAATTTCTGCCACTCCGGGCATTACGATCGATTTGACAGTGAACTTGGTACAGACCAACACCCAATATTTACTATGTATGTATCGACTATCAGTTTAAAATAACAATGTACATGACCTCGCTCGCTAATGTGACATTACTCAATCATACAAACTTCATTCGAGTCATTCAAATGATAGTTTCCTTTACATAGAACCTACATTCCATCACAAACCATACTCAACCGAGTGAAGTTAATCAACGGTTCTGCAAGGTCATGCACATTCTTATTTTCATCTGATAGTATGGCATGTATATACCAGGGGTTAACGCAGAAGTCAGGCACATTGTTGGACTTGTTGCTGTAGCTGTACAACAGCAGACTGAGTCGCTGGTGGTTCTCAGGGGCCAGCGGCTCAAGTGGAGCGCTCTCGTTCTGTTTGTCGCTGGTCTCAGTCTCCGGTGTCTTAGGTATCTTCTTCAACACTGTGGGTTTGTAGAGTGGGCAGGAGTCTGGAAAAAAGATGTTAATTATTTATGTGATACATCAAAAACGTACTTATACTTGTAGCCTGTAGGATCCTTCTTCATGGCAAAGGCCTCCTCTTAGAAGAAGGTCACAGAGTTGCATATCCACCCCTTAGATAGGTGGAGGCAAGTTGCAATTTGCAGTCGGGTAATTGCAAGCCGCCTTAAAATGCATCTGACAAGGTTCAACAAAAATTAGGTTCACTGCCATCTATCGTGTCTATTCAGGGCCGACTATGAACCTTCTGAAGCAGGTAGATGCTAAAGATGAAATATCACTAAAACGGTCACCCGTACAAAGAATGACCGGACCTGGAGTTGCCTAATTTCAGCGTTCCTTTCAAATCTTTCATCGCTAACAAGGGCATCGAATTTCCAGTCGTGTGAAAGTATATGCAAAAGACAGTGTATACATACGTGTGTGATTGTTGTTGACTAGTCTGCAGCCGGTAGCTCTGTAGTGCGCTAGGGACGCCTTCAGTGCGGGGTCGTCGATGGACGACGTTATGGGGTTCCTTATGAACGGGTGGACGTCCTGCGGACGATAGTTCACTTTGAGATTATGACGGTTGAGGTGGTACTGGCGTGTGTTTATGTGTGATAATAATTTTCTTTATATGACTAACGTCGAAATCGCGAAAATAAAATTAGAATAGATGCTCCATACAAAACTGTAATATACTCTACCCAAATGTATGGGACAGCAGATTTTTTTTCGCTTACGATGTTTGTCTCATAGAGAAAGTTGTTAAGTTTAATAAATGAAATTGAAATTGAAAAAGTTTTATTGTGCAAACAGAATGTACAGCAATTGTAATAATGGTCTGATCATCCTGTTAACAAACAGTCAGCATAATCATTTAGTTGGACCCTGTATGTGAAAAACTGAAAAATCGTGCTTCCTCTCTGATTATTTAAACAAGCAAACTTTCTTCTATCCACTTCACATGTTTACCGCTTTGGTGGACGCCGAGCATATAAGCATATGCTCAAGACTATAATCCACGAAGGGGAAGTCAGGACTGGATATTTTCAACAGAGCGCGGTGCGGGGTGCTCTGGACACACGCGGCGGCTTGCAACTACTCTCACCTTCAAGACGACGTTAGACTGGTGGGGCCTGCTGACCCTCCTGTGCACAGAGCGCGGTGCGGGGTGCTCTGGGCACACGCGGCGGCTTGCAACTACTCTCACCTTCAAGACGACGTTAGACTGGTGGGGCCTGCTGACCCTCCTGTGCACAGAGCGCGGTGCGGGGTGCTCTGGGCACACGCGGCGGCTTGCAACTACTCTCACCTTCAAGACGACGTTAGACTGGTGGGGCCTGCTGACCCTCCTGTGCACAGAGCGCGGTGCGGGGTGCTCTGGGCACACGCGGCGGCTTGCAACTACTCTCACCTTCAAGATGACGTTAGACTGGTGGGGCCTGCTGACCCTCCTGTGCACAGAGCGCGGTGCGGGGTGCTCTGGGCACACGCGGCGGCTTGCAACTACTCTCACCTTCAAGATGACGTTAGACTGGTGGGGCCTGCTGACCCTCCTGTGCACAGAGCGCGGTGCGGGGTGCTCTGGGCACACGCGGCGGCTTGCAACTACTCTCACCTTCAAGATGACGTTAGACTGGTGGGGCCTGCTGACCCTCCTGTGCACAGAGCGCGGTGCGGGGTGCTCTGGGCACACGCGGCGGCTTGCAACTACTCTCACCTTCAAGATGACGTTAGACTGGTGGGGCCTGCTGACCCTCCTGTGCACAGAGCGCGGGGTGTGGGGTGCTCTGGGCACGCACAGTGGTTTCGGGAAGTAGACGCGCAGCGGACACTTGCGGCCCGCCTCGGTCTCTAGGTATGGAGCCGGTATTATTACGTTCGGCGATATTGACAGGACCGCGTCGTCTGTTGTCCATCTGTAATGATTAGGTTACGAGAGCTTTATCATACTAGCGATTGTAGAGTGGACCTATTTCCAGCGAGGCGCATAATCACAAATCACTAGTGTGGTAAAGCCCTAAGAGCGCTTACAGACGAGCGACAGTTGTCTGCGACAGCTCGCGACAGGGACCGTGACGTAAGTATAGTCTAAGAGCACAAGTCTTGTTCTTGAGAGATTTCAGTTTGAAGAAAACGGAGGCTAAAAAATAACATGGTTGATATTTCGGGTTTTTATAAGTTTTTCGTAGATTTTGGTTTCTTTAGATAATAGATAATCCAGAATTGATTATCTTCATCAACAAGTCCATAAAATATTACAGACTGGTAAAAAAAGGGCAATTATAATATACATTACGAGCTTTTACCCGCGACTTCGTCCGCATAAATTATATACCAGATTTTAAGTCAGATGATAAGCTATCAAACAAAAAAAGTTTTATCAAAATCGGTTCATTAGTTTTTGCGTGATACTCGAACAAACAAACACCCAAACAAACAAACAAACAGACAGACAGACAAAAAATCCAAAAATTTGTGATTTGGAATCAGGGACATCTAAAAACCATATCGTAATCTTTTTTTTTTTTAAATCTTCAATGTACAGACACACTTCTGTTACAGTTTTATAATAGTTTAGATATAGTTAATTAGTTATGATCTACGTTATGATATAATACTTAACACAACACTAATAATTATAACACATAAATATTTATAAATACGTATACAGGGTGTAACAAAACATCCTAGTAATACTTAAGGGGGTGCTTCAGACCATCAAACTGAACAACTTTCACTACGGAGCCAACATCGAAACCGCGAAAAAAAAACAGCTATTTCATACAAAACTGCAGTACCGTCTCGACTCAAATGTATAGGACGGCATATTTTTTTTATTTTTTCTCGACATTGGCTCCATAGTGAAAGTTGTTCGGATTGATGGTCTGAAGCACCCCCTTAAGTATTACTAGGGTGTTTTGTTACATCCTGTATAGGGTACTTCTTAATATGCTGACACTTATTTAAGGGGATGATCAGACCGTCAAACTGAACAACTTCCTCTATGGGACCAACATCGAAATCGCGAAAAAAAATCATCACTTCCATAAAAAACTGCAAACCTACTCGGAGCCAAACGTATGGGACAACTGTCTTTTTTTTCGCGATTTCGATGTTGATTCCATAGAGAAAGTTGGTCAGTTTAATAGTCTGGTCATCGCCTTAAAAAAGTGTCAGCATATTAAGAAGGACTATAGGATGTTACAAACTACCAAAAAAACTGTTTTGGATATGGAGGTCAATCTCTCAGACTATACAACACTACGTCACGGTCTTCAACTGTTGCGCGACCCCGTCGCGGGCTGTCGCAGACAACTGTCGCTGGTCTATAAGAGCCCTAAGCAGGGTTGAAAAAAATAATATTTTTTTAAATTTAATCCATAGATATATGATTTAATCATATCACACTGATTTTTTTAAGAAAATCATGCTTTAATTTTTTTTCGATTTTTATTTTTATTCGTTTGTTTCATAGTTTGCTAACTAGTGACATTATAAATATTATAATGCATGGCAGGATGTGAATTATGGTCGTAAGACAACACATAGACCCGACGCAGACGACGGACAATGTCCGCGGGGGTTTAAAATGACTGCAAACAAACCATGAAATATTCCACAGATTTGCGCATTACCGATTCTCAAAAGACAATGTCCACAACCAGGCTAAAGATGCGCCACATCATTAATTTCCCAAAAATATTTGGTCTGAATTATGAATCCCTTCATATGTATTTTAGTGTGGGAATGGGGGTTGAAAAATAAAATCCAATTTTAAAGTACTTTTTTTGTAAGGAATGAATGCTTTTTATTTTGATATCTTATCTATTTTTTAAATATTTCCGATCAAATATTTAATTATTTTTTTGTTATAACGCTTTGTACGTATCTTTAGGTGACAGTTTGGCCAAAGTGCCAGACGCAAGTTCAGCCTAACTTTCATATAATTTCGGGCATGATCACAAACACGAATTACAAACGGCGACAGTAGAGGCTGCGTGTGTAGAATATGTGTGAGCATTTGTGTGGTTGCCCATAATTATCTGGATAATTGACATTAAACAAGGATAAAATTACAATTAACACGCTTATTATAAGACACGAACTTTTACCCGCGACTTCGTCTGCATAAATTATATATCAGATTTTAAGTCAGATGATAAGCTATCAAACAAAAAAGTTTCATCAAAATCGGCTCAGTAGTTTTTGCGTGATACTCGAACAAACAAACAAACAAATAAACAAACAAACAAACAGACAGACAAAAAATCCAAAAATTTGTGATTTGGAATCAGGGAAGCCTAAAAACCATGTCGTAATTTTTTTTTTGTAAATATCTTCAATGTACAGACACACTTATGTTAAAGTTTTATAGTAGTACTAGCGGCCCGTCCCGGCTTCGCACGGGTGGACGTCTTATCTTTTCTAGCAATAAATATAGCCTATGTTACTCAGGGTGAATGCAGCTTTCTAATGGTGAAAGAATTTTTTAAATCGGCCCAGTACTTTTTGAGTCTATTCATTACAAACATACAAAAAATAGGTACAAATCTTTCCTCTTTATAATATTACTAGCGGCCCGTCCCGGCTTCGCACGGGTGGACGTCTAATCTTTTCAAGCAATAAATATAGCCTATGTTACTCAGGGTGAATGCAGCTTTCTAATGGTGAAAGAATTTTTTAAATCGGCCCAGTACTTTTTGAGCCTATTCATTACAAACATACAAACATACAAAAATAGGTACAAATCTTTCCTCTTTATAATATTAGTGTAGATATAATACGAGCTTTTACCCGCGACTTCGTCCGCATAAATTATATACCAGATTTTAAGTCAGATGATAAGCTATCAAACAAAAAAAGTTTCATCAAAATCGGTTCAGTAGTTTTTGCGTGATACTCGAACAAACAAACACCCAAACAAACAAACGAACAAACAAACAAACAGACAGACAAAAAATCCAAAAATTGGTGATTTGGAATCAGGGACATCTAAAAATCATATCGTAATCTTTTTTTTGTAAATATCTTCAATGTACAGACACACTTCTGTTACAGTTTTATAATAGTTTAGATAATATAATAGTATAGATTAATGTGGCCCAGGGGGCAGAAGCATAAGAGATCAAAAGCCAACGTACCTATCTCCATGCGTGTCATCAGCCTTCAACTTAGCCTCCTCCCTCGGCAGGAACACGTCGTCGTCCACCGACAGCGTGGAGCGCAACGGATCACTGAAGTCCCTTATAGGCACGCCACAGCTCAATGTCTTGTCACTCTCCGTTTTACGAACAAACTGCTTCGTTCTCTGTAGCGGGTCGTCCAATTCTAACGCGCTTGCTTTTAGATCGGTAGTTGCTGAATCGTTGTCTGTTAAATCAGTAACTACTGAATCGTTAACTTGGGCAACGTTGGGATTGTTAATCTGTGAAATTGAATCACTTGGTTCAGAATTGATTTCGATCATAGTTTTTAATTGATCAGTAGCATCAAGTGTTAATGAATTTTCTGGAACATTACTGTCTTTATCGCCATCAATGTTTTCGGTCCTTTTGTCATTGCCATCTTCAACACCATTTCCTTTCTCGTTAAAAACGTCGCTTTTAGTATCATCGTCTTCAAACGTCATTCCAGGTTCGGGTAGGATAGCTTCAATGTCACCCAGGAACGCTTTCTCAAGCTTCCAGTTGTAACAGGCGAGGAGCATGAATTTGACGATCTTCTTCACTCTGACTAGGTCTTGTAGTGAAGCTCCTCGCAGTACGATGCAGCAGCCCAGGTTTGGTTCCGCGCACCCTTCGAGTACCATTAGGGTTTTGCTTGAAACTGCAAATATGTAATTGATTCAAATGTAATGTAGTAAAAATTTTTCATTTTTGGAATTTTTTCGTGTCTATGGCAGATTTAAAAGAAAATTATTACGTATCGTAACTGTAATATATAACAAGGTGTTGAAAATTTACATAATGGTAGGTTTAGACGATGACAATTTCGCGGCGCCAATTCTGCGGCGCCTCAAAAAAAGCACCGTATAAACACTTTTTGCACGACTATTTTAAGGCATGCGAACTTAGCAAGGAAAAAAGCACGCGTCGCTAGTGACCTCCGCCCGCGTCTCTCGTTTTCCCTTGCTAATTTTTCGACTCGTGTAAACGCGCCTCTCGCAAATCCATTTGCATGCGAACAAATTGGCGCTGGAAATTAGCAGCGTGTAAACGAAAGCGTGCCGTGCTTTTTTTCGTGCTAAAAAATAGGCGCCGCGATATTGTCATCGTCTAAACCTACCATAAAACTTGAAAATCATCGTTGCCATATTTTTAAAGGGAGCCTTTTTTGAGCAAAATGTATGGGACGGCTGTTATTCTTTTCGCGATTTCAATGTTGGTCCCATAGAGAAAGTTGTTCAGTTTGATGGTTTGATCATCCCCTTAAAAAAGTGTCAGCATATTATGAAGGATCCTGTATACACCTGGTATACACCGTGGAATCGGGGTCATTTTGAGGCCGGAATAGGGTGCTTTACATCATCGAACTGAACAACAATCATCAACAACAAACATCAACTGAACTACTATGGGACAAACATTGAAAACGCGAAAAAATATTGACATTTATAAGGAACAGCTGTTGCTTTTTTGCAATATCGATATTGATTCAAAGTGACAGTCGTACAGTTTGATGCTCTGAAGCACTCTGTTCTGGCTGCAACTCCACTGTGTATGTTTTTTGAGTTTCGAAGAAAAACACTTTGAAAAGTTTTGTTCAAAATCATGTTTATTGTTACTGGGTAAAAAAAAGCTTTTATTAATTAATTCGTTGTTATCATTATTCTTCAGCGCTCTTTTGGGTCGTAAAACACACTTGTAGTGGTAAAATCATTATCGTGTTCGCTGCACAGACGGTATGATTCATAATCATAAGCGCAGAATAAAATACTCACAATTCCTAACGTAGAAGTTCCTGCAGGTGCCCAGCCTCGGCATGCCGATCCTAGCGTCGATGGAGGCGACGAGGTCGGCGCGCGCGCAGCGGGCGGCCCTGCGCAGCGCGCGGTCGCGCACGCGCGTCGCCAGCGCCACGCCCTGCGCGCGCAGCGCGTCCTGCACCGCGCGCGCCGCCGCCCCGCGCACCAGCACCACGCGCGGCCGCAGTGCCGAGATACGCGCCGCGCACCGTACCAGGTACTCCTGCTCCTGTTTGTGTTACAAGTCGATACATTCAATCACTGACTTCATCGAATGGATGAGCTCCCAATATAAATAAACTAGAGTTTACCCGCGACTTCGTCCTCACAATTTATACAAGTTGTCAGGGTAAACAGTTGCATTACTTTAAGGGGTGATTGTACCCATGATACTGAACAACTTTCCCTGAGAAACCTATAGGAAAATCGCAATTTTTTTTTACTTTTCATACAAAAGTTAGGTTTCTTAGGGAAAGTTGTTCAATATCATGGGTACAATAACCCCTTAAAATAATGTAACTGTTTACCCTAACACCCTGTATACCTGATTTTAAATGATCAAACAAAAAAAAAATCATCGAAATCAGTTCAGCAATTTTCGCGTGATGCTTTAATTTAATATTATTTAAATGCCCGTTCTAGTTATTCTCTTTTTACGCGGCACATTAAAAAAAAAGTGTTATGTTATGTATTTTAAATACTACTACGTATACTAGATAGGAGTAATAATATAGGTCGACCAGAGTCTCATGAAAAATGAGGAAATCAAATTTTAAAGTAAGCAACACTGGGGTAATTGGATTAGGGCCCTTTAAACACTACTACTTTTTGCAGCACTTCTAAAACGCCATACAGCCACGATTAAAAACGTTCGTAATAAAATTCAACTATAAAATTATATGCCTTTTCTTATAAACAAGATGAAAATTTTACGCCAGATGATTTAGACATTCAAATGCTCTTAAATATGCACCCATTATAAACGCGCGTTTTTATCGCCGCAAAAAGATGCAGTTTGTATAGGGCCTACTTGATGACAGTTTGACATTGCCATGTGAAAAATCTATATTTTTTTACTTTTTTTCATTTCATGAGATTCTGGTCGACGTTTAGTATCTTCTTCTTGAGGTTGAAGGTCGGCTATCATTAAGGCTATTCGGACCATGAAGATTGCAAAAGATAGTGATATCTATAGTATCTGATACGAGATATTAGTATCTAGAAACATCCAAACGAAAAAAAAACTAACTCAAAACGCTCAAACTCGGAAAATTCTGAAGACAGAAGATACCGAAGTCTATTGTATTTTTTAGCGAAATATTAATATCTAGCGGTGCCCAAACTCTGCCCATTTATTGACCGACCTGAAAAACGAACGATTCGACATGTAACATCTTACATACCTGCATCAAGACAGGTTCAAGAGAGGTCAGCTTCCCCTCCACTCGCTGGTAAGCGATGGAGCAGTCCAGGAGTAGCACTGTCGGGTTTGAGATCTGTTGCGGCATGCCTCTGTAACAATAATTAACTTTTCACACCACCCGCTCGAAAATGGAACATTATATGTCATGTAACTCGAACCTAAAGCAAGTCATTATAGCCCTGGGTCTAGCCGGGCAATAATATTGTACTGAATTTCATTATAACCCGCTGGTCAATAATGAGATTTGAATATGGAACCGCATCCACAGATTATTTAATAGTTACTACGATCTTTACTTAAAATTCGTATGAAAACTTATCATGGGGACCTGCACCAAAAAGAACTTAATTCGAAATTCGAACTGGCCACCACGAGTATTGAACACAAAAAAAGAAAAAAAGGCGCGAATACTGCAAATCTCTGTACCTATTGCTACCAGTGCTACGAACAAAGTAAAAAAAAATATTACATTTTTAACCGACTTCAAAAAAGGAGGAGGTTTCTCAATTCGACCGTATATATTTTTTCATTCCACAACTGGAGTGCGATTTTTGAATCTCATTGGCTGAGTTCAGCAGTTGAAAATGTCAAAATTACTATGGAGATACGCATCTTTCTGCTGCTGATTTGACTTTAAAAAATGGTACTCCTGAAGTATGATTTTTGAAAGTCAAATGAGCAGTAGAAAGTTGCATAATCTCCATAGTAATTTTGACATTTTCAACTGCTGAACTCGGCGAATGAGTTTCAAAAATCGCTCTCCTGGTCTAATTTCTCAAATATCTACTTTCACTTTGAATTTAATAAAATAGTGTTTTCTAAATACTATTATACTATTGAACTCTAATACTTTGTTATAAACTCTAATAAAAGAATTGGTTTCTAACCATAGAGAATTTACACGCTCCCCTGGGCTTCTAACAGTAAGTATTGCTTTTTATTTTCTCGCGGAGGGTGTGAAAAGTAGAGTATGGTCCTCGGGGATAAACGTGTTTTCATCTTGGGCGAGCTTGAACCCCTCGCTTCACTCAGGATTCTAGTCTTAACTCCCTCGCTTCGCTCGGGAGTTAACTCTAAACTCCCTCGCTACGCTCGGGAGTTAACCCTAGAATCCCTCGTTGCGCTCGGGATTCAATATCGCGCCCGTGATGAAAGACACTGCTTTATCCCCTTGGTACATAATCTACTATTATCGTTACGCGCTCAAAGTCGACTTTTCAATGAAGTAATGAAAATCAGAGGATATTTCTGAAGTCTATCGATCAGCAGACAATTCTTTCCGCGTAAACCTACAAACATCATTGGTTGCACGGTTTTAAAATGAGTCAACTGTCAGTCATTGTACAGGTAAGGTATATAAGCCATCTGAACGTGTCAACCACGAAGCTGGCAAAGAAAACGGAATGAAAACTGGAATAATGTGTCGAAAAAAAAACTGTAAGTATGGTACAGGTTCATAGGGCGACGGTACCTGTGCGCGACGTTCTTGGTCATGACGACACCGGGTATGACGCAGCTGTCCCACATCGTGTCGCCGGGCACCTTCTTCACCTGCACGTAGTTGCGCACGTCTATGTCGTTGCTTAGCACGTCTGCAACCAAATGCAGTAGGTTATACACCAATACTTTTAAATTACTAAAACGAGAATTTTTTTTTGACCTCCCATAGAACATCGATCGGCCGATAAGTACTTATTATGTATGGAAGGTCAAAAAATTTTCTCATTTTTCGACCCATGTTCTTTAGGGACAGTTCATGGTCTGAATACACCCTTAAAGTTATGTTAGTCATCAAAAATTTGTGGTATACAGGGTTTACAGGGTATACAGGCAGGTAGGCATACAGTTGCTTTACTTTAAAGGGCGACAACGCCTCCCTGGCTTGATAATGACGCATCAGCAGCTTTAGGTGATCCTCTCTTTAAGCGCTCTATTCACGGTCCAGCGCCGCTGTACGTCCCGCCAAGGTCATACACGATGCACGATGCAAAAGCGCTGTATTCACGGTCCATCCTCGCTGTACGTCAGCTCGATCGACGTACGTCAAGCCTACTCACGGTGCTTTTGCATCGTGCATCGTGTATGACCTTGGCGGGACGTACAGCGGGGCTGGACCGTGAATAAGGCGCTTAACTCTATGTTCTAGTAGACAGACTGTACTAACCAGGCATTATGATCTCGGCCGCCTGTTGGCACAGCGGATACAGGACGTCTAACCACGAGGATGACAACGCCTCCCTGGCTAGACACTGACGCATCAGCAGCTTTAGGTGATCCTCTCCTAACTCTATGTTCTAGTAGACAGACTGTACTAACCAGGCATTATGATCTCGGCCGCCTGTTGGCACAGCGGATACAGGACGTCTAACCACGAGGATGACAACGCCTCCCTGGCTAGACACTGACGCATCAGCAGCTTTAGGTGATCCTCTCCTAACTCTATGTTCTAGTAGACAGACTGTACTAACCAGGCATTATGATCTCGGCCGCCTGTTGGCACAGCGGATACAGGACGTCTAACCACGAGGATGACAACGCCTCCCTGGCTAGACACTGACGCATCAGCAGCTTTAGGTGATCCTCTCCTAACTCTATGTTCTAGTAGACAGACTGTACTAACCAGGCATTATGATCTCGGCCGCCTGTTGGCACAGCGGATACAGGACGTCTAACCACGAGGATGACAACGCCTCCCTGGCTAGACACTGACGCATCAGCAGCTTTAGGTGATCCTCTCCTAACTCTATGTTCTAGTAGACAGACTGTACTAACCAGGCATTATGATCTCGGCCGCCTGTTGGCACAGCGGATACAGGACGTCTAACCACGAGGATGACAACGCCTCCCTGGCTAGACACTGACGCATCAGCAGCTTTAGGTGATCCTCTCCTAACTCTATGTTCTAGTAGACAGACTGTACTAACCAGGCATTATGATCTCGGCCGCCTGTTGGCACAGCGGATACAGGACGTCTAACCACGAGGATGACAACGCCTCCCTGGCTAGACACTGACGCATCAGCAGCTTTAGGTGATCCTCTCCTAACTCTATGTTCGTGATCCTCTCCTAACTCTATGTTCTAGTAGACAGACTGTACTAACCAGGCATTATGATCTCGGCCGCCTGTTGGCACAGCGGGTACAGGACGTCTAACCACGAGGATGACAACGCCTCCCTGGCTAGACACTGACGCATCAGAAGCTTTAGGTGATCCTCTCCCGATTCTATTATTGCTTTACATACGTTTCTTGATTCTGTGTAGCCTGCGGAGAGACGGAATGAAGGGTAAAAAAGTGAATAAATAAATAAATTAATTGTATGATGCAAATATTAGACGGACATTTTAATTAAACTTATCAAGAAACTGATATAAAAAATAATGTATTATGATAGGAACAGTTTTCATTCTCGGTATTTCTTTTCGAAGCACTTACCACAGCGATATTAAAAGGAATAGGTACTACAATGCAGCAAAATTTAGATGTTTGTCAGTTTTATTGGCCTTGTAACAGAATGCCACTTAGTGTGGGTACTAAAGATTGAAACAAAGTATACAACCACCAACTTATTAATAAAGAAATATCAGTGATGATTTGTTGATGTTACATTTTTGTTAACATCCCATGTAACTTGTAATGGCATAGAACGTATCTAAAAGAATTTATGGAAAACAAATAAATAGCTAAAACACAAACCAACAAATTGCGTTTTTTGCTAGTTTGTCGTCTTTAGTACAATATTATATGCCTCCGTGGTCTAATGGTTAAGAGCATTGGCTCTCGATACGGAGGTCGTGGGCTCGATTCCCACGGGGGACACCTAGTGATATGTCACTTTGTGCGTTTTTCCCCAGTTGGTTAGGACATTGCAGGCTGAATCACCTGATTGTCCGAAAAGAAAAATGATTCCATGCTTCGGATGGCACGTTAAGCCGTTGGTCCCGGCTACTATCTCTGGTGGTAGTAGTCGTTACATAAAAACCACGTCAGAGGCCGAAAGGCGGTCTGAAAAAACTCTGACACCAGGGCTCTGCCCACACGATAAGAAGAAGTACAATATTTAGTTTGATAATAATTACCTTCACTCTGTTCCATAATAGGATTCTCCTCTTCACTGGACGACGATGACTTAGTTTCTGTAAAATAAAAACATATCACAACGTTACTGGAACTTCGAACCCTCTACTAAGCTACGATAAAGATGTTTTATCTGTTACCTGTTTTAGTAGCCTTTATAAGTCTCGCGGAGCTGTCTCCGAGGTTCAAATCGAGACAATACGACGATACACTCTCCACTATTCTCTTGCATTCTTCCGCTGGAAACAATACAATCTGTTATTCTTTTACACCACTAGTTTTTAATTACTGTCAACATTTTAAGGGTGGACAATGAAGCTAAACAACTTTCCCTAAGGAACATAGGTCGAGAAATGAAAAAAAAATTTGGACGTCCGATACAAAAGTGCGCTTACTAAGCTCTGACATACTAGTGAGGGGGTCATGACTCACGCGACTCCTCGTCCACCGGCCGGGGGGCAGCACTATCGGCTTGTAGAGCGCGTAGTCTGCGAAGTGGGCCCGTGCTCACTAAGCTCTGACATACTAGTGAGGGGGTCATGACTCACGCGACTCCTCGTCGTCCACCGGCCGGGGGGCAGCACTATCGGCTTGTAGAGCGCGTAGTCTGCGAAGTGGGCCCGTGCTCACTAAGCTCTGACATACTAGTGAGGGGGTCATGACTCACGCGACTCCTCGTCGTCCACCGGCCGGGGGGCAGCACTATCGGCTTGTAGAGCGCGTAGTCTGCGAAGTGGTCCCGTGCTCACTAAGCTCTGACATACTAGTGAGGGGGTCATGACTCACGCGACTCCTCGTCGTCCACCGGCCGGGGGGCAGCACTATCGGCTTGTAGAGCGCGTAGTCTGCGAAGTGGGCCCGTGCTCACTAAGCTCTGACATACTAGTGAGGGGGTCATGACTCACGCGACTCCTCGTCGTCCACCGGCCGGGGGGCAGCACTATCGGCTTGTAGAGCGCGTAGTCTGCGAAATGGGCCCGTGCTCACTAAGCTCTGACATACTAGTGAGGGGGTCATGACTCACGCGACTCCTCGTCGTCCACCGGCCGGGGGGCAGCACTATCGGCTTGTAGAGCGCGTAGTCTGCGAAGTGGGCCCGTGCTCACTAAGCTCTGACATACTAGTGAGGGGGTCATGACTTACGCGACTCCTCCTCGTCCACCGGCCGGGGGGGCAGCACTATCGGCTTGTAGAGCGCGTAGTCTGCGAAGTGAGTCAGCTCCGTCATACATTCCATGTAGCCGGCGCTCACTAAGCTTTGACATATGAGGTTTGCTTGAGCCCTGTGGATAGCGAAAAAGAATATTAAAGCATACAACATGCAAAATTGATTAATTTTTAACATAATTTCCGATGATAATCATTTTAGCATAGAAACGGGATTTCGACGAATCCATTTTGTTTCTTTCTTTCACCCGTCTTGTATAGTGCCAAGTGAAACGTTTGAAGTGAAACTTTTTATGGGAGGGCTTTGAAATTCGGTTCCGCGACCTTTTCGTGAAGTTCGAAATTTAAATTTGACAGCTGCGGAAGTTTTACTTCTATCGTATGTCTTTACGACAGGTTCCTTTTTTAACATATGCAATTATGATAAATTTTAATTAATACGAGCTTTTACCCGCGACTTCGTCCGCATAAATTATATACCAGATTTTAAGTCAGATGATAAGCTATCAAACAAAAAAAGTTTCATCAAAATCGGTTCAGTAGTTTTTGCGTGATACTCGAACAAACATACACCCAAACAAACAAACGAACAAACAAACAAACAAACAGACAGACAAAAAATCCAAAAATTGGTGATTTGGAATCAGGGACATCTAAAAATCATATCGTAATCTTTTTTTTGTAAATATCTTCAATGTACAGACACACTTCTGTTACAGTTTTATAATAGTTTAGATTCTATGCGTTCAATAGTTGAAAAATACAGACATTATTTAGTAGCCGTTTCAAAGTCACGTCATCCGATCAGATCTGTCAATTGTCATAATCATGACATGATGTTGGACGCTGGACGGACTATAAGTAACCAAACTAGTAACATAACTCAACGACCAACTTTGACCAAAACTTATGAATGGATCCATTCAATGCGATATAGCGCATGGTGACACGATAAAAGAAGTTTCAGCCGATCCCATTCTTAATCAGTGCGGTTTATAAGTCACCTAGTCTTGTTATTGGTGTTGTCCATGATCCACTGCAGCACGTCGCAGCCGCGCCACACACCGTTGTACCTGACGAGGCGATATCTGCAACGTCGCAATATAAAACGTGTCAAAACACTTTTAAAGTTAAAGGCAGTCGTCGCTTACAACTCAAAATTATCATTTAAAAATACAGAGTTAACTCTATCACAGAATTGCACAGTAATATGTATTTACAATATTAATTATATTATACAGAGTGTAAAGATGAAGGCGTTAGGTTAGGTTAGCCCTGGCATTTGTACAAGTGCTTTTATTATTTACACACGACCGCCGCAGTCGTAAAAGTTGTTCATATTGATGAGTACTTTCACCCCTTTGAGTTTTCGGAAGCAATTCCCTTACACCCTGTATACACCGTTACATATTTGAGAGGGTGCTCCAATCCATACCATCAATCTGAACAACTTCACTATGGAGCCAACATCAAAATCACAAAATAAATATTCTTGTTCCGCCTTCTTTTATCGAGTTGATGGCAAGTCATTTTAAATATTTCCAGCCCGATATTTCGCAACACGGACAGCATTACCGGCAGCGCCCATAAGCTCAGGTGTCACTGTCAGGGCAGGATATGAGGTGGACCAGTATGTGGGGCTACACCACACTCACACTGGAGGTCAGACCCGCTTAAGTAACCCCACTTGAACAGGTTATCTTTACCCCGGCCGACCTGAGTCCGGCTTCGGAGTCCATTTAAGCACCTCCAAATCGGCCTCGGCAGCTCATGTCCTGGAGGGAGGCTCTCCGTTAGAGGGACAAACGGGTCAGGGAGAGTGGTGTTTCCCGCCAGAGACCGCGCCTAGCCTAAGGCGCCTCACTTTGAATTGGGTCGACACACTTCAGGAAGTTCTGACGGCTCTTGATCTAGAGCCTTTGTGGCACTGTACATCGGGTGCCGTGTGTCGGCTAACATTTTCTCTCTCTCTATTGAACTTGCAACGGCCCTGCGGACGTCTAGTGGCGCAATTCCGGCCAGTGGGTACAGGCCCTGTACCCGGACTTTCGATGTTCGATATATCGCCACTGTTTCGGTCCGCACTTAATTGTAATAGAGTTGACATTGGAACGAAAACGGTCACGCAATTGCGAAGTTCGAATGTGCGAGTAGAGACCCAGCATCTGCCCCGGTGTCGGTTTGATACAGCCAGTGATGATCCGACATGTTTCATTTAGAGTTGTGTCCACAAACTCCATATGGGGCACGCGTATTCACCTGCAGAGACGCATAGAGCTAGACCAGTAGTTCGCAGCACTTGAGGCGAAGCTTCACATTTGGAAGTTGTTAGTTTTTGTAGGAGATAACATCTTCTGTTTGACGCTCTCGCAGTTCTTTTTAAACGTGAATGGCATAGAATAATGAAATGATTTCAAAAGCCTAAAACTATTCACCAAAACATTTAAACAAGCATATTTGATATAGTAATAAAAGTACAAAGGTACAGAAGATAAATTATCGTCGACATTTTCTTTAGAAATTAAATTAAGGCAACAGTACAATATGCATTATATATAATATAACGTATTAACATGTATATACACATTATACCTTATTTAAGTACATAACATATATAATACTAATAATATAATACTGGAAATACCTACTAAGCCTATTGATTTAATTCTTGTAATTTATTACTTAAGTCTTTATATAAATAAATAAGATACTATCTGACAACTTTAATGAGCGACATTACTACTTTGGTGTAAATAATGTTACACTGCGAATAAATAAATAATATTCGAAACATACCGATATAAACAAAGTAAGCCTGTAGTGATCTATTGATCGCCAAAGGTAAAGCATCATTGCACGTTTTCAACAAGTTTCTTGTTACATGACATGAGACAGGAACAGCAACATTATAATTTAATGCAAACGAATGAAACAACTAGCTCATACAGACACTCACGACATGTTAGTCCAGATTCTTTTTAGAGACCTGCAATTGTTTTAACGATTCATTATCATTCTAGCAACCAATTTTGTAACGAAGCGCATCACACCTAGTTATACAGGGTGTCCCAAAACTCAAGGTCAGCCGGAAACAGGAAACAGGCCAGTTTATAACTGTTCCGGGAAAAATACAAAAAAATATCTAAGTCATATGCGAGATTTTTAAATTTTTACACTGTGAAAATCGCCACTCTGCACCGAACTTTTAGATGTTGTGACTACAAATTTATATTTTTTCATAGAAATACTTGGTACGCAATCCTGAATAACTAATAACAATAATTGCCAGTGGTCCAAATTTAAAATATAAGCATTAGTAGCATACTTTTTAAAGAAAACACAATGTTTTGTCAGACGTCTGCGGTACCTAAGGGTGCGTCCACATCTGGCGAACGCGGCGCGAGCTGCGAGGGTGCATTTTTTCCTTGTGTGTCGCTACTGCGCAGTTCGCGCGCCGTTCGCGAGCCGCTCGCGAGCAGCTAACAAGCGGCTCGCGAGCTGCGCATTCGCGGCGCGTTCGTCAGATGTAGACGCACCCTTCCACTTTTTTCTTTGGCAACTTTGAGACTACACCCTGTATTAAAATGTATGGCGCTAACCTGGCAAGTTATTTCAAAAGTTGGCTCTATTAAACAAGTTTTCAAAGTGATCGAAAGAAAATGTTTTTCGATTTTCGATTTTTCGAAAAAAGGAAGTCCTTTTTTGGGTTCCAAACAAAACCCTTGTTTGGCATGAAGATAAGGGTTCCTTCCTCAAAGGTACAAACCTGTGCTGCTGCGTGGGCAGAGTGAAGGTCAGTTGTCGGAAGACGTCCTGGATGGCCTCCTTGGGCGAGGCCCTCATCTCGCAGCGGTCCTCCTGCTCGTTGGAGAACATGAAGTTGTCACGACTCTTGGATGCTTGCTGGCTCTTGTTCTCTGGGTATTTGACCTAATATGCAGTAATTTACTTGTATTCAATACAGGTTGTGAAATAGCCATATACCTAATAGTATAGGAGGTAGACATACTTCTTGTAATCGTCAGCTGCAAGGGTGACTCAGTATTCATACCGCGAAGAGCATCTCTGTGATGGGGATGGGCCAGGTCTGCCTGCATAACTCCAGTCGCGTTAAGGAGTTACAGCCGTTCAAAGGTCAGTTATGTATGGTTACAAAAAATGAATATGCATGAATATGCAGGTATTATTGTAACATGTACTGTAGCTATGCGAACAGTACAAAAACTGACATGGTCTGTCAGTCGGTTTAGGTCGGTTTAGCCGTTCACAGGTCCGACCTTTGAACGGCTCCTGATTAAAACGCATTTAACCCTTTATAGGGCAACTTTTTTTTTGGCGGATCATTTTGACTTTTTGTTATGTTGTAATGATAAGTTCAACAATCACACATTATTAAGTAAAAACGATATCAAACTTCAGGATCACTGAAAATTTGGCGGTCAACCATTTGACCGGTGACCATTTAGGACTTAGTGTTACTGGTGTGAACTGGTCAACCCTGTGACCAATGACCATTTGGAACAAAACTATAGTGTTATAATATTTGAGAATTTCCTTTAAAATTGTAGCATACTAGTATTATTTATTTATTTATACGTAAGCTTATTAACCAAATTACTTATATCTGGTAACTTTATGAATAAATCAAGATTTTTATTTATTAAATCACAGTTTGAAAATTCACCAACACTGGGGCATTTCACTCTGGCTCTACCCGAGTCTGGAACTGAGAACAGGACCTCTGTTGACTACCTTCTACTGGCTATTGTAAACCTGAACCAGTATCGGGTTTACATAATGGTACATTTGTGGGCAGTGAATCTTCTGTCTCATTGTCACCTTGTAACCTCAGAATTATCAGCCTGTTCATCAGTTGTTCCATTGAACATGTCTGCCTACTCATCTTCATGCATATTTTCGAGCTTTCTGGTCTTAAATTTGCGTTTCCTGGTCATAAGAAAATAATTAGTGAAAAAAAATATAAATTTACCGAAAAATTTTACCTCAGGTATGGAAATACTGGCTTGGATTATCTTTGCTGAAACCGACAACGAAAATCTGACGGTGATAGACGAAAGTGTGCTATTTTAGAGTTCCACTTGTGATTTTTCAATAAGCTAGCTAGAATAAATGTTATTTATAATCGAAGATAAAATTGTAAGGGAAAAACAAACCTGAGGTTAAAATTTTACTATAAAGATTTTTTGAATGGATGCTATTCGATGATTATTACTTATAACATGGAAAAAAGTATTCTAAATTAAGAATACGATATTAAATAATCAAACGCCATACTTAATAGTGAGCTTTTTTGCATTTTTCCAAATAAAAAACCGTGTAAATAAACCGGCAACCCGAAAGTTATTTTTTTTAAATACTGGAATGTTCATAGGCTTTTTAGATGCGCTCAAAAACAACCAACATTTTGTTACAAAGTTATCCGATCACTATCAAGACCTCTGTTCATTCACCAACAACGCGAAAAACCATTAGATTCAAGTTAAATGTTACCACAAACAGAATTTGAGCCTTATGAACATGAGGGTGTCCGCGGTCAACTGTATGATCGTTTTTGGCTTATGCCCTATAAAGGGTTAATGATGCTCACATTTCAAAGCAACAAAAAGTATCTCACGATTATATTCCACGGGGGAGTGGTCAGAGATATTCTGAAATACAGAACATCCATTTCAAAGTATGTACCTAAGTACTAGCTGGTGCCCGCGACTTCGTCTGCGCAGGATTTGAACAATTCACACAATATCTTTTAAAATTGTAGCCTATGTGTTATTCTGATGTATAAGCTATATTATTGTAAAGTTTCATTAAAATCCATTCAGTAGTTTTTACGTGAAAGAGTAACAAACATCCATACTTACAAACATTCGCGTTTATAATATTACTAGCGTTTACCTGCGACTTCGTGCGCACAAATTATATACCAGATTTTAAGTCAGATCATTGACCATGTATTTGAAGGGTGAAGAAAGTAAAAAGTATTGGGACTAACACAAAAGATCCCACTGGGTCGAAGTGTTGCTGGCTTGCCAGCCCCCACAACAAGATAAGATAAGATAAGATAAGTCAGATCGTAAGCTATCAAACAAAAAAGTTTCATCAAAATCGGTTCTGTAGTTTTTGTGATCTGTGGTGGTAATACTGTGGTATTATTCATCTAACGTTCTAACAATGAATCAGACCTGTAAGTTCTCCTGCAGCGTCCTCAGGTCGGTGGACATCTCGCCGGACGGGTCGTTCTCGCGCAGGTAGCTTAGCACCACGTTGCAGCAGTAGTTGCAGACGCGCAGCCCGCCCGCGCAACCGAATATTTGACCTGCAAGTTCACTATACAATTAGCTGAAGATATGTTACATAAGATTTATAGGAAACCAGCTTTTACCCGCGACTTCACCCGCATAAATTATATACCAGATTTTAAGTCAGATGATAAGCAATCAAACAAAAAAGTTTCATCAAAATCGGTTCAGTATTTTTTGCGTGATACTCGAACAAACAAACACCCAAACAAACAAATAAACAAACAAACAAACAGACAGACAAAAATTCAAAGTGCTCGGAAATACTGAAATTTCTATTTGAACATCACATAGCGTCTATACTAATATAGGATTTTCAAGATTCTAGCATGTTTGTGACGATGATATCCAATTAGGACCACTTAAGTTAACACCTGAAATGTCTAAGACGATCATATACCAGGCACGCGCTGACTGCAGCACCTCGAGCAGAAGATCTGGCCGCACACACGACAGTGGTGCCTTCTTCGGAGCGTACTAAACCGCGTCGCACACTCGTAGCATTCTCGTGAGATGTCATCCGGCATCCAATAGCGGGCTAACTCCGTGTCGGCGTACCTTGTACCACCCTGTGGAGTTGGATATTGATAATAAATGCCAATGCCCAGAAGGTCATGCCCCCATCTCAACAGCACTCATGTCACAAGTCAGCCACACTCCAAAAATTTAAAAATTTGTGTAAAATTGTGATTGTGTAAGACAAAGAACATATAGAGATACTTATACAGGGTGAAATTGATATAATCAGCATCCTTTTAAACTAAGAGTCTAACCATGAAACTGAATAACTTTTACTATGGGAGCAAACCAATTAGAGCAACAAAAAAATCAGCTGTTCCATACTGAACTGCAATGACTACTCGACTCAAATGTATGCAACAGCTGATTTTTTTCTTGCTCCGATTGTTTTGCTCCCATGGTAAAAGTTGTTCAGTTTGATGGGTAGACTCTTATTTTAAAAGGATGCCAATGATATCAATTTCACCCTGTATATTTTAGAGATTCAAGAAAGAGCTTCACAGGTTACTAGTTGCTAGCCCGACCAGCCCTAGAGAATATGAGATGAAAGCCCAAAAAATAAAATCCTGGATCCACCCTTGCTGTGTAGGTGCATGGAGTCAACCGAACCAATTCCGATATGCAAGGTACTTGAGGAGGCTTTTTTTATTTGTCCAAATCTGAGTCCAACAGGCTAAGGCTTACTTTTTAGGGTTCTGTACCCAAAGGGTGAAAAGGACCCTATTACTAAGCCGACATTGTCCGTCCGTCCATCCATCTGTCCTACCTATGTGGCTATAACTTTTGAACCGTAATAGCTAGATAGTGAAATTTTCTCAGATTATGCGTTATTACGGCGGATTTGTTAACAAATAATAAAAATGTCAAAAAGTTAAAAATTAAGGGGGGTTCTCAACAATAAACTAGTTTTTATCAATGTTTTTTCTTCACGCTCTATCGTAAAAACGGTAATACATACAAACGTCAAACTTAGTGTGATTATAGAGCAAACACTACAGAATAACAACAAATACTAAAAACCGGCCAAGCGTGAGTCGGTCTTGCGTTAAAGGTCCCGGACAAAAAAAGTTTTTTTTTCTAAGTTAATAATGTTGTGTTCTGTGGTGGTGTGGTACGGAACCCTCGGTGCGCGCGCGAGTAGCCCGACTCGCACTTATCCGGTTTTATTTTATTTATCCAAATCTGAGTCCAATAGGCTAAGGCTTACTTTTTAGGGTTCTGTACCCAAAGGGTGAAAACGGGACCCTATTACTAAGCCTACGTTGTCCGTCCGTCCTACCTATTTAGGGCTGTAACTTTTGAACCGTAATAGCTAGATAGTTGAAATTTTCTCAGATTATGCGTTATTACGGCGGATTTGTTAACAAATAATAAAAATGTCTCAAAGTTAAAAATTAAGGGGGGTTCTCAACAAGAAAGTAGTTTTTATCCACATTTTTTCTTCACGCTCTATCGTGAAAACGGTAATACATACAGTCTAAAAAGGATCCGTACCCTCGACCCCAAGGCCACGAGGCTGCTGATCCTCTTCAACACATTGGGCAGACTGCGACCTTCGAATTCCACAGCGTAGCTCCCCATCTCAGTCTTCAGCTCGTCGTACTCCTGCTTACTTACATCTTCGGCCTGAGGGGCGTTCTGTTTGTCATCGATCAAGGCCTTCGTTTGCGAGTTTTCTGCGTTTTCATTGGGCGAAAATATAGGGAACTTCCATAGTTTGTTGAAGAAAGTAGATACTCCGCTTTGAGTGGACTCCGCTTCGAAACGAGGAAACTCTGTGAGCTGCGACGTGTCATATTTGTCCATTGTTTTATGGTGAACGAAATTTCTGTAATATTTAGTGGATTCACATTGATTATTCGTGGAAAACAATGATGAATATTTACAATTCTCTACTGTGATTGCCAGTGTTGCCAAGTCCCAGCCAGTCATTAAACTTTGATTAAACTGTAGTTTTTGAGCCAGTCCAAGGAATATAATACTCCCTAGGCGGGAGAGCCAGTCTGAATCGCCAAAAATATCGGGCCAAGTAGCCTAAAGTCGCCTAAAAATACAGCAAATTGGCCAAAATAAATGCTATATTGGCTGCTCGTGACGAAAAATATATTTTTTTTACAACTGCAATCTCTACTCACAATTTAAAAATAGCTGTACCGCATAACATACACGTACGTTATGTGGTACATAGTGTGTTGTAGTGTACAGTTTATGCAGTCTGCGATAAAAAATCATATAATTTTACTTACAATAAGTATAATATTTCAGATTACTCTTAAAATATCCTAAAATAACCAGAAAAAGTCAGTTTTCCAAAATCGCCTATTTTAATTTGGGATATAGCCTAAATGGCGACCGGTCGCCAATCGTATTTTTTGGTCGCCGATAGACCCCCTAATGTAGCCTAAAAGGCGATAAATCGCCTAACTTGGCAGCACTGGTGATTGCTGTCACACACATGTCAATGTCACATCACAGTCTGTAGTGTGACCACTTTTAGTAGATTTCTACTTTTTTGGTAGATTTAGGGCAAATAAAACGATAATTTAGTACTATCAGTTTAAAATAACAATGTGCATGACCTTGAAGGGCCGTTCGATAAATTCACTCGGTTGTAAAGGAATATAGACTCTATGTAAAGGAAATAATCATTTGAATGACTCGAGTGAAATAGAAATAGAAATAGAAATAGAAATATTATTTATTTGCTTTGAAAACAGGTATACAAAAGATGGTAAAATATAAAAAATATAAGCTTCTTCTGTCCAGCTGTAGCGACAGCATGCAAATGTGTAACAACTTAAAACTAAACCGAGGTACAATAATTATTAATATTCTATTTTTATGTTACATTATACTATTTAAAATTTAAAAACTCTTCAACGCTATAAAAACTATGAAATATTAGCCATCTGTATAAATTTTTTAACATTAATTTGGTGTTCGAATTTGAAGTTCGTGTGATTGAGTGACGTCACATTTGCAGGCGAGGTCATGCACATTGTTATTTTAAACTGATAGTAGTGGGAAATTGTTTAGTAGATTTTGGTAGAAATTCGGTATTCGAAAATTTGATCCAAAATGCAAGGATTCAGTCAAAAAAATCAAAGCTGGCAATACAAATAGCTGAGAAAACGATCGCAGGGGGCTTTCTGGAACTTCTAATAAAATCTTGGTGGTTTGCAGCAATATTAATCTTATCAAATAATTTTATACAAAAGAGGGTTTATAAGACACAGAAAACTGTACCAACTTTAAACTTGCATAGGGACGACCAATTAATATTTATTTAGATTTTTTTGGAAATTGAAGCATCCATGTTATAAAATGATGATAACAGATACAAAATTATACAAAAATGCGAAAATAACATGAGTAATGATGAGCGTTTAGATAATAATGTTAATATTTTGTTCAAAAACGTGTTTTATATTACATTTTAACCATCTGAAACGACATAAATATTAGTTGGTAGAATTTAAGTAGAATTTGAAATAGGACTTGGTAGATTTTAGTAGATTTCATCAGTAATTTTGGTAGATTCTCTGAAAAAAAAGTGGTCACGCTGCTCTGCAGTGTGACCACTTTTAGTAGATTTCTACTTTTTTGGTAGATTTTGGGCAAAGAGAACGATAATTTAGCAGTGGGAATTTGTTTAGTAGATTTTGGTAGGAATTCGGTATTCGAAAATTTTATCAAAAATTCAAGGATTCAGGCAAAAATTTCAAAGCTGACCATACAAATAGCTGAGAAAACATTTGTAGGGGGCTTTCCGAAACTTCTAGTAAAGCTTTAGTGGTGTACAGCAAAATTGATCTTGTTGCCTAATCTTATTTTTTTACTAAAGAGGGTTTATTAGATGCAGAAAACTGTACCAACATTAAACTTGCATAGGGACAACCAATTAATATTTATTTGGAAATTGAGCATCCATGTTACAAAGTGATGAAAACCGATAAAAACTTATACAAAAATGAGAAAATTGCTTGAGCAATGATGAGCGTTTAGGTAAAAATTATAATATTTTGATCAAAAACGTGTTTTTAACCATCTGGAATGACATAAATATTAGTTGGTAGAATTTGAGTAGAATTTGAAACAGGTCTTGGTAGATTTTGGTAGATTTCAGCAGTAATTTTAGTAGATTCTCTGAAAAAAAAGTGGTCACGCTGCTGCTCTGTCATTTATTATTTGAGGTTGGGACGTTCTTTGGAACAAATTACAATTTCCCACGTTAATTTAATAATATTTACGAATAATTTGTATTAAAACATGGGTGAAGTCTCATTAGAAACCTCAGCTTACGCTAAAATAATATTACACGCTGCGAAATACCCGCATTGTGCTGTAAATGGAGTGCTTTTAGCGGATGGCACCAAGATCAGGGATGGTGCTAAAAACCAAGATTTGGATATTGTGGACACCATTCCACTGTTTCATCACAGTCACAACTTGTCTCCGATGGCAGAAATTGCTTTAACACAGGTCTGTTTAAGTCTCCATTCTTATTTATCTAATTAAGAATACACTGGCTACCCCCATGAGATAGTGGCGTGAGCTTTTATGTATATGGAATACACTCTGTCCAATGTTTCATAAATATTTTGTCAATAGCAATTCATCTGGACAATAGCTTTTGTGGAGTTAATAAAATATTATTCTAACGATTCTAACATTATTTCCGCTTTGCAGTCTCTAATTAAAAGTTACTATTTTTGAGCATACCTTTTCGTCACATCACTGCTATGGCACAGAATAAGAAAAGCTGCGGTAATAGATACAAAATATCAACGCATTCTTCTAATATTTGGTTTAGCATAGCATAGCATATGCTCACGACTATATTCCCCGAGGGGGTAGTCAGAGATATTCTGCAACTTCAGAACATCCACGTGTCACTAACGTCGTGATCGTCATCATCATCGTCGTCGTTGTTTCGTTTATATTTGGTTTATAGCTTAATAATTGTGATGACAGATTGAAGCAGTAGCTCAGGCAGACAACCGCATCGTAGCAGGCTACTATGCGGCGTGTGAGAACTTCAAGGACAACACGGTTGAGAAATGCCCTGGATTGAAGATTGCTGAGAAAATTGCTGAGTATTTCCCTTCAGCTGTTTTTGTTGTGGTGAGTGCTTGTTTCCCTACCTGCCCACCTTTTCAATTTCAGGGTCAATAGCATGTCATTGAGTTTGTCTTAACGGAATACTTAATACCTTCTAAGAGAACTTGCATTTTGCAATACCAAAGATTTCCCACTATCGCGATTTAGCTAAAGTCACAGATTACCCCCAATAGATACCGCATAATGAACATTTTGTTCACGCCCGAAGTCACAATTTTTAGCGGTAGGTGCGGGTAGCGTGGCACGTAACGGTGCAACGTAATTGGCCATTTCAAGTTCGCGCTACTTCTAGCTCGCTCACTCATGTCGCTTATATCAGTGAAAAACCATAGATGTGTAGCGAGCGTCGGCGGCCCTGTATGCAGTATCTATTGGGGGTAATCTGTGGCTAAAGTCAACTGAATTTCGGGGGGGGGGGGGGGGGGGGGGGGAGGGACAAATCCCACCCCTGGATACGTACTTGGCCTCATATCACCTAATAGAAATTGCAGCAGGATCCCATAACCAATATCACTTCTTGTATTATAACTAGGGATGCAACGATTCGGCCATTACGATTACGGTTACGATATTAATCGTTATTTAGTACGATAACCGATGCATTACGATTATTAAAAAAAAAATTTTGAGTTTATCCTCAGAATGAGTTTTCATAGTGTTTCTTGTCATTCCAATGAAAGTTAAATTAAAAAAAAAAATATTTAGAAAAATTACATGATCTTTGTTGCTTTTTCTACAAATTTGAAGTCAAAGTCAAAGGCCCACTTGGTCAGGATTAATATTTTTATATTCAAAATGCAAACGAATAGGTATTACGAATATGAGAGTAAAAAAAAATCCAGATTTAGCTCCAAACAAGCTAAAGCGGCAGCTAGAGATCAGAATTTTTTAAATTTGTTTTTTGGCTCTGTAATCTAGTATTCAGGTCTGGCATTTGTCAATTAGTGCAATCCAATTGACGTTTTTAATTCGATTTAATAATCGTACGATTCTTACTACGGTGCATTGCATCGTTATTAATCGTGATTATTACGATAACAGATGCAAAACGATGCACCGCTTCGTAATCGTTGCACCCCTAATTATAACATTAGTTAAAACCAAGGCCTGTACATTAATGTTCCAGGTGGACAACAAGAAGATGGTGCAACACCTGGACACCCCCGCCATCAAGCTGCACAAGTACACTGAGGGGAAGTGGAAGCCTAAAGATGCTAACAAAGTTCTGTTCCGTAAGTCTACCCTAGTCGATTACAAACTCAAACCATTTCATTTATTTCTTAGTGTCCATTCACACTAAGGATTGGACCTGATCTGGCAGCACGGAATCAAATTTTTTTACGCTCCATCCTTTTCTGTCGCTAAGGAATGTCATTGCTAGGGCGAGAAAGACAGCAGGAATGCACACGCGACAACGACAGCACGCGGCGACAACGACAGCACGCGGCCACACCGGCAGTGGTGCAACCTTTCTCGCTCTAGCCCATGAAATTCCTGAGCGACAGAAAGGATAGAGTGTGAAAAAATGCCATTCCGTACTGCCAGATGAGGTTCAACCCTAAAAAAGCAGGTGTGAGCAGCCGCGCGGCGACTCGCGCCTTTTCGTGGCGGCGGCTGCTCAAGGCTGCTCGCTTCCGTCGCCACGTAGATAACGTCTGTAGCTAGATAAGATCCAAAATGCTGGGTTAAATATTGCACTAAAAATGCTCCTCCGGCCGCTGCTCTTTCAGTGTGAATTGACCCCTTAGAAGTGGAATCAAATCAATTAATTGATTTGTTCAGTTGGTTAGTGGACCAGAGCGTCAGAAATTAAGCCTTTAAAAGATTAAGCATGAAAAAGAACAATTTATACTAATTTTTGTTGAGTTGAACTGAGATCACTTTCACAATAATCTCATTAGATTTGATTTGAAAACTTTATAATGAGAGTATTAAACCAACATTGAAATCGCAAATAAAGGGTCGAGTAGCCATTGACAATTTATATAAATAAATAAATAAATATCCTGGACAATGTCACACAAATTATCTAGTCACATTTAAAGTACCAGAATCTAGCCTGGACTTGTATTATGATTAGACAACGATATAGATAAATACAAACATCCATGACTCGGGTACAAATATTCATATTCATCATACAAATATTTGTCCCTTACGGGATTCGAACCCGCGACCCTCGGCACAGCAGGCAGGTTCACTACCGACTGTGCTACCGGGCTGTCGGGCGGGCGGGAATTTATATGGAACACCAATTAATGGGAACCATTCGTGATTTCTATGTTGTCTCCAAATTGAAAATTGTTCAGTTTGGTATGACCCATAAAATATGTAACGCATTTAAGTTTACACCCTGTACAGTATTATAACATCTTACAGAAACCCCATACGTCCTGGATACAGTGTCTCATCTGCTACAAAACGGAGTTCAGAAGGATCTTGTAGACTTCGACAATTACCTGGATGACCTCACCCAAGACTGGACCAACCTCGGCATAGAGAAGGTGATCGCAAGCATCAACGCTTCCAACTCTATCGACTGTAAGGACCGGTAATTTAGTTAAAAATATTTAAGCGCAGCGTAAACTCTTTTTAAGTCTATCGACACAGAATGGTCTCTTGAATTGTCATTGATTTCATTTGGTTTGTTAAATACTAAGATCAGTGCTGCGACCTATCTTGCTGAGTGCAGACCTTCCTGCAAATGACGTTCCTGATTGACAGAAAAGGATAGAGCGTGAAAAAATGTGATTCAGTGCTGCCAGAGGTGGCTCTACCCTAAGCCCACCTTCTCTCACCCTTATTTGTGAGATCCCGTTGCCCAGCAGTGGGATCCTACATCAGGCTATAACTGAAGCTTTAAAATTTTAAATCGATCTTTCATTGTATCAATCTAGAAATTGTTGATTCACAAGACTTGATGAAAACTGTACCAATGATGTCATAAACGAGATTTCACAAAACTGGCTTAGTGTGGTTCCGCATCGATAGATTTGAAAAGACCCTTAGAATTGTTTCGATAAATAAAACCCCTTTAACACCACCAGAAGAGGGCAATGGTTTCAAAAGTTACCACCACTACTGTATTTATAGATCTCCAGGTTTTATTTAGCGGAAGCTATCTTTTTTCACCATTTATATAAGTGGATATGTAAATTATAACGACTAAAGGAGTCGATCTATATGGCATAAATCAAGTCAAATATTCGTAATTTTTATATCGAATGACATGAGAAATGCAACGCCATCTTTAATTATATTCATTTGGTGTAGAATACTACAATTAATTTTATTTTATTTTTATTAAATCTTGGGGTGATTACTTGGACGAATTAAGTACGGTGATTAATGGTGAAATTTTTTTGTGAAAAATATTTATTATTACTAAAATCCATTTACACATAAAATTACATAAGTCCTAAAAGACAATGCGGGTTTTGTATGGTAGGTTGGCCCTTATTTTCCGCCGTTTTTTGGCATGGCCTTCAACTAAAGTTCAATATTTTGTTCAAAATAAAGTAACAAACAAAACTTGTTATTACACGTAGAAATAGAAATATTATTTATTTGCTTTGAAAACAGGTATACAAAAGATGGTAAAATATAAAAAACATAAGCTTCTTCTGTCCAGCTGTAGCAACTTAAAACTAAACTGAGTACAATATTAACATTCTACTTATATTTATTTTATTTTACATTATACTTACTATTTAAAATTTAAAAACTCTTCAACGCTATAAAAACTATGAAGCCATTAGACAGAACTATTAGCCATCCCTAGACTCGGTCCGAAGCGAGATATAAAGGTTTGAAGTTGATAATATATTCATTTCGTTTACTTCAAGCCTTTATACCTCAGTTCGGACAATGTTTAGAGATAAACTTGTCATAACAAGTTTTGTTTGTTAATTTATTCTTAACTATAATATTCAAGTTTGATTTATGGCCGCCCTAAAAAATAGGCGAAAAGAAAAAAGGCGCCATTTTTAGGCATTGGCTTTTGTGCTTAAGCCCGTTACAGACGTAGCTATAATTGCCATCGCTCGCGCGATCATGCGTGCGTCCGACGAAAATGATCGTGCGATCGTGCGTTGAAACATAAGCATATCTGCGGAATGTCCTATTGAAGGTCGTGCAATCATGCGATGCGATCGAATAGTTATATTTTCGTCGTGGGATTGTCGATCAGCCGATCAAACATAGTAATCAGTATTCAGTACTGATGTCTTAATGGCGTTCGCGCGACCAAGGAGCGGGAAGAGGCAAGGGAGGGGTACCACGGCGTGCGCTCGGCTCGACGGTCATGCACCAAATATTTTCGCTTTGTTTATAGGAAAACATATAAATTTTATAACGCAGTTATAAAGCCCGCTGGACCCTCCTAAAAATGAAATTCACCGCACTGATTTTTGTTTTTATACAGGGTGTAACAAACAAAACACCCTAGTAATACTTAAGAGGGTGCTTCAGATCATCAAACTGAACAACTTTCACTATGGAGCCAACATCGAAATCGCGAAAAAAAATCCGCTCTTTCATACAAAACTGGAGTACCTACCTTCTCGACTCAAATGTATGGGACAGCAGATTTTAATTATTTTTTCTCGACATTGGCTCCATACCATAGTGATAGTTGTTCAGATTGATGGTCTGAAGCAACCACTTATGTATTACTAGAGTGTTTTGTTACACCCTGTACAGTGTATTATGTGGTGTACGTTTTCTTTTTTTAATGCTATTCACTTTTAAAGAAATATTGCTCGACTGCAAAAACTGTGCATCTCTGTTAACGAGTCATTTCAAGAGTGATCGCATCGCACCAAAATAGGACACAGGTTTTCTGATCGCGCGAGCGGATTCATCGGCCGATGAAACCGCATCGCATCATCGCGCGAGCGATGGCAATAGGACGGCGCCTAAGGGTTAGCGCACATTCAGCGGAAAAATGCTCGAGCAGTTTTAATTGATAATGAAGTCGATTACAATTGAAGTAGAGATGAAAAAAGCGTGCAAGAGCTGACATGAACACACGCCACAGGGATCTATCTCTTGCACGCTTTTTTCTGTTCATTTAAGTTTATTATCAATTTATCCTATGAATTTATCAATCAAAACAGCTTGAGCATTTTCCCACTAGATGTGCGCTGACACTTATATAAAATCTCTTACACAAAGCTTTCACACATATTATATAGTTAGTAAAATCTTATTTAATTCCTTCTAAAAAATTCAGTTTTACATAAACTTAAAAAACTATTGTTAAGTTTGTATTTAATTATCATTTTATGCATTTACCGGTGAAATAAAAGAAAATGTTAATTTATAAGAAGTATAATTATGAATTTAAGCTATTAAAATAATCTTCAACTAATATCTTGCATTTGTTAATTCCGCTCAAGTCGCCAGCTTTCCCTTGAAACTTTCCATTTTTAAATGCGCCTTTTCCTTTTAGCAGTTCAGTTATTCTGTAAAACGAATTTTATATTTAAAAAAAACTTAAATTATAAAAAAACCCTATGCCATGGCGACTTCAAAAATATTTTTAAGGTTTGCATGTCATGATTGACGAATTTTAGCAGACATTTTTTGCCTTACCCCCGTCTGGGCAGACTGAGGCAAACAACAATTAGGCGTTACAGTATTGTCCTCTCTCACTCGCACCCACTCAGATGCTTACCTCTCCTTGTCAGTTTTTCCAATGAATGATGAATGAATCAATTGACAACAAGGTTGGACAAAGTCAAGAGATTTTTCAAATGAATCGAGTAAACGGAAACCAAATAGGGGGGCCTCGTATCTTGAATGCCCTTAGGCCATCAAAATAAGAGGCCTCTATGTTTTAAACTCTCCGGCACTAAAGACATACTCACTGTTGACCCAAAGCATTGCAATACTCCTCCGGACCTTGAATCAATATCTGTCCCTCCTTCGGCTTATCTGGCTCCTCTGAAGCCAAAAATATGAACAAATCTTCACCGTCCAGCCCTTTACAAATAGCCCGGTTAAATTCCGGCGTAGCTTCTTTCTTAAACATGAAAACGTATTTAGGTTTGGGTTGACTACTTCTTATTTTGTCCACCTCATACTGAGCCAACTCTGTGAGAACGTTTTGTAGATTTTTGTTTGTTATTTTAATGTTCTTCTGTAGTTTCTGAACTAGTTCCTCGTGTTTTGTTGGTTCATTTCTGGAAATGAAAAACAGGTGTTATAATGTGATAGTCTTGTTTTTTTGGAAATGTTGTTTAATTGTTTAGAAATAAAAAAATACGATTGTGGGCAGCACAATACGCTCAGTACCCTCTTAATAGAAAGAAACATTATTGGTGACAATACCGAAAAGGATGATAAAATGACTTGGGAGACTTGGGTGATGATGTGGGTGGATACGGGCTGATGATGACAATTATATGAAGGAACTCGTAAAAAAAAAAACCGATCAAGTGCGATTCGGGCTACTCGCGCACCGAGGGTTCCGTACCACACCACCACAGAACAGAACATTATTAACTTAGAAAAAAAACTTTTTTGTCCGGGACCTTTAGCGCGAGACCGACTCACACTTGGCCGGTTTTTAGTATTTGTTGTTATTCTGTAGAGTTTGCTCTATAATCACACTAAGTTTGACGCTTGTATGTATTACCGTTTTTACTATAGAGCGTGAAGAAAATATGTTGATAAAAACTAGTTTCTTGTTGAAAACCCCCCTTAATTTTTAACTTTCTGCCATTTTTATTATTTGTTAACAAATCCGCCGTAATAAAGCATAATCTGAAAAAATTTCAACTATCTAGCTATTACGGTTCAAAAGTTACAGCCCTAAATAGGTAGGACAGACGGACGGACGGACAACGTAGGCTTAGTAATAGGGTCCCGTTTTCATCCTTTGGGTACGGAACCCTAAAAACATAGAAGTCGATACTTGAAATTGCTGATGTTATTTTATTTAATTTCAGTTTTATATTAGTTTTTTTTTTGTTTTGTACTTTTGTTTAGGTATGTGTTTGTTTATTTAAGTCGTTTGTTGTTGTTTTATTGTTTGTTCAGATGTGTTTATTAACTTTCGTTGCGGACCGTACTCTTAGATCAAAGTCAAATAAAACTAGAGTTTACACTACTTTTGGATAAATATTTTATTTAGGTACGGTTTTTGTTCTAATATACATAAAATCATTTTATATGGATACAATTATTTTGAGTGTAAAAGATTCGACTCATGTATCGAAATAGTTAGCAGATAAAGAACGTAAAGATAATGCACTTACTTAAGCAGTCCAGTCAGAGCTTTCTCTCTGTCCAGCATTCGTTGGAACATGTTCGTGACTCGCTTACCAACTAGAAACTTTAGGTTCGTTTTACCTTTCTTGCCAGGTTCTACACCGACCAACTTTATCATTTGCAGCTGACTGAAATTATAATATTACTAGCGTTATCCCGCGACTTCGTCCGCACAAATTATATACCAGATTTTAAGTCAGATCATAAGCTATCAAACAAAAAAGTTTCATCAAAATCGGTTCAGTAGTTTTCGCGTGATGCTCGTTCAAACACAGAAAGCAAAAAAAATATTTTTTTAAATTTACAATTTTATAATAGTGTAGATACAATTATTTAATTTCATCTTTCATCACCAGCATATTGGAAAAACTGGCTTACTGGTTATCTAATAGAGTAGGTACAGACACTGCCCTGCCCTAGACCAATTTTAACCTCATCCCTTCTTGGTAGAAAGCGTGGCAGAAAATGTAGGCAATAGTGTATTCCTGTCTCGCTCGCACTCAGTATCGCACATGCTTATCTCTTGTCAGTTTTTCCCATTTGTATGGAGTGAAAACTAAGTTTCTAAGCTTTGCTTTGGTGGATAAGTTATGTAGTAATAGATATACTCTTTCTAATCTTTCTTATACTGTGGATGAGTTATGCAGATCGTTCCAAATGGCGGTATTAGCAAATCCGGCTTGTTGAGGAAACTAAAAACGGATGTTAAGTTGTCTACTTTAAAATTTTTTAAATATAGTATATCTTTATGGGGGCCCTGATGCTTAGACCATATAACTAGGGATCAGCCTCGCATTAGCATTCCCCCCTGCCAAGTTTCACGATCAAGTGCATTTACATGACAATTTTATACCTTATAACTAAACGAGAAAGCCTATAATTGCGGAACGATAACTTCAAACTAGTCTCGTTTAGGATTCACACGAGACTATTTTTAACAATCAAAATTAGAAATTAAACTAATGGAATAAAATCCAAAGTAGCGGATTTTAATGCTACCTAATCCCCAGCAAAAAGTGTCAGAAAAGTTTTTTAGTAGAAATATGGACATGGTGGCCCTGTGGGCCCCATTTAATGAACTTGACAATGACAATTCAGAGAAGATTGCTGAGAATGCTAGGAGACACGATACATGAAGCACTGCAAGTTTAGCGTCATTATCATTAGTAACCAGCAATTCATTGTCAATTATCGCGTTTATTAAACAGCCGGATGTAATCCTGATACTCTAAATAACAATGAAAACCTGCTTGCCTGTAGAATTACGTACTGAGCCTCGTTAAATAGATATAGTCCCTTACCTTTCTCCCTTAAGATGGTCTCAACTCTCAAGATGACAGACCTTTAAATTCGTAAAAGAAAGATTTCGCCCTACAGTGGAACAAGCTGATGATTATGATTGGAATAAATGTATTATACTACTGCATGCTTTGCCCCTCCAAGTATTTGCATGGCAGCCGAAAAGCCACATACAATAACGACTCAACGCCAACTCAAAATGAAGCATTGAAATGTGAGCTTTAATTCCTGTCACAGATAGGGCATTTTTCAAATTACCTAAGGTTAGAGACGTGGGTGCCACAACACATATTTTCGTCAACATTTCCGATGCAAATAATTCTAATTGTCTCCATACAATCTTTTGGTAGCCCTCTCGTATGTGCCTGAAACAAGAGTTAAATGATTTATGAGAATAGTGGCATGCCCAGAGCCTTAGGAAAAATAATTACATTCTTGCTTATGTCACAAGGGTATTATAGGTAGGGTAGTTGGATGAGGGTAGCGCAGGACCGGTCGTTGTGGTAAATCCTTGGGGGAGGCCTATGTCCAACAATGGACGACAATCGGCAGAGATGATTCGATGATGAAGAACATCCACGTTTCACTAGTAGTACTGAAACTCTGTACTTAGGTCAAATCAGGTTGTACGAGTTTAAGTCAAATCACGAAACGTGGATGTTCTGAGGTTTCAGAATATCTCTGACCCCCTCGGAGAATATAGTCGTGAGCATATTCATGCATGCAATACTAAATGCTGTGACCAGCCCATAACCATGTATAAGGACCGTATCACACAACCTATTTTTAAGCACATGCATTGACAGCATTTCGGTATTGATGATGATGATGTCCTCCTTGACGTATCCGTGAACGGCGACACCCTGGGCTTCATCTAGTAGAGTGGGCTCGTATGTGACTAGCGAACCAAAATTTCAGTCTAAAGTTCCGACCGCACGTAAAACAGCAAAGTTCTCCGCTGTCATTATACATTAAGTTATAGCTTTGCTTTGTCCGGGTCTTCCGTGGATGTTCTGAGTTTTCAGAATATCTCTGACCGGGTATATGTATAGTCGTGAGCATATGCCTAGCATATGCGTTGTAGGCATATGCTTTGACGGAACGATATCGCCTCGATAATATCGCGGCGATAACATTCAATCAAGGACTGTGCTTTAACCTAGCTGCATTCCAGTTGCGAGGTTGCGACATCGCCTAAGCTCAAAAATCACTTGTGTGATAGATGTGTTAGGATTCTTTTGCCTTTGTGGGCATGAAGGCAAAATGCTAATTCTAACTTACTGTAAAGGCATAACGTCTAACCTACCTCATTCAAATCTGGATCATCGATCTTACAGAACTTGACATTAACAGGCATTGCGTCCCGTATCAACTGATTGCACCGCTCCTCCGTGTTCACTAACACGTCGCTACTGACGCTGCTAGAGTCTAGTTCCACGTAGCTCTCATCTGAACCAAGCCACCAGCTCGTTGTTGGCAACAAATACTCTTGTTCTAGGATAGCTGAGAGGAGATGCTGGCCTGAAGAGAAATCCATAATGTAATGCATCTAGATTCTAGGTACTGGTTTTTGCTCGCAACTTTGTCTGTATTGTATCGATTGATTCTGCCCATTCAATCAAAAAGAAATTGGATTAGATTGTTATTATAGAAGATCATGACTAGTGATTGCAACACAATTTATTAGGATTAAGTCCTCTACATAAAATTGATCAATTTCAATAGCATTTGTCTTTCTGTTATTTTACACATGAACTCTGCAAGTAATAAGTAATTATAGTACTCTGTGGTAATAATGATCACATTTTGGCAGAAAACAAAAATATCTTTCGAAATTACAGTTGCATGCGAAGATGAGCTTTATAGGAACTGGTATTATATTGTACAAATTTAAAACGCAGTACCCAAATTTTGAGTTTTATTTAATTACATTTTGGACACGCATGGTGGCCTGACGCCCATACACCCTCCCTGAGGGTAGGCCAGTACCCTGCAGTGGTACCCTGAGTGTGTGTTGAGGTTGATGATGATGACATATGATAGACTCTTTAATTTAAATCTCTTGATGTATAAAAGTCATAGAAGTGGCAAATCGGATAAAAACAAAAACACACTAGTCATTTGACTGTCTAACTTCAAGCATGATGTTCACTAAAATACAAAAACGGTCCACTGCATTTTTTATAATTGTTTCTGTTTTGAGCAGCAGTATAACTAATTTAGTTATGTACCTGAATGCTGCTGCATATGATCGAACCTCCTCTCCCAATTAATCTTCAGCGTCACAACCGTGCCAACTTCCAGCGGCTCTTTGGTAAAGTGTACAGCCTCGTCTCCTTTACGTAGCACTTGGAGTACCTCTGTGTCGTTTAACCAGCCGATGTCGTGCGGCTGGCATAACAGGGTACGTCATTACTCATTACCTTTCGGCTCAGTATAAGAAAGAAAGAGAAATATTTTTATTCACCATTAAAGGCACACACGAAACAGAGTACAAAAAGAGAATAACATAGAAAGAGTATGGTACTACAGTAGAGCCTCCCTCGCTAATCTGGATCTGTGCTTATTTGTGTGATCGCTATAATCCGGACTATGATGCGGAAGAGAAATATTTTTATTCACCATTAAAGGCACACACGAAACAGAGTACAAAAAGAGAATGACAAAGAAAGATAGAAAGAGTATGGTACTACAGTAGAGCCTCCCTCGCTAATCTGGATCTGTGCTTATTCGTGTGATCGCTATAATCCGGACTATGATGCGGGGGCAGTGGCGGAAGAGGAATGTAGTCCGGTGCACAGAAAACATTAAAGATATCAGAAAATTTCATTTTAGAAGACGCCTGTGTTTACATGGTTTTTACAATATGATTTGTGAGAAAATTCAAATAAAATAATTACAACCTTTGATTAATTAAAATAGCAGAAGATAGGTCACTAGCCTATAGCGCATGGACCGCATAAATTGAGCCCTCGTCGCCTAATTTACTTAGTTGCAATCTGAGCGGCGTTGCATGATTGAAAAACTTTTTTTATTTCAGGGGTAATAAAGATACCACAATGCCTTCGTTTTACTCGTACAAATCAGTAAAAACAAATCACACAACATTATTTTTCACATTTTTTTTATCTGACAATCAGATCCATTGATCGAGTATGTAATGCAAGAACATCACCTATCTTCCGCTATTTTAATTTAATCAAAGTTTGTAACCATTAAAATATGAGTATGATTTTTTATCAATTACCTAATAAATGCATTTTCAGTGGCCTATTAAATAATATTTGTTCCTAAAATAGTAGATCTGTCTCCTAAATTGAATCACCAAATAATATTAAAACGCTTACCTAAATATTAAATAAGAATTACTTGGAAATAATATCAATCATCAAATAATTATATTGGGTTTTAATATAGTAAAAGTGTCACTTAAACTGAATCACCAAACAATATAAAAAGGTTACCCTAAAAACTAATTTTTAATCACTGGAAAATAATATTGGAAGGACTGTACAATAGTTACCATCGAGTTCAGGGTTCATTTTTTTTCCATAAAGGACATGTTAAGGTTAATAGTTAAGGTAAATACGAAATTTCAACTTGCAGAAATTTATAGTTTTTGAGTTATGATTTTTTGAAATTCGCCAAATCTCATACAATTTTGTCTAAAAGAGCGTGTCGGGGCACTAGAAAAAAAAATTAACTCCGAAGGCTATGGCAAGCTATTGAGTTTGATACGGCGATCAGCCTAACAGTAGTAATTCGGTTCTGGCACTCGCCAGCGGCTCCCGCAGAACGCTCGCTGCACTCACTCTGCTCATGCGCCGTGGTTGCAAGAAACCTAACATGCTCGTCGCTTCGCTCCTCGCTACCTAACCAACTGAGTTGGATACGGCGACCAGCCTCCGCCGACGTAAAACGTACTTTTCAAAAAATTCTATCTCGAAAACTAAGCATTTTTAAGGAACTGATCTATTTATTAGGTGAAAGATCTATTATTTTGATTATTGACTTACTTTTTAGAGGACAGATCTTATTTTCAGGCTATAGAAAAATGTTATCAAACTATAATTTAAGATACAATTCACATTTAATCTGTTGATTTATATACTTAGAGACAGTTTTGATAAATATGATGACTAATATATTTCTTGGGGATACATATTATTATTAGGGTATTGCAGATTAGTGACAAATCTAAACTTAGGTGACAGAAAATATTGTTCCCTTAAAATACTGCAGACCACAATCCAGATGCCTCACTTACGCTAAGCCTAAGGGTTATCTCAATCTCTAAAAAAATAAGAAAACATTTTTTTGTTTTGAACTGATATTCCATAAAGGTATTATACAGAGGAACTGACAGCTGAGAGAGAGATGTACCTAGCGGCGCCACTGTATAATAGAAAGAGATACGTGACGCGAGGCAATAGAACCGTTTTTGGGACAATCGACGATCTTGTCGGCACAATCGACTGGGAAAATATTCGTGCTCTGTGAATAATTAGTGAATCTAAAGTGAAATCGTAGATTATTTTGTGAAATATACTAACACTATTTCATTAAATTATCTACGATTTCATGTTAGATTCACAGAACTCGAAGTTTTAGGGTGCCGATAAGTGCCGACGAATTCACAAAAAACGGTTTCATTTGACAACTCATGTCAGTTACTCTATTCCGACAGGTATAATAACTTTATGGGATATTCTCAGGAATGATACTCACCTAGATCAACTTGGGTCAGAGTGTCATTTAAACTTGAAACTCTTGAAAGACGTCGAGCAAAGCTCGGTCCGCCCAGGTACTTGTCATTAGATGAACAAATTAAAAATGTACCTGACCACCGCCAGCAGGAAACAGGATGGTATTTTCCAATGTAATTTGGTATCCTTCGAATTTAGTAGACTTTCCATACTCCACGATAGGTTCTTTGGTCTGATCACATTTGACTACTTTTGACGAAAACTGTAGACAAGATGGTTAAATTAAATTATTGTTTTCTGAATTTTTGGTAAAAACTTGAAACCAAAGATTTATAAAACTTGTTTTAATAATAGCTCGCTCTTACCTCCTGCAAGAAACTATCTTCTTGGCATTTGAAAACCATGCTGGATTTTATTTATTACTTCCTGTTTTATTAATAGAATTGAGATTGTTGTAAGATTTTATTTTACCTCAGTTTTACCTATTTTATTTTCGATAGGTACCTATCCGAGGTTATTTTTATTTAGGTATTAGTAGTCTGTGGGTATTAGGTATTAGATGTCAGTGACGTCAGTGTCATGTCAATGTCAAAAATTTTCAAGCGTGACCACTTTTTTTCAGAGAATCCACCAAAATGACTGCTGAAATCTACCAAGTTCTGTTTCAAATGAGCGTTTTTCTTTTGGTTTTCTAGAGGATCGATAGATGGCGTTACGGTCTGTGCGAATAAAGGTCAAAATTCCAAAAAGTTTTTCTTTAAAATAATAAAGAGGGTGAAGATGATCAAAAAGTTGCCAACGCATCTTTTGATTGAATATTTCATTACTATAAGTTTAAAATAACAATGTGCATGACCTTGAAGGGCCGTTCGATAACTTCATTCGGTGCTAAAGGAATATAGACTCTATGCAAAGGCAACAATCATTTGAATGACTCGAGTGAAGTTCGTGTGATTGAGTGACGTCACATTTGCGAACGAGGTCATGCACATTGTTATTTTAAACTGATAGTATTTACGAATGATTTTAATCGTAAATATGAAACTTTTTACGTCTGACATAGTTGTATGGGCTCGATCCCTTGGCCTTTAAAAAAAAGTCAGGCACAGTCTTGACATGATTTTGACAGGATCTCGCCTACGTCTCTATGGACTATCTATGGAGCGATAAGCATGTCATCTGTCGAGTTTTATAGGAAGGAGTCGCGTGGCTAGAGGGCTTTCGAGTGGACGTCTGTCGTTGGCTCGCGATTTAAGTAGCCACGCGGCTCCGCCATTTTATTATGGTTTCGAGTGTGTTTTTGTATAAAAACAGGGCTTTGAGATCGCCATATCCAATTACCGTACAACGTCAAGCACTAATTGCTCTTTTTAAACTAGATACTGGCAAAATCCACCAAGGAAACGCCATTAAACAAAAATAGAATAGAATAGGAACTAAAATTAAAAAAGAAAAGAAAAACGCTCATTCTATTTAAAATCTACTAACTAATATGACGTATGCGTTTCAGATGGTTAAAATTCAATATAAAACACGTTTTTGAACAAAATATTATCGTTTTTATTTAAACGCTCATAATCATAAAAAATATCGGTTTTCATCACTTTGTAACATCGATGCTTCAATTTTTAAATACATCCATATTATACTAAATAATATTGGTCGTCCATGTGAAGGTTTAAAGTTGGTACAGTTTTCTGTGTCTTATAAGCCCTCTTTTGTAATAAAAAACAACATTAAGGCGATAAGATTAATTTTGTTGTACACCAAATAAAGCTTTACTAGAATTTCCGGAAAACCCCCGCAATCGTTTTCTCAGCTATTTGTATTGCCAGTTTAGATTTTGTTGCCTGAATCCTTGCATTTTTGATCATATTTTCTAATTCCGAATTTCTACCAAAATCTACTAAACAATTTCCACAAATCTACCAAAAAAGTATAAATCTACTAAAAGTGGTCACACTGAATGTTTCGGTAGGGGCCCATTCACAGTAGTCCTACATGCAGGACTACGAGGCCACACACTATCCTGCAAGTAGGACTACTCATACATTTTGCCCAAGGTCATCGGACGCTTTGTAGGACTGCAACACCATTCACGATCCGATATTGGTGTAGGACTGCAAGACGGACTACTGTGAATGGGCCCCTTTAGCACTTCGCAGCGGCACTTCGCAAGTTCGCAGGGCTGCTTTCCGAACCTACGCCCCAAGTGCACCCCGAGTGCAACTTTTCGCACTAAACGTAAACGCCGCGCCGCCGTTCCACAGTGAATATACCTACTAGAGTTGTAAATCTACAGTAGTCTACCAAATCGTGGGTAGACTACCGGTAGGCTACATAAGCTACGGTAGCAATTGTAGATTATCCAGTCGTAGAAGTTTTGGCCATTTCACAATATTTAAGGCGACTGCTATTTATTATTTGTGATAAATAAGCTAAGAGAACTTCCGCAATAATTTTAGAGAAAGTAATTATCAATCTAGAACGCGAAAAAAGGACATTGAAATACACTATTTTATAAAAGGTTGTTTAAAATGTGATATTATGCACTAAGCCACGATAGCCTAGCTCCTAGGGGTATGGGTTCGATCCCCAGGGCACGTACGTACTACTGAAATGTGGTTTTTATAATTTATATTTCATGTCGGTACGGACGGTTTTAAAGAATTATCGTTGGCTTTTTGGTGAAGGAAAACATTGTGAGGAAACCTTCATGTCCGAAAAGAGGGGCAATTTATAGCCTAATGACAATTTAAAATCATTAGTTTAAAATCGTCTTTTGTTGTCATTTTAAAATATTTACGTTACGTAATGTGAATTAATTTGTATTGATTAGTACTTTCTCATAGTACACACGGCGACAGATCAACCTACCCATAGTTCGACCTTATGGCCATGAACATAGAGTTCAACTATGGGTAGGTTGATCTGTCGCCGTGTGTACATATTACATGAACAAAAATAAATTTTATTTTTTTTAGAATAAATCGACGATTTTTTATTTGAAATCTACATAATCTACGGTATGAATCGGTAGTCTACCGTAGTCTACCAGTAGACTACCGTAGGCGCGTATATGGAAACCCTTCCAGTACTCAGAGCCCCCGGTCCGGGATGGTTTCAAGTATTATTTCAAAGAATGGTTCCAGTAAACCATTCCACTATTCAGATCTGAGCGCGATCTGAGTTCGGGTATTAATTTCGGAACACTTATAAAGAAAAATCTAGTAAAAAGCTTCCACTATTCAGAATCTTACTATAAGGTACTAACGAGTTGGATCTGAGCCGCGGGAGGAATTTATGTGCGATGTTCCCGGGCTTCAGATCGCGTGCCGAAAAGAGTGAGCTACCTATAATTATCGCGTATTCGTTTCGTTGTTTGTTTATTTTCTTTTGATTTCAATTAGTTCTGTTATAATGAGTGAACAAAGCGTATTTACAAGTCAGTAGATAGGTACTGCAGTTTTGTATGAAACATCCCTTTAAATATTATATCAGATTTCCGTTATGTTATATAGTTTCAAAGTTACACTGCCTCAAAGATTTCTATATGAAAAAAAAGCGTCAATTTTTAAACTGTAAAGGTTGTAGCATTTTAAATTACATTCATTTAAAAAAAAACGAAATCGGAGTAGTTTTGACGGGTTCCGAAGTAAAAACCTTCAGGAACTCCACGATTTTGACAGTACTACAAATGTTACTTTTCATCATCATCATCATCATAATCACGATATAGGTACACCACTAGTTTTAATTAGGCACTAACAAAATTGTATGAATGTTTTGTAAAATGTTGTTAGTATAAATAAAAACTAGTGGTGTATTGCGACTGGATGAGGAAGGCCGAGGATAGAGTTTTGTGGCGCGCCTTGGGAGAGGCCTATGTTCAGCAGTGGACGATGATAGGCTGATGATGATGATGATGAACCGATTTAAAAACAAAGAAAAATGCTCCTAATGCCTGTTGATTCGTTTATATTGCTATGTTTAAGTATGTACAGTATTATATACATAAAATAGCATATTATGACTTCACAAAATGAAACGAATTTTATGTTTTTGTTACCTACCACAATAACTAATTATTATAATAATTACTCTTCTACTCAGTTGTTCTTTTATTCCTTCCCGTCTCACGTATTTTTATAAGGGGCCTCGGAGTCACGGTAGGGATTCATATTTAAAATGCTTTTTAGTGCATTGTAAATCCTCCCGCGGCTCAGATCTTAAATCCGGGTAGCATTTAAACATCTTAATAGTTAAATTGACCATTGTAAACACTCCCGGACCCCAGCACTATGGGAGTTCTGAGTACTGGAAGGGTTTCCATATACGCACCGTAGGCAGTGGTAGGCTACGTAGCATTTACAACTCTAATACCTACTAATAGTGAGGGCGCTCTCGGGTCGCGACAGGCCTATCGTGCGGGGGGTGCGGGTGGCAGGGGGCGTGGTCCCAGTACCGATCCACCTGCGCGCTGTACCCCAACGGCCGGTGCCTCACCCCTCCGCACACCGCGCGAGCCCCCCCGCACTTCGCGCAAGCATAGACCCAAAACGCGGCCACTAAGCGCACCCACTTTATTGTACCTATTTACGCTTTGGCCGTTCAGAGCCTGCCTCGGTGAAAAACGTTCTACCATAGAGTGAGTTGAAAAAACAACCGCACCTAAAGGTCGTGAACGCAGCCCAGTGTATGAGACGCGCGAAAGAGACAAATCCGCTTTTCTTAGATTAAAACTTTTCGCCCGCTTTTGGAATCAATCCAGAAGTGCGATTTTTGAAAATCATACGAGCGACTTGGCAGTAGAAAATGTCAAAATTACTATGGAGATTATGCATCTTTTTACTGCCAAGTCGCTCGTATGATTTTCAAAAATCGCACTTCAGCTCTGCACTGGTAGCATGCCAACCCGCGATAGTCGTGATACGGCTTTATCACGTCTTTTATCTCGTTCGAGATAAAACGAGATAAAAGACGTGATAAAGCCGAATCACGGCTATCGCGGGCTGGCATGCTACGATCCTACCCTGATCCTACCCATCCTACCCTACATCCTATCCTACTATCTCTTTCTTTAATTTCAACTTTATGCCGGCTCTTCATTCTCGCCGAGAACGGTAGAGAATATGTTAGTATCTACTAGGTACTTAGTCTGTGGGGCGAGACAGGCCGAGAACGAGAGTGTGGATCAAGGAATACCTATAATACTCCCGTGTGGATGCCCTTCGTTGTTCTCGTGGCGTCGTAAGCCATAGTAATTTTCCTTGAAAGTTTTCGCCGAGGGTTCTCGGCGAGAGTGAAGTGCGGGCTTTAGACTTAAAAACACAAAACAAATCTTTCACTTGGCTGCGCTGCGTTTCTATAGACAACATTATTTTGCTTTGAATGCAGATCATAGATAAGCTCACTGAACAAAAGTGATTATTTGTTCAGTGCGCATTATGAATTGGGTGAATCAACTTTTTGTTGTCGGATCGGGTCAATTTTGTGATCCAAAAAAATTATTAAATTAATTTTTTATTTCATATTATTCAGAAATAATTACTGACAAACTTCAGTATTTCAGTAAGGGGCACGAACTTAAAATGATTTTAATGCAATTTTTAGGTCTGAGTTTAGAACTTGAGCTTATACGGGGTCCCATGAGCAACTAGTATCCTATTATACAAAAATACGATTGATTACTTTATAAATCACTGTAAATTCAATATAAACATAGAGAATTATACTTAAAAACCTCGGATTCACGGAAATAAGAATCCTAGGAATAATGAATAAATTAAAACGTAGGGTCGTGAAACCCACCAGTAACAGTGCAATTGGCATATACGTGGATAATATCAAACAAAAATAAACTTCAATACAAAAATATTGTGAGAAACAGTAAAAACTCATCACTAAGGTAAGCCAGTGGACAGTGACTCAGGGGACATTTAACGGTAAAAATGAGTTTTTACCATGTTTTTTTTGGACAAATCTCTAAAATAAATGTTATTACAGCATATTAGACTACAGCTGCTATGTTTCATTCTTCATAATAGGTATTTAAAGTCAAAATGTTATCGAAAAACTGAGTCACCCAGCAGACATGTAATAAACAATCTTTGCCTCTCTTTGAGCCGCAAACGAAATGACCGCCTAAAATGAAGTTCCCTGGACTCGATTATGTGAGACACAGAACGCTTCCTTATTGGTAAGATGAACTGTGGTGAGATCCCACTTCAACCAAGTGGAATTATGCTAGGTTAGTCAGTGGACTTCAATATTACTCGTCTACCAAAGACACCAAATTACAAGACAATTATATAAAATCCAGTCAACTTCATAATATGTTTGAACGTTCTTTAAAAATTATAGACTTTATTCTTACTGCCAATGGCATAAAACTTCAAGAGATCGTATAATTTTTTATACAGCAGGGTGACATTCAAAGTCAACTCACTCTGGGGACAGTGAATATTTGCAGGGAAGCGCAAAATTGTCTGCTGGGTCACCAATAAAAAATCGAATAAACGAGAGATAATATTTGTACTGAACACTGAAGTTTACTGTTTAATCATCTAATGTATCGTTAGTGTTGTTAAAAGTTATTCAGATTCTCTAGTTTTAATAAAATAATGTATGAAACATTGGGGACGCTCATTTACAACAAAAAGTTGATTCACCCAATTATGAACACATAATTCACGGGGCTGTAGTGCGCTAGATGGCCTATGGTCACAAAACGTAGTGATTACTTGCTCAGTGATGGTCACATTCACATCTATTACGTTTTTTGGGCTAGGTTGGTCCACCCGTACTTCCTTTGTTTATGGGCTCACCTGTATGTACCATTTTCTAATGATGCGTACCTTAGATTAAAAACTTTTCGATGATGCGTACACACCGGCCCAACGAACGCCAACGAAGGATTTTCAGCGTTGGCCTTCGAAGGAACGTCCAAATCCATTTAGCGGTCGAGCAAACGATCGTTGGCACTGATTCCGGGTCCCTCGAGAGAGAGACTATCTCTCTCTTTAACGCACTCTCGCTTCAACAGAGCGTTCCTTCGTTGGCCTTCGGCGACCGTTCACACTGAGTTCGATTGATTGAATGGTTCAATTCCTTTGATGTTAGAGGGAGGTTACACGGTCAGTATTTCATCAGTCTGGTCCATCATTATGAATGACGCCAGAATGATGCCAGAATGATGAGCGGGTTACACGATCAGTTTCCCATCAGTATAATTCATCATTCACAATGGAATGACGGAATTAATTTTCATCAGTCTGGATGGATGGTTTACCATCATTCCGTCAGTCCGTCATTCTCCCATCATTCTCCCGTCATTCTGACCAGAATGACGAAATACTGAACGTGTAACCTCCCTCTTACCGCCACTCGGATCGCTGGCACGGTAGGTACACGCCAACGAACGATCGTTGGCGTTCGCTAAGCCGTCCAGATAGGACCAATGAAGGCCAGCAAAACCCATTCGTTGGCGTTCGTTGGGCCGATGTACGTAGCATATCTGCGAGGTGCTACGATTGAAAATCATCATACATAAGTCATCGTAATAAAATAAGTCATCGATGCGAATTCGCAGTTGTGTGTTATGTGTAGCGCTAAAGCCGGTTCCGCAGCTCCAATTTTCTAACAAAACATGTTTAGCAAACCATTTCCCCTCCCCCGCAGGCGAACGCGGGTGATGTTATCCATTTGCATCGGAAAACATCACCCGCGTTCGCCTGCGGGGGAGGGGAAAGTTTGAAAACGATCTTAGCAAACATGGCGCAGCGGACCCGGCTTTAGAAAAACATTTTACCCCCTCCCCCCGCAGGCGAACGCAGGTGATGTTATCCATTATTTGCATCGGATAACAGCACCCGCAGCCGGGTCCGCTGCGCTATGTTTTCGTGTTTGCTAACATCGTTTTCTAACTTTCCCCTCTCCCGCAGGTGAACGCGGGTGATGTTATCCATTTGCATTGGATAACATCACCCGCCTTCGCCTAAGGCGGTAGGGGGTAAAATCTTTTTCTAAATGTTTTGTTAGAAACATGGCGCAGCGGACCCGGCTTTAGATGTAATGTATTTCTTGGTACATTGGCCCAATTTTTTTTTACCGACTTCAAAAACGGGGAAGGTTTAATGTTGTCTGTAAGTTTTATTTATTATATTATTTTTAGTGTTTAAATATATATTATTAGTACTTCAAATATATAGGAAGTAGAAAATGTAGACATGAAAGAACAAGAAAATACTTAAATAATTATTTTTATAAACAAGATCAACAAATCCAATCAAATATTACTCATTTTGATATATCTACTCAGTTAAGTACAATATGTTATTTAACATTTCGCTTTGCTCGAAAAATGCTTTAGAGACTGGTCCAACACCGAGATAGTAAAATCAACATCTTCTTTATTGACACACATAGGTGGTTTTATCCTTAGTACCTAAAAGATAAATTACTTATATTATTGATGGCTTATCAAATACTTAGATGAATTTTTCTATTTGTGACAATAGTAAATGAACTTACATTAGACCATCGCCCACCGCGACCAATTAATATTCCATAGTCTTTTATTATTTCGTGTATTTCTCCAAAATCTGCAGGATCTAGGGGTTCCTTAGTACCAGGTTTCACTAGCTCAATGCCTAGCATCAGTCCTTTGCCTCTAACATCGCCGATGACCTGATGGTCTTTTTGCAATTGCATTAGTTGCTCTATAAAATATGTTCCCAGTTCTTTACTTCGTTGCTGAAGTTTCTCTTCTTCGATAACCTGATGAAAATTAATTAGAAGTAGTCAGAAATTGACTATGTAAAGACCGCATAAGATAAGCTATATACTTTATTTATTAAAGAAGGTGTAACAAAACATGCCAGTGATATTTAAAACGGTGATTCAGACCATCAAACTGAAAAACTTTCACTGTGGAGCAAACATTTTGATGAGACTTTTGCTAACGGCTGATGAACATTCCGATAGATTTGTTTTGGGCTGGTTTCAAGCTACAATTTATTGGAACTCACCTCTAAGACTGCTTTCCCGACTGCCGCAGCCATTGGATTCCCTCCAAACGTATTAAAGTATGTAGCCTTCATATGAGCAGCGGCTATTTCCTTACTTGTAACTACAGCTGCCATAGGGAATCCGTTGCCTATGCCCTTCGCCATGGTGACTATATCAGGAGTCACGCCATGGGATTCAAAACCCCAGAATGTATCACCTGTCCGACCAAATCCAGTTTGTACCTATAATAATACAAAAATATAGTACAGGCCACTCAATCTCCTCCAATGATTGACGTAGGAAGGAGCCGACTCAGGGATACCATTTCTTAACAGTAATTCTGTTGATAAATCACAACTTCTTATCACGTTTTATTCTTTCCTGAATCTCAAGATAGGGCCGCGTTTTATTCTTTCCTGAATCTCAAGATAGGGCCGCTAAAATTAAACCTTAGCATTGGCACACAGAATGCTTTCAGTATTTGGTATTAGTTGTAGCAAATTTTCTGCCCATCTAGACAAAGGAAGTCGTGAGGAAATGCAGTCTTAAGACTATGTGTTTATGGAATTATGGATACTGAATTAAGTACCTACTTTTGGAATAGAATGGAGGTTTGCAATGAAAGTAGTCGATTGACTTAATGCTTACTTCATCAGACACTAACAGGCCGCCATGTTTCTTGACCAGCGCGTGTGCTTTCCTCAAGTATCCCTTGGGGAACTGCAAGGTTCCGTTGACACCTTGTATCGACTCAGCGAACAATGCTGCCACGCGACCAGATGGCACTGAATTTCCTAGAAGCTGTATACATGATATTAATTTAATAGCATTCTAATCGAATCGAATTTATTCTATAATGGAGTAGTAGCATAATTTCTCATCATCAGAAAGGGAATCCCCCGGAAGGCTAAGATGTTTTTATAATATGTAGATGCGTTGCCCGCGCTCCAAAATGGCAACAAAAAAGCAAGGTAATTACCTCGCTTTTTTGTAAAAGCCGGGCAATTGCCCGGCTTTCACATAGTCACGCGCCGTCTTGTGTACGAACCACACGTCAGTTTATCGCGCCATTTTAAAGTGCAGTGATGTTAGTGTATGACGCGTCTATTTGTAAAACGTCATTGCCCGGAAGGTCATGACTTTTATCACGTCTATGAGAAAACACTTTATTTGTTTGAAATGACATTTTAGTTTCGTATTAGTAAGTAAAAGAAAGTGGTTGTTACCTCTTCAAGCTGATGAACGTATTTGTCCGATGAAACGCAATCGCCAGGACATGAACACGAACCTGGGACTTGAGACAGGGAGTCCCTACATCCTCCCCAAATACCCCGGTATGGGTCTGGTAGCATGGTCTGTGAATACATTTTATGTCTCTTTATTACAAAATGACTGAGTGTTCCGGCTAAAAATGGCAAAACCGAGCACTTATTTTGTTTTTGACTTGACTGTGACTGATTTATTTATTTTTAACTTTAGTCTTCATCTTATCTAAGAGCTTATCATACCTACATACATACCTACATATACATACCAGAATCAAGTGTACAACGAAGACACATTTGAAAAAGTTAGAATGGATTAGCAGTAGGTACTTAGTAGTACCTACCACAGCAGTAATAATATTTCGATCTTACATGTTTCAATCATTTGTTAAGATGAAATTCGGTCTAACAAGTTTTCGTTCTAGCGTAGGTAGACATCGTCGATCTGTCGCGTCTATCAAACGTGCATAGGTAGAGTACTAGACCAATAGGGTGTCCAAGCATGTTTTCTTACCGGATTCCACACACGATAAGGGTGAGGCCAAACGAGCGTAATTTTGTGAGTTGTGAGTCGCATATTTTGAGTCCGTTTCATATAAAATCCGGGAATGCATTGTCTCTGGACTCAAAATACGCGATTCACACTCACGAAATTACGTTCGTTTGGCCTCACCCTAAACTAAACCATTGTTTTTCTATTTTAGAACTTACGTGATGAAACCCAGCAGGCACAGGTATTGGCATGCGATAAGATTGCGTGGCTGTAAGACCCAGGATAGCGCTGGAATATCCGTGGTAGCTGCTCTGAAGAGAAACTATGTCATGGTTTCCAGTGTACGCTTTGGCTAGAAGCATTGCTAGATCATTGGCTTCTGTGCCGCTGTTTACCAAGTATACCACCTAAAAATATTCATTTATATTAAATTTACACTACATTTAACAGTCAGTGTGGGCATAAGCGCCATAAAAGGGCTTTGAGCAGTGTTTGTTTCAAGGCGTTGTACATACGGCGACACATCAGGTTACGCACCCTATATACCCATAACTACACTACGTACAAAACACAAAATAGTGCGGTAGAGAGCCTGCATAGACGCGGCTGCCGGCGGCACCGGCGCGGGCGCAGCGTGCTGTGAGACGAAACAACAACAACATACCGCACCCTCTCGCACGATTCGCAGCGTTCAACTTCTAATAGTTCAAAGTCCAAACAGGGTAACCTGACCTGTCGTGTCGCCGTGTGTACTAACGAGTACTAACATAATCTGATTTCCTTTTTCAGTTATCTGATAATTATCAATGTTTTAAATGTTAGTCATTGCTTCGAGGTTTTAGCTCGTTTATTTATTACCTACTTATATAGATAATACCTATATAGCCATCGCAACCTGACTACGAACTCATCATAGTAAGTAACAGAAAAATGTTTTCTTTAGGTATATTCCTTTAGTTATCTTATCTTAATTATTAATAGTTTTGATATCGTTATCGACCGGGGGGCAATCAGATTTTCCTCACCTTCAAATCACCTGGAAACTTTCCCGCCAGTTTCTCAACATATTCATATATTTTCGGATGCCGGTAGATGTTTGTCGTATGCCAAAGTGTTTTAATTTGATCATCCAAGGCAGCTACGACTTTTCTGAAGAAGTTTTTAAGAATTAACGTAGCACAAAGTTTAGAATAAGATTATGAGATAAAGATATCGCCACCAGTGATCACCACTCAACAAACTTGGACTCAGTCCGACCGACGGTCATTATTCGAGTCTTTTGTATTTGTAGTAGGGTACCTATTATACATCTATACATATACCTACTTGCTTAACTTTATTATTGCATTTAAGTAATTATTTCTAAGTAGCGGCAGCCAATTAATACTATTAATAGTAATTGTATTGTAGAGTCGATATAATTTTAGCTTTGTGGGATATAGGTAATATGTGAAATTTATTTATTTTATGATTATCATAAAAACCATTACTCGGGTCTTACACAGAATTTTCAGATTTTCATTCAAGAAGATGAAGCTTAATCTATTAGCGATGTCTTATTTTTGTAACTTACGGATGGCAATGTCCCACGGAAACTGTGACGATTCCACCGAAGAGGTCCAAGTACCTCCGACCTTCATTGTCAAACAGCCATTGCATGTGACCTTGGTGCAACACCAGGGGTTTCTTGTAAATATTGTACACAGCTGGTGGTATATTCTCCGACTTTATCTTATCGGTGTGAGTGAAAGACGGCCCCTGAAATAACGTGTTTATTATTCATTGAAAATGCATTGATATCTACAGGGTGAAATTGATATCATTGGCATCCTTTTAAACTAAGAGTCTCCCATCAAACTGAACAACTTTTACTATGGGAGCAAACCGATTGGAGCAACTAAAACATCAGCTGTCCCATACTAAACTGCAACGCCTACTCGACTCAAATGTATGCAATAGCAGTTGTTTTTTTTGCTCCGATCGGTTTGCTCCCATAGTAAAAGTTGTTCAGTTTGATGGGTAGACTCTTAGTTTAAAAGGATGCCAATGATATCAATTTCATCCTGTATATATTCAAGCACTATTGTCCTGTAAAATAGTAGCTTATCTATGACTATTGTTTTTATGCTTGGTTTCCGGGACTACAAATATTCTGAATTTAAATGTGAGCACAAATGAATGAATGGATGAAGGAATGGATTTGGTGGGCTATAAAAAACTAAGAATAACTAAACGTGACTAAACAGTCCGTTGCAGATTTTGTTAGTACCTACTATAATAGTGTTTAGTTGTGTTTTCGGTAGGAAGTGTCAGATAGGTTTTCATTTAAGTTTTGTATAGTCTTAAGGTTAAGGCACGATGGGGCTGACATAACCTCAGGGTAAAAAACTCCAACAAAAAAAAAATACTTATGAGACAGAAAATACTTGCCAAGGGCTCAGTCAAAGCGGGGCCCGCTCTCGACGGATGACGCGGATACAAAGGATCGATTTTGGTCACAGTTACTCTATATACGGTCAAAAAAACAAGATTTAGTGAACGAAATACGGGTGCCAGTGGTGTCACTGTAGAGCATAGTAGGCCTCCTCTCACGTTACGAATAAGAGGAGTTAATAGGAATTGGGCTAGTAAATCAATAATTGCCCACTCCGTTTAGTCCAATTTATTATTAATTTATTTAAAATTTTTGACCTAGATAATATTAAATCCAGACTTACTTTGTATGGGTTCGGAGTAAATTCACAATTTGGTATATTTGTAGTACTTCCATAACGCCTTACGTTTCTATTGATGCAATATTTTAACACTAAAAATAAAGGGTTTTACGTTAACATAATTAGTTAGTTTTTTTGTTAATCAAAAAGTTTATCTTTACCTATTCATTGAAGTCTGATTGAAGTAGTAATACAAAAAAAATTAGCGAGTGGTAGTATATTCTTTGAGTATATTTTAAATAAGTGCTAAGTAACTTATTTTGTATTTGAATACCGAATTTTCCTTCAGTCCTCAAAATACAAACAACATTTAAAAAATATTTCAAGTCAGTACCTTTATTTGCCATAACACTAAAATAACTGCAACTTCTACTCTGTTAGACTGACGAATTAAAACTGAAACGTATGAATAAATAAGACATGACTTGCTTTGAATAGATTAACACAAAATTAATGAGTAGGTACGTTTGTATGTTCCATGAATGAAGTTATTGAATAGATATTAAGTTGGTACTTATATCAGTTTTATAAGTAAGTCAAGATAAACTAGTAGATATATTATTAAGGTGAGCACAGTGTCGGTCAATATGCAACCCTCCAGATGTATAAGATAAGATTGATTTTATCACGTGTTGCACATTTTGTACTATCTGTGTAGGTCTCATTGGTGTAGGTCAAGAATTATTGTAGATATTGTTCTTTGTAATTATAATTTACAAATAATAATCTGTTTTCACTACAATTAATACCTATTTCAAATATTATTGATTTTAAACATGTTACAGCCATGTTGTGCTATTTCGAATTAATACCTACGTCAAACCAGTCGAGTTTTAGGTAATTATTAAAGGTCCGACTTAGCTTAGGTACCCCAGCATGGCTAGTATGCCAGCGTGATATAGCCTATCACGCTTCCACTCTCTTTCTATTTGCGCACGAACGAACGAGATAAAACATACTAAAAATGTGTAGAGGTATTTTGATATTATAAAATAACTTTATTTTAGATCTATATGCTATGCGATCCTTGGAGGAGGCCTATGCCTATGTCTAGCAGTGGACGTCCATTGCATTGGCTGAGATTATGATGATGGTGCGCTAACCAATGCCCTCACCCGGTTTGTCGAACACATTTAAATTATGCTAATCATACGCAGTCAGTCACCTTATTACATTGTAATATTAGATAAAATCAGCAAGTATAATTACTGGTACCTACTGTATACAAAATTAGCTGAAACTATTTTAATCCTCTATGATCATCAAACTGAACAACTTTCTCTATGGGACCAATAATATCGAAATCGTGAAAAAAATCTGCTGTCCCATAGACCGGGCTCTCACGTTCCATTTGCAAAAATAGCGCACCGCATTCTGACTTCTGATCTGATGTGTTGTAGTGATCCCAGACACTCCCTTCGATCAACAATATACAACCTGTGTCCCAGGCCGAGATTCAGAGACGATTTTTTAAGTCTTAGTTCGAACTCCCGTATGTCAAAATCCATACATTTTGACCCTACTTAGTTTGAACTATGACTAAAAAAATCGTCTCTGAATCTCAGCCCCAGACTTCGAGTTGACAGATGTTGCCAAGCTGAATTGTGGTGCTTGATTTCTCGGTTCATAGATTTTTTTAGGTGAATTTTTTAGGGATTTTCTCAAAAAAGTCCGAAAGTCAGCATATAGCTTGAATAATAAAAAAAGTTGTAGGTACAAACATAGGATACTATATACAATGTTCTTGGTACAAACCTCAATTTTTTTTTTTATTTGAATGTCAAATATTTTACGGATCTACTAAAATTTAAAGTACATGAATGAGACATCTAGTTTTTTTTTATTGACCTTAACTTTTTTTGAAAGAGGAAAAATTAAATTTTATACTCAACTTTGAATTACCGAGCTCTTCTGATTTTTTAAAAACTTCTCTAGTCTATCTTCTTTCTAACGATATGCCATATGCCATGAAATCCGTCCTCTAACTTAGTTTATTTAATAATTTTGCGTGTCGGGGCGTGTTTTGGCCGATATTCAATATGCAGGATAAAAACTTAAAATCTTAAAAATCACATTTTTATTTAAAAAAAAATTAAAATTATTAATCTTGCTTAACATTGCTATTAGGGAGCACATTTCGAGCAAGATTTGTAATTTTGATTTTTTTTTAAATAAAAATTTGATTATTACAATTTTATTTTTATTTCAAGTCCTATGTCAGTTAGAACCCAATGAAAGAAAGAGATGGCAATCAAAGTTCACTGCGCAGAAGGGAGATGCAATTCCGACCTACTACGCGTGTGTTTAAGTTTTTATCCTGCATATTGAATATCGGCCAAAACGCGCCCCGACACGCAAAATTATTAAATAAACTAAGTTAGAGGACGGATTTCATGGCATATGGCATATCGTTAGAAAGAAGATAGACTAGAGAAGTTTTTAAAAAAATCAGAAGAGCTCGAGCGCTTTTAGTTTTTGTTTTAATTGTAATTCAAAGTTGAGTATAAAATTTTATTTTTCCTCTTTCAAAAAAAGTTAAGGTCAATAAAAAAAAACTAGATGTCGCATTCATGTACTTTAAATTTTAGTAGATCCGTAAAACATTTGACATTCAAATAAAAATTTGAGGTTTGTACCTATGGAGGTGCTACTTGGGAATGTTCCTCCATTGAAAAGGGAAGTACTTCCGCCAGGCTAGGTGTGATGCCTGGGGACCGGCCGTGGTCCAACAGTTCTTAGTTGGACCTTGTATATATATCGAATCTCTGTGATTATTTCTCTTGCGCGATTTATGTCTTGCATTCGATTGTGAACCTTATTTGTATTAGGTTACGAGTTACGTATTTACGATGAACGTTGTCTTTGTATGGAGCATATTTCCGCGAGCGACGGTATCGCCATCTGTTGGCATCTTTGGTATAACTTGTGGGTGCTGATCTGTAGCAAATCCCCACATGACTCCCCCCTCAGACCGGAGGTCGTTGAGTAGTTCGAAGTGTGCAGTCCTGTATCCATGTAGTGTAGGTGCAGGGCTCCAGTCAAGTGAGTCTGACGAGCGATGTGCTGCGGTGTGTGCATCTGTCAGGGAGACCAGTCCTGATGTGATGCGGGCGAGTGACAGGCGTGGAGAAGGCGAGCAGAACTGCCACGTGGAGGTGAGCTCAGACACGTGGGCTGCGGGAGATCCTTCTGTGCAGACGCTGACTGTCGTTGAGGAAGCTGCAGGCCCAGGAAGCGGTGTGAAGACAGCTGCGATGGACCTGGTGTGGCTTCGGGTTGATGGTGTGACTGCTGCTTGTTTGACCTGGTCGAGGGGTGTGAAGAGTTGGTTGAAGCTGGTTGCTGCTCTGTGCTGGTGCTGCTCTGCGGTGTTCAGGTTGCGATGTTCTTTGTCGAGGGTCACCAATATGGAGGTGCTACTTGGGAATGTTCCTCCATTGAAAAGGGAAGTAGGGTAAGGGGAGGTTATATCGCGATATAGGTAATTTCGTGATAATTTTTTAAACGTCTGCCGTGGCCTTTCCTGTAAAGGGGTTGTTTCAAAACCGCGTATGTACATGCATTAAAGTGTGCTTGAGATAGTAGTATGATTCTCAGCTCAGTAGCTTTTGAAACAAGCTTGCTATGAGATTTTTTCTCAGAACGAGGGGCAAAATCGCAATCATTGTGACAAATGACGACGGTAGACAATGAAATGAAGTTTTAATTAGTAAATAAGTAATATATTACAGAATGTGGTATTAAACTGATAGCTAAATGTTTTACGAACAGATTGACGTAAATTGTGCATTGGATTTCAAGAATTTTTCATTCAAATATCCTTGTGTTAGGTGTGCAAAATTTTAAGTGATTTTGCCAAAGACATATATGATTTTGCAATTTTTTTTTGTGATTTTGTCGAGGTATTTTGTCAATTAATTTTAATCATCTTAAAGTAAAATTTTAGGGGTTATTTTGATTGTATGGACTTATATACATCTTTAATCTTGTATTTTAGTCTATGCTATGCCTGAATGACGTAGTTTTTTTTTTCATGACATTATCTATTTACCAACTTCACTGGCTCATCTAAGCCAAGAGAAGAACCGAAACAAAACCGAAAGTTGAAGAACCTACACAGAAGAAGAGAATAAAGCTATAAAAGAAAAAAGAAAATAAAAAATCAGGAAAGAAATTGAGAAATAATTATATGTTTGGATTTGTTGTATACAAGGTGTTAGGGTAAACAGTTGCATTACTTTAAGGGGTGATTGTACCCATGATACTGAACAACTTTCACTAAGAACCGTATAGTAAATTCGCAAAAAAAAATCTTTTCATACAAACGTTCGATCAGCTGATTGCATTTAGTATGGAAACTATTTTTTTTTTTGGTTAATTTCTTTTAGGCTTCTTTGAGAAAGTTGTTCAGTATCATGGGTACAACCAGCCGTTAAAGTAGTGCAACTTTTTACCCTAACACCCTGTATATTGTGAAGTAGCATATTCAGACATTGAATATTTTTTTTTATTAATTAGGATAGGTATAGAACAGACAAAGCGAAAAAAATCTGTCCACTACGATCAGCAGTACGGAGCGCGCACTGGGGGCATCGCGGTGCAGCACGCGCCCGGTACATGCTAAGTAAGGTTGAGCCAATTAGCTTAAACGTGTGTTACAAAAAATGTAGTCTTCTGGGTGTCGCCTCTAGTAGGTAACTCAATGTATTCTGAAATCCAAATCCAATCCAAACTATCGCTGTCGACCGTTTCATTAATGCTTGTACATTGCTCCTGATGAAGATGACCTATACTATATTCAATTTTATGATTGTGTAGAAATACATATAAGATTCATAAGCAAATGGTTATGTAGAATATACAACGTGTTAATGAATTAACGCAAAACCTCATACACCCCAACTGATTTATAACAAAATAATTAGATTGCAACAATAATTGCATTATTTTGATAGTTAAAATTTAAAGTTATTCGCATTTTAAGTTTTGAGGCAAAAATGATTTGTTATCATTTCAGCACTAAAAGAAAGCGCTAGCGTACTCATGGATACATTTTTATAATCTTGTTTTGGTAGTAAGTAGGGTGAGTGTGCACATGCGGTGGGTTGTCATCGGGTTCAGAAAATTTTAAATTTTGCAAAAAAAAAATTTAATATTTTGAAAAAAATTACCTATGTTGAAACCATGATAATTCGATTCTGTTCTCGATTCTAAACAAACTACTTTCTAGTTTTGCGTTAATTCATTAACACGTTGTATATAATTTTTTTAAAACCTCTCTCATTAATTATTATATTGAAATCCTATAAGTTTAGTCTATCACGATATTACCTATCCACTATCACGAAATTGACATACCTTATCACGAATTTACCTATGTCACTTTATCACCAAGAAAAGATTATAAATTTATGAGTGAAGAATCTAGTATCAAACTGTGTGTTTCATAAAGTAAGATAAAATATATGCACAAAACTTTAAACGATATCCCATATAAATTAGTTAATCCTTATTTGAGTTATAACAAAAAATGTTTGGTGTATCACGGAAATACCTCCCCTTACCCTACTTCCGCCAGGCTAGGTGTGATGCCTGGGGACCGGCCGTGGTCCAACAGTTCTTAGTTGGACCTTGTATATATATCGAATCTCTGTGATTATTTCTCTTGCGCGATTTATGTCTTGCATTCGATTGTGAACCTTATTTGTATTAGGTTACGAGTTACGTATTTACGATGAACGTTGTCTTTGTATGGAGCATATTTCCGCGAGCGACGGTATCGCCATCTGTTGGCATCTTTGCTATAACTTGTGGGTGCTGATCTGTAGCAAATCCCCACATACCTATAACTTTTTTTTTATTCAAGCTTAAATGCTGACTTTCGGACTTTTTTGAGAAAATCCCTAAAAAATTCACCTAAAAAAATCTATGAAGCGAGAATTTTTTTTGGGGACGTGGTGAGATAGCCAACGACCCCTCCAAATTGAGATGGTGGATAGGAGGGGCCCTCCTATCCACCATCTCAATTTGGCCAACGATGCACCAAACACCCTGTATAACATAATCTCACAATGCACGTAGTGGTAGAAATGTAAACGCAACCGACTATTTTTTTTTTGGTTATATTCAAAGCAAAGGGATCTATATAGCCCATACAGCCGATGTCTAAAGACAAGCGTTAAAACCATAAAGTTATTATACCTGTCGGAATAGAGTAACTGACATGAGTTGTCAAATGAAACCGTTTTTTGTGCATTTGTCGGGACTTATCGGCACCCTAAAACATCGAGTTCTGTGTATAATTGTGAATCTAACGTGAAATCGTAGGTAATTTAATGAAATAGTGTTAGTGTATTTCACAAAATAATCTACGACTTCACTTTAGATTCACTAATTATTCACAGAGCACGAATATTTACCCAGTCGATTGTGCCGACAAGTTCCCAAAAACGGTTCTATTGCCTCGCGTCACGTATCTCTTTCTATTATACAGTGGCGCCGCTAGGTGCATCTCACTCTCTCAGCTGTCAGTTCCTCTATATGATACCTTTATGGTTAAAACGCTTCTTTGGAGTTTTTGGAAACAATCGAAAGACGCAGGAAACCATAAAGGTAAACGTAGTGTATTACATCGTCTAAGCATAAAGGAGATCATTCCTCTGAAGTCTGAGCTGAAAACGCAGAGAAGTTCACAGGAAAGAGGTGAATAGACCTCTTTGTCGCGCTATAATCACGGAACACTTTTCCTGTTTACGACCATACACCATCATATTTAGCTGAACTGTATATTGTTCACTGGCACGACACTTTGTAACGCAAAACAACACCAATTTTAGGAACAAAAACTCACTACAAACAATAAAAATTCGATAAAATATGTGGACGCTTGGATAGCTGACGAGTTACCGCCAAAAACTCCCACGCATCCGACTTCTCTCAAGTAGAAACTAGACTACTCATATATGTCTTTGAGACTACTAGGTACTTAGATAAATACATGACTCAAGACAAGACATTCCTACCTACTACTGAAGCAATATTAATTAAATATTAATTTAAAAATGTCGTTGCGCGCCGTCTAAATCATTGCAACAACCACGCAACAACCAACTTTGTTTTTTTAGAATGAGGTTCTTATTTCTTTAAATGTCGTTATTTTATTTTAATGCTTTTAACAATCTATTTTTTCAATATAAAATGAAAAAGTTATCAAAATAACTATTTTTCTAAAAACGGTTTTTAATTATTTCCGATTTTTGTCGTCACCTCACTAGACACAAAGTGACAAAACATTCCACGTCAATCGAGTTGGAAAGAAAATTGGCATTTTGCCTCGAGTTTTTCGTGCGGCGTTGGCGTGGCGTTGGCCTGTGTGTTGCATTGCAGTAGTGAATGGCCCTTATTCTTCTTTGATACTCGCTGTAAATAGTCATCAGATCGAATTCAAGATGAAATTGTTATATTTTACTTTATTGGTCCTGCCAGCGGTTCTCCTATGCTTCCAAAGTGGTAAGCTTTTATATTTTATGAATTTTGGCGAAAGTGATCCGGTCATGGTATGGGACGTGGCATAACATATTTAGGGTTTTATGAGTGAAAGTTGTTCTTATTTAAATTTTTCACTATCTACGATTGATACCTATGTTGCTAATTACGCTTTCATACACAATTTACAATAGATTTCTTGACTTTGTAACCTCAATAAAATTCATCCTTTATCATACTTATCATATTCTTGGTTCCAATCACTATCTCCATCATATAATACTCTCAGGATGTTCAATTACTTGAATATTTGGCATCCAATTCACAACTGCTGTGAAACAGATATATTCCTACATCCATGCATATAGTTTTAGTCATTTTTAAGTAAATAATAAATTAAATGGTTTAACAATTGTGTTAGTCACTAATTATGCTAATAATGTAATGAAACCTAATGGATTTTTTGTTAAAACTATATAAGACTAGCGGCCCGTCCCGGCTTCGCACGGGTGGACGTCTAATCTTTTCTAGCAATAAATATAGCCTATGTTACTCAGGGTGAATGCAGCTTTCTAATGGTGAAAGAATTTTTTAAATCGGCCCAGTACTTTTTGAGCCTATTCATTACAAACATACAAACATACAAAAATAGGTACAAATCTTTCCTCTTTATAATATTAAGGTGGACTTCCGATGCCAGCGGCCGATGCGTCTAACGCGCGCGTCTGACGCGAGGTTCTGTCATATATGAGAGAACCTCGCGTTAGACGCGCGCGGCCGACGACAGACCTCACTTCCGAGGTCAGCGACTGATGCGTGCCTATTGTACAGAGTGTTATCACTTTAGGGTATTTTCCTCGAAATTTAGGGTACGTTTTTATGTTTTGGTGTTTAAACAAAAACATAAAAACACAAACAAAAAAACCAATACATATTTTATATGAATATATGAATGCATTGTTTAAAACAGGATTTTGATAAAATACATTTTTGGGAGTAATTAAACAGGGATGCGTTGCGTCCCCATGGCTTTTTAACCTGTACATGTATCGCTGTCTAGCTAATAATTATGTAGGCAAGAGGGATTTTCCGAAAAAAGAAAAAGTTGTTTCAAGTGGCTCGATAGATGGTGTTATCGCTACGTTGAGCGACCATGTAGATAATAAAATACAAATAAAATAGTAGAAATTAAGCTAATTTTCGGTAAAATCTTCGTAATATTTCTGGCAAACATTCTTGTTCTGCGTGACGTCAGAGCATAGCCGCGCGCGGCCGCGGCCGATGCGATAGACATCGGCCGCGCGCGTCAGTCGCTGGCATCGGAAGCGGCGCCATACGTTTTCATAGTAACTAGTATGGCCGCATCGGCCGTCGGCCGCGAGCCGCGCGCGTCAGACGCGTCGGCCGCTAGCATCGGAAGTCCACCTTTAGTGTAGATGTAATTTTTTGTACCATATTGCAGGTATAGCTAGTTAGAATACAATACTTTATTGAAGCATTTTACAGGGATCTCTAATGTTGGTAAACTTCCAAATTACACCTTAAACCAATCTTGTTTAAAGGACTTTTTGTATGTCAACTTATGCAGTATTTTCATTACATATACTTGAAAAACATTGCCCTCCTTTTGCCAGTAGGTACATAATTATATTAATGTTATTGTATTACAATATTTTGTAATTTTGTGGGAGTCTATCCCAATCTCCGGATTTGTTTTTGATCAAGAACAGAAGAGATTTAGGATTGCGGAGCCCCGTGGCAGGCAAAAACATGACGCGCGAGACAAGTGCTCGTGTCAGAACCTGCGACGTGACTCCAACAATATTTGTTCTTTTACTTTCCAGCGACATTCTTCGCACGTGCCGAAGAAGATGAGTTAGACGATGTAGTGGACATCGAAGGGGACGACAACCAGGTGGTTGGAGATGACTTAAGCGATGATGACTCCATCGTCAAATCCTCACAGGACGTAGACACCACTATACTGTTCACTAAACCTATTACCAGTTATGGTGATGTCGCTTTTGGTAAGATTATTTTAATTATTTAATTATTTGTTCGATTCTTATTGGCATTGATTTTTATTAAGAATAGACTACTAATAAAAAAGTAAGCTTATCTTTGAAAAGAATTCTTCTAGCTGACCTGATAAAGTTGACAAATTGTGTCCAGTACATAGTAAATAGAATTAAACTTCATCAAATATACGTTATTTTATACCAAAACAAAAGCATAAAATTACAGAAAGAAAAGAAAAATAAGAAAGAAAATGCAGTAGAAATATAATTTATGCCCATTTCTTTTGTGTTGTTCTGAGTTTGAGTTGCATAGTTAACATTGGGTTTTGGACATGGGAGACCTTTGCCCAGCAGTGGGCATAAGCAGGTACCATAATATGACAATATGTATCTTGATTAACTTTTTTGGACATGGAACAAACAAACGTGGATGTTCTGAAGTTTCAGAATATCTCTGACTACCCCCTCGGGGAATATAGTCGTGAGCATATGCATGTATGCATGCATTAACTTTTTTTTTTAAACTAAAAACTAAATTCTTTTGGAATTGCTTTGGTGTCCATTTATTTAAAGTTATCAATTAGATAATTAAGAAATCAAATAGATTATTAATTAATTATGAAATAAAAAACTTACGATTTGTTTTTAAAAGCCGCCCTAATCTGCTAATCATAAAATTAATGAAAGTCAGTGATATTGATGTAACATAGTACATTGTGTAACTTGTTCTGTCTGGCCGACTTATCCACTGCTATTGCTACATGTTTATATTGCTCATGCAATGTGCACAAGTAAGTTGAATTAATAAATTATTATCATTTGATACAATTTCTCGAAATTTCTTTTTGTAACATATAAATATAACTTATGGGTTATGAAATAAAAAGTAGATAATGAAACTAAATTATGAAAAATCTAAAGAATTAGAATTAAAAAAATGTTTTGTACTGTAAAAAATTCAATAATGCCTAAGTGATACCTATGTAAAGATTTTATGTTTTTTCATTATTTTCTTTAAGAAGGAAGGAATCCCAAATACCATGGCTGATATCCCCTCTTTCTCCGTTTTATTATAATTTCCAACTCACGCATAAAAAAAAAATTTATAGGTGGCAGAAATATCATATTCTTCCTACTCTTAAACAAGAACCGCTGTCTAAGGGCTCTTACAGACGAGCTACACTTTGCTGTCGCGGTGGGTCGCAGAGCGTCGCGCTCATACATTTTACGGTCGCACGACCCTCCGCGACACCCGGCGACGGCAAAGTGTCGCTCGTCTGTGAGAGCAATAAATCATTACACACCCGTCAGATGGCAGTGCAAATAAGCCAGGTCAGACTTCTAAATTATCTTACAGCAAGTTCACCACTAACTTGCCTCTACCAATCCACACTGGTCCTGCATGTATGTATGTAAGTATGGCCCAGTGCGCTCTTATTCATGTGAAGAAGCATTTGCCCTGCAGTGGAATCCTATAGGCTATAACTTACTAACTTACTACTAAAATTGTCCTCTAGACCTACAAGCCGGCTTCCCTGTTGAGTTCCTCGTTGGCTTCGTGAACAAGGGCTCAGAGGACTACGTGGTGGACTCCATGGAGGCCTCATTCCGCTACCCAATGGACTACACTTACTACATCCAGAACTTCACCGCATTGCCTTACAGCCGCGAAGTGAAGCCTAAACAAGAAGCTACTTTTGCATACTCCTTCATTCCTAATGAAGCATTTGCAGGAAGACCTTTTGGATTAAACATTCAGTTGAACTACAGGGATGCTAGTGGAAACCTATATCAGGTACCATTTACGAAGCTTTTATTGTGGTAGATCTATCAATAAAAGACAAATCTATCTGTCTTCAATTGCATAGCACATAAAATTACATAAACAGTACTATGACTTTCCTTATATGGAACATCACATATTACAGAAGATAGATTTGTTTTATGAACTTATTTTGTAAGATTGGAGTGTAAAAATTTAAAAAAATATATATTTTATCAATGATTGAGTCGTCGCCGCACTGCGATCTGTTCGCTGACAGGTTGTCTGACCTACTCCGAGAGTGTATGAGGTTTTGTGAGAGTGTTACAAGAGCTAGCTCTATAACGGGCCAATGAACAGTCTGTCTGTGTGTTGTTTTTGCCTGTCTTTGTTAATTTATGTTTTCTTTTAAGTACCTACCTATAAGTTACATTGTGAAAAGGTTTTAACTGTAATGCAATGTAATACATTTGTTAAATAAATAACTTAAATAAATAAATAAATAACTTAAATGATATTCTATACCGAAGGACTCCGTAATACTATATGGTGAAATTAGAGACATGGGTATTTTTATACCCGTATACATCATTGTATTTTATTCATATTGTTTTTAACTGCCTTATAATTTATAGAACAACCTACACACAATTTGTTTTAGAGTTTGTATAAAAAAGTGAAATATCTTTGCGAATTTCAACAAGTTATGAATGAAAATGTTGGTCATTTATCCTAATAACACAACCACGCCACAACCTAAACATCGAATCCTACTCAACAGGAGGCCGTATACAATCAAACCATCAACATCGTGGAAGTGTCTGAAGGTCTAGACGGGGAGACGTTCTTCCTCTACGTATTCCTCGGTGCCGCTTGTGTCCTGGCCCTCGTGCTCGGTCAGCAAGGTCTCTCGTCTCTCGCCCGCCGTCGTTCACCCCGCTCCGCCCCCAAGGCGCTCGAGACTGGCACGGCCAACGATGTGGACTACGACTGGCTGCCTAAGGAAGTTGTTAAGCAGCTGAGTAAGTATTGCTCTTATGAGTTTGACTGCTCTCAGATTAGGGGGACTGTCATGCTGCAAAAAACTAAGTATCAATAGCGTATGGAATTTTGCAGCACTGCTACACTTACTGTCGCGCTTAAATAGTCTTATGCGAAAACAGCCTTATAATAATATTATTTATTTATCTGTCGTTTAAAACTTACCTACTATAAATGATTGTTCAGCATACAGCATCCATAGTCGATTTGGAATACGTACCAAAACTACCAAATATGATAGAACTTAATTTTAATATTTACTCTTTATGCCTACGGTCGAGTTTCAGAGACGTTTCTAAATCTTAGTTCGAACTCCCGTATGTCAAAATCTAGGTCATACCCCTACTTTACTAAGCTTACGTTCAAAAGATGTATCTCGATCACTGGAAATGTTCAGTGAGGACAATGGCCTCGATTCGGAGTGTACCACGACTAAACTAAACTAAATGTATTCCTGTCACTTTCTAAAATAAGATTAAGAAAAGAGACAGAAAACCAACAGCTGACTTTAGTGCTGTCGAAGTGACGTTAAACGCCCAAAAACGAATTAAATAAGATGGCGTACATTATGATGGCATCTTATTTTGCGCATTTAACGTCACTTTGACAGCACTAAAGTCAGCTGTTGGTTTTCTGTCTCTTTTCTTAATCTTATTTTAGAAAGTGACAGGAATACATTTAGTTTAGTTTAGTCGTGGTACACTCCGAATCGAGGCCAATAACGGCGTTCAAACATCCCGGAGATTCACCCTCCTATCCTAAGGCCTCATCCAAGCTTTTAGTCAAATCAGGCCATTAATTCTGCAACGTCGTGTGAACTAAAATAATGTTATTCTTTTTACAGAGCAATCTCCCAAAACGCCCAAACAGTCGCCACGCATGAGGAAGGCGAAGAGATCCGCCGGCGACGACTAAATTGTCGCACACATCCAGGGAACACCTAGGAAACGATTTGTGGGTGTGATCTATATTATGATTAAAATAACAATAAGCTATTGATTATGATTACAAATACTAAATAATGTTCGGAATAGTTCGGATTCAATAAATAATATTAATTAAAAAAGATAGGTTGAATAATTATATAGTGATCTGTGGTGTGGTCACAGGTCCGGCACTTCAAACGTTTTAGATTTGACATGATGACGTTTGCACATGCGCACTTTGCGAAAATTGTGCATGACATATGTGTAGGGTTGACTTAACACGCATTGTATGAACTACATTATACATTTCGTTACTTTTTATGGTTCATTCTGTTATTAAAAATAGTTTTTAAGCTAAAGAATCACAGAAAATGTGAATTTAGCGTTATTTTCCAACGTTAATTTTTACTGTGAGGAGAAGAATAAAATATATTTTATGTAGTCAAATCCAACGGGTGCGCGCGCCTGACTGCATTCCCTTGCTCGGCTTCCCTCAAGTTACCACAGAGAGTGTGAGGGGAGGTGGGGTATCTGAAGTCAGAGGGGGGCGGGGAGTGGCCGTTCTGTATGTAGAACTATATACTATTACCTATTCTGTGGTGTGGTGACAGAAAAAAGGCGCCAAGTTATTTCAAAATGGCGCTAAACGATCAAAAACGATTTTTAATTAAAAATTCGTCTTCCAGGCTTGTTGTTATTTTAGTTAGAGTGTATGCATAGACAGTGTGGTAGCCGCTAAGTGTATTGTGAGTAAATTATGGATCAAACAGTGTGCTGAGCTTCGTAACAACGTGCGAGATAATAAGACATTATTTAATAAAATGTTACATTTTGATTGTTTTGTTTTCTTTATGGAATATTATACCTATTTATTATTACTACTTATCAGTTTAAAATAACAATGTGCATAGCAGTTCCTAGGTCAGTTCAGTTGGTTGGAGTATGGTATGGACTATGGAGTCAGCAGCGTAGCGGGGGGGTGGGGCACCATACCACACCATACTAATTAAAATGATTATAGTTCCTCAAACATTCATGTCACGAGACGTAGTATACAGGGTGAAATTGATATCATTGGCATCCTTTTAAACTAAGAGTCTACCCATCAAACTGAACAACTTTTACTATGGGAGCAAATATTAGTCTAAGGAGCAAACCGATCGGAGCAACTAAAAAATCTGCTGTCCCATACTAAGTTTAGTAGCATTGCAGTTGCAATGCCTACTCGACTCAAATGTATGCAACAGCAGATTTTTTTTTTTTTTGCTCCATTCGGTTTGCTCCAATTTCACCCTGTATACCTACATAGTCTAAGGTAGTAACTATCATAAAGTTCCTGTCGGATAACTATTAAGGAATCTGTGGACATCTTAAGACCTTAGATTAAAAACGTTTCGCTTACTATCAGTTTAATATAACAATGTGCATGACCTCGCCTGCAAATGTGACGTCACTCAATCACACGAACTTCACTCGAGTCATTCAAATGATTATTTCCTTTACATAGAGTCTATATTCCTTTGCAACTGAGTGAAGTTATCGAACGGCCCTTCAAGGTCATGCACATTGTTATTTTAAACTAATAGTACGCTTCTCCATGGGTAGCATGACAACCCGCGATAGCCGTGTTCGCCGTGTTACGGCTTTATCACGTCTTTTATCACGTTTGTTCGCGCGCAAACGAAAGAGATAAAAGACGTGATAAAGCCGTATCACGATTCACGGCTATCGCGGGTTGTCATGCTACCCATGCAGCCTAGCTAGTAAGTACGTCAACCCGCGATAGCCGTGCGTGAAACGGCTATATCACATCTTTTATCTCGCTCGTTTGCGCGCGAACAACCGAGATAAAAGACGTGATATAGCCGTATCACGGCTATCGTGGGTTGGCGTACTAGCTAGGTATCTAATCGGACAAAAATTCTTCGTCTATGAATCGGACGGAATCTTAGATTAAAAAACTTTACGCTATATCTATGGACGGAATATATTTTTTACGCAAGACGGGAGATTACTGGGAGATTAACATTATTATGGTAATACTTTGGGTAATACCGTGTGGTTTCCGTTTAAGAAGTGTTGTGCAAGAATCGTTTTATGAATAAGTAAAATAAAACGATTATTGTTCCTAAAAAAACTTTTTTATCATAATAAAAACTTTTATTTTAGCGTAGTAAGCGAAAAGTTTTTAAACCTAAGGAAAATTTCAATATTCGTATTGAAATCACAACTATAAACTTATTACCTATACTCAGTATCGGATTAACCATAGAGGCAAAGTAGGCACGGGCCTATGGGCCCACCGCCGCATAGGGGCCCCGCGGCCTGAGAGAAAAATAAGTAAAAACTCGAAGATTTAACTCACCCCAAAATTTAATCGAATTATTAAAAAGTCTGTGAAAGTCATTAAGAAAGGCATTGAAAATATATTTATTACAAATTTTCGAGCTCGCTTCGCTCGCTCATTTTTGTTGTTTTATTTTTGGCTTTAAAACAGACTTCTTGCTGTAATCGAGTTATTATATCCTGTATTATTGCTCGCTCGATGCTTTCGTCTCATACACAAATCAAGTCCATTTTGACATGAGCTATAGGTAGGTGCAATAAACATAATATGTAGGAAAATAATGAGCTGACCTAGTCGTATTGCAGTAAAATCTCGAGTTCGCTTCGCTCGGCCCTTGATTCAGAATTCAGATCGCATTGCGCAACGACTTATAATATTGCAGTAAAATCTCGAGCTCGCTTCGCTCGCTCTTTGGTTTTAGATGGCATTGCAACGATCTTAAGTAAAATCTCGATCTCGCTCTTGGTTGTGATTGTGTCGCAAGCGCAACAGCGCAATAATCTTTGCTCGCTCCAGGGCTGAGAATTTAGATCATATTTCTGATTGGCAATGACCTATAAATATTATATTGTAGGGAAAGCGCTTTTTGTAGTCGAAATATAATGTTTCGTGGTTTTCCGGGGATTTCAGATTTTACTGAAATGTCCGGGGTTTTTGAAGACTTTGTCCGGCGACGGCAATTTTGCTGACGGTAGCCCTAGATCGGTATTAAAAGCTCGAGATCGCTCCACATTTTAGTAGCTTATGTTATTTTGTGGTTATGCTGGTACTGCGACCACCTAGCCTGTATCTGGCTCCCGGACACAGAGACAAATCCATCCCACGGCCCACGGGGATAGGGGCCCCGTGGCTTGAAATGCCTAGGGGCCTCTATATGGCTTAATCCGGCCCTGCCTATACTACCGTAATACCTAGGTAGGTATAATATGCAACTTGACAATGACAACTAATCAAATCAGCTACTCTTTATCAGAAGTGCGATTTTTGAAAATCATACGAGCGACTTGGCACTAGAAAATGTCAAAATTACTATGGAGATTATGCATCTTTCTACTGCCAAGTCGCTCTTATGATTTTCAAAAATCGCACTTCTGACGTCAAAACGTGCGCTTTGTATGAAAATTTATACTAATTAATGAATGAGATGTGACGTGGGATCATTTTATTACTTTTTAAAGTTTATCTTGTTATTAAAAATAGTATTCGAGCTAAAAACTCAATGAAAATGGGAGTTTAGTGTTATTTTCTTACCTTTTTTATTGAGAAGATAAAAATAAAAACCTAAAATCTAAACATGTTTTGTAGTATCTGTTAAAAACCGGACTATTTAAATAACGATTACAAAATCCCGACAAAAACCGATTCGGCGCATCACTCGAGCTGTCAAATTCTTTTCGATACACGCCAGCTTTGGTGCACGTGTATTTTCCTCGTTCAGCTCGATAACTAAGCTAAAATGGATAAACCCAACGTTCTGGCTCGCGTGGTGAAGGTCCTGGGCCGCACCGGCTCCCAGGGACAATGTACCCAGGTGAAGGTGGAGTTCATCGGGGAGACCAGTCGTCAGATCATCAGGAACGTGAAGGGACCGGTGCGTGATGGAGACATCCTGACCCTGCTCGAGTCCGAGCGCGAAGCCAGGAGGCTGAGATAAGCGGTAACGTTTATTTAACACTTATTTTACAAATGTTTTTTACAAAACATTTAAGTTTGAGATTTTGAGGTTATGTTGGCATCGTATTGGCGTTTGTTGCGTATTACGAAGTGGTAGCACCCTAAGATGACACTCTGAGTCTCTGACCCACATCACACCTTGGATACTTAGCTGTCATTTCATACGAATGGAAAAAAGCAACCGCGGAGAGGTAAGCATGTGTGATACTGAATGAGTGCGAGCGAGACGGGAATATGAAGTTGCATTTGCTTACATTTTATGCCACGATCCTGCCAGAGGGGGTGAGGTAAGAAATTGGTGGGGGGCAGGGAGTGTCCGCACTTTATAGTACTAGATACTCTTTTTTTAGCATTCCGTACCCAAAGGGTAAAAACGGGACCCTATTACCAAAGTGAATATACTAATAGTGAGAGCGCTCTCAGGTCGCTACAGACTGTCGTGCGGGGGGCACGCTCCCAGTACCGATTCACCTGAGCGCTGTACCCCAACGGCCGGTGCCTCACCCCTCCGCACACCGCGCGAGCCCCCCCCGCACTACGCGCAAGCATAGACCCAACGCGGCCACTAAGCGCACCCACTTTATTGTATTTATGCTATGCTTTTACTTAGCCTACGTTGTCCGTCCGTCTGTCTGTCCGACCTATTTAGGGCTGTAACTTTTGAAACAAAAGAGCTATATAGTTGAAATTTTCATAGAATGTGCGTTGTTACTGCGGATTTGCTAACAAATAATAAAAATGTCAAAAAGTTAAAAATTAAGGGGGAATCAGAAGTTTATATGTCCATTGTTATAGTTACCTGAATTACATACTTCTTATACCAAGCCACAGAGATCAGAACAGAGAATATTTTGTTCATCGATTCACAATCATTTTATTTTAATTGATGTTTTTTGTTACAGGTCTCGCTGCATTCATTAGGTTAAGGCGCTATATGTATAATCTATCCATATAACTGTGTTAAACATCAAGAAACCGTCAAAGATGAACATCTCTATGTAAAAGCTCGTAAATTTTATGTAATACATTTATTTAACCGTGTAACTGTCTATCGTGTTTTATTTATATCCTATAAGGAAATTTTTGAACCTCTATTCATACTATGAGACGGGCTGGGGCGGAGAGTGCAATGTTAAATAATACCTATTTCAATACTGATAGAGTTCATTAGTAATAGATAAAAACCGCCTTCCAGAAACTAAAAAATTAAAAACTAATATTGCAGTCGATGACTTCTTTGTTCGCATCATAAGAACATTAATTTATTAGTTATTAGTTTAGTTTGCATGTTTTGCCCCACAAGAGGGCACATCTGACTTTGTTTTATAGAAGTCGCTGTCAAGCCGGTACGATCCGCGACAGGGCTTGCATTCGTATTTTGGCATGGCTTGACACCAACTTTGATGAAACAAATTAATGTTCTTATGATGCAAACAAAGACATATATATTACTAGCGTAAGGACATGGCCTATGAGCTTGACTATTGTCCCCAGTTCGTTGGCTCTAAATTGCAAGGAAAAATGCCAGTTTAGAGCACTACAACGATCAAAGAAAATATATGACAATAAAGTTCGTATACGAGTTATGACAGATGGCGCAAATTTTTTGTTTCTATGAAGAAGGTTTTTGTAAAATGTTCTGACAGGCCTATCCTTACACTATAAATCTATGGATGCAAACAGCGTCGGCCTGGGACTCAAAAAACTACCGGGATTTTTCAAACAAGCGGCCCACTGACTTTTTCCCCGACTATGGCAAAGTCAAAATAAAGGGCATGGGTGGGCGTAGCAATTCTTGTTTCCCAGGGCGTAGAGGGGCTAGCTATAGATCAAGGTCAGGTTGCAAAACAATCCGGGAGCCATGAGAATCGGAGCGAGCGAAGCGAGCTCGAGTTTTTCACGATCTAAAATATCCGAGCTAGTGAAGCATGCTTCAGATTTTACTACAATACGACTAGGCCGTTACAATAAAAAACGCGTGTGACAGACGAACGGAGGTACTGACACCTACCTACATGGTTTCATAAGACTAAAAACCAGGAGTGAGTGAAGCGAGCTCGATATTTTACAATGATATTTCGGCCATTCCAAATCTGATCGATCAAAATCGATGTAAATCCTTTTTTTTTTTTTTTTTTTTTTTGAATTTTTATCTGCCATCAGTCGAAAGACTATAATCAGATGTGTTAAAAGATTTACTGGCTTTTAAGAGTGACAGGGCCAGCGCCCTACCCTCTTCTAGTTCGGGAGCACATGACTCCGCTTCAGCCTTTTAGTGTTGCTGGCTGTCAGCAGCGAGTTGGCGAGCATGTTTGGGTGACTTCTTAGCCGCTCTTTGTATTTTAGTTTGTGCCGCTCTATTTCTTGGAGAACAGTAGGTATTTCCAGGTATTCGTGAATTTCGGAGTTGCGAGAGAACCAGGGAGCATTGACAATGGTCCTGAGTATGTTGTTCTGAACCCTTTGCAGGCATTGGATGTTGCTTTTGCTTGCAGTTGACCACAGTTGGATGCCATAGAGCCAGATTGGTTTGAGGATGGAACAATATACCAATAGTTTGTTGTTTAGACTTAAGGTTGATTGTCGGCCCAATAACCAAAGGAGATTTCTGAACCGATTGTTGATCACATCTCTCTTTGCCTTGATATGATCTTTCCATGTCAAGCGTTGGTCAAGGTGGAAGCCCAGGTATTTCACACACGTTGTTTCTGGTAGGATTTCTGGTCCAAGCTTGACTGATGGGCATTTGCCTCTCCTTAGTGTGAAAGTGATGTGATGAGATTTTGGTGCGCTTGCTTTAATTCGCCACTTGGTTAGCCAGGAGTGGGTAGCATCCAACTGTTCTTGAAGGAGAGTACTAGCTTCAATGGGATCTTTGCTGCTCGAGAGGAAGGCAGCATCGTCAGCATATGTTGCAATAGTTATGTTTGGTACCAGTGGTAGGTCACATGTGAAAATGTTATACAGCACGGGACCAAGTACGGAGCCCTGGGGTACCCCTGCGTTACAGTTGTAGAGTGCAGATCTGGCATCACCTTGCTTTACTTGAAAGGACCTATCAGATAGGTAAGAGGCTATTAGGGGAAACACAGAATGGTGCAGAAATTTTTTGATCTTGAACAGGAGGCCTTTATGCCAGACTCTGTCAAAGGCCTGCTGAACATCCAGGAATGCTCCAGTGCAGTATTCTTTGTGTTCTAGACTTTGTCTGATTGAGTGGTAGACCCTGTGCACCTGCTCCACTGTTGAGTGTTGTTCCCGGAAGCCAAACTGATGCTGGGGAATCAGGTCTTTCTCTTCGAGGCTCAATATTAGCCTTTTCAGGAACACTCTTTCCCAGAGTTTAGATAACACCGGTGTGAGACTGATTGGGCGGTACGAGGAGGTGGCATCGGCTGGCTTTCCATTCTTGTGGATCATGATAATGGGTGAAATGCAGAACGGATGTACATAGATACAATTTAAGTTGTCCCGTAAGTTTAAAACAAGATACCGTCTTTTCTCTTTCCTTGATTAAAATTATTTCCATAATTCTGAGCAGTGTATTTATTTCCCAATTAAGCCCATTTTTTATTTTTTTGATACGCGCAATGAGGCACGAATTATTATATTTTGAAAATTTAATACTAATATAACTTTCATACAAATTTTATATGTCTCTCCACTACCTTGTCAACTTTGAATATTAATAAATAAAATTTTCTTAGTTTAATTTAGCTTTTTTTTGGTTAAAATGACCACTTATTATCTAAATTGTCAGATTGAAATAGGCTGGAATTAAAAGGAAACGATTTAGTCATAAGATTAGCGTATTAAATGTTTGTCTCCATTTTTGTTAATTTCGTAACTCAGGGTTAGTAACGACATTTTGGGCACAATTACAACAACAATTCTACCATTCGATTGTATTTTTATAAAATGGCAACATTTTCTCAAGTTACGTCAAAATATTGACATTAAGATGGCCGTATTTTGCTTCGCAGTTCGAGGTTGGTGTATGACTAGCATTTTGTTAAATATCAATATCAGGGTTAATAACGCGATTTTCCTATTTCCGGTAAGTGTAATTTGTCAGTTATTTGCTGATTTTTCTTGCGTAAGAGATATAATTACCGCTGGGATATAAGTTATTGTCAAACCAATAGCGATTTGGGTAGCAAATATTTTTGAGGTTAAGATTTCTCAGTTTATTTTATCAGTTTCGTAACGTTTCGTTACGTTTCGTTACGCAACGAAACTGAGCTCTCAGTTTCGTTACACTAAGGTCTCGTTCATATGAGTTTGTGACATAATACTGTTTTTTTTAACATTAGACATCAAGTAATATCCCAAATAGTAAATAATATGTATTAATTAATTTAATACTATAAACTAAAAAATATATTTTAATGTTCTATGAAAATAATTTTATAAAATATAATGAGATTATTAAACATAACACAAACTAAATAAACTATTAAAGCATTGCAATATATATATGTATACATTTAAATAATTTCAGGTATGGCATCGATGACGAATGCAGAGAGGCAAAAAAAGTGTAGACAAAAATTTCAGATAAGATTGATTTTTGACAAGGTTTTTGCAATTAGTAGAAAAATATAGATGTAAGTTAATTAATAAAGTTGATTTATGCCATAAATATTTTATTTATTTTAATGCTTATGTGATCTCACCCTTACCTTATCAGTTTCGTAACAATTTATCAGTTTCATTACAATCTCAGTTTAATAACGATTTCGTTACGGTACATCTATTCTGCATTTCACCCTAATCTGAGATGTTTTCCAGATGGTGGGGAAGTGGTTAGTTCTGAAAATAGCATTAAACAGGTTGGCCAGGAATACCACGCATTTTCGAGGTAGCTCTTTCAATGTTTTTGGGGTGATCAGGTCGAATCCGGGGGCTTTTTTGGTGTCTAGTTTGGCTATTTCTTTTGAGATTTCAGCAGGAGATGTGGGCCGCAGCGGAAGGCACATTTGGAAGTCTTGCCCGAGGACACAGTCAATGTCAGGGTCTTCTGGGCCACTTGACTCATTTGGTCGGAAAACTGAGGCTAGATGGACTGCGAATGCTTCTGCTTTTTCAACATCGGTGCGATCCCATGAGGATCCGTTTCTTACCGGAGGGAAAGACTGCTGTGGTTTTTTAACATTTTTGGTAGCCTTCCACAGAGAATAATCTCCTTGTCCGGTCGGAGACATCTGGGATAAGTTTTTGTTGAGCATTTCGTTTTCAGAAACGCTAAGCAGGTTCTTTAGCTCTTTAATAGCGCGATTTAGTAGAGCCTTATCAGATCTTTGCCTTGATTGCTGCCAAGCCCTCCTTAGGCGTCTCTTTTCTGCTATTTTGCTTTTGATTGCTGAAGGGAGCATTGCATTTTGGCGTTTTGGTGGTAGTACTGGGGTATTAATCCATGCAGCGACTTGTACTATGTTGGTGAAGTTCACACATGCGTTGTCAACATCATCAGCGGTTTTTAAAGATATGTTTAGGTCAGTCTTAACTTTTAGGTACTCTCTAAAGGAGTCCCAGTCGGTTTTTGAGTTGTGCAGGTTGTTGTGGGTATTATTCGGGATCAAACTTGTGCTGCTGATTTCAAGAATAACCGGTGTGTGGTCCGATGATCCATCGAGGCTTGCTTCCATGGATGTGTGTAAATGGCAAATATTTTTGGTTAAGAAGAAATCCAGAAGGTCGGGCCTTTTGAGTGGGTCTGTAGGCCAGTACGACGGTTCTCCTGTTGATAGCGATTGAATCCGGTTAGTATCGATGCTATGCTTCAGCTCGTTTCCCCGAGGAAGGGTCAGTCGAGATCCCCAGTAGATATGCTTTGCGTTCCAGTCTCCTCCGGCGATAAAGCGGTTTCCCAGAGTTTTGAAATATGCGGTGAACATTGGCTCCTTGATAGTGTGTTTCGGAGGGCAATAGGCTGCGGAGAGGTTGATGGTTCCCGTTCGGTCTACTACCCCAATTGTTGTTGCTTGTAGGTGAGAGGTTTGATATGGTTCCATAAGATGGTGGGTGAGAGACTCACATTAATTTGTTTTATTGAAGTCGGTGTCAAGCCAAGCCAAAAAATGCAAGCCCTGTCGCGAATCGTACCGGCTTGACAGAGACTTCAATAAAACAAATTAATGTTCGTATGATGCAAACGAAAAAGTCATAGGCTGCAATATTATTTTTTAATTTTTTTGAAGGCGGTTTTAATTTATTATTAAAATTTTGTATTACAGCCTGATGTGTCATGTCATGTGTCGCCGTGTGTACAAGCATTACATAACAACTTAGTTTGAATGGAAGTTTTGTTCCACGTTACAAGAGCTATTTAACCGATTCAACGACACCGATTTATAAAAAAACACAAATTTTTACCATTTTGCTCTGTCAAAATGTGAATCGCGAAAAAAAAAATCTTATGTTCCATCATCATCATATCAGCCGATAGACGTCCACTGCTGGACATAGACCTCCCCCAAAATGGGAGATTTGCCATAATCACCAAGATGCTATGGGTTTGCGATGTTCCATAATAAACTACAGATCTACTCGAGCTAACTGTATGGGACAACAATTTTTTTTTCACGATTTCTGTGTTGGTCCCATAGTGAAAGTTGTTCCGTTTGATGGTCTCAACAACCCCCATAAAAGATTGAAATGTTTATTTTTACTTTTGTAACACCCTGTATAAGGTTCCGATAAAACATCATTAGGACCACGGCCAGTCCCCAAGGCCCAGGCCTAGCCTAACCTGGCGGAGGATCTTCCCCTTTCAATGGAGGAACATTCCACCTCTGTTCCTCCATATCCTCTCATGAATAAGGATTATGTGGAGTCCAACAGGGTTTTCAAATTGTTACATGAGTCTTGTTGAAAGTTTGTGGGCAATGACACCCTATAATTGCGGAATAATAACTTCGAACTTATCATGTTTGGGGTTCACACGAGGCTGTTCTTCAAGATGCTCATTCAAAATTGGAATCTAAAGAGAGTAGTTATATTCCTTGATCTAAAGTAATGGAATAAGAAAAGTCCAAAGGTGGTCCAAAGTTGTGGATTTCATGCTACCCACCTCCCACAAAAAGTGGCAGAAAAGTTTGTTAGTGTACATACTTAACTCGTCCATATATGTATAAATAGTCTAAGGACGGTACTTACTATCCAGGAGTGTGATTTTTGTAAATCATACGAGCGACTTGGCAGTAGAAAATGTCAAAATTACTATGGAGATTATGCATCTTTCTACTGCCGAGTCGCTCGTATGATTTTCAAAAATCGCACTTCTGGGCCAACAGAATTGCAGTGCTAGACACAGCAACTGGTCATTAATTAAAGAATAAAAAAAAAGTATATAATCAAAGTAAAAAATGCATTATCTTTCAAATTGTAATTCACATGATTATTATAATTACTAACAATAACGAACTGTACAATTACATAATAATAATAATCACATTTTTTATAAACAAACGAGATACATAAGTACAGATCGGCACATTATCTTCCATTCCCAATTCCATTTATTAAAAATTCTTTACAACGATAAGACTATGGAAATAAAAATCCTACAGATTAAAATTTTACAATAAAAAACTTTTAGAAACATTTTTTCGTTAGATGAAAGGCAACGAGAACAGTTATGCACAGCCTACTTTCGACGACAATTTTCCCGCCGTCCACGCTGCAGGAACACTTGGTTGCACTTTGAGCACTTGGGTAGGTAACTCTGGAAGATCTAGAGGCGCGACTAAGTGTCATATTTCTCTCCCTCGCACTGGCTCGCCCAAAACAAGCAGTTACCGATACCGCTATAACATATCAAGACAACTGCTGCCAGGAAGACAACACTGCAAACAGTGCACGGCTTCCGCTCGAGGAAAAATCCAATTAGGTATAAAACCATGAACATTACGTGTGTGTTCACTAGCGCAGGGTTTACAGGCTTCGGTATCAGTAGCACGGGTATCAGCCATTGCAAACAATACATGTCGCCGGCACGCGTGCTAGTGCAGAATACTATCGAGGACGACTGACAGCAATCAGATTTGGTGCCGCAATCGACATGTTTCGGATGATATCTTCATTATCTTCTTAAATAATTAATCACGATATGGAAAAGTAAATTCTATGTGCTTTTGCGATTTTTTAGGTATTCTTTTTGACAGCCAGTGTTGCAAAAGTGAATTTAATAAAATCGGTAAAATTGACGCCCAAAAATCGGTAGAAATCGGTATCACGGCTATCGCGGGTGTGCATGCTACCAGTGCTGGTCATGTTTATTTGATTTGAAGGGAAACTGATATACTGAAGCACCATGTTAGTCGGGTCAATCTCGAGTCAGTTTCCCTTCAAATCAAATATACATGACCAGACTGATGAACTGACCGTGTAACCTCCCTCTTAGGTTCTTTTTTTCAAACAGTACTCATTCGTCATCAAATTCTGAACACATAAAAAATCTTATTCTGAATTCTGAGACATGCTGACACTTTGCAATTTTGTTCCCTTTCCAATTGACACAAAACTTGAAACTTGAGTAAAAAGAAATAGTTGTGTGTCATTTTAGTTGGTTGTTTTGGTTGTCAGGTTCTTTAGTTGTATCGGAAAATCATCGTTCTCGAGATTTCTCCACATGAACTCCATTCCACAGCTTTCAAAGGAAAGTCCTAACTTTCTAAACTTAGACCAGCACTGTAATTGGAAGCTACATGTTCAAAGTGTATGCTCCAGGCTTTAGAGCTTTGTCTACGCCCTTAAACGCCTTAGAAGAGTGTCAAGTGAGGGAGCAGCACTCACTGCTTACCACGGTTATGTTGCATCAGTTTTAAGATATGGACTTATACTATGGGGTAATTCGACAGATATTAATAAAGCTTTCGTAACACAAAAAAAGTGTGTTAGAGCCATTTGTGGAATAGGCCCGCTAAAATCATGCAGACCATTCTTTAAGGACCTTAATTTACTGACTTTAACTAGCATGTACATTCTTGAAATAGGTATATTTGTAAAAAACCAACCCCACTTATTTCGAAAACCTATTGAAAACCCGAGGCTTAGACCTAGGGACCTGTCACGACTACAGATGCCACCTTGTAATAGTGCATTTTACGGTAAAAACTGTTACGTAATGACTATAGAAGTTTTTAACAACATACCGATTAGTTTAAGGGAGCTACCTGTAAAATATTTCAAGTCTAAATTGCGCAAGTGGTTGGTCGACAAATGTTTTTATGACCTTAACGAATTTTTTGTCAATGATCTACAATTGTGACATTTTAAACCTAACATTAAATTAAATTAAATTTTTGACATTATTTTTAAATTTTATTGTTTTAGTTGAGATTGATATTGTATAATTTTATTTTACTTTGAATTACCTATTTAATACTCATTGTAATAACAAAATAATTATGTACTTACTTACCTAAATTGTTTTTAAGCTATCTTGTTTGTAATGCTACATATTAATATAATCTCTGGCAATACATTATATAGACTAAATATTTAGTTATGTATTCCTAATTTGCATGCCATGCTTATGGCGAAACATGCTGTACTAAATTAAAACTGTCCACCTGTACTATATGTTACCGTGTTTCCGCAAATAAATGATTTCAATTTCAATTTCTAACAAGGTATAATACCTTAAGAAGCATAAATAACCCTAATTTCTTAGCATCTGCTACACAAAAAGGCAAAATACCTACTTCAAGATTTCGCTAAATTTGCTCTCAAATAAATCGGTAGATCACGGCTTTAATTCGGTATATCGGTAGACAGTACCCGAAATCGGTAGATCTACCGATAAATCGGTAGCTTTTGCAACACTGTTGACATTTTTTTTTTTTTTATACAATTTATCCTTTCGGAAATGCAATGGGAACTAGCCCTTACAGCATGGTCATAAGTTACATTTTTCTTTGTACTTAAAGCCTTAGTCATACTACAACGGCGCGGAGACGGACGGAGGACGGACGGAGACGGGACGGCAACGGACGGAGACGGGACGGCAACGGACGGAGCACGGGCACGGACGGAGGACGGACGGAGACGGGACGGCAACGGACGGAGACGGGACGGCAACGGACGGGCGCGGGCGGAGGACGGGCGGGCACGACGCGAAACCGACACCCAGTGTTGCCAGACGTACGCCAGATATCTGAGGGTCCGCGTGGACTCTAAACAGGAATCTGATGTCAGATTTGAGAAAAGTGGCCGCCATCTTGAACTTTTTTGTTTCTCAACCGATTGCTTCCAAAATCGATATCTGGGGGTCGACGTGGACTCCAAACACGAATCCGATGTCAGATTTGAGAAAAGTGGCCGCCATCTTGAAATTTTTTGTTTCTCAACCCGATTGCCTCCAAAATCGATATCTGATGGTCCGCGTGGACTCCAAACACGAATCCGATGTCAAATTTGAGAAAAGTGGCCGCCATCTTGAACTTTTTTGTTTCTCAACCGATTGCTTCCAAAATCGATATCTGATGGTCTGCGTGGACTCTAAACACGAATCTGATGTCAGATTTGAGAAAAGTGGCCGCCATCTTGAACTTTTTTGTTTCTTAACCGATTGCTTCCAAAATCGATATCTAGGGGTCCGCGTGGACTCCAAACACGAATCCGATGTCAGATTTGAGAAAAGTGGCCGCCATCTTGACCTTTTTTGTTTCTTAACCGATTGCTTCCAAAATCGATATCTGATGGCCTGCGTGGACTCTAAACACGAATCTGATGTCAGATTTGAGAAAAGTGGCCGCCATCTTGAACTTTTTTGTTTCTTAACCGATTGCTTCCAAAATCGATATCTAGGGGTCCGCGTGGACTCCAAACACGAATCCGATGTCAGATTTGAGAAAAGTGGCCGCCATCTTGAACTTTTTTGTTTCTCAACCGATTGCTTCCAAAATCGATATCTGGGGGTCCGCGTGGACTTCGAATACGAATCCGATGTCAGATTTGAGAAAAGTGGCCGCCATTATGAACTTTTTTGTTTCTCAACCGATTGCTTCCAAAATCGATATCTGATAATCCGCGTGGACTCCACACACGAATCCGATGTCAAGTTTGAGAAAAGTGGCCGCCATCTTGAACTTTTTTGTTTCTCAACCGATTGCTTCCAAAATTGATATCTGATGGTCCGCGTGGACTCTAAACATGAATCCGATGTCAGATTTGAGAAAAGTGGCCGCCATCTTGAACTAGTTTGTTTCTCTATCGATTGCTTCCAAATTCGATATCTGGGGGTCCGCGTGATCTCCGAACACAAATCTGATGTTAGATTTGAGAAAAGTGGCCGCCATCTTGAACTATTTTGTTTCTCAACCGATTGCTTCCAAAATCGATATCTAGGGGTCCGCGTGGACTCCAAACACGAATCCGCTGTCAGATTTGAGAAAAGTGGCCGCCATCTTGAACTTTTTTGTTTCTCAAGTGATTCCTTCCAAAATCGATATCTAGGGGTCCGCGTGGATTCCAAACACGAATCCGATGTCAGATTTGAGAAAAGTGGCCGCCATCTTGAACTTTTTTGTTTCTTAACCGATTGCTTCCAAAATCGATATCTGGGGGTCCGCGTGGACTCCGAACACGAATCCGATGTCAGATTTGAGAAAAGTGGCCGCCATCTTGAACTTTTTGGTTTCTCAACCGATTGCTTCCAAAATCGATATCTGGGGGTCTGCGTGAACTCCAAACACGAATCCGATGTCAGATTTGAGAAAAGTGGCCGCCATCTTGAACTTTTTTGTTTCTCAACCGATTGCTTCCAAAATCGATATCTGGGGGTCCGCGTGGACTTCGAATACGAATCCGATGTCAGATTTGAGAAAAGTGGCCGCCATTATGAACTTTTTTGTTTCTCAACCGATTGCTTCCAAAATCGATATCTGATAATCCGCGTGGACTCCACACACGAATCCGATGTCAAGTTTGAGAAAAGTGGCCGCCATCTTGAACTTTTTTGTTTCTCAACCGATTGCTTCCAAAATTGATATCTGATGGTCCGCGTGGACTCTAAACATGAATCCGATGTCAGATTTGAGAAAAGTGGCCGCCATCTTGAACTAGTTTGTTTCTCTATCGATTGCTTCCAAATTCGATATCTGGGGGTCCGCGTGATCTCCGAACACAAATCTGATGTTAGATTTGAGAAAAGTGGCCGCCATCTTGAACTTTTTTTTTCTTAACCGATTGCTTCCAAAATCGTTATCTGAGGGTCCGCGTGGAATCCGAACACGAATCTGATGTCAGATTTGAGGAGTTATCAGTTAGTCAGTTATCGATTTTGGAAGCAATCGGTTAAGAAACAAAAAAGTTCAAGATGGCAGCCACTTTTTTCAACTCTGACATCGGATTCGTGTTCGGAGTCCACGTGGACCCCCAGATATCGATTTTGGAAGCAATCGGTTGAGAAACAAAAAAGTTCAAGATGGCGGCCACTTTTCTCAAATTTGACATCGGATTCGTGTTTGGAGTCCACGTAGACCCCCAGATATCGATTTGGAAGCAATCGGTTGAGAAACAAAGAAGTTCAAGATGGCGGCCACTTTTCTCAAATCTGACATCGGATTCGTGTTTGGAATCCACGCGGACCCCTAGATATCGATTTTGGAAGGAATCACTTGAGAAACAAAAAAGTTCAAGATGGCGGCCACTTTTCTCAAATCTGACAGCGGATTCGTGTTTGGAGTCCACGCGGACCCCTAGATATCGATTTTGGAAGCAATCGGTTGAGAAACAAAATAGTTCAAGATGGCGGCCACTTTTCTCAAATCTGACATCGGATTCGTGTTTGAAGTCCACGCGGACCCACAGATATTGATTTTGGAAGTAATCGGTTGAGAAACAAAAAAGTTCAAGATGGCGGCCACTTTTCTCAAATCTGACACCGGATTCGTGTTCGGAGTCCACACGGACCCCCAGATATCGATTTTGGAAGCAATCGGTTGAGAAACAAAAAAGTTCAAGATGGCGGCCACTTTTCTCAAATCTGACATCGGATTCGTGTTTGGAGTCCACGTGGACCCCTAGATATCGATTTTGGAAGCAATCGGTTGAGAAACAAAAAAGTTCAAGATGGCGGCCACTTTTCTCAAATCTGACATCGGATTCGTGTTCAGAGACCACGCGGACCCCCAGATATCGATTTTGGAAGCAATCGGTTGAGAAACAAAAAGTTCAAGATGGCGGCCACTTTTCTCAAATCTGACATCGGATTCGTGTTCGGACTCCACGCGGACCCCCGGATATCGATTTTGGAAGCAATCGGTTAAGAAACAAAAAAGTTCAAGATGGCGGCCTTTTTTCTCAAATCTGACATCAGATTCGTGTTCGGAGTCCACGCGGACCCCCGGATATCGATTTTGGAAGCAATCGGTTAAGAAACAAAAAAGTTCAAGATGGCGGCCACTTTTCTCAAATCTAACATTGTATTCGTGTTCGGGGTCCACGCGGCCTCTCAGATATCGATTTTGGAGGCAATCGGTTGAAAAACAAAGAAGTTACTGAGTACTACTACAAACGGGTACTGTTATGTAACTCGCTTCAGCGCCATCTATCGAGCCATTTTGAACTGTCACCTTCACCATATCAAATTCTTTTCACCATAAAATTTTCCTCGATTTTTCGAGATCAACTATTGGCAGCACCGCGCGGGCGGAGGACGGACGGAGACGGGACGGCGACGGACGGAGACGGGACGGCAACGGACGGAGACGGGACGGCAACGGACGGAGCACGGGCGGTGGACGGACGGAGACGGGACGGCGACGGACGGAGACGGGACGGCGACGGACGGAGACGGGACGGCAACGGACGGAGCACGGAGGCCGTTGGCCGTCAAAGGATTTTATACTGTCCTACTATGTAAATAAGGTTCATTTTTCATTGCTCTCGCTGGCTCCGTCCCGTCCCGTGCCCGTCCCGTCCCGTCAAATATGAATAGAGCTTAAAACTAACTTAACTAATCTTACACCTAAAATATTGAAATGTGTGGGTGATACACACATTCCAAGCTCAAGATAAGTTTTACGCGAGGATCAATCCGAATCAAATGGGAGCGCCTTCTTTATTTCTCACTTTTACTATATTGTTCTTCAATGATGACACATTATTAAACTAATTTCACCACATTAACACAATAATAGCCACGAAAAACGAATCCAGAAAATTAAGAAACAAAGCCCGTCCTTATCCTCATGATTCCCGTGCAAAACCATCCTGATGACGATGGGATGATGCGATGATAGGATGACGATGAAATTGTGGATGATTTTGTAAGCTCGCGCGATGCCGCCAAAACCACCATGTACGAGTAAACTTGCACCAAAACTTTTGTTCTTTCTTCGTATGTATTTGAGATTCCTGTTATGTTGGTCGATCTACGCAACCGTTTGGTACACAATCCGCACGAAATTATGTCACAAATATCACTAAAAACCAACTTTCACAAATATCAAATACAGACACAAACGAACAAAATAATGGCGGCAAGCAAACCCACACTGTTGACAGCTGTCATATATATTTTTTTATAGTTTATCCCAATGGGAACATTGGGAACTAACCCTTACAGCCTGGTCTTTAGTTACATTTTTCTTTATACTTAAAACTAACCTAATCTTATACCTAACTCTGAAGATACACACATTCGATGGTACACCTACTGGTACACACATTCCAATGTTCAAGAGAGTTTTACGCGAAGATCAATCCAAATCAAACGGAAGCGCCTTTCTTTATTTCTCACTTTTACTACACTGTTCTCCATTAATGGCACATTATTCAACTAATTCCACCACATTAACACAATAATAGCCACGAAAAACTAATTTAGAAAATTAAGAAACAAAGCCGGTCGTTTTCTTCTCGCTTCCCGCGCAAAACTCCGCTGTCATCGCATGCCAATTGCCAACCCGAGATAGCCTCCTCCTTTTATCTCGTACTTTTGCGCGCGGACGAACGAGATAAAAGACGTGATAAAGGCGTATCACGGCTATCTCGGGTTGGCATGCTACCAGTGCCGAAGTGCGATTTTTGAAAATCATACGAGCGACTTGGCACTAGAAAATGTCAAAATTACTATGGAGATTATGCATCTTTCTACTGCCAAGTCGCTCGTATGATTTTCAAAAATCGCACTTCAGCACTGGTAGACCATGCATGCCAACCCGCGATAGCTGTGATACGGCTTTATCACGTCTTTTATCTCGTTCTTTTACCCCAGATTAAGCATAATTTTCAAAAATTACCTCAAAATCTTCTCCAGCCTCCAGCCTAACTAGCACGTTGCACGTGATACGGCTATATTAGAATAATGGAGATCATTCCTCTGAGGACTATATTCATCTATATCACGTCTTTTATCTCGTTCGTTCGCGCGCAAATAGAAAGAGAGTGGAAGCTTGAAAGCGCTATATCACGCTATCGCGGGTTGCTTGGCGTACCTTGAAAAAAAATATTTGTAAACTATTAATAAACGGTACTTGCTTTTTCTTTTTTTTGTCTGTAAATATTTGTACTATCATTCATCTTTCTTCATATTTCTTACTAAGAGCAAAATATTAAATAATCTGTGCTAAGAGATAAAGTTTCATATTATGCTGTGTGTTTGTGGGCAAAATGTTGGTCGGTGTTACCCTGTTACCACTCAGTCAAACTCAGTGGCGTAGCGTGAGCTTCTGCCGCCCGGGGCACAGACAGATTTTGCCGCCCGATAAGGGGGCAGCAAAATCTTCTTAGAAAGATAAGGGGGTGGCAAAATCTGTCTGTTCTCTACTTTACGAATTGGTTAAAGACAGAACTCAATCAATCTATATTTTTCCCAAATTTGCCGCCCCTAGTGAAGTGCCACCCGGGGCATTTGCCCGCCCCCCTCGCTACGCTCCTGTCCTGTCACCACTTACTTTGTGATCGGGATCCGGTGACGAGGTCCGTATACCAATCGAGCTCATCCATAATTCAGTTTTCATGCAATAGTTTACTATTAGAAGATGCGAAAAAACTTGGTCGGCCGACCCCTATCCTGGTGGGTTTTGTGTAGGAGGGTGACTAGTAACCTCTCTGAGACGAGACTAATTACCCATCGAGCTCATGAACCAAATTATGCTTATCCGATTGGACTTTATTAGTGTTACGAAGTACACTCGGTCGTCCGCCGGATATCCTGGCAGGTAGTGCTGGCCAACCAAAAATGGTGGTCAAATTTTGGAGTACTTCTCACCCATCGAGCTCATGGATGAAATGTATGCCAAATCAAAGGTTAGACCTTTACCTTCAATATTTCATCGGTCGTCCTGGCCGAAACCTGGTGGGTTCTGGTGGCCAACCAGATTTATCTGTCAAAGTAAGATCATGCGTTTTCACGTTTATATGAATAAATACTTTATTTACCTGATATATGCAGTTCTTTTAGCATGAACGTGAACGGTTGTATGGTTTAAAAGTATTTTTAAAAAAAAACTTGAAAAAAAAAATTACTGTGTCGATAAATGAGACATCAAATAAAAATTATTTTTTTTCGATATAACTTCGTCATTTCTAAACTGATTTGGCTGATTGTTTTATTTTACAAAAATATATATTCAAGAGTTCATGCCACTAAAATTTGGTGAAGATCTGATGAAGCGTTTCGAAGATGTTCAATGTTTTAAGTGGGTCAGATTTTACTACAAAAAATATCCAACCAAATTGATTCTTTAACGAGAATAATAATTGAGTTCTATTAATGATTCTTTCTAAAATGAAATTTGCTCTCTTAAGAGATGTCTATATAATAAAATAAACTAGTAATACCGCGGCGTTGCTTTCAAAAATGAAGTTGAAAAAAAATGTTTCGTCAAGTAAAAGCTACCTATGTTTATGTGGATGATCTAATTTAGTACGTACCTATATTAGTTCTAAAATAATTAGCTAAAACTGTTTAAAGGGATGATTGGATCATCAAACTGAACAACTTTTATTATGGGTTCAAAATCGAAATCGCTAAAAAACTGCTGGCTCATACATTCCGATTCCAGTCGAGTAAGTTTGCAGTTTTGTATGGGACAGCAGATTTTTTTCGCGTTTTCGATGTTAGTCCCATAAAGAAAGTTGTTCAGTTTGATGATCCAATCATCCCTTTAAACAGTTTTAGCTAATTATTTTAGAACTAATATAGGTACGTACTAAATTAGATCATCCACATAAACATAGGTAGCTTTACTTGACGAAACATTTTTTTTGAACTTCATTTTTGAAAGCAACGCCGCGGTATTACTAGTTTATTTTATTATATAGACATCTCTTAAGAGAGCAAATTTCATTTTAGAAAGAATCATTAATAGAACTCAATTATTATTCTCGTTAAAGAATCAATTTGGTTGGATATTTTTTGTAGTAAAATCTGACCCACTTAAAACATTAAACATCTTCGAAACGCTTCATCAGATCTGTGGAGCGTGGACTGTAAGTAGGGGTTTCTTTCTTCTCAATAAAAATGCCGATGCGATTTTCCGAATGTGAGCCAGGCTGGAGGGTGGGGCAGAGAGGGCTAGTGGTCGCAGAGAGTTTTCTTTCTTCAAGATGTTTTCTTCTCGAGTGCTGGATCCGGACTGAATCTGCGCCGAATCGGCGCTTCTTTTATACGATTTTTGAGCGACCACTCCCCTTCACCCCGCACTCTTCCCCTTGACTAAAATCTCTTTATTTCTATCTCAATCTTACATTCTACAGCAAAGAAACAATGTTCATTACTTACTTACTTATTTTCTAACATCCAAACATATCATTCTCATCGTCTGCCGGCGTAAAACAGAGTGAGGAGCGCGCGCGAAAGATTTCAATATTTATATGACCCCGTCCCCCGCTTCCTCATACCGCAGATTCGCGGGAGTCGGGGCCCCCCTCGCTCACCTGTATGCGCCGACAGGGACAGTTGCACTGTCTCTTTCTATCGTTGATTTCTCTTAAGTTCCTCCCCTTTTAATGAGATACTAAGTCTAATCAGGGTAAATTCTAACTGGAATTATGTAAGCTAATCGTGTTATTTACTTTAAAATCTGATGAATCTATGTGCTAATTTAACTAGGGAAATGTGTACCTATCTAACTGGGGTAGGAATCTCAAGGGAAATCACTTAAAGAATGAAATACAAGCCCTATTCTAACTATTTACATAACTTATGTACTAGGCCCTAATCCTAATAAGAAATTATGGCTTTATTAAAATAGAAACTTATCCTATAACTAAAACAATACAAAACAATGCAAAGTAAAGTAAATTGAGATAAAAACTATGTACAAATGACCGAAGTTATGTTCTGTCGTGCACATTTCTCCCGCCGTCGCAGCTCTGCGATCCAACAGGTAGCACGACGATCCTCTTGGTCGGTCTTCGGAGGACGTGCCCGTTGCTGGTCTCGACGTCCACGATCCTCACCTCGCCATCTCGCCCTGGGTAGACTGCGATGATGCGTCCTCTCGGCCATGTGTTGCGCGGCAGGTTGGGGTCGCAGATGAGCACCAGGTCGCCGACAGCGGGTGGCGCGCCGGTCGTGCGAGGCTCCCGCCGGTGTTGGAGTAGCGGCTGGTACTCCTTGACCCAGCGGCTCCAGAAGACGTCAGCCAGGCGTTGTGCGCGCCGCCAGTGCTTGCGCGCGGTGAGGTCGTCTGCGGTGAACTCGCCAGGTGGTGGGACGTGCGAGTTGGGTCCCAACAGGATGTGGTTGGGTGTGAGCGCCTCGGCGTCACCGCCCCGTGTGTCAGTGGGCGGAGATTTACTACGTTCGCCTCGGCGGCGTGCGTGGTGAGATGCACGCGCCAGAGGCGGGTTATCGGCGGCCGGGGACGCGGGCTTCTCTCTTCTAAACTTGCATCGTCGACAGCGCTTGATGACGTCACGCACTGTCGGTCGTATCTTCACTATCCACAGTCTCTGTTGCAGCTCGTTCACTACGGTCTCGATGCCGCCGTGGTGTAGCCGCTCGTGTACGTGTTGAATGTACAGTCGCGTAAAAAGATGTTTCCCGTCGAGTACAGTCGGGCTGGCCGTCTCTTCGTCGATGTCAGGCGAAGCGTGGATTCTTCCCCTGAGTCGCAGAACTCCATCTTCGCCGACCACTACTGATAGCGCCGATAGCCTGTCTCCAGGTTGAGGCGCCGCGCCACTCTTCACTCGACGTAAATCTTCGAAAAAACAATCTTCTTGTACCGCTTTCCACCACAGTTTCTCGGCGCGAATGAGATAGTGCGCCTCGATTCCGATGATGTTGCTATCTCTTTTCTTCGCGTGTGTCGTCTCGTTCTTGTGTGCTTTCTTATCAGTCTTCTTATCAGTTTTCCAATCGGAGTCGTTTTTCTTGTTTTCTCGCGTTCGTTTTCGGTTCGATGCACTTTTCTTTCTTCTGCATAGGTCGACGAACTGTAGCACGCGCGCCGTAGTTCGTAGCAAACGTGAAAACGAGGAAAAACGCTCGACTTGAGGAAGGTGAGCGTGGTCAGGTCGCTGATGGGTGACGAGACCTGTCTCTCTTTCTTCTGTCTTCGGAACTTCTTTCTTCGTCTCTTCGATGTTTCGAGTGTTTGACTTGAGATCGATGCAGTCCGTCGTCGCGTCACGTAAGATTTCTTGTGTTTTCTCTGTCTCTCTCCCGCCGATAGCGACGGTGGCGACACGCGGGTTGGCGGCGAACTGCTGTACTGTCGATCTTGTCTCGAAGCGTCCGTCGGGCAGGCTGCAGCTTGTTTTTTCTGTTATTTTCATAACCGGCTGCTCGGGAACGCTCTTCTCTGTCGGTTTTTCTACTCCTATCGGTTCCAACTTGAAATAGTTCGTAATTCTCTCTACGTTGTCTTCGTTGTTTCGAACGATGGTTAGATGTCCGCAGAAGGTTTCTGGATACGTCATGGATGAACGGCAGCCGTGAAGGACCCATCCCAACTTCGTGTACGATGCGACGGGTTTGTCTTTCCGTCCCGCTCGCACCGCGCCTGAGATAATTAAATCCCAGTTGTCTTGCCCGATGAGTAGCTTCGGATGCGCCTCTTCGTATACCAGCTCGTCTCGAATTTGATTCAGGTGCGGGCAATCTTCGATGTCTCTTCTGCAGACCCTCTGAGAAGCGAAGTCGAGCTCTCGCACGGTGCGCACGTCGCGTAGCTCGCATGTTTCGTCTGCGTATTTGCCGCGGATTTTCAGGTCGACGCGCTTGCTTTTCTGGAACTGTAGCTCTGTCCCGCTCACACCACGGACGCGCATTGGATCGGTGGGCCCGTCGACGTCGAGTTCTTGTGCGATTTCCTCGTCGATGATGGTGATTGTAGAGCCCTCGTCGAGTAGCGCGAACGTTTCTACTTCCTTTCCGTTGGCTGCGGTGAGAACTACAGGAACGATTTTCAAATAAGCGCGCCGTGCGGTGCCGTTGCTCGCCGTGTTATTCGTGTCTTCGTACGTAGAGCCGACTTTTTCGCGATGCGGCGGCTCTTGTGTGCGACGCGGTGGTTCTTCGCTACGTGGTTCTTCGATCTTCGGTCTCGATTGATGAAGAAGCTTGTGATGCGATATGGTGCAACCCTGATGACCACATACCTTGGCTCTGCAGTCGGCGTGGCGGTGGTTGTTGCGCAGGCAGCGGAAACAAACACGACTTTTCTTCACTATCTCCCACCGCTCGTCCGTGCTGGCAGCTACGAATTTCTTGCAGTCAGGTAGGTTGTGTGGTCCGTTGCAGGCTGGGCAGCGTAGCGTGTTCACGTTGAATGTTCTTTCTTGTCTTTTCTTCGATTTTTCTTCTGTGACGGTCTCAAGTGAAGCGTAGGCGCCGCATTTGTCTGCTTCTTCGTTCAGGAAGGTGGCCAGTCGCTTCAGCTCAGGAACGTCTTCTTTGTTTCGGGCGGCGAAGTCGAACCGTTTGCTTCTGATGATCGGAGACAATTTTTCAATCACGTTTCGCGCCATTTCGGGATTGTACAGGTAATGGATTTTCTTCAGTGCTTCTACGGTCGCGACGATGTTCGCTATCTTATTAGCGAACACGATGAGATCGCGTGGGTTGTCTCCTACCTTCTGAAGTGTTCTGATCTTCTCCATTTCGCCCATGACGATAGCTTCAGGGCGACCGAATCTTCTCTCGAGCGTGACGATGATGACGCTCGGCTCCGGGTTGGATAGGAGCAGGCTCTGGACCGCTTCTAGCGCGATGCCTCGGAGACTTTTTCTTATTCTTGCTATGTTCTCGGTGTCGGAGAATCCTCTTGCCGTGTCTTCGTACGCCGCTTTGAATGGCAGCCACGCGTTCGATTGTCCGTTGAAGATGGGTAATTCTTGAATGTACTTCGGCGCCTCCCTCGTAACAAATCTCATGGCCTGGGTGATGGCCGCCGCCAGTTCAGAGATGTCTTGACGCGCAGGCCGGGGCTCTTCGTTGCCCTGGTGATCACCGCGGTGATCGCCCTGTCCTCGTCCATCCTTCCGTGGCGCTTCCCGCTGCGTGCGGGGCGGGGGTGACGTCGCTCTTCTTTCTTCTTCTTGTTTCTTCAACCATTCTTCGACTCGAACGGAGGATTCTTCTTTTTCTTGGTTCTCTTCTTCTTCGTCCGACGATTCAGCTTCTGCATGGATCTTCGCTAGACGAAGCTTCGCGATTTCTCTGTCCAGCTCCGCCAGGCGCTCCCTGGCCTCCAGCTCCGCGAGGAGTTTCTTGCGGGAGGCGGTAGAACGACGTGACGGTGCTCTCGACGGCGCTTTTGACGGCGGCTTCATAGTCTCTTGCGACGTCGCAGCGGTGCCCGACGACGTAGCGGCGGTGCCCGACGACGTCGTGTTCGTTGCCGTCGTGGTGGTTCCGGACCCGGTGGCGCTTGACTCGGCGCTCGTAGTTGGGTTCGACGCGTTCCGCGACGTGGTCTGCGACCCGTCGCCCTCTCTACCAGACTGGCTGCGTGTGGTAATCGGCATCTTCGATTCTTCAAAAATCTCTTCAAATTTCTTCAATATCTCTTCAATATCTTCGCAGGTTCTTCTTGATTCGGCTCCTGAAGGACCAAATGTGGAGCGTGGACTGTAAGTAGGGGTTTCTTTCTTCTCAATAAAAATGCCGATGCGATTTTCCGAATGTGAGCCAGGCTGGAGGGTGGGGCAGAGAGGGCTAGTGGTCGCAGAGAGTTTTCTTTCTTCAAGATGTTTTCTTCTCGAGTGCTGGATCTGGACTGAATCTGCGCCGAATCGGCGCTTCTTTTATACGATTTTTGAGCGACCACTCCCCTTCACCCCGCACTCTTCCCCTTGACTAAAATCTCTTTATTTCTATCTCAATCTTACATTCTACAGCAAAGAAACAATGTTCATTACTTACTTACTTATTTTCTAACATCCAAACATATCATTCTCATCGTCTGCCGGCGTAAATCAGAGTGAGGAGCGCGCGCGAAAGATTTCAATATTTATATGACCCCGTCCCCCGCTTCCTCATACCGCAGATTCGCGGGAGTCGGGGCCCCCCTCGCTCACCTGTATGCGCCGACAGGGACAGTTGCACTGTCTCTTTCTATCGTTGATTTCTCTTAAGTTCCTCCCCTTTTAATGAGATACTAAGTCTAATCAGGGTAAATTCTAACTGGAATTATGTAAGCTAATCGTGTTATTTACTTTAAAATCTGATGAATCTATGTGCTAATTTAACTAGGGAAATGTGTACCTATCTAACTGGGGTAGGAATCTCAAGGGAAATCACTTAAAGAATGAAATACAAGCCCTATTCTAACTATTTACATAACTTATGTACTAGGCCCTAATCCTAATAAGAAATTATGGCTTTATTAAAATAGAAACTTATCCTATAACTAAAACAATACAAAACAATGCAAAGTAAAGTAAATTGAGATAAAAACTATGTACAAATGACCGAAGTTATGTTCTGTCGTGCACAAGATCATCACTAAATTTTAGTGGCATGAACTCTTAAATATATATTTTTGTAAAATAAAACAATCAGCCAAATCAGTTTAGAAATGACGAAGTTATATCGAAAAAAAAATATTTTTATTTGATGTCTCATTTATCGACACAGTAATTTTTTTTTTCAAATTTTTTTTATAAATACTTTTAAACCATACAACCGTTCACGTTCATGTTAAAAGAACTGCATATATCAGGTAAATAAAGTATTTATTCATATAAACGTGAAAACGCATGATCTTACTTTGACAGATAAATCTGGTTGGCCACCAGAACCCACCAGGTTTCGGCCAGGACGACCGATGAAATATTGAAGGTAAAGGTCTAACCTTTGATTTGGCATACATTTCATCCATGAGCTCGATGGGTGAGAAGTACTCCAAAATTTGACCACCATTTTTGGTTGGCCAGCACTACCTGCCAGGATATCCGGCGGACGACCGAGTGTACTTCGTAACACTAATAAAGTCCAATCGGATAAGCATAATTTGGTTCATGAGCTCGATGGGTAATTATTCTCGTCTCAGAGAGGTTACTAGTCACCCTCCTACACAAAACCCACCAGGATAGGGGTCGGCCGACCAAGTTTTTTCGCATCTTCTAATAGTAAACTATTGCATGAAAACTGAATTATGGATGAGCTCGATTGGTATACGGACCTCGTCACCGGATCCCGATCTATTACATAGTCTCTGTTGTCGTGTAAAGTAACTCAATGAGTTTTTATAACCATAGACACGGAATATATCGTCCCCTTAGAGGGAAAACTCACTAACTTCACAACTAACTTACATGTTTTGCCAAAATGAGTTATTAACACCCCCGTACTCAGAATTACCTACTCTATATTTCTGTCTCACTCACGTTTAAATATCTGTCATACTTTCCGAGATACGATGGTGGAAAAGTCACCAAGTACAGCTTTTGTTCTGAATTCAAACTGTAGAAATAACTAACTCGAGCCTTATTTCCATCCAATAATAACTAACGGCACTTAGTGACTTTTTATTTCCGTTAGTATCTTCAAATCCGTGTCTGTCTACTAAACGTGGATGTTCTGTGTTTTCAGATTATCTCTGACTTGACTACCCCTCGGGGAATATTGTCGTGAGCATATGCGGATGCAGTGTCTTGGATTCTTTATTGACACAATAACATAACATAATTTTGAATAAGTAGGTACCTCCATGTATTGCTCATTTTATCCATTCTGTATATATAAATTGCAAATACCCTGATGACTACCCCTAACTCACGAAAAGTACTTACGTAGTTATGTAATACCTACAAGAGAGCTAAGATTTCCCAAAAAAGAGTGTAATCCATAAATCAATGTCCGGCGAGAGGCGATTGCTCCCAGCTAGCTCTCTTGTGTTTGTTTTGGACTTTTCCATTTACCCAACGGGCGTAGCGTAGGGTCGGCAAAGTTCAGAATTCTATAATTATGTAGTACAAAGACATTCAATATAATAATAATCTCTTTGATGTAGTATAATAATATGAATGAAGACTTGCGAAGCACTTATCACTTAGTGTCAATTCACACGTACCACAACCACACCAATGCCACAACCACATCACGACGACGCCATGTGGTCGGGCGTATATTTTGTATTGAAAATGAATATTACAATTTACACGTACCACATTTTGCCATTGTTATCGACCACCTGTGTAATACGACCACATCGCAACCACATCGCGACGGCAACGCCACCACCGGCGGCGGCACCGCGGCCACATCGCCACGACATGCCGTCAAGCCGTGTTGTGTTTCCTCTACGAAAGCCGGAGTATACCTAACTGCACATGACCACGTGGTTACCACATCGCAACGACAGCGACAACGCAACCACATCGACATTTTGTCGGTACCACAACGCAACTGCAAAAAGCCGCTGCGACACTAAGTATTCACACGTAACCACAGCTTGACCACATTTTGTCGCTGCGACGTGGTGTGGTTGTGGTACGTGTGAATTGACCCTAATTGTCTTATCTACTTATCTAAAAGTGTCAGTTATCAAATAAGGATATGGCACAATACATACTTCACATCACACACACATTAGTTTCTCTGGGGTCTTGTGTAACCATCCAATCTGTATCGATTCGACATGGTGTTTTTGGAAAATTCATAGCGATATTTCGTTTTTTAATTTCAGACACAGATACATGATGACCAGACACAAAATACCTACTAATTATACATAAAGTCTGAATCCTCTAAGACTTAAAAAGACTACTTAAAAATTAGCCTAATAAAATATGTACATACATTTTACCTTTCAAAAGTTCCGGTATCCGACATTTTTTAACCGACGAAAAAACAAAAGACGGAGGAGGTTCTCAAGTCGACGCGTATATTTGTTTTTTTTTTTATGTATGAACACGCATAACTTTGTACAGAGTAGTCCGATTTAGATAATTTTTTTTTTGTTTAGTAGGTCATACTTCAGAGGTGGTCCCATTTTAATTTGGTGAAGATCTGGTAAAGGGCTTCGGAGATAGACAATAAAACTCCGCAAAAAATCTATGGCATATCATCGACGATTGAAATAAATGATCCGATAACTTCTTACAGAGTAGTCCGATATTGATAATTTTTTTTTTGTTTGGTAGGTCGTACTTCAGAGGTGGTCCCATTTCAATTTGGTAAAGATCTGGTAAAGGGATTCGGAGATAGACAATAGAACTCCCCTAAGATCTATAGCCTATCATCGACTATGGAAATAAATGATTCGTGTTCATGTTCCCTTTTAGGTCATACTTCAGAGCTGGTCCAATTTTAATTTGGTGAAGATCTGGTAAAGGGCTTCGGAGATAGACAATAGAACTCCTCAAAGATCTAGAGCATATCATCGACTATTGAAAGAAATGATTCGTGTTCATGTTCCCTTTTAGGTCATACTTCAGAGGTGGTCCCATTTTAATTTGGTGAAGATCTGGTAAAGGGCTTCGGAGATAGACAATAGAACTCTTCAAAGATCTAGAGCATATCATCGACTATTGAAAGAAATGATTCGTGTTCATGTTCCATTTTAGGTCATACTTCAGAGGTGGTCCCATTCTAATTTGGTGAAGATCTGGTAAAGGGAGATATACAATAGAACTCCTCAAAAATCTATAGCATATCATCGGCGATTGAAATAAATGATTCGTGTTCATGCTCCCTTTACATTTACAATGAATATGTTAACCCAATATAACACCAACACTGAAAATTTTGAAATAAAAATTTACTTCAAAACTAAAAAGTACCTACTAAATAATAATATAACCAGCGTATTTTAAATTCGCATCTATCAGAACATTAATTTGTTTTTTGGATTCTAAAACAATAAATTACTGTAATTTTTAAAGAAAAAACATATTTTTTACGAAATTTTATTGTTTTATTTGGTAGGTAGGCTACCAAATTTTACACGTAAATTACAGAATTTTTATAATTTGCTAATAAAGTTACATTAATACATTTTGTTCTTACAAGTTAACAAAACAACTTCCTTATATAGTTACATAATTTGCCATAAGGCCAGAGGGTACGCAGAGATTTGTTGCATATGAGTGCACAGTGCACGCTAAAGCGCGCTCGTGTGTTGGTGTGTTTGTTTATAATTTGCTAATAAAGTTACATTAATACATTTTGTTCTTACAAGTTAACAAAACAATTTTTGGTTTTGTATTTTAATTTTACTCAATCTTACTCAGCTGCTGATGCTTAAAAAGTAAAACTGTGATTAAAGCATCAGCTTCCTTATATAGTTACATACTTTGCCATAAGGCCAGAGGGTACGCAGAGATCTGCTGCATATGAGTGCACAGTGCACGCTAAAGCGCGCTCATGTGTTGGTGTGTTTGGATGTGTTTGTGTTTGTGTGTGTGGGGGTGTGTGTGAGTGTGTGTGTGTGTTTGTGGGTGTGTGTAGGCAGGGGTTGGATGAATACGTGTGACAAAATAATTATAATAAAATATTTATGTGCACCCACTTATCCAGCCCTACGACTTACGTCTTGGGATCACTTTATAAGCACATGGATAAGTGGATCACAAGTGGAGGATAGGAGGAAAAAATATTCAACTAAACTTCTTACTCGCATGCGTGAACCGTCCCTCAATCGTATATATCTTATTCTTATAGGCTCATCATCAGGTTCTCTCAGTTCGATATCACCATCTTCCTCACTCCACATACTATTTGGAAGCGTTTCGTATCGCACAGCAAATTCTGCCAGACTTATATTTTCTAGCTCATCAGGCCTCAACACAGGGTGTAACAAAACTCGCCGGCGGGGGACAGGACGTAAAGGCTCTGCTGGTCTCCCAGTCCCCTGCCATCCGGGCGAAGATGGAGTGCCGCTGGGTTATTTTAGTGGGTATACCAGTGACACGCACCGGGGAGTCCCATCCCTCAACGGGAGGGGATATATAATGCATTTTTTCCCAGCGTCAAAAAAAAAAAGGTTGTAACAAAACACAGGTAATTGCCGAGGTAACCAGAGGCGGTGAGGTAAAAAGTTGGTGGGAGGCAGGGAGGCTATGGACAATACTGTATGTAGTAATATATACTCTTTCTTATACTGTGGTTAAAAGGTAGGTAGCTATTTTAAAAGTAATCGAAAATTATGCATGTAGTAATTAGAAGATTATAGCCACAAAAAATTATAAAATAAAAGCTTTTTAACAAAAAAATTCAACCGCCGAAAAAACTGAAAAGCAAAAAATAATAATTAATTTTACCTTAATAACTAAATTCTTAAACTAATGTAAGTAAGTATATCAAAGTATATAATATTATTTTCCAATTATTTTGAGTTTTTAATTAACCTTAATAACTAAGTTCTTAAACGAATGCAAGTATACCTAAGTAATTTTGAGTCGGCGCCAAACAATCCATGAACAAAGATCACTAAATAACCTTAAATTTAAAGAAATAACCAAAATGAAATTAACAATGCAAGCTCTCCGCACGACCACTAGCAACGAGACGGGACGTATGCACCTGGGCCTCTACTCGGACATTCGAACTTCACGATTACGTGAACGTTTTCGTTCCAATGTCAACTCTATTACAATGAAGTCCGGATCGAAACAGTCGCGATATATCGAAAATCGAAAGTCCGGGTACAGGGCCTGTGTGGATAGTGATGTTATATTGGTTACGTTACGTGGTGTGTGCCCGTTCGGGTTGCTGGCGCGCATCACGCAATTAATTAATTTTCTTGTTTGGCGCCGACTCAAAATTACTTAGGTATACTTGCATTCGTTTAAGAACTTAGTTATTAAGGTTAATTAAAAACTCAAAATAATTGCAAAATAATATTATATACTTTGATATACTTACTTACATTAGTTTAAGAATTTAGTTATTAAGGTAAAATTAATTATTATTTTTTGCTTTTCAGTTTTTTCGGCGGTTGAATTTTTTTGTTATTAAAAATCCAATTTTTCGACCTTGGGATGCTGCCGCAGTTGCTCTGCCATGTCTAAAAAAAACGGCCAAGTGCGAGTCGGGTCAATTAGTGTTCCGTACTAGCAGTTGTTTTACAATGATAGATACAATACCTACAATTACTAAGGGGTGCTAATAAACGGTGTTCTCCTCTAAAAATCTACGTTGTCCTCTCAATCAGCCATTATCAATGCGCGTCTAAAAAATACTGGTTTAGTAATATGGTGTCATCGATGTAAGCCACTGTATACGACCCAGCATTGTAGTTATTTTTATTTTATAACATCTTTTGTTTTTGTATTTTGTTTCTGTCGCCTATTAGTTAGGTATAATTGTTAGGTATAAGCAAATAGCACGGACCTGAAAAAAAGACGGACGGAAAATCGTCTAATCAAAAGTGAAGCACCGCACCGATTTATATGAGTGTGCGTGCTGTCGCCCTGTTGCGCGGGACAAAATGGCGGCGGGTTGTCGCACCTGCGCCTAGAACTGGTGCGTCTGTGTGAGTGTAGGTGCTTTGTAGAACAAACGAAATTTGTAGCACCTTGCTGCTTCACCTCTTTTTAATGTGACATTACGTCCGTCTTTTTTTTAGGTCCGTGGCAAATAGATACTCTTTCTTATACTGTGGTATAAGTTCTTCTGTCACTGATAGACGCTATGCTAGCTGTTCTGCTGTCTATTAGTTGTAAGTTCTTTCTTTTCTCTAAAAAAAACCGGCCAAGTACGAGTCGGGACTCGGGCAATTAGTGTTCCGTACTACCAGTTGTTTAACATGGGTCATTGATCAAACCACTATAAATTGACACTTACTTAGTATGTGGTCACATAGTAACTGAAGATCATTTTACACTGGACGCACTGGTGTTAGTTTTTTGGGTATAGAAAAAAACTATCCAAGTTTGAGCCACCCTGATATAATTTTCCCGCCATCTACACGTTATTTCTGATGTTCATATATTCTATAGTATATTCTGATGGCTATATTTTTTGAAATAGAGGTGGGGACAGGAAGTCCTCGGTCTGAACTGAAAATTTTGTTAAACAAAGTTTTAATAAAAAATTAAAAAAGTAAGTATATTTTTGGACTCGTATTTTCATAAGCCGTCAATTGACCCCACACAATAGGGTAAAAAAATTTTTTTTTTTATTTACCCTCTCTACCTCCCCAAATTGCCCCACAATATAATAGTTAAGTTTTTTTATTTCATTTATGAAATTGGACCAGCAATTACTATATCTGTACCGAGTTTCAACTTCCTATGTCTTACGGTCTCTGAGAAAAATGCCTGACGGACGGACAGACTCCGAGCTGATTCCATAAGTGTTCCGTTTTGCCAATTTTGGTACGGGACACTAATAAATAATTTGACGAATTCAGAATAATAGCAGATTCACTCTAGTATGTATCACTGGAGTAACCATAGAGAAAATAACGCGCTCCCCTGGGGTAGAGATGTTGTATCAAACTGTGCACAGATACTCAACTGGGCCTGACGTCATATCATACACATATGCCATCTCTTCTTACTCTATGGGAGTAACGAAACAAAAACGTAGGTCATACTTAACAAAGAATATATTTAATCCTGATACTTAATTAGAAAATCAGCTTTCAGCTGCTGCACTTCGCTACCTCTTGGTGCATTTAATTAAATTATCTTGTTTGTAATTTTGTCTGTACTCTGTACCTATTTAGTAGGAGAATTGCGAACAAAACCTAAGCAAAATCTCTTATGTACATGGGAAGTGTTGTCAAAAGTGGTAAACCAATTATTTGGCCGACCATACCTTATGCAGGCAATCTTCATTTTAGGCATTTCGATTCTTAGGCATTAAACATTGTTGTCAAAGTACATTGTAGGCAAATTTAGTTTTTAGGCATCGTGGATTTTAGGTCCTTCGAGTTTCAGGTATCTCGCTTTTTAGGTAGTTACGCAGCAGTGGCATCGTGCATTTTAGGTACTTCGCTCAAAAGGGTATTCTTCTTCTTATCGTGTGGGCAGTAGGGCTTGAATATCGGACGCTTTTTCAATTCCGGAATTGGGTTTCGATATTCAGTATTTCAATTCCGGAATTCCGGAATTCCGGAACTCAAAAGTGTCTTGTTGTATAAAGTTGTGATACGTAAAAGTTTACATTGACTCTAAGTGTAAAAAAATTGCAAAAATGTCATACCTAATTTTATTATAATTTAAATGTATGTTTTCTATCAAATACCATTAATTTTATGGATTTACTTTCTTAGTAGGTTTTAGAAATATGATCATATAAAACAAATAAAATGATGAAGTACTTGAATTACATTTATAAAAGACAAATCAGAAATTATTCAACTTTGTAGTAATTCAAGTTAATTAAATCGCATAAGAAGCTCACTAGCGGACGACAGCTGTTGATGATTTATAATCCACATTTTTGTTTATAATGAAATTTTAATAACGTTAGCGCGTTTAAACTGTCGTCATTGAGTGAGCTTCGTATTCGTGTATAAGAAGGACCCTGTAAAGGTGACCACCGAAAAAGCTCTTTCTGTTTTCACGCTCGTTGGCGGTATTGTTTTTAAATATTGGAAACATTTTTGCAAGTTTGTACTGTCTTCTAACGCCACCGTTTTCATAAACTGCCATCTCTACTCTTATTAAACTTTCTAAATCTTAAACGTTCGTCTTCGTTCTCCTTTTTTCGTTATAATTCTTTTTTCATGTCTTTTTTCCATGTTCTGTATTTGTTTCTATTTCAGTATTTCACCTCGTGCCTCAAACCGCGTAGTAAAATATTATCGAAATTTCGATATTGATATCGCCAATTCCGGAATTGAAAACGATATTAGATTCTATCGGAATTCCGGAATTATGCCAATTCCGGAATTCCGGAGCTCAAGCCCTAGTGGGCAGCAAGCCCTGGGCCCTGCTTAATAAACGTGACGAGTGACAATTATTTTATCGACAACTAGCTGTTGCCCGCGACTTCGTCCCCGTTACCCGGATAAAAAGTACCCTATGTGTTAATCCAGGCCATGGTCTATCTGTATGCCAAATTTCATCAAAATCCGTTCAGCAGTTTTTGCGTGAAAGCGGAACAAACATCCATCCATCCATACTTACAAACTTACGCGTTTAAAGTAATAAGTAGGATATTAGTAGGAAGTAGGATTCAGAGCAAAGAAAATTATATACCTACTCGAGTACCTACCATTATAATAACTTTATGGTACCTACACTGCTGAGAATGCTAGGACACTTGAAGCACTGTAAGCAAAGATTTTTTTTGGTCAATCTTTGACTGTAAGTTTAGCGTCATTGTCATTGTCAATTGTCACTTGACTTGACGCGTTCAGAGTTTTTTTCAGACCGCCTTACAATAATCTGTGACCTTACGGCCTCTGACGTGGTTCTCTACTCTGATCTCTATACTATTAAAAATACGAAAAAATTTAAACCGCCTTCAAAAAAACGCGACGGCGGCAGCAAGCGTCAGCGGAGCGAGACGCGCGCCTCTAGTGGTCAGTAGGCCTAGCATGCCACCCCCGAGAAAACGATAAAAATCCATAAAAACGATAAAAATAATAAAGAGATGTGCCTCCATCTTTATTATTTTACGTATGCCAGTAAGAGCGCGCATGACGTTTTTCTCGTGTAAACGTTTTGTCGTGGGTGACATGCTAGCCGTGCTGACGTGTATAATGTTACGCTCTCTTAACAAAATAAATAAATAAATAAATAATAAATATCTTGGACAATGTCACACAAATTATCTAGTCACATTTAAAGTACCAGAATCTAGCCTGGACTTGTATTATGATGACTAGACAACGATATAGAATACATATATAAATACAAACATCCATGACTCGGGTACAAATATTCATATTCATCATACAAATATTTGTCCCTTACGGGATTCGAACCCGCGACCCTCGGCACAGCAGGCAGGTTCACTACCGACTGTGCTACCGGGCCGTCAAAATAAAATGGCAAATTTTAAATTTCAGTACATTTTGGTTCTTGTTGGTAGTTTTTGGTTCTTTTTGATAGATTTGGGTTGTTTTTGGTAGTTTTTTCTCTAGATTTTGGTTGTTTTCGGTTCTTTTTAGTAGATTTTGGAAATTTTTGGTTCTTTTGGTAGTTTTTGTTAATTTCAGGTAGATTTTGGTAGCAAAAACAACAAAAACTTAAAAACTACCAAAAACTAACAAAAACAAAAGAATTAGGTAGGTTCTAGAAACTATCAAAAGGTAGTAAAAACTACCAGAGAGTACCAAAGTACTCTAGATGTTAATTTTAGTTAGACTTCGATGTCCCTTATGAGCGAAGTACTAAAATGCACGATGCCACTGCTGCGTAACCACCTAAAATGCGAGATACCTGAAACTCGAAGTACCTAAAATGCACGATGCCTAAAAACTAAATATACCTACAATGTACTTTGACAACAATGTTTAATGCCTAAGAATCGAAATGCCTAAAATGAAGATTGCCTGCATAATACCTTATGGTATACGGTCGGCCAAACCGGTCGGTCGGTGGTAAACCAATTATGGTTTACCACTTTTGACAACACTTCCGATGTAGGTACATAATGATGACATAACCACAACAATAGTTAAAGAAGTGTTGCTTCAATGACTATTCAACAACAAATGAAGTTCGCGTCCCGCGTCGCAGTCGCCCAGGTTTGAGCGCTCCTTTCAAAGTTGCGTCTTTTGTTTTATTGACTTTCTATGATTGACAGTTGTAGCAACGTTTCACTTACATTATGACTTCCAAAGATTTAAAAAAAAACATCTTTGATGACTTCCATGAAAAACTTTTACAAAAAAAATAAAAACCGACTTCAAAAGTAAAAAAAGTAAGAATACGTTCGAATATACTTGTAAGTTTGTGGTTCGAATCTATAAGAAAATCAATTTGACCGAATTTGAAATCAGATTCGCGACTGGGCGTGCTGTATTTTTTTTGATTGGCATGACACCGACTCCAATAAAACAAATGAATTTTCTTATAGATTCGAACGTAAAAGTCATAAGGCTGAAATATTATTTTCACACCACCCGCTCGAAAATGGAACATTATATGTCATGTAACTCGAACCTAAAGCAAGTCATTATAGCCCTGGGACTAGCCGGGCAATAATATTGTACTGAATTTCATTATAACCCGCTGGTCAATAATGAGATTTGAATATGGAACCGCATCCACAGATTATTTAATAGTTACTACAATCCTTACTTAAAATTCGTATGAAAACCTGTGATGAAAACTAATTATGGAGACAGGCACCAAAAAGAACTTAATTCGAAATTTGAACTGGCCACCACGAGTATTGAACACAAAAAAAGAAAAAAAGGCGCGAATCATAAAGGTATCATCTTTATGGCGCGAATACTGCATATCTCTGTACTTGCTCTGTACCTATTATTGCCTTCCTATTGCTACGAACAAAGTAATAAAAAAATATTACATTGTCTTTCCACAACTGGAGTGCGATTTTTGAATCTCATTCGCTGAGTTCAGCAGTTGAAAATGTCAAAATTACTATGGAAATACGCATCTTTCTACTGCTGATTTGACTTTCAAAAATCGCACTCCTGGAGTATGACTTTTTAATGTCAAATCAGCAGTAGAAAGATGCACGTCTCTGTAGTAATATTGACATTTTCAACTGCTGAGTTCAAAGAAAGTTTCAAAAATCGCACTCCAGGAGTGCGATTTTTGAATGTCATTCGATGAGTTCAGCAGTTGAAAATGTATGGAGATGCATATCTCCATAGTTACTTTGACATTTACAACTGCTGAACTCAGCAAATGAGATTCAAAAATCGCTCTCCTGGTCTAATGTTTCAAATATCTACTTTCACTTTTAATTTAATAAAATAGTTTTTCTAAATACTATACTATTGAACACTAATACTTTGTTATAAACTCTAATAAAAGAATTGGTTTCTAACCATAGAGAATTTACACGCTCCCCTGGGTTTCTAACAGTATTGCTTTTTATTTTCTCGCGGAGGGTGTGAAAAGTAGAGTATGGTCCTCGGGGATAAACGTGTTTTCATCTTGGGCGAGCTTGAACCCCTCGCTTCACTCAGGATTCTAGTCTTAACTCCCTCGCTTCGCTCGGGAGTTAACTCTAAACTCGCTCGCTACGCTCGGCAGTTAACCCTAGAATCCCTCGTTACGCTCGGGATTCAATATCGCGCCCGTGATGAAAGACACTGCTTTATCCCCTTGGTACATAATCTACTATTCTTACCTTTTTTACTTTTGAAGTCGGTTTTTATTTTTTTTGTAAAAAATTTTTATTTCATATCTTTCAGTGATTAAATATTATGTTAGTTCGACTCAGATATCAGTTATTTACGCAAAGGGTACATTGCAACGAAGCAAATGATTTGCTGTCAACTTTTGAGGAGTTTTATTGTATAGCTCCGAAGTGCGTCATCAGATCTTCACAAAATTAAAACGGGACCACCTTGGGAGTACCCTTTCAAACAATTTTTTTTAAATTATATATCGGTGAACATACATAAAAAAAAATACATACAGCCGAACATAGAACCTCCTCCTTTTGAAAGTTTATGTAGATAGGTATGTACACACGGCGACACATCAAGCTATACAAAACCAATATAAACTGGTCGCGAGACGTTATACGTTACTCGTCCTACGCGCGGCCAGCTTATTTTGGTTTTGTATAGCTTGATGTGTCGCCGTGCGTACCTTACCTGTGTAGGTCTTACTAGCTTTTACCCGCGACTTTGTCCGCGTGGAACTGACATATCTCACTCTGTTCAATTACCTACGGGTGGATCCGTGGTAAAATAACAAACGTTTTAAAGAAATCGATAAAAAAGACTATTAAAAAAAAGGAACGTTGCACCTACTAGAACTACGAGTATTTTTTCGATTCGATCGAAGTATACACAATACCTATACTACTACATTTAAATTTTTTGTTATAGGTATCAACTAAAAAGAGTAATAAGATGAGAAACTCGAAAAGTACAAACGAAAATCACAATTCATCAAGTCAAGCAAGAAATCAAATAATCCATATAGGCATTGCGGTCACGTTCATTTTATTCTGTACACAATCATAATATATCTGGGACGTGGGAGGTCTGCTCTGAAGATTAGGGACAGATGAAGAACGGTTATTGGAATACCTAAATCCAGATCGATAACGTTAATAATACCCAAATAATACCTATTCCTTTTGAATATCTACATAACCCCTTCCAAATCGTAAATTTTCATTCTTGGGTGGGTATATAAAAGGTCCAGGGGCGCATGCGTGCAGAAAATGGCTTTCCCTCACCCCGATTTTCCCGCCAGTGACGTCCGGCAACTTCGTCGGTCGCCATTCCACCCAGCCCGTGCACAAAATAAAAAAAAGGAACAAAAATGTTGAACAAAAAATCTCAGTGACAAAACATCGATTAAGCCCAACATAGTGAAGTGAAAATAGATTCAATCAGTGATCTATTTGTTTCTCCAAATAATAATAGCCTGTTAATCAATAAACATGCCATTAAAAGTTGGAGTTATGAAAGCGATAGCTTTCACGTGTTATTTATGGCTTTTCATTATGTGCCACGATAGCGAGCACGAATCGTTTTAAATTTTTTAGTAATTAAGTATAACGATGACAATAAAAATACGACAATAAATTAATTAATAAGTTAGAACTAGACAATAGAACTGAAAAATGGCGAACACAGCACATTTGATGCGTCGGCAAAGTTCGCGGGACCTCTACGCACAGAGGTCCGTGGATCGAATGGAGATGAAAGAATTGCGTGGCCGTCTAATGACAATGGAAAACGGTCACCCGACCCGCACGCCTGTCATGTACGGTGCTACTAATGAAGCTTTTGAGGACACTAGTCCAAACAGGAGGTCTTCTGAAACACCTACAAGCAAAGCCAGCTCCATCGAGGCAGCAAAGCCGGAAGGGGAAGGGGTGGCACGAGAATCTTGGGACAGCAAACTGACTTTCCTCCTAGCGACTGTCGGGTACGCAGTGGGCTTGGGGAACGTGTGGAGATTCCCTTACTTAGCCCAGAAGAATGGAGGAGGAGCATTTCTGATACCATACTTCGTGATGCTTGCTATTGAGGGTATCCCGATATTTTATTTAGAGCTTGCAATCGGGCAGAGATTGAGGAAGGGGGCTATTGGAGTTTGGCATCAGGTGTCGCCGTATTTGGGCGGCATCGGGATCAGTTCGGCCGTCGTTTCGTTCAACGTGGCTTTGTATTACAACTCCATAATTGCGTGGTGTTTGTTTTACTTCTCTCAGAGTTTCCAATCTGAGTTGCCTTGGGCTGAATGCCCGAAGAAGTTGCTTAGTAATGGATCTTATATTACTGAACCGGAATGTGCTGTGAGTATCGTGAACTTAATTCTTTTCGTATAAAGGTGTTTTCAGTGTGTGTGTGTAGTATCTATAATGATTTAATCTCTTTGCTTCTCTTCTGTCTGCCTTCCGTTATATATCCCTCCCCCTTTTGTTAGTCATAATTATGTTTATTTTATTTTATTTCCATCCTTATCCTATTAAAATCAATCCTCATTTCAACCAAATCCCAATTAGCACATAATAAGCTGCACATGCTGCGTAAGCAGATAATTAGCTCATTATAGGCTGCACAGGCTGTGTAAGCAGATAACTAGCTCATCATAAGCTGCACAGGCTGCGTAAGTTGATAATTAGCACATTATAGGCTGCACAGGCTGCATAAGTAGATAATTAACACATCATAAGCTGCACAGGCTGCGTAAGCTGATAATTAGCACATTATAAGCGGCACAGGCTGCATAAGTAGATAATTAACACACCATAAGCTGCACAGGCTGCATAAGTAGATAATTAACACACCATAAGCTGCACAGGCTGCGTAAGTAGATAATTAACACATCATAAGCTGCACAGGCTGCGTAAGCTGATAATTAGCACATTATAAGCTGCACAGGCTGCGTAAGTAGATAATTAACACATCATAAGCTGCACAGGCTGCGTAAGCTGATAATTAGCACATTATAAGCTGCACAGGCTGCGTAAGTAGATAATTAACACATCATAAGCTGCACAGGCTGCGTAAGCTGATAATTAGCACATTATATGCTGCACAGGCTGCATAAGTAGATAATTAACACATCATAAGCTGCACAGGCTGCGTAAGCTGATAGCTAGCTCATCATATTGAGCGGCACAGGCTGCGTAAGTAGATAATTAGCACATCCAGACAATTATAAAATGTTTCGTTTTTGTATTCGTATTTATAATTATTTACACGATTCGTTTATCTGGTACAGGCTAATTTTAGAAACTACGAAAAGGTAAGTACTAAATAAAATTTCATTTCATTTCATTTTAAGGGATTTTGATACGGTTTAATTACTATTTAGATGATTTGTCATTTTGTTTGTATGTTTTTCTTATTATGATGAAAGTTCTGACATGTTAAACATTTTTTTTATATTGCCCTTTTTAATTATTATGAAACATGTTTATGTAATATGTTTTTATTAAATAATATTATGTTCAGGTACCTACCTACTCAATACAGCTATTGTTGTCTCTAAATAAATTGAAATGATTCACAAGCGAAGCCAGAGCGGGTCGCTAGTATTAAATAAAACAATTAAAGCTACGAAACGTGCAAGAAACAATCCAAAAGTACCAATTAAAAGTGGTCAAACGAAAAACAATTCCTTTGTCTTACATTTTCGTACCTACGTACCTATTTTCATTTCGTTTGCCTGTTTCTCCGCGTTTCTTTTTTTGTTATAATAAAATGGGGCTTACTTTTTTAAAAGAGGCTTAGGTTAAAATTATTGTAGGTAGGTACCTACTAGGTACACACATTTTATTTCGACTATAAGGTCTATCAAAATTAACTTAAACTATTTTAAGGTCATTTAGAGTTAGGCGACTAGCGACTGGTTGAGCTGTATAGACACGTATAAGTGGAACAAACAAACCAAGTTATTAGGACAAGTGTAGAAACGCAATACATCTCCAGTTCTCTGAAATGAATTAACGTTCCCTTCAGTAAAATGACATTCGGATGCTCGACGATGCATCTGCGGCTGGCATCGCAGAATATTAATTTAAAGCCATTTATTTGACGAATGTGTCTGTTATGGTTATTCACAGATTTAGGACATATGGACTCCTAGGCTCGTCCTGTGGTGCGGGCCCCTCTGATAGTACTCCAAGGCAATCGGTGGCCGAGGGTCATCCTCCAGATTTTCATTTGTTAAAGTTGTAAACATTACCTAACCTAACAGGTAAAGTGGGTATACGGTTGTTAGCTTTTTTTCCATACAATCCTAAAATAAATGCTGTAAATTTAAACCACGTTACATATATTTTTTGTTTTGTGCAGTAGGGTGGGTAATGATGAATGAAGAAAACCTTTTAAGTTTTCATAAATTTCTTCTCATATATTTAAAATATAATTAAAAACGCTAACACGTTAAAAACCACCGACCTCATTCGCAACTGTTAAGGTAAAGACAGACTATATCTATTATGTATCTTTAGCATATTTTGGGTTACCTACATTTCTTGCTTATTGTGCATAGTCTTTCCAATTTATACGAGAGATGACTGAACGAGTAAAAATAACAAAAATAGTGAAACTTTGCAATGAATGTCCAAACAAAACAATAATTATCCAAATAAAAACAGTGATAGATATTAGATAATATCACAAAATTTGTGATACCTACCATTGTTTTATTTTTATTTTTTAGTTTCCCATGTGGCTATGTAGCCTATGCTTAAATCCGGCCCTGGTTATTAAACTCCATAACGCTGAGAGTTTATTATGTTTTTATTTTAGTCAGGCGTGATTTGTAGCTGTTTTTTGGTTGATGTTAAGACAAACAATATTATTTTACGAAATTACTTTTTCTGGCTTAAAATGGATCACCCTACCTATTTCTTTTCATGTGTGTCGTATGAATCGAATAATTTGTGTTAGTAGGTAGTTATCATTCAGCGGGTTAAAACAAAACCCTTTTCGTTCTTTGTAAACAGCGGATAAAGCCATGAGATATATGACTGAAAATGATAAGCGTGACAGTTTGTTACAAAGGTTGGGTCAAGGGACTCATGACAATGAACAATATCTTTTTCACCATACAATTATAAAATTTAAAAAAAAAAAAAAAAACATTTTCTTTCGTTCCAAGACATAGTCAAGCCCACGACAGAAACAATTTAATTGTCACGTTTCCTATCAACTTCTGCCAAAGAGAGCAAATAACTTTCCGGTCACGACTCGGGACGGTCAAGTTTCCTAAAGCAGCCGTTATCGTGCGATTTACCTACTTTTATTACCCTTTGTTACTCTGTAGGGTTGGAGTAATAAGTCAATTTTGGTTTATATTGCTATAAATCAAATCGGCATTGGTCATTATTATGATATGATTGATGTTTAATTAATCAACAATTATTATGATCCAACGTCGATCAATGATCTGTATTGATTATCATAGTTACGTTTAACGTCATGATCCAATAGGTACTGATATATTATAATCACAATCAGTAATCAACTGCCTCCGTGGTCTAATGGTTAAGAGCATTGGGCTCTCGACTCGGAGGTTGTGGGTTCGATTCCCACAGGGGATACTTAGTGATATGTCACTTTGTGCGTTTTTCCCCAGTTGGTTAGGACATTGCAGGCTGAATCACCTGATTGTCTGAAAAGAAAAATGATTCCGTGCTTCGGATGGCACGTTAAGCTATGGTGGTAGTAGTTACATAAAAACCACGTCAGAGGCCGTAAGGCGGTCTGAAAAAACTCTGACACCAGGGCTCTGCCCACACGATAAGAAGAAGAATCAGTAATCGGCGAGCATGGCCATCTCAAGCTGTGTGGGGGCTCAGTGATTTCGTGGGCCCTCTCAGACAAACTAAAATCTTTATGTGAATAATGACACATTTTTAAAACGAATTAAAAAATAAAAAGTTGGAGCGAGCCAGCCAAGCGAGTTCGTGATTTCATAGTATTGAAAATGGCTGAAAATTAAAAAATTGACGTAGCGAATCAGCCAATTCGGTCGAGCCGCGTTCACAAGTGACGATCTTTTCATAATTATAGTGCAATAGATTTTTATTTAGGTATGTATAATAGATTTCGTTTCTAACAGTACAAACAGGTAAGAAAATGTTATAAGTCGCGAATATTATATTTTGTGAATATGATATTTTGAGAATATGATGTTTGGTGAACATGGTGTTTAGAGAACGTGGTGTTTTGAGAATATTATATTTTGTGAACATTATGGTGTTTTGCAAACATGGTGTTTTGCGAATATGATATGCAGAGATTATTTTCATTGTGGCCAGAATTCTTATGGGCTCTTCTGCCAATAGGGTAAGTAAGGCGCTGTCGGCAAGTTATCGTATTATGATCAAATGTCTATGAAGATCAGCATGCCATCATAATTATTAAGTATGTTAATGTTGGTAGTGTGTTGTTGTTGTGTTGTTGTGTTGGTATTTTTGTTATTAATGTTTCTAAAGAATTACGAAATAGGTAGGTACCTAATGAGAAAAGCTCTACTATTACATAGCATATACCTACTTCATAACTTGGCACGTCTATCCAAAATTCTAAACCTTTGTTACTTCCTATAATTTTATCATCGATTATTTGTATGCCTATAATGCTAGATCACAGATAACTTTTATACCTGTGTGTCACAAATAAAGATTTTGATTGATTGATCGATATTAAATCGTATACAAATTAATATTTTTTAATAAAATTCGTACCTAATTCCTTTTAATTATTACAATAATAATTCAAGTGTCACTGTCTCCACAAAGTGTATCCACTGTATCCACCACAATTTCTTAATTACTGGAAAATTTATATTGTATTAACAACAATATACATACAAATATATAAATTTAAAAAGAAAAATTCGAAACGTTTGGTATCTTCAGACGGAGCTCGTTAGGGTCGATTCACACCGCAGTCGCGAGACTCGCGAGTAGCCGCGCGCGGCCGTAACTTTTACACCAAAAAAATATTTATGAAGGGTAATCGACTCGCCAAGTTTTCAACTTTTTGTTCTTAAAATATACAATAACTTTCTCCTTCGCTTTTTGCTAATTTCAACTTTCTTAATCTTTCGTAACATCTGCTAATTTTACTTTTAACACTTTTTGGAGAGACTTGATAAATAGCTGGCAGTTATTTCTAGATTTAGAACTTTTGGTTTTCTAAATTAGAAAATAAGAAAAATTCTTCGTCTATGGAAAATCCCTAATATTATAAACGTGAATGTAAGTTTGTTTGTTAGGCTTTCACGTGAAAACTACTTAATCATCATCATGAAATTAATCATCATGAAACTTTGTTCACATATTCTTGGAGGTATTAGAAGTAACATAGGATACTTGGGGTTTTCCAAACTCCACGCAGACGGAGTCGCGGGCAAAAGCTAGTAACAAATAAATGATTGATTGAGCCACAGACTTATGTAATATTTTACCCGCGACTTCGTCCGCATAAATTATATACCAGATTTTAAGTCAGATGCTACGCTACCAAACAAAAAAAGATTCATCAAAATCGGTTCAGTAGTTTTTGCGTGATACTCGAACAAACAAACACCCAAACAAACAAACAAACAAACAAACAAACAAACTAAATTCTTTTTTCAAATTTACAGTTTTATAATAGTCAAGACATAAGTTTGTGGATTGTGCTCTGTAGGTATTTAATCATCTTGATTGAGCCTCTTTTAGGGTAGACCTGTCCTGTGTCCTGGAGTGGGACTCCTAACAGGCTGATGATGATGAAATGTGATGAGGAAGACCTGTAAACTTATTAAACTAAAATCTAAACTATTATAAAACTGTAACAGAAGTGTGTCTGTACATTGGAGATATTTACAAAAAAATAATTACGATATGGTTTTTAGGCTTCCCTGAATCCAAATCACAAATTTTTGGACTTTTTGTCCGTCTGTTTGTTTGTTTGTTTGTGTGTTTGTTTGTTCGAGCATGACGCAAAAACTACTGAACCGATTTTGATGAAACTTTTTTGTTTGATAGCTTATGATCTGACTTAAAATCTGGTATATAATATATGCGGACGAAAACGCGGGTAAAAGCTAGTCTACACTAATATTATAAAGAGGAAAGATTTGTACCTATTTTTGTATGTTTGTATGTTTGTAATGAATAGGCTCAAAAAGTACTGGGCCGATTTAAAAAATTCTTTCACCATTAGAAAGCTTCATTCACCCTGAGTAACATAGGCTATATTTATTGCTAGAAAAGATTAGACGTCCACCCGTGCGAAGCCGGGACGGGCCGCTATAATTAATAAAGTAAGTAATTATATATTTTTTTTGTAATTGGTTCTTTGTTCATGCGAATGCTGACGTAATATTTAAGAGCCTAGAATCAAACCTGCGATGATATTCATACTGTTCTAAAAGCTATTTACGTTATTACAAGAATTATTTTCGATATAGCAGGAATTACTGTAGAAATATTATTATAACGACACTGGACTGCGTACGCGGGCTCTGTGCTGGCGCGACCCCTATCAATTTTTTTAAATTTCGTAATGATTATAAACATTTAAAAAAAAACAAGAATGCCACATAGTAGTAATTTTTTTATTTGAATTTTATTGAAACAATACGGATTCATAATTTTGTTATAATGTGTGTAGTTACGAAGGCTGCTATTGATGTAACCGGAATAGCAAAGTGAAACAATCATATAGCATTTATTATAGTTTTGGCATACGTTGGAAGCAATTTTCGTAGCACTTTTTCCAGTCGGAAAGAGGTATCTCCAAAACGTGCATTTTGAACGCATAAACAGCCTCTTCACAGCTCGAAACATCCAAACCGTGGACTTTTGTTTAGTTTCAGGATCGTAATGTATATATCCAAGATTCAACACCTGTGTAGATATTATAGACAGCTTTTGACGCACGCTGATTGTACTTTAGTAACATTTTTTTAAACTAATCGACACGAGCCCGTTTTTGATCAATTCTCAAGTTGTGCGGAATCCAACATGACAAATTTTTTTTACAGCTATATGTTCGTGTAATATTTTATATATATATTCGTCATACTTATGCCCAGAGACAACTCTATCTCACGATATGTAACATAAAAATCTTGCATTATAATCCTCGCAAGTTGATATTGCGATGGAACCTTGTCACAATAACCGCTGAGTGACGTCATCAAGCACGGGCTAACCTTGCGAACGATACTGATGGTGCACAGTCGACTACGTCAAAATTACGTCACCAAGATGGCCGCCAATCGCAATATCAACTTGCGGGGATTATATTAGTTCCCGCACAGCATCAATATTTTTTTAGGTACAACAACCGATTTAGGGCGACCTTCTTTAAATTCGTCCGCGAGCACAGACCGCCCATTACTAAACTCACTAAACTAGTGATACACAGTAGTTTTCAATGGTGCTTCGTCCGAAAAAGTTGAAGTGAGTTGATCGATGCACTGTTTTTGAGTTAGCCCTCGCCAAAAATCGTAATAAATCATAGCACGAAAATTTTCACGAGTTAAATCCATGGTGATAGAGACACGCAATAGGGGATCGGACAGTCCGGTACAATAAGTCAAATTAGCAACTTTTATTCGAACGTCAAAACGCGCGCGATGTATGAAAAATTGTACTAAATACCCACAAGTGACGACATCAACATTTCATTAGGTACTTTTTATAGTTCATCATGTTATTAAAAATAGTATTCAAGCTAAAAACAAACTAAAAATGTGAGTATAGCGTTATTTTCAAATGTTTTTTTTACTAAGAAGATAAAACTAAAATATATTTTATGCAGTCTGCTCCCCTGTTTTCAAAATGACGCCACAAAGGATAAACAAAGGATAAACAAATGACAGCTACCTGAAATAAATTGTATTCTTCAGCCAAAGACTTGCAAAAACGTTATAATTTTTTTTATATTGTTCTCTAACTGGCCAATTCCGGATACATAAATATCAGCCTCTCGTATTATCTTTAAACGTTTTTACGTCAGTAACTATTTTATACAAACTGATACAAACCATAAAGTTATTAAACCTGATACAAACATTATAAAAACAAATACCGATAAATTGAAAGTCAGCAGCACTGGGGAGGTAACAGAATTGGTTTGACTACGACGTAGGCGGTTATGAGCTACGGCGTAGCTGCGTAGGCGTTTTACGATTTGTGTTCTTTATTTTATTGCTATTGTCATAGATATAGTATGGTGGTAGATAAATATTATAAAGTAAGACATAAAAACACTACTTGACATCTATTCACACTTATGACAACCGTCCATGAGAATAAGTGAAATGTCAATAGTAAACAGATAACGTCTTGAACCGTTTTTTGGAGGACTCCGATATTTCTTCACGTTAAGGACGAATTTTGTTTCACTTTCCTTAAAAAGTGGTGAAATTAGTGACGGATAATGTAGGCTTATGAATAGGGTTTCGTTTTCACCCTTTGGGTACGGAACCCTAAAATCACCCAGTATTACAAATTACAATCCCCGAGGTTTTCCTCGTTGTCAGCCAGCAGCACTCGTCGCGTCTCCTGAACAAATAAATAGAATTGAAAACAAACTTTCCACGTTCAACGAAAAATTCCTCCTTCCTAAACGAATTTGAACACGTTACATAAAAACCTGTTTTATCGTAAAGGTACAAGGTTTATATTAGTGTACAGTCTGTTAAATGTTTAGAAGTACTTTTGCGTTGGGAAAACGTGTGGTTTAAGCGATTACGACTTTTGGTCGATAGTACTTTTTAGCTTGTTTTCTTTATTAAGATTTATTTAAAAAGCTGTCAAATAAAACCGGTCAAGTGCGAGTCGGGCTACTCGCGCACCGAGGGTTCCATACCACACCACCACAGAACATAACGTTATTAACTTAGAAAAAAAACTTTTTTGTCCGGGACCTTTAGCGCGAGACCGACTCACAGTTGGCCGGTTTTTAGGTTATTTTGTAAAGTTAGCTCTATAATCACACTAAGTTTGACGCTTGTATGTATTACCGTTTTTACGATAGAGCATGAAGAAAAAACGTTGATAAAAACTAGTTTCTTGTTGAGAACCCCCTTAATTTTTAACATTTTGACATTTTTATTATTTGTTAACAAATCCGCCGTAATAAGGCAAAATCTGAGAAAATTTCAATATCACGGTTCAAAAGTTACAGCCCTAAATAGGTAGGACAGACGGACGGACGGACGGACGGACAACTTAGGCTTAGTAATAGGGTCCCGTTTTCAACCTTTTGGTACGGAACCCTAAAAAGCTGAGTAGCCGTCAGATCTACAGGATGTACGGTAGACAGGTGCATTAATGGTTAATTGTACTCATGATACTCAATAACTTTCCCCAATGCCCAAAATTATACGAAAGTTAGGCTGAACTTGCGTCTGACTAAATTGTCACCTGAGGATAGAAAATTTACTAAGCAGACGTATAACAAGAAAATCGTTAAATAGTTGATGGGAAATATACAGGGTGAAATTGATATCATTAGCATCCTTTTAAACTAACAGTCTACTCATCAAACTAAACAACTTTTACTATGGGAGCAAACCGATCGGAGCAACTAAAAAATCTGCTGTCCCATACTAAACTGCAATGCCTATACTAGACTCAAATGTATGCAACGGTAGATATTTTTTTTGCTCCGATCGGTTTGCTCCCATAGTAAAAGTTGTTCAGTTTGATGAGACTCTTAGTTTAAAAGGATGCCAAAGATATCAATTTCACCCTGTATATACAAATTCCTAATTTAAATAGATAGGATATGAAAACAAAAGCATTCATTGTTTACAAAAAATTCTCACAGGGCTAAAAATTCTGATAACTTTATGCTAAAAATACATATGAAGATAACTCAGACAAAATATTTTTGATAAATAAATGACGATGACGCATTGATGAAGCATCTTTAGCCTGGATTTGGGCATAGTCTTTAGCAAAAACAAATCAACTTTTCATACAAACGTTCGATCTTAGAAATGAAAAGTCAAGATTTTTTTACATTCTAAGATTTCTTAGGGGAAGTTGTTCAGTATCATGGGTACAATACCCCCCTCGTAAAGCAACTGTTTACCCTAGCACCCTGTAGATCTTGCTTACGTAGGCAAGATCTAGTTCTGACGGCACTTGACAGGTGGAGTTCTTCTCCAGACAGGAGCAGTCTTTGATTAAATTCCTTGTGCAGCAGTAGGTAGGCAGTAGGTATAATCTAGGAAAAATACGGTTTGAGATTGAATTAAAGACACTTAGTAAATTGGGTTTGAACTAATATTACTGTTAATTTATAACACTTTTGTTGAGATTTTGGTTATAATAGGCTTAGGACCCTGAGAAATACCTTAAAATCGATATAAACGTATAAAGGGCAAGCTTATTTTTAAAAATATTTCTTTCAGAATACCAGCAAACGAGACTAATTATCACAGGGCAAATGTGTACAAACAAACACAAACAGTAAATAATTTAAGGTTATAATTTTTAACACTTACAAAATATAAAATATACTCAAGTTTTTATTGTGCACTAGCTGCTGCCCGCGACTTCGTACGCGTGGACATTTTATTTTTTCGTAAATTTTCCAATGTTTTTAATAGTTATTCTGCTATTCGGGACAGAGACAAATACAACAAATCATTAATCATGAAAATCGGTCTAGCCGTTCTCGAGTTATAAGTGTTCGAACAAACCCGACTTTGTTTTATATATATATATAATATAATAGAAGATTCTGATACAAGTGAGCGAAGTTAGACTACAGCACAAGCCGTAGGCGAGTGCTGTTATACGAGCCGAGGCTGTAATGACCAATGCTCACGCGTTTCATAGGTACGACGTTTTTCAACTCATTTGCGAGGAAAAGTAATAAAATTTCGTAAAACAACATTTTTTTGACAAATGGCGATGGGTTTCTTTTTTTCGGCTTGGCCTTTGCTTGCCATAGCTATGCGCGCGCAGGTCGACGAAGAGGCAATGACTTAGCCGACTTTCAACCAATGACATTTTGTTACAAACAACCTAATATTAAAAACGTTATAAACTTAATGTTTATGTATTTATAAAACGAATGAAAAATATATAACACAAATTAATTGAAAAAAATAATTATTTGATGCAATTGTATCCATGAGTAGGTTAGCGCTTTCTTTCATTGCTGAAATAATAACAAATCATTTTTGCCTCAAAACTTAAAATGCGAATAACTTTAAATTTTAACAATCAAAATATTGAAATTATTGTTTCAATCGAATTATTTTGTTATAAATTCTATGAAGTTTTGCGTTAAATACTAACAACATTATATTTCGCCTAGTCCACTCTTCAGCAAAAACGAATTCCAGACTGGAACGAAACTACATTTTGAAGAGCGGGAAACAGCTGGGGCTTTAAAATGAATGACCTGTCTGCTACATGACGTGAACCGGACGTTCGGACGTTATATCTAATCTAAGCTATTATAAAACTGTAACAGAAGTGTGTCTGTACAGTGAAGATATTTACATGAAAAATTTACGGGTAAACTAGTTATAAAATAATATAATCATTAAGTGATTCTGTGCTTCGGATGGCATGTTAAGCCGTTGGTCCTGGCTACTATCTCTGGTGGTAGGTACGTTAGCGTTACATAAAAACCACATCTGGAGTGCGATCTTTGAATCTCATTCGCTGAGTTCAGCAGTTGAAAATGTCAAAATTACTGTGGAGATATGAATCTTTCTACTGCTGATTAGACTTTCAAAAATCATACTTCAGGAGTGCGATTTTTAAGGTTCCGAAGTCAACAAGGAACCCTTATAGTTTCGCCATGACCGTCCGTCTGTCCATCCGTCCGTATGTCTGTCCGTCCGTCTTTCCGCGGCTTACCTCAGAGACGCTTAATACTAGAAATCTGTAATTTGGCATATGTATACATATTTATCACGCCGACAAAGTGGTAAAATAAAATCTTAAAAAATATTTTTTTAGGTTACCTCCCCTTAGACATGAGCGCCGATTATAAATCAGTCGGCGGCGGCGCGCCGACTTTTAGGGGTCGGCGGCGGCGGCGTCGGCGGCGTGACCTTGAAAAATCTACCCTATTTAATGAAAAATTTAAAACCATGGTTTTTAGTATCTTATGTTGTCCAGGATACTAAAAAACAAACTGTACATGTAGGGAAAATACCTTAAATAAGGTAGGTATCGAGTTTTTTGTAAGATCAAAATAATTTATATTTTTAGATGGTGAAATTGAACATTTCGAACATATTAATTCTATAGATTATTAATATGAAGGTAGAGTAGGACCTTAATCATTCCAAACGCCTGCTTTTACTTAATCATCAGCCTGGCTTCATCCTGTCGTTGTCGGCCAAGTGCTAAGGAACGTTCCAGTTAGTGGTCTTCATACTACTCTAACTCCCCTTCGATACCTAACTGACCAGCTCATATCTTACAAATTTTAAGAGCTATTTTAACTTCCTACTTTAAAATGTCTTCACACTGTGCGAAGATTGAGTATTCAGGGTCCCCGTTTCTTTTCCATTGACAGATCACACAAGCAGATTTGAGTTCCTTTACCTTCGATTTCAAACATTGGGTTACAACCGCAAATATTCTGCGACAAACTGTCTTTCTTTGTTATTTCATGCTCTTGGACAACACCGAGTGCAAAGTGCGGAGTTGAGCCTTTAGTAAACAGTTCAGTTTTGGTGATATAACAATACACTATTTCACTCTTTTGCAGTCAATTTGGCCTAGTCTGCTAATCTAGTGGGTAATTGAATAGTCGGTCGTAGTAGGAGCATCATACAGTCATACTTATCGCTGTATGTCAATGCACCAGACAATCTGGCATCGCTGCCAGGATTCCAGGACAGCCTAAGTCACAATGGAGATGAATAATATTTTATCATAGTCAACAAAGGCTAGCTTTATCGGCCTCAGTACAGTATTGTACCATACAGTAGCCGTGAATTAATAAAAATCCGTGCTCGTTTCGCTCGCTCCAGGTTTTTCATGTCATTATTATCTCAGCCGGTGGAATACTGCTGGACATAGGTCTCCCCCAAGGATAACCACAGCGATCGGTCCTGCGCTGCCTTCACCCTCTTCGGCCCCACCGGTCATCTGTTCTGCTAGCAATATTTCCCGCCTATCACTGGTCACTGGTGACTTTCGTCTTAAGACTCTGCGGTATTTGGGACGTGAAGATACTACGTAGCTTCCCGAACGCTGCCCAGTCGAGTTGGATTCGAGGGTTGATCTCTTTCTCGAAGTTGAACCTACTTAACTGGACAGTTTGTCCCAGGTAAACATAATCGACAAAAACTTCCAAAACAGAGTTTCCGATATTGACATGATCTTCGTCTTGTCCATTTTCATTTTCATACCAACTAGTTCGCTGCTAAGATCATCGAGCATTCAACTGAGCTTCTCCATGGTCTCCGCCATGGGGACTATATCTTCGAAAAATCGAAGGTCACTGATATACTCGCCGTTTTAACGACCCCCTGCCTCACAACTCGCTGCAGTAGGATAGGTTTTAAGTTCTGACATATTGGCGTTTTTGTACAAGCATTTCAGCACCTCGATGTACACACGGCGACAGATCAACCTACCCATAGTTGAACTCTATGTTCATGGACATAAGGTCAAACTATGGGTAGGTTGATCTGTCACCGTGCATACCATTAGTCTACGTGGCATCGCTGAAGAGACTGGAGTACAGCCCAAGTCTCGATCGAATCAAAGGATTTTATATACGTTCTATTAAATGTCAAGTTTTGTATTGCACATGGAATTCTATAGGCTCAGATAGGAGTTCTGAAATTTTATTAGCACGCTCTAGTTTATTATTTTATTGTAGCATTGTATGACAAGCAGGATGCAGATACATTCTAAGCGAGCAAAGTTTATTTTTAGTATCTTTCTGTTAGAGGTCATCAATATCTGCCAACCGCCCAAAGTAGGTTCGATAAAAACAAAGTAATGTTTATAGTACCTAATAAAATAATAATTTAGCCTGAAACGTTGCTATTTATTGCTCTAAGTTATTTCTCAATAACGGCTATGTCTGAATAAATGCGAATACGACTTCCGAGAACTAACGTTTTGGGGAAATTAACTCGCTCAGCTCAAGGTCGGCGCGCCGACCGCGCTGGTCGGCGGCGGCGGCGCGGAAAAAATCGCGGCGGCGGCGGCGCGCCGGCGCGGCGCTCATGTCTACCTCCCCTACACGTGAAGTGGGGATGAATTTTTTTTTCTCGTCTATCCCATGATGTGGGGTATCGTTAGATAGGTCTTTTAGAAATATTGTGGGTTTTGGAAAACCATTTTTCGTTTTAGGGATCCGTTAGCGAAATATTAACCTTTAAAGCGAAAATTTTTGTTAGAGTCGTGTGTCCCCCCCTCTCCCAGCTAAACGGTTGTAGTTGGAGATGTGAAAAAATTCACGGCAATATTTAGCATATATATAACGAATTTAAAAGGAAAACTATCACCGCTAAGTAGGCTTTACAAGTTTACGAGTAATAGTCGACCAAATAATAAAATGTACTTTTTAGACTTTATTAGCCGTTAAACCGAAAAGCCAAAAAGCCTCCTTCTAAGTCCATATTATATTGTAACGGGCAACTACTAGGGTAGGAACCCTGCGCGTGGTCCGACACGCACTTGGCCAGTTATTGAATCTAAAAGCATGAAGAAGCTCGCCCTTTGTTATGTTCTTTTCATGTACTATAAGTTTAAAATAACAATGAAGGGCCGTTCGATAACTTCACTCGGTTGTAAAGGAATATAGACTCTATGTAAAGGAAATAATCATTTGAATGACTCGAGTGAAGTTCGTGCGATTGAGTGACGTCACATTTGCAGGCGAGGTCATGCACATTGTTATTTTAAACCGATAGTATATTTCTGTGTGTAGGTATAATAATGTGTTAAAATAAATAAATAAGACAGATATAATAATACCCAAAAACAGAAATGGTACCCAGTCAGTTAAGAAAAGATAATTATTTTCCCGAACAACGAAAAGGGGGTTGAAAATATTTTTTTTTTTCTAATAAATCGAGCGAGGTGTCGTTAGATCTGGCTGCCTGTCCATTGACGCGAGCTGGCTGGCGGCGGGGAAGCGGAGTTTTATTAACCAATCAGGATTGCATAATCCGAGCCGAGGCCGAGCTCCTGATTGGTTAATATTTTCCTCGCTACTCCGCTCGCCAGCCAGCTCGCGTCAATGGACAGGCAGCCTATGCTTTGTAGTTCCCAAAATTTCTCTCACTGTCTCTCACATGCTGTCGCTACTTTAAATGAACATTTATAGCCTCAAAATAGAAGCTAGTAGGTTTTCATAACGATGTTTTTCTTCAGAATCGTTGTCAAAGGGACTGTCGTGTTTTTGTGGGCGAGTGCTTGCAAGGCAATGTGGCTGTGAGCTATGTAGGTACCTAGGTTATAATACTCAGACCTTTTGTGTTACCTAACATCACGTTCATCCCCTTCCACGTTGTGTTTCTATTTTAGGGTATAACAGTGTTTTTATGAAAGTACTTTCATAGGTAGCGTAGGTAGGTTTTAATTAATTTAGTAAGGTAGCACATATTGAACGCTTGACCTAACTAGAAAATGACCTACTCAGAAAATGTTTTGACAAGAAAAAGACAACGTTCTTAAATTAAGTGCATAAATAAAATTCACAGATTTCGTGCCTCACACGACTATCGAGCACATTGGGAATGAATCTACAGAATTCGAAAAAATATTGTCCCAAAAAGGTTATTCTACTGGGCAAACCCTTAACCCGATCGTCTTTGTTGCAGGCTCAAATTGTAGCTGACTAAATTTTCCAGAGGAGTTTGGCTCAAATTTTTGATATCATTCTTAGTTTCCAAAATATCGAGCGCCAAAATATAAAAATGTAAAAAATTGATATTTTTTCACTATTTCGGCCATAACTTTTTTCGTAACATAACTTTTCTCGCACATGCTTGGAAATGTGAGCATTATTTTGACAACCTTCTTCGAGATAAATCGAAATTGCTGTACTGGCCAAATACATGTGCGCAGCGGCCGGCAATGTTTGTATGAAAATCCATATCTGTCGTGTTTAGCGACCAAATAAATTACATAGTAAACTCATATCTGTCGTGTAATTTAAAAATGGAACGATCTTTTTCTCCGAAACATGGCGACCAAGGAGGTAACTCATCAAAGGTTTTATTTAAATTTAGAACTGGCTTGCAAATAGAAAGCTGTTTATTGAAAAATAAAACAAATTGTTGTTCGTTGTTCGTCATTGATTTTGAAAAGAGTTTTAATTTCTGAGAATTATTTGAGAAAATTTACTGTTTTAATTTCCGCGCATTATTTGAGAAAAGTACTGTACAAGCCTTGGCCACCACTAGGCATTGATGGACTTACGTATGTGTGCCTCGGCTGCGCCTCGGCCCACATTTACTCGTTCGTCCATCAATGCCTCTGTTGCTGGCCGCTGCAGTAATGTACTATTATTGACTTTTTCGAATAATTCTTTTTGGTTCTTGTGAAAAATTTTTGCAGCTATAATTTTTTCATCATTTTTCAATGAAAATCCGCCCCAGAAAATGAAAGGTCCAATGTCATAAATGAAGTAAAAAAAGCTTAATTTTTATATTGCGGCAATTTGGGGTGGTAGAACGGGCAAATAATAAAAATAAAATTCTAACCTATGTTGTGGGGTATCAACCAAAGACACGAGCTGCAAAGAAAAAAGAAACTCAGCGCCATTTTCCACTTCTTCTTCTTTTCGTGTCAATGGTTCTTAAATTTTCCACTAATAATTGTCTAAAATAGTCGTGTTTTATGAAATTTTATTATTTTTCCCTCGCAAGTATGTTGAAAAACGTCGTATGAAACGCGTGAGCTTTGGTCATTACAGCCTCGGCTAGTATCTACAGCACTCGCCTGCGGCTCGTGCTGCAATCTCAATAATTTCCAACTTCGCTCACTTGTGTCATAAAGTGCTATTACGGAAATTTATCTAAGGCTATTTTGGATCAAGACGACATCGTGCGTGACGGAATGAAATATTTAAGCTAATACAAGAAAGCTAATACCAAATAATAAAAGAGTCCCAATAAGGCTTTAGTAAACACAATATTCAGGCGTGCCGCGACACTGGTGTACCGTATGGTTTGGCTTAGAATCCCTACCACCAAATATCTTTAGAAAAGGGTTCTGGTTCTCTCTGGAGATTCGATCGAAAGCATCACCACACCATCGGTACACTTGGCGGTAAATTGTAAAATAGAGAGAAAAATTGAAATGGATATGGAAATCGATGAAACGACAATTTAAAATTTACAATGAAATAGAGATCGAAAGAGCTGTAGATTCTTGAACTATCAATCTCTATTATAGTATTGCTCTACTATTATAATTTAATATTTCGCTGTTGTTTTTTATTTGTAGCGTAAGATATCTCTCTTTATACAGGGTGAAATTGATATCATTAGCATCCTTTTAAACTAAGAGTCTACTCATCGAACTGAACAACTTTCACTATGGGAGCAAACTAATCGAGCAAAAACAAAATCAGCTACTGCATACATTTGAGTCGAGAAGGCATTGCAGTTTAGTATGGAACAGCTGATAATTTTTTTGCTCCGATCGGTTTGCTTCCATATTAAAAGTTGTTCTGTTTGATGGGTAGACTCTTAGTTTAAAAGGATGCTAATGATATCAATTTCACCCTGTAGTGTTCCGTACCAAAATTGGCAAAACGGAACACTTATGGAATCAGGGCCTCAATCGCCCTAAGTTTGAACGATACTACCAAAACAAAACCACAATCAAAAACGCTACGTTATGCAGAATTCGTATCGCGCAAATTTCGGAAGATACGTTGGCGTAACGTTTGATGTCCGTTCGATCGAATTTTCTGTATTGTGCGATTTAACCGTTCAGAAAAAAATATCGCGATAGCTTTTTTACTTCAGCTAAACCAAATCTAAACCAAAACCAAAACCAAACCAAAACCGTATAAAATTGCGCAATTGAGGTCCAGCTCGGTGTCTGTCCGTCCGTCTCGTCCTCCGTCCGTCCGTCCGCCTGTCACAGGCATTTTTCTCAGAGACCGTAAGACATAGGAAGCTGAAACTCAGCACAAATATTACAAATTGCTGGTCCAATATCATAAATGAAGTAAAAAAAGCTTAATTTTTATATTGGGGGGCAATTTGGGGAGGAAGAAAGGGTAAATAAAAAAAATTCTACCCTATGGTGTGGGGTATTAATTGAAAGCTTATGAAAATACCTACGAGTCAAAAATATATATCTCAAATTTGTAATTAAAACTTTGTAAAAAAAAACTTTGTTTAACAAAATTTGCAATTAAATCCGAGAAACTGCTGTCCCCACCTCTATTTAAAAAAAATATATATATAAGATCGGGTAAAATCAAGAACATCAGAAATAACGTGTTGATGGCGGGAAAATTGTCAGGGTGGCACTAACTTGGATAGTTTTTTTCCATACCTAAAAAACTATCACCAGTGTAAAATGATCTTCAGTTACTATGTGATCACATACTAAGTTAGTGTCAATTTATAGTGGTTGTTATCAATGACCCATGTTAGCCTTGTTAAACAACTGGTAGTCATCATGATCTTATTTAAGAGCTACGCTCTTGTCGGTGGAGTATTCGCAACTGGTAGTACGGAACACTAATTGCCCGAGTCCCGACTCGTACTTGGCCGGTTTTTTTGTTTGTTATAGGATTATGTAATAACGCCTTACTGTAATAAATAGATTCCATTCATATTTCATTTTATTCAAAATTCATAAATTTTCTTCTTCTCTTCTTATCGTGTGGGCAGAGCCCTGGTGTCAGAGTTTTAAAAATTCATAAAAACTCTAGTCAAAAATTACCTGTAAACTTCCGATTTTAGCAATCAATGCGCCATTGAGCGTCAATAGGGGTGATCCTTTTGGGGTTCAATGAGGTGCCTACTCTACCCTTTGTTTAGAAGTTCGTATAGAAACCGAGAGGTGTTGGATAACGTCGCCTAAACAATTTACAAACTCCCAAAAGTTTAGTCAAGGTAGCCTAGCCTAGTTTATAAACGTCTATTATAAATAAAACCGGTCAAGTGCGAGTCGGGCTACTCGCGAACCGAGGGTTCCGTACCACACCACCACAGAACACAACATTATTAACTTAGAAAATAGAACTTTTTTTTGACCAGGACCTTTAGCGCAAGACCAACTCACACTTGACCGGTTTTTAGTATCTGTTGTTAATCTGTATAGTTTGCTCTATAATCACACTAAGTTTGACTCTTGTATGTATTACCGTTTTTACGATAGAGCGTGAAGAAAAAAACGTTAATAAAAACTAGTTTCTTGTTAAGAACCCCCCTTAATTTTTAACTTTTTGTCATTTTTATTATTTGTTAACAAATCCGCCGTAATAACGCATAATCTTTTGGAGATGCTCTCGTGCGGAGCGTGAGGGATGTTTAGGTGGCTAGGGCAGAGTGTAGTAAGACGAGTGAGTATAAGTGCGTACTGATTTATTTTGGAAATTGTTCCTTATTTTATACAGCTCTGCGGTTCCCTACTTCCTGGGCCCTATTCAACAAACGTTACAATTGTAATTTACAATGACAATTCAGGGTACATTGCTGATAATGTTAGTGACACATTACCTTCTACATGTTTAGCGTCAATATTAACGAGCAATGTACACTGAATTGTAATTGTAAATTACAATTGTAACGTTTGTTAAATAGGGCCCTGGTGAACCGCCGAGTAAAAATGTAAAATGTGGGTACCCCACATATCTCCCCCACAAGTATGCACGTTATACCTAATTATAGTAGACTAGCGGCCCGTCCCGGCTTCGCACGGGTGGACGTCTAATATTTTCTAGTAATAAATATAGCCTATGTTACTCAGGGTGAATGCAGCTTTCTAATGGTGAAAGAATTTTTTAAATCGGCCCAGTACTTTTTGAGCCTATTCATTACAAACATACAAACATACAAAAATAGGTACAAATCTTTCCTCTTTATAATATTAGTGTAGATTATGTACCAAGGGGATAAAGCAGTGTCTTTCATCACGGGCGCGATATTGAATCCCGAGCGTAACGAGGGATTCTAGGGTTAATTCCCGAGCGTAGCGAGGGAGTTTAGAGTTAACTCCCGAGCGAAGCGAGGGAGTTAAGACTAGAATCCTGAGTGAAGCGAGGGGTTCAAGCTCGCCCAAGATGAAAACACGTTTATCCCCGAGGACCATACTCTACTTTTCACACCCTCCGCGAGAAAATAATAAAACCGGTCATGTGCGAGTCGGGCTACTCACGCACCAAGGGTTCCGTACCACACCACCACAGAACACAACATTATTAACTTAGAAAAAAAACTTTTTTGTCCGGGACCTTTAGCGCGAGACCGACTCGCATTTGGCCGGTTTTTAGTATTTGATGTTATTCTGTAGAGTTTGCTCTATAATCACACTAAGTTTGACGCTTGTATGTATTATCGTTTTTACGATAGAGCGTGAAGAAAAAACGTAGATAAAAACTAGTTTCTTGTTGAGAACCCCCCTTAATTTTTAACTTTTTGACATTTTTATTAATTTTTAACAAATCCGCCGTAATAACGCATAATCTGAGAAAATTTCAACTATCTAGCTATTACGGTTCAAAAGTTACAGCCCGAAATAGGTAGGACAGACGGACGGACGGACGGACGGACAACGTAGGCTTAGTAATATGGTCCCGTTTTTAGCCTTTGGGTACGAAACCCTAAAAAGCAATACTGTTAGAAACAAATTATTTTATTATAGTTTATAACAAAGTATTAGAGTTAAATAGTAGGTATAGTATTTAGAAAACACTATTTTATATTTGAAACATTAGACCAGAAGTGCGATTTTTGAAAATCATACGAGCGAATTGGCAGTAGAAAGATGCATAATCTCCATAGTAATTTTGACATTTTCTACTGCCAAGTCGCTCGTATGATTTTCAAAAATCGGACTTCAGTTGTGGAAAGACATTGTAATATTTTTTTATTACTTTGTTCGTAGCAATAGGTACAGAGATATGCAGTATTCGCGCCTTTTTTTTTTCTTTTTTTGTGTTCAATACTCGTGGTGGCCAGTACGAATTTCGAATTAAGTTCTTTTTGGTGCCTGTCTCCATGATAAGTTTTCATACGAATTTTAAGTAAGGGTCGTAGTAACTTTTAAATAATCTGTGGATGCTGTTCCATATTCAAATCTCATTATTGACCAGCGGGTTATAATGAAATTCAGTACAATATTATTGCCCGGCTAGGCCCAGGGCTATAATGACTTGCTTTAGGTTCGAGTTACATGACATATAATGTTCCATTTTCGAGCGGGTGGTGTGAAAATAATATTATGAAATCTATTTACACATTATAACTAAAAAAACTAAACAGTTACAATGTTTGTGTACATATTTTAAATTGCGCGCGTACATGACGTACGCGAGAAATCTTGGCAATCGGTGCAGTTCGTGTGGTTCCGTCGAAACTCGTGCGCTGCGCTTTGCTACGCCCCGTGAAGTTAGCACACGCCACCGTGTTGTTTGACTTGTGCGCATGCGTGCTGCGGTCGTGTTTCAATCGGCGAAGTTCGGTGATGCTCGGCGACGTTCGTAACCGCTGCCGCGCTGTGACGTGACATTTTTCGCGTGCTTCTTTCCGCCGCCGGTCCAAAGAGTACTTTTTTCGCCGGTCGCCGCCCGCTGTACTCGCCTGCTTCTCAGACACTGCGCTTGTGTTCTGCTACGAAGAATCTAATATGACCGTTGACCATTTGCACGCAATGGGATACGTTGTCCCCAAAATCGCCCTTTTCAGGGCGGCCTTCCATGTTTCGACGATTTACGCAACCCGTAGGAATCAGCGTTTATCTGCACGTGATTCGTTGGTTCCTAATAAACGTCTTTTTCAAGACGAACTCCATTGTTTCAAAACGACGTACTGACAATAAATCTTGTGTTGTAAATTTAGTGATAAAATGTGTTTGCTCGAAATGTTGTAAATTCTCAGTGTTTCTTTTTCTTGGTTCCTTCTATTCCAGACGGTGTCGGAGTTGTGTGGTTCTATATTTTCGTGCTGGTGGGTCGCTTTGTTTTGTTTCTGTGGCGGTCGTTTCTTCTGTTTCTTGTAGTGAGCCCTTTCTATATGCTATTCCCCGTTTTTATGTAGATACGGTGCTAGCTAGGCTCTGTATGCTGGCTCGACGCGTCGAAATAATAAGCGTCGCCGCCGTCGCGACGGTAGTTCGCAGCTCGTAGCTCGTTGCCGCTTGCGTCTCGTTTCTCGTTCGATGTTTTGCTGGGGTTGATAGGATTTGTATGGGAAAGGATTGCGGAAAAGGGTTTTGTGTTACTTTATTCTTTTGTAATCTTTTTATATTGGTAGACATAGCTCTTTTTGTCTTTTTTATTTGCTGTATTTTTTTTGTCTTTTTTTTTGTGATATGGTACTTTCTGTTTTTTTATAAATATATACTTAAAATAATAAAAACGATGAGTGCTCGGATGTTATGCGAAATCTCTGCCTGCCCTAGCCACCAGCGAAGTCTTGATGTTCTTGTAATAAAAACTTGTTGTTGCTTTATTTTCCCTGTGTCTCAAAAATCGTGTATGCATCTAGTGCATCTAGTGCTGTGTTATCCTAATACCATCGTAGAATGTGCTGACGTGCTGTAGCGGCGGCGTACTGGTACGGTGACGGTGACGATGATTAGTGTGACTTAAAATAGCGTATGCTAGGTCGCTGTTGCGTCGCTGACGGTTGCATAGCTGGGTCCTCTGAAGAATTCTTCCATTTTTATTGAATCTTGCTTCTTTTGCGGGGTCACCCCTTCGGGTGCCCGCTCGCTGTGTTCAAATCTCGGGTACCTTCTGTTTTTTTATAAATATATACTTAAAATAATAAAAACGATGAGTGCTCGGATGTTATGCGAAATCTCTGCCTGCCCTAGCCACCAGCGAAGTCTTGATGTTCTTGTAATAAAAACTTGTTGTTGCTTTATTTTCCCTGTGTCTCCAAAATCGTGTATGCATCTAGTGCATGTATCTAGCAGCCGAAAAATATGTATTTTGATGTTGCATGAAGTAGGTATTGGCTTCTTAACTCGGTGCTGGTAGCATGGAATGTTTGTTTTGATGTGACGTCATCGCTCGTCCCGTCTGTGATGGATGTCGGTACCCTCTTTCTTGTGTGTGTACCCTGCTATGATGCTCGGTGCGTGTGGGTATATATCTGCTTGCTTTATATGCGTACGCAGTTATAGTAGCCGTTTGCGCCGACTTTCTCTGCACGATTTGTTTATGATTACGATGCATCGCGACTGCGAAAGCCATTTTAGCCATGAAGATATTGGTAACAATAGTCGCTATGAAGGCTGATCGATTGATTACTCGTTCACCAGGTCCGGTGTCTCCTTTGTAGAATGGCGTTGTTTCCCTCGGTCGAGGGTGGAAGTTAAAAGCTGAGTGGCGGACGCGCCTGTTTTACACCCCTATGGGTTGTACATCTGAATGTTGCTGTCTTCCTTTTTGCTTGGCGATGACGTGGATAGCGTGCGTGGTATTCGCTGCGCTAAATTTCATGCCCTGTAGATCGGTATGCTGAGGACGTAACGTGCGTGGTATTCGCTGCGTTATCCTAATACCATCGTAGAATGTGCTGACGTGCTGTAGCGGCGGCGTACTGGTACGGTGACGGTGACGATGATTAGTGTGACTTAAAATAGCGTATGCTAGGTCGCTGTTGCGTCGCTGACGGTTGCATAGCTGGGTCCTCTGAAGAATTCTTCCATTTTTATTGAATCTTGCTTCTTTTGCGGGGTCACCCCTTCGGGTGCCCGCTCGCTGTGTTCAAATCTCGGGGTCACCACTTTGGAGATGCTCTCGTGCGGAGCGTGAGGGATGTTTAGGTGGCTAGGGCAGAGTGTAGTAATACGAGTGAGTATAAGTGCGTACTGATTTATTTCGGAAATTGTTCCTTATTTTATACAGCTCGGTGGTTCCCTACTTCCTGGTGAACCGCCTAGCTATTACGGTTAAAAAGTTACAGCCCTAAATAGGTAGGACAGATGGACGGACGGACGGACGGACAGACGGGCGGACAACGTAGGCTTAGTAATAGGGTCCCGTTTTCACCCTTTGGGTACGGAACCCTAAAAACTGTTTGTACATTTGTTTAGGGCTCGCAAAACACCGCACCGTGACTGTAACGTAACACACAAACATAATTCTCCCAATTGAGATGATGTCCACTCTCTTCTCTTCGTTCGTGATTAAAGACACGAATAGACGATATGCCGATGCTGTCTGGACATCGCAAAACGCGCATTTATGTTCGCACGAATGCCTAACCAGTAACCACCTAGTAGGTACTAGGTACTGTTGTGATGTGCACACGGCACCTAGCTTGGCTGCGAGAGGTATTGAAGACGAAACACACATGATATCTTGTAGACGATTTTATTTTCCTTTTGATAAAATTATAATGATACAATACGTCTGTCTCTCGTTAAACCCACCCAAAAGGGAGCCCCGTGGACCCCGACCCCCATGCGACTAACTGGGCCTAACCCTATGGGACATCTGTGACCACACTGACGTAACACCCAGATTGGCCGGTCAATAATCCTTGACGCAACCGGCCACTAAGGCCGTCAATGTGATCACGTCTACCCACCTACCAGTACATTCTCTATGGATTCTACCTATATACATATAGAAACCCTAGTTTAACACCCTATCGTTTGTCTATTCGGAGAGAGGAGGTCAACGTATGTCAGCCAACCCAACAACCTCTCATAGGTGGGCCTCCACTCCACACATGATATCTTGTAGACGATTATATTTTCCTTTTGATAAAATTATAATGATACAATACGTCTGTCTGGATAGAATAAAATCCTATCGCTTTGCTTATTTTACTATTTAGTGGCTATGTGTTCCAAATTCAATCTAGCACAGTGGCCAGCGTTAAACCCCGTGATATACCATCTAAAACGTACCATCTATACAGTACCTATTTATAGTTCGTCTTATTAGCTAACTGCCTCCGTGGTCTAATAGGTTAGGAGCATAATATGGGTCTCTCGACACCTAGTGATGTGCTTTTTTCCCCAGTTGGTTAGGACGTTGCAGGCTGAATCACCTGATTGTCTGAAAAGAAAAATAATTCCGTGCTTCGCTTGGCACGTTAAGCCGTTGGTCCCGGCTACTATCTGTGGTGGTAGTAGTCGTTACATAAAAACCACGTCAGAGGCCGTAAGGCGGTCTGAAAAAACTCTGACACCAGGGCTCTGCCCACACATTAAGAAAGAAGATTAGCTAACGTAACTTCTGCTGGACAGTAGCGTGCGGTCGCTACGTAGCCGTAGGTATGCTACGAGACGTCGCTAACCTTAGATTAAAGTAAAATTAATCGCTAACACATTGACGGATAGTGACCGGAGGTATCTACAGGGTGAAATTGATATCATTGGCATCCTTTTAAACTAAGAGTCTACCCATCAAACTGAACAACTTTTACTATGGGAACAAACCAATCGGAGCAACTAAAAAATCAGCTGTCCCATACTAAACTGCAATGCCTACTCGAGTCAAATGTATGCATCAGCTGATTTTTTTTTTGCTTCTATCGGTTTGCTCCCATAGTAAAAATTGTTCAGTTTGATGGGTAGACTCTTAGTTTAAAAGGATGCCAATGATACGATTTCACCCTGTATACTTATAAAACAGTTCCATGACTGACTGATTGACTGACAGACAATGCACAGCATAAACAGCAGCAGATAGAAATATGAAAGGAATATATTCTACGGAGGATGTGGGGGTGCGCTAAGAAAGGCTTTTTCGATATTCCGTGGACGAAGTCGCGGGCAAAAGCTATTTGTATAAACTAGTCATTCAATGCCCACTAATAGTTTAAGGATGCCGGTGGTTGAAGATAGCATTATTTTATTTACCTACCTTCGCTGAGCAAATCTATCTATCGACTTTTAAGAATCAATACCGTCTATCTATGCAAAAATACAATTTTAGAGGAAGTGAGACAACGTCAACGTTTTATAATTTGGGACATTAATGATTGGAATAATTGGAAGTATTTATATAAAACTTTAAGACATAAAACGGAGTTCTTCAAACTGATACTGTTAAAAGAGTATCAGTGCACCATTACCATAAAATAAGATCTAGCTGCATTAGAAAGCCGAAAACTTAAAAATGTAGATAGACGATATTGATTCTTAACCGCCTGAATATTTCTTTCACTCACCCCACAGCTACATGAGCCACGTTCCCCCGCACACGCGGGCGGGTCGGGAGGCTGGCGCTAAGGGCGCCTAAGGTTGTTCCTTAACCTCATGCCTGCCCTCTCTTAAAGATCAAATCAGTCTCGAAATGGCCACTTACTCAGATTTGCATCACAAAGGACAGTTAAGCGGTCCTGTCATGCCATCTGGCACCTCAATTAGGGTTGTCATTATGCATTACTATAGTGGGGCTGTTTTAATCTAGCATCTGGTGAACAAATTCAACTCAAACTGGGATAAATCTTAGAAAATAATATAAAATATCTTTTTATATTATTTCTTTTTTAAATATTGTTACGAGCGACGGGTTCCGGGATTGGAATGAAACGCTAAGTCCAATTTTACAGAGTTTATTTGGGATACACTTACAAACGGTCCACCTCGCGGAGGTTCCCCTACACGGTTCACTTCACCGGATCCTCCCCGCAGGGATTCCCCCACAGTGTCACTATTCACTTTCACTGTCCACTACGTCACTTCAACCGTGACATCACCTCAACTATGACGTCACGCACTACACTGACACTTGTCTACTCACTGTTCCACTTTGCACTTTACTTTTCACTTGTACTTTTCCACTTTTACTTTTCTTCCTTTTGTTTCGCACTGTTCACTGTTAAACCAAGAACTGGCTCGCAGTTCGAATTCACCGCCTTTTATACCCCTTCTAGATTCGAATTTCGTAATTTTTTTGTTCTTTTCCAGATACCTCTTCTCACTCTCTCTTCCTTCTAGAACATCTCTACAAACATTAAAATTAAACTAAAATCTAGAAATATTTTTGGTTTGTGTTGGTTTTAAACCACGAACTTTTCGACTTACGTAAAACCATTCCTTTGAACACAGGACCACAGAGGCACAGAGGTTGTCAATGGGCCGGCCGAATTTTTGAATGCCTTTTTACGTTTGACGTTTGACAGCATCCGTGACGATATCATAGATGTGGAATTGATTGTGGAACAACACACACACGCCCCAACAGTTCAATTACCTAGTCTTTTTTGAAACGAAACAAATTCAGAACTCTTTTTGATGTGAGCAAAATTGAGCTGTGGCATTATCATCATCAATAAATTCATCATCGACGGCTGATTTCACGATCGACGTGACGTAGAAAGCACTCCACATGAGCCCATTACGGAGACAAGGAACTATGCACTTAACTTTGTGTTGATAACCCTCGCCATCTGACAGCAGCACTTAGTTCATCTGACAGCATTATAATTAACGCCTATTTCTAACCACAAAGCACTATGCAATATTTATTTGGCTCTAATAAATCTTTCTTTTGTTTCAGTTAAGCAGTCCCACCCAGTACTTCTGGTACCGAACAACGCTCCAGATCTCAGACGACATCAATTACCCACAAACATTCAATTACAAAATCGCCTTAGCTCTCATCATAGCCTGGATCCTTGTCTACATGTGCATGATCAAGGGCATAGCATCCTCCGGAAAAGTTGTCTACGTAACCGCCACTTTCCCGTACATCGTTCTAGTAATATTTTTCTTCAGAGGCATAACCTTGAAAGGGATGAGCGATGGACTCATTCATCTATTCACGCCGAAATGGCACACGATTTTAGACCCTGTCGTGTGGCTCGAAGCGGGCACACAAATCTTCTTTTCGCTTGGCTTGGCATTTGGGGGATTGATAGCCTTTTCGTCGTATAATCCCGTCGATAATAACTGTTATAGGGATGCTATAATGGTCTCTATGACGAATTGTTTAACGTCCATGTTTGCTGGGATAGTGGTGTTTTCGATAATTGGGTTCAAGGCGACGATGGTCTATGAGAAGTGTTTGGATCTGAGGAACGAGACTTTGCTGGGGGTGTTTGGGTCTGGGTATAGATCCATGGTGTTTCCTGAGGCTGGGCAGATGGTGACGGTGGATTATAACGGGAATCTGACGAGGCTGGTGATGCCGTTCTTGCCTGAGTGTGATTTACAGAAGGAACTGGATAATGTGAGTTAATTATTTATTATCATATTTGTATAAAATTGATGGTCCTTTTTAATAAGCTCACGGATTTTTACAAAGTAACATTTTAGGTAAGTAGATAATAAGGATAACATTCCATTAAAGGTAATTTAATATTACACGACATTTTTAACCAATTTGTTTTTGTGACCAAACCAACGAAGCATAGGTATGCTTCGTTGGTTTGGTCATGTGGAAAGGATGAGTGACAGCAGATGTACGAAAGAGATATATGTTGCTAATGTGAGTGGAAGTGTCGGCAGAGGGCGCCCTCGTAGGACGTATGCTGATCAAATCAGTTGCGTCCTACAAAAAGGGGAGGTGCGGAGTACTCGAAACCGACGGGCATGTATGAAGAGATGTATGGATGTGCATGAGGCAAAAGAGGTATGTAAAGATCGTAGTAAGTGGCGCGCCCTGGTCTCTGCCTACCCCACTGGGAAAGAGGCGTGACGTTATAGATTGTTTTTGTGAAAATATTTTATGTAACTTTTCAATCCAACGACAGTAGGTAAACTAGCCAATCATACTAGCCAACTACATGAGTTTTAGAGAACACATTTTTAGGGTTTATTGTCGGATTAGACTTCACATAGGTATCAGAATTTCTTCTTCAGCGTCTGTAGGTTTCCTCACGATGTTTATCTTCACGCTTTGAGAACAGACGGAATTACGTATACCTACATATAAGTTTGAAAAAAGCAAAACGGGTTGCACTCCGGCAGTGCCGGCAGAAGTGAAAACTTGAATAACATATAAAAGTACTATCATTTATGTAGTAAAATACAATATTCATTTATTGCGTACAAAAACATGGCAATTTATGCCGCTTAAACGAAACAGCAGGAACAGGCATACATTTTTGCCGCGCGGTAGAAAGAGAGGGGGCTTAAACTAAACAGCAGGAATTTTCGCCGCGCGATACAAAGAGAGAGGGATATCTCTATGTCTGACCAATTTTAAATCAGATCAGATCTGGGTGACGCGTCCTGAAAAAAATACCAAAAAGTGCACAACGCCGCTAAAGAAGTTTTCACTTCAAAAACAAATTGATACCTACATGGAATGTCATCCGTGCGATTCGAACCCGGACCCTCATGTTTGACCTATCCTATGCAGACGGCGGCGACTCTCTAATACCTTACATAACATACTTGATTCTAATGAAAGTGTTTCTTTTGCAGACCGCATCAGGCACCGGCTTAGCCTTCATAATATTCACAGAAGCAATCAACCAATTCCCAGGAGCTCAGTTCTGGTCCGTTCTCTTCTTCCTCATGCTGTTCACTCTCGGAATCGACAGTCAATTCGGGACTCTAGAAGGAGTAGTCACTTCTATAGTTGACATGAAGTTGTTCCCGAATTTGAGAAAGGAATATTTGACGGGAGGATTATGTCTGATATGCTGTTTGCTCTCGATGGGATTTGCTCACGGATCCGGAAGCTATATATTCCTGTTATTTGATATGTACAGTGGGAATTTTCCACTGCTGATTATTGCTTTTTGCGAGTGCGTCGGGATCTCGTATGTTTATGGAGTTAAGAGGTGAGTGTTTATTTATTTTAATTTAAATCTATTTTCATATAGGAAGGTGAGTGAAACAAGCAATTTTTGCACAAATATTGTTGGCATAAGAGTCCTGTCAGATACCTTATGTGAAATATAGTAAAGTTAGTACTAGCCTACCCTCTTTCTTATACTGTGATATACTTAGTTTAGGCAACAATGAGTCTTTAGTTATTTAGAAAGTCATTGTTAGGCAATGATGTTAGTAACAGCCTGTATCTTTTTTTTCTCTCAAAAAGATATCGGTGCAGCATCTAAAAAAATGTTCTATATTAAACCCCCTTTCAAACGTAGTACGATGCCACTTAAGGCTCCAACAGACGAACGACACTTTACTGTCGCGGTGGGTCGCAGATAGGGTTGCCAACCGTCCCGCGAGAGGCGGGACGTCCCGTTTCTAGACCCTCAGAGGATGCGTCCCGCGATAGATGTGTGCGGGACGCCTTTTGTCCCGTTTTCTGGCTAACCTTTGTGGCAGAGGTAGTTATGAGCTCAGTTGACTCAGAAGAAGTGATATAAAACTTTATTAAGTTTCTTCTAAAATTTTTGCATTTTTATTTCTTTTTATTGAATGCTTAAGTTCAAAGTTAGATGTATTCTTCTTCTTTTTCTTTCATGTCAGCATAGCCATATCGCATGACTATTTATTCATGATATCATGATATATAGGAAAGATTAGCCAGCTAGTAATTTTAGTAACGAGGCTGACTGTCCAAGGTGTGCCTGACGTACCAACACTGGTTTCATTAAACTGCTGATTCCTGGCACCCCATGGTATTAACTTTTATGTTTGTAAAATCATTTAAAAGTTTACTTAGGTAATTGACCGATTTTCATTTCTGATTCGAATGCTCCTTAAAGTTAAAGTTTGATGTACCTACTTATTATTATAGTTTAGTTGTTTGTGTGTCTTACGTTCCATAATCACGGGCAATTAAGTCCCGGACCTTTGGAAGGCGTGCATGGGGCCGAAGCCAACATGTAGAGGCCCGTTCAAAAGACAAGTTAATCTAAATGTAAGGGATACACAAATGGCGGATACCATCTCCGAGCGTACAACATGATACCCACGGGGATGGTCCCCGCCATTTGTGTAAAGACTATTGGAGTACGGCGCTATGGCCGCGATGGAAAAATAAGGTCTTGGGCTATGGAGGTGAAAGTTGGATGGATGGATACTGGGCTATGGGAGGAGACTAACGGACGCCTGCCATGACAACTAGTCTCAAAATTGTAAATAAGGCCGGCGGTGACTCGCCGACTCGTCGAGTGGGCCCCATAAAACGGCCGCACGCACAAAGTGCGACAATGGGGCAACATCTCATTGAGCGGCTGAAGGTTGTCGAGAGGTGCGGCTCCGGTTTCACCATCGCGGGGTTTACCCCCGTGAGCGGGTTTCCCCGTTATTACGCCATTACGTGCAATACACTTCCAACCTGGAGCATAGGTTCTGCTCTTGCGATTCCACTCTGTGCTCTTGCGATTCCACTCTGTGCTCTTGCGATTCCACTCTGTGCTCTTGCGATTCCACTCTGCCCCTTGCGATTCCACTCTGTTGTTTGTGTTATTATTATAATGAAAAGGAACCAAAAACACAAATTTTTTATTTTTCTTTAAATCCTCATTGTTTTTTCGACTTTTTTTTAATACTTTGACAGCCGGGTCCCGCTTTTTTTAGCCACGTCCCGCATCTTGATTGCAAATATCCCGCTTATCCTTGTATTAAGGTTGGCAACCCTAGTCGCAGAGCGTCGCGCTCATATATTTTATGGTCGCGCGACCCTCCGCGATACCCGGCGACCGCACAGTGTTGCTCGTCTGTGAGTGTCGTCTTATGCTCTTGGTCCACTTCTGCCCACTGTCCTTTAACAGTCCGTTGAACCGTTGTAAATATAAAACGAGGTTCTGATGGTTTTATTTTAATACAGATACCTTATCCAAAGGCACAGTATAAAGACTTAACTACGGTTAATAGATGTCGGAAATGTCCCCAACTTTGATTCCACCAGCTTCAACTTGATATACCAACTCATAGTTGACATATTTCTAATACAGCGATTGTTATAAAAGCAGAAAGGCATGCGGAATATATTGATTTGCCCGAGTTCATACTAAAGTATCATCTCTGAATAACTTAGGTCGAGATTCGGGCTGAGATTTAGAGACATTTTAGTTCGAACTCCCGTTATTCTCACATACCTACCTATGTCAAAATCCATACATTTTCGAACCTTCTTATTTACCTAGACTAAGCATACGCTCAAAGACGTTTCTGAATCTCGGTCTTAGACTCATGTATTTGTTACTACATACCTCACTTAGTACATATTCACACGCCCATCTCCCATTGAGGTAGGCAGAGACAACAGAACGCCACTTGCTATACAATTCGGACAACCGCTCGCTTCCTCCACATTCTATTCATAGCATGCTAGTCGTTTGCTACTGACTGAAGCAGCTATTAAATTACCCTGCACGCAGGGCCCGATTTGGCATACATTGCATGATTTGGTCTCTCTATTTTAAAGTGTAGCGATCAAAGCAAGCAATGTATGCCAAATCAGTCTCTGCGTGCAGGGTAGTGTAAACGCTGCTTGACCTGACCCTTTTCAAGCACATCACTAATTTGATCAGAGTGGTACGTCAACGACATCCTCTATCCTAAATTCTCCCTTACTTTATAAATCGCACTCTCAAACTGCTCTTATCCGTTCTTTCGACAATCTCATACTTGAATTTGTACATATTCTTCAAAATAACAGTGTGTGCTTGTGCATTAATTTTTACCCGACTGCGTCAGAAGGAGGGTTATGTATGTATGTATGTATGTATATATGTATGTATGCCGCGGTTCGATTCCTGGCCTGTACCACTAAGTTCTTCGGAATTTATGTACGGTTGTATTTATCATTTACTAGCTCGGCGGTGAAGGAAAACATCGTGAGGAAACCTGCATTCCCGAGAATGAAAAGAAAATACCATAAGTTCGGAGGTATGTATGCGTAAATATGGGTGAGCTTGGGGCGAACACAAAAGGACCAGCGCTGGTCTCCGTGTTACAACGACCCTTGCTTGCAATAGCCCAACCACAAATAATAAATGTATGTATGTATGTATGTATGTTTTTTATGTCTATTTCTTTGGCACGGCCGCGGCCTACAGCTTAAACGGCTTGATGAATTTTAACGTATGAGGTGTTGTTAGATTTGTAAAAATCGTGAGAGTGACATAGGCTATATTATTTTAATAAGGGGGCTGCGAATTAAAAAAAAAGAGGGGGAATAAACAATTTTTAAAAAAAAAATAGTTTATTATCAAAAACCGAAATTAAACTACTCACATAATTCACTTCAGCAACATGCGTCGTCAACCATCTTAATAAAAACAAAAACTGCTTCAGCAACATGCGTCGTCAAATTTCCTACAAAACTCACTTCAGCAACATGCGTCGTCAATTTTATACAGAACCATTCAGCAACACGCCACGTCAAACACTTAATCAAAAAGACCGCCCCTAGCCATACCTGGCCTAAACGTGGCCATAATGCTGGCCGCGTTTCCGCGTTGAATAGCTAATGACACGCGTTGGACCAAGTACGACCCAACACGGAAATCATTTCCCCTTTCCCTTAATCGTTTGCCCAAATCCCTCGCAAAAGCCTTTGCTTCATGCCCCCATGGGCCCGCCGTCTCCACTGCGAATGGCACAAATAAATAATTTTGCTTTAGAACGGCGTATTTGTCGTGCTTTCGCACTGCCGCCGTCTCCGCCCCCGACCCCGCTTCTCTCTTCTTCTCTCTTTTTAACCGACTTCAAAAAAAGAAGTAGGTTCTCAGTTCGACCGTATATTTTTTTTTTTTTTTAATGTGTGTTCGCGGATAACTTCGTCGTTTATAAACCGATTTTGATAATTCTTTTTTTGTTGGAAAGGAGATATCCCAAGGGTGGTCCCATCATAAGGAAACCAGGATCTGATGATGGATCCCAGAGAAATCGAGGGGAACCTTCGAAAATCGTATTGCCGACTAGTGCGTTTGTTAATTTGAAGCACTACTGTTAAATCGAACTAATGAATTCACCACTGAAAATTGTGAAATAAACAAAATTTTAACAAAAAATTAAAACCGCCTTCAAAAAACTAAAAAGTTAAAAAATAATATTGCAACCGATGACTTTTTCGTTCGCATCATAAGAACATTAATTTGTTTTATAGAAGTCGGTGTCAAGCCAAGCCAAAAAACGAATGCAAGCCCTGTCGCGAATCTGCTTGACAGCGACTTCGATAAAATAAATTAATGTTCTTATGATGCGAACGAAAAAGTCATCGGTTGCAATATTATTTTTTAACTTTTTATTTTTTTTTTTAAATAGAAATTACAATATGGGTATCAAATGAAAGCTTGTGAACAGACAATTCCAAAAATATATATATTATAGTATTTTTATACTACCATTTCGACACAAGACTAAAAAGTAAGAAATAAACTAAATTATTAAGAAAAACAAAAAACCCGACTGCATAAAAAAAACTATTATATTAACTGAAAAGAGAAAAACAAGCTCTTGTATTCACTAATCAGCTATAACAACTTGGTTGGAGCAAATATAATTTGAATGTTATTATTCTATTTATCGTTTGCAGTTTCTTAAGATTTTCTTGTCATGAATTTTTCGGAAAAAGTAGCCTTTCGAAATAACCTCCTTTATATTCCACTTTCACTTTTAAGAAACTTAGGTCGACCTGAAATTTACATATTATAAGCACTTAGAATATGTAACTTGAAGTCCTATTAACAACAAAAACTCTGTCAAGTTTTGAAGGTCGAGCCCTCATTGATTTTCACGCAACGTTTGAGTTCCGAAGCTTATGGAAATTGGCTTTTACATGAATTAATGGAGTGACAGCAATCAGACGGGTCCGTGAAATGTCTCGGATTTAACACGGGGCGCCGCGCCGGGGGCTTTAAAGCTTTTGTAACATACTTACATTTATCGTAAATGTTGGTTCGCGGTTTAGGAGTGTTAGCTTCAGCGGTGGTGGCTTTACTTGGGGAAATACAAGCATCGATCGAGGTTTGTTTTGGCCCCTATACAGTAATGTAATATGTAAGTCGTATGTGGGGTACTCGGGAACTCACTTACCTACGGTCCTAATTCGAAGCGATATTTTTGAATCATGTTTTTATTAAGTATAAACTAGTGACCCGCCCCGGCTTCGCACGGGTGCAATGCTGATACTAAAATATTATATATAAACCTTCCTCTTGAACCACTCTATTTAGAAAAAAAAAACAGCATCAAAATACGTTGCGTATAAAGATCTAAGACATAGGGACAGACAGACAGCGGGAAGCGACTTTGTTTTATTCTACGTAGTGAAGTCAGTAGAAAACTGTAGTTTTGAAACCGAAATACAGTCTTCTATAATTTACCAACAAGTTTATATAGGTACCTAGTTCGCTAACAAATAGCAATTAAAATAAGTTATTGGATTGAAAAGATTATTTCGGATTACTTCATTCATAGACGGTGGAAAATGGCCGCTAAAGCGCTTTGAGGAAAAACCTTATGGCCTTGCTTGACGAGGGTAGGGAAGGACCGTGGAAGGCTGTTTATTCCATAATTTAGACCGTTTCAGTCTAGGAATAAGTATGTTTAAGTACCTACTTACTTCAAACGAGCTCTCGGAAAAGGAACTTGAAAGACAGTAACTATGTGTAGGTATTGTATGGATGTTGGAATTGTTTAAAATGGAGCCTTAATATTCAGCGAACTAAGTTTATAAAATTATACAGGTACATAAGTGGTTCAAAATATTTCATGCTGATGTTTACGGCGACTTTATTTGACAATATTCGGGATGTGGTCAGACATTTTTTGGTTTATCCGTGCTAAAATAGAAACTCAGAGCGAGCGAAGCGAGCTCGACTTTCCTCCTCAAGAGCCAGAGCTTTTTACGTACAAAACATGTGCAAAGTAACTTGTCCCCCCACGCTACGCTGCTGCATAACTACATACAAAACGTTCTTTTACACTTTATACAGGGTATAACAAAGGGGTTTAAGGGGTGGTTTAGTTAGACCATCAAACTGAACAACTTTCACTATGGAGCCAACATCGAGAAAATCACCTGTCCCATACAAAACTGCAGTATATAGTTACCGATTCGACTAAAATTTATGGGACAGTTGATTTATTTTTATTTTTTCTCGATGTCGGCTCCATAGTGAGAGTGTATTACTAGGGTGTATTGTTTCACCCTGTATACAGGGTGGGGAAAAGTATCATTTACCTTTAAACCACATACTCTATATACCCATCAAAATCAAAATGAACAACTTTTACTATGGGAACAAACCGATTGCAGCAAAAAAATTTAATATTACCTACCTACTTGCAATAAATCGTAACATGACATGATTTATTATTCATATATAGTACACTAGCGGCCCGTCCCGGCTTCGCACGGGTGGACGTCTAATCTTTTCTAGCAATAAATATAGCCTATGTTACGCAGGGTGAATGCAGCTTTCTAATGGTGAAAGAATTTTTTAAATCGGCCCAGTACTTTTTGAGCCTATTCATTACAAACATACAAACATACAAAAATAGGTACAAATCTTTCCTCTTTATAATATTAGTGTAGATTACTGCAGCGGCCAGCAACAGAGGCATTGATGGACGAACGTGTAAATGTGGGCCGAGGCGAAGCCGAGGCACACATATGTAAGTCCATCAATGCCTAGTTGTGGCCAAGGCTTGTATAGTACTTTTCTCAAATAATGCGCGGAAATGAAAACAGTAAATTTTCTCAAATAATTCGCGGAAATTAAAACTCTTTTCAAAATCAATGACGAACAACGAACAACAATTTTTTTTTTTCAATAAACTGCTGTCTATTTGCAAGTTAGTTCGAAATTTAAATAAAACCTTTTTTGAGTTACCTCTTTGGTCGCCATGTTTAGGAGAAAAAGATCGTTCCATTTTTAAATTACACGACAGATATGAGTTTACTATGTAATTTATTTGGCCGCAAAACACGACAGATATGGATTTTCATACAAACATTGCCGGCCGCTGCGCGCATGTAGTTGGCCAGTACAACAATTTCGATTTATCTCGAAGAAGGTTGTCAAAATAATGCTCACATTTCCAAGCATGTTTGAGAAAAAACTGTTTTCTTTTACCTATAGGCGCTATAGGTTTAGGTGATTTTTTGTTGACATCGTTTATAATGATATACAGGGTGTAACAAAACACCCTAGTAATACTTAAGGGGGTGTTTCAAACCATCAAACTGAACAACTTTCACTATGGAGTCAACATCGAAATCGCGAAAAAAAAATCTGCTCTTTCATACAAAACTGCAGTACCGTCTCGACTCAAATGTATGGGACAGCAGATTTTTTTATTTTTTCTCATCGTTGGCTCCATAGTGAAAGTTGTTCAGTTTGATGTTCTGAAGCACCCCCTTAAGTATTACTAGGGTGTTTTGTTACACCCTGTATAAGTTGGATATAATGTTGAATATGTAAGTTAATGCATAACAAATTGATACCGCTTTCATTTCAATGCTGACCAAAGGGTAGGACAAAATGACCTGAACGTTTAATGTCGTGTTTGAACAAAAGTTTTCTCATAAAAGCTAAATTGTGCCTAACAATTTACTATCCTTGTAACCGCCTGTGAATATTTAAACAGGCTTTTACACGATAGGAAGGAAGGAAGGAACGATAGGAAGTCTATTCTAAATTCTGGTTTCTAATTTTCAATAATAAACCACAAAGCCGGCAACATTTATGACCGAGTTATTGACTGTAGAGAAAACAATAAATATTTTATCAATCAAATCAAATCTCTCTACCCACTGCTGGGCATAGGCTTCCTTTTTATTACGCCACTCCTCACGGTCTCCTGTGTCTCGTGCAAGCAGTCCTAGCCAGGCGTCTGACTCGAAATATTTTATCATTATCACTGTATTTTTTATGTTCGCATCGCCTCTTAACTGAGTTTCTACCCAGATTAAAGTGAAATTAAACCAAACATTCTCCCCAGATTCGCCGACGACATCGAGTTAATGACGGGTCAACGTCCAGGCATATACTGGCTGATTTGCTGGAAGTACCTCTCCCCACTCGCGATGCTCATGATCCTCATATCGTCCTTCGCCGAGCTCATCATGGAGGGTTCGGCGTACGAGGCGTGGATCAGCACTGAAGGGGACACGGTCAAGAAGCCGTGGCCGATCTGGGCTGTGCTTCTAGTACTAGTGCTGGTGCTTGCTTCTGTATTGTGGATACCCCTGCTGGCTATCTGCAGGTAGGTTCCGTTTTTATACCATACGAGCATTTACCCACGACTTCGTCCATATAAATAATATACCTACCAGATTTTAAGTCAGATCATAAGCTATCAAACAAAAAAGTTTCATCAAAATCGATTTAGTAGCTTTTGCGTGATGCTCGAACAAACAGACAGACAAAAAATCCAAAAATTGGTGATTTGGTATCAGGGACATCTAAAAACCATATCGTAATTTTTTTTTTTTAAATCTTCAATGTACCTAGGTTGGTTTTCATCGAGGGCTAGAAAGATATATTTTTAAGCGACTTCGACGTTGGTCCCATAGAAAAAGAGGTAGTACCTATAAGTTACCTAATCTATAGGTTCATTCAGCGATCCAAATTGAATCTTAACACTTGGCCATTCTGATGTCAACATTTGTGTAAAACGATCCCTACAGCCAGGGATATTGGCTTAGCCCCTTTAACTAAGTAGCATTAGGTAAATCAAAGTACCTAAACACTTGAGACGACCCGGGACCGAGTATCATGGAGAAAATTAACCAGGCCAGTCAACCTTAAATACTGGGACTAAGGTTAGAAAGAGAGAGAGAGAGAGAGATAAATGAAAACGATCCCGAGATTATCTTAAACCGTATAAACCCCCAGAGCAAAGAACCTGCCTTTATAAAGGTCTTGTCAATTTGTTTCCTAACATTGAAGTGTTCAATGGGATACTTAACTCAACCCCTTTCACACTAAGCCACAGATTTGGGAGGCATAAAGCAGCAGAATAGGAATCTGAGCTTTATAGCAATAAGTGTTTAGGCCTAATTAGAAATGTCGCGCTGGAAAAAGTTCCACAGGAACAGCCCCTATATGAAGCAATTTTTCTTGTAAGATAGTACTCTGTCCTTGTAGGTTCTTACGTTCACAAAAACGCTTATGTATAAACATACTGGTAATAACACCAGTATGCATAATTATACGGGGTGTAAGGGCTATCCCTCCGCAGACTGAAACGGTGAACTCAGACCATAAAACTGAAGTTAACTGAACAACTTTTCACTACAGCGCCTACCTCAGAAAATGCGGAAAAAAAATCAAATGTTTACCCATGCTCTTGAACAACTTTCCCAATACAAAGGAGCAAAGAGAAATTCACAAAAAAATCTACTTTTCACACAAACGTCAGCTGATTGAATTTAGTATTGAAAGTCCAATTTTTTTTGCGAATATCTCTTTGCTCTTTTGGGAAAGTTGTTCAGTATCATGGGTACAATCACCCCTTAAAGTAATACAACTGTTTGCCCTAGCTTCCTGTATCCTGAAAGTTATTCAGTTCGATGGTCTGAGTTCACCGTTTCAGTTTGCGGAGGGCTGTCCCTTAGACCCTGTATTGTATATGCAATCCCAGTCCGAGTCCTCCTTTGGGGAAAATATAATGCTCAAATAAACCCGTCCCGGAAGTGGTGAATCGCTAAGGGCTCTTACAGACGAGCGACACTTTGCTGTCGCGGTGGGTCGCAGAGCGCCGCGCTCATACATTTTACGGTCGCGCGACCCTCCGCGACAGCAAAGTGTCGCTCGTCTGTGAGAGCGCTAAGGGCTCTTACAGACGAGCGACACTTTGCTGTCTACGTGGGTCGCAAAGCGTCGCACTCTGCGAATGGCTGCCAGAATCGTTTTACACAAATGTCGATAGTATCGAATGGCAAAGTGTTAAGATTCAATTCGGATCGCTGAATGAACCTATAGATTAACTTATAGGTACTATCCACGTACTACCATAGAATTATGATTTTGGTACTACTTACATATTATAGGGTCTTTCTTAATATGCTGACTTACACTTTACGGTCGCGTGACCCTCCGCGACACTCGGCGACAGCAAAGTGTCACTCGTTACTGATTCGTATGTTTGATCGGACGATCGATGATCGCACGTCGAAAATAGAACAATTCGATCGCATCGCATGATCGCACGATCTTCAATAGGACATTCCGCAGATATGACTCTGTTTGATCGCACGATCATTTTCATCGGACGGACGCATGATCGCGCGTGCGATGGCAATAGGACAGCGCCTAAGAGCGCTAAGTTGTGAATTATCTCTTTCTCTTCAATTTCCCGATTTTTCCGAGTGATTACCTACAATCAGGACTCAGGAGTGCAGTCGTTATGGTACCCTGTACCAGTAACAGGTACTCTGTAGATACATATACAGGGTGGCCGGGGAGTTGACGTTCAAACGTAAAATTTAGGTCTGGTATGTCGTGGGGTATCCGAATCACCCCCATGTATGTTCCGCGATTTTTTATAGTTTTCGAGTTATGATGATTTTTCCGATTTCTTGAGGAAACTCGACATGACCGGCTTAAACAACTTAAAAAAAAAAAGTGTAAGACTTTTTAGAAATTCTTTTTTTGCAACTTAATCTTCATGAATTGTGCCTTTATTCATAACATCATCAGCATCGTAACTTTGATAAAAGTTATGAAAATATTGGTCAAAAGTTAAAAATTTGCGATCCGTGAATTATGACTAAATTTTCAACTTTAAATTAAAACTCTAAACAGGTGACCTTATGATTTTTTTGCCAATCCCAAAAATGCGCCCAACTCTCAGCTTTCATAATCATAAATAAAAAGTAGTACTTAAGAGGGCTAATTTGGCTAGAATTGATCTTCAAAGACAACAAGGCGGAAAATTCTTAAAATTTTTTTTTTTTTTTTTTGCCATAATTATTACGCCTTAGGCTAAATAATGATTAAAGAATGCTGGAAACCTATCGTGTTGGTGGAATAAGGAAAGTTTTAAGTAAGTAGTAGATAACATAACCTAACATGAACTGACCTTTTTTTATTTTTTTGACGCGGAGAAATGCGTTACGCACACCCCCTCCCGGGGCGTTAGGGAGGGTGGTAGTGTGGGATTCTTCCACCCAAAAGGGGTGGAACTACCCACTAAAACCTCGCGGAGGCCATCCTCAGGCAGTTTATGGGGAGACCTGGTACCGATTACGTATCCGGGACTCCCCTTCCCCTGCCTCGCCCCCTCCCCTCCTTTAGGTTAGGTTAGTTCATGTTAAGCACCCCCCGGTGAGGCCGGGGGGGTGACGTCGAGAGAGGGGCACTGCCCCGATCCGTGCCGCTGTTTACGCGACGTACCCCAGTCATGCCGTGTGAGTGGCGGCGTGGATCGGGGCAGTGCCCCCCGCAGGGGAGAGTATTCTCCCCAGGGAAGAGCCCTCCTCAGTAAGGGGGGGCGAGGCAGGGGAAGGGGAGTCCTGGATGCGTAATCGGTACCAGGTTTCCCCATAAACTGCCTGAGGATGGCCTCCGCGGGGTTTTAGTGGGTAGTTCCACCCCTTTTGGGTGGAAGAATCCCACACTACCACCCTCCCTAACGCCCTGGGAGGGGGTGTGAGTAACGCATTTCACCGCGTCAAAAAAATAAAAAAAGGTCAGTTCATGTTAGGTTAGGTTATCTACTTCTTACTTAAAACTTTCCTTATTCCACCAACACGATACGTTTCCAGCATTCTTTAATCATTATTTAGCCTAAGGCGTAATAATTATGGCAAAAAAAAAAAAATTAATTTTAAGAATTTTCCGCCTTGTTGTCTTTGAAGATCAATTCTAGCCAAATTAGCCCTCTTAAGTACTACTTTTTATTTATGATTATGAAAGCTGAGAGTTGGGCGCATTTTTGGGATTGGCAAAAAAATCATAAGGTCACCTGTTTAGAGTTTTAATTTAAAGTTGAAAATTTAGTCATAATTCACGGATCGCAAATTTTTAACTTTTGACCAATATTTTCATAACTTTTATCAAAGTTACGATGCTGATGATGTTATGAATAAAGGCACAATTCATGAAGATTAAGTTGCAAAAAAAGAATCTCTAAAAAGACTTACACTTTTTTTTTTTAAGTTGTTTAAGCCGGTCATGTCGAGTTTCCTCAAGAAATCGGAAAAATCATCATAACTCGAAAACTATAAAAAATCGCGGAACATACATGGGGGTGATTCGGATACCCCACGACATACCGGACCTAAATTTTACGTTTGAACGTCAACTCCCCGGCCACCCTGTATAATAACCCAATAGACTAAAAATCGCAAGTAAACGTCTATTCAGCAGTGGGGTTTCATTCTTCTGTAGCCAAGCCGCCACAGAAAAAATAAAATGTTCACGCAAATCACCCAACAACAAACTTCTTCCATTCGCAGATACTTCGGCATTCCAATAATAGAGGACGAGGAGCGCGCCTGGTTCCCAGCCGAAGATCTTCGCGACTTCCACGGCATCGAGCCCAGGCCGGTATCCACCATGGAAACGATTCTGTTCTGCACCAGACCAGACGGCACCGAGCGATGTTGCTGGCCGGGGTGCTGCGACTCTGACGATGACGAGGTTTAGTTCCCTGGCGAAGAGCGTTACACCTTCTTGGATGTTATTTGAATTTAGAGGTCGTATGGTAGTCGTATATGAGCATTTTCCTAAGGGATCGCTAGAAAACGCTAACGGTGTCTACGACTCAAGGTCTTTAAATCACATCTTTTACTGGATTTTATTATTAACGAACCATTTTAATCGACAATTTTAAACTATTCGGTTCGATCCCTTGGCCTTTAAAAAGAAAGGTACCGTCTTGACATGCATTTTTTAATTTATTTTACAATCATATTTACCTAAACCATAGGTACTAGGTACTTTTACATAAAATTATACTCAAAATCCTATACTTGGGTAGATTCACCTAAAGAGGTAACATATATCTAAATACATATTTGGGAATTTGGAAAACATATCCTTCTGCTGCAAAATGACATACCTATCTATTTGAAACTTTTGAGACGTACTTATATAACAAATACTTTTATTTACTAGTGCATTAGTACTGGTTTTAATGATGTTATCTTTGTTATAAAAATTATCGTCCTGCCATACGCTACTTCTATATAAGTATTTCGATGTTGGAAATCATTGTATAAGTATTTTGAAGATGATATAATTTCTGAATGAAGATGATTAAAATCTACATTATTAAAATAATCCTAAGAAAATGATAAGTACCTAACTGCCAAACTAATAATTTCAGTCGATTTTAAGTTATAGCCTCAGACATACAAAATCTCTGCCTGTTATTTGTTGTTAGAATTTCACATTAAAAATCATACTTCAGGAGTGCGATTTTTGAATGTTATAGTAAATCAGCAGTAGAAAGATGCGTATCTCCACAGTAATTTTGACATTTTCAACTGCTGAACTCAGCGAATGAGATTCAAAAATCGCACTCCAGAACAGGTATTACTGAACTCAATCTGTCTTCTTTCGTGTCAGCATGAACGATGACAATCACTCCATCTGTATGAATCAATATGTAGATAGGTATTATAATTTTCTTAGGTTTATTAAAATTTTCCATTTCGCAGTTCTTTACGATCATATAAGACAAAATCTATGACAATATAATTATTTAAATAAGTAGAAAAAGTGTAAACGAAGTTTAAATCGTATTGTAGTAATTTCTTTAAAGGGGCACTGAGCCTATTGTGCTGCCCTCAATCGTTTTACAAAAAACATGAGTCACATTGTAGTCCCGAAGGCTTTCAATTTATCGGTTCACTGCGGATGTGTTTTTATAATGTTTGTAGTTAGGTATTATCTTTGAAACCGCCAAAAGTGGTAAATTGTTAAAAAGTTGATAAATTGAAAGCAGACTACAATGTGACTACAATGTGACATTCTTGTTTTTTTGGAAATATTGTATAACTGTTTAAAAATAAAAACGATAAGAAAAAATAAAAATAAAGTATAAGAATTATTTACATTATCTGTGATATTTTGTTTGATGATTTGTAACAAGGCAGATATATTATATGGGGCCTAGGATTTTCGTTTTATAAAATAACGTATTTAGACATGTCCAGGCAATTCTTAATTAAGTACATAAGTATCTTTCTAATCAGGAGTGTGATTTTTGAATCTCATACGTTGAACTCAGCGGTTGAAAATGACAAAATTACTATGGAGATACGCATCTTTCTACTGCTGATTTGACGTTTGATTTGATTCATAGTTATATTGACCTTTTTAACTGCTGAGTTCGACGTATAAGATTCAAAAATCCACTCTAGGTATCATAGAAGATTAATTAGTTGGTGTCTTCCCCATTCTAAAAGTCCTAGAGCTCTCCCTTGGTTTTTAATTAAAGTTGATATCTGTTTTATATACCTACATACGAAATAAGCAAAGGTATTTCAAACTGTTATAATTATAATTATGTTCTACTCGTGTGACAAAACAATAAAACTCGACAATAAATTCAAGGCAGCTGTAAAAATAAATAAACTTTTTGATCAACATCGTGTTGAATTTTTTTTATGTAAACACGAAAGCTAAGTACGTACAAGTATGGCTATGAATAAATATCTCAAGACAATAATGTTAAAAGCCAAAAATATAACCTTTAGGAATATTTAATAAATGAGTACCTATATGTATAGATCCTATAATTAAATAGCATTTTAGACATTATAGTAAACACAACTGTGACTGTGAGTATAAAGCAGTACTTCAGTATTGTCTGCTTCTAATTTAAATAAACTCGTTGCATATTAATAAAAAGCGGTGAAGTGCGAGTCGGGCTACTCGCGCACCGAGGGTTCCGTACCACACAACCACAGAACACAACATTATTAACTTAGAAAAAAAACTTTTTTTGTCCGGGACCTTTAGCGCAAGACCGACTCACACTTGACCGGTTTTTAGTATTTGATGTTATTCTGTAGAGCTTGCTCTATAATCACACTAAGTTTGACGCTTGTATGTATTACCGTTTTTACGATAGAGCGTGAAGAAAAAACGTTGATAAAAACTAGTTTCTTTTTGAGAACCCCCCTTAATTTTAAACTATTTGACATTTTTATTATTTGTTAACAAATCCGCCGTAATAACGCATAATCTGAGAAAATTTCGACTATCTAGCTATTACGGTTCAAAAGTTACAGCCCTAAATAGGTAGGACAGACGGACAGACAACGTAGGCTTAGTAATAGGGTCCCGTTTTCACCCTTTGGGTACGGAACCCTAAAAATCATATCTCTGAAACTAACTATCCATATTCATGCGAAAGTCTGAAATTGCGAGAAAAACTTATGAATGCTGTAATACTGTAAGATCAAATATGTGTGCGTGATGACTAAACACACTAAACACAATAAATAGGCATAAGCTTCGATGTGATAAATGATAATTCGTAATGGACGTTGTTTAACTTTTTGACTAATATTGACAAAAAATCCTTGCAAAAAATTTAACTTTTTTGAGCTATACTAAAATTATATGAAATCTTGTTGTAGTAGGTATTTTAGCTTGTTTGTAATACCCACCTATATATCGTTATTGTATCATTTAATACCTAATAAATAAAATACATATAAAGTAAAACGTAAAAGTAGATAATTTAAGTACCAACCTACTTTTTGATTAACTTAAGTGTTTGTTCAAAAGGACGGAATGTTAGGCGTGTTACACATTCGGGAATGATCGGGGCGTAGTCGGTACGTTCAATATACAGCGTGTTAATAAATTAGCGCAAAACCTCATACACCTCAACTGATTTATAACAAAATAATTAGATTGAAACAATAATTTCATTATTTTGATACTTAAAATTTAAAGTTATTCGCATTTGTTATCATTTCAGCGATGAATGAAAGTGTTAACGTACTCATGGATACATATTAATAATCTTGTTTTGGTAGTAAACAAGTACGGTGAGTGTGCCCGTGCGGTGGGTTGACATCAGGTCCAGAAAATGAAATATTTTTATTAAAAAATATATAATATTTTGAAAAAAATTACCTATGTTGAAATCATGATAATTCGATTCTGCTTTCGATTCTAAACAAACTACTTTCTAGTTTTGCGTTAATTCATTAACACGTTGTTTAGGTAGATAAGCCTGCCCAGTGTCCAACAAGGCTGAGTGGGGAAAATTTAAATAGGATCGCTTTGAAAACAACATTTAAATTTAGTTCCAGCATTGGATGGTCTTTAGAGAAAACCGCCCGTCCTGCCCGGAACCTTCTGCTCACTTACCGACGCGACGCCGCGCCGCGCCGATCGGGTTTTATGGTTCGGCAATATTGTGATTTGAAGAATTTAACATTGCTATTGTAAGTACGAGTACACTACAGCATGAAATTAGTTTCACAATACTATGTCTCGCTCCAATAAGCTCGGGCAGTTTTGCCGATCGGTTTGAGTCCGGCCGGCCGAATACACCGAACATGTGTTTTATTGATTAGCAAAATAATGCCGAACCAAACATTCCTTGCACTACAAATAAGAACTACATAGAATAGTTTTAGAGAGCACGCAAGTTAGTTATAATTATGCAATGTCTAAAGTCAATTAAATATTGAATAATCTGTATATTCATCTAATGTATCATCACATTTTGTAATTCCTCATATTTATTGACTGGTTGGTTGCTCAAAGGAGACGGAGCTCAGTTTTTCAACTTTTCTTTCAGAATTCATAATTTCAGTACTTATTAGTTTCATGATAATTTCATCGAAGATGTGCCGTAGTATTGGAAAATGATAATTTCTTTAAAAGTTTCAGAATTGTTACCTAGGTACCGATTTCTTAAAAAAAAAAAACGAAGTCTTTCTTTCAACCAGTCACTATATAAAACGTATAAGTAGGTAGTTATTTTCTTGTTATTAGGATAAGGTAAAGGCCATTTAATACCTATTGCCAATATATCTTATGTGTATCGCACAAATCGATGTTGTTATGGTTCAATATATTGTCTGCTAGTTATCTAGTGTTTAAACCATGTTTAAACGAACTTACACCATCTTACATTGTATAAGGTGAATAGAAACAGTCTGTCAACTTTAACTCTTGCCGCTGTGGTGACCGTCTATAACAGTGCATTAAAAATACCCTGATAATAAAACGAGAGCAAGCGTAAGAATGCCGATAGACTAAATGTCAAAACGGTGTGATAGTCCGAGATCCGACCGTAAAATTTTGCCTCTATTTCATAGGCGAACGAAATGTGATTCTAGTGTATGTTTACACAGGGGTTAATTCAACGCCGCCAAACATTTTAATGGAAAAGGTACTTGCGGCAAGATTTTTCTAGGCAACTTGGCGGCGTTGTATTAACCCCTGTGTAAACATACACTAGAATCACATTTCGTTCGCCTATGAAATAGGTGCATAATTTTACGGTCGGATCTCGGAATATGAGTGCCTAAGCATACCGCATGTCTGCATCGCGCTATCGACGTTTTCACGAATTATTAATTTAATTCTTTATGCATCACAAAAAGGATTGCAGAAGAATTCTCCACATACATAATTTGCTTTCTAGTTGCATTAATTATAATGGAGGATAAGTAAGTAATGTTAGTTTAATAAGGGTAGGCCAGTCATTTTACGGAGTTTTGTTAGGCGGAGTAGGGAGTAATTATTAATTGTACTTTTAAACTGTAACCGGCACCATTTAGTGACAAAAATACTATCCTAAATCAAATTAAAAAAAAATTTGCTACGCAACATAGAAATCAAAATTGTGTGTCCCAGAAGGCTTTTAAATTAATAATATTAATACCAATGCATTCATTTGAATTATATTTAACAATGTACATTATTTTTGATCAATACAATAGCCATTAAAATTTATAAAATGAGGTATTTATTAGAAAATACGAATGTATTTTTCAAAACCTTCTAAGTAGACAAAAATATTTACACCATGTTTGAAGTATGTATAATAGTAAAGCCTTAAATATGTGCAAAAAAAAATTTATCATCAGGATTTTTAGAACGAGATAATATCGATATTTTAAAATTGGAACTGTTGCTGACGTAATTTTTTTTTAATTTTGGTACATTCCTAAGCTCAAATTGGCTCTTCAATATTATAGCGAAAAAAAAATGCAATTAGTAGTCCCGGCTCAAACCGTAAAATGACTGGGCTAAGGGGTGCATTTCAAAAATGTTGCGTCTAAAATTACTTACCTTGAAAGATATTTTTTGAGATGGAGATTTGAAACAACGAAATGATGTGTTTAAGATTGTTGCAAATAACAACAAGAATTTTAATAAAAAGAGCTCTATCATTGTCAAGCCATATCAACTTAATAAATATCATGCATAATAGGTACCTAAGTACTATAAGAAATTTCATGTAAAATTAATAATTATTATAGATGTTGTATACCTATACCTAGATATGTAAACTGTTGTTTTTATTTTAAATTGAATGTTCTAGTGCCTAAAATATTTAATTTACGCAATAATGACAATACAAATAGTAATATAAACACCAATAATAAGCCTTTGAGCACATTTAAACTAAAAATTAGCAAAATTTAATAATGATATTAATGAATCTGACAATAATAAATAAGTCTCATACGATTGTAATTTCTTCAGTGTGGTCTTCCCTTTATAAAACTTAAAAAATACATTATTTTCTTGTTGAAAATTTTCTAATTACCTACTTAGGTAAGTAACTAAGTATTTACTATTAGTCGAGTCCCTGAAGGTTTTTACTTCGGAACCCGTTAAAACTACTCGAATTTTTTTTTATGTAGGTAATTCACAATACTACAACCTTATCAGTTTAAAAATTGACGCTTTTTTTTTTGTATAGAAATCTTTTGCCAGTGTATCTTTGAAACTATACAACATAACGGAAATCGGACAAACCACAGACAAGGATATTAGTTTCTGGATCGTGTTAAAAAAAACATTTAAATTTATTTAGCTAATATTCAAAATAGAATCAAACTTCGTTTGTATGGAGCGCGCTCATTAAGGTTTATTTCTCAATTAAAATTGCCTCCATGTAAAGAGAATGTCCTGTTCTTATAGGAATTCGGAAGTTGTGAAGCAATTTTTCTTAAAATTGGTATTTTTTGGGTTACAACTATTTACATGACTATGAGCGTCAATTTTTAAACTATATACAACGTGTTAATAAATTAGCGCAAAACCTCATACACCCCAACTGATTTATAACAAAAGAATTAGATTCAAACAATAATTTCATTATTTTGATAGTTAACATTTAAAGTTATTCGCATTTTAAGTTTTGAGGTAAAAACGATTTGTTATCATGTCAGCACTGAATGAAAGCGCTAACGTACTCATGGATACATTTTAAGAATCTTGTTTTGGTAGTAAGTAGGGTGAGTGTGCCTGTGCGGTGGGTTGACATCGGGTTCAGTAAATTTTAAATTTTACAAACAAATTATTTAATATTTTGAAAAAAAATTACCTATATTGTAGCCATGATAACCATTCTAAACAAACTACTTTCTAGTTTTGCGTTAATTCATTAACACGTTGTATAGGTTGTAGTGTTTTAGATTAGGTACGGACATTTAAAAAAAAATATTATGGAAATCGGAGTAGTTTTGACCTGTTCCGAAACAATAGACTTTTTAAATCTACAGGTACTCGGTTAAATGTAACAGGTTAAGTTGAATTTTTATGTATAAGAAAAAAGTCTTGCTTCCGTCCTCAGCGCGTGCGGCATGACGTGGTTAACGTTTTATCGCGCCTTTCATCGAATTTTCCGCGATACCCCCTACGCGGTATCTCTGAAAAGTAAGATAAAAGGCGCGATAAATAATGATTATTATGATTATCATGCCTTTTATCGTATTTACTATCCCCGCAAGTTGATATTGCGATTGGCGGCCATCGTGGTGACGTAATTTTGACGTAGTCGACGTGCACCGTCAGTACCGTTCGCAAGGTCAGCCCGCGCTTACGTTAGAGTTTTTTGCGAGGGATGACGTCACGCAGCTGTTATTATGACAAGGTTCCATCGCAATATCAACTTGCGGGGATTATACCGCGACACCACCGCCCCGAGACGGTATCTACGGAAAGTAAGATAAAAGGCGTTAAAGGTGCGATAAATAATGATTATCGCCCCAATCTCAAATCGGATCACGATTGTTGTCCACAGCTGGGCTCTGCTTCGTTAAAATCATAGTCTAAAAAAACAAGGTCTTCTATTCCTGTTCTATTCCCAGAGTGACACAAGCCTACGTCACAAAAAAATTGCCGCTAAACATGGTAAGGGTATGATATGATGACGTAGGCTTGTGTCAGTCACATGGTCAGTCACGTGGTCGGAAGAGAATACCAGGCGCAGTATATTATTGTACCATGGTTAAAATCATATCGGTACATTCGAGCTACGTTCGTACTAGAGATGACACTGCACATCAGAACGCTGCACAGTGTGGGATTTTCCCAAAGTTGCGGTCATCTTATTTTATGCGCTTTTTGGAAAGATTACATTCAATCAAAGCTTCTATTGAAACTCTTTTGTCTTTATCTATCATAGTTTTAGAGAAATTAATAAATTAAAAAAAGACCATAAAAAGACAATATCTGCTTTCTAACTATGTTTTTTTTTATTTGATGCTTCATGTTATGATAGATATCCGCTAGAAGCATCAATTAATCCATAAAACAAACACAAATGATTACGCTCTTGTAAGTTAAAAATGTTTTTTCAATTATATTGTATTTTTTTTTCTCGTGAATCTCTACAAGGTCGCATTTTTTTCTAGTGCCAAAGTGTTAATGAAAGTTAAAAGTCCTACAAAAAAAAAAACAGATGCTACAAACACAGGACTTCGGAAATATATTTTTTTTATATTTAAAAATTAAAAAAAAAATTATATTTCCTATTAAGTATAGGTTCTGTGTTTGTAGCATCTGCTTTTTTTAAAGTTCTACCAAAAAAAAAATCGGATGCCAGAAACACAGGACTTCGGAAATAATTTTTTTTTAATTTTTATAAATTCTAGCGGATATCTATCATACCATGAAACATCAAATATTGTCAGATAAGTATTGTCTTTTTATGGTTTTTATGGTCTTTTTTTAATTTATTAATTTCTCTAAAACTATGATAGATAAAGACAAAAGAGTTTCAATAGAAGCTTTGATTGAATGTAATCTTTCCAAAAAGCGCATAAAATAAGATGACCGCAACTTTGCGAAAATCCCACACTGTGCCAAACTATTAAATAATCTGTGACTGTGCGCTGTCCCGTTTAGTGCGGCGATATCGCCGCACCTCTCACAGTAAATCGCAATCGCTCTCGTTATCGCGCCCGCATTCCTTCGGTCCGCATGTGGCTCATGAATTTTTTTTTGTTTGTCTTGTCGCCTCTCTAGTAGTAGGTACGTAGACAAACTTACGCAGATGTTACTAAAGAGATAGGTAGCTACAGAAGGGCGGCTCCACGCCACGAGCTCATGTTTCGAATCATGTTTTCTTATCATAAATATACAACTGTGCCCATCTCGATTAATTTGAAATATTTATACTTAACAAATGTAAAATATGTAACAGAACTTAGCGTAAACTGTTTGTATTTGTAGTTATCTATACTTGTAGCTAAAGGAAATGTGATTTTGTGGTCGCATTCTGTTTGTTGTTTCTGTATAATATACCTAAATGTTAACGTGTTGATGGTAAAAATAAACGTTCAGAAAATGTAAACATTTATTTATCCTTCTCTATGTCCTAGACTACGAATGATTTGTAGTAAAGAGAGCGTCTAGAATGTCAAGATAAACACTCAATCACGAGGGTCCATTCTCTAATCCGCACGGATCACATGCCAGGAGTTATTTAAAGTCTACCATCCCCGTCCAGGGGTGCGATTTTTGAAACTCATTCGCTGAGCTCAGCAGTTGAAAATGTATGGAGATACGCATCTTTCTACTGCTGATTTGACTTTCAAAAATCGCACCTCTGGAGTATGATTATTGTATGTCAAATCAGCAGTAAAAAGATCCATATCTCCATACTAATTTTGACATTTACAACTGCTGAGTTCAACGAATGAGTTTCAAAAATCGCGCACCTGGAGTGCGATTTTTTCAGCATTTGAAAATTATTGAGTTCAGGATTTGAAAATGTCAAAAATATTATGGAATAGGCATCTTTCTACTGCTGATTTGACTGTCAAAAATCGCACTCCTGAAGTATGATTTTTGAAAGTCAAATCAGCAGTAGAAAGATACTTATCTCCAGAGTAATTTTTACATTTTCAACTACTGAACTCAGCGAATGAGATCCAAAAATAGCACTCCTGGCCGACTAGTAGGTACCAATGAGTTTTTTGGAATTTATGTACGAATTGTAACTTCACTGGCTTTTCTGTGAAGGAAAGCATCGTGGGGAATCCGGCATGTGTTGTATTGTACCCACTAATCATTATAAGTGGCGACATGCTCACTACCCGTCACACTGGACAGAGTTTCGGTCCTACTAGTGAAATGCAGATGTTCCAGTTTTACGAATATCTAAGAGTCTGTCTGTTTTTTAAGTATATAACAAAAGATAATATTAATTCATGTGTTTATTAAATTGTTGTACCAAATATACAGTTGGATAAGTACGTAAGTACTAGATTTATAATAGCAGTCGCAAAATTGTGATAATTAATTAGATAAAACAAAACGAGGAAGAAGCGGTACCTTCGCGCGCGTATGACAACAGTAGTTTTGAAAATTACCTATAGTAGTTACTTTATGGATTTCAAAGTCAACTGAGAAATTAAAAAGTCGCACTCATGAAGCCAAGGTCCTTTGATTACGCACATTAAGAAAGATGAGGCACTTTGGAAGTCAACACAACTATAACTAGCAGCACGGTATGAAAGCACCTATGAATGATACCCAAAATTCTTAGACCATTAGACAAATTTTATTAAATAAACAAAGATTTCATTATACCGTATTCAGCATTTTAAAGCCACATTGAAATTAATTCTTAATTCACAGGCGTAGAAACTATGCTAGCTTCTAACATCATCATCAGCTCAGCCGATAGACGTCCACTGCTAGACATAGGCCTCCCCCCAAGGATCGCCACAAGGCCCGATCCTGGGCTGCCTTCATCCAACAGCACAGTTTTCTTTTATGTGATTCGCAAATATGCGGCATCTTCCCTTTTTTGTTTTATCTAAGGATAATTTAAAGATTTAACACTTTTAAACTAGCTAGATACAATAATTATTGCCTATGTAGGTAATGTTTATATTACAACATAAGTGGTGTTATTTAAAGTCTTTTTTTCCGGAGAAGTGATAAAGTGTGCCGAGATATTTTTAAACTTTTACCATTCACCACACTCAAGGCACTCGATAGATTTAATGAGTTCTATGGCATAGAACATTCTCATGATACTTGAATAGTGCTGCTACAGAAACAAGATAGCGTAGGCACACGCGCCGTCCCGCTCGCACGCGCGAGCCTGTCTATATGACCTTCCTCGGCTCAGCTCCTCTAAAATTGCCCCTAAAGTGGGTGGCGGTATCTGAATTTTGGGAGAGCCAAGGAGTGGCCATTCTGTGTGTAGTACTATTATTAATTCTGTGCCTTCGCTTAACATTCAACAACAAAACTTATTCTGAGGTACCCTATGATTGGAGGTACAAGATTATAATCGTTTAATGATATTGTAATTATATTGCTTATAAAAATAATTTCTTTAAGCATCTTAAAGCTAATGGCTCAATCATCATCAGCCCGTTAAATTCCACATCTTGGATGCTATTGTGTAATATGCCAATCTTCTCTTTCTTTCTTGTTAACAAGTAATGCTGTAGTGTAAAGATTAGCCCTGGAGGTATGAATACCAACAATGGGGAACCACTGAGTTGAGCCATATCACACAAGCTATTTTTCAGCATGGCGTTGTTGGAACGATATCATCCTTGCCATGTCATTGCGATATTGCCGAGGCATGGCTGCGATATTTCTGAGATAAATCAGTCTGACCAAAACCAACTCAGCAATAATCGCAGCAGTTGCAACATTGCGATATCGCCTACGCTCAAAAATCACTTATGGCCCTTTACGTTATGACTGCATTAGTCTCAAAATAGTCACATTAAAACTAAAAAGGTACAATGTTATGTATTAACTAAAATTAATTTTCTAACTACATTTATTAAAAGCTAGGTTTGGACGTTTGTGTCTGGATTACCTTTATCATTCTCAGCTTTCTTCATTTTCTTTGCTTTTATATCGGCCATGGTCTGTTCGATGGAACGTTGATCCTTTTTATTTTCGCTAGGAACTTCACCGTAACTTTTATTTACATTGGTCTTGTGTGCTGCATCCACGGCTGCATCTTCGCCTATGAGATGAGCATATTTCTGTTTATAAAATGTTCCGCTTAATTCTTCCTTTCCTCTTTTACGTTTCCTATTTTTGTCTTCTTCGGCATCTGAGGCAGCCTGTTTTACCATGTCTTTGTGCTTTTGAGCCATTTCAATAGCTTTATCGTCATCCCACGTAGAGCCAGCCCGACGTACTGTTAATTCATCTTCGGAAGGGCCTTTGTCTTTGGAATAGATTACAGAGTAACGGTCAATGCCTTCTTGGCCGAACGAGAATACTTGGACCCCAGCTATTTCTGCTACGTCTCTAATGATCGCTCGGTACGTTTGGTCCATTGGTTCAAATTGTAAGAACGGTTTATCATTATCTTTGATAAAATTACTAATTTTATCTTCGACTCGCTTCCGGAATCTATTTAACATGTTTTTTTCTTCTTTCTGCTTGCGTTCCATTGCCTCTTTTTGCTTTTTCATGGCATTTTTCTGAGCTTCACTAGCCGACGGTGGTTTTTGCATAGAATTAAGAATATTGTCTAAGAAATCCATGGTTTTAGATTTGGTTTTCTGAACAATATGAAGTGTATGTTAATATTTCAGTTATTCTTTGCAGCCAGTTGGTTGGTATTTTAAAGTTTTCTGTAAATGATTCGGTGTTTAAGCCGTTATAAGTGAGGACATTTAAGGAGGTTTCAATTAAGGATGAAATTTGACTTCCAAAAGTAAGAATATCTTCTGAGAACTCAAGTAACTGAGCCAGCGGTGGTTGGAATGATGTGCCCTTGATAAGAGGGGTTTGTTCATCAAAGTTGAGTTCCTTGCAGCTGTCTTGCAGGACGTTGTGTTTGTTACAAAGCTGGTCAAACTGATCTTCTATTGTAGATCTGAAAATAGATGACAAAATTTATTCTAAACATATTTTTTTTATTTCTTTATTTCTGGCAATATGAATCAAAAGTGAAAGTGCTAAAAGTTAACATGAGTCGTATTGTAGGTCTGCTATTGGGTAGTTGTGTCGCGTGTCGTTTGTCGGTTGCCCCCTTCCCGGGCTCCAGTGAAGCTCCAGTGGCGGCTTAGGATAGTGTTCTTTTCTAAAAACAACCCTTGGAGTCACCAAAATACTTTTATAACCGACTTATAAACTCTACATTGGCTAAATAATCGAAAACCAAGGTAGACGCTAGGGTTTCTGATTTCTCGATTTTTTTTTTCCCGGAGCATGAGAATTCTCGACTAGGAATTCCCGGGAATTCTCGAATCTTCGAGAAATTTCTAAAACCTTTAAAAACCCTAAAATTTTCAATTATATCTTCAATAATTGGAAAACTGTAATAATAGTGTGTCTGTACATTTAAGAAATTTACAAAAACAGGTCACGATATGGTCTTTAGGTGTCCTTCACTCCAAATCAAAGATTTTTTTACGTTGTGTTTGTTTGGTTGTTCGAGCATCAACGATCGGACTTTAAAATAGAATAGAAGACATTAGAGTAGAGTAGATAATCTTAATAAAAAACGTTTAATTTGTCTTTTTTATTTAAAAGTAGGTAGCTACTTTGAATAAAGTTTCTTAGCCAGGAAGGTGGCATAGGTATTGTCTACAGGTAAACTATTATATTTTTACAAAATTTTGCCCTTGATCTCGTCCACACCCACACCGGCTCTCGTAATCATATCGCTTTTAAACACAAAAAGTTGTATTATAATCGGTCCAAGTTATTTTTGCGCGATGCTCAAACAAATAAAGAAATAAACAGACAGAAAAAATATTATAAAAAAAAATGATTTATTAGAGTCCAGGAGTGCCATTTTTGAATCTCATTCGTTGAACTCAGCAGTTGAAAATGTATGGAGATCCGCATCTTTCTACTGCTGATTTGACTTTCAAAAATCGCACTCCCGGAGTATGGTTTTTTAAAGTCAAATCAGCAGTATTAAATACGGGCTCGGAACCGACCTTCGTACGAGGCATGAGTAGGACTATTGTTGACCTAACCCTGGCTACCAACGGAGCGGCGGAACTCATCTCTGGTTGGCACGTGTCGAGTGAGGCATCGTGCTCAGACCACAGATGGATACACTTCGACTTGGAGGTAACTATCAGCGAAATTATACCGCGTCGAAACCCCCGGAAAACCGACCGGGACAAATATCGGAAACTTTTGACATAACATTCCTGACAGAGTAGCAGGTACACAGAACATCGAAGGCGAAATAGACGACCTTACCAAAACGATAACCAGCTGCTATCACCCCCCCGCTGCTGCTTGTCCCCTGACCATCCCATCAGAAGCAGGCCAATCTGGCCAAACTTGGTGGGAACCTGAGCTGAACAGGCTCAGGTCAAAAGTCAGAAGACTATTCAACAGAGCAATGAACACTTGTGACTTATTGGACTGGGACAACTATAAGGTAGCCAAGGCCAAATATAAGAAGCGCATAAGATTGCGAAAGACCGCCGCATGGCGCAAATTCTGCGAAGATGTGGAATCTAACGAAAAAGCCAATCGAATTAGGAAAGTGCTAAGCAATCAACCCAACCATGGCCTAGGGTCCCTACGTAAAACTGATAACACTCTAACCAGCTCACCGAAGGAAGTTCAAGCCGTCCTTCTGCAGACTCACTTTCCGGGCTGCAGATTAGTAGAGGACGATGACAGCTTCTCAGAACCAACAACAGAAATAACACCGACAGAGTGTTGGCTAATCTCCCAAAACGTAGTCACGCTAGACAGAGTCGAATGGGCAATCAACAGCTTCCACCCGTATAAGGCAGCTGGGGTTGATGGAATCTTCCCCGCATTACTGAAGTGGGGTGGCAGACGACTGGCGGAAGCCCTTAAAAAACTGCTGAGATCATGCCTAGCACACAGGTACGTCCCCGAACAGTGGCGCCAGATCAAGGTAGTTTTCATACCGAAACCAGGGAAAAGCGACTACACCAACGCAAAATCCTTTAGACCTATCAGCCTCACGTCCTTCTTACTCAAGACGTTGGAACGGCTGTGCGACAGGGAACTGAGGGACAAATCGCTTCGTAACATACCTCTACATCGCAACCAGCATGCATATAGTGCGGGGAAATCAACAGAATCGGCTCTTCACATGGTTGTGTGCAAAATAGAAGAAGCCCTTCAAAATAAAACAATCTGTCTGGGGACCTTTATAGACATAGAAGGGGCCTTTGACAGAACCAGCTTTACCAGCATCAACGCCGCCCTAGCCAGACACGGAGTAGACGAGGTTATATCTGGCTGGATAGGTAACATGCTATGTAAAAGGGTGGTAAGAATTGAAGGGAATGAGTCACAACGGGCACTAGTCGCTAGGGGATGTCCTCAGGGAGGTGTCCTCTCTCCGCTGCTCTGGAACTTAGTTGTGAACGACCTTATTACAACCCTTAATAACCAACGGTTTTACACTATCGGATATGCCGATGACTTGGCTATCCTCGTAACAGGACGATTCGCAAACACGATATGCGACGTTACAAGAGCAGCGCTTCGCATAGTTGAGAGATGGTGCACAGATTACGAGCTAACAGTTAATCCCGACAAAACGGAACTAGTTATGTTCACTAACAAACGAAACTTCGGCAATTATCAATTGCCTAAACTATTCAACACCGAGCTAAGGCTATCGCCTGAAGTAAAATATCTCGGCATAATATTAGACAGCAAGCTGAATTGGAACAGCCACCTGAACAATAAATTAAACAAAGCGAGCATTGCCTTTTGACAATGCCGAAGGATGATGGGCAAAAAGTGGGGCCTGTCTCCAAAAATAACGCTGTGGCTCTACACTGGAGTAATAAGACCGATGGTCAGCTATGGAGCAGTAGTCTGGTGGACAAGGACGAAGCTCGCTACTACCATAAGTAAATTGCAATGGTTCCAGAGAGCTGTCTGCACGGCAACGACGGGATGCATGAGGACGGCACTCACTGCTGCCCTAGAATCAATGCTAGATATTCCGCCACTACAGCTATTCATTCAACAAGAGGCAGCCAGCTCTGCGATCCGCATGAGCACACTTAAACTCTGGAGAAACACTGGTGTCCCACATGCTAAAATTGTCAATAACGCAATAGAGGATATCCCCCTCTGCTCGGCTATAAATGACAGGATACTGGCCCAATTCGTATTCGACAAAAAATACAAAATACAACTGTATGAAGAAGATTTCGAGAGCTTAAACACCAGAGATCTTAGAATCTTAACTGACGGTTCCAAAACTGATACAGGTACAGGCTCCGGGGTCTTCTCGGAAGACCTGCATATCAAAATATCTTCGCCTCTAGGGACACATAATACGGTGTTTCAGGCTGAATGCATGGGCATCACCCTAGCAGCCAGAGCGATTAAGGATAGAGCGACTACCAATCACTCAATCAGAATTCTATCGATAGAATGTCCACACTAATGGCACTCCAAAGCAATGTTATCACATCAAGCATAGTTCTGAAATGTCACAAAGCCCTGGCAGAGGTATGTGAAGGTAACCACATCACCCTGCAATGGATAAAAGGCCATAGCAATTCGCGTGGTAATGATGCAGCGGATGAACTGGCGAGACGTGGGTCCAGCACAGTCGCAATAGGGCCCGAGCGTATTATACCGCTACCTTTCGGCTGGATCCGCTCGCAGCTACGCAAGCGCACCAGTCAAAAACGGGACGCACTCTGGGCTGCACTAACAGAACGCGAACAGGCGAGGAGTGCTCTACCTAGGGTGAACCCTCGTCTCGCCAGGAGCATCTTGCGTCTCAGGAGAGCTCAACTACGCATAGTTACTGGAGCCCTGACTGGTCACGGTCCTTTTAACAAACATCTGTTCAATATTGGTGTTACTAACCGTCCTCTATGCAGGGTGTGCATGGAGGTTGAAGAAACGGCTGCGCACGTGCTGCTGGAATGCAACGGGCTAGCACACTATCGGGCACAACACCTCGGATCACCGGGGTCCCTTCCAGAGGTCTTCAACAGCATTAACAAGCTGGTGGGCTTCCTGGAGGAGCTGGAATGGCAGGAGTAGTCATTCCCACCCAACGCAAAATAGGCGCCTAAGTCGTCGAGTTGCGAAAAATGAGCCCGCTCAACCAATTAAAAAAAATTAAAAAAGCAGTAGAAAGTTGCACGTCTCCATAGTAATATTGACATTTTCAACTGCTGAGTTCAAAGAATGAGATTCAAAAATTGCACTCCTGGATGCCTAAACACCACATCTTAACTTTTTTTAAATGTATAGACACATTTCTGTTCCAGTTTTATAGGCAATAGTGCAGAATTTATAATAAAACTTGGGTACTTCTGAATTTCTGGAATTCTCGATTTCTCAACACTTTTTTCTCGTCTTGAATATGGCCGGGTTTCCCGGGAATTCTCGCTTCGAGAAGTCTCGACCAGAAACCCTAGTAGACGCCATAATTTTAAATTTAGAATAGAATAGAATCGAATAAAAGTTAACATTCCTATACATTGGAATTTTAAAAGGTTTGTGGTACCTATACCTATAGGTTTAGTATATATACTACTAGCGACCCGCCCCGGCTTCGCACGGGTGCAATGCTTATACTATATATGTATTATATACGTATAAACCTTACTCTTGAATCACTCTATCTATTTAAAAAAAAGCATCAAAATCCGTTGCATTGTTTTAAAGATCTAAGCATACATAGGGACAGACAGAGGGAAGCGACTTTGTTTTATACTATGTAGTGATGATACATCGGCTACGGATTATCCAGTAAGTACGAGTATAGTGATGGAATCAAAATATAAAAAAATTGAAATCAAATCTGGAAGTCTGATTAGTGTTTGGAGTCAAAACAATTCTTGGGCATTGAGTTGTTATATCCGGTCGAATAAATCAATCAATCAATCAAATATTCTTTATTTTACACCAATAGTCTTCACGGTGTTATCGCTAAGAAGCAATTTCTTCCAGAAAACCTTACGGTAGAGGAAACGGTGAACGAAGAAAGGTACCTAGGTGGTGTTTACAGAAAAATTATCAAAAAGGAGCAGTTATCAGTAATTCTGTGTCTAATGCGTTGCATGTAGGTAGGTATGTAAAACAACGCAGAGCTTTCACATTTATTAGACTGGATATATTCAGTAATTTAATAATCACTACACCAAAACACATCACTAGTTATCTATTATATAGTAAATGCAACATAAATACTTACAAATTTCGTCTTATCTCACAAATTTCTTCAGAAATAAGGTTATGTATGGACGCAGTAAGCTTGTGTGTTAACCCTTCAAACTCCTCCAAAGGCGTGCCGGTCACTTTAGCTCTAAAACACATAAATTATTTACAGCCTCAAATATTGGAAACATCAAAGCGATGGTGTGAATGGTACTTAGAATACTTACTCTTTTATCTTCCTGCATCGGACGATGAATTTATTTATAACTACTGCGCACTTTTGGCAATCTTTCAAACACGCTTTAGACGAGTTATGAAATTCTTCGAAGAATGAAAAGTAATCAATGATTTGCTGTTGGATTTTCGCTTCCATTATTAGTGTGAGCCATCGCCGTAAGTTTGCCGAAATTTTAATCAAAAACAAAGTGAAAGAAAATTAAAATTCTGAAAACCGCAGACACGACGTTGTTGCGGTTATTTTGACAGTTTTTTTAAAGTTTATAAAGATCGGTACAAATTTTTTAATCCAATTTATTCATCGTCTTATCAGCAAGTTCCATCTTTAATAATTTGATATAATGTTAACGTGAAGTAAAATACATACAGAAAATGATAAATTCGTAACCTTTATCTATTTGTTTTGCAATGTATTTTTTTACTTCTTTGTATGTTTGTATCACATCTGTTATTTTTATAACGTAATCCATAAACACTCGTGGAGTTTGTTTAGACTAGAGATGTCATCTCAATTAATGAAACCGGTTTTTACTAAAACGATTAAATTTCGTAAGTATACTCTTTCATTCAGAGTGCAACATTTATTTTATTTGTTGACTGTAAGTTACATTACGTTAACATTAATTTTACTTTACACAATATTTTGTTTATTGAAGACATGTCTTTCGGTTGGTTTCGGTAGTTTACGGAAGTGGTCGGCTACAGGTCGATCGCGGACGGGTGGCTGTCAGGGCACCAACCAATAGCGAACCGCACCGAGTTTATGCATTATGTCTTCGAAATGTACCAGTCAGTGGCCACTTGCCTTTTACTTTTGACGTGAGAATATATGTCGAGCTAAGACGCGATTTGTTTCGATGAAAACACGTCACAAATTGAATAAAACAAATGCGTTTCGAGCAATATTTTCGCTATTTTAATATTGTGTAAAATGAGTGTTAATAGTGAAATTTAATTATTCTCACAAGTGAAAATTGTGTCAATCCACTAGTGAAAATGAATGGTAAAATGCATAGTGAAACCGGCGCTTTCTCATCTGACGACATGCGCGCCGAAATATTGAACCCTTTCGTCCATAAATTGGAATTAGATAATACATATGACAAAATAAAGGTACGGAACTACGGAGCTGGTTTGTGGGCTACCAAATATTTAGTAATAGATAAATTTGGAGAAGATGTTTGAACGCATTCAGTAAGACACTTTGCGCAGACTCGGGAACCAGATCCGCTATATTTGAGAAATTGAGAATACCATTAGAAAAAATCCCATGTACTCAACTGTTAATCAAACAACTAAAGAAACATTAAGCTACATTTGAATCACCAATCACAATCATTATTAAAATAAAAACCATCGCCGTCCATAATAAAATAACTCATAAAAATGATAACGGGATTGGCAAAGACTGTCTAAATTCGAAAAGGTGACAACCGAAGATCGACCTTGTAATATTACTTGGCTAGAATACCAATGTAAAAGTTTTGATTATGAATATAATGAAGTCATATTAATGATTTTAAATCTACTTCAAAGAGGTTATTAAAATTGTTTAAACAAGGATATAAATATAACTCAGATAATGAAGTCGTGCGAGAAAATAAACAAAAAGCGTTATGAATGGATGAAGTCAATATTTATCAATACCTACATTAGCGCTGCGTTAAGCAAGCAAGAAAATCTAACGCAAAGAAATAATTAACTTCACGTACCTAATTATATCGCTACAGGGATTATTCAATACAGGGAATAGATTCGCATTTGAGAAAAGAGAAAAGTAATTAAAAAAATTCTAAAATTGAATTTTTAACTCTAATAGAAAACTGTTAAATGTAGGTAATACCTACATTATATTTATATTATGTTAGTAATGTTGCTAGTATTATTTAATGAAAGAAAACAGAAATTATTTTAAACCAAACGATATGGAAGTCAACATTATTATCTTACTCGTATACACATTTTATTCTGATAAACAGCAAAACAGTTGTACACCTAATACATCAAAACCAAAATGGTGATTAATAATTTAATAACTGTAATTTAGAGAGTAACAGCAATTTAATCTGACATGAAAGTTATAGAAGCATGAATGCTCAAGAACCTACCTAATAGTTATAAATTCTGACGAAGAGAAAGTTGGGAAACACATGAATTTATAATTTACCATAGCTACGCATGACACGCAATAGCTTAAATATCACGTTATATGTCCAAAAAATATTACGTAACATTTCTGATGCGACCATTGCTATTTGTAATATAAAAATGCAAATGTAAAATTTTATTCGCCTCCGTAATAAACTGATGTTTTATTTTCAGCTTAACGAAGAGTAAGTAGGTGAAAGCCTTCGTCAAGTCGAGAAACTTGACTTTCTAGTCTAGCAGAACACTAGCCAATTTATCTTAGAACGATTATTACGAGAATTCACAAAAAGACTTGCACGAGTTGATACTGCTATTTAAAAAACAGGACACGTGTCTTTCGACACTGACCTTTGGGAGTGCTTAGTATCAAAGATATTTTTACATGCACGTGTAAGTCCGATCAATGAGAGTTTGTTTTTGCGAGATAAATGACCTCTACCATCAACATTCCACCTACGCTGCAAGCTGCATACACTGTTTTAGACAAACTGACGTTACGATAATGACGTAGCGTAGCGTACCTAGACGAAACAGTTCACAACGTAAATATGTCGTAGTTATGGCCCCGAATTGTTATTATATAACATGATATTCAATCAGAAACACGATAGAATTAGATTTTCAGTCAGACGCATCGTAGAATTAAATACATGAATAGGTACACCTACAAAGATAAATTGGTAGCCAACAGATGGATTATTGCACGCCGTGAAATATTACTAATCGACAATCGTGGACATAAAAGCAGAGCGTCGCCAAAATTATTGATGAACTCGCGTGTTCTCTGTTGAACAAAGTAATGTGAGCATTGCGGCTATTTTACTTTATATACTGCAGATAACCTTTGTCAGGAACGTTATAAGGCCTAAAATCAATACAATTTTTTCCAGACTCTTGCGTTTAACGTTGTTTGTTCAGCTACAGAAATAATGATTTGTTTCAAATATGACTGTATAACTGACTGACTGTATGACTGTATGTTAGCTTGCTTCTTGTTATAACGCTTGTTTTTCTTGTAAGTAAGTGTATATAAATACAGTTGAGTGGTTTAAAATTTCTGATTACGAAATAAGATGTGAAACCAAAAGCTTTGACTTTTACTGGGTACTATAAAAGTTACAGCAAATGTTTTGCAGATTCTTAAACATAAATCTTGTCTAAGTCTTGATCTGTGCGGAGAAAGTAAAGTTTAAAACCTGTATGAACATTTTGAACAATTTCCTGTTTTGATAAAGCAGTATGTTTAATATAATAATTTATCTACCGTTGAGTTTTGAATGCCTAGGTCAACGTAACGGTCAATAAATAATTCGACTGAGTCACGGAATATATAAGCTGAGTGTGCCATCCTTCGTGATCAAAAGCGCCATCGCACCGAGCATGCATGTGTGATAAATTTCATACCCATTCAGTCATTCGAACCGTTACTAGTTAAACTGGTTTAGTTAATAAGTGTAGAGCTTGGATAAGATATGTCAAGAGACAGTAGAATCTATGAATGGGTAAAAAAAATTGCAACCAGTACTGGCCTCTAAACCCTATCCATTTACACGCACATAATATTCACGCGCATATAATTGGTATGACGCCTCACGCACACCAACCTAAGAAAGGTGGCCCCTTTTGTTTTATACGGTAGAAGCGTGAGGCTTATTCCAGACATACTTTTTCTAAGGTGTATAGATTGTTTTACTTACATATTTTATATCAACCGGTCAATAACATAATACTGCTTATAGCCTATTCAAAATGCCGAACGTTATTCAACGTTATATTCACCCTTGTTTTGTTTTACCTTCTAATCTTTACGTGGATAATTGGATATCAAGTCAAGAGAGAGCCTTGCAGGGAAGAGAGAAGAATGATGATTACTCCACCGGAACCGACAAGAGCGCGGCATAGCGTGGTTCTTTGGATTATTTTGATAGTGCATGGTATATGAAATCAAATCGGTCGGCCACTTAAATTAAATCTTCCTTTCTATTTTAGAACATAACAAAAAGACATGTATAATTGTATACCGTTATACAGACGAAAATATGCATTAACAAGCAAAACAATTTTGTCCAGTTAAAATTAGTTTAGCGTGCTAGTAAGGTTTTGTAATTTACAAATCATGAGCTGGACTTCGGCAACAACTACACACTTGTAAAAGTAGTTGTAGCAATTAACAGATCACACGGAAAAGAAAATGGAGGATCTCATAATGTTGTTACACTTGTTCGCTAATTTTTAGGAATTATTAGGGTAAACTGTATCTGCAATATCTCTATACAGCGAATAAATTATTAAAGGGTCTTTTATGCATCTTTAGCCATAAATAAACTTACAGAAAAGAAAAGAAATGAATGTTTCAAACAGAAATTTCCAAAGAATAGGTATTAAGATAAAATACCCTCAATCAATCTCCTTTACTATGTTTAGATCGTCCGTGTCTTGCTCAATGTATTCAAGGTCTGTGCTTCTAGGACGTTTATTTGCTGGTTTAAGAATATAAACGTCTATACTGAATGTATCAAAAAGTTTATAAATAGTTATGCTATATTTCACATCAAATAATGATGATTTTTAATGCTGAGGCATCTGGAGGATGATTTAATATAACATAATTTAAAAAAGTAAGAATTACGACCGACTATTTTAATTTTGAAATATTGTTTTTGTTACAGACAGCGATATTCACAGTAATACTGCTGCCGTTCCGAGTTATAGTCATCTGTTATCTAATCGTCACAGCTTGGTTCCTCGCATGCATCGGTCTCTACGGCCTTAGTGAAGATGATCTGAGAAGAAAACCTATGACTGGATGGCGAAGGTGTGTATAAGACAAAAAAGTTTCTTTTAATAATATTCTTCGACGATAGTTCAAAATCCAGACTGCAATAAAAATTACTACAAGCTAGATTTTAAAAACTTCATTTTTTATGAAAATACTAATAAATTAAGGTCGTCATTCAAGTAGGTATCTATAAATTTTACTTTAATGTGCTAGAAAGTGAGCCAATGCCTAAACAGTTATTTTAAAAACTTCTTTTTCTTTTTAACAATTTCATCTTTGACTTCTTTGAGCATTTTCGATTAACTTAAATTGTAAAGTGTTTTAGTTATTAAAATATATTTTATTTAACTGATGGATCCATTTCAGTTTTTTTTTGCTTTGACTATTGTAGCTAAAGTATAAATACAACAACAGACTAAGCAACAGGTGCAACAGTACTCGGCAAAGAACCGTGAAGGTTTTTTGTAAATCGTTAATTCATTTCCAACAATTTCGTTGTATTGTTAAAATTCAATGTCATTATTATTATGTATTAATTGTATTTTAATGCTAAGTCTGAAAGATTTGTCTTACTACACCTACTTAAACCATGACCAAAAAAAAGAAAATTTGTAATGTTATGACTTCTGGAACCTCACGTGTGTCATGTGTAATTTGAATCATAATATGTGATTAAGTGAACAATAGAAAACAGTAGACGGTATTTACGGGTTCCATTCCAGAGGTCTTAAAAGAGTGGCATTTTAATGTAGAAAAGTAATATTAAAAATAAAAAACAAAAGTCTGCAAAGTCTTGTTCGGGTCATTGCATATTGGTATAAAAGGGACTGGGCCAAGCCGAGAAACCAAGTCATAGTGGGATTGAGGATCTTACCTTCTTGCGACCTTGATGACATAAAAAACACCACTGCCGAGGTCGGAACGGAACGGAACAGTCAGCGAAGCCCCATCGATACCGTTACATTATTTGATTACTTACGTTTATTTCAAACAAAAGAAGATAGATGCAAAGGAATGTCCAAATAAAACAAATTACTAAAGAAGTAGGTAAAGAAAGACCTTGGTCGAAAATAAAATATGAAAGTTGTAGCGGCAGTGTTTACTTACGCATGTGTTTTGTGTCAGTTAATTGGGGAGTTAACTGCATACTTATACAATTTATTGTAGTTTTATCTTCTCAGTAAACAAAAAGTTTGAAAATCATGCTAAACTCACATTATCAGTAATTCCGTAGCTTGAATACAATTTTTAACATCAGGATAAACCATAGAGAAAATAACGCGCTCCCCTGGGGTAGAGATGTTGTATCGAACTGTGCACAGATACTCAACTGGGCCTGACGTCATATCATACACATCTAGCGGGAAGTAGCGTATTTAAATATTAACCCTTCCCCTCACCCGTTTTTCACCCCCTTTGTTGGCGACAACATTTTCTATAGAAGCAAGCCGATATGCCATCTCTTCATACTCTATGGGTTAAACTATAATAAAAAGGATCGGAACAACGACGAAAAACAATGACGTCATATTAATTATTCAGTACAATTTTTCATACAAAGCGCGCGTTTTGACGTTTGATAAAGAGTCACTGATTTGAGTAGTTGGAAACTCGCAGATTCCAAATCCATTTTTTGATCAGCTGTCGAGAATCAATATAAATCGATATTTTCGATAATTACCGGTTTTTAATTGTTTGGATATCTATCTATTATTCGCCTTTTTTTTTAAAACGTAGTGATTATATTCTCTTTGTTTTTTTTAGAGCGGCGGGAACACAGACTATTATATGGGCGGGAAAGTGAAAAGTCGAGGTTTTGTTTGAATTTCTACATTTCGGGTTTTTTGTGGTATTTATATTTTAGAATATTAAAATATTAGCAGGCAGTTATAGTGATACCTAGTTTAGTTATGTACCCATGCAGCAAAGTAGCATATATTCCGCAGTCTCGCATTGCTTTTGCATTACCGCCGAGATAGAAAGTGAGAAAGTCTACGGACAATCTTGCGCCTCAAGTGGTTTATGTAACTAAAACTTGTACTCTTATATATTCCGTGCTAAACCCAAGAATTGGATAGGTACCTAAATTGATTTATTATCTACAAACAGGATATCGTTTATGATATGAATAAACTGGGTGGAATGATGCCTGCTACCTATCCTTCATAGATCTCTCATTTTGAGATCTTTTCTGCCTCCACTCACTCACTCACGTAGCAGGAATAGGGTGTAATTTTAAATGCGTTACGTCAATCAACGCTCCAAATGGCAGATTCGAATAATAATATTCTAAGAGCACTTTTGTCATAATCATTATTACAGGGATGTATTTACAAATATTGCGCCCCTGGGCAAATATATTTGGCCGCCCCCCATAACTGCAGTTTGACGGCGGCGGCGGGCTTGTAATCAAGATTTGTGCCAGCAAAACTGCAAAAGTTCTAAGGTTATGAGATATTTAAGAATTGACCGACAAAAGCTGTCACAAGCTACATCCAAATTGTATTTTGTGAAAGTAGTAGCAACATTTCAAATAATTATGGATGAGCGAAGCGAGCTCGAATTTTTTCCGTTATACGACTTGGCTGTGCTAGAACTTGGACCGGTCTATGTATGTAGTGCAATAGTAAAAATAGAGACCAGAGCGAGCGAAGCAAGCTTAAAACTTTTCCGCAAATCGATTTGATTTGGTTATGATTGTAACTCTGTTGGTTTAATTTATGCGTACAGGATCTCAACAATAAAAAGATAAACCAGAGCGAGCGAAGCGAGCTCGAAATTTTTCTCACTGATGTCTGGCTAATACTGTATTTCTTTGCGCAACAATTTCCTCCCCATGTGTATTGCCCTACGGGCCGCCCCCCTTGACCCGGCCGCCCTTAGCACTTGCCCATTTTGCCCATAAGAGAATACGTCACTGCATTATTAGGTATTAACTACTCCATTTCTTTTGCACTACATCGAGGTATACTCGACGGATTTTCGCGTTTCAATTTTGTCTAAGATATTGGCTTATGAGTTTCAGTAGGTACTTATTAACTTCAATGCAAGTTTATTTGGCGATGGAAAAACAGTCAGACTACAAAATTTCGAAAAACCAAGTGATTTTAACCAGTCTTCATCTAGGCGTATAAACAAGTTTTCAAAACGGTATTTAATTCTTCTTCCATAACAATTTGTTTCTTGCACAATAACTCGTCAGTTATCTACCTTACTACTTCATCCAAATCATCTAAAAGTTGAGCGCAAGGTGTCGATTTTTAAAAATTCAAAATCTTGAAAACTATCAAACTTATAGTACATTACTGCAGCGGCCAGCAACAGAGGCATTGATGGACGAACGTGTAAATGTGGGCCGAGGCGAAGCCGAGGCACACATACGTAAGTCCATCAATGCCTAGTTGTGGCCAAGGCTTGTATAGTACTTTTCTCAAATAATGCGCGGAAATTAAAAAAGTAAATTTTCTCAAATAATTCGTGGAAATTAAAACTCTTTTCAAAATCAATGACGAACAACGAACAACAATTTGTTTTTTTTTTCAATAAACAGCTTTCTATTTGCAAGCCAGTTCGAAATTTAAATAAAACCTTTGATGAGTTACCTCCTTGGTCGCCATGTTTCGGAGAAAAAGATCGTTCCATTTTTAAATTACACGACAGATATGAGTTTACTATGTAATTTATTTGGCCGCAAAACACGACAGATATGGATTTTCATACAACATTGCCGGCCGCTGCGCGCATGTAGTTGGCCAGTACAGCAATTTCGATTTATCTCGAAGAAGGTTGTCAAAATAATGCTCACATTTCCAAGCATGTTTGAGAAAAGTATATTATTTGTATTTTTCACGGTTTGACGTTGAGTTTCGGATATACTGTAGGTATAATAAAATTATATCAAGATCAGCGTGAATCTAAGTAGGTATGTATGTTACTATGACACAGCCTACCTACCTGTTTATTCCATTCTCTTTCGCACCTACCTACCTACTAAGGTCCGTCACGCACATACGGAATTGCAATCCGGAATTCCGAATCAGGATTACGATTTTGTATGGATTTTCCCCCTCAACAATTTCGTGTATAGGATTTGACAGCTCCGCAATTCCGAACGGAATTGCGGAGCTGTCAAATCCTATACGGATTGCAATTCCGTCTGTGTGTGGCAGACCTTAATCGGTGAAGGGTTTTCTAAGTTTTCTTTTACGTGTGTGCTTTTTGAAAAGAGAGTTGTGACGTGACTTTTTTAAAATCAACCTTTAGAGATATTGTTTGGGAGCGTTCAGTGAGAGAGATTTGAAAAGTAGATGAAAAATATGCTATGGATTAAAACTGATATACAGGGTGTACAATAAAATAGGACAGCTACTTAAAGGGGTGCTTCAGACCATCAAACTGAAAAACTTTCTCTATGGGACCAATATCGAAATCGCGAAAAAAAAATCTGCTGTCCCATACATTTCAGTCGAGTTATGTTTGCAGTTTTGTATGGGAGAGAAGATTTTTTTTTCGCGATTTCGATATTGGTCCCATAGAGAAAGTTGTTCAGTTTGATGGTCTGAAGCACCCCTTTAAGTAGCTGTCCCATTTTATTGTACACCCTGTATAATTCGGTTCAAGTTTGCTACTTGATTTCCTACCAAAAATATAGTAGCACATAGGTACACGAAGAAAAATTAATTTAACAATGATAATACTAGTAGAAAACATATTTAAGCTACATATTTTTAGTAACTTATTGCAAGGTCTAATAAATAGTTGTCAAGTTATCAACATAATTTATTACTTAGGTAGGCGATATGCCAGATTTTTTTCAGACAAAGCGGGATTCTGAAACGTTTTGAGTAAAAAAGCGGGATTCTTTCGTCGAAAGCGGGACATAATAAAAAAAATTAAATAATCATTTTTTTTTACTACTTATGCTTTTATCTGAGTTTCAAACTAAGTTTACAATGATGTTGATCATAAATAGCTATTGGCTATGTGCACGACACTAGCGCCACACTAGCGCGGCGTAGCGCATGAACTATGTCGACCAGCCGTGAATTATCTACACTATTATAGTACTGTAAAGGACTGTGTTTGTTCGAGGATTCTGCCAAAACTACTGGACCGATTTTGATAAAACTTTTTATATTTAAAAGCTTATTATTAGTGTTAAAAGCTAGCTTATATTTTATTCCGGTACGATGACGGGAGCGGATGCGGACAAAGCCACGGACAAAATCAAATTTGTATCGGAATTCCCATACAAACTTTTACCTTAGTTTTAACACCTTTGGGGGTTTTTAATGCGACAAGCCTTTTTTAAGTGAGCATCTAGATGCCAATAGAAACTTCCATGCCAAATTTTAAGTTAGTAGTCGTGACAGTTTTGGAGATTTCGTGTTAAGTTAGTGTGCGGATTTGCATAGATTCAAGCAAATCTGACACAGCTTCACCGTCAGTAGTTCAAATTTCTGCCACAGTGTGCGCTGCGATCGACTTGACAGTTCCCAACACCCACTTCGCACATAGCCAATAGGAAACGTATTTTAATGATTATATTTCTCTGAAGATTTAACTTCTTTTAAAGTTTCATTTTTTTCTTTAATATACTTAGTTGCAGAACTCTGCACAGGATAGCTCCAGATTTAATTGGATCAGTAATTCCCGAAAAGTGGGAGTAAGCCTGTCCCGCGCGGGACATTCAATTTTGGGCTAAAAATCGGGACGTCCCGCTAAAATCGGGACGTCTGGCAACGCTGGTAGCTACCTACCACTACTACTACTACTAGGTTAAAATTCTAGTACCTACGTACCTAAACGCACCTCCTTCTTTTCTATTTAAAATTTTTTTCCCGTGCAGATTACGAGGTCTTGAAGTTTTACATCGAAAATACCGTTTTTTATGGATGTTAATTCAGTACACGTTATATAAATGAAAATAACAGCGTATTTAGTTGTGTAGATTAAATAAAAGATAAACCCATTATAGAGAGCAATGAAGTTGGAATGAAATTAATGTAGGTACACTCCGTTATGAGTAAAAGGGCAGGCTTATGTAGGCTATGCAGCGATATTTTTAAATCATTAGAAAGTCGGGTCGAATTAACAAAATTACATACATAGGTACCTTACAAATCTGATACTATCTTTCTTTACATGACCATGTGACTTTTACCTAATGAGTTACCCGAGTTTTATACTTAACAAAAATTTTATACTTATTAAAGATAGTAAAATTGCTATCAAAATGTAAACAAATAGATAATCTACCTACTGAGACGACATTTCACCCATTATAATTATTATATAATTTTTTATAACGAGTTTCTTTTTTCGGGTCTATACAGGGTGTTAGGGTATACAGTTGCATCACTTTTTGTACTCATGATAGGTACTGACTAACTTTTCCAAAGAAACCTATAGAAAATTCGCCAATTTTCTTTTCGTCTTTTTTTTTTAGTTTATTAAACAAACGTTCGTTCAGCTGATTGCATTTGGAATGCAAAGTCGTTTTTTTGGCTAATTTCCTATAGGTTTCTTTGGGAAAGATATTAAGTATCGTGGGTACAATCACCCCTTAAAGTAATGCAACTGTTCACCCTAAAACCCTGTATAACATGTCATAGTAAGATTCAGTCTGGGAAAATACAATTTTTTTTATAGAACCCATGTTAAATACCTAAGTTTTACTTGAGACACTAAACTTTAGTAAACCCCTAATTTGACCCTATTTTTTGCCCATAGAACAAATATCATTAAAGCACTAAATATATTTTTATTGAAAAATTGACCTTATGATTGTTCGATTGTGTTGATTCCTATCAAAATAGGTTCCTTATACAGGGTGTCCCGGGAAGTGTGGATCAAATCGAACAGGGGCATGGCGAAGGTCATTTCCAAACTTTTTAATCCTATGAAAGCCGGTGCCATTCTCGATTGACTTGACTGGTGATTTGGATCACCAATTTTTTTATTTTTTGTCTGTCTGTTTGTTTGTTTGTTTGTTCGAGCATCACGCAAAAACTTATGAACCGATTTTGATGAGCCTTTTTTTGTTTGATAGCTTATTAATTTATGCGGGCGAAGTCGCGGGTAAATGCTCGTAGAGTTATATAATTCTAATAACTTCTTGCAAGTGGAAAAGTGGCCGCCATTGAAGTGAAAGGGCCATTAGTATGTACATAGGCTAAGTGCGATAGTAGGCATCCCGCTACGAAATCCATTATATTATTCTCTTATTATGTTCTAGAACCAGCTTGTTAGGTTGTTAGGTACCTATTACGATTTATTTGTTTCGTCGAAGTAATCAATCGTGTATTTGAAACATTTAGACATCCCAAAGATCACAATAGAACTGATCCATAGAAAGTTATCTATACTGCTTAGAAATTTATAGGTACAAGGTGTGAAAATTTCACACATCAAGTGAAAGCTTATGTGCCAGCGCAGCGCTTTAGTAATATACATTTATACGAGCTTTTGCCTGCGACTTCGCTGCGACCGCACCGTCTAGTCTCCCGTTATCGTAGCGATATTAAATAAATACCAGTTTTCAATTCTAACTACAAGCTTGAAACACAAAAGGAGAATGGTCATCTGTGACCCAGGCCCGACAACAAAGTGACCTATCCCAGTTTTTTGTGACATTAAGTATAACTAAAATATATAATTTTTTTTTCAATTTGTGTGGCTAGCACCTAAATTTTGCCTGGTGAATTTCTCCAGGCGCAATACTAAAAAACAATACTTTTCACACACTTCTAGCGATTATATCTATTAAAGACTCTGCAGATGCATGTGATTCTGATGACAATATAATAATATGGTATTATCCAGCTGATCTGATGATGGAGCTGGAAGGTGGCTAGTGGAACTCTTGGGTGGCTACTAGCATACCCATCGAGTTTGGACTCATTGGAATCGTCTTGATGAGTCCTATGCATTGCAGTTGGTATCGAGGGTCTGATGATGGAGCTGGAAGGTGGCTATTGGAACTCTTGGGTGGCTACTAGCATACCCATCGAGTTTGGACTCATTGGAATCGTCTTGATGAGTCCTATGCATTGCAGTTGGTATCGAGGGTCTGATGATGGAGCTGGAAGGTGGCTAGTGGAACTCTTGGGTGGCTACTAGCATACCCATCGAGTTTGGACTCATTGGAATCGTCTTGATGAGTCCTATGCATTGCAGTTGATAGCGAAGGTCTGACAGTTATTTTGTAAAATAAAATTAAAATCAACCTGTGTTTTTACACAAAGTCATGTTGATTTTATTCGATACCTACTATATTTTAATTAACATTTTTAAGTTTGGACTGAAAGTAGAAAATTCTTAATAACCTAATTCTCAATGTCCTTTAATACATACATACCCAGTGTGGGATGATCAAAATAATTTTGATATATCCATGCCAGTCCACGCCCACCCCAGGTTAAACATTATACTAATTAATACACAAGTATAATCTTCGTCACTTATTTCATCTATGTTTTCGTTCAAGGATGACCTTTGTTCGAAAGCCAGGGTATCATCATCATCATCATCATCATCATCATCATTATGATTATCATCATCATCATCATCAGCCTATCATCGTCCACTGCTGAACATAGGCCTCTCCTAAGGCGCGCCACAAAACTCTGTCGTCGGCCTTCCTCATCCAGTCGCTCCCCGCTACTTTTTTTAGGTCGTTTGTCCAGCGGGTAGCAGGGCATCCCACACTACGCCTGCCAGTTCGTGGTCTCCACTCTAGAACTCTGACACCCCATCGGTTGTCAGTTCTTTGGCAGATATGAACAGCCCATTGCCACTTCAGCTTGCTAATGCTGACCAGCCAGTGTATTCTGCATACTAATAATGTCACCTACATGACCTCCATTCAAACCAGATAGATGGTTCGTTATGTGCTGAGGAATATCTTGTAACGGCTTGTGCAGCAAGTGATGTTGGCAAATGTAGGCAAGATTGGATACAAAGAACTGGTAGCAGCTGCGAAGATTCATGTTTATCGAATTAGGCACTTGTCAAAGTTGGGTGCTGTTGCAATTATCAAAGAAACACCTAAAACCTAACCACCTGCTCGCCTAACATCTTGGACATTTACCATTTTGGAATGGTAACAGGGGCAGGGGCAGGGGCAGCAGCCAGGAGCTTGCTGGTCTTGATAAGTTGCAGCATTAATTATATGCCTACAAAAAACGTTCCAGCTCTATCATTAGATACCTACTTGTTACAAAATGCAGAGAATAGGACTCATCAAGACGATTCCAATGAGTCTAAACTCGATGGGTATGCTAGTAGCCACCCAAGAGTTCCACTAGCCACCTTCCCGCTCCATCATCAGACCCTCGATACCAACTGCAATGCATAGGACTCATCAAGACGATTCCAATAAGCCCAAACTCGATGGGTGTGCTATTAGCCACCCAAGAGTTCCACTAGCCACCTTCCCGCTCCATCATCAGACCCTCGATACCAACTGCAATGCATAAGACTCATCAAGACGATTCCAATAAGCCCAAACTCGATGGTTGTGCTATTAGCCACCCAAGAGTTCCACTAGCCACCTTCCAACTCCATCATCAGACCCTCGATACCAACTGCAATGCATAGGACTCATCAAGACGATTCCAATGAGCCCAAACTCGATGGGTGTGCTATTAGCCACCCAAGAGTTCCACTAGCCACCTTCCAACTCCATCATCAGATCAGCCGGATAGTACCTTATTATCGTATTGTCATCAAAATCACATCCATATGCAAAGTTCTTGATAGATAGAATCGCTATAAGTATGTGAAAAGTATTGGTTTAGTATTGCGCCTGGAGAAGTTCACAAGGCAATATTTAGGTGTTAGCCATACAAATTGAAAATAAAAATTATATATTTTAGTCATACTAAATATATATAAAAAACTGGGATAGGTCACTTTGTTGTCGGACCTGGGTAAATTTTGTATGGGCCGTGACCCTTCTCCTTTTACTTTAAAAAAACTTTTTTTTAAAACAAGCTTTAATTGTATTGTCACGCGATATACAATGCATGCCTTGAGTGTGTCAAATGTAACTTGCAAGATTCTATTACAGACACCGGGACAGGTGAAAGTACCTAAATAAAAAAAGCTTGTAAAAACTATCATCAATTCAATTCAATTCAATTCAATTATACTTTATTTCACACCAAAAAGAAAAAACATAGTATACAGAGAGCAAACAATCAGGAAATACAAAGGCACAAAAAACAGGCGGTCTTATCGCTAAAAAGCGATTTCTTCCAGACAACCTTGGGGTAGAGGAAATAGTAAAAGAAGATTGGTAGGCGGTTTATATCAGAATAACATAATATAGATAACATACACAAATAAAGTTATACAAATACAAACATACTGTTATATAAAATACATACATAATATAAATACCTATTACGAATACATATTCATACCTACAAACACAAAAGAATCATACATAAAATAGTTAATTCTAAAACAACAATTACTTGTCAAAGAGAGGAAAAAATGAACCAGAGGTGACCATCAAGGATAGATAGTCAGTGCTCGAGGAAATGAGCTTTGACCCTAGACTTAAAAACATTCAAGGAGGGTGCACGTCTGATCGGCTTCGGCTCATCAAAATGATCATCAAAATCAATCCAGTAGTTTTTGCGTGATGCTCAAACAAGATCCCGAACAGATTGAATGAAAACCATGAAAACGCATTGATATTCTATATTTGGCCGGAAGACATGGTAATTTGTCTTGTGTAATATTTTGTGTAGCTGTAGGTAGCTTGGATCACGGTCGGATGGTCGAAGGTAGAAAAAAAAAACATTGTACCTAAGTGGCCTAAGTGTTACGGCGCGGCGGCGTGACCACGCAGATTTATTTGTTGGTAACACCATAGAGAAATTACACGCTCCCACCAGGGAGCGTGTAATTTAACCCACCAGGGTAATCAAATCATGGATAATAAACAATATTCTTCGTCTGGTAATCGGGCCAGTAAATAAATAAAATAAAATAAAACAATATTCTTCATGGGTAACACAGGCAAAATATTATGAACTTAACAACAATGTCTAGGTACAGTCACGTACATTGATAATGTGATGTAGTATTATGTTGCATACAAGACTTAATGATGATGATGATGATGAAAAAACTAGGCGTATGATTAAACGCGTATTTGAAAAAACGGTTTCTCGATTTTAGTATAAGCCTAATAAAATCCAGTTTTTTGATGACAAGCCTAAATAACGTAGTTGGTCTAATAAAATGAAAAAATATAGTAAGAAATATAATTGAATTGAATGAATGTAGATTGAGAGTAAGTGTAGAACGAAGTACATTTACATCCAAAAACACATTAAAAGTCTAATAATTTGATCAATTAAAGTACCTACGATCTACGTGGGCTGAATGTTGATGATTTTTTTGCAATAAGAGATTGTCTATCAATCTAGGTCATTTTGACTTCGTCTCGGTCAAGTTTACGAAGGTCGCCTGATTTTAAACCGGATTTTTTAGTAAACGTATTTAAAGTTCGACCATGTTTTATAAAACCTTGGAGTATTGTTGAATACCAAATTAATTTAAAAACGTACCTATTTCTACAGCTTGTGATACTTTATTAACTGTATTTAAATGTCATATAGATATTAGTCAATAAAATGTTATTGCATACTGGTAGAACTGTTGTTATTTACGCGACGAAATGCGGATTGGGTTTTAATTCTACCAAATAAGTAGGTACCTAAATATATTAAAATAAGCATTATGAAGTAAAGAAAAATAAAGAACTAGAGTTGCAAAGTGCATGTGGATGTCAAGTCTCAGCCTACCCAAGTGGAATAATAGGCCGAGCTTATATAGGAAGGTACCTAAATGATAAGGACAAGACTTACAAGGAATTCAGCTGTGCCCAGCTGTGTCCAGCTATGCCCAAATGTGCAACGCCTGAGCGTTGCACACCTGTATAATATATCCAAAAATCCCGGATACCCGACCTTTTTGTAAGGTAGGGTATCATTTTCCAAACAGATTTACTGAACTAATACGAATATACCTAATGATAATGAATGAGACATCAATGATGTACATCATTTATAAAACTCATTCATCGCTTTGGATGTTAGGAAACAAGATAAATAACATAGTTATTTACAAACAGATCGCGAAACACATCTTTGCCATTGTTGCCGCGCAGTCTGTTATATCTACAAGCAATTTATTGTTTTATATCTGAGTTCTTACTATTGTTTTGGTTGAAGGATACCTTTTTGAACCAACAGCAAGCTCCGCTTCTCGATCCTCTCGCTAATGAGGCTGGTGGTGGTGGCTGCCGGGTTCCACCGAGTCCGGATACTCGGGCGGCAGCACGTGCCGTCCAGCCGGAGGGACGCCCCCGTGATTGTCATTGCGCCCCACTCCTCCTTCTTCGACGCCATCGCGATCGTCTGCCTGGGGGCGCCGAGTGTTGTCGCCAAAGCAGACACGGCCCGTCTTCCTTTTATCGGACGTAGGTTTTGCACGTTTGCTTGTAGTTTCACCGAGTACGTTGTTTCTCTATCGAGGAATGTAGATAGAGTGTGTTGTTCCTTTAGAATTCATGCGTTAGATGCCAAACAATTAAAAACAATGATCCCACTGGCAGAATTGAAATGTTCATACCCACAGATCACAAAAACTAAAGTTCATACCTGTTTCAGCAAAGCTTGATACCAAAATCCTTGGCTAATCGCTTGCTTGAAGCTTTTTTGCTTTTCGTAAAAGTCACTGTTTATAAGTGCTACACCTTTATTGCACTATTCATATGTTGACCTAATTTACTAAACAGGTTTTTGTTTGCTCTTTTTGTTTTCATTTGACTTTGACCGTTACAAGTGTCGTGTTTTTTTGCTAGTGTTTTACAACTGTTTTTTTTTGTTTTGTTCAACTAATTTCTGTGTAGTTTGTTGTCATTTGTAGTCGACAGATTTTTGCTCAATCCCAGTAGGACTGTGTAGAGATGTCAACAGACAACGAAATAAAAAAGTTCCATTTATTTACAAATCAGACTCGAATTGTTATTAAATCACAGACACTATCGGAACTTTTTACTGCGTCAGATTATTTAAGAAATTGTAGAAAATACACGCAGAAAATTATAGATTTTTTTGTAACTGAATTTTTTTGACAGTCCTACTGAGAATTTTATTACCTGTAACCAACCTATAACTATATTATATATTGTAGGTACTTCACAATTTTGACTGTAAGTACATCATTATGTACTATCAGTGGTATACTATAGCGAATGTAAGTGATTGTTGAAGCCGTAAAAATACGATTTCGGAGATGCACGTGTCGTATTTGTGGAGCGTGGACTGTAAGTAGGGGTTTTCTTTCTTGAGTAAAAATGCCGATGCGATTTTCCAAACGTGAGCCAGGTTGGAGGGTGGGGTAGAGAGGGCTAGTGGTCGCAGAGAGTCTTCTTGCTTCTTGCTGTTCTTCAAGAGCTGGATCCGGAATGATTCTGCGCCGAATCGGCGCTTCTTATATACGATTTTCGAGCGACCACTCCCCTTCACCCCGCACTCTTCCCCTGTACTCAAATCTCTTTATTTCTAAGTCAAACTTACATTCTACGGTAACAAAACAATGTTCAGTACTTACATACTTATTTTTATATATCTAAACATGTCATTCGCATCGTCTGCCAGCGCGCGCGCGAAAGATTTCAATATTTATATGACCCCGTCCCCCGCTTCCTCATACCGCGGATTTGCGGGAGTCGGGGCCCCCCTCGCTCGCCTGTATGCGCCGACAGGGACAGTTGCACTGTCTCTTTCTAACGTTGATTTCCCTTAAGTTCCTCCCCTTGTAATGAGATACTAAGTCTAATCGGAGTGAATTCTAACTGGAATTGTGTAAGCTAATCGTGTTATTTACTTTGGAATCTGCTGAAACTATGTGTTAAAATGTGTACCTATCTAGCTGGGGTAGGAATCTCAAAGGAAATCACTTAAGAAATTAAATACAAGCCCTATTCCAACTATTTACATTACTTATATCCTAGGCCCTAATCCTAATAAGAAATTACGACTTTATTAAAAGAAAAGCTTATCCTATAACTAAAACAAAACAATGTAAAGTAAGGCAAATTGATAAAAACTATGTACAAATGATCGAAGTTATGTTCTGTCGTGCACATTTCTCCCGCCGTCGCAGCTCTGCGATCCAACAGGTAGCACGACGATCCTCTTGGTCGGTCTTCGGAGGACGTGCCCGTTGCTGGTCTCGACGTCCACGATCCTCACCTCGCCGTCACGTCCTGGGTAGACTGCGATGATGCGTCCTCTCGGCCATGTGTCGCGCGGCAGGTTGGGGTCGCAGATGAGCACCAGGTCGCCGACTGCGGGTGGTGCGCCGGTCGTTCGAGGCTCCCGCCGGTGTTGGAGTAGCGGCTGGTACTCCTTGACCCAGCGGCTCCAGAAGATGTCTGCCAGGTGTTGTGCGCGCCGCCAGTGCTTGCGCGCGGTGAGGTCGTCTGCGGTGAACTCGCCAGGTGGTGGGACGTGCGAGTTGGGTCCCAACAGGATGTGCTTGGGTGTGAGCGCCTCGGCGTCACCGCCCCGTGTGTCAGTGGGCGGAGATTTACTACGTTCGCCTCGGCGGCGTGCGTGGTGAGATGCACGCGCCAGAGGCGGGTTATTGGTGGCCGGGGACGCAGGCTTCTCTCTTCTCAACTTGCATCGTCGACAGCGCTTGATGACGTCACGCACTGTCGGTCGTATCTTCACTATCCACAGTCTCTGTTGTAGCTCGTTTACTACGGTCTCGATGCCGCCGTGGTGTAGCCGCTCGTGTACGTGTTGTATGTACAGTCGCGTAAAAAGATGTTTCCCGTCGAGTACAGCCGGGCTCGCAGTCTCTTCGTCGATGTCAGGCGAAGCGTGGATTCTTCCCTTGAGTCGCAGAACTCCATCTTCGCCGACCGCTACTGATAGCGCCGATAGTCTGTCTCCAGGCTGAGGCGCTGCGCAGCTCCTTACTCGACGTAATTCTTCGGAAAAACAATCTTCTTGTACCGCTTTCCACCACAGTTTCTCGGCGCGAATGAGATAGTGCGCTTCGATTCCGACGATATTGCTATCTCTTTTCTTCGCGTGCGTCGTCTCGTTCTTGCGTGCTTTCTTATCAGTGTTCTTATCGGAGTCGTTTTTCTTGTTTTCTCTCGTTCGTTTGCGGTTCGACGCACTTTTCTTTCTTCTACACAGGTCGACGAACTGTAGCACGCGCGCCGTAGCTCGTAGCAAACGTGAAAACGAGGAAAAACGCTCGACTTGAGGAAGGTGAGCGTGGTCAGGTCGCTGGTGGGTGACGTGACCTGTCTCTCTTTCTTCTCTCTTCTGTACTTCTTTCTTGGTCTCTTCGATGTTTCGAGTGTTCAACTTGAGATCGATGCAGTCCGTCTTCGCGTTGCGTAAGATTTCGTGTGTTTTCTCTGCCTCGCTCCCGCCGATGGCGACAGTGGCGACACGCGGGTTGGCGGCGAACTGCTGTACTGTCGATCTTGTCTCGAAGCATCCGTCGGGCAGGCGGCAGCTTGTTTCTTCTGTTATTTTCATAACCGGCTGCTCGGGAACGCTCTTCTCTGTCGGTTTTGCTACTCCAATCGGTTCCAACTTGAAATAGTTCGTAATTTTCTCCACGTTGTCTTCGCTATTTCGTACGACGATTAAGTGACCGCAGAAGGTTTCTGGATACGTCATAGATGAGCGGCAGCCGTGAAGAACCCATCCCAACTTCGTGTACGATGCGACGGGTTTGTCTTTCCGTCCCGCTCGCACCGCGCCTGAGATAATTAAATCCCAGTTGTCTTGCCCGATGAGTAGCTTCGGATGCGCCTCTTCGTACACCAGCTCGTCTCGAATTTGATTCAGGTGCGGGCAATCTTCGATGTCTCTTCTGCCGACCCTCTGAGAAGCGAAGTCGAGTCCTCGTACGTTGCGCACGTTGCGTAGCTCGCGTGTTTCGTCTGCGTATTTGCCGCGGATTTTCAGGTCGATGCGCTTGCTTTTGGGGTACTGTAGTTCCTTCCCGCTCACACCTCGGACGTTCATTGGATCTGTGGGCCCGTCGACGTTGAGTTCTTGTGTAATTTTCTCGTCGATGATGGTGATTGTAGAGCCCTGGTCGAGTAGCGCGAACGTTTCTACTTCATTTCCGTTGGCTGCGGTGAGAACTACAGGAACGATTTTCAAATAAGCGCGCCGTGCGGTGCCGTTGCTCGCAGTGTTATTCGTGTCTTCGTACGTTAAGCCGACTTTTTCGCGATGCGGCGGCTCTTGAGTGCGACGAGGTGGTTCTTCGCTACGTGGTTCTTCGATCTTCGGTCTCGACTGATGAAGAAGCTTGTGATGCGATATGGTGCAGCCCTGATGACCACACACCTTGGCTCTGCAGTCGGCGTGGCGGTGGTTGTTGCGCAGGCAGCGGAAACAAACACGACTTTTCTTCACTATTTCCCACCGCTCGTCCGTGCTGGCAGCTACGAATTTCTTGCAGTCAGGTAAGTTGTGTGGTCCGTTGCAGGCTGGGCAGCGTAGCGTGTTCACGTTGAATGTTCTTTCTTGCCTTTTCTTCGATTTTTCTTCTGTGACGGTCTCAAGTGAAGCGTAGGCGCCGCATTTGTCTGCTTCTTCGTTCAGGAAGGTGGCCAGTCGCTTCAGCTCGGGAACGTCTTCTTTGTTTCGGGCGGCGAAGTCGAACCATTTGCTTCTGGTGATCGGAGACAATTTTTTAATCACGTTTCGCGCCATTTCGGGATTGTACAGGTACTGGATTTTCTTCAGTGCTTCTACGGTCGCGACGATGTTCGCTATCTTGTTAGCGAATACGATGAGATCGCGTGGGTTGTCTCCTATCTTCTGAAGTGTTCTGATCTTCTCCATTTCGCCCATGACGATAGCTTCAGGGCGACCGAATCTTCTGTCGAGCGTGGCGATGATGACGCCTGGCTCCGGGTTGGATAGGAGCAGGCTCTGGACCGCTTCTAGCGCGATGCCTCGGAGACTTTTTCTTAATCTTGCGATGTTTTCGGTGTCGGAGAATCCTCTTGCCGTGTCTTCGTACGCCGCTTTGAATGGCAGCCACGCGTTCGATTGTCCGTTGAAGATGGGTAATTCTTGAATGTACTTCGGCGCCTCCCTCGTAACAGATCTCATGGCCTGGGTGATGGCCGCCGCCAGTTCAGAGATGTCTTGACGCGCAGGCCGGGGCTCTTCCTTGCCCTGGTGATCACCGCGGTGATCGCCCTGTCCTCGTCCATCCTTCCGTGGCGCTTCCCGCTGCGTGCGGGGCGGGGGTGACGTCGCTCTTCTTTCTTCTTCTTGTTTCTTCAACCATTCTTCGACTCGAACGGAGGATTCTTCTTGTTCTTGGTTCTCTTCTTCTTCTTCGTCCGACGATTCAGCTTCTGCATGGATCTTCGCTAGACGAAGTTTCGCGATTTCAGTAGCGACGCGTAGTTGCTCTTGTTCTAGCTCCGCCACGCGCTCCTTAGCCTCCAGCTCCGCGAAGAGCCTCTTGCGGGAGGCGGTAGAGCGACGTGACGGCGCTCTCGACGGTGCTTTCGACGGCGGCTTCATGGTTTGTGACGTCGCAGCGGTGCCCGACGACGTAGCGGCGGTGCCCGAAGACGTCGTGTTTGTTGCCGTCGTTGTGGTTCCGGACCCGGTGGCGCTTGACTCGGCGCTCGTAGTGGGGTTTGACGCGTTCCGCGACGTGGTCTGCGACCCGTCGCCCTCTCTACCAGACTGGCTGCGTGTGGTAATCGGCATCTTCGATTCTTCAAAAATATCTTCACAGGAGCTCTTCGATTTCACCGATTCTTCTTATTCGGCTACCGGAGGACCAAAATGTGGAGCGTGGACTGTAAGTAGGGGTTTTCTTTCTTGAGTAAAAATGCCGATGCGATTTTCCAAACGTGAGCCAGGTTGGAGGGTGGGGTAGAGAGGGCTAGTGGTCGCAGAGAGTCTTCTTGCTTTTTGCTGTTTACTCTTCAAGAGCTGGATCCGGAATGATTCTGCGCCGAATCGGCGCTTCTTATATACGATTTTCGAGCGACCACTCCCCTTCACCCCGCACTCTTCCCCTGTACTCAAATCTCTTTATTTCTAAGTCAAACTTACATTCTACGGTAACAAAACAATGTTCAGTACTTACATACTTATTTTTATATATCTAAACATGTCATTCGCATCGTCTGCCAGCGCGCGCGCGAAAGATTTCAATATTTATATGACCCCGTCCCCCGCTTCCTCATACCGCGGATTTGCGGGAGTCGGGGCCCCCCTCGCTCGCCTGTATGCGCCGACAGGGACAGTTGCACTGTCTCTTTCTAACGTTGATTTCCCTTAAGTTCCTCCCCTTGTAATGAGATACTAAGTCTAATCGGAGTGAATTCTAACTGGAATTGTGTAAGCTAATCGTGTTATTTACTTTGGAATCTGCTGAAACTATGTGTTAAAATGTGTACCTATCTAGCTGGGGTAGGAATCTCAAAGGAAATCACTTAAGAAATTAAATACAAGCCCTATTCCAACTATTTACATTACTTATATCCTAGGCCCTAATCCTAATAAGAAATTACGACTTTATTAAAAGAAAAGCTTATCCTATAACTAAAACAAAACAATGTAAAGTAAGGCAAATTGATAAAAACTATGTACAAATGATCGAAGTTATGTTCTGTCGTGCACAGTATTGTTTACGATAGATATTATACAGAAAACCCTTGTTCGTATAAATGGAATTAAATAATTCCATATATGAACGGGTTTTGACGCTTTTCATGAAATAAAATATTTAGGAATGAAAGAAATATTGAAATGCAAAGCAACTAATTCATTCCAACACCCTATCTCCAAAAGGACAAAAAAAAAGAATCTAAAATACCTAACCTACAGATTAAATCAAAATTATCAGAAGTGCGTTCTATTGTGGTAAAGATAAGATAATAATGTTTATATTGCTTATTGTTATGTATAGTCAATCTGAAATGTAGCCTAGCTTAGAACCTTGCCACAACTACTTATATATTAGCTTCTATGAAAAAAAAGTCACTTAAAATAAAATAAAATGAATAAAATTACTGCAAATAGTTTTGCTGTGGCCTACATTTCAAATTGATTAACTCTGCGAGCAGGAAACATTATCCACTTTCTTTTTGTTTTTATAGAACGGTAAAATTAGCATAATAGGCATTTCTTGAAAGGATAATATTTAATATTTTTGGTTGCACAACCAGAATGCGTATAAAAATGTTAATAAACTGAGCTGTGATAAGTTTTTAACTTAATTACATTAGTTATGCAATGAGAATGATTATGAGTTTGCATACCGTGTTATGCTCGTTCACTTGACTATATTAATGATAATATTTACTTAAAAATTATTAAGGTACAATCTTCTTTCTTCTTTTTAAAGCAATTTATTTCAAGTGTAGTGTTTGGTATATAATTTTTTTCAGTTCGGTTTTTGTTTGGCACAGTCCTATTAATGAAACAAAGTATGTATCTACCCTGAAAAGGGATTACAGTCGTGACTTTAAACAGGGTTCTTTTCAATATGCTGCCGGTTTTTTAAGGGGATGATCAGACCATCAAACTGAACAACTTTACTGCTCTCCCATTTCAATTTGGTGTCTTAAGGTTTGCAATTTGTATGGAACAGAACAGCTGTATTTTTTCGCGATTTTGATGTAGGTAAGTCATGTAAAGAAAGTTGTTTCGTTCAGTTGATGGTTTGATCATTTAAAAAACCTTCATCATAATAAGAAAGACCGTGTATCAATTCTTCCTCAGGAAATGTATGTGTATTAATGTTAGATGTACCAATGTATGTGTCTACCCCGAAGGGATGACGGTCGTTACGTTACTTTATCGTTACGTTATGTGTACATGAGCCAAGGAGCTTGCTCTGTAGCATTCGATACTTACCGCAATGCTGCTCGAATACCTAACAACATCGATCCAACATATTTTATAACTCTTTCTTATTCTGTGATTTCTGTGTAAAGTAAATAGGTACCTACGAAGCCAAAGATTGATAGATAGAGTAACAAAGTCTAAAACCGTTCGTACCAATCAAGGGAAAAAATTTATATGAATCTTTACCTAACTATTTATTCAGTAAACCTGTAATTAGCGTTCTACTTCCTATTTTTTTGTAACTATATACAGTCGGCCGCAATAAGTTGTATACACTTTTGTTCTACTTCGCTCGTAGTATTAAAGTGTACCTCTGGGTGTAACAAAACACCCTAGTTATATTTAAGGGGGTGCTTCAGACCATCAAACTGAACAACTTTCACTATGGGGCCAACATCGAGAAAAAATAAAAAAATCAGCTGTCCCATACAAAACTGCAGTACCGACGCGACTAAAATGTATGGGACAGCAGAATTTTTATTTTTTCTCGATGTTGGCCCCATAGTGAAAGTTGTTCAGATTGATGGTCTGAAGCACCCCCTTAAGTATTACTAGGGTGTTTTGTTACACCCTGTATAACTTATTGCAGCCGACTGTACTATAAAAATTTCACTGCCAGTGGTTGTCCAAAAAATACCTAAATAAAATAATAAATATACAGGGTGGCTCAAAAAGAGAAGTAAATTTTTTTTTCGAAAGACATCATCCTATTCGTGGAAAAAAAAATATGGTGTTCCATAAATTTGTTTCGAGTAGGTACTGCAATTTTATATAGAACTAGAGTTATCCCGCGACTTCGTCCGCACAAATTCTAAATCATAATAGCTATCAAATAAAAAAAAGTTTCATCAAAATCGGTTCTGTAGTTTTTGCGTGATGCTCGATCAAACAAACAAACAGACATACAAAAAATAAAAAAAATTGTGATTTGGAATCAGGGACACCTAAAAACCATATCGCAACTTTTTTTTTTGTTAATATCGTCAATGTACAGACACACTTATTCTGTTACAGTTTTATAATAGTTTAGATTACCTAGATATCTGGTTTTTTTCTCGCGGTTTCGACGTTTATTCCATATTGATAGTTGTTCAGGTTTGATGGTAGGTAGGTACGCTAACTAAAAAACAATTTTTGGACGCCAGCCTGTATAACATAGAGTTGATTCGGCAAATGTACCTATGTATAGTCGATCCAGTACGCGCTGGTACCACCGGCAGCGACACTGTACCTACAAACCGGGCGAATTAACTTGGCACCTGGCTCACACATGGCTCAGAATTTTACGACCCTCCTACTACCCCCCGCGGAACCCCGCCGCGCCATCGCCGTGCTAGGCCGTAGCATAGCATTCCAGTTACCGTTGCACGTGTCCCTACGCTTTAGCATTTTAGTTATTCTTTCAGAGTTTTCCGAGTTTTTTATTACGAGCCACGTGCGAGCCAGGTGCTAAGTTAATACGCCCATGTTGTACCTCTTCCAGGTGATAATGGATGCTTTGACATCGGATATTCAGGAAGAGGCATCCTGGTGCATGTCGTTTGCTGATGAAATTATGCTTGTAGGTGGGTGAATCTCCTGGGCGTTTGAACACCCGTTTTAATTGTCCTCACCAAACATTTTCATCTTATTTACAAGAAAAGGCATACAATTTTATAACGCTCGCAGTTATACCTATGGTTTATGGCAATAAATGATTCTGATTCTTATTAAGATCCAGGAGTGCAATTTTTGAATCTCATACGTTGAACTCAGCAGTTGAAAATGTATGGAGATACGAATCTTTCTACTGCTGATTTGACTTTCAAAAATGCTGGAATAAGATTTTTTTAATGTCAAATCGCAGTAGAAAGATGCATATTGACATCCACAACTGCTGAGCTCAGCGAATGAGTTTCAAAAATCGCACTCCGGAAGCTTAATAACACCGTTATTAAACCACGAGCTTTTACCCGCGACTTCGTCCGCATAAATTATATACCAGATTTTAAGTCAGATGTTACGCTACCAAACAAAAAAAGTTTCATCAAAATCGGTTCAGTAGTTTTTGCGTGATACTCGAACAAACAAACACCCAAACAAACAAACAAACTAAATTCTTTTTTCAAAAATTTACAGTTTTATAATAGTCAAGATATGTCTTTTCTTATAACCAATATGAAAAAGTTCGATGAAGACAATAACGGCGTTCAAACTTCCAGGAGAAGCACCTGACCGCGGTGAAGATGAACTCGACTACTCGAGGTCCAGATTAGACTTTCAAAATGGCAGGATAAACTTCGTGTTGCGTTCATTTATGACAGAATTTATGATATCGAAATTGATTATAAGCCTCGCTGCCAACTAAATCTCCTTGTGCCGGATAAAAAAAAAGATCAGGGTTGTTCTCATAGTTTCACTTTTTTATTACTTACAATTGTTTCCGTCTCCTTTATTCATAATCCTTTATCTTTTTCATATAATCACACGTACCTACCTAATATTTATTTTAAAGTAGGATTTTTGTTTTTATCGAGCATTGGCTCACTTCTTCCAAATCACATCACGGCACTTAGTTATACAACTGTTAAGGCTTAGGCTCAATATACTGGTCAAGCAGTATCGATACAGTTCCAGTGTGATCGACGTAATGTCGTCAAAGTCGATGACAATGATCACATGCACATATTTGCGGGCCTGGAAGCTTTGCTGTAGGTATAACGTGTTTGTGTAAATAATTAGTGATCGGATAATCGGGTGCTATTTACCTATACTTCACTTTTGTCCCTTGAAAACATATTATTGACTTGCTTTCTGCTTCTTCTTTCTGAATAAAGTTAATAGAAATAGTGACTCCATAGTGAAAGTTGTTCAGTTTGATGGTCAGACCATTTCAGTTTTTCAGTCTGCCCTCCGCAGACTGTCCCTTACACCCTGCATTATTCTTGAGGAAAAAAGAAAGTTTAGGTTAATAAGGAATAATTATCTTAGTATGGGAAGTCCAAAACATCTTTTGCTAATTTTCTATAGGTTTCTTAGGGAAAGTTGTTCAGTAGCATAGGTACAATCACCTCTTGAAATAATGCAACTGTTTACCCTAATATAGTAGCGATAATAGTGACTCACGCGTTATCATTTTTATCGGTGTAAGAGACGGGGCGATAATGCGACTACCTTTTCATTCAATTGAAATAATTATAGTGACCATTTCCAGTCTTGCGGAAAAATCCCTTGGCAACCCTAGACATGACTAACAAAAGTCATGCGATACGATAGGACGAGCGCGGGCTGCAAGGGTTGGCATGCTACCCATGCTGGTCAAAGAGGTAGCAACAGAAATTTAAGCTTCGGTCAAACCTGAGCAACCAAAGCGACTGCGAAGCGGGAGCGTCTGCCGCGCTGCGAACGCTGCCTATGTTATCTTATAGCGCTATGCATACCTACACGACCACAACGCGGGACGACCGAGTCGGCGGAGTGGGAAGCGCGCATCTTGCGGCGTGTAATGTGACGAGTGTACCTACTTACTTTTTAATCTAAGGAATTAATACCACCTTTGTTAGCTTTTGATACTTTTTGGTACCTAGTTTTTGTTCAAAACAAAAGAACTACCAAACAGTACCAAAAGTACTAAACACTAGATAATAGTACCAAAGTACTCTTAGATTTAAAATTTAGTGAGACTTTTATGATGTTAAATACGAAAATGACATAACTACAGCAATAGTTAATGAAGATTATCTTCAATGACTATTCATCAAAAACAACAAAACTAAAAATGAAGTTCGCGGTTCGCGCCACAGTCGCGCAGATTTGGAGGCTCCCGCTTCGCGTCCCGCGTCTCGCATCGCAGACGCCTCGGTTTGGTCGAAGGTTTACTGAGAAAGGTTCGCTGATATCGCTGCATTAGGACATTTTTGTGACGAGTAGTGTCATCTCTAGTACGTAGAACATAAGCTACATAAGCTCAATGCCTTCAAATAATCTAACTAAAATGTTTTTCATCATTATAGATCGCTGAAGCCCCTAATATGCTTCATTGGGAAAATGTCGTACCTCGCCGGTGGCATGGCGATATCGGTGAGGGGGCGGCAAGCGAGCCGAAAGGAGGCGCCAATATTAGTCGTAGCGCCCCATTCGTCCTTCCTAGACAGTTGCATAGTGTATGCAACAAAGATGTCTTCGGTCATCGTGAGGAAGGAAAGCATGGATAATTACGTTGGAAGTAGGTGTTTTTGGGTTATTTGGTGGTGGGTTATCTGTTTTTCGTGGTGGTGTACCTTTTATTTTTGTGGTGGTGTTATTTAGAGATGGGTTTTTTAATCTGAAGGAAGAGTATGCAATGCTGGGTAATATGAATTGAAAATTGATACATCGGCCAAAGTGTAAGAATTAATATCAATAAATGTATTATTATTATTTGGGGTTTTGGGCCTTGACAGGCTTGCTAAGCCTGTGCCACGTAGACCATCGCTGGTCCTTTGTGAACGCCCTTTTTATAAATATAATAGAGATGTATTGATGTAGATTTTTACAAAGTTACTGTCTGGTACTGTGAACCAGTAGATATTATTGTAAAAAGGGTAGGTACCTACCTACCTCTTTGTTATCTAAGTCAAGGCAGAGAGGATACCTACGTGATACCTACCTACATACGAGGGCTGCGTACAATCGAAGTGTGATCCTATTTTCAATAAAACAAATTAAACACGATTTCGAAGATTAAAAAATGTCATAAAATTAATTTGTGATATTAAAAATAGAATAAAGAGAAAAGACAAGAAAATACAAATCACTCTCACTAAATAAAAAACTAACTTGTGAAGTATTTTGTTTGTTTTGTTTATGGAAGGTTTTTTCCATATGGAATATAATCACTGGCACAGATTACTAACCAGTTACTACGTAGGTAGTTCTTCGGTGGCGCAGCGGGGTGGTGTCAAAAGGCAACATAAAAACCTGCGCCTCGGAAGACACACCTTTAGATAAAACTCCGTTGTATGTAGCGCTCTAACTGATATATCCTGTTAAAAATAATGTGACATCGAAATGACTAGGACTAACTTGCACTGGGCCAAGGTGGTGGAGTACGGCCGGTTTCCTTCTCCTCTGGTGAGAGGAGGCCTTCGCCTTACATTACAGGCTATGACTTATTTACATTTTACAGTCAGATCAAATGGCATTCTGTGGAAGGTGACAGAAGGTTTTTAGTGCCAAAGCGTGGGTTTCTGTCCCCCGGAGCACAAAGAGATTTTTGCGCCCCATTTTATCTATATTCCTTCTTCATAATGCTGAGTTTTTTTTACAATCAAACTTAACTACTTTCAACATGGGACCAAAAGCGAAATCGCGAAAAAAAATTGCTGTTCCATAATTATGTAATAAACGGCAAACCTACTCAACCCAAATGTTTCATGAAAGCAAAATGATTTTGTTTTACCATTTCGATGTTGGCTCCATAGATAAAGTTGTTCAGTTTGATGGTCTTGAGTGCGATTTTTGAAACTCATTCGTTGAACTTAGCAGTTTTAAATGTCAAAATTACTATGGAGATATGCATCTTTCTAATGCTGATTTGACCTTCAAAAATAGCACTCCTGAATTATGATTATTTAAAGTCAAATCAGCAGCAGAAAGATGCATATCATTGTCATTTTCAACTGCTGAGTTCAAAGTATGAGTTTCAAAAATCGCACTCCTGATCATCCTCTTTTAAGTTGGACACTTGGACCTTGTATACAGGGTGACATTGATATCATTAGCATCCTTTTAAACTAAGAGTCTACCCATCAAACTGAACAACTTTTACTATGGCAGCAAACCGATTGGAGCAAAAAAAATCAACTATTCCATACCAAACTGCAGTGCGTGCGTATGCAACAAACAGCTGATTTTTTTAATGCTCCGATCTGTTTGCTCCCATAGTAAAAGTTGTTCCGTTTGATGGGTAGACTCTTAGTTTAAAAGGATGCTAATGATATCAATTTCACCCTGTAGAGAATACCTACAACTAGATACATAATTCAAATTACGGATCGAACGATAAGACTTCGGAATTTTTAGTACAACAATTTATCCTCTCAATATACCTAAATTGTTTGTAACCAGAGATCTTTCGGTAAAAACTATGGAGGAGGCAATGAAGCAAGCTCCAAATTTTTAGCACCACGACATTGCTGTGGTTAGAACTTTTTGAAATTATCTATACAGTAATTAAAACAGAAACTTAGAGCGAGCGAAGTGAGCTCGACTTTTCTCTGTTCTACGAATCGGTAAATAGATAGAGCCCGATCAATATATTTTCCTCAAAATTGCTGCGCCAAAGTGCGGTCCAGGCATTTGCCGCTCTAGCCCCCTCTACGCTACTGGTTAAAATACAATACAAAGGCATAAACATACATTCACAGAATAAATACTTAGTTGTTCCTATTACCAATGTCAACAACAATTATTTGCTTACTAAGTTGAGCCGGCTTTCTAGATATAAAGAAAGAGTATCTAGTACTACATACCGTAAGTCCGTATTTTCAGGTCAAGAGGTCTAAATCTACAAATATAATCAAACAAGATTTCCTATTGACATAGTTCCGTTTTAAAAACGAGTTTAAAAGTGCCCTGAGGTATCCGAGTAGACTTTTATAGTGGAACTTTTAGGCCAGCCGCATAGATACGGAATAAACCAGAAGTGCGATTTTTGAAAATCATACGAACGACTTGGCAGTAGAAAATGGCTAAATTACTATGTAGATTATGCATCTTTCTACTGCCAATTCACTCGTATGATTTTCAAAAATCGTACTTTGGTTCGTAATTCAGTGTTGTCAACGATGCTCACAAAAAATAGTAGAGTGCTGTTTAACAAATGCCTGAAATAAAAATGTATGAATTTATTGAAACGAATATCCATAGTTTTAGCATTAGACATAATCTGCATACAAAATGGCAAGAACAATTAAGCGATGGCAAGCGATTTTTGAGCGTAGGCCATTTTGCAACTATACCGCAACGACGCGACGTCGCAAACACTCAACTGCACCGTCACGATACGGTATATCGTTCCGTCAACGCCTAATAAAGAATGACTTTGACGCCTAAGCTCCAAAATCGATTTTGTGATATGACTTAAAAAAAAAAATGCCACCTATCACATCAAAGCCACAAACTTTTTGTTTCTTTCCATAAAATTGTATTCGTCAGTCGCATCGTCATGATCGCCATGACAAACGACCTGATGCGAGGAGATATTGGGGGCTTCGTTTTACCAAAGAAAACAACTAAGATAAGGCTTAATATTTCTCTGCAATTGAACGGGATCATCTTACTTCAAGGGATCAACTCATACACCTTTCCCCTACTTTCTCATAGTGTGCCTCAGGTGTGTTTCAATCCTATTGATACACAATAGGTAGATAAAACCCAATTTGGAACGTATGTAGACCAAAAACATTAGTCCATGTTTAAAAAAAACTCCATTACGAAGTACAAAGGAACGTAGATTCCATTTCGAATTCGTACTAATAGTTTTTTTTTCAAAGGTTTATGTCTATTGTGGACCATTGTAAAGCAATGTTACAGACTTACAGATGTTTTCTGTGCCTATTGTGTGATGTGATGTGATGAGGATGACACACTTGTTTTGAAGCGAGTTTCAATGGATAGAACCGTTGTTTTGGACTGGTTTAGGGTTCCGTAGAAGGGTTAGTGGAGTTGGAGTGCGATTTTTGAATCTCATTCGCTGAGTTCAGCAGTTGACAATGTCAAAATTACTATGGAGATACGCATCTTTCTACTGCTAATTTGACTTTCAAAAATCGCACTCCTGAAGTATGATAAAGGAGGAAATAGTGGTTTCGGCTTCTTATGAAAATATTGTTATTTCTACGGTTTTAAGTGTGGATTTGGATGGCTGTAGGAAGATTAAAAATAAAGATTGTGTGAAACTTCGATCATTTCCGAGATCGAACGTTACGGAATTTACGGATTAATCTTAATTTCAGTGCTGAAATACGGCTAATAGAAGAAATGAAGGGAAGAAGAAAACGCTAGGACGTAAAATCTGAGTACATTTTCCAAACGTAATTATTTATCAATCATAGATCAACATTCGGCTGATATACAATATAGGGCTCTATTCAGAAGGTCTTGTAGAAGTTGAAGTTGAAGAGGTCTTGTAGAGGTACCTGAAAAGTTTCATTCATTTTGGACAGTTTGGGTTTGAATCTTCCCTATTTAGTTACAGCCTCAAAAACTATCAGAAGCTCTCTGAATATTATTTCTTGTTATAATTCTTTTGACACTTTATTTGTATTCCATAATAAAACCTGGCATGAATAAGGGAAACTTGACCTCGACACTCGAATTCGACACTTGATGTTGCTGGCCCATGCCAATTTTGACGAAAGTATCTTCGGTGTACACTTGAGCGAGGCTTTGTTCTCACTATGATCGCAACTATAATGTATGGGTATGTGATATGACTACGATATTTCAAGACGAAACCGTCCGCGACACTTATTAGTTCCTGGCGTGATGAAAACAGGATTTGGCTGGAGAAGACCCGTTCCAAACCTATACGTGCAACTACACCTGTAGGTAGTATATTGTGTAGGTAATATATTGTGTGTCGTGTTACAGAACAGGTAGGTATTTATATCGTAACTCGGATGTGTAATATTTATCTTCTTCCTGTGGTGCCATCTCCTACCGGAGGTTGGACTGGACATCATGAGGGCTATTCGGACAGATTGCAGAACAGTGAGATGGTGTTCATATCGAACCATTCACATAAATTTTTAAGCCAGGAATTACCAGGCATTCGTCTCCCATCATTTTCCCCGACTGAACAATATGGAAAAGTTCGAATTTATACATACACGCGAATAAATTGTATCTTTGGTAATAAAACGTAGGTATATCGGTCCTTAAAGACCGTTATAATCAAACAGGCCGGTAAATTGTATTTTCTTCTGCTGACGTGCGGCATGCGATGGTATGGCTTCCTCGCGTCTAGAACCTATTGCCTGTAGTTAGGTCTAAGCTAGAATCAAGGTTGTACCGTCACGATACTCCATGTACTTTGACCTTTTTGTTTCATTTTATGTAATGTGGATTTTATTCAGGACTAGCTTTTGCCGCGACTTCATCCGCGTGAATTTCGGAAAACATAGGAGTTAAAAAATCCTTTATACATGCTTTGTAAAATATGTAGGTTGTATTCCTTTCATGTTTTTGTCTTCAGTGGCTGTGAGTTGTCTGCCAGTCGGTCAGGCGAGTGACCGAAGGCAAGTGATTCGAATGGACATTGTGACCACGGACCTGAAAAAAAGACGGACGGAATCTCGTCTAATCAAAAGTGAAGCACCCATTTATATGAGTGTGCGTGCTGTCGCCCTGTTGCGCGGGACAAAATGGCGGCGGGTTGTCGCACCTGCGCCTAGAACTGGTGCGTCTGTGTGAGTGTAGGTGCTTTGTAGAACAAACGAAATTTGTAGCACCTTGCTGCTTCACCTCTTTTTAATGTGACATTACGTCCGTCTTTTTTTTAGGTCCGTGATTGTGACATTACTAACAATAACTAAGTACTCCGCGATAGTCAGTATTAGATCGAAAAGCAGATACTAGACTGGCAAAGTACATGTCGGAAAATGGGCTTGACGGTACAGACTTCAATAGAATATAGGTTAATTTATCCATATAGAAGATAAAAAATAATCTTTAAAATTTTGTAAATTTTTCTCTGTGGGACCAACATAGAAATCGCGAAAAAAAATCTGCCGTCCCACATACTCGTATTTTGGTTGAGTAGGTTTGTTGTTTTGTATGTAGGAACCGATTTTTTTTTTCAGTTTTATGGTCTGATCATCCCCTTAAAAACCGTCAGCATTATATTAAGAAAGACCCTGTATACACAGAACTAGTTGCACATAGTCAAATGTAACACGAAATTGAAGATAGTAGCGAATAGCGCGGAGCAATGGCCAGAGAATGGAACTTTCACTCATATTTTACAACTTTTTATGATCTTTATACCGTTAGACTTAAAGTTCATTTTATTGCGAAAAGTTATTAAATGACGTAATAAGTTGAGAGCAATAGGCTGGTTTTATAATTAAAAATTTTGTGAGTTCGTGTTTGTTAGGTTAGGAGTGCTACCATGAAATTCGATCGAAGATCTTTCAGAAAGAACTAAAAACTTTTTTGGATGTAGGTACCTGGGTCGAGCCTGGGTCATTATTTTATTCAGGGTACCGTAAACCGTTCTCCTTCAAAGGCAATGGAACAAGGGCGATTTTGTTGGTAAAATAGGTAAATTCCAAAATGAAACTGTTTTCGGTAGCTACCGAACAAGAAACCAGAGAAACCAGTAATTAAAGTAAAATAGGTACTAATTACACTTTAATGCAAATTATGGTCAGTAATATATAATTCTGAGGGACGTTAACGCAGTGGTTACTTTGTTGAAAAAACATTAATTAATGTAAAAAGTAGCAAGAAAACATCGCTGCAAATGTCTCTAATGATAATGATTACTATAAACAATGATGAAAAAAAATCGGTATAAAAAGACTTGTAGAATTTATACATATAATAAAATTTTATCCAAATTGTAAGCTGAATAAAATAATGTTCCACCTATGCCTTGAAAATGGACCTAAAATATTAGAAAATCATTGCGATATTTGCTGTTGAATTCTTGGGATTGTGATTTTATGTAGTTCAAGGAAGATTTACTAATTAAGTGAAGAAATTAAAATGTTGTGCAGATTTTATTTACCAACATAATACACAACTGACTACAATAAAGTCACACGCACATACAAACACACTATTCAATAAACTAACGCAATATTGACCAAGAAATAAAGGTACAAGGATAATATAAAAAGTAATTACAAATAAAGAATATGAATATCATTGAAATAAAATAAAAGGTAAAAGGACCGAATGATATATCAGCATCAGTTGGAATCTTTATAGATCTGTAAACCAGCTACTGGTAGACCTTAACAAGATCACTACAATGAGGGAGGGTGCCCAGAATACTAGCATCAACATGATGATGTAAATTCATCATGAGATTGGTAAACCCCACTGCTGCCTCTTGTTTTTCACGCCAATTAGAACAGTCCAACGCTAGTCTCATCCACTGTTTGCCAAAACTTCTATCATAAGAATTGCTTGCTGTTTCCGGCCACGCTACAGATGTCATCCGACCATCTGGTTGCTGGTCTGCCTGCTGACCGTCCCCCCCACGGCCACCATTCCGTCAACTTTTGTCCATCTTCCATCATTCCGTCTGGCCAAGTGTCCTAGACAACCTTTGGAAAGCGACGCTTACTCGCTGTCCGAGAAACGCACCAGATTTCTGGTCATACATGAATGTTATTATTTTTAATTACTTAGGTTTGTAATTATTGCATGCTTTTTATAATTTTGGTGTTGTTTTTAGAATTCATATCAAGGTTAGAGATTGCTTTTTGTACAATTATTGCGCATGAACTATTATTATAGCTAGACTGGAGTCAGACTATGCGGAATTTCTCTAACGGTATTCTTCGCTGCCTTAGCGTACTAACATAAGCGCACGACCGTGTTCCTTCCGGGGTGATCAAAAACATTGCTGCAGCTACCTTTTATGCCGGCTCTTCATTCTCGCCGAGAACGGGCGAGACAGGCCGAGAACGAGAGTGTGGATGCCCTTCATTGTTCTCGTGGCGTCGTAAGCCATAGTAATTTTCCTTGAAAGTTCTCGGCGAGAGTGTAGTGCGGGGTTTATAGTTGTAATTAATGTTGCAAGGTTTTATTTTGTTTGAATTACCTCGTTATGTTAATTTGTTGTTAGGTTGGTAAATATACGTTTTTGTAAATTTTAGCTAGCCGGAATTCAGTCTACCTAAAAGTGTATATTTGGTGTGTTTTTTTAATTAAAAAAGCACATCATATTTTTGTATGCTTGATAATAAATAAAATAAAAAATACTGTGCCATTTGTCTCAATATTGCTTTCGACATTATACTTATTTGAGGGATTACAAATTAAATTTAATTTTGTTTGTAAAATAGTAAAGGTTCGTGTTTTAAATATTACTTATAATTACAATCGGTGGTAGGTCGTACGACCATTGATCCTTTGCCTTCGCCCTTGACCCTTAAAAGTTTACTTCCAATCAAAACACGTAGCAAATCACTGATTGCTTTTTACGTCCCAAAAAAGAAATTTTGTCATTATTTTTTGAGGTCAATGATTTGAACAGTCTTTTTTTCGACTTTATAATTTTTTTTTATTTTTTTTTGTCTTTGGTGAGACGTGTGGAAGCACAAACATAGGTATTACAGTAGCGTGGAAGAATGCAAAAGAAGACGTAATTTTTTTAATAATAAAAAAAAAAATTACTCTTTTTTTTAATAATTTTGAGCGAAAATTATCCGAACGTAATTACTATATAATTTTTTTGATAAAAATGGATTTATTTTACAACAATAACGCTGTTTTTTTCTGAAATATTGCAGAATTAATAAACTACACACAGCCTGTCTACGTTTGGAGGGACGATCCGAACTCCCGACAGAACACCATCAAGGAAATCATAGAGAGAGCGACGTCCAAAGAAGATTGGCCTCAGGTTTGCACACATAAAATCGCGTTTGTTCTCTTCTCTTTCGGGGTGGCCACAACCTTTGTAACAAAGATTCAAGGTTCACTAAACTTATATTGATACGAGCTTTTACCCGCGACTTCGTCCGCACACGTTACATACATACGATTTTAGCTTTCAAACAAATAAGTTTCATCAAAATAGGTCCAGTAGTTTTTGCGCGATGCTCGAACAAACAAACAGACAGAAAAAAAAACGGTTATTTGGATTCAGGGACATCTATTAAAAAAAACATATCGTAATATTTTTCTTGCAAATATTCTCAATCTTTGTCAATTCTTTGTCTCCATAGTAAAAGTTGTTTTTGTTTGATGGTTTAAACCACCCTTTTAAATATTACTGTCGTGTTTTGTAACACCATGTATATTTTTGTTCAGCAGTGTAATGACAGGTTGATGATGATGGTAAAACACATTTAAACAAATTCCAGGTGCTAATATTCCCCGAAGGCACCTGTACCAATCGCTCCTGCCTGATCACCTTCAAGCCTGGTGGTTTCTACCCTGGGGTGCCGGTGCAGCCAGTCACCATCAGGTACCCCAACGCGAGGGACACTGTCACATGGACCTGGGAAGGACCTGGGGCGTAAGTATAATTACTTCCTTGGTGTTAACAAATGAAGGTTTAAGATATTATGCTCTCCTACTATTTTTTTTATCGGGAAAAGCCTGCCCAATGGTTTCCCATGTAAACCATGAACAAAAGCGATGTCCACTCACAACACTAGACAATGATTGTGCAGGTCCAGCGAGCCCGGGTGACGAATCTAATCTGTCTTTGAACCAGCAACGACTTTTGTTCCGAAATAACCATCACATATTACTGCGGACTATGCGGTCGATACCAGTGAGACGAAGTGCCTTGGTAGGACCAGTGAAATAATTTAAGCAACCTGCCCAAGGGCACCCCAAAGGGGTACGATTGGACATTGCTGGGACTACGCGGTGGATTGGGTAGCGGGGATCGGTGACAACCAGCAACGAATGTAAAATTTAGGAGGAGTAGAAACAACGCTCTTCACTATAGCATTTTGCAGCACACAACCTTAATCTGGTACCAGACACAACCTATTTACCTATTTCACTTGATCAGTCAAACAAAAGATACCACGTAAATCCGGCTCTTAGGCTTCTTCCCCTTCCCAATGGTATTGCCTCCTCCATTGACCATGTATTTGAAGGGTGAAAAAAGTAAAAAGTACTGGGGCTAACACAAAAGATCCCACTGGGTCGAAGTGTTGCTGGCTTGCCAGCCTCCACAACAAGATAAGATAAGATAAGATAAATCCGGCTCATCGAAGTTTCACAACTTTACTATAACCTCAAAGAGTGTTTAAACGGCATTTTGGCGAAAATGAGATTTGAATGCTAGCCCCCCGGTCCAGCATTCAAATCTCATTTTCGCCAAAATGGCGTTTAAATACCGTTTGAGACTAGGTATATACAGGGTCATTAGCTTTCTTTTAAACTAAGAGTTTACCCATCAAACTGAACAACTTTTACTATGGGAGCAAACCGATCAGAGCTAAAAATCTGCTGTTCCATACTAAACTGCAACGGCTATTCGACTCAACAGCAACAGCTGCCAACTGCTGTCAGGGTTTGCTTCCATAGTAAAAGTCGTTCAGTTTGATGGGTAGACTCTAAGTTTAAAAGGATGCTAATGATATCAATTGTATCTTGTATATGGGGCGAGCTTTCCTTCTACAAGGGTGAAATCCCATCACCTCCTCATCCTTCCTATATCTTTTTCCTGTTTACTCTTCCTTGGAACAGGAGTCAGGTCTCTCAGCCTAGGAAGAGTAAATAGTAAATAATCGTTGCTTCCCATTGCTTCCAGGTTGAAGCTGTTATGGTTGACTCTAACACAAGTGCACAGTTCGTGCGAGATCGAGTTCCTTCCAGTGTACTATCCTAGTGAGGAGGAAAAACGTGACCCGAAGCTTTTCGCCAGGAATGTCCGCGATGTCATGGCTAAGTTAGCAAAATCTGTATTTTTACTAGTTTTATTGGCTCCCTGAATAATTATAGACTGGCAATTAGAAGACCTGAGAAATGAAGAGATTCACCAAAGAGCCAGAGTAGCCGGCATAACCCAAATAATTGCTTAACTAAAGTGGCAATGGGTGGCCGATCGATGGGGCCGAAGAGTTCTCGAGTGGCGACCACGTAACACAAAGCGCAGCGTGAGTAGGACAAGGTGGACCGAAGACCTGGTGAATGTAGTAGGCTAGGGCATTGGATAGGGCAGCGCAGGACAGGTCGTTGTGGCTCTAGGACTCTAAGCGCAGAAAACAACCAATAATAAAACCGGCTAAGAGTGTGTCGGGCTCGCGCTAAGGGTCCCGGAGAAAACAATTTTTTTTTGGTAATATTGTATGGTGTCACGGAGCCCTCTTTTATCAAAGATATTCTGGACCTGTTTTGACTTATTATGGATTCATAAACAATAGTACCTATTAATAATGTATCTCTACTCTGTACGAGCTATGTATACTATGATAGCCTGAGCCAGGCCTTGTGATCTGTTTTGTTTGAACTCTGAACTGCCGGAACGTAACACGACGAAAAATTGGATTCTGTAAATTGTGTCTGAAATAAAAGCCCAAGATAGTTTAAACTTTCGTGTGTTAGCTTGTTCACGGTAACACAACCATTCCTTTGCTTCAGAATTTTATGCCGAAACAATTGATTGCAGAGCTCTAGGCGTCCCCGTGTTAGACTACACGTACGACGACTGTCGCCTGATCGCCCGCGCCAAGCAACTCGGCATACCGGCGGGAGTAGCCGTGAGGGAAGTCGCTGAACTTCGCGCACAACTTGGGTGAGTATATCTAAAGAAAACAACTGCACACCTTCAAATTAGGAGATTGAGAGGAGATGGAAACTCCCCTGCATATTATTTGTGAATGTGGTCCTAATGTACTTAAACGAAATGTGGCTGGAGAATCCAAGTTTTGTCTTGAATAATCTGTTACACGCAGCACAATAAAACCCGAAATAACAGCAAAAGAATAACTCGAAAATTCTAAAGCGAGGCCAGTAACGATAGCATCTCAGTAACCGTTGCACGCGTCCCTACGCTTTAGAATTTTCTAGTTATTTGTTATTGTTTACACCAACGTCGTTGTGTCAAGTTAAATGATGTAAAAAATGCCCGTGATGTAAAAAAAAAAAATTACTTTATACAGTACAGTTATACAGTACAGTACAGTTTTTGTACAGTTTGGCCAGTCGAATCGTACGTGTTGTTATATGTTGGTTCTTTATTAAACACCTCCCCGTTAAAACCTACTGTGATTCTTAACTGCAATAGGGATTAATAGGGAAGTGAAACTGTAGAAGGGGCGATCACAAAAGGGGAGCAACTGCGTGTCTTGGGCTACCCGTAGAGTTGGCAATGTGAGAAGTGGGAGTTACAGAACTTAGGGCTCTTACAGACCAGCGACAGTACTCTGCGACAGCTCGCGACAGGGTCGCGCGACAGTTGAAGACCGTGACGTACTGTTGTATAGTCTGAGAGATAGACCTCCATAACCAATAGTTTGTAACATCCTATATACAGGGTCCTTCTTAATATGCTGACACTTTTTTAAGGCGATGACCAGACTATGAAACTGAACAACTTTCTCTATGGAATCAACATCGAAATCGCGAAAAAAAAACAGTTGTCCCATACGTTTGGCTCCGAGTAGGTTTGCAGTTTTGTATGGAAGTGATGATTTTTTTTTCGCGATTTCGATGTTGGTCCCATAGAGGAAGTTGTTCAGTTTGACGGTCTGATCATCTCCTTAAAAAAGTGTCAGCATATTAAGAAGGACCCTATACAGGATGTAACAAAACACCCTAGTAATACTTAAGGGGGTGCTTCAGACCATCAATCTGAACAACTTTCACTATGGAGCCAATGTCGAGAAAAAATAAAAAAAATGTGCCGTCCCATCCATACATTTGAGTCGAGACGGTACTGCAGTTTTGTATGAAAGGGCTGTTTTTTTTTTCGTGATTTCAATGTTGGCTCCATAGTGGAAGTTGTTCAGTTTGATGGTCTGAAGCACCCCCTTAAGTATTAAATTAGGAGATTTTTAGGGTGTTTTGTTACACCCTGTAATCCCTGTATACGTATTTATAAATATTTATGTGTATAATATTATGTGTTATAATTATTAGTGTTGTGTTAAGTATTATATCATAACTAATAACTATATAATGTATATTATAATTGCCCTATTTTTACCAGTCTGTAATATTTTATGGACTTGATGATGAAGATAATCAATTCTGGATTATCTATTATCTAAAGAAACCAAAATCTACGAAAAACTTATAAAAACCCGAAATATCAACCATGTTATTTTTTAGCCTCCGTTTTCTTCAAACTGAAATCTCTCAAGAACAAGACTTGTGTTCTCAGACTACAACTACGTCACGGTCGCGCGACTGTCGCGCGACGGTCGCGCGACAATCGCGCGACCCTGTCGCGAGCTGTCGCAGAGTACTGTCGCTGGTCTGTAAGAGCCCTTACAAGTCGATCGCAGCGTACGCTGTGGCAGAAACTTGAAATTTTTTTGCGAACAGGTTTGCTTGAATATATGCAAATCTCACTGAACACTCAAATATCCAAAATAAGGTACCCACTTACTTAAAATTTTGCAGGGATATTTTTATTGCCATCAGGGTGTTCACAAAAAAAATATTTTTCGCAATTCAACCTCCACAGGTGTGATAACGGGGGTGAAAGTTTGTATGAGAATTTCGTAACAAAGAATGGGAATTTCGAGCTCGTTAGGTTTCGTTCGTTATAATATTTGTAATATCGACAATATTGCTCATTTATTTAGTTTTTACTTTATCTAAACTATTATAAAACTGTAACAGAAGTGTGTCTGTACATTGAAGATATTTACAAAAAAAAGATTACGATATGGTTTTTAGGCTTCCCTGAATGAAAATCACAAATTTTTGGACCTTTTGTCTGTCTGTTTGTTTGTTTGTTTGTTCGTTTGTTTGTTTGGGTGTTTGTTTGTTCGAGTATCACGCAAAAACTACTGAACCGATTTTGATGAAACTTTTTTTGTTTGTCATATTACTTAAAATCTGGTATATAATTTATGCGGACGAAGTCGCGGGTAAAAGCTCGTTTTAATATAAAATAACAAATTTTATCCCTAACACTTTATGTACAAAATAATTCACGAGGCCGTGGCACGCTAGATGGCGCTAGTGTCGTGTACATAGACAATAGTTAAAACACCTAGCTTTGATTAATGATTGGTCCGCAGGCTATTGGAACATCTAAGGAACCAATGCTGTATTTGTTTTAAGTTGCTCTTTTCAAGGATTTATATTATTGAAGTTTCTCTTTTGTGTCAGATTGGAGCGATCTCAGCTGGAGCTGTACATAGCAGCGCAGGGACTTCAGGGCCGGTCGCGCTGGGTGGCCGCGGAGGAGTTCGTGCAGAGGCTCGGCGTTCCGCTCACCGTTCAGACCCAGAGGCTCTTCGACATATTCGTACAGGTCCGTGCTCTCAACAAAATACTTAGTTAGTTTGAGGATATATTTGTGCAGGTCCGTGCTCTCAACAAAATGTATTAGTCCTCTAAGTAATAAATTTTGTCTTCTCTTCGCCATAATTATTTGTACAGGTTCGTGCTCTTAATGAAATAAATTAGTAACCAACCAACTTTCAATGAAAATCGATTTGCACTTTTGTATAGAAGGTCCACAAAAATTTCCCCTTTTTCGACCCATGTTCCTTAGGGAAAATTGTTTAGTTTCATTACCTGAATGCAATGCAAAAGAAAAATTTGTTGCTAAAAAATAGGGCTGTATACAGGGTCCAACTTAACATGCTGATGGTTTTTTTCTCCATTTCGACGTTCGTTGGTCCCATAGAGAAATTTGTTAAGTTTGACTGTCTGATAATCTCCTGAAAAAACCGTCAGCATATAAAGAAACACTCTATAATTATATTCGTGATTTGGCTGACGTGTGAGATTAAGAGCGACGTAACGTTTTCTAAACAGAGGTCGAGTGGGCTGGTCTACTTCCCGGACTACCTGCTGAGCGCATCCTTCCTCTCGCTCCAACACGCACCGGTGTCCCAGCTTCTTCAATACGCTTTTAAGGTATTACGAGCTTTTACCCGCGACTTCGTCCGCATAAATTATACAACGTGTTAATGAATTAACGCAAAACTAGAAAGTAGTTTGTTTAGAATCGAGAGCAAAATCGAAATATCATGGTTTCAACATAGGTAATTTTTTTCAAAATATTAAATAATTATAAAATTTTTTAGTTTCCTGAATCCGATGTCAACCCACGGCACGGGCACACTCACCCTACTTACTACCAAAACAAGATTCTTAAAATGTATCCATGAGTACGTTAGCGCTTTCATTCATTGCTACTTTAAATTTTAACTATCAAAATAATGAAATTATTGTTTCAATCTAATTATTTTTTTATAAATCAGTTGGGGTGTATGAGGTTTTGCGCTAATTTATTAACACGTTGTATACCAGATTTTAAGTCAGATGATAATCTATCAAACAAAAAAGTTTCATCAAAATCGGCTCAGTAGTTTTTGCGTGATACTCGAACAAACAAACACCCAAACAAACAAACATACAATCAAACAAACAAACATAAAGACAAAAAATAAAAAAAATTGTGATTTGGAATCAGGGACAGGTAAAAACCATGTCATATATTTTTTTTTGTAAATATCTTCAATGTACATGTACATTTCTGTTACAGTTTTATAATAGTTTAGAATTTTAGATTATTCAGTGTTCCGTACCAAAATTGGCAAAACGGAACACTTATGGAATCAGCTCGGTGTCTGTCCGTCTGTCATAGGCAATTTTTCTCAGAGACCGTAATAGTAGAAATAACAAAAGTTCAATTTTTTATTAGGGTTAATTTTGGGAGGTAAAAAGTGTAAACAAACAAAAACATTTCTACAATTTTATTGTGTAGGGTATTATTGTGTGGGGTAATTGAAAGCTTATGAAAATGCGAGTCTAAAAATAATATTTTTCAAAGAATTTTGGCGGACGGCCATGTAATTTGAGACCTAACTTAGAGGTACATGAATGAAACTTAGTAATACGTGTAGAGTGAAACAAAACTAACAAAAAAGTTTTAAAATTGATTGTAACCTGTACAAGTTGGGGGAAAGGTATTTCTCCTTATGATACCTTCTGTATCAAGTGTGTGAAACTCATAATCTTCTTATTAGATAGTACACTTAATCTTCTACGTATTCATTGTGTTTATTTTAATGAAAATTCACGATAACCGTACAATATTATGATAATGGAAGAAAAGAAATCACACACTATCATCAGTTTAACCAAGCCAAATACGTTCCGTAACGACCAAAAAATACCTGCTGTGAGCTGTGGAAGTTTTTTTTTAAATGCCTTAATTTTTTCTGTTTATATTATATATTTTGACTGCCGTCCTGAACGGTTATTAGTTTTCATAAAAAATGGCTAGGTCCAAATTTCATTATTAACTTTGTACATTTTTTTTCAATGATCTTCTGTCCCCACCTCTATTGCAAAAAGTATAGCCAAATAAAATCTAAAAGTATCACAAATATTAAAAACGAGCTTTTACCCGCGACTTCGTCCGCATAAATTATATACCAGATTTTAAGTCAGATGATAAGCTATCAAACAAAAAATGTTTCATCAAAATCGGTTCAGTAGTTTTTGCGTGATACTCAAACAAACAAACACCCAAACAAACAAACAAACAAATAAACAAATAAACAAACAAACAAACAAACAAACAGACAGACAAAAAATTGTGATTTGGAATCAGGGACAGGTAAAAACCATGTAATTTTTTTTTTGTTAATATCTTCAATGTACAGACACATTTCTGTTACAGTTTTATAATAGTTTAGATAACTGGAGATGGCTGGAAAAATATCAGGCTGGCGCTACCTTAGATAGTTTTATTTTTGTGTCCAAAAAACTACTGCCAGTTTAAAATGATCTTCAGTTATGTTGTTTCGTTGCTACAAGTATAACTTGCGCTGTTGTGGAAGGTGCCATCTGTGGCGAGCTTGCCACAAATAAAATAATTTATCCATAAACATAGGTCAGGTTCAGTTTGATGGTGTGAAGCACCCCTTTATGTCCACCCTGTACGTTTCCAGTTGTATGACACGAAGGGCGCCGGGAGGCTGAATGTCAACGAGTTCGAGGAGCTAGCCGCCAGGTGCCTCGGCTTGTGCCAGGAGGACGCGCAGAACACATTCCAGCAGGCCGACCTGGACGAGAAGGGATATCTGACTTACGGTGAGTTGCCGTTACGCCAATTATTTGATTACTAAACAGCCCAGTCATTTAACGGTTTTACCCGGGACTAATTTAAGATTTTTTTTTTCACATCTGCCGGGCATCCCACGATGACCTCTTTTTTTACTAACGCCATTTGCAGATTTTTAACCGAATTCCATAAAAGAGGAGGTTCTATGTTCGGCTGTATTTTTTTTTTTTATGAATGTTCACCGACACTTTCGTCAGTTGTGAACCAATTTAAAAAAATCTTTTTTTGTTTAGAGTCCCATTTTAATTTTACAAAGAACTGATCAAAAGTTGGCAGCAAATCATCGGCGATTGATACATTTGCTTCGTGTCACATCGAACCTTTGCTTGTATAACTGATATTTAACTCAAACAAATATTATGTGTATTTCCCCACTGAAAATTATGGAAAAGTACAATTTTAACAAAATAAATTTAAACTGACTTCAAAACTGATAGCAGATTACACACCGAGGGCAGGAAAGTAAGAAAGGTCTCAGATCTCATGTAATAAACATGTAATCAGAGGCTTTCTTATTTACTGCCCGAGGTTAGTAGGTATACCATTTTTCTCCTCGACGGAGGCGGAAAGCAGCAACTTCGTTTAGCGTAGCGGGTTGAAAGTTGACGCCCGTTTTATTGGAGTCGGTGTCAAACAAAGCCAAAAAATAGCTGCAAGCTGAGTTGCGAATGAGGGCTTGACAGTGACTTCGATAAAACAAATTAATGTTTGTATAAATGCGAACGTAAATTATTTTATACTTTTTTTTTAGTTCTTAAGTCGGTTTTAATTTTCTTTGTAAATTTTTTAAATATTTCTTGCATTTGTAAAGCGCCTCATTAAACTATTAATTATTTTGCTCATATTTACAGATGGCTTCATATCATTTGCTCAGAAGAAGGCAGATTTCTCGCACATCTTCACGTGTGATAATAGTCATCACAAACCAAAAACCCAGTGAGGGTCACCCATTCACATACCGACGATCTGCAGTCAGGTACCGTGAGCCTCAATCTATTGGTGAGATTATGTTGGTGATGACGAGGATATGTTGGTGAAGACAGGATTATGTTGGTGATGAAGGGAATATGTTGAAATGGACCTATGTTGGTGAAACAGTATTCTGGTGAGATTAGGGCTTGGTTTGTGAACTTAGGATGTATGTTTGTTTAACATCAGGGTGTTTTTTAATTTCACACAATCTATTCGTAAACGAAAATGTAATCAACTTTATGCTTTTTTGTAATTTTCGTATGTGTGAAAATAAAAAAGTATTCCGGAAATATCGAGCCTTTGCAGGATGATTAAGTATAAGTAAGCGCCTTAATTTTTCAAGAGAAAACTTTTGGTACGTAAAATCTACTTATCGCCTTAGATCAAAGTAAAATCTTATCGCTATGAATGTGCTTATCTCATTTGGAATAACAGGAAAAATATATTAGGTGCAAAGAAATGTGTTAAAAATGTATGTCGGTTATTAAAATTATTGGCCCTTCCTTACAAAGTTCTTCCTGAGAGGCTCGATTTATTGAGCGGTAGAGTTTATGTTAGGTGAGTCAAGTTTGTTATGAGATTAACCTAAGGAGTATTGTACAATTTGTCGTTTACGAAGTAATACTTAGTTATAATTATTATGATTTAGATTAAGGCTATTTATTAAACAATTTAATTGTAGACGCTTTTTAGTTGTATTCTATTTATATCGTAAGAAATACAAGTTTATTAGCGTATCATTGTCGTGTCGAAATATGGTAACTTATACAGGATGTAACAAAACACCCTAGTAATACTTAAGGGAGTGCTTCAGACCATCAAACTGAACAACTATCACTATAGAGCCAACATCGAAAAAAAATAAAAAAAAATCTGCTGTCCCATACATTTGAGTTGAGACGGTACTGCAGATTTGTATGAAAGAGCGATTATTTTTTTCGCGATTTCGATGTTGGCTCCACAGTGAAAGTTGTTCAGTTTGATCGTCTGAAGCACCCCCTTAAGTATTACTATTTTTTATTAATCGGGCATAGGCCCACCACACTTTGCCACAGCTGTAACTCCTGTAAACCAGGATCAACAGCGGCGACCATTCACAACATTGGACAATGAAGTCTAGCGAGCCCGGGGGATGACTCTAATCTATCTTGGAACCCGCAATGAATTCGTCAAAGAAGATAGGAGGAGTAGGAAAAAGAAATATCCGACTTCCCTCCCTTAAGTATTACTAGGGTGTTTTGTTACACCCTGTATATGAACATTTCGTTTTTCCATAGATATTTCATATTTATCATCTAACATTGGCGAAACGGATGTGAAATATCCATGAAATATCATAGTAGGTAGAGAGATAGAGAAATTAATTAGCCTGTATCTGCTTTATCTATTAACTTTCTTGCTCGTCTTTGGTTTCACTCTTAGACAATTTAATAGTATGGACGCGTAACGCGTGTCATTCTTCTATCAAAATTTTCTGCCACTTTCTGCGGGGGGCGAGGTAACATGAAATCCGCAACTTGGGATTTTATTCCCTATAACTTTAGATTCTAATTTTGAATGTTAAAAATCATGAAAAGTAGTCTCGTGTGAACCCCAAACGTTCTAAGTTCAAAATTATTGTTTCGCTATTATAGGCTGTCTCATTTAGTGATAAGGTATAAAATTGAGTGTAAATGCGCAAGATTAATTGATCTAATACCGTGGCAGAGGGGAAATGCTACCGCAAGGCCAGTCCTTACTATTAAATTGTCTAAGTGTTAAAGTTCACAAAGTCAAGTACATTGGAATTTGAACTTTAATGAAACTAGAATTGGTTTTAAACACATAGTATCGAAAGTCCCCTATTCACGTTTCACTTGATTGATCGTCAACCATACCATTGTAAAATTGTTTTGATGCATTCGATATGATGCTGATATGTTAAGAAACTCTGTACTCTAAATAACTAGAGGCATCCGCGAATTAAGGAGGAATAGGGAAGATTAACCTATTTTTAAAAGCGTTTCGTGCCGTATAACGATTTCTTCAGTAAATAAACCAGAAATAAACCTTGTTTTCCTTTCCTTTTTCTGCGAAACCAAGGGGCTGCTCCATGAAGACTTCTTCTTCTAAATCTCCATTTAGCAGAGACTACTGCCATTTAGGAACCTTGCGTATATACAAAACTCTTTGGTCATGAACTTGTTGCTTTAGGCAGGCTTTAGGCAGGCTTTAGGTGTGTTTGTCGATGACATAATTGTTTTCTTTCACTTAAATCATAGACCAGTCATAGACGAAGAATTTTTTGACATTCGACACTGTTAAGAACGTTAAGAAAGATTTGTCGAAATATTTTTCACTGAAAGATCTCGGGATTCTAAGTTCATATTTAGGACACGAAATTTAGGATTACAAATTAGTAACGATTCCGTGAGTATTAAAGTAAATCAGTCGAATTACATATTGTCGTTGTTGGAAAGGTTCAATATGAGAGAAAGCAAGACAGTGAATACTCCTTTAGTTAAAAAGGTTATGGAGAAGAGAACTGATGGTGAAGTTGGTGAGTCTTATCCCTAATTCCCTACCAGAACTTAATCGGATGCCTAATGTATCTCACACAAAATTCTCGCCCTGATATTGCCTATACAACGAGTTATTTCAGTCAGTACAATACGTGTTATACTATTTTAAGGAACACTGGAATGCTGCAAAGAGAGTTCTACAGTACCTAAAGGGTACTTACTATAAACTATTCATTGGTTTACAGGAGAAGTGGTGAACCCTTAAATAGTTATTTGTTATGCAAGGCTGCAAAGTTGCTTTTTGGCGCGAGTACTTGTACCTTACTTGTACCTGAGCAAGCGAAGGATTCTAGGATTGAACCACGAGCGAAGCGAGTGGTTCAAATATAGAATCCTGAGCGGAGCGAAGGTTTCAAAAGTACGAGACGCAGAATAACTTTGCTGCCCGAGCGAAACACACAACTTTTCACCTCACTACAGCGAGGAAAATGTCAATGCGCCAACCTCATTTTTAGAATAATCGCACTGGCCAGCACGTAAACACCATGAAAAAAAAACGTATTTAGGCTGTTTTCTTTATTGAATAGAGTGATTCGAATTTTAAAAACTCTTTCCACGCTAGCAGATAAAATGCACTTTTGCACTCAGATTTCGAATGACAAACAGAATCTTTCCGAGCTTGTGAGGTGAAAAGGATATTGCGACGCTGATTGGGCAAACTGTCCGATAGACAGGAAGTCATATACTGGTTATATCTTCAAGTTAGGTGAAGCACCGTATCCTGTGAGTGAAAGAAGCAGCCAACAACTGCTCTATGTTCAGCGGAAGCCGAGTACATGGCGCTAGCGTCTGCGACTAAGGAAGCATGTTATTTACGCCGTTTTATCTATGAGATTACAGGGGCCCTAGACAAGTTGATATTCTATTGGCGTCGACGCTAATAGAAACGGAAAAAATGTATGGATTTGACGTTTGGTGGAGAAAGCAAACGTCAAATTGTTTCGATCGCCAATGTCAAATCCATACATTCTGCCTTTTCTACTAGCGTCTACGCCAATAGAAATGTTACTATGTCTATAGGCCCAGGTAAACTTTCTTCTGTTAACTTAGCGTCTGACAGCCAGAGTGCCATTAACCTCGTTCGTAATCCAATACACCACAGCAGGACGAAGCATATCGATACTAGATTTCACTTTATTAAGGTGGACTTCCGATGCTAGCGGCCGACGCGTCTGACGCGCGCGGCTCGCGGCCGACGGCCGATGCGGCCATACTAGTTAGTATGAAAACGTATGGCGCCGCTTCCGATGCCAGCGACTGAGGCGCGCGTCAGACGCGCGCGGCCGATGTCTATCGCATCGGCCGCGGCCGCGCGCGGCTATGCTCTGACGTCACGCGGAACAAGAATGTTTGCCAGAAATATTACGAAGTTTTTACCGAAAATTTGCTTAATTTTTACTATTTTATTTGTATTTTATTATCTGCAAGGTCGCTCATCCACGTAGCGATAACACCATCTATCGAGCCACTTGAAACTACTTTTTCTTTTTTCGGAAAATCTCTTGCCTACATAATTATTAGCTAGAAAGCGATCCATGTAGGTACAGGTTTAAAAGCCAAGGGTCTCATTACTCCCAAAAATGTATTTTATCATAAACCATGTAAAAAAAATGCATTCATATATTCTCTAAACCTATCAATCTGTCAATCAATCAAATATTCTTTATTAAAATATGTATTGTTTTTTTTTTGTTTGTGTTTTTATGTTTTTGTTTAAACACCAAAACATAAAAACATACCCTAAATTTTGGGGAAAATACCCTAAAGTGATAACACTCTGCACAATAGGCACGCGTCAGTCGCTGACATCGGAAGTGAGGTCTGTCGTCGGCCGCGCGCGTCTGACGCGAGGCTCTGTCATATTTGACAGAACCTCGCGTCAGACGCGCGCGTTAGTCGCATCGGCCGCTGGCATCGGAAGTCCACCTTTAGGGAAAAAGTATCCAATAATGTTTACCTTGGAATATGTTAAAAGTAGTGACATGCCTGCAGATATCCTTACTAAGCCACTTGGGCCTTTAGTGCACAAAAGGTGTACACCTACAGTTAATTTAGGACTAGAATCTTATGATTTTTTGTTGTTTTTTGTTCTTGTTAACCACAACATTGATTAAGGGCGGCTGTTGTAGATACTGTGTAGACTCTTTATAAGTTATTTTCTTCTGTATGCATAATGTTATTGACATATTCTTTATTCCTATTTTAAAGTTGATCACTTGCTTAGTTACTTCACTTCAATATAAACACTTGTGTCAGTAACATCTCTGTTTTACTCATTTCTACAATTATCTTTACATCCTCGACGTCTTTGACTCAATAATACAACAATTTGTACTTACAAAACTTTTCGATTTGACTTATAGATTTCGAGATGTAAGCAAAAAACCAAAAAAACGGGACCTTCTTTGTGCCTCCCCCCCTCGGGCTTACCTCAGAGGGGTGGGGACTTTTTACTTTATTTGTCTTCTAACTATAAACAAAGTTCCGAAGTCAAACGTCCTGCTTTCGACTTTTTTATCCACAATCATTCGTTGCCAAAACTATAAATAGTGAATGTTTTTCTAGTAGTTTATCTCTTATTTTTTGATATTTCTAGTTAATTATTTTTTGACGCAATATAGAGGATATTTTGAGTTATTTAATACATATACAGCATGTAAACCAGGGCTGCCACCTCAAAAAATAGATCGGGAGCTAAAACTGCGAAAAAAGCTAGATTCCAAAATTTTCGCAGCTCAAAAAAGCGCTAGATTAGGCGCTAAATTGTTATCACATAAAAAGTCCTTTAAAGTTCTCTAAATAGTCTTATCAGCCTTTCCAAAACCAATTTTTTAGTAAATTTAAGTCGGTCAATTCGTAAGTCGCTTGTAAAATTAATGATTACACTTCAAATAAGCGTTCACAGAAAAAAATACTTTATACAAGAACCAACTATGTTTCAACTGATAGTTCTTAATCTCAAATATATATCTCTTGGACTAAGATAATCCCACTAACGTTTGAAGAATGTTTTATTCTCAAAATTCAAGATTGAATTTCTTGTGACGAGAATTGTATTACTGGGTTCGAAATTTATATTTTGAATCAAAACATATTTGTTTCTCGCATTATGAATGAGTTAATTCTTGTGCCAAAATAGGATCATATTTACTGAGATAATCGGTTTAGATCTAAAATGAAGAATTAAGAAATGTTGAAGCAAGTAATATCTTATTCCGTAAGAGATATTAATTGTTTCATCCAAGAATTATTTAAACTTAGAGTTAAGAATTAAAACAACCTTGAAGCAAGCAATATTAGCCCAGTCATTTTACGATTTGAGCCAGGACTAATTACTAATTGCAATTTTTTTTCGCTATAATATTGAAGAGCCAATTTGAGCTGAAGAATGTACCAAAATAAAAAAAAAACTACGCCAGCAACAGTTCCAATTTTAAAATATAGATATTATCTCGTTCTAAAAAACCTGATGATAAATTTTTTTTTGCACATTTTTAAGGCTTTACCATACATACTTCAAACATGGTGTAAATATTTTTGTCAACTTAGAAGGTTTTGAAAAATACATTCGTATTTTCTAATAATTATACCTACCTCATTTTTTAAATTTTAATGCCTATTTTATTGATCAAAAATAATGTATATTATTAAATCTAATTCAAATGAGTGCATTGGTATTAATATTATTAATTTAAAAGCCTTCTGGGGGACACAATTCTGATTTCTATGTTGCGTAGCAATTTTTTTTAAATTTGGTTTAGGATAGTATTTTTGTCACTAAACCGGTGCCGGTAACAGTTTAAAAGTCCAATTAATAATTACTCCCTACCCCGCCTAACAAAACTCCGTAAAATGACTGGCCTAATATGTTATTCCGTAAGAGATATTAATCGTTTCATCCAAGAATTATTTAACTATGATGTAAAGAATTAAAATAATCTTGAAGCAAGTAATATCTTACTCCGTAAGAGATATTAGAGAATATGTAAATAAATATATAAATGTTAATTGAGAGCCCGGCCAATCAGAAATTTTCAAGGTAGTTTGTATAAATACAAAATTCTAAGAGACCAGTTGGACGGTCGGTCACGTCTATGAGTGTATGTGTGTGTGTGTGAGTGTGTGTGGGGGTGCGTGTGCGTGTGTGTGACGATTTTGATTCAATTGACAATGCCATTAAAACAAAATACTTTCGTTCTTGGGTCAAAACATTTAGCTTTTAAAAAAAGACTTTTATTCCATTTTACATCAAGAATTTGACGATTTTGATTCAATTTTTTATGCAATTTCAAACAAGATACATTAATTCTTGGGTCAAAGATAATAATAATAAATATATAAATACCTAAATAAAAAGAAATCAATAATAATAATAAATAAGATCTTTTCAATATTAAAAAAAGGAGAAGTTTAAATGCTTCAATTAAAATGGTTTCTCTCTTGAGGAGATAGTTTTTAGATTTTATTAAAATAGGTAGATGAGACGATTGTATCAAGACCTCCGCCTCTAAATACCTAGTAGACAAAGTTGTCTTACGTGATGAAATACAACCTGCACCTGGTTGAAAACCACGCAAAAACAAAACAAAAACGATGAAAAAACTAGTTTATTGTGGTTCATGATCCAAGGTAGGGAGCGTCCGTAGGAGCTGTAGGAGGTCTAAGAGGTCTAGTCGCATTGTCTCTCCCGGGAGGGACATCCGTTTTTCCTGCTTCGTCATCCTGATTAGCCTTCACCATGATTTTCTTAAACGCTGCGTCAATGATAAAAATTTTCTTTACCGCATACTCGACGTCAATTGAAATATGTAGAATTTTCTCATAGTTTACAATATAGTATAAAAACGGTGTCCACTGTGGTTTGAAAATACGCATTCTCGAATACAGACTCCATAACTTTAGTTTTTTCTGCATGATCGAGCCGTACAAAACACCTATCTGGAAGCTAGGATCAAATTTAAACCTCTTCCTAAAAGGCCTCGTTCTGTTTAACTCTTCCCTTGTGCCAAACAATGCCTGTTCCATGAGGTCCATGATATCCAAAATTGCCTTTTGATTGAAGTATTTCGCAACATCAGTTGCCTCCTTCCACGTTCTTCTTCTAGTTTTAGGGTTGTTCATCTCATACTCATAACTTTTTTCTAGTGCTATGGCTGTGTATTTTTTTAGTTTTTCTATATCGAATACGCCTTTGTCTAGCTCCTCCCTCAAAGGGTCCGGTTCTTCATCGTCTTTGCCGAGAATGTAGTTTATAATGTTTCCACCATTGACCTCTGAGGGGTGATTGAGTACTTGTGAAATTATCATTTTTTTTATTTCTTCTGCATGCGGAATTGGGACGCCAGGTCCTAGTTGAGTTTGCAATACTGTTCCGACAGCATCTAAAAACAAGGCATAAGAGTGGGTATAAATCATCTAAAAACAAACAAACACAAAAAGAGTGCGGCCCGTTGTGCATCGAGTGGCGTAGCAAGGGGGGAGGGACTACGCCATTACCTTACCTACTCTTGGCTATGATTTAAAATCTCGAACTTCCGTTTCGTTCCAGATTTTAGATTTTGTTGCAACGACCTACCTTGAGCTTGCCTTGCCCTGTCACGAAACTCGCGAATCGTATCGGCTTGACAGCGACTTCGATAAAACAAATTAATGTTCTTATACAGGGTGTTAGGCGCATCGTGTGCCAAATCGAATGGGATGATTGGAGGGGTCTTTAGGTACCTCAGAAAAAAAAATAAAAAATCCTGGCCCAAAGATTTTTTTTTAACTGACTTTCAATGGTTTTGGGTGAAAATTGCCAAAAATCTACATTCAAATTTTTTTTTAAAAAAACCTGTTGGGTATAACTAACTTTTTTTGTTAAACCTTTAATCTGTGATAGTGTGCGCTTCTATCGAACCCAAAATTACTCGCCAGTGACATCTACTTTTTTTTTTACAGCCCCCCAAAGTTTTTTTTTACGTTAAAATAAATGTGATAGTCAACTTTCGATCTCAATAAAAAAAAAACTAAAAGTGATCATGCTCTTCCAATTTTTTCAAAACATCTCTGGACTGTCCCCATTCTAATGGTATGCAATACGTTATGAAATAAAATGAGTAACATCGCAAATTTTTTTTTTTCTGTAATAATTCGCAATTTTCTAATATTCAATAGGTGACGTAAAAACTAGTATTTCCTGTAATTACACTCACAGTCGAGGTAAAAAAATTAAATTTTGAAGGGTTTACTTGAAGTAACCGCCTCCCGTTCTTTGTTTGATACAGGTAAAATTTGCTTTCTCACTCTAACGTAGTGAAATCTATCTTGTATCCCTTTCTCCCGGGGGCTGTTTTTTTGAATAGACCCAGGGGGATTTGTAATACTCATTACTCAGTCAGTATTACAAATCCCCCTGGGTCTATTCAAAAAAACAGCCCCCGGGAGAAAGGGATACAAGATAGATTTCACTACGTTAGAGTGAGAAAGCCAATTTTACCTGTATCAAACAAAGAACGGGAGGCGGTTACTTCAAGTAAACCCTTCAAAATTTAATTTTTTTACCTGACTGTGAGTGTAATTACCGGAAATACTAGTTTTTACGTCACCTATTGAATATTAGAAAATTGCGAATTATTACAGAAAAAAAAAAATTTGCGATGTTACTCATTTTATTTCATAACGTATTGCATACCATTAGAATGGGGACAGTCCAGAGATGTTTTGAAAAAATTGGAAGAGCATGATCACTTTTAGTTTTTTTTTTATTGAGATCGAAAGTTGACTATCACATTTATTTTAACGTAAAAAAAAAACTTTGGGGGGCTGTAAAAAAAAAAGTAGATGTCACTGGCGAGTAATTTTGGGTTCGATAGAAGCGCACACTATCACAGATTAAAGGTTTAACAAAAAAAGTTAGTTATACCCAACAGGTTTTTTAAAAAAAAAATTTGAATGTAGATTTTTGGCAATTTTCACCCAAAACCATTGAAAGTCAGTTAAAAAAAAATCTTTGGGCCAGGATTTTTTATTTTTTTTTCTGAGGTACCTAAAGACCCCTCCAATCATCCCATTCGATTTGGCACACGATGCGCCTAACACCCTGTAGATGCGAACGAAAAAGTCGTCGGCTGCAATATAATTTTTACTTTTTTTGAAGGCAGTTTTAATTTTTTGTTAAAATTTTGTTTTTCCAATTTTTTTCCGTTTGTAGCGAGGTACTAAATTATTGAAGACTAGCTTTTGCCCGCGACTCCGTCTGCGTGGACAAGGCGTGGACATATAATAATATGTATAGCCTATGTGTTATTCTGGGCTATGAACTATCTATATGCCAAGGTTAGACGGCCCGTTAGCACAGTCTGTAGTGAGCCTGCCTGCTGTGCCGAGGGTCGCGGGTTCGAATCCCGTAAGGGACAAATATTTATATGATGAATATGAATATTTGTACCCGAGTCATGGATGTTTGTATTTATACATTCTATATCGTTGTCTAGTCATCATAATACAAGTCCAGGCTAGATTCTGGTACTTTAAATGTGACTAGATAATTTGTGTGACATTGTCCAAGATATTTAAGAAAATTTTTAAGTTTCATCGAAATCGGTCTAGCGGTTTTAGCGTGAGAGTAACAAACATCCATCCATCCATACAAACTTTCTCGTTTATAATATTAGTAGGATAGGATAGTTTTACCCACAGATCACAAAATGGTTTTACCAAATAGTAGGTACCTACCTACCAACTGAATAAGTACTAAATCTTGCATTGCTTAGAAATATAATCGGCAGTCGGTATGGTCCATACAGTATCCTGATACTTACGATATAATATCATAAATTATTTCAAGTCAAATCAAATATCAAAATAATTTTATTTCAGAAACAGTCTACAGGGTGAAATTGATATCATTAGCATCCTTTTAAACTAAGAGTCTAACCATCAAACTGAAACAACTTTTACCATAGGAGCAAACCGATCGGAGCTACTAAAAAATCAGCTGTCCCATACTAAACTGCAATGCCTACTCGATTCAAATGTATGTCTCATTTCCTACGAAATGTATGGGAAAAGCTTTACGAGATTTCTGACATTTCTAGTACTCTAACCTCGATTGTTCCAATTGAGGATGCGTAACGATTTTTATTTTGAATGTAGTATTAAAGTACATTAAAAATCCTGAACATTGGTGTTTTTATTTTTTTTCTACGACTAAAAATGAGCGAGCTACGATCAATTGAATGACGCAACTGTTAGGCAGCCACGCGGCGGAGTGCGTGACGTGATGACGTCACACGGCATGACTGCGTACCGGTTACAAGGGACTTTAGTATTAAAAATGTTATATCTCGGATATGGTGCGTCCTATGTCGAAAATTTATAGAACCAAAAATGTTTTTGTGGATGTGTTCTACAAGATGCGTACATAAAAAGTGGCGGTCATGCAGAAATTTTAAAAATTAAAAACAAAAAACAATCTAAAGATAACTTTTTTCGAAATAAATAATCATCAATCTTACCTCTGCATTTTACTGGTTATCCATAAACATTTTCTATAACATTTTGTAGGTATAGGTCTTAAGGTATAGGTATTTAATTGGATTTAATAACGGGTTTTTATTAAATGAGTTAGGATTTTTGTCTTTACAAGATCCTTAACATAGATTATCTCGAAAACGTTGCACTTTAGGACTATATGTTATATGACATTTTTTGTTTGTCTATAGATCATCTATCGATATACGTCTGTTTCAGGGTGCGCCGAATTTTTGAAAATTTTCCGAAATTCCTGCGAAATTGTAGTTACCACTATGCCAAAAGGTTCAAGCCTCTTTTAACCGACTTCAAAAAAGGAGGAGGTTTCTCAGTTCGACCGTATATATATATATTTTTTTTTTTTTAATGTGTGTTCGCGGATAACTTTTTCGTTTATGAACCGATTTTGATAATTCTTTTTTTGTTAGAAAGGAGATGTTCCGAGGGTGGTACCATGATAAGGAATCCAGGATCTGATGATGGAAACCCAGAGAATTCGAGGGAACCTTCGAAAATTGTAGTTCCGACTAGTGCGATTGTTAATTTAAAGCACTCCTATTAAATCGAACTAATCAATTCACCACTAAAAATTGTGAAATAAACAAAATTTTAACAAAAAATTTAAACCGCCTTCAAAAAAACTAAAAAGTTAAAAAATAATATTGCAGCCTATGACTTTTTCGTACGCATCATAAGAACATTAATTTGTTTTATAGAAGTCGGTGTCAAGCCAAGCCAAAAAATGCAAGCCCTGTCGCGATTCGTACCGGCTTGACAGCCTTTGACAAGATCCGGCTGGCAATACTGTTAACTACTCTTCGAAGACGATGATGAAGGACCAGGAAACAGTAGGTATGGTTGAAAAGCGGATAGGTAGGTACCTTCCAATACTGAAGAATAAGGAACCAAATATGTTTATAGAAACAAAATACTTACAGGGAAGTAAAATCGTTAACAACATAAACATGGTGCTGAGGTAAATTTTACGAATGGTCTAGAATGCAGTGCTGTATTCCATTTTTGTAAAGGAATTATAATTATAATTTTGGTTTACTGCTAATTGAAATTAATCATTTAAGTGGTTTAACAGAGAAAAAAGGTTTATTCGAGGTGTAAATTTAAATGCGTTAATGTATACATACCTATAATAAAATCGTAACACACAGGACACGTAACACACGGGACACATACTTGACTGTAACAAAAATTTTCGCTTTAAAGCCATAGATATCTATATTAATAATTTCATCACGGGGTACCTACGGGGTACGGTAGACTCGATCGAAACCTTACCTGAACAACGATATCAATGTACTGTACCAGTACTAGATACGGTGTTCAGTAGGAACTGCATGTTACTCTGCAATGCGGTGTTAAAACCGCATTGATGTTAGTTTACTCTATGCTAATGGGAATGACAAACCAATCTGAATACCAATCTGTAATTTTTTTCAATAATCATTTTAATTTTATATTGATGTATTTAAATTAGTTATCACTATAAAAACCGCCTGAAAGTTGTTTTACGGGATACTTTTATTCGAATATAAGGTACAGTACGACCGTAAAGTCTAGAAATTAAATAAATCGGAACTAAACTTTTTCATTATCATGACAACATTATGGAAAACGTCAAACTGTCAATCACCAAAATTTCAAATGCATGTTTATGCATTTCAAATAAAAATTTACCGTAAAATATTTGAATTTGTCCTAATTATTATTACTAATGGATAAAGTAACAAAAAGTGGTGCAAGTTTAGTAATTTACTACGTTATTTTCTGTTATGTTTGGAGGTATATCAAGCGGGGAAAATTGGAATAGATTGGATGTTGTTTTACAAGCGATTTGCTGATATGGTAGGTATTTATTTACTCTCATGTTGCTTTTTAACAATAGTTTTCAGCGTAATTATATCAATTATCGTCAGTTATCATCTGCAAAATAATCATTTAGGGCATTTTCTTTCGAGTTTGGTTCGTTTGGGGTTATGATCGTTTGTTGATAAAACTGACGTTATTGTATGCGTGGACCGCATAATTTTGATCCTTGCAAGTCATTCCTGCATGTTTAGTTTATCTTCACTGCGACTAGTTAATATTTTATCGATTACCTACTTTTTTTTTATCGTTTTCAGGAAAACATTTATATCGTAAAATTTTTCTGTCCAGAATGCATCGATAAAAAAACTGCCATGCCTAGAAATAGAAATTTTAAATAGAAGGAATGTAACATATCAGATCTACGAAAATACGAAAATAGTACACATCGTATTCAAAAACAAATAATTTGAAAGTACAATATAAAAGTAATATTTTCTTCTAGAACTAGAATACAGGAGGCGTAGCATGTTACACGTGATATGGCTATATCATGCCTTTTATTTCGTTCGTTCGCGCGCAAATAGAAAGAGAGCGAAGGTGTGATAGCGCTATATCACGCTGCCATGCTAGCCATGTAGTTGCCGAAATTTAAAATGTATATTGGGTGTAAAATTTAGCTGCTGTCAGAGCCAAATTTAGCTAAACATAGATAACGTTTTGCATAAACTTTCGGAGTAAATACAGCAAGTATCAAAATAGTTTAGGTCGTAGTGTAGTGTTGCCGTGTAAAGCGACAGTGGCGCCCTCATTTAATTTCTACTCTTTCTGGTCGGGCTGTAAGTCTATTAATTTCCTCAAGCTTGGGTAAGTCCATTACTTTTTGTCTCGTTTCGGCACCCAAAAAGCGACATTTAAGGAAAAGAGACGGGTATTAATGATCATAGATGAATCAAGAGACTTAAATCAGAGGGCACAAAATAGGCATAATACATGCACAATATAATGAACTTAAGGCGGGCGCCAGACGAGGATTGAAATTGAAAATGACGCTAAGATCGTTCATACTTGAGATGATATTTTTATACTTGTTCATGGGAAAAAAATTAATGCGAAAACAATTATTTGATTTACCTTTTACCTCGAGATGAAAAAGATTTATTGACAGCTAAAGTCATCATCGCGACTTAGCGTTTTAAATTCTCATTGATCGCGACCGGGCACAGTGGATCTGTTCTGAAAAAAGACGGACTTAGGACCTGAAGTCGGAATTTCGTGCTGATTTTTTTTTAAAGAAGAGATAATAACTATCCTAGTAACTTTTATTCTTTCAGTAAAATCTATGGGATGCATGGTTTATGAGAAAAAAATATATATTTTTTTTTGTATGGAGAAGAACCTTTTATTTTATTTCTTGACTTGGTTCAATTTGGGACGGGATTGGCTTACGTTTTATGAAAGACCAAAATAATACTGGACCCAAAAAAAAAATATACTTAACTAGTACAGTCACTTGCAGCGAAGCGAGAAATTAAGTGTCAAAAATTTCATTTTGATTTCGCATATTTTGCAAAGAGTGCACGTTTTTGCCAAACTTTTTGTATATTTTCGTGTACCTGCTGCTAAATTAAAAATGTTAATGTCATTTTTAGGCACAAATAATCAAGATGACAGGTACTTCTTTTTTTTTACTTTGCCGATTTAATTTTTGTAATTAAAGAAAAGGGACTACTATCGGTCAAGGAGAAATAGATTAAGATGGGTGACCAATCCTGCCATCGCAAATTGAAACACATAGTTCTTCCTTTCACAGTCAAGTGACAGGATAAGAATGACTTTAAATTATTCATTGTGCTGTTAATATACCCAAATTAGGTATTCATTCTTATCCTGTCACTTGAATGTGAAAGGAAGGACTATGTGTTTCAATTTGCGATGGCAGGATTGGTCACCCATCTTAATCTTTTTCTCCACAAAAATGAAATCGGTAAAGTAAAAAAAAAAGTACCTGTCATCTTGATTATTTCTGCCTAAAAATGACATTAAAATTTTTTATTTAGCAGTAGGTACACGAAAATATACAAAAAGTTTGGCAAAAACGTGCACTCTTTGCAAAATATGCGAAAAAAATCAAATTTTTGACACTTAATTTTTCGCTTCGCTGCAAGTGACTGCACTAGTTATATTTTTTTTGGGTCCAGTATTATTTGGTCTTTCATAAAACGTAAGCCAATTCCGTCCCAAATTGTGAACCAAGTCAAGAAATAAAATAAAAGGTGTTCTTCTCCATACAAAAAAAAAATATTTTTTTTTTCTCATAAACCATGCATCCCATAGAGTTTTTTCAGACCGCCTTACGGCCTCTGACGTGGTTCTGACACCAGGGCTCTGCCCACACGATAAGAAGAAGAATGCATCCCATAGATTTTACTGAAAGAATAAAAGTTACTAGGATAGTTATTATCTCTTCTTTAAAAAAAAATCTGCACGAAATTCCGACTTTAGGTCCTAAGTCCGTCTTTTTTCAGAACGGATCCACTGTGCCGGGTGGCGGTTAGCAACGAGATTTACATCTCCGTGGTCTCCTTACTATTTTTATTTTCATTCGCATAGTATTATTTAATTTGTGTATCTTTTTCAACTGATTATCTTAATGTTTGTTTCGTAGTAATCTGTTCACAGTTCACACAATCAAAAGTTATGAGTAAGTATCTAATTCTAAAATTTCAGGTACGTATTTCAGTGGTCTGCACGTAAGTAGTCGAGGATGCCCAGATAGTAGGTATAATACCTAACATAAATATGAACTGTCGCATCTGTCTTGGCCGGTGATGCTCTTTGACCAAATTATAGTAGTTTCTGTTTTATGTAAACTAGATGGCACTAATGTTCCCAAAGAGTTTTGGAACAACTTGTTTGTTTAAACGTGCTTGTCTATCGCTAGAGTTCATGTCTATGGCGATAGTCATAAAATCCTATACAATTTACAGGATGTAACAAAACACTCTAGTAATACTTAAGAGGATGCTTCAGCCCATGAAACTGAACAACTTTCACTATGAAGCCAACTTCGAAATCGCGAAAAAAAAATCCGCTCTTTCATACAAAACTGCAGTACCGTCTCGACTCAAATGTATGGGATGGCGGATTCAGGTACGTATTTCAGTGGTCTGCACGTAAGTAGTCGAGGATGCCCAAATAGTAGGTATAGGGTAAGGGGAGGTATTTCCGTGATACACCAAACATTTTTTGTTATAACTCAAATAAGGATTAACTAATTTATATGGGATATTGTTTAAAGTTTTGTGCATATATTTTATCTTACTTTATGAAACACACAGTTTGATACTAGATTCTTCACTCATAAATTTATAATCTTTTCTTGGTGATAAAGTGACATAGGTAAATTCGTGATAAGGTATGTCAATTTCGTGATAGTGGATAGGTAATATCGTGATAGACCAAACTCATAGGATTTCAACATAATAATTAATGAGAGAGGTTTTAATAAAATTATATATATTCTACATAACCATTTGCTTATGAATCTTATATGTATTTCTACACAATCATAAAATTGAATATAGTATAGGTCATCTTCATCAGGAGCAATGTACAAGCATTAATGAAACGGTCGACAGCGATAGTTTGGATTGGATTTGGATTTCAGAATACATTGAGTTACCTACTAGAGGCGACACCCAGAAGACTACATTTTTTGTAACACACGTTTAAGCTAATTGGCTCAACCTTACTTAGCATGTACCGGGCGCGTTTAATTATATCGAGGACCAAGTACTTCATATAATTAGGATAGAACTTCACTTCAGGTAAGTTCGTTTAATCCTATCATTATTGAACGTGAGGGAGCCCTAAATCAAAAATAATATTGAGAAGCCAATATAGAACAATTGCAATTTTGCAATGAGTACTGACCCGGGAACAGCTCCCGTCAGCATCACGGCTCCCGTCAGCATCACGGCTCCCGTGAGCATCAAGGCTCCCGTTAGCATCACGGCTCCCGTCAGCATCACGGCTCCCGTCAGCATCACGGCTCCCGTCAGCATCACGGCTTCCGTCAGCGGCTCACGGCTCCCATCAGCATCACGGCTCCCGTCAGCATCACGGCTTCCGTCAGCGGCTCACGGCTCCCGTCAGCATCACGGCTCCCGTCAGCATCACGGCTCCCGTCAGCATCACGGCTCCCGTCAGCATCACGGCTCCCGTCAGTATCATGGCTCCTGTCATTATCACGGCTTCCGTCAGCGGCTCACGGCTCCCGTCAGCATCAAGGCTCCCGTCAGCATCACGGCTCCCGTCAGCATCACGGCTCCCGTCAGCATCACGGCTCCCGTCAGCATCACGGCTTCCGTCAGCGGCTCACGGCTCCCATCAGCATCACGGCTCCCGTCAGCATCACGGCTTCCGTCAGCGGCTCACGGCTCCCGTCAGCATCACGGCTCTCGTCAGCATCACGGCTCCCGTCAGCATCACGGCTCCCGTCAGCATCACGGCTCCCGTCAGTATCATGGCTCCTGTCATTATCACGGCTTCCGTCAGCGGCTCACGGCTCCCGTCAGCATCACGGCTCCCGTCAGCATCACGGCTCCCGTCAGCATCACGGCTCCCGTCAGCATCACGGCTTCCGTCAGCGGCTCACGGCTCCCGTCAGCATCACGGCTCCCGTCAGCATCACGGCTTCCGTCAGCGGCTCACGGCTACCGTCAGCATCACGGCTCTCGTCACCGGCCGGGGGGAGACGCCATACGCATACTTTCCCCTCTGCCAAAGTGCGAGCCACGATGGTCTATTGCCCCTTGACTGCCACCAACAATACCTATGCCAGCTTCCTGACTGCCACAGATTAATAATTACCTCAGAGGCAGGATCTCATTATTGTCTTTAGGCTTAATCTCTTTGGTTATACTACGTAGGTACTATTGCGGGATGTTCCATCAATGCAGATCTTATCGATAAAATTTAAACTACTTTTTTGTGATAAATTATTTAATAAATACGTTTCTACCCGTACAATCAAATCCGGTCGTGGCGGCTGAAATTTCGGAACCAAAATAATTTGCACCTGACCTAAATTCTGGTAGTGGATGCTACCACTTTTTTTTGTATTTACTAACCTTATATGGATATACCGGCGGTTCATAAAAAATATCGTAATTTATTGATAACTATTACCCAAGAAGACCAAAGATAAAGTATCTATAAGAAGAAATTTTTCAAGCACTAATGTTTATCTATCTCTATTGTCTTTGCTCTGAGGTCTAGTAAGATTAAAAACTTTTCGCTTACGGTTCTTTGCTTACGGTTTCGATCGAGTCAACCGTACACCGTACCAAAATAATTTGCACCTGACCTAAATTCTGGTAGTGGAGTCGTAATTATTACTTATCTTTGCGGTTGTGTGAGGTTTAGACTAAAAATGTTGAAGTAGAGTTCACGTTATGTCTGACTGAATGTGTCAGACGGGAGTAGTATGCTACTACTTTTTTTTGTATTTACTAACCTTATATGGATATACCGGCGGTTCATAAAAAATATCGTAATTTATTGATAACTATTACTATATTTTATCGATAAGATCTGCATTGATGGAACATCCCGCAATAGTACCTACGTAGTATAACCAAAGAGATTAAGCCTAAAGACAATAATGAGATCCTGCCTCTGAGGTAATTATTAATCTGTGGCAGTCAGGAAGCTGGCATAGGTATTGTTGGTGGCAGTCAAGGGGCAATAGACCATCGTGGCTCGCACTTTGGCAGAGGGGAAAGTATGCGTATGGCGTCTCCCCCCGTCCGGTGACGAGAGCCGTGATGCTGACGGTAGCCGTGAGCCGCTGACGGAAGCCGTGATGCTGACGGGAGCCGTGATGCTGACGGGAGCCGTGAGCCGCTGACGGAAGCCGTGATGCTGACGGGAGCCGTGATGCTGACGGGAGCCGTGATGCTGACGGGAGCCGTGATGCTGACGGGAGCCGTGAGCCGCTGACGGAAGCCGTGATAATGACAGGAGCCATGATACTGACGGGAGCCGTGATGCTGACGGGAGCCGTGATGCTGACGGGAGCCGTGATGCTGACGAGAGCCGTGATGCTGACGGGAGCCGTGAGCCGCTGACGGAAGCCGTGATGCTGACGGGAGCCGTGATGCTGATGGGAGCCGTGAGCCGCTGACGGAAGCCGTGATGCTGACGGGAGCCGTGATGCTGACGGGAGCCGTGATGCTGACGGGAGCCGTGATGCTGACGGGAGCCTTGATGCTGACGGGAGCCGTGAGCCGCTGACGGAAGCCGTGATAATGACAGGAGCCATGATACTGACGGGAGCCGTGATGCTGACGGGAGCCGTGATGCTGACGAGAGCCGTGATGCTGACGGGAGCCGTGAGCCGCTGACGGAAGCCGTGATGCTGACGGGAGCCGTGATGCTGATGGGAGCCGTGAGCCGCTGACGGAAGCCGTGATGCTGACGGGAGCCGTGATGCTGACGGGAGCCGTGATGCTGACGGGAGCCGTGATGCTAACGGGAGCCTTGATGCTCACGGGAGCCGTGATGCTGACGGGAGCCGTGATGCTGACGGGAGCTGTTCCCGGGTCAGTACTCATTGCAAAATTGCAATTGTTCTATATTGGCTTCTCAATATTATTTTTGATTTAGGGCTCCCTCACGTTCAATAATGATAGGATTAAACGAACTTACCTGAAGTGAAGTTCTATCCTAATTATATGAAGTACTTGGTCCTCGATATAATTAAAATATAGTATCGCTAATCTTGCGTGTATCCGCGTCCTTTAAATCTGTGGAAAAAACAAAAAACGTCTCCCGCGCGCCCTCTACCTGTCAATTTCATTAGTTCAGAGCTAACTGGTAGTAACTGGGTATGCGGGGGGTGGGAAGTAGGTATATATCGAGGACCAAGTACTTCATATAATTAGGATAGAACTTCACTTCAGGTAAGTTCGTTTAATCCTATCATTATATTCGTACTTGGTCCTCGATATAATTAAAATGTAGATGTTTAGAGGAAACAACATCTTGAACAAAAATAAACTCTTTCGTTGTGAACTTACTTCACATTCACAGCTAAGAACAAAACCTTGCAAGTTATAGGTACAGTAGTACCCTATCATACAAAATGAGATTAGTAAATCTGAATCACAATCATACCAACGCTAGTTAAATTCAGACAATTAAACTGATATGAATTATAATTAAACTAGGTATGTGAGTACCTAAAACTTCATCTCCCAACTTAATCTGATCTCTGACAGACTCCAAGCTGTTGAGGTTCTAGTAGTCTAGTAGAACGATACAGGTACCTACTGCTTTTAAAATGCAGGACCCCTCCTGCAGCCAATATAGTGGAGTGCAACGAAAACACTCCACTGTATCTCTCATGACATTTCTAATCCACTGGCTACTAATACACTCTGAGAGGTTTTCTGATGTGGTATATTAATATTGTCATGGATAATTTTGTAAACTTTCACTGGTCTAAGTTAACTAGTGACTTTAAAGTATTTGTTGAAAGAGAATTTTATTTAACGGGTCATATTTCAAGATGAATGACCATGCGCAGACGTCTTTCAAACAGTATGTTATAACAATCCTCTAACCTGATTCATATCATTATTTAATGAGAAATAAAAATAATTCGGTGCAGGTATATACCTATTAAACTGGATTCTGTAATCTGAAGATTAAGTAAAAAGTAAGTTAAAGTAACACCTAACGTCATGGGTAGTTTACCTAAATCTAAGCTATTGAGTGGGTATAACTGTTAAGCATCAGAATAAAACATGATGCGAGTCCCATATACTAACATATTATGAATTAGAAGGATATAATTTGAAAAACCTTTAAAACCGCGTTTTACTCTATCATCAGAACATTGCCGATATGAGTGTTATTATCCATTATGAGATGTAGATTAGGTGATGCATTGTCTCAGAATCATCGTTATCAATAACAGAAGTATGTAAAATACAATACTCGAGCAGAGACCTCTAGTTTGACCAACAAAATCGCCTCTACTGACGTAAACTAAATAATTTTATCAGTATTTTATATAAAGTGGCTTTGATAAAATTTTCCCAACATCATAATGACATTTACCCTATGAAAACGTTGCCTGTGTAAAATCGCATGAGAACGTTGAAGACAGAGAGCATTCAAATTTAACTTTTTCTGAGACTTTCAAGTGCTTTCAGCAGTGGGTACCAAAGCTTCTCAGCCTGATTCTCTCGAATCAGATTGGGACACTAAAGAACATGCCTAGTGCCTAGAAGAAAAATGTTGTCTACTTAACTCTCTAGATTCCATGTGAAAGGGTCAAAAGGAAACATAATTCACACCGAACCAAACTAGAGTTAATCATACCCAAAACTTTCTTGAGAAAAATCTCATTCGATAAGTAGGTATTTACCTATAATTAGGTATTTGGGTCTCTCCAGGGACAAGATCTGTATGTATTTACCTATAATTAGGTATGTGATTCTCTCCTTTGTCTCTCCAGGGACAAGGCCTCCTTATGAAATTAAGTTTAATGTGGGCTGATGTCAGCTTCGTACCACAGTACCACTGTCAGATCTATTTGGATTTAGCTATACCTACTCTTTAAAATAATTTACTAAACTCTATCTCCACAATACATTTTGAAAAAGATATCACCGTAGTGTTATTGATTCTGATTCCTTAAAGCAAAGAATGCTACCAATGGCTTAGTTCGTTTTCATGAAATTATTTCTCTAGTCCTGACTAATTGATTAGAACCTATTTTTATGGTTAGACCTATGTAGCAGGCTTCTGCGTTCTGAAATAATATTAAATAAAAGTTGTTTCAATGTACCTACTATACTCTTTTGATTAAACGAAACCTTTGAATTTTTAACCCATTTAACTCAGCATAGTTCTGCACATGTAGGTACATATTACTCCAGCTTCTTTGTGTAAATAAAGCCCTATGAAACTGCCACACAACTGATACCAAATTGTATAACCACTTAATAATTATAAAATCTTTCAATGATCATGATAATGACTCTATGGTCAGACATTGGTTAGTTAGATTGAGCAGTGGATGATAAACAATATTTTACATTTAATAGACCTTAGAGATTCCCAAGAATCTTTAGCCTTAAGTATTATTTAAGCATTCTTGGTAAGAGAGTACTATTGAGGTATTTACCTATACATTATCATGGTATCAGGTATAGTCCTAAGTAAAGGGCAGGACAGGCCCAATTATGTATTTTTACTATTTTGTAAACACAGTCAGCGCAGACCTAGCCAGCCAAGCTACTCTATTGAGTAGGCCATCCCATTCAAATAATGCACCATTATTTAAGTAATTGGGATCTTAGAATACTTTTTATAATCCATATTTATTGTTATTGAATAGTTTTAAATTTCAAGGTACATAATTAAGTTCCTTGCGACTAAAGTTTACACAAAAACGTGTTTACACTCCACTAGTGTGAAATACCTACTAACCTACTTGAAAAGAAAAGAAAAACCTACACCTACCTACTTATATTTATTATTTAATTTATTTAATAATAAGTTACGAAATTACATGTTACTGTTGAATTACTTTACCGCTTTATGAATTGTGAATAAGTTGTAAAAGAATTATTTTTGAGTTGGTTTGCATTTAGACTCAATACTAAGGTGTAAAAGCTTTTACATAATTTTAAGCTTTAATTATTTTCATTCCAGACTTGCTTAACATGTTAATAACATTTTCTACCAAAGAAAGCTTGATCATTAGTGATAGAGCCAATTTTACCTAAAAGGGTGTAATTAGTTATATTAGTACAGTTATAAAACTATTTAAGTCCAGTGGTAAACTATACCTACCTCAAAGGGTATTTTATTAGATCATCATTAGTGATGTTGCCAAAATTGTAAATCTAATTTTTGATGATTAGTACAATAAATGATTACATATATAGTATTTGAGTATAGCGACCAACTTTATTATAAAGGGTATTGCACACGTCCCCGTCTGGTGGATGTTGAAGGGTAACTGAGACCGAGTTGGTGTTGCCATAATGGCATGTGACCTCTGTAATTTCTTCCTGTCCTGTGACGAGAAGTTTGAGTCTGGATTTACTTTGGGTTTCATACCGTTTGAAACTTTCCTTATCGTTAGAAAATTCCACTGTCATCCAGCTTTGTGTAAAGGAATTCAGTAGTTCCTAAATTTCTTTTAAGGCCTAGGTGTTACCTATATTTATGTTAACAAAAGATGCCATAAGGACCATAAGCTGTTGTCTAAACTTTATGTATCTATAAATGCATTCTGCATAAGCTTGGAGAGTCTGTCAGCAACCTTAATTGGTGTAATTGCAAGGATTATTGTGTTGAAGGCTATTGCTGTAGTTAACTTCCATAGGTACCTACCGCTGACATTCTTGTAATAAAATAACTCATCTTTAGCCTTACCAGGATGTTTCAAAATACCAGGAAATTCCAAATTTATTTTGTATTTATAGGTAACCTATTTACTTATTTATAAATTTTTCAGATAGTGCAACTTTTATCTTTGTGTTCATACTATTGTCTGTAACATTGACAACCTGGGAGTAGATATTCTGCCACATTTTGAGGTTGTCTTCTAACATAACCAAAGGTAGTATTGTATTATCTATGCCTAAGGTGAGTAGCACCGCTTGACCTGAGGCTAAATGAATTGTGTGAGTGTGCCTTATTTGCAGTTATTAAATAAATACTGAATAGTAAAATTATGATCTGATAGTTCGGGGACTAGCTCAACATCTATCTCAGGATATAAGTCAGGATCAACACCCATAGCTATAATGTACTTACAGAGTAAAAGCTATTTACCAACTGGCCTCATACATGTTAGTAGGTACCTGGCACATATAAGCAACCCCCACTGTTCAGAGTTATGTTGTCCCAACAAGAAACCACCATGAGTAGGTCAATGAGGCATCAATGGCCAATTTATAATAAGGCAAACAGACAAACAAAAACAATTAAACTTTCCAACGGAAAGATGCATATAAGTGTCACCGATCACAGCACAGACAGAAACTTAAGTCCGAAGCTGAGGACAGTACATCTTTCTCAATGGGAATTGGTATGGTAAGAAAGAATAAACATTCTTAGACAAATAACCCATCGAGTATGTCCTCCCGAACACAAAAGCCACTTGGTCACTGGGTACCGGAGCCAGCATCAGCTATCTTTCCCAACGGGAAGGTCATCATTATCATCGAAACTCGAACATTCAAGGACAAAAGGCACAGAGTTGGCATGGTCTTTCCCAACGGGCGAGTACTTGTTTGAACTCAAACATGCGTGGGTACAGGCGCTGAAATTACTTTCGTTCCCAACGGGAACGTGTCCGTTCGAAACTCGAACAAACAATGAGCACAAGAGCTGGTAAGGTTTTTCGGTCAGAGTGTCATCTTAGGTTCCCAACGGGAAAAGAAGTACATGGTCGAAACTCGAACATGCATTGTGTAAAGATCACAAGGGCCAGCATTGGCGTCGGCTGACTATCCCCAACGGAGCATAGCCTTTGAACGTAAGACAAATAATGCGTGAGCCGGGCACGGGTACCGGCGCGGCGCGCCGGCCGGCGTTCGTACTTATATTTCCCAACGGGAAAGCGCATCTCCGAAACTCGAATATGCGTAGACACATAGCATAGTGTCGGGCCGGGAGAGGATCTAAACCCCTATATCATGTAAAGTTTTGTAACACAATTAGTAGAAAATTAGAAATGAAAAGAAAAAATTCGGTACGTACTTAGTCGTCATTTACCATATTTTCCTTTGGCAAACACTCCTCCAACTTATATATCTTTTACTTCCATCTTTCCTGCTTGTTATAAGACTTCTTTCTTTCCATTATATGCACAAAATAACAATTTATTACCCATTATAACTTAAAAATTGATTTTATCATGGACCGCGATTACGCGCGCGAAAAACAATGAAATTGACAGGTAGAGGGCGCGCGGGAGACGTTTTTTGTTTTTTCCACAGATTTAAAGGACGCGGATACACGCAAGATTAGCGATACTATATTTTAATTATATCGAGGATCAAGTACGAATATAATCATACATATTAAAAGTACTCTTTGGTAATAAGTCATCGAGCGCTGGCACAGTGCGCTGGCAGCGAGCATTTGACATTGCGATGCGACGTCGCAGTTAGTGTGTAGAGTAAGTGACATGAGTTGTCAAATGTAACCGTTTTTGGACGTTTTTTGGAGTCCTCGGCAGGGTAAAAATTCGATTTCTGTGTATAATTCTCAATCTAACGTGAAATGGTGAATAATTTAATGAAACAGGTTAGTATATTTCTCAAAATTATCTACTATTTCACTTCGATTATTCACAGAAACAGAATTTTTACCAGGACTCCAAATCCCGAAAAACGGTTCTATTGCCTCGCGTCACGTATCTCTTTCTATTATACAGGCATGCCGCTAGGTACATCTCGCTCTCTCAGCTGTCACTGTCTCTCTTACGTAGTATAATACCTTTATGGTTGGCACCGTATGCCAATTTGTATAAAGAACAACATTTTCATTTTTTATTTTGTAAAGTAGTGAGTACTTAGTACTTACCTCACAGTCTCTTTGTCTTTAGGTATAATCTCTTTGGTACTTACCTACTCCTACTTACCAAAGTGAGAGTGCTTAAGGACGGCCGCACATTATCAGAAATTTCTAACAGAAAAATTCTGACGCTCGCCGGAAGCACCCCGCATACTATCAGAAATTTTGATCCGGCAACTTTTGAGCCCAGTCGTGTTTCATATTTCAATCAACGCACATCGACCCAGTGTTGCCACCTTAGCCGTTTTGGGGCTATAATTCAGTCAAATTGTGTTTTTACTAGGAAAGTTTTGTGGTAGTTCTGATTTCTTCCATTCTATAGGTATGTATTTTGGGGTGCTGAATCCAAATCTGAGGTTTGCTAACAAAATTTAATTGACAAAATCGCAAAAAAAGTTAAAAGTTCTGTTTGTTTTTTTCCGGAATTTTGCTTAAAACTCTGAAACTATTAACGTTGAGTAAATGACCTGTTTACAGAAAATAAATATACCTGTCTTTTATTTCTATCACATGAACATGACACTCAAAAATATCGTAGATCTGGGATAATTATCGCACGTCTGGCAATACCTGATCCGAATTTCTGATAGTGTGCGGGGCCTAATACAAAGTGTATGGCTAACACGCCTTCCGTCAGAAAAATTCTGACGTCCGGCTGAGGTGCCGTCCGGTGTGCATCAGAAGCGGACGACCGGTCAGAATTTTTCTGACAGTGTGCGGGGTCTAATACAAAATGTATGCACCGAGTGCCTTCCGGCGAGCGTCAGAATTTTTCTGTCAGAAATTTCTGATAATGTGCGGCCGTCCTAAAACAGAGAGGTTTACAGAGAGTCTTCCCAATTGTGGCGATCATTGCGGGAGACCTATGTCCAGAATATTAGCGTTTTCATTTAATTACAAAACTAAATGCATTACTTTTAACACTACGACGGAAGAATGTTTTAATATATAACTTGTGTAATTAAAAAACATAACAATTGATAATTCATTACGAAACAGCGACATATAATTCCTGTTTTGTAACTAAGCTAGTGAATTCACTACGAACACAGAAAAAAATCTTATTTCGTAGTTAATTACGAAACTCGATTACGAAAACAGTAAATAAAATCTTATTTGATAATCAATTACGAAACAGTAAAAATAATTCCTGTTTCATAGCCAATTCACTACGAACACAGAAAAAAAATCTTATTTCGTAGTTAATTACGAAACTCAATTACTAAAACAGAAAATGAAGTCTTGTTTGATAGTCAATTATGAAACAGTGAAAAATAATTCATCTTTCGTAGCCAATTACGAAACTAAAATTACGAAAACAGACTAAACGGAAATTTTTCCAACAGCTAGTGAAATTTTTCCAACAGCTTCTGAAATTTTTCCATAATCCACCTAGTGAAATTTTTCAAACAGCTTGTGAAATGTTTTCATCATCCAGCTAGTGAAATTTTTCCAACAGCTTGTGAAATTTTTCCACCATCAGCTAGTGAAATTTTTCAAACAGCTAGTGAAATTTTCTAACAGCTTGTGTAACTTTTCCATCATCCTGCTAGTGACATTTTTCCAACTGCTAGTGACATTTTTCCAAACGCTAGTGACATTTTTCCAACAACAAGAGAAATCTTTCCTACAGATAGTGAAATGTTTGCTGCAACAGCTTGTGAAATTTTTCCGTTATCCAGCTAGTGAAATTTTTCCTACAGCTACTGAAATTTTTTCAGCAGCTTGTGAAATTTTTCTATCATTCAGCTAGTGAAATTTTTCCAACAGCTAGTGAAATTTTTCCAACAGCTTCTGAAATTTTTCCATAATCCACCTAGTGAAATTTTTCAAACAGCTTGTGAAATGTTTTCATCATCCAGCTAGTGAAATTTTTCCAACAGCGTGTGAAATTTTTCCACCATCAGCTAGTGAAATTTTTCCAACAGCTTCTGAAATTTTTCCATAATCCACCTAGTGAAATTTTTCAAACAGCTTGTGAAATGTTTTCATCATCCAGCTAGTGAAATTTTTCCAACAGCGTGTGAAATTTTTCCAACATCAGCTAGTGAAATTTTTCAAACAGCTAGTGAAATTTTCTAACAGCTTGTGTAACTTTTCCATCATCCAGCTAGTGAAATTTTTCCAACAGCTAGTGAAATTTTTCCAACATCTAGTGACATTTTTCCAACAGCTAGTGACATTTTTCCAACGGCTAGTGACATTTTTCCAACGGCTAGTGAAATTTTTCCAACCGATAGTGAAATTTTTCCAACCGCTAGTGATATTTGTCCAACGAGAAAAATTTCTCCTACAGATAGTGAAATTTTTCCTATAGCTTGTGAAATTTTTCCATCATCCAGCTAGTGACATTTTTCCAACAGAAGCTGTTGGAAAAATTTCACTAGCTGTTGGAAAAATTTCACTAGCTGAATGATGGAAAAATTTCACAAGCTGCTGAAAAAATTTCAGTAGCTGTAGGAAAAATTTCACTAGCTGGATAACGGAAAAATTTCACAAGCTGTTGTAGCAAACATTTCACAATCTGTAGGAAAGATTTCTCTCGTTGTTGGAAAAATTTCACTAGCGTTTGGAAAAATGTCACTAGCGGTTGGAAAAATGTCACTAGCAGTTGGAAAAATGTCACTAGCTTTTGGAAAAATGTCACTAGCTGCTGGAAAAATGTCACTAGCTGTTGGAAAAATGTAGAATCTAGCTGTTGGAAAAATTTCTTTAGCTGTTTGAAAAATGCGACTCGTTTGAAAAATTTCTCTAGCTGTTGGAAAAATAATACTAGCTTTTTGAAAAATGTCGAATCTAGCTGCTGGAAAAATGTAGAATCCAGCTGTTAGAAAAATTTCATTAGCTGTTCGAGAAATGTCACTAGCTGTTGGAAAAATGTCACTAGCTGTTGGAAAAATGTCACTAGCTGTTTAAAAAATGTCACTAGCAAAATGTAGAAATCTAGCTGTTGGAAAAATGTCACTAGCTGTTGGAAAAATTTCGCTAGCTGTTGGAAAAATTTCACTAGCTGTTTGAAACATTTCACTAGCTGATGGTGGAAAAATTTCACAAGCTGTTCGAAAAATTTCAGTAGCTGGATGATGGAAAAATTTCAGAAGCTTTTGGATAAATTTCACTAGCTGTTGGAAAAATTTCACTAGCTGGATGATGGAAAAATTTCACAAGCTGTTGGAAAAATTTCACTAGCTGTATGAAGGAAAAATTTCACTAGCTGTTGGAAAAATGTCACTAGCTGGATGATGGAAAAATTTCACTAGCTGTTCTAGAATACTTCCGGAATACTTCTAAAATACTTCCGGAATACTTCTGGAATAGGTACGGAAATGTCGTAGGAGTGTCGTAAGAGTGTCGGCGAGTCGTGACGTGACGGTGTCAGAAGAGTGTCGTATATGTGTCGTAAAGGTGTCGCAAAGGTGTCGTAAAGGTGTCGTAAAGGTGTCGGAAGAGTGTCGTAGTAGCTGTAGGAAAAATTTCACTAGCTGGATAACGGAAAAATTTCACAAGCTGTTGTAGCAAACATTTCACTATCTGTAGGAAAGATTTCACTCGTTGTTGGAAAAATGTCACTAGCGTTTGGAAAAATGTCACTAGTGGTTGGAAAAATGTCACTAGCAGTTGGAAAAATGTCACTAGCTTTTGGAAAAATGTCACTAGCAGTTGGAAAAATGTCACTAGCTGTTGGAAAAATGTAGAATCTAGCTGTAGGAAAAATTTCTTTAGCTGTTTGAAAAATGCCACTCGTTTGAAAAATTTCTCTAGCTGTTGGAAAAATAATACTAGCTTTTTGAAAAATGTCGAATCTAGCTGTTGGAAAAATGTAGAATCCAGCTGTTAGATAAATTTCATTAGCTGTTCGAGAAATGTCACTAGCTGTTGGAAAAATGTCACTAGCAGTTGGGAAAATGTCACTAGCTTTTGGAAAAATGTCACAAGCTGCTGGAAAAATGTCACTAGCTGTTGGAAAAATGTAGAATCTAGCTGTTGGAAAAATTTCTTTAGCTGTTTGAAAAATGCCACTCGTTTGAATTTCTCTAGCAGTTGGAAAAATTATACTAGCTTTTTGAAAAATGTCGAATCTAGCTGCTGGAAAAATGTAGAATCCAGCTGTTAGAAAAAATTCATTAGCTGTTCGAGAAATGTCACTAGCTGTTGGAAAAATGTCACTAGCTGTTGGAAAAATGTCACTAGCTGTTTAAAAAATGTCACTAGCAAAATGTAGAAATCTAGCTGTTGGAAAAATTTCACTAGCTGTTGGAAAAATTTCGCTAGCTGTTGGAAAAATTTCACTAGCTGTTTGAAACATTTCACTAGCTGATGGTGGAAAAATTTCACAAGCTGTTCGAAAAATTTCAGTAGCTGGATGATGGAAAAATTTCAGAAGCTTTTGGATAAATTTCACTAGCTGTTGGAAAAATTTCACTAGCTGGATGATGGAAAAATTTCACAAGCTGTTGGAAAAATTTCACTAGCTGTATGATGGAAAAATTTCACTAGCTGTTGGAAAAATTTCACTAGCTGGATGATGGAAAAATTTCACTAGCTGTTCTAGAATACTTCTGGAATACTTCCGGAATACTTCTAAAATACTTTCGGAATACTTCTGGAATAGGTACGGAAATGTCGTAGGAGTGTCGTAAGAGTGTCGGCGAGTCGTGACGTGACGGTGTCAGAAGAGTGTCGTATTTGTGTCGTAAAGGTGTCGCAAAGGTGTCGTAAAGGTGTCGGAAGAGTGTGGTAGAGGTGTCGTAAAGTTATCGACAAGGTGTCGTAAAGGTGTCGTATAGGTGTCGTTAAAGTGTCGGAAGAGTATCGGAAGAGTGTCGCAATGGTGTCGTATAGGTGTCGTATAGGTTTCGGAAGAGTGTCGGAAGAGTGTCGTAGAGGTGTCGTATAGGTGTCGTATAGGTGTCGTAAAGGTGTCGTATAGGTATCGTAAAAGTGTAGTGAAGGTGTCGTACAGATGTCGTAAAGATGTCGTATAGGTGTCGTTTAGGTGTTGTATGGGTGTCATTTAGGTGTCGTATAGGTGTTGTAAAGGTGTCGTGAAGGTGTCGGAAGAGTGTCGTAGAGGTGTCGTAGATGATGGAAAAGTTACACAAGCTGTTAGAAAAATTTCACTAGCTGTTTGAAAAATTTCACTAGCTGATGGTGGAAAAATTTCACTAGCTGGATGATGAAAACATTTCACAAGCTGTTTGAAAAATTTCACTAGGTGGATTATGGAAAAATTTCAGAAGCTGTTGCAAAAATTTCACTAGCTGTTGGAAAAATTTCACTAGCTGAATGATGGAAAAATTTCACAAGCTGCTGAAAAAATTTCAGTAGCTGTAGGAAAAATTTCACTAGCTGGATAACGGAAAAATTTCACAAGCTGTTGTAGCAAACATTCCACTATCTGTAGGAAAGATTTCTCTCGTTGTTGGAAAAATGTCACAAGCGTTTGGAAAAATGTCACTAGCGGTTGGAAAAATGTCACTAGCAGTTGGAAAAATGTCACTAGCTTTTGGAAAAATGTCACTAGCTGTTGGAAAAATGTCACTAGCTGTTGGAAAAATGTAGAATCTAGCTGTTGGAAAAATTTCATTAGCTGTTTGAAAAATGCCACTCGTTTGAATTTCTCTAGCAGTTGGAAAAATTATACTAGCTTTTTGAAAAATGGAGAATCTAGCTGTTGGAAAAATGTAAAATCCAGCTGTTAGAAAAATTTCACTAGCTGCTCGAAAAATGTCACTAGCTGTTGGAAAAATATAGAATCTAGCTGTTGGAAAAATTTCTTTAGCTGTTTGAAAAATGCGTTTGAATTTCTCTAGCAGTTGGAAAAATTATACTAGCTTTTTGAAAAATGTAGAATCTAGCTGTTGGAAAAATGTAAAATCCAGCTGTCAGAAAAATTTTACTAGCTGCTCGAAAAATGTCACTAGCTGTAGATTTCTACATTTTGCTAGTGAAATTTTTAAACAGCTAGTGACATTTTTCCAACAGCTGGTGAAATTTTTCCAACAGCTAGTGAAATTTATCCAACAGCTTCTGAAATTTTTCGATAAGCTTGTGAAATTTTTCCACCATCAGCTAGTGAAATGTTTCAAACAGCTAGTGAAATTTTTCCAACAGCTAGCGAAATTTTTCCAAACAGCTAGTGAAATTTTTCCAACAGCTAGATTTCTACATTTTGCTAGTGAAATTTTTAAACAGCTAGTGACATTTTTCCAACAACTAAAGAAATTTTTCAAACGAGTGGCATTTTTCAAACAGCTAAAGAAATTTTTCCAATAGCTAGATTCTACATTTTTCCAACAGCAAGTGACATTTTTCCAACAGCTAGTGACATTTTTCCAAAAGCTAGTGACATTTTTCAAACTGCTAGTGACATTTTTCCAACCGCTAGTGACATTTTTCCAAACGCTAGTGACATTTTTCCAACAACAAGAGAAATCTTTCCTACAGATAGTGAAATTTTTCCTACAGCTACTGAAATTTTTCCAACAGCTTCTGAAATTTTTCCATAATCCACCTAGTGAAATTTTTCAAACAGCTTGTGAAATGTTTTCATCATCCAGCTAGTGAAATTTTTCCAAAAGCTTGTGAAATTTTTCCACCACCAGCTAGTGTAATTTTTCAAACAGCTAGTGAAATTTTTCTAACAGCTTGTGTAACTTTTCCATCATCTACGATACCTCTACGACACTCTCTGATACCTTCACGACACCTTTACGACACCTATACGACACCTAAACGACACCCATACAACACCTAAACGACACCTATACGACATCTTTACGACATCTGTACGACAGCTTCACGACACTTTTACGATACCTATACGACACCTTTATGACACCTATACGACACCTATACGACACCTCTACGACACTCTTCCGACACTCTTCCGAACCCTATACGACACCTATACGACACCATTGCGACACTCTTCCGATACTCTTCCGACACTTTAACAACACCTATACGACACCTTTACGACACCTTGACGATAACTATACGACACCTCTACGACACTCTTCCGACACCTTTACGACACCTTTGTGACACCTTCACGACACATATACGACACTCTTCTGACACCGTCACGTCACGACTCTCCGACACTCTTACGACACTCCTACGACATTTCCGTACCTATTCCAGAAGTATTCCGGAAGTATTTTAGAAGTATTCCGGAAGTATTCCAGAAGTATTCTAGAACAGCTAGTGAAATTTTTCCATCATCCAGCTAGTGAAATTTTTCCAACAGCTAGTGAAATTTTTCCATCATCCAGCTAGTGAAATTTTTCCAACAGCTTGTGAAATTTTTCCATCATCCAGCTAGTGAAATTTTTCCAACAGCTAGTGAAATTTATCCAACAGCTTCTGACATTTTTCGATAAGCTTGTGAAATTTTTTAACCATCAGCTAGTGAAATGTCTCAAACAGCTAGTGAAATTTTTCCAACAGCTAGCGAAATTTTTCCAACAGCTAGTGACATTTTTCCAACAGCTAGATTTCTACATTTTGCTAGTGAAATTTTTAAACAGCTAGTGACATTTTTCCAACAGCTGGTGACATTTTTCCAACAGCCAGTGACATTTCTCGAACAGCTAATGAAATTTTTCTAACAGCTGGATTCTACATTGTTCCAACAGCTAGATTCGACATTTTTCAAAAAGCTAGTATAATTTTTCCAACAGCTAGAGAAATTTTTCAAACGAGTGGCATTTTTCAAACAGCTAAAGAAATTTTTCCAACAGCTTGATTCTACATTTTTCCAACAGCTAGTGACATTTTTCCATCAGCTAGGGACATTTTTACAAAAGCAAGTGACATTTTTCCAACTGCTAGTGACATTTTTCCAACCACTAGTGACATTTTTCCAAACGCTAGTGACATTTTTCCAACAACGAGAGAAATCTTTCCTACAGATAGTGAAATGTTTGCTACAACAGCTTGTGAAATTTTTCCGTTATCCAGCTAGTGAAATTTTTCCTACAGCTACTGAAATTTTTTCAGCAGCTTGTGAAATTTTTCCATCATTCAGCTAGTGAAATTTTTCCAACAGCTAGTGAAATTTTTCCAACAGCTTCTGAAATTTTTCCATAATCCACTTAGTGAAATTTTTCAAACAGCTTGTGAAATGTTTTCATCATCCAGCTAGTGAAATTTTTCCAACAGCTAGTGAAATTTATCCAACAGCTTCTGAAATTTTTCCATAATCCACTTAGTGAAATTTTTCAAACAGCTTGTGAAATGTTTTCATCATCCAGCTAGTGAAATTTTTCCAACAGCTAGATTTCTACATTTTGCTAGTGAAATTTTTAAACAGCTAGTGACATTTTTCCAACAGCTAAAGAAATTTTTCAAACAGCTAAAGAAATTTTTCCAATAGCTAGATTCTACATTTTTACAACAGTAAGTGACATTTTTCCAACAGCTAGTGACATTTTTCCAAAAGCTAGTGACATTTTTCAAACTGCTAGTGACATTTTTCCAACCGCTAGTGACATTTTTCCAAACGCTAGTGACATTTTTCCAACAACAAGAGAAATCTTTCATACAGATAGTGAAATGTCTGCTACAACAGCTAGTGAAATTGTTCCTACAGCTACTGAAATTTTTCCAACAGCTTCTGAAATTTTTCCATAATCCACCTAGTGAAATTTTTCAAACAGCTTGTGAAATGTTTTCATCATCCAGCTAGTGAAATTTTTCCAAAAGGTTGTGAAATTTTTCCACCATCAGCTAGTGAAATTTTTCAAACAGCTAGTGAAATTTTTCTAACAGCTTGTGTAACTTTTCCATCATCTACGATACCTCTACGACACTCTTCTGACACCTTCACGACACCTTTACGACACCTATACGACACCTAAACGACACCCATACAACACCTAAACGACACCTATACGACATCTTTACGACATCTGTACGACAGCTTCACGACACCTTCACGATACCTATACGACACCTTTACGACACCTATACGACACCTATACGACACCTCTACGAAACTCTTCCGACACTCTTCCGAACCCTATACGACACCTATACGACACCATTGCGACACTCTTCCGATACTCTTCCGACACTTTAACGACACCTATACGACACCTTTACGACACCTTGTCGATAACTTTACGACACCTCTACCACACTCTTCCGACACCTTTACGACACCTTTGCGACACCTTTACGACACAAATACGACACTCTTCTGACACCGTCACGTCACGACTCGCCGACACTCTTACGACACTCCTACGACATTTCCGTACCTATTCCAGAAGTATTCCGAAAGTATTTTAGAAGTATTCCGGAAGTATTCCAGAAGTATTCTAGAACAGCTAGTGAAATTTTTCCATCATCCAGCTAGTGAAATTTTTCCATCATCCAGCTAGTGAAATTTTTCCAACAGCTTGTGAAATTTTTCCATCATCCAGCTAGTGAAATTTTTCCAACAGCTAGTGACATTTATCCAACAGCTTCTGAAATTTTTCGATAAGCTTGTGAAATTTTTCCACCATCAGCTAGTGAAATGTTTCAAACAGCTAGTGAAATTTTTTCAACAGCTAGCGAAATTTTTCCAACAGCTAGTGAAATTTTTCCAACAGCTAGATTTCTACATTTTGCTAGTGAAATTTTTAAACAGCTAGTGACATTTTACCAACAGCTAAAGAAATTTTTCAAACGAGTGGCATTTTTCAAACAGCTAAAGAAATTTTTCCAATAGCTAGATTCTACATTTTTACAACAGCAAGTGACATTTTTCCAACAGCTAGTGAAATTTTTCCAAAAGCTAGTGACATTTTTCAAACTGCTAGTGACATTTTTCCAACCGCTAGTGACATTTTTCCAAACGCTAGTGACATTTTTCCAACAACAAGAGAAATCTTTCCTACAGATAGTGAAATTTTTCCTACAGCTACTGAAATTTTTCCAACAGCTTCTGAAATTTTTCCATAATCCACCTAGTGAAATTTTTCAAACAGCTTGTGAAATGTTTTCATCATCCAGCTAGTGAAATTTTTCCAAAAGCTTGTGAAATTTTTCCACCATCAGCTAGTGAAATTTTTCAAACAGCTAGTGAAATTTTTCTAACAGCTTGTGTAACTTTTCCATCATCTACGATACCTCTACGACACTCTCTGATACCTTCACGACACCTTTACGACACCTATACGACACCTAAACGACACCCATACAACACCTAAACGACACCTATACGACATCTTTACGACATCTGTACGACAGCTACGACACTTTTAACGATACCTATACGACACCCTATACGACACCTATACGACACCTATACGACACCTCTACGACACTCTTCCGACACTCTTCCGAACCCTATACGACACCTATACGACACCATTGCGACACTCTTCCGATACTCTTCCGACACTTTAACGACACCTATACGACACCTTTACGACACCTTTACGACACCTTGACGATAACTTTACGACACCTCTACGACACTCTTCCGACACCTTTACGACACCTTTACGACACCTTTGTGACACCTTCACGACACATATACGACACTCTTCTGACACCGTCACGTCACGACTCTCCGACACTCTTACGACACTCCTACCACTTTTGCGTACCTATTCCAGAAGTATTCCGGAAGTATTTTAGAAGTATTCCGGAAGTATTCCAGAAGTATTCTAGAACAGCTAGTGAAATTTTTCCATCATCCAGCTAGTGAAATTTTTCCAACAGCTAGTAAAATTTTTCCATCATCCAGCTAGTGAAATTTTTCCAACAGCTAGTGAAATTCAGCTAGTGAAATTTTTCCAACAGCTAGATTTCTACATTTTGCTAGTGAAATTTTTAAACAGCTAATGACATTTTTCCAACAGCTGGTGACATTTTTCCAACAGCTAGTGACATTTCTCGAACAGCTAATGAAATTTTTCTAACAGCTGGATTCTACATTGTTCCAACAGCTAGATTCGACATTTTTCAAAAAGCTAGTATAATTTTTCCAACAGCTAGAGAAATTTTTCAAACGAGTGGCATTTTTCAAACAGCTAAAGAAATTTTTCCAACAGCTTGATTCTACATTTTTCCAACAGCTAGTGACATTTTTCCATCAGCTAGGGACATTTTTACAAAAGCAAGTGACATTTTTCCAACTGCTAGTGACATTTTTCCAACCACTAGTGACATTTTTCCAAACGCTAGTGACATTTTTCCAACAACGAGAGAAATCTTTCCTACAGATAGTGAAATGTTTGCTACAACAGCTTGTGAAATTTTTCCGTTATCCAGCTAGTGAAATTTTTCCTACAGCTACTGAAATTTTTTCAGCAGCTTGTGAAATTTTTCCATCATTCAGCTAGTGAAATTTTTCCAACAGCTAGTGAAATTTTTCCAACAGCTTCTGAAATTTTTCCATAATCCACTTAGTGAAATTTTTCAAACAGCTTGTGAAATGTTTTCATCATCCAGCTAGTGAAATTTTTCCAACAGCTAGTGAAATTTTTCCAACAGCTTCTGAAATTTTTCCATAATCCACTTAGTGAAATTTTTCAAACAGCTTGTGAAATGTTTTCATCATCCAGCTAGTGAAATTTTTCCAAAAGGTTGTGAAATTTTTCCACCATCAGCTAGTGAAATTTTTCAAACAGCTAGTGAAATTTTTCTAACAGCTTGTGTAACTTTTCCATCATCTACGATACCTCTACGACACTCTTCTGACACCTTCACGACACCTTTACGACACCTATACGACACCTAAACGACACCCATACAACACCTAAACGACACCTATACGACATCTTTACGACATCTGTACGACAGCTTCACGACACTTTTACGATACCTATACGACACCTTTACGACACCTATACGACACCTATACGACACCTCTACGACACTCTTCCGACACTCTTCCGAACCCTATACGACACCTATACGACACCATTGCGACACTCTTCCGATACTCTTCCGACACTTTAACGACACCTATACGACACCTTTACGACACCTTGACGATAACTTTACGACACCTCTACGACACTCTTCCGACACCTTTACGACACCTTTGTGACACCTTCACGACACATATACGACACTCTTCTTGACACCGTCACGTCACGACTCTCCGACACTCTTACGACACTCCTACGACATTTCCGTACCTATTCCAGAAGTATTCCGGAAGTATTTTAGAAGTATTCCGGAAGTATTCCAGAAGTATTCTAGAACAGCTAGTGAAATTTTTCCATCATCCAGCTAGTGAAATTTTTCCATCATCCAGCTAGTGAAATTTTTCCATCATCCAGCTAGTGAAATTTTTCCAACAGCTTGTGAAATTTTTCCATCATCCAGCTAGTGAAATTTTTCCAACAGCTAGTGAAATTTATCCAACAGCTTCTGAAATTTTTCCATAATCCACTTAGTGAAATTTTTCAAACAGCTTGTGAAATGTTTTCATCATCCAGCTAGTGAAATTTTTCCAACAGGTTGTGAAATGTTTTCATCATCCAGCTTGTGAAATTTTTCCATCATCCAGCTAGTGAAATTTTTCCAACAGCTAGTGACATTTATCCAACAGCTTCTGAAATTTTTCGATAAGCTTGTGAAATTTTTCCACCATCAGCTAGTGAAATGTTTCAAACAGCTAGTGAAATTTTTCCAACAGCTAGCGAAATTTTTCCAACAGCTAGTGAAATTTTTCCAACAGCTAGATTTCTACATTTTGCTAGTGAAATTTTTAAACAGCTAGTGACATTTTTCCAACAGCTAAAGAAATTTTTCAAACGAGTGGCATTTTTCAAACAGCTAAAGAAATTTTTCCAATAGCTAGATTCTACATTTTTCCAACAGCAAGTGACATTTTTCCAACAGCTAGTGACATTTTTCCAAAAGCTAGTGACATTTTTCAAACTGCTAGTGACATTTTTCCAATCGCTAGTGACATTTTTCCAAACGCTATTGACATTTTTCCAACAACAAGAGAAATCTTTCCTACAGATAGTGAAATGTCTGCTACAACAGCTAGTGAAATTTTTCCTACAGCTAGTGAAATTTTTCCAACAGCTTCTGAAATTTTTCCATAATCCACCTAGTGAAATTTTTCAAACAGCTTGTGAAATGTTTTCATCATCCAGCTAGTGAAATTTTTCCAAAAGCTTGTGAAATTTTTCCACCATCAGCTAGTGAAATTTTTCAAACAGCTAGTGAAATTTTTCTAACAGCTTGTGTAACTTTTCCATCATCTACGATACCTCTACGACACTCTTCTGACACCTTCACGACACCTTTACGACACCTATACGACACCTAAACGACACCCATACAACACCTAAACGACACCTATACGACATCTTTACGACATCTGTACGACAGCTTCACGACACTTTTACGATACCTATACGACACCTTTACGACACCTATACGACACCTATACGACACCTCTACGACACTCTTCCGACACTCTTCCGAACCCTATACGACACCTATACGACACCATTGCGACACTCTTCCGATACTCTTCCGACACTTTAACGACACATATACGACACCTTTACGACACCTTGACGATAACTTTACGACACCTCTACGACACTCTTCCGACACCTTTACGACACCTTTGTGACACCTTCACGACACATATACGACACTCTTCTGACACCGTCACGTCACGACTCTCCGACACTCTTACGACACTCCTACGACATTTCCGTACCGATTCCAGAAGTATTCCGGAAGTATTTTAGAAGTATTCCGGAAGTATTCCAGAAGTATTCTAGAACAGCTAGTGAAATTTTTCCATCATCCAGCTAGTGAAATTTTTCCAACAGCTTGTGAAATTTTTCCATCATCCAGCTAGTGAAATTTTTCCAACAGCTAGTGAAATTTATCCAACAGCTTCTGAAATTTTTCGATAAGCTTGTGAAATTTTTCCACCATCAGCTAGTGAAATGTTTCAAACAGCTAGTGAAATTTTTCCAACAGCTAGCGAAATTTTTCCAACAGCTAGTGAAATTTTTCCAACAGCTAGATTTCTACATTTTGCTAGTGAAATTTTTAAACAGCTAGTGACATTTTTCCAACAGCTAAAGAAATTTTTCAAACGAGTGGCATTTTTCAAACAGCTAAAGAAATTTTTCCAATAGCTAGATTCTACATTTTTACAACAGCAAGTGACATTTTTCCAACAGCTAGTGACATTTTTCCATAAGCTAGTGACATTTTTCAAACTGCTAGTGACATTTTTCCAACCGCTAGTGACATTTTTCCAAACGCTAGTGACATTTTTCCAACAACAAGAGAAATCTTTCCTACAGATAGTGAAATGTCTGCTACAACAGCTAGTGAAATTTTTCCTACAGCTACTGAAATTTTTCCAACAGCTTCTGAAATTTTTCCATAATCCACCTAGTGAAATTTTTCAAACAGCTTGTGAAATGTTTTCATCATCCAGCTAGTGAAATTTTTCCAAAAGCTTGTGAAATTTTTCCACCATCAGCTAGTGAAATTTTTCAAACAGCTAGTGAAATTTTTCTAACAGCTTGTGTAACTTTTCCATCATCTACGATACCTCTACGACACTCTTCTGACACCTTCACGACACCTTTACGACACCTATACGACACCTAAACGACACCCATACAACACCTAAACGACACCTATACGACATCTTTACGACATCTGTACGACAGCTTCACGACACTTTTACGATACCTATACGACACCTTTACGACACCTATACGACACCTATACGACACCTCTACGACACTCTTCCGACACTCTTCCGAACCCTATACGACACCTATACGACACCATTGCGACACTCTTCCGATACTCTTCCGACACTTTAACGACACCTATACGACACCTTTACGACACCTTGACGATAACTTTACGACACCTCTACGACACTCTTCCGACACCTTTACGACACCTTTGTGACACCTTCACGACACATATACGACACTCTTCTGACACCGTCACGTCACGACTCTCCGACACTCTTACGACACTCCTACGACATTTGCGTACCTATTCCAGAAGTATTCCGGAAGTATTTTAGAAGTATTCCGGAAGTATTCCAGAAGTATTCTAGAACAGCTAGTGAAATTTTTCCATCATCCAGCTAGTGAAATTTTTCCAACAGCTAGTGAAATTTTTCCATCATCCAGCTAGTGAAATTTTTCCAACAGCTTGTGAAATTTTTCCATCATCCAGCTTGTGAAATTTTTCCAACAGCTAGTGAAATTTATCCAACAGCTTCTGAAATTTTTCGATAAGCTTGTGAAATTTTTCCACCGTCAGCTAGTGAAATTTTTCCAACAGCTAGATTTCTACATTTTGCTAGTGAAATTTTTAAACAGCTAGTGACATTTTTCCAACAGCTGGTGACATTTTTCCAACAGCTAGTGACATTTCTCGAACAGCTAATGAAATTTTTCTAACAGCTGGATTCTTCATTTTTCCAACAGCTAGATTCGACATTTTTCAAAAAGCTAGTATAATTTTTCAAACAGCTAGTGAAATTTTTCCAACAGCTAGCGAAATTTTTCCAACAGCTAGTGACATTTTTCCAACAGCTAGATTGCTACATTTTGCTAGTGAAATTTTTAAACAGCTAGTGACATTTTTCCAACAGCTGGTGACATTTTTCCAACAGCTAGTGACATTTCTCGAACAGCTAATGAAATTTTTCTAACAGCTGGATTCTACATTGTTCCAACAGCTAGATTCGACATTTTTCAAAAAGCTAGTATAATTTTTCCAACAGCTAGAGAAATTTTTCAAACGAGTGGCATTTTTCAAACAGCTAAAGAAATTTTTCCAACAGCTAGATTCTACATTTTTCCAACAGCTAGTGACATTTTTCCAACAGCTAGGGACATTTTTCCAATAGCTAGTGACATTTTTCCAACTGCTAGTGACATTTTTCCAACAACGAGAGAAATCTTTCCTACAGATAGTGAAATGTTTGCTACAACAGCTTGTGAAATTTTTCCGTTATCCAGCTAGTGAAATTTTTCCTACAGCTACTGAAATTTTTTCAGCAGCTTGTGAAATTTTTCCATCATTCAGCTAGTGAAATTTTTCCAACAGCTAGTGAAATTTTTCCAACAGCTTCTGAAATTTTTCCATAATCCACTTAGTGAAATTTTTCAAACAGCTTGTGAAATGTTTTCATCATCCAGCTAGTGAAATTTTTCCAACAGGTTGTGAAATTTTTCCACCATCAGCTAGTGAAATTTTTCAAACAGCTAGTGAAATTTTTTAACAGCTTGTGTAACTTTTCCATCATCTACGACACCTCTACTACACTCTTCCGACATCTTCACGACACCTTTACGACACCTATACGACACCTAAATGACACCCATACAACACCTAAACGACACCTATACGACATCTTTACGACATCTGTATGACACCTTCACGACACTTTTACGATACCTATACGACACCTTTACGACACCTATACGACACCTATACGACACCTCTACGACACTCTTCCGACACTCTTCCGAAACCTATGACGACACGACACTCCTACGACATTTCCGTACCTATTCCAGAAGTATTCCGGAAGTATTTTAGAAGTATTCCAGAAGTATTCTAGAACAGCTAGTGAAATTTTTCCATCATCCAGCTAGTGAAATTTTTCCAACAGCTAGTGAAATTTTCCATCATCCAGCTAGTGAAATTTTTCCAACAGCTTGTGAAATTTTTCCATCATGCAGCTAGTGAAATTTTTCCAACAGCTAGTGAAATTTATCCAAAAGCTTCTGAAATTTTTCCATCATCCAGGTACTGAAATTTTTCGAACAGCTTGTGAAATTTTTCCACCATCAGCGAGTGAAATGTTTCAAACAGCTAGTGAAATTTTTCCAACAGCTAGCGAAATTTTTCCAACAGCTAGTGAAATTTTTCCAACAGCTAGATTTCTACATTTTGCTAGTGAATTTTTTAAACAGCTAGTGACATTTTTCCAACAGCTAGTGACATTTTTCCAACAGCTAGTGACATTTCTCGAACAGCTAATGAAATTTTTCTAACAGCTGGATTCTACATTTTACCAACAGCTAGTGAAATTTATCCAACAGCTTCTGAAATTTTTCCATAATCCACCTAGTGAAATTTTTCAAACAGCTTGTGAAATGTTTTCATCATCCAGCTAGTGAAATTTTTCCAACAGCTTCTGAAATTTTTCCATAATCCACCTAGTGAAATTTTTCAAACAGCTTGTGAAATGTTTTCATCATCCAGCTAGTGAAATTTTTCCAAAAGCTTGTGAAATTTTTCCACCACCAGCTAGTGTAATTTTTCAAACAGCTAGTGAAATTTTTCTAACAGCTTGTGTAACTTTTCCATCATCTACGATACCTCTACGACACTCTCTGATACCTTCACGACACCTTTACGACACCTATACGACACCTAAACGACACCCATACAACACCTAAACGACACCTATACGACATCTTTACGACATCTGTACGACAGCTTCACGACACTTTTACGATACCTATACGACACCTTTATGACACCTATACGACACCTATACGACACCTCTACGACACTCTTCCGACACTCTTCCGAACCCTATACGACACCTATACGACACCATTGCGACACTCTTCCGATACTCTTCCGACACTTTAACAACACCTATACGACACCTTTACGACACCTTGACGATAACTATACGACACCTCTACGACACTCTTCCGACACCTTTACGACACCTTTGTGACACCTTCACGACACATATACGACACTCTTCTGACACCGTCACGTCACGACTCTCCGACACTCTTACGACACTCCTACGACATTTCCGTACCTATTCCAGAAGTATTCCGGAAGTATTTTAGAAGTATTCCGGAAGTATTCCAGAAGTATTCTAGAACAGCTAGTGAAATTTTTCCATCATCCAGCTAGTGAAATTTTTCCAACAGCTAGTGAAATTTTTCCATCATCCAGCTAGTGAAATTTTTCCAACAGCTTGTGAAATTTTTCCATCATCCAGCTAGTGAAATTTTTCCAACAGCTAGTGAAATTTATCCAACAGCTTCTGACATTTTTCGATAAGCTTGTGAAATTTTTTAACCATCAGCTAGTGAAATGTCTCAAACAGCTAGTGAAATTTTTCCAACAGCTAGCGAAATTTTTCCAACAGCTAGTGACATTTTTCCAACAGCTAGATTTCTACATTTTGCTAGTGAAATTTTTAAACAGCTAGTGACATTTTTCCAACAGCTGGTGACATTTTTCCAACAGCCAGTGACATTTCTCGAACAGCTAATGAAATTTTTCTAACAGCTGGATTCTACATTGTTCCAACAGCTAGATTCGACATTTTTCAAAAAGCTAGTATAATTTTTCCAACAGCTAGAGAAATTTTTCAAACGAGTGGCATTTTTCAAACAGCTAAAGAAATTTTTCCAACAGCTTGATTCTACATTTTTCCAACAGCTAGTGACATTTTTCCATCAGCTAGGGACATTTTTACAAAAGCAAGTGACATTTTTCCAACTGCTAGTGACATTTTTCCAACCACTAGTGACATTTTTCCAAACGCTAGTGACATTTTTCCAACAACGAGAGAAATCTTTCCTACAGATAGTGAAATGTTTGCTACAACAGCTTGTGAAATTTTTCCGTTATCCAGCTAGTGAAATTTTTCCTACAGCTACTGAAATTTTTTCAGCAGCTTGTGAAATTTTTCCATCATTCAGCTAGTGAAATTTTTCCAACAGCTAGTGAAATTTTTCCAACAGCTTCTGAAATTTTTCCATAATCCACTTAGTGAAATTTTTCAAACAGCTTGTGAAATGTTTTCATCATCCAGCTAGTGAAATTTTTCCAACAGCTAGTGAAATTTATCCAACAGCTTCTGAAATTTTTCCATAATCCACTTAGTGAAATTTTTCAAACAGCTTGTGAAATGTTTTCATCATCCAGCTAGTGAAATTTTTCCAACAGCTAGATTTCTACATTTTGCTAGTGAAATTTTTAAACAGCTAGTGACATTTTTCCAACAGCTAAAGAAATTTTTCAAACAGCTAAAGAAATTTTTCCAATAGCTAGATTCTACATTTTTACAACAGTAAGTGACATTTTTCCAACAGCTAGTGACATTTTTCCAAAAGCTAGTGACATTTTTCAAACTGCTAGTGACATTTTTCCAACCGCTAGTGACATTTTTCCAAACGCTAGTGACATTTTTCCAACAACAAGAGAAATCTTTCATACAGATAGTGAAATGTCTGCTACAACAGCTAGTGAAATTGTTCCTACAGCTACTGAAATTTTTCCAACAGCTTCTGAAATTTTTCCATAATCCACCTAGTGAAATTTTTCAAACAGCTTGTGAAATGTTTTCATCATCCAGCTAGTGAAATTTTTCCAAAAGGTTGTGAAATTTTTCCACCATCAGCTAGTGAAATTTTTCAAACAGCTAGTGAAATTTTTCTAACAGCTTGTGTAACTTTTCCATCATCTACGATACCTCTACGACACTCTTCTGACACCTTCACGACACCTTTACGACACCTATACGACACCTAAACGACACCCATACAACACCTAAACGACACCTATACGACATCTTTACGACATCTGTACGACAGCTTCACGACACTTTTACGATACCTATACGACACCTTTACGACACCTATACGACACCTATACGACACCTCTACGAAACTCTTCCGACACTCTTCCGAACCCTATACGACACCTATACGACACCATTGCGACACTCTTCCGATACTCTTCCGACACTTTAACGACACCTATACGACACCTTTACGACACCTTGTCGATAACTTTACGACACCTCTACCACACTCTTCCGACACCTTTACGACACCTTTGCGACACCTTTACGACACAAATACGACACTCTTCTGACACCGTCACGTCACGACTCGCCGACACTCTTACGACACTCCTACGACATTTCCGTACCTATTCCAGAAGTATTCCGAAAGTATTTTAGAAGTATTCCGGAAGTATTCCAGAAGTATTCTAGAACAGCTAGTGAAATTTTTCCATCATCCAGCTAGTGAAATTTTTCCATCATCCAGCTAGTGAAATTTTTCCAACAGCTTGTGAAATTTTTCCATCATCCAGCTAGTGAAATTTTTCCAACAGCTAGTGACATTTATCCAACAGCTTCTGAAATTTTTCGATAAGCTTGTGAAATTTTTCCACCATCAGCTAGTGAAATGTTTCAAACAGCTAGTGAAATTTTTTCAACAGCTAGCGAAATTTTTCCAACAGCTAGTGAAATTTTTCCAACAGCTAGATTTCTACATTTTGCTAGTGAAATTTTTAAACAGCTAGTGACATTTTACCAACAGCTAAAGAAATTTTTCAAACGAGTGGCATTTTTCAAACAGCTAAAGAAATTTTTCCAATAGCTAGATTCTACATTTTTACAACAGCAAGTGACATTTTTCCAACAGCTAGTGAAATTTTTCCAAAAGCTAGTGACATTTTTCAAACTGCTAGTGACATTTTTCCAACCGCTAGTGACATTTTTCCAAACGCTAGTGACATTTTTCCAACAACAAGAGAAATCTTTCCTACAGATAGTGAAATTTTTCCTACAGCTACTGAAATTTTTCCAACAGCTTCTGAAATTTTTCCATAATCCACCTAGTGAAATTTTTCAAACAGCTTGTGAAATGTTTTCATCATCCAGCTAGTGAAATTTTTCCAAAAGCTTGTGAAATTTTTCCACCATCAGCTAGTGAAATTTTTCAAACAGCTAGTGAAATTTTTCTAACAGCTTGTGTAACTTTTCCATCATCTACGATACCTCTACGACACTCTCTGATACCTTCACGACACCTTTACGACACCTATACGACACCTAAACGACACCCATACAACACCTAAACGACACCTATACGACATCTTTACGACATCTGTACGACAGCTTCACGACACTTTTACGATACCTATACGACACCTTTACGACACCTATACGACACCTATACGACACCTCTACGACACTCTTCCGACACTCTTCCGAACCCTATACGACACCTATACGACACCATTGCGACACTCTTCCGATACTCTTCCGACACTTTAACGACACCTATACGACACCTTTACGACACCTTTACGACACCTTGACGATAACTTTACGACACCTCTACGACACTCTTCCGACACCTTTACGACACCTTTACGACACCTTTGTGACACCTTCACGACACATATACGACACTCTTCTGACACCGTCACGTCACGACTCTCCGACACTCTTACGACACTCCTACCACTTTTGCGTACCTATTCCAGAAGTATTCCGGAAGTATTTTAGAAGTATTCCGGAAGTATTCCAGAAGTATTCTAGAACAGCTAGTGAAATTTTTCCATCATCCAGCTAGTGAAATTTTTCCAACAGCTAGTAAAATTTTTCCATCATCCAGCTAGTGAAATTTTTCCAACAGCTAGTGAAATTCAGCTAGTGAAATTTTTCCAACAGCTAGATTTCTACATTTTGCTAGTGAAATTTTTAAACAGCTAATGACATTTTTCCAACAGCTGGTGACATTTTTCCAACAGCTAGTGACATTTCTCGAACAGCTAATGAAATTTTTCTAACAGCTGGATTCTACATTGTTCCAACAGCTAGATTCGACATTTTTCAAAAAGCTAGTATAATTTTTCCAACAGCTAGAGAAATTTTTCAAACGAGTGGCATTTTTCAAACAGCTAAAGAAATTTTTCCAACAGCTTGATTCTACATTTTTCCAACAGCTAGTGACATTTTTCCATCAGCTAGGGACATTTTTACAAAAGCAAGTGACATTTTTCCAACTGCTAGTGACATTTTTCCAACCACTAGTGACATTTTTCCAAACGCTAGTGACATTTTTCCAACAACGAGAGAAATCTTTCCTACAGATAGTGAAATGTTTGCTACAACAGCTTGTGAAATTTTTCCGTTATCCAGCTAGTGAAATTTTTCCTACAGCTACTGAAATTTTTTCAGCAGCTTGTGAAATTTTTCCATCATTCAGCTAGTGAAATTTTTCCAACAGCTAGTGAAATTTTTCCAACAGCTTCTGAAATTTTTCCATAATCCACTTAGTGAAATTTTTCAAACAGCTTGTGAAATGTTTTCATCATCCAGCTAGTGAAATTTTTCCAACAGCTAGTGAAATTTTTCCAACAGCTTCTGAAATTTTTCCATAATCCACTTAGTGAAATTTTTCAAACAGCTTGTGAAATGTTTTCATCATCCAGCTAGTGAAATTTTTCCAAAAGGTTGTGAAATTTTTCCACCATCAGCTAGTGAAATTTTTCAAACAGCTAGTGAAATTTTTCTAACAGCTTGTGTAACTTTTCCATCATCTACGATACCTCTACGACACTCTTCTGACACCTTCACGACACCTTTACGACACCTATACGACACCTAAACGACACCCATACAACACCTAAACGACACCTATACGACATCTTTACGACATCTGTACGACAGCTTCACGACACTTTTACGATACCTATACGACACCTTTACGACACCTATACGACACCTATACGACACCTCTACGACACTCTTCCGACACTCTTCCGAACCCTATACGACACCTATACGACACCATTGCGACACTCTTCCGATACTCTTCCGACACTTTAACGACACCTATACGACACCTTTACGACACCTTGACGATAACTTTACGACACCTCTACGACACTCTTCCGACACCTTTACGACACCTTTGTGACACCTTCACGACACATATACGACACTCTTCTTGACACCGTCACGTCACGACTCTCCGACACTCTTACGACACTCCTACGACATTTCCGTACCTATTCCAGAAGTATTCCGGAAGTATTTTAGAAGTATTCCGGAAGTATTCCAGAAGTATTCTAGAACAGCTAGTGAAATTTTTCCATCATCCAGCTAGTGAAATTTTTCCATCATCCAGCTAGTGAAATTTTTCCATCATCCAGCTAGTGAAATTTTTCCAACAGCTTGTGAAATTTTTCCATCATCCAGCTAGTGAAATTTTTCCAACAGCTAGTGAAATTTATCCAACAGCTTCTGAAATTTTTCCATAATCCACTTAGTGAAATTTTTCAAACAGCTTGTGAAATGTTTTCATCATCCAGCTAGTGAAATTTTTCCAACAGGTTGTGAAATTTTTCCACCATCAGCTAGTGAAATTTTTCCATCATCCAGCTAGTGAAATTTTTCCAACAGCTAGTGAAATTTGTCCAACAGCTTCTGAAATTTTTCGATAAGCTTGTGAAATTTTTCCACCATCAGCTAGTGAAATGTTTCAAACAGCTAGTGAAATTTTTCCAACAGCTAGCGAAATTTTTCCAACAGCTAGTGAAATTTTTCCAACAGCTAGATTTCTACATTTTGCTAGTGAAATTTTTAAACAGCTAGTGACATTTTTCCAACAGCTAAAGAAATTTTTCAAACGAGTGGCATTTTTCAAACAGCTAAAGAAATTTTTCCAATAGCTAGATTCTACATTTTTCCAACAGCAAGTGACATTTTTCCAACAGCTAGTGACATTTTTCCAAAAGCTAGTGACATTTTTCAAACTGCTAGTGACATTTTTCCAATCGCTAGTGACATTTTTCCAAACGCTATTGACATTTTTCCAACAACAAGAGAAATCTTTCCTACAGATAGTGAAATGTCTGCTACAACAGCTAGTGAAATTTTTCCTACAGCTAGTGAAATTTTTCCAACAGCTTCTGAAATTTTTCCATAATCCACCTAGTGAAATTTTTCAAACAGCTTGTGAAATGTTTTCATCATCCAGCTAGTGAAATTTTTCCAAAAGCTTGTGAAATTTTTCCACCATCAGCTAGTGAAATTTTTCAAACAGCTAGTGAAATTTTTCTAACAGCTTGTGTAACTTTTCCATCATCTACGATACCTCTACGACACTCTTCTGACACCTTCACGACACCTTTACGACACCTATACGACACCTAAACGACACCCATACAACACCTAAACGACACCTATACGACATCTTTACGACATCTGTACGACAGCTTCACGACACTTTTACGATACCTATACGACACCTTTACGACACCTATACGACACCTATACGACACCTCTACGACACTCTTCCGACACTCTTCCGAACCCTATACGACACCTATACGACACCATTGCGACACTCTTCCGATACTCTTCCGACACTTTAACGACACATATACGACACCTTTACGACACCTTGACGATAACTTTACGACACCTCTACGACACTCTTCCGACACCTTTACGACACCTTTGTGACACCTTCACGACACATATACGACACTCTTCTGACACCGTCACGTCACGACTCTCCGACACTCTTACGACACTCCTACGACATTTCCGTACCGATTCCAGAAGTATTCCGGAAGTATTTTAGAAGTATTCCGGAAGTATTCCAGAAGTATTCTAGAACAGCTAGTGAAATTTTTCCATCATCCAGCTAGTGAAATTTTTCCAACAGCTTGTGAAATTTTTCCATCATCCAGCTAGTGAAATTTTTCCAACAGCTAGTGAAATTTATCCAACAGCTTCTGAAATTTTTCGATAAGCTTGTGAAATTTTTCCACCATCAGCTAGTGAAATGTTTCAAACAGCTAGTGAAATTTTTCCAACAGCTAGCGAAATTTTTCCAACAGCTAGTGAAATTTTTCCAACAGCTAGATTTCTACATTTTGCTAGTGAAATTTTTAAACAGCTAGTGACATTTTTCCAACAGCTAAAGAAATTTTTCAAACGAGTGGCATTTTTCAAACAGCTAAAGAAATTTTTCCAATAGCTAGATTCTACATTTTTACAACAGCAAGTGACATTTTTCCAACAGCTAGTGACATTTTTCCATAAGCTAGTGACATTTTTCAAACTGCTAGTGACATTTTTCCAACCGCTAGTGACATTTTTCCAAACGCTAGTGACATTTTTCCAACAACAAGAGAAATCTTTCCTACAGATAGTGAAATGTCTGCTACAACAGCTAGTGAAATTTTTCCTACAGCTACTGAAATTTTTCCAACAGCTTCTGAAATTTTTCCATAATCCACCTAGTGAAATTTTTCAAACAGCTTGTGAAATGTTTTCATCATCCAGCTAGTGAAATTTTTCCAAAAGCTTGTGAAATTTTTCCACCATCAGCTAGTGAAATTTTTCAAACAGCTAGTGAAATTTTTCTAACAGCTTGTGTAACTTTTCCATCATCTACGATACCTCTACGACACTCTTCTGACACCTTCACGACACCTTTACGACACCTATACGACACCTAAACGACACCCATACAACACCTAAACGACACCTATACGACATCTTTACGACATCTGTACGACAGCTTCACGACACTTTTACGATACCTATACGACACCTTTACGACACCTATACGACACCTATACGACACCTCTACGACACTCTTCCGACACTCTTCCGAACCCTATACGACACCTATACGACACCATTGCGACACTCTTCCGATACTCTTCCGACACTTTAACGACACCTATACGACACCTTTACGACACCTTGACGATAACTTTACGACACCTCTACGACACTCTTCCGACACCTTTACGACACCTTTGTGACACCTTCACGACACATATACGACACTCTTCTGACACCGTCACGTCACGACTCTCCGACACTCTTACGACACTCCTACGACATTTGCGTACCTATTCCAGAAGTATTCCGGAAGTATTTTAGAAGTATTCCGGAAGTATTCCAGAAGTATTCTAGAACAGCTAGTGAAATTTTTCCATCATCCAGCTAGTGAAATTTTTCCAACAGCTAGTGAAATTTTTCCATCATCCAGCTAGTGAAATTTTTCCAACAGCTTGTGAAATTTTTCCATCATCCAGCTTGTGAAATTTTTCCAACAGCTAGTGAAATTTATCCAACAGCTTCTGAAATTTTTCGATAAGCTTGTGAAATTTTTCCACCGTCAGCTAGTGAAATTTTTCCAACAGCTAGATTTCTACATTTTGCTAGTGAAATTTTTAAACAGCTAGTGACATTTTTCCAACAGCTGGTGACATTTTTCCAACAGCTAGTGACATTTCTCGAACAGCTAATGAAATTTTTCTAACAGCTGGATTCTTCATTTTTCCAACAGCTAGATTCGACATTTTTCAAAAAGCTAGTATAATTTTTCAAACAGCTAGTGAAATTTTTCCAACAGCTAGCGAAATTTTTCCAACAGCTAGTGACATTTTTCCAACAGCTAGATTGCTACATTTTGCTAGTGAAATTTTTAAACAGCTAGTGACATTTTTCCAACAGCTGGTGACATTTTTCCAACAGCTAGTGACATTTCTCGAACAGCTAATGAAATTTTTCTAACAGCTGGATTCTACATTGTTCCAACAGCTAGATTCGACATTTTTCAAAAAGCTAGTATAATTTTTCCAACAGCTAGAGAAATTTTTCAAACGAGTGGCATTTTTCAAACAGCTAAAGAAATTTTTCCAACAGCTAGATTCTACATTTTTCCAACAGCTAGTGACATTTTTCCAACAGCTAGGGACATTTTTCCAATAGCTAGTGACATTTTTCCAACTGCTAGTGACATTTTTCCAACAACGAGAGAAATCTTTCCTACAGATAGTGAAATGTTTGCTACAACAGCTTGTGAAATTTTTCCGTTATCCAGCTAGTGAAATTTTTCCTACAGCTACTGAAATTTTTTCAGCAGCTTGTGAAATTTTTCCATCATTCAGCTAGTGAAATTTTTCCAACAGCTAGTGAAATTTTTCCAACAGCTTCTGAAATTTTTCCATAATCCACTTAGTGAAATTTTTCAAACAGCTTGTGAAATGTTTTCATCATCCAGCTAGTGAAATTTTTCCAACAGGTTGTGAAATTTTTCCACCATCAGCTAGTGAAATTTTTCAAACAGCTAGTGAAATTTTTTAACAGCTTGTGTAACTTTTCCATCATCTACGACACCTCTACTACACTCTTCCGACATCTTCACGACACCTTTACGACACCTATACGACACCTAAATGACACCCATACAACACCTAAACGACACCTATACGACATCTTTACGACATCTGTATGACACCTTCACGACACTTTTACGATACCTATACGACACCTTTACGACACCTATACGACACCTATACGACACCTCTACGACACTCTTCCGACACTCTTCCGAAACCTATGACGACACGACACTCCTACGACATTTCCGTACCTATTCCAGAAGTATTCCGGAAGTATTTTAGAAGTATTCCAGAAGTATTCTAGAACAGCTAGTGAAATTTTTCCATCATCCAGCTAGTGAAATTTTTCCAACAGCTAGTGAAATTTTCCATCATCCAGCTAGTGAAATTTTTCCAACAGCTTGTGAAATTTTTCCATCATGCAGCTAGTGAAATTTTTCCAACAGCTAGTGAAATTTATCCAAAAGCTTCTGAAATTTTTCCATCATCCAGGTACTGAAATTTTTCGAACAGCTTGTGAAATTTTTCCACCATCAGCGAGTGAAATGTTTCAAACAGCTAGTGAAATTTTTCCAACAGCTAGCGAAATTTTTCCAACAGCTAGTGAAATTTTTCCAACAGCTAGATTTCTACATTTTGCTAGTGAATTTTTTAAACAGCTAGTGACATTTTTCCAACAGCTAGTGACATTTTTCCAACAGCTAGTGACATTTCTCGAACAGCTAATGAAATTTTTCTAACAGCTGGATTCTACATTTTACCAACAGCTAGTGAAATTTATCCAACAGCTTCTGAAATTTTTCCATAATCCACCTAGTGAAATTTTTCAAACAGCTTGTGAAATGTTTTCATCATCCAGCTAGTGAAATTTTTCCAACAGCTTGTGAAATTTTTCCACCGTCAGCTAGTGAAATTTTTCAAACAGCTAGTGAAATTTTCTAACAGCTTGTGTAACTTTTCCATCATCCAGCTAGTGAAATTTTTCCAACAGCTAGTGAAATTTTTCCAACATCTAGTGACATTTTTCCAACAGCTAGTGAAATTTTTCCAATGGCTAGTGACATTTTTCCAACGGCTAGTGAAATTTTTCCAACCGATAGTGAAATTTTTCCAACCGCTAGTGATATTTTTCCAACGAGAAAAATTTCTCCTACAGATAGTGAAATTTTTCCTATAGCTTGTGAAATTTTTCCATCATCCAGCTAGTGACATTTTTCCAACAGCTTGTGAAATTTTTTCATCATCCAGCTAGTGATTTTTTTTTAAATAGGAAGATCTTTCACCAGACTAGGTGAGCTGCCTCCATTGAAAAAGGAAGATCTTCCACCAGACTAGGTGAGGTGCATCCTTTGAAAAGGGATGATCTTCCACAAGGCTAGGTGAGCTGCCTCCATTGAAAAGGGAAGATCTTCCACCAGGCTAAGTTAGCTGCCTCCATTGAAAAGGAAAGATCTTTCACCTGGCTAGGTGAGCTGCCTCCATTGAAAAGGGAAGATCTTCCAACAGACTAGGTGAGGTGCCTCTGTAGAAAAGGGAAGATCTTCCAACAGGCTAGGTGATCTGCCTCCATTGAAAAGGGCAGATCTTCCACCAGACTACGTAAGGTGCCTCTATTGAAAAGGAAAGATCTTTCACCTGGCTAGGTGAGCTGCCTTCATTGAAAAGGGAAGATTTTCCACCAGACTAGGTGAAGTGCCTCCATTGAAAAGGGAAGATCTTCCAACAGACTAGGTGAGGTGCCTCTGTAGAAAAGGGAAGATCTTCCACCAGGCTAGGTTAGCTGCCTCCATTGAAAAGGGCAGATCTTCCACCAGACTAGGTGAGGTGCCTCCTTTGAAAAGGGAAGATCTTCCACCAGGCTAGGTGAGCTGCCTCCATTGAAAATGGAAGATTTTCCAACAGACTAGGTGAGGTGCCTCTGTAGAAAAGGGAAGATCTTCCACCAGGCTAGGTGAGCTGTCTCCATTGAAAAGGGCAGATCTTCCACTAGACTAGGTGAGCTGCCTCCTTTGAAAATGGAAGATCTTCCACCAGACTAGGTGAGGTGCCTCCTTTGAAAAGGGAAGATCTTCCACGAGGCTAGGTAAGCTTACTCCATTGAAAAGGGAAGATCTTCCAACAGACTAGGTGAGGTGCCTCCTTTGAAAAGGGAAGATCTTCCACCAGGCTGGGTGAGCTGCCTCCATTGAAAATGGAAGATCTTCTAACAGACTAGGTGAGGTGCCTTCTTTGAAAAGGGAAGATCTTCCACTAGGCTAGGTAAGCTGCCTCCATTGAAAAGGGAAGATCTTCCAACAGACTAGGTGAGGTGCCTCTGTAGAAAAGGGAAGATCTTCCACCAGGCTAGGTGAGCTGCCTCCATTGAAAAGGGCAGATCTTCCTCCAGACTAGGTGAGCTGCCTCCTTTGAAAATGGAAGATCTTCCACCAGACTAGGTGAGGTGCCTCCTTTGAAAAGGGAAGATCTTCCACGAGGCTAGGTAAGCTTACTCCATTGAAAAGGGAAGATCTTCCAACAGACTAGGTGAGGTGCCTCCGTTGAAAAGGGATGATCTGCCGCCAGGCTAGGTGAGCTGCCTCCATTGAAAAGGGCAGATCTTCCACCAAACTAGGTGAGCTGCCTCCATTGAAAATGGAATATCTTCGACCAGACTAGGTAAGGTGCCTCCATTGAAAAGGGAAGATCTTCCACCAGACTAGGTGAGGTGCCTCCGTTGAAAAGGGATGATCTGCCGCCAGGCTAGGTAAGCTGTCTCCATTGAAAAGGGAAGATCTTCCACCAGGCTAGGTAAGCTGCCTCCATTGAAAAGGGATGACCCGATTGAATTGAATGAATCCTTTTCAACAGCTAGTGATTTTTTTCCAACGAGTGACATTTTTCAAACAGCTAGTGAAATTTTTCCAACAGCTACTGACATTTTTCCAACAGCTAGATTCGACATTCTTCAAAAAGCTAGTATAATTTTTCCAACAGCTAGAGAAAGGAGACTGGGCAAAAATGTATGGCTACTGGTCCAAGAGCCCCCCGCTATGGCACATGTAGTGACAGTTAGAGGACACCCAAACGTACATGGTCCACAAGGGGCTTAAAATATTTAAAATATAAATTTAAAATATAAATAACAAAAAAACTACGTGAAATATACATTTATATTTTTAATCATTATAAAGAAGACAAATGCGGGTTTTATTTCTTAAAAATTATGTCGTCTAAATGTTGACCGTCACGTCGGATACATTCATGGAATCTGGCTTCAGTATTTCTTGCCACTCGCTGGAGAAGTGCCGCCGAGATGCCATGAACTTCGCGAACGATATTTTCTTTTAATGATGAGATAGTCGCCGGGTTTGTTTCGTAGACTTTATTTTTGAGATATCCCCACAGAAAAAAGTCCATGGGTGTAAGATCCGGTGACCTGGGTGGCCAGGGGATGTCACCGAAACGACTTATCAGTTGGTTGGGGAAGAAATCACGCAGTAGCGCCATGGTCTCCCTAGCAGTGTGCGGGGTGGCGCCATCTTGCTGAAACCATGTCCGTGAAGTGTAGGAAGGATGGTCTCTCAATGTTGGAAAAAAAAAATCATTGAGCATTCGCCGATAAGCAACACCAGTCACAGAAATTGCGTGCCCTTGACCATTTTCAAAAAAATAGGGTCCAATTATTCCCCTGCTTGATAATGCACACCAAACCGTCACTTTGGGACTGTGAAGTGGCTTTTGGTGTTTTAAGTGGGGGTTTTGTCCTTTAGGAGACCAATAACGACAATTCTGCTTGTTTACACTGCCATTTAAGTGAAAGTGGGCTTCATCACTCCAAAAAATAGTGTTCACCGTGCGAAATCGCTCCAACATTGTCTCACAGTAATTTTTACGCAAGTTGTAATCATTAGGCTTAAGCGCTTGCACAATTTGAATTTTAAATGGATGAAGTTTAAGATCCTTCTTCAATATCTCGTGCACTATAGTTTTTGGAAGCCCCAAGGCAGCCGCTCTCTTGCGAACGGACTGACGCGGATTATCGCTCAAACTGGACGCGACGAGTTCGATGTTTTCATTTGTTCTCGACGTCCGGCTGGGCCCCGGTCGTGGGTTATTTTCTGCTGAACTTGTTGCCCGGAACCTTCGCACCCATGATCGAATCAAATCTTCACTTGGGGCGTCACGTAACCGTCGAATATTGTAACGTGAACAAAATCTTCGACGAGAAATTGCACACGAATCATTGGCTTTAAAATACGCTTCGATTGCGAACGCACGTTGTTCACCCGTCCACTGCGACATTGCGACTAAAAAACCCGCACGAATGACGAAGCCAACGCGGCCCCCTCCCCGCTCCTCCGTGCAACGGTTACGGAGAAATTCGAAATTTAAATCCTAAATCTGCCACCGGACACCCTGTACAACTACAAACTATATTTTTAAGCGCGATATTTCAAATTCATTCTTGTTTGTCACAAGCATAAGAAACCCTTTCCCTTAGTCACCTCGTATGACAACAAATAAGAACAGTTATGGTCTACTAAGCCGAAACCACTAAGCTTACGACGTTCTACGTAGTTACATTCCGGAATACTTCCATAATACTTCAAGAATACTTCCGGAATACTTCTAGAATAGTTCCAGAATACCTCCACAATACTTCCAGAATACTTCCGAATACTACCGGAATTTTGGAATGTTTCCGGAAGTATTCTGGAAGTATTCTGGAGGTAATCTGGAAGTATTCTGGAGGTATTCCAGAAGTATTCTAGTGTTGCAAAGGTGTCATAAAGGTGTCGTAAAGGTGTCGTGAAGGTGTCGGAAGAGTGTCGTAGAGGTGTCGTAAAGATGTCGTGCAGGTGTTGTAAAGGTGTCGTAAAGGTGTCGTAAAGGTGTCATAAAGGTGTCGTAAAGGTGTCATAAAGGAGTCGTAAAGGTGTCGTAAAGGTGTCGTAAAGGTGTCGTGAAGGTGTCGGAAGAGTGTCGTAGAGGTGACGGAGGTGGCGTACAGGTGTCGTATTAGGTGTCTTATAGGTGTCGTATAGGTGTCGTATAGGTGTCACGACTCCTTTACGACACCATTACGACACCGTTACGACACCTTTACGACACAACTACGACACCTCTACGACACTCATCCGACACCTTCACGACACCTTTACGACACCTATACGACACCTAAACGACACCTATACAACACCTAAACGACACCTATACGACATCTTTACGACATCTGTACGACACCTTCACGACACTTTTACGATACCTATACGACACCTTTACGACACCTATACGACACCTATACGACACCTCTACGACACTCTTCCGACACTCTTCCGAAACCTATACGACACCTTTACGACACCTTTGCGACACCTTCACGACACATATACGACACTCTTCTGACACCGTCACGTCACGACTCTCCGACACTCTTACGACACTCCTACGACATTTCCGTACCTATTCCAGAAGTATTCCGGAAGTATTTTAGAAGTATTCCGGAAGTATTCCAGAGGTATTCCGGAAGTATTTTAGAAGTATTCCGGAAGTATTCCAGAAGTATTCTGGAAGTATTCCTTAAGTATTCTGGAAGTATTCTAGAAGTATTCTGGAAGTATTCTAGAACAGCTAGTGACATTTTTCCAACAGCTAGTGACATTTTTCCAACTGCTAGTGACATTTTTCCAACCGCTAGTGACATTTTTCCAAACGCTAGTGAAATTTTTCCAAAAACGAGAGAAATTTTTCCTACAGATAGTGAAATTTTTGTTACAACAGCTTGTGAAATTTTTCCATTATCCAGCTAGTGAAATTTTTCCAACAACTAGTGAAATTTTTCCAACAGCTTGTGAAATTTTTCCATCATCTAGCTAGTGAAATTTTTCCAACAGCTTGTGAAATTTTTCCATCATCCAGCTAGTGAAATTTTTCCAACAGCTAGTGAAATTTTTCCAACAGCTTCTGAAATTTTTCGAACAGCTTGTAAAATTTTTCCACCGTCAGCTAGTGAAATGTTTCAAACAGCTAGTGAAATTTTTCCAACAGCTTGTGAAATTTCTCCAACAGCTAGTGAAATTTTTCCATCATCCAGCTAGTGAAATTTTTCCAACAGCTTGTGAAATTCCATCATCCAGCTAGTGAAATTTTTCCAACAGCTTGTGAAATTTTTTCATCATCTAGCTAGTGACATTTTTCAAAAATAATAAGATCTTCCACCATGCTAGGTGAGCTGCCTCCATTGAAAAGGGAAGATCTTCCACCAGGCTAAGTAAACTGCCTCCATTGAAAAGGGATGATCCAATTGAATTGAATGAATCCTTTTCAACAGCTAGTGAAATTTTTCCAAAGAGTGACATTTTTCAAACAGCTAGTGAAATTTTTTCCAACTTCTAGATTCTACATTTTGCTAGTGTCATTTTTCAACAGTTAGTGACATTTTTCCAACAGCTAGTGACATTTCTCCAACAGCTAGTGAAATTTTTCGAACAGCTAGTGAAATTTTTCTAACAGCTGGATTTTACATTTTTCCAACAGCTAGATTCTACATTTTTCAAAAAGCTAGCATAATTTTTCCAATTGCTAGAGAAATTCAAACGAGTGGCATTTTTTAAAAACAGCTAAAGAAATTTTTCCAACAGCTAGATTCTACATTTTTCCAACAGCTAGTGACATTTTTCCAACAGCTAGTGACATTTTTCCAAAAGCTAGTGACATTTTTCCAACTGCTAGTGACATTTTTCCAACCGCTTGTGGCATTTTTCCAAACGCTAGTGACATTTTTCCAACAACGAGAGAAATCTTTCCTACAGATAGTGGAATGTTTGCTACAAGAGCTTGTGAAATTTTTCCGTTATCCAGCTAGTGAAATTTTTCCTACAGCTACTGAAATTTTTTCAGCAGCTTGTGAAATTTTTCCATCATTCAGCTAGAGAAATTTTTCCAACAGCTAGTGAAATTTTGCCAACAGCTTCTGAAATTTTTCCATAATCCACTTCGTGAAATTTTTCAAACAGCTTGTGAAATGTTTTCATCATCCAGCTAGTGAAATTTTTCCAACAGGTTGTGAAATTTTTCCACCATCAGCTAGTGAAATTTTTCAAACAGCTAGTGAAATTTTTCTAACAGCTTGTGTAACTTTTCCATCATCTACGACACCTCTACTACACTCTTCCGACACCTTCACGACACCTATACGACACCTAAACGACACCCATACAACACCTAAACGACACCTATACGACATCTTTACGACATCTGTACGACACCTTCACGAAACTTTTACGATACCTATTCGACACCTTTACGACACCTATACGACACCTATACGACACCTCTACGAAACTCTTCCGACACTCTTCCGAAACCTATACGACACCTATACGACACCAATACTCTTCCGACACTTTAACGACATCCTTTACGACACGTTGACGATAACTTTACGACACCTCTACGACATTCTTCCGACACCTTTACGACACCTTTGCGACACCTTCACGACACATATACGACACTCTTCTGACACCGTCACGTCACGACTCTCCGACACTCTAACGACACTCCTACGACATTTCCGTACCTATTCCAGAAGTATTCCGGAAGTATTTTAGAAGTATTCCAGAAGTATTCTAGAACAGCTAGTGAAATTTTTCCATCATCCAGCTAGTGAAATTTTTCCAACAGCTAGTGAAATTTTCCATCATCCAGCTAGTGAAATTTTTCCAACAGCTTGTGAAATTTTTCCATCATGCAGCTAGTGAAATTTTTCCAACAGCTAGTGAAATTTATCCAAAAGCTTCTGAAATTTTTCCATCATCCAGGTACTGAAATTTTTCGAACAGCTTGTGAAATTTTTCCACCATCAGCGAGTGAAATGTTTCAAACAGCTAGTGAAATTTTTCCAACAGCTAGCGAAATTTTTCCAACAGCTAGTGAAATTTTTCCAACAGCTAGATTTCTACATTTTGCTAGTGAATTTTTTAAACAGCTAGTGACATTTTTCCAACAGCTAGTGACATTTTTCCAACAGCTAGTGACATTACTCGAACAGCTAATGAAATTTTTCTAACAGCTGGATTCTACATTTTTCCAACAGCTAGTGAAATTTTTCCAACAGCTTCTGAAATTTTTCCATAATCCACCTAGTGAAATTTTTCAAACAGCTTGTGAAATGTTTTCATCATCCAGCTAGTGAAATTTTTCCAACAGCTTGTGAAATTTTTCCACCATCAGCTAGTGAAATTTTTCAAACAGCTAGTGAAATTTTCTAACAGCTTGTGTAACTTTTCCATCATCCAGCTAGTGAAATTTTTCCAACAGCTAGTGAAAGTTTTCCAACATCTAGTGACATTTTTCCAACAGCTAGTGAAATTTTTCCAACGGCTAGTGACATTTTTCCAACGGCTAGTGAAATTTTTCCAACCGATAGTGAAATTTTTCCAACCGCTAGTGATATTTTTCCAACGAGAAAAATTTCTCCTACAGATAGTGAAATTTTTCCTATAGCTTGTGAAATTTTTCCATCATCCAGCTAGTGACATTTTTCCAACAGCTTGTGAAATTTTTTCATCATCCAGCTAGTGATTTTTTTTTAAATAGGAAGATCTTTCACCAGACTAAGTGAGCTGCCTCCATTGAAAAAGGAAGATCTTCCACCAGACTAGGTGAGGTGCATCCTTTGAAAAGGGATGATCTTCCACAAGGCTAGGTGAGCTGCCTCCATTGAAAAGGGAAGATCTTCCACCAGGCTAAGTTAGCTGCCTCCATTGAAAAGGAAAGATCTTTCACCTGACTAGGTGAGCTGCCTCCATTGAAAAGGGAAGATCTTCCAACAGACTAGGTGAGGTGCCTCTGTAGAAAAGGGAAGATCTTCCAACAGGCTAGGTGATCTGCCTCCATTGAAAAGGGCAGATCTTCCACCAGACTACGTAAGGTGCCTCTATTGAAAAGGAAAGATCTTTCACCTGGCTAGGTGAGCTGCCTTCATTGAAAAGGGAAGATTTTCCACCAGACTAGGTGAGGTGCCTCCATTGAAAAGGGAAGATCTTCCAACAGACTAGGTGAGGTGCCTCTGTAGAAAAGGGAAGATCTTCCACCAGGCTAGGTTAGCTGCCTCCATTGAAAAGGGCAGATCTTCCACCAGACTAGGTGAGGTGCCTCCTTTGAAAAGGGAAGATCTTCCACCAGGCTAGGTGAGGTGCATCCTTTGAAAAGGGATGATCTTCCACAAGGCTAGGTGAGCTGCCTCCATTGAAAAGGGAAGATCTTCCACCAGGCTAAGTTAGCTGCCTCCATTGAAAAGGAAAGATCTTTCACCTGACTAGGTGAGCTGCCTCCATTGAAAAGGGAAGATCTTCCAACAGACTAGGTGAGGTGCCTCTGTAGAAAAGGGAAGATTTTCCAACAGGCTAGGTGATCTGCCTCCATTGAAAAGGGCAGATCTTCCACCAGACTACGTAAGGTGCCTCTATTGAAAAGGAAAGATCTTTCACCTGGCTAGGTGAGCTGCCTTCATTGAAAAGGGAAGATTTTCCACCAGACTAGGTGAGGTGCCTCCATTGAAAAGGGAAGATCTTCCAACAGACTAGGTGAGGTGCCTCTGTAGAAAAGGGAAGATCTTCCACCAGGCTAGGTTAGCTGCCTCCATTGAAAAGGGCAGATCTTCCACCAGACTAGGTGAGGTGCCTCCTTTGAAAAGGGAAGATCTTCCACCAGGCTAGGTGAGCTGCCTCCATTGAAAATGGAAGATTTTCCAACAGACTAGGTGAGGTGCCTCTGTAGAAAAGGGAAGATCTTCCACCAGGCTAGGTGAGCTGCCTCCATTGAAAAGGGCAGATCTTCCACTAGACTAGGTGAGCTGCCTCCTTTGAAAATGGAAGATCTTCCACCAGACTAGGTGAGGTGCCTCCTTTGAAAAGGGAAGATCTTCCACGAGGCTAGGTAAGCTTACTCCATTGAAAAGGGAAGATCTTCCAACAGACTAGGTGAGGTGCCTCTGTAGAAAAGGGAAGATCTTCCACCAGGCAAGGTGAGCTGCCTCCATTGAAAAGGGCAGATCTTCCACCAAACTAGGTGAGCTGCCTCCATTGAAAATGGAATATCTTCGACCAGACTAGGTAAGGTGCCTCCATTGAAAAGGGAAGATCTTCCACCAGACTAGGTGAGGTGCCTCCGTTGAAAAGGGATGATCTGCCGCCAGTCTAGGTAAGCTGCCTCCATTGAAAAGGGAAGATCTTCCACCAGGCTAGGTAAGCTGCCTCCATTGAAAAGGGATGACCCGATTGAATTGAATGAATCCTTTTCAACAGCTAGTGATTTTTTTCCAACGAGTGACATTTTTCAAACAGCTAGTGAAATTTTTCCAACAGCTACTGACATTTTTCCAACAGCTAGTGAAATTTTTCGAACAGCTAATGAAATTTTTCTAACTGCTGGATTCTAAATTTTTCCAACAGCTAGATTCGACATTTTTCAAAAAGCTAGTATAATTTTTCCAACAGCTAGAGAAAGGAGACTGGGCAAAAATGTATGGCTACTGGTCCAAGAGCCCCCCGCTATGGCACATGTAGTGACAGTTAGAGGACACCCAAACGTACATGGTCCACAAGGGGCATCAATATCTTTTCGAGGAAAAAAAAGATACATGATGTTTCATTTTTTGGGTTTGACTAGTAAGATCCTGCGTCTTTGTTGCTTGCTACCCCATTTCTCAGGTTCCTTTTATTCAAATGGAAATAATCATTCTGCTAAATCACATACAATCCTGCGTATAATCACGATTATAATCCGTTTGGGGTGGTCAGAAGCCTAGCTACAACTACAAACTATATTTTTAAGCGCGATATTTCAAATTCATTCTTGTTTGTCACAAGCATAAGAAACCCTTTCCCTTAGTCACCTCGTATGACAACAAATAAGAACAGTTATGGTCTACTAAGCCGAAACCACTAAGCTTACGACGTTCTACGTAGTTACATTCCGGAATACTTCCATAATACTTCTAGAATACTTCCGGAATACTTCTAGAATAGTTCCAGAATACCTCCAGAATACTTCCAGAATACTTCCGAATACTACCGGAATTTTGGAATGTTTCCGGAAGTATTCTGGAAGTATTCTGGAGGTAATCTGGAAGTATTCTGGAGGTATTCCAGAAGTATTCTAGTGTTGCAAAGGTGTCATAAAGGTGTCGTAAAGGTGTCGTGAAGGTGTCGGAAGAGTGTCGTAGAGGTGTCGTAAAGATGTCGTGCAGGTGTTGTAAAGGTGTCGTAAAGGTGTCGTAAAGGTGTCATAAAGGTGTCGTAAAGGTGTCATAAAGGAGTCGTAAAGGTGTCGTAAAGGTGTCGTAAAGGTGTCGTGAAGGTGTCGGAAGAGTGTCGTAGAGGTGACGGAGGTGGCGTACAGGTGTCGTATTAGGTGTCTTATAGGTGTCGTATAGGTGTCGTATAGGTGTCACGACTCCTTTACGACACCATTACGACACCGTTACGACACCTTTACGACACAACTACGACACCTCTACGACACTCATCCGACACCTTCACGACACCTATACGACACCTAATCGACACCTATACGACACCTATACGACATCTTTACGAAATCTTTACGACATCTGTACGACACCTTCACGACACTTTTACGATACCTATACGACACCTTTACGACACCTATACGACACCTATACGACACCTCTACGACACTCTTCCGACACTCTTTCGAAACCTATACGACACCTATACGACACCATTGCGACACTCTTCCGATACTCATCCGACACTTTAACGACACCTATACGACAACTTTACGACACCTTGACGATAACTTTACGACACCTCTACGACACTCTTCCGACACCTTTACGACACCTTTGCGACACCTTCACGACACATATACGACACTCTTCTGACACCGTCACGTCACGACTCTCCGACACTCTTACGACACTCCTACGACATTTCCGTATTCCAGAAGTATTCCGGAAGTATTTTAGAAGTATTCCGGAAGTATTCCAGAAGTATTCTGGAAGTATTCCTTAAGTATTCTAGAAGTACTCTGGAAATATTCCTGAATGTTTCCGAAATTACGGAAGTATTCTGGAAGTATTCTAGAATTATTCTGGAAGTATTCTAGAAGTATTCTGGAAGTATTCTAGAACAGCTAGTGACATTTTTCCAACAGCTAGTGACATTTTTCCAACTGCTAGTGACATTTTTCCAACCGCTAGTGACATTTTTCCAAACGCTAGTGAAATTTTTCCAAAAACGAGAGAAATTTTTCCTACAGATAGTGAAATTTTTGCTACAACAGCTTGTGAAATTTTTCCATTATCCAGCTAGTGAAATTTTTCCAACAGCTAGTGAAATTTTTCCAACAGCTTGTGAAATTTTTCCATCATCCAGCTAGTGAAATTTTTCCAACAGGTAGTGAAATTTTTCCAACAGCTTCTGAAGTTTTTCGAACAGCTTGTAAAATTTTTCCACCGTCAGCTAGTGAAATGTTTCAAACAGCTAGTGAAATTTTTCCAACAGCTAGTGAAATTTCTCCAACAGCTAGTGAAATTTTTCCATCATCCAGCTAGTGAAATTTTTCCAACAGCTTGTGAAATTCCATCATCCAGCTAGTGAAATTTTTCCAACAGCTTGTGAAATTTTTTCATCATCCAGCTAGTGACATTTTTCAAAAATAATAAGATCTTCCACCATGCTAGGTGAGCTGCCTCCATTGAAAAGGGAAGATCTTCCACCAGGCTAAGTAAACTGCCTCCATTGAAAAGGGATGATCCAATTGAATTGAATGAATCCTTTTCAACAGCTAGTGAAATTTTTCCAAAGAGTGACATTTTTCAAACAGCTAGTGAAATTTTTTCCAACTTCTAGATTCTACATTTTGCTAGTGTCATTTTTCAACCGGTAGTGACATTTTTCCAACAGCTAGTGACATTTCTCCATTAGCTAGTGACATTTTTCGAACAGCTAGTGAAATTTTTCTAACAGCTGGATTTTACATTTTTCCAACAGCTAGATTCTACATTTTTCAAAAAGCTAGTATAATTTTTCCAACTGCTAGAGAAATTCAAACGAGTGGCATTTTTCAAACAGCTAAAGAAATTTTTCCAACAGCTAGATTCTACATTTTTCCAACAGCTAGTGACATTTTTCCAACAGCTAGTGACATTTTTCCAAAAGCTAGTGACATTTTTCCAACTGCTAGTGACATTTTTCCAACCGCTTGTGGCATTTTTCCAAACGCTAGTGACATTTTTCCAACAACGAGAGAAATCTTTCCTACAGATAGTGGAATGTTTGCTACAACAGCTTGTGAAATTTTTCCGTTATCCAGCTAGTGAAATTTTTTCTACAGCTACTGAAATTTTTTCAGCAGCTTGTGAAATTTTTCCATCATTCAGCTAGTGAAATTTTTCCAACAGCTAGTGAAATTTTTCCAACAGCTTCTGAAATTTTTCCATAATCCACTTAGTGAAATTTTTCAAACAGCTTGTGAAATGTTTTCGTCATCCAGCTAGTGAAATTTTTCCAACAGGTTGTGAAATTTTTCCACCATCAGCTAGTGAAATTTTTCAAACAGCTAGTGAAATTTTTCTAACAGCTTGTGTAACTTTTCCATCATCTACGACACCTCTACTACACTCTTCTGACACCTTCACGACACCTTTACGACACCTATACGACACCTAAACGACACCCATACAACACCTAAACGACACCTATACGACATCTTTACGACATCTGTACGACAGCTTCACGACACTTTTACGATACCTATACGACACCTTTACGACACCTATACGACACCTATACGACACCTCTACGACACTCTTCCGACACTCTTCCGAACCCTATACGACACCTATACGACACCATTGCGACACTCTTCCGATACTCTTCCGACACTTTAACGACACCTATACGACACCTTTACGACACGTTGACGATAACTTTACGACACCTCTACGACACTCTTCCGACACCTTTACGACACCTTTGCGACACCTTCACGATACATATACGACACTCTTCTGACACCGTCACGTCACGACTCTCCGACACTCTTACGACACTCCTACGACATTTCCGTACCTATTCCAGAAGTATTCCGGAAGTATTTTAGAAGTATTCCGGAAGTATTCCAGAAGTATTCTAGAACAGCTAGTGAAATTTTTCCATCATCCAGCTAGTGAAATTTTTCCAACAGCTAGTGAAATTTTTCCATCATCCAGCTAGTGAAATTTTTCCAACAGCTTGTGAAATTTTTCCATCATCCAGCTAGTGAAATTTTTCCAAGAGCTTGTGAAATTTATCCAAAAGCTTCTGAAATTTTTCCATCATCCTGCTACTGAAATTTTTCGTACAGCTTGTGCACAGTTGCGGCATTCAATTGATCGTAGCTCGCTCATTTTTGGTCTTAGGAAAAAAATAAAAACAGCAATGTTCAGGATTTTTAATGTACTTCGACGGCCCGGTAGCACAGTCGGTAGTGAACCTGCCTGCTGTGCCGAGGGTCGCGGGTTCGAATCCCGTAAGGGACAAATATTTGTATGATGAATATGAATATTTGTACCCGAGTCATGGATGTTTGTATCTATATATGTATTCTATATCGTTGTCTAGTCATCATAATACAAGTCCAGGCTAGATTCTGGTACTTTAAATGTGACTAGATAATTTGTGTGACATTGTCCAAGATATTTATTATTTATTATTATTTATTATTATTACTTTAATACTACATTCAAAATAAAAATCGTTACGGATCCTCAAACATCTAGAGTACGCAGGAGTACGCATCTAGAGCACGGTGTACAGATATTTTCGTGTGGAGCTTCAGATCGTGCGATCGAAAGACTCGTCCTCGCAACTTGCCATAGGAACACGCAGCAGAAGATATTCTGTTATTGATTTCCGCATCTAAGTAATTGTGGTCCTGTACAGTACTACCTAGGTACTTAAATTTATCGACAGTCTTCAACAGTTGGCCAACGAAACTATGACAGATAGGGTTACGGACCTCGAACAAATGTCGTAGAGGACCCTGGTCAGATTTGGTTGGCGGTGAAAAAAATCCAAAATTGCGATATCCAAGATGGCTACCATAGAAATTTCAAACGCCAATGCAGCTTTTACGGGTTCCCCGAACCGAGTGAAAATTTGTGTCTGGGGGTTTTCGGGGCTGTTGATTAAGAATATGAAATCATTTTGTTTTTATCCTCAACTTTCATGAGGTTCGCCATACAAAATTCATAATTTTTGAAATGCTGTTACTTTCTCGGCCCCGTAGCCCTCAAAGGTTAAGTCTTATGACAAAAATGCATACTATTTGTTTTGTAGGAAATTTTGTCAGATTTAATTTCTTCGTACAATGTATATCGATGCGACTTGCAGATTTCGAGAAATAAGCGAAAAACTGAAAAAAGTCGCCTTTAGAGCCCCCCCCCTTCCTCGAGCTCACCCCCCCGTCACCAGGACTATTTTTTACCTGGTTTTTACTTCAATATTACGTACCAAAGGAACGTTTAAAAAAAGTTTCAAAATTCCGGAAATTACTTCTCCTGAATGGTATATTTCAGCATAATAATTTTACTGGGTTAGTTAGTACCATGGTCTAATAAAATAAGGTCTTCTATTCCCAGAGTGACACAACACAAGCCTACGTCACAAAAAATGGCTGCTAAACATGTTAAAAGGGTATGATGACGTAGACTTGTGTCAGTCACATGGTCAGTCACGTGGTGGTACTGAAATTTAAAATTTTAATTTTATTTTCGATAGTCTACTCTCGTAACATTATACACACGTCTGACCACTAGACGCGCGCGTCCCGCTCCGCTGTCGCTGCCGTCCCGCGTCGTGGTCGCGCAGGTTTGAGCGGTGCGGGGCGATACGCCATAAGATAACAGGGGCAGCGACCGCCCCACGCGGTAGACGCTACCGCTTTGGTCGTACAGGTTTGAGGTTTGAGCGATGCTTAAATAAGATGGGCGTGTGTCACTGAAGTATGGGGAACATGGGAACAAGAATACAATAATTACCTACATAAATCTCGTGACTTCTTTTTTTATGTGCGTATAAGTAAAATAAAAGCTTGTTTTTAAAAATGTTTTTTTTATTATGAATTTATTTTATGTCCCGAACACCAGCTGAGACATAATTTGCATAGGTACGTCTATCCTTAAACTTTAGGAGGTTTTGTTGTAGTAGAAGTAGGCTTAGTCATAATAATATGACTCCTCTTTGTGAATCTTTCATGAATTCTTACTAGAATCCAAAAAAAATATAAAAAGTCGACATGAAACCTTGCCGCCAAATGGTGAAACTGCACTTGATAGTTTATATCATTAGTCTTAAAATTTACACGTTCCCAATCCTGTGTCAACCCCAGTTGTTTATATCTTACGCTTTGCGAGTAAATGTCTATAATCCGTTTCCAGTATCGTCTAAGGCGGCGGTAGATGAACGCGATTCGATACGATGTGTCTTTTACGTTGAACAGCTTGTGACCTATAAACACAAATAAAAAATCAGATTCGGTATCTTAAGGGGAGAGAGGGGGAAGCGGGGGTGGGGGTGGAAAATATTTTATCTGTTTTCGAACAAATCTATACGGAAGGCAGGGAGTGTCTATACTGTATGTAGTAATAGATACTACCCGTTCACGTCCAGTTGGCCGTCGATGACCGTTACAAAATTTCCTCACAGGCACATTAACTGGTCCCGTCGACAAAAAATAATATAACAAGCAAATAAAAATTTAAAATTAAAAGCGATGTTAGTGACCGGGACGGACGTACCGTACGTGGTTGCGTTGCTAAAGGTTATAAAATTGCGATTAAAAGGGTCTCTTAGGGGTGCGGTGCGGGGAAGCGGGAAGGGAGGTAACGGCCAACTCGAAGTGAACGCCTAGTACTCTTTCATACTAAAAGAAATTCGCGCCACGCGTCTCCGCCACTCTATAGAAGAATAACTCTAAACAAAAGCAACATAATTTTTGGCACCCTTTGAAAAATGACATTTTGTATGAGTTTTGGCGGCAAGGTCTAGTTTTTAAGGAACAAATTTCGAACACTGTGTAGTTTTTTTGGGGTCACTTTTTGAGCTTGATTCCACTTGGAATTGAGGCATATTCCTAAACCTCCTTGCCTAATAAACAATCTTAGTCTCGTCAGGCCTCCGTCACTCGGCCGTAGCGTAGGAACCAAGATAAGTACCAACACTTTGGTGCATCGTTAACAAAAAGTGGTGAAAGTCTAGTGATTCACAATGTTATTTTCTGTTATGTTTGGAGGAACATCATGCTGGGAAAATTCGAACAGATTGGATGTTCTTAACAAGCGATTAGCTGATATGGTAGTTTGTTTTTTTACTCTAATGTTGCTTTTTAACAATAGTTGTATGTTAATTAGTGTAATTGTAATGTACTAGTTATATCAATTATTGTCAGTTATCATCTGTAAAATAATTATTTAGGGCATTTTCCTTCGAGTTTGGTTCGTTTGGGGTTATGATTGTACAATGATAAAACTAACGTTATATTATGTACAAGCGTGGACATACGTAAGTCCATCAATGCCTAGTTGTGGCCAAGGTTGTTGTTAAATGCACGATCTGTCACTAGACGGATAGTCTATTTAGGTCTTAGACTACTTATATCGGGACGCGTAACCACGTGTCATTCTACTAACAAACTTTCTGCCACTTTTTGCGGGGGGCGAGGTAACATGTTATCCGCAACTTTGGATTTTATTCCCTATGACTTTAGATTCTAATTTTGAATGTTCAAAATCGTGTAAACCCCAAACGTTCTAAGTTCGAAATTATTGTTTCGCAATAATAGGCTGTCTAGTTTAGTGATAAGTTATAAAATTGAATGTTGAATGTACATGATCATTGCTCTTATACCGTGGCAGAGGGGAAATGCTACCGCAAGGTCGGTCCGGATATAAGTAGTCTAAGATTTAGGTATACACTTCACACGTGATGGTTTATAATATCGGCTCGCTAGCTAACCCCCTCCCGCCTCGCTCCCCGCGCGCTGACATCGCCCGAGACGACAGACTAAAGGTAAGTACCTATTTTTACTTATATATTTATGTATCTATTTATCTGTATGTATATATGTAGATGTCTATTACACTAGTTATTCTTATTCGTAGATTACACTACAGGCACAGGTCCGGCACTTAAAACAACGCAAGATTTAGATTTGACATGATGACGTTCGCACATGCGCACTTTGCGAAAATTGTGCATGACATATGTGTAGGGTTGACTTAACACGCATCGTATAAACTACATTATACATTTCGTTACTTTTTATAGTTCATTCTGTTATTAAAAATAGTTTTTAAGCTAAAGAATCACAGAAAATGTGAATTTAGCGTTATTTTCCAACGTTTATTTTTACAGTGAGGAGGAAAACAAAATATATTTTATGTAGTCAAATCCAACGGGTGCGCGCGCCTGACTGCATTCCCTTGCTCGGCTTCCCTCAAGTTACCACAGAGAGTGTGAGGGGAGGTGGGGTATCTGAAGTCAGAGGGGGGTGCAAGGGAGGATCCAGGGGGGGGCAGGGGGCCATGCCCCCCCCCCACGGACCTCTGCGGTTTGCATTGAATTTCGATGCTGAGTAATGACGGCACTTTACTAGGGCATAGATTGATTGAGCTATGTCCATAACCAATTCGTAGAGCGGAGAAAATTAGAGCTCTATGTTTCTGTTTTAATTATTGTACCTAATAATTAAAACAAGGCTGTGGTCAGAAATCTTTAGGATTATACACATAATATAATCCTAAAGATTTAACAGCAAACCGGGGAACACGCCCCGGGCGACAGGTTTAGGGGGCGCCAAAATCAAGATGGAATAAAAATATTGCATCGACTTGAGAATTTTGCAAAAAAATCTCGTGCTCGCTTCGCTCGTTCCTGATTTCAGACATATCATTATATTGCAGTGACGAAATCTCGAGCTTGTTTTGCTCGCTCTTGGTTTAAGATCGTATTGCAGTCGTCTCATTATATTTCAGTGAAATATCGAGCTCGCTTCGCTCGCTCTTGGTTTTAGATCTCATTGCAGTCATCTCATTATATTGCAGTGACGAAATCTGAGCTTGCTTCGCTCGCTCTCGGCTTAAGATCGTATTGCAGTCGTCTCATTATATTGCAGTGAAATCTCGAGCTCGCTTCGCTCGCTCTTGCTTTTAGATCTTATTGCAGTCATATCATTATATTTCAGTGAAATATCGAGCTCGCTTAGCTCGCTCTTGGTTTTTTTGTTGTATTGAAATTACCTATCTCAGAATTCGATCATATTGCGAATTTCTGACTCGATCTAATCATATTGCAGTAAAGATTAGATCTCATTGCAGTCATCTCATTATATTGCAGTGACAAAATCTGAGCTTGCTTCGCTCGCTCTCGGTTTAAGATCGTATTGCAGTCGTCTCATTATATTGCAGTGAAATCTCGAGCTCGCTTCGCTCGCTCTTGGTTTATGATCTTATTGCAGTCATCTCAGTATGAAATAATATAATGGGATGACTGCAATACGTTCTTAAACCAAGAGCGAGCGAAACAAGCTCGAGATTTCGTCACTGCAGCTGCAATATAATGAGATGTCTGAAATCAGGAGCGAGTGAAGCGACCACGAGATTTTTTTGCAAAATTCTCAAGCCGATGCAATATTTTTTTTCCATCTTGATTTTGGCGCCCCCTAAACCTGCCGCCCGGGGCGTGTTCCCCGGTTTGCTGTTAAATCTTAATCGATCGTATTGCAGTCGTCTCATTATATTGCAGTGAAATCTCGAGCTCGCTTCGCTCGCTCTTGTTTTTAGATCTTATTGCAGTCATCTCATTATATTTCAGTGAAATATTGAGCTCGCTTCGCTCGCTCTTGGTTTTTTTGTTGTATTGATATTACCTATCGCAGATTTCGATCATATTGCGAATTTCTGACTCGACCTAATCATATTGCAGTAAAATCTCGAGCTCGCTTCGCTCGCTCTATGTTAAAGGTTTTATTGTAACCACTCAACCTGGACCTGGCCTCCCTAAGAAAAAATTATTGCTACATTTTAATTTGATGGCAATAATTTATCCAGTGAATTAATTTTTCTTTATATTTTTCTTTTTTCATTTTCGTTCTTTTTATTTCTTTTTTCTTTATATTATTTCAGTGGTCTGCGCGTACGAAGTCGCGGGCACAGCTAGTATATAATAAAGTTCATGTACACAAGTGAACAACAAAGCCCTTTACTATAAAAATAATGGTTTGTTGTTATGCCTACTAGGATTCTCAGAGTGACAAGAATTTTTTTGTTTTCAGTGATTCTTCACTCATCTTTTCCATAGGAAACTGCAATCCTACTTGACCCAAATGTATGGATCAGCAGATTTTTTTTCGCGATATCAATGTTGGTCCTGGAGAGAAAGTTGTTCAGTTTGATGGTGTGATCTTCCTAGGTAACTAATAAAAACCGTCGGAAGGCTAGGTATCCCTAGTGCAAGCGTCTCTTTCTTACAAGTAAACGTTTTCAATTAGCCATCCCGCTTCAGTTGAAAGCAAGATCGCAAAACAACGTATTTTTCATCAATATCTTTTCTCTTGAGTGTTTGTTTGGGGTAAAATCCATCGGGTAAAATCGCTGCTATAATTAATTACCTTTCAAATGATTGTTATTTGACGTATCTACACTGTTATTTGAACATATGTATTAAATTTAATAATTTGGTTATCAAAAACCGGTTCGAAAATATCCCCCCCCCCCCCCCCCCCTCCCCAACGTGTTATCATGTAAAATTTCAATTTTGTTCTACATAATCGAAATTAAGTACACACGGCGACACATCAAACTATACAAAACCACAATAAGATGGCCGCGCGTAGGTCGAGTAACGTATAACGTTGCTAGGCCAGCTTATGTTGGTTTTGTACAGTTTGATGTGTTGCCGTGTGTATCTTATCTTCTGTTTGATGAATGATCAGTGATAAGATAAAGAAAAAAGATAAATTAAAATTAAATTAAAATAATGTACAGGGTGTAAGGAAAAGTATCATTAACCTTTAAACCACATATTCTACCTATCAAATTGAACTTTTACTATGGGAGCAAACCGATAAGAGCAAAAAAAAATCTGCTGCATAGGTATATACTGACTGATATATACTGATGTATATACGGACTGCCTCCGTGGTCTAATGGTTAAGAGCATTGGCTCTCGATACGGAGGTCGTGGGTTCGATTCCCACGGGGGACACCTAGTGATATGTCACTTTGTGCGTTTTTCCCCAGTTGGTTAGGACATTGCAGGCTGAATCACCTGATTGTCCGAAAAGAAAAGTGATTCCGTGCTTCGGATGGCACGTTAAGCCGTTGGTCCCGGCTACTATCTCTAGTGGTAGTAGTCGTTACATAAAAACCACGTCAGAGGCCGAAAGGCGGTCTGAAAAAACTCTGACACCAGGGCTCTGCCCACACGATAAGAAGAAGAAGTGGAGTAGGTATTTGAGTTGCGTATGGGATAGCAGTTTTTTTTGCTCCAATCTTTTTGCTCCCATAGTAAATTTGTTCAGTTTGATGGGTAGAGTATGTGGTTTAAAGGTTAATGATGATTATATTTTCCCTGTATGTACATACTTTCGAGCTCTCGTATCTTATGTCTTGCCATGTAAATCAGCTGAAGCATGTTATCCAATATTTTTCTTTTAGCCGTTAGGAAGAATGCATTTGCCCAGAGAGTTTCTCCGTATTCACCACTAACGTCTCTGTATGGAAGGAACTTTCTTGTTTCATTTAAATGAAACTTATTCAGATTTGTTTCATTAGCTGAAATTAATATTTTGTGCTGTGAGAAGTCGTTCTCTCCGCCTGCCTTTTTAGGGTTCCGTACCCAAAGGGTGAAAACGGGACCCTATTACTAAGCCTACGTTGTCCGTCCGTCCGTCCGTCTGTCCTACCTATTTAGGGCTGTAACTTTTGAAGCGTAATCGCTAGATAGTTGAAATTTTCTCAGATTATGCGTTATTGCGGCGGATTTGTTAACAAATAAAAATGGCAGAAAGTTAAAAATTAAGGGGGTTTTCAACAAGAAACTAGTTTTTATCAACGTTTTTTCTTCACGCTGTATAGTAAAAACGGTAATACATACAAGAGTCAAACTTAGTGTGATTATAGAGCAAACTATACAGATTAACAACAGATACTAAAAACCGGTCAAGTGTGAGTTGGTCTTGCGCTAAAGGTCCTGGTCAAAAAAAAGTTCTATTTTCTATGTTAATAATGTTGTGTTCTGTGGTGGTGTGGTACGAAACCCTCGGTGCGCGAGTAGCCCGACTCGCACTTCACCGGTTTTATTTTTTGAATGATTTTTACGCCTCTGGATTTCTTGTGCTACCCTCAATTGTATTTTTTTTATTTCTAAACAATTTAATATGTCAGGGTCTTGACAGACCGACAGACAGACGGACAACAAAGTGATCTTATAAGGGTTCAGTTTTTTCCTGTTGAGGTACGGAACCCTAAAAAGAGCACTTAACATGTATCGTTTTAGCAATTATGTCTAGCATAATAAGTAATAAAATAACCCAGTAAAATTAAGCAGAAAAATGCTAATTAAGATACGAAAATATCATAAAACGATACATTTTAAGTGCTCTTTTTTATGATTTAGTCGTAGTATTATTTCTTATTATGTTAGACATAATAAATAGGTAATAAAATAACCCAGTAAAATTAAGCAGAATTACAAAAAAATAAAAACCGACTTCAGAAGTAAAAAAGTACAAAATAATATTTCAGCCTATGAATTTTACGTTCGAATCTATAAGAAAATTAATTTGTTTTGTAGCCGGTAGGTACGATTCGCGACTGGGCTTGCAGTATTTTTTTGGCTTGGCTTGACACCGACTCCAACAAAACAAATTAATTTTCTTATAGATTTGAACGTAAAATTCATAGGCTGAAATATTATTTTGTACTTTTTTACTTCTGAAGTCAGTTTTTATTTTTTTGTAAAAATTTTTTTATTTCATAATTTTTATTGATTAAATATGATTCGACTCAGATATCAGTTAAAAACGCAAAGGGTATATTGAAAAGAAGCAAATGGTCGAATAGCAGACGATTTACTGTCAACTTTTGAGGAGTTATATCATGTAGCTCCGAAGTGCGTCATCAGATCATCACAATATTAAAATGGGACCACCTCGGGAGTATTTCAAAAATTTTAGTACCCTTTCAAATTTAGCTAGTAACTATAATTGTACCTATAATCTATGTCAGGCTAGGCACAATGTAAACCCCTCGTAGGTTTAAGTGCCAGAACACCGATATTACCCATGTATTGTTTTTATGATGAATAAAATTATTAAAAAAAAAAATAAAAAAAAAAAATAAAAAAAAAAAAATTGGTTCGCAATTGACGAAAATATCGGTGAACATACATAAAAAAAATACATACAGCCGAACATAGAACCTCCTCCTTTTTTGAAGTCGGTTAAAAATGCCAATATGGGCTCTAAAAGTGACTTAATTTGTCAGTTTTTCCCTTACTTCTCAGAATTTATAATATAAGACGTATCAAAAATTTTTGTGGGAAGTGGGAACTAATTAAGTAATTACTAACTAACTAACTTTACAAAATTACCAAAAAAATTTTTGTGGGAAGTGGGAACTAATTAAGTAATTACTATCTAACTAACTTTACAAAATTACCTACAAAATAAATTACAGCACTTTTGTAGAACTACTTACATGGGACCTGGGACTTACTTTTTTAATCTTTGAGGGCTAGCATGCCACCCACGACAAAGCGTTTAAACGAGAAAAACGTCATGCGCGCTCTTTCTAGCATACGTAAAATAATAAGGATGGAGGCACATCTCGATTTTTGTCGTTTCTCGGGGGTGGCATGCGAGGCCTACAGGAGTGCAACTTTCGAAACTCATTCGTTGAACTCAGCAGTTGTAAATGACAAAATTACTATGGAGATACCATAGACATTATTATACTACTGATGTCTATGGGAGATACGCATCTTTCTGCTGTTGATTTGACATTCAAAAAACTTTTATAAGTACCTACTCCAGGGGTGCGATTTTTGAAAGTCAAATCAGCAGTAGAAAGATGCGTATTTCCATACATTTTCAACTGCTGAGTTCAACGTATGATATTCAAAAATCGCACTCCAGCACGTCTAGCATGATTTCTCTACACGCGCGCGACTCGGCTATTTTCCATACTACAAGTCGCGCCAAGCGCGGCTCACGCTCTCCGAAAAGCGCGGGAACAGGTTATTTTGTATGCAGCGAAGGCGCGTCGCGCGCGTGTAGAGAAATCATGCTAGACGTGCAGGGCCTCGATTGCGGTAAATAAATCGCAACTGAACCAATGATTCGACCGCGTGCGAAGCTTAGTTTTTTACACATTTGGCATTGTGCTAATCGCGGTACAGCTCATGACAGCCGTTAGAGCCGTTTTGACAGATCGCTCAGACGTTATTTAAAAGCTGTCAGTTACATAGAGTTTAGCGCGATGCGGAATTCAGCACAGTTGAATAACAATTGAATTGCAATGTGATTAGAACGGAAATTGGATAAGAATAAAACTTCGATGTATAAGATGTGTTCGATGTGTACTTAGATGTTTTAAATTAGCGCAATTGGGCTCCTGGGCCGAGAACCTAACAGCATTTCAAAAAAATATTAAGTACGTATGGTAGCCTAGTAAATGTATAGGGAAGATTGACACCATTCGTACAAGGGGCACATACATACAGTAGATTTTATAGAAAAACTAAAAGTGAAGGACGGTCATGTCTTTTCACGTGTACGTAGCCTTTGTTCGACCGCATCGTTAGACCGGTAAGCCGCGACAGCAGCGCCATAACACATAATACGACAGGTAGAAAAATGTTTTTGCACTTGGTGACTAAATATTTTATGGTAACTCACGATCGCATTGTAACTACTTTTATTACATTTCTAACATGATAATTACCTTTATGACAAGTAAATATCCTTTTCTCAAACATGCTTGGAAATGTGAGCATTATTTTGACAACCTTCTTCGAGATAAATCGAAATTGCTGTACTGGCCAAATACATGCGCGCAGCGGCCGGCAATGTTGTATGAAAATCCATATCTGTCGTGTTTTGCGGCCAAATAAATTACATAGTAAACTCATATCTGTCGTGTAATTTAAAAATGGAACGGTCTTTTTCTCCGAAACATGGCGACCAAGGAGGTAACTCATCAAAGGTTTTGGTCTTGCTTAAACCTTTAGTAAGCAAGTTTGCTCTAAAACCCAACGTTTAAATTTTATCGAAAAAGTCTCAAAATTTTCGTTGTTTTATGGTCACACCAGAACCCGTGGCAGGACCCCAAGGTCGAAAACTTGTATTTTTATTAAGCACCTCTACTTGTATAACATATCCAAAAATCCCGGATACCCGACCTTTTGTAAGGTAGGGTATCATTTTCCAAACAGATTTACTGAACTATGGTGACCCTCATGAAAATTGAACATAAAAAAAATGATTTCATATTAATCATATATTATACAACGTGTTAATGAATTAACGCAAAACTTGTAGAATACACCTTTCTACTAAGGGTTGGTTGAGGTTGATGTATATAATGAAACACAGATATAGTCTTCACTAGGGAATGTGACTAGCGCACGTCCGCACAGCACGGCGGTCGGTGCACGAATAGAATACCGAGCGAATGCACGATGGATATTGACCACAGACCGCGCCTGCCGATAGATGGCGCTACCGGCGCTTTCCACATTAACTACTCTTTATTGCTGTACACTACATCCCCTTCTTGTTTCAATTTATTTTTTACCTTTACTCGAATCTACCACCGCTTCGGAAGGTATAGCCCGTGGAGAAGAAGCGGCGCAAGAAACTCCACAGTTTAGCTAATCTCTTAAATCTTATTTACAATACAGTGTTGACTGTTATCAATGCTATTACATCAAACAAATTACGAATAACTTATTGAGACTAATTTGTTTACAGAAAATAGATATTTATCAAATATTGATCTGAAATTGTCAAACACCAAATTCAACGATAAACAATGTTTATGGAAATTACAATCTCATTATATTAACACATTTCAGTTATTGTTACTTCTGTTCTATACTATCCCTTCCCTGTAAAAATGTTTTTCTATTGATAGGTAGGTAAGTAAACCTACAAAAATAACGTTACATAGATCTTTATTATCTCTTATTTATTTATTTTGGCTAACTACTAATCAAAGTCACTGCTTCAAGATCGTATCCATTTCCGTTTTATCAAATTAAGGAGGTAAGGACAAAAGAGTGAAGTTTTGACTCTCGCAGTAACGTAGGGAACCCGTGATAAGCACAAACACTTATGCACTCAAAATATTCTGGCGGGTGCCAGCCATTGCAATTAAGCACTCACAGCTATTTGCATGACCCTTTAGCTTTTGCTAACAACTTGATAGTTGCATGGCTCTGTAACCCATATCATTTTATTGTTGCATGATATTTTAGCTTTCGCTAAAAACTTCATAGTTGCATGGTCCTATAACCCATATAACTTCACAGTTTCATGAATGCTGATATAACGCTGACTGACAACAATATTAAGTAAGGTACACTAGGTCGCTTTCGTTACCAGCTATGTTCAATAGTTACCTTTAGTTAGTCGACTAGACTAGTTTTGAGAAATCAGCAGTTTCAATTTAATGGACCCGTTTAATAAATAGATACTATTTTACTTAATAATTCAATTCAATGTTCTTTGACCCACTTTAATGCTGATCTTTGACGGTGTTGCAATTACTCAAAAGATTCGCAATTTAATACGCAGTCACAATTTAATGTTACGGGCAAGTAAAAAATCAGAGTCCACATATTACTGTCGCTCTCATTTAGGGCTCTATGCCACGAGCACAATTTCAGCCAACGCCCTGTCTTATTCATCTATTTCCCCTTTGGTCTGTAAAATGTTCTACCCCATTAGGTATGCTTTGCTTCGATTGTTCCTGATATTGGAATAAATTGTTGTGGTTGTGTAATTGTTCAGTCACTAAAGCAGTATTGCAAATACATTTTATAAATTGGCATAATATTTCCTGCCGTTCAACAGTGAATAAGTTATTATAATTAATTTCCCTTATACATACCTATACATTTCTATAACAATAACAATAAAATAAACTATAACCAATTTAGCTATTAGTTGTTAGTTACATGTAACGTCATGAAACTCATGAAAATATTGTGTAATGTAAGGTATACTTAGGTATATATCTGAAACATTAGTAACTTACTTATTATTTAAACACTAATAATGTTTTCCTTTTACGAACCATACACTTATATCATTTGGTAGGCTTTAAGAAAATAATGCTATTCTTAATTACAATGTACATGAATTAAGTGCAACTGTTGTTTCAACTTAATTGCGTGGCGCAATATTATTACAGAACTGCAAATTATTTTTTTTTTTTTTGACTTGCTTGCACTGAAATTATATTCTTTATTTAAAATATTATGATTAACCGATTTGCTTCAAGTACTGTATAGTATACTTTAACACATACAAATGAATAAATTTACAGTTTTTTTTTTCATTTGAATGACCAGCTGCAAGTTGCTAATAATTATTTTATTTATTAGACTTGTCATCTGAATGACCAACTACAAGCTGCTGATAGTAAATTTGATAGCATTTGATGCCCAGCTAAAAGTTGCAAATGTCAATTGAATGACCAGCTACAAGTTGCTAATGTCAATTAAATGAACAGCTGAAAGTTGCTTATGTCAATTGAACGACCAGCTACAAATTGCTAATGTCAATTAAATGACCGGCTGAAAGATGCCAATATCAATTGAATGACCAGCTGCAAGTTGCTAATAATTATTTTAGTTATTTGACTTGTCATCTGAATGACCAACTACAAGCTGCTGATAGTAAATTTGATAGCATTTGATGCCCAGCTAAAAGTTGCAAATGTCAATTGAATGATCAGCTACAAGTTGCTAATGTCAATTGAATGACCAGCTACAAGTTTCTAATGTCAATTGTATGACCAGCTAAAAGCTAACTATGTCAATTGAATGACGAGCTGAAAGATGCTAATGTCAATTGAATGACCTGCTACAAGTTTCTAATGTCAATTGAATGACCAGCTAAAAGCTGCTAATGTCAATTGAATGACCAGCTGTACGTTGCTAATAAGTAATAACTGTTTGTTGTACATGGCAAACCACCAACCATTAACCAGCTACAAGCTGACAATATGAGAGTAATCACACTGACCATTTCAAAACTCTTAGCTATTAATTGGAGACATTTCTCTTTATTAAGCACTAAAGCAAGTAGGTATGTTTCAATCGGCGCCTTAGCAGTCGTCCTGTTGAAGGCGTTTCTCTGTGACATCTAGGAACATACAATCTGCGAACAAAATTGTTAACCAGTATTATCGGTTCGGTTATGAATGTTATGATGCTTGAATATGATATAGTTATTAATCTTCTCTCAACTGAGATGAGTGTTTCTTGTTAAAATATGAGTAGGTATTTCAAGAAATACTAAATTTAATATGAAATCACCTGATCATTTTCAGATCCTTTTTGATACTTTTTGTAAATAATTGTCTGAATTAACATTGATCCTTAAAATATAAAATTCCTTGCTCAAATAGCCAATGAAACTAATTAGTTTAACCTGGAGTAATTACATCCATAATTATGACATTAACAACAATGTTGCAAAGATAAAATCAACGTAAGGTTACTGAATTGAAGTTCTATAAAGTATGGAATACGTCAAACAAGTTCCGGTAACAAATCGGATGATGATGATGATCGGCAATTATGTTGGTACTATTTGATGTTTGAATTGAAATATTTTCATGAACTAGTACCACCAAATAAGCTCCGAAAGTGTTGTATATTATTATTGATCTCGCATACCTACACTAAGACTGTCCATTCAACTTAAATTTTTGTGACATCAGAATGTTCGTTACGCCGAATGTTTGTTACGCCGAATGTTCGTTACGTCGAATGTACGTTACTCAGAACGTTCGTTACGTCAAATGTTCGTGACGCCGAATGTTCATTACGCCGAATGTTCGTTACGCCAAATGTTCGTTACGCTGAATGTTCGTTACGTCAAATGTTCGTGACGCCGAATGTTCGTTGAGCCGAAAGTTCGTTACGCCGAATGTTCGTTACGCCTAATGTTCGTTACGCCGAATTTTCGTGGCGTCGAATGTTCGTTACGCTGAACATCCGTTACGCCGAATGTTCTATTAGTAGAATGTTCGGTACGCATAATGGTAATAAGTAACTTTTATTAGAGACCATTACATCTGCAAAGTAAGACAATTACTTAAAAATGACAATGCGTCAATATAAGTATTAAAAACTATTGGAATAAACTCACTTGGCTTATCTTAGTTACCTAATCCGGTTCGTCTCGAATCAAGACACTATTCTTAACCTTTGGTATGCCAGAACGCGGATCAGCATGATGACAACCATTTATTTTTATTGTGTCTGGTTTTTCCGGCATACAAGAGGTTAATGCGCGTATTTTGGATACCTATTAGGCCATAATGACGGACTACAAGCATGCATTAGTATATGCTCACGACTACACTCCCCGTGGAGCAGTCAGAGACTCCGAAACCCCAGGACACCCTTGCCCCAACAGCACAGAAACTCCGTCCAGGCACGTGTGACGGGCAGTGAGCCTGGAGCTATGGACTACGAGGCCCTTTTATATTTGCGGAATGCTTTGAATAAATTCTTTCAATCGTTTAAAGTAATACGGAATGATTACGTGACCTTAAAGATTGATGTCCACTGCTGGCGTACATTTGTTCATCCTTGGCGCCGTCCCGTGTTGTCCCACACCTTCCTCCTGTCTGGTCTCCCCTCTTTCCTCCAGCATTAGATGGTTGACATGTGGGAAAAGAAATACAGTATGTAGATAATTCCAAATAAACGATTTAAAATCGGGACAAAAACTATTTTTTCTTTTCTTTTGAAATATATTTTTATCACTGTGTAACTTTAGGCAAAAACAAAGCAACGCTAGCAGAAACTAGATAATTAAGATAATTCCAATTAAACGATTTAAAATCGGGACAAAACTATTTTTACTTTTCTTTTGAAATATATTTTAACACTGTGTAACTTTTTAGGCAACAAACAAAGCAACGCTCGTAGAAACCGTCTTCAATTGTGTTCAAATAACTCGCTTAGCTTCCTTAACTGGGTGACTAAACACTGGAAATTTTATTTCGTTGGCACCGTTTGTATTTTTTAATTTTCAACACTCAAAAAACTGATAAGCACTTTACTCACGTGAATTTCGAATCCCGTCGTCGCCAATGTAGAATACACCTTTCTACTAAGGGTTGGTTGAGGTTGATGTATATAATGAAACACAGATATAGTCTTCACTAGGGAATGTGACTAGCGCACGTCCGCACAGCACGGCGGTCGGTGCACGAATAGAATACCGAGCGAATGCACGATGGATATTGACCACAGACCGCGCCTGCCGATAGATGGCGCTACTGGCGCTTTCCACATTAACTACTCTTTATTGCTGTACTCTACAAAACTAAAAAGCAGTTTGTTTAGAATCGATAACAGAATCGAATTATCATGGTTTCAAGTTTTCAACATAGGTAATTTTCTTAAAAAATTTAAAATTTACTATACCCGATGTCAACCCACCCTACGGGCACACTCACCCGACTTACTACCAAAACAAGATTATTGAAATGTATTCATAAGTACGTTAGCGCTTTCATTCATTGCTGAAATGATAACAAATCATTTTTGCCTCTGAACTTGAAATGCGAATAACTTTAAATTTAATCCATCAAAATAATGGAATTATTGTTTCAATTTAATTCTTTTGTTATAAATCAGTTGGGGTGTATGAGATTTTGCGCAAAATTAACACGTTGTATATTTATCTTATTTTTTATATTTAATTTAATAAGCGACCCCTAAAACCTTCAAATGCCAGTCGGTTCAGATAACTTTTTAAAGCTCCTTTGACGTTTGAAATGTCCATGGCAGCTATCTTGGATTTCGCCATTTTGGATTTTTTTACTACCACCAAAATCTGACCGGTCGTCAATGAAATGTTTGTTAGATTTCCATAACCCTATCTGTCACATAGTTTCCGCAAGCCGTTGACCTCATCCGTCAGGAGTCGACCTTCTTAGGAAGTCGAAATATTATTTTTGGGATATAATATTAAGGAAGAACCCAGTGAACAATTATCTGGGTATCCATCTGCTTATACCCTTATCTTAAACAAATGTATCTATGGAAAGTGGGGATCGACCAGATAACCTCCAATTGATCTCCGGACTCTTCCTAAGGTACAAGCATGTGTACCGTTGGAGGAGTTCGGATACATTTGAGGATCATCATATAGATGCTCTGGTGATACAGGGAAAACTTTGACTTCCTCGGAAGATCAACTCCTGACGGATGATGTCCACGGCCCGCGGAAACTATGACAGATAGGGTTATGGACCTCGAAAAAAGTAATAGAGGACTCTGGTCAGATTTAATAGTCAGTAAAAAAAACAAAATAATGAAATCCAAGATGGCTGCCATCGAAATTTCAAACGCCAAAGCAGCTTCTAATGGTTCACCGAACCGACTTAACGTGTGTCGCTTATTAGGAATATGAAATTATTTTCTTTTTATCTTCAACTTTCTTGAGGTTCGATCAAGAACATTGTATATAGTATTCTATAAGTGGACAAAACTCTTTCAATGTTGTTGTAGGCTGACAACCAAGCAAATGTTTCGCCTCGGAACACCAGTGTGTCTCTTTCTAACGTGTTGCCAACACCCTAGCTAGAAAGGGACACACAAGTGTTCTGGGAATCTTACTGGTCTCGTTGCTGGCACTGTAGTGCACAATCTTGTTCTGCATAACATTTTTGGGTTCGACATACGAATTTCTTGCTATTTTTAAAAACTGTTAGTTTCTCGGTCCTGTACCTAGTCCTCAAAGGTTGTCCTGCGACAAAAGTGCATTATATCTTGTTTTGTAGGTATTTTGATCAGGTTTAATTGGTTCGACTTATATAGATTCCAGGAAATAAGAGCGAAAAACTGAAAAAAATTCATTTAGAGCACTTCCTCGAGCTCACCCTCAACCTTTTATGGGTACTAAAGGAACGTTTAAACAAAATTCCAATGCTCCGAAAATTATTTCTCCTAATTTTTCTGTTTTAAGTGTGAAATTAAAAAATTCTTATCATCGGGCTATTAATGAACTTTACCTGCAAATTTCTCCGCTAATGCGTCTATGTTTTTGTTGAATTCATCCAAATCAAGTTTATCAATATCAAAGGATATATTTTTGTATACGTTGTTATTGTTTTTGTCTACGTATGTAGATGCATTTGGGCTCCCGGTTGGTAGGAATGAAAATAAATCGGTAATGTCCGGATAGTCTTCATTGTAATCGGTATAGTTGCATTTTGCTACTAAACCGATGCCTGGAAAATTTTATTTGGAAAATATTATTTTCTTAGGTCGATACATTTTTAATTTTTTGTTACAAACTATTGTAACAAAAAAACTGCCTCCATGATCTAATGGTTAAGAGCATTGGGCTCTCGACACGGAGGTCGTGGGTTTGATTCCCACGGGGGACACCTAGTGATATGTAACTTTCTGCGTTTTTCCCCAGCTGGTTAGGACATTGCAGGCTGAATCACCTGATTGTCTGAAAAGGAAAATGATTCCGTGCTTCGGATGGCACGTTAAGCCGTTGGTCCCGGCTACTATCTCTGGTGGTAGTAGTCGTTACATAAAAACCACGTCAGAGGCCGTAAGGCGGTCTGAAAAAACTCTGACACCAGGGCTCTGCCCACACGATAAGAAGAACTATTGTAAAACTGTAAATGAAGTGTTTCTGTATATTGAAAATATATTTACAAGAGAAAGATTACGATATGGTTATCATTTTCTTTTTACTTAAGTTAATTTTACTTATATCACATTTTATACTAAAATTACATAATTTTATGCTAAGATTGCTTAATTTTGTACTAAACTTACATAAAATAAATACGATGTAGTATAATTGACAAAGCATGGCTCTGAAATGATTAAAATACGACCCGTACACATATATGAAAAAAAAATAAAACCAACTTCAATACTAAAAAACCGGCCAAGTACGAGTCGGGACTCAGGCAATCAGTGTTCCGTACTACCAGTTGTTTAACATGGGTCATTGATGTCAACCACTATAAATTGACACTTACTTAGTATGTGGTCACATACCTAGTAACTGAAGATCATTTTACACTGGTGATTGCTTTTTAGGTCTAGATAAAAAAATATCCGAGTTAATACCACCCTTATAATTTTTCCGCCATCTGCACGTTATTTCTGATATTCATGATTTTTTTCAGATCTTATACGGCTGTATTTTTTGAAATAGAGGTGGGGACAGCAATTTCTCGGATTTAATTGAAAATTTTGTTAAAAGATTTACTAAATAATTTGAAAAATATATTTTTAGATTCATATTTTCATAAGCTTTCAATTGATACCCCACAACATAGGGTAGAAAACAATTTTTTTTTCTCAAACATGCTTGGAAATGTGAGCATTATTTTGACAACCTTCTTCGAGATAAATCGAAATTGCTGTACTGACCAAATACATGTGCGCAGCGGCCGGCAATGTTGTATGAAAATCCATATCTGTCGTGTTTAGCGGCCAAATAAATTACATAGTAAACTCATATCTGTCGTGTTATTTAAAAATGGAACGATCTTTTTCTCCGAAACATGGCGACCAAGGAGGTAACTCATCAAAGGTTTTATTTAAATTTCGAACTGGCTTGCAAATAGAAAGCTGTTTATTGAAAAAAAAAAAATTGTTCGTTGTTCGTCATTGATTTTGAAAAGAGTTTTAATTTCCGCGACTTATTTGAGAAAATTTACTGTTTTAATTTCCGCGCATTATTTGAGAAAAGTACTATACAAGCCTAGGCATTGATGGACGAACGTGTAAATGTGGGCCGAAGCCGAGGCACACATACGTAAGTCCTCTGTTGCTGGCCGCTGCAGTAATGTACTATTAATTTACCCTTTCTACCAACCCAAATTGCCCCCCAAAATAAAAATTAAGCATTTTTTACTTCATTTATGATATTTGGACCAGCAATTGCTATGACTATACCGAGTTTCAACTTCCTATGCCTTATGGTCTCTGAGAAAAATGCCTGTGACAAACGGATGGACGGACGGACGGACAGACACCGAGCTGATTCCATAAGTGTTCCGTTTTGCCAATTTTGGTACGGAACACTAAAAGTAATACATAAAAGGTTTTAATAATTTGTAATTTGCTTATGTAAGCTGGCGTGTTTAGTACATCATTAAACTTGGTAGTTAACTAAGTAATCAACCTTATCTAAGTAATCAACTAATCACTCAACATTTAATTAAAACTTCGGTGTTATGGTTCCAGTATGGTCCAGGTATGGTTCCATCAGGAAAATAGATTTATTCTATTCTATCGATATTCTTCATTCTTTATTCGATTCGTTTCAGAATATCTCTGACTACCCCCTCGGGGAATATAGTCGTGAGCATATGCTATGCTATGCTATGCTATTTAAAAAAACCGGCCAAGTACGAGTCGGGACTCGGGCAATTAGTGTTCCGTACTACCAGTTATTTAACATGGGTCATTGCCGAAACCACTATAAATTGACACTTACTTAGTATGTGGTCACATAGTAACTGAAGATTATTTTACACTGGTCTCACTGGTGTTAGTTTTTTGGGTATAGAAAAAAACTATCTAAGTTAGAGCCACCCTGATAATTTTCCCGCCATCTGCACGCTATTTCTGATGTTCGTGATTTTTTTTAGGTCTTATACGGCTATATTTTTGAAATAGAGGTGGGGATAGCAATTTCTCGGATTTAATTGATTTGTTAAACAAAGTTTTAATAAAACATTTGAAAAGTATATTTTTAGACTCGTATTTCATAAGCTTTTAATTTATACTCCACATCAAAGGGCAGAAAAAAAAAAATTATTTACCCTTTTTTACTCCCCAAATGCGGCAAATGTCCCCTACATTGCCCCCCAATATAAAAATTAAGCTTTTTTACTTCATTTATGATATTGGACCAGCATACCTACCAACCGAGTTTCAACTTCCTATGTCTTACGGTCTCTGAGAAAAATGCCTGTGACAGACGGACAGACGGACGGACGGATGGACAGATGGACAGATGGACAGATGGACGGACGGACGGACGGATGGACGGTCGGATGGACAGACACCGAGCTGATTCCACAAGTGTTCCATTTTGCCTATTTTGGCTCGGAACACTAATAACCTCCTTTTTTTTAAGTCGGTTAAAAAAAGACTGCCATCATGGTTTTGATGATTTTGCCAAATGTCTAGTTTATGTAGCAATGGTGCTATACAGGGTGTTTGGTGCATCATTGGCCAAATTAAATTGGTGGATAGGAGGGGTCTTTTGCTATCTAACCACGCCCCCCAAAAAAAAAATTCCGTGTCATGGATTTTTTTAGGTAAATTTTTTAGGAGTTTTCTCAGAAAAGTCCGAAAGTCAGCATTTAAACTTGAATAAAAAAAAGTTTCAGGTACAACCCCCAAATTTTTTTTTTATTTGAATGTTTAATATTGTACGGTTCTACGGAAATTAAAATTACATTGATGCAACCTCTAGTTTTTTTTATTGATCTTAACTTTTCTTGGAAGAGGAAAAGTGAAATTTTAAACTCAACTTTGAATTACAATAAAAAAAACTAAAAGCGCTCGAGTTCTTCTGATTTTTTAAAAACTTCTCTAGTCTATCCTCTTTCTAACAATATGCCATATGCAATGAAATCCGTCCTCTAACTTAGTTTATTTAATCATTTTGCGTGTCGGAGTGCGTTCGGCCGATATTCGATAATATGCAGCAAAAAAAAACTTAAAACAAACGCGTAGTAGGTCGAAATTGGATCTCCCTCTTGCACCAGTGAACTCTGATTGTCATCTCTTTCTTACATAGGGTTCTAACGCACTTAGGACTTGAAATAAAAAATAATAAAAAGTGAATTGAAATTGATTTTGATTTTTTTTTAAATAAAAATTTGGTTATAAGGATTTTTATTTTTATTTCAAGTCCTAAGTGTGTTAGAACCCTATGAGATGGCAATCAAAGTTCACTGCACAAGAGGGACCTACTACGCGTTTGTTTTAAGTTTTTTTTGCTGCATATAGACTATCGGCCGAACGCACTCCGACACGCAAAACAATTAAATAAACTAAGTCAGAGGACGGATTTCATGGCATATGGCATACTGTTAGAAAGGGGATAGACGGGAAAAGTTTAAAAAAAATCAGAAGAACTCGAGCGCTTTTAGTTTTTTTTTATTGTAATTCAAAGTTGAGTTTAACATTTCACTTATCCTCTTCCAAAAAAAGTTAAGATCAATAAAAAAGAAACTAGAGGTCGCATCAATGTAATTTTAATTTCCGTAGAACCGTACAATATTGGACATTCAAATAAAATAAAAAATTGGGGGTTGTACTTAAAACTTTTTTTTTATTCAAGTTTAAATGCTGACTTTCGGACTTTTTTGAGAAAACTCCTAAAAAATTCACCTAAAAAATCCATGACGCGGAATTTTTTTTTAGGGACGTGGCAAGATAGCCAAGGGCCTCTCCTATCCACCAATTTAATTTGGCCAACGATGCACAAAACACCCTGTATAAATCTATGGGCGCAATAAATAAGAACGGTACAAAGTCCAAAGTGTCAAGCTTGACGTGCTCATGACTGTGCAGGAATTTATGTATTTTGGTGACTTCAAGGATTGTTTTTCGACAAGAACAATGTCTTGAGCCACCACTGGAGCTTCGTTGTAGTTCGGGGGGCAAGCAACAATCGACACGCGACGCGACTAACCAATAGCAGACCTACAACGCGACTCAAAAAATAGATAATCAACAAACTAGCTAAAAATCTGACAAAATCTACCAAAAGATAAATGCCATAAATATGTCACATAAATGTTAGTGTGTCCAACCATATTAAAGAATTTTCACATCACCCGTTTAAATGGAACATTATATGTCATGTAACTCGAACCTAAAGCACAGAATAGGTAATAGCCTAAAGCAAGTGATTATAGCCCTGGGACTAGCCGGGCAATAATATTGTACTGAATTTCGTTATAACCCGCTGGTCAATAATGAGATTTGAATATGGAACCGCATCCACAGATTATTTAATATTTACTACGACCCTTAGGCTGGGAATAGACGTCAGATTTTGTTTCCGATTGTCTGTTCAGACTATCTGATCGGTTTTACTCGATACACATCCGATTCTTGGGCCAGACTTTGTCTGAACTCAGTCGTTCTCGAGCTGTGCTTGCTTGCATACGTAGCTTGAGGTGTGAGTTTGAGGTAAAATTGTGAAAAAAAGTTACTTAGATATTTTCTTTCTCTTTTCAACGTCCAATAAAACCCATACTTCTTCCAATGTTTCGTTACATACGTCTTCCCAAGCCAAATCTTTCATCCGTCTATCGTGATACCCTTCACTGCCTGTATCCCATAAGCAACTACGTTTTTCAAGGGCTTATAATAAGCCGTTCGGTGTCGAAATTTTCCGCCATCGTCCGAACCACAACCATGCGATGCGTCCGTTCAGTGGCACGCTAGAGAGTCAACTGGCAAATCGAAACGAAAGGAAGAATCGGACGTCTATTTGGTCTCTGTACAAAAGTATGCAGACCGCGCCTTCAGACAATCGGATCGGAAATAAAATCGTAAACGTCTTGGCGCTGTTTCCGACTCGGACGTCCGATCCGACTATCGGATCGGATGTGTATTAAGTATTCAAACAAATGTATGGCACGATTGCCTTCAGACAGTCTGATCAGACCATCGGATCCGACTGTCGGATGAAAAAATCTGACGTGTATTCCCAGCCTTACTTAAAATTAGTATGAAAACTTATCATGGAGGGAGACCTGCACCAAAAAGAACTTTATTCGAAATTTGAACTGGCCACCACGAGTATTGAATACAAAAAAAGAAAAAAAGGCGCGAATACTACAAATCTCTGTACCTATTGCTACGAACAAAGTAATAAAAAAATATTACATTTTCTTTCCACAACTGGAGTGCGATTTTTGAATCTCATTCGCTGAGTTCAGCAGTTGAAAATGTCAAAATGACTATGGAGATACGCATCTTTCTACTGCTGATTTGACTTTCAAAAATCGCACTCGTGAAGTAGGGGGAGTGCGGGATGGTTGAACCACCTTTTGCTTAAACGCACACCACTTTTTATTGCAAAGACGCAGTGATGTCACCTTAGTAGCATTAGATAGCACAGTTATTTGACTACAAACGATATGTACTACGATGTTTGTGAGTATAATATTTATTGAGCTAGACAATTTTTTACAAAAAATGAGATTTGGCTCAACCATCCCCAATGGGTGGGATGGTTGAACAGGGGGGTGGGGATGGTTGAACATACCCTTATAATTAAAGAAATAAAACAAGATAGCGTTTAAAATTCATGGTGATCATAATAAAATGTCATATTTATTGTATGGGATCAATCTAAAGTTGTTAAGATTGAAAATGGAACAAAAAATAACGGCATATCAACATTGCACACTTTGGCTATGGTTTTCTTCATTAGCATGAAGAAAATAACTACTTAAAAAACATTTTAATGTCAAATTTAGCATAATAAACGCCATTCTTAAAACTAAAACGAGTACACTAAGCAAACTTTTATAAAAGAAACTAAACTTTAAACTAAAACATGGCAAAAAAACAAAAACAAAAACTGTGGCCTTAGAAGCTTCGGAAGTTCGAATCTACAAATTTCTGCTTCTTGATTTCCTTTCTTGGGGCTGAAGCCTCTATTCTGCTTAGTTTTGGATTGGAACGGCATTTAAAGCCATAAGATAAATAAAATCGGGGAAAAATATTATTATTGACTATGGTCATCCATCCCTCTGCGGGGTGGCTCAACCATCCCTTATCGACCCGTTCCTACTTTTGTTTAGATTTCCGAAAAACTCTTAGTCACAGGTTAAATAGGCTTTGCATTCAACAAACTACACTAGTTTGACAATATAACAATACATAAATATAATACGTAAATTTCAATATAACGCAGTACAACGAACGAACGAACAAATACAAAAAATATATTTTTTTAACTTTTTACTATGAAAAACACATAAACTCAGCTCGTAGTCAAACTACTCTGCCGGCAACCTAGATGGCGCTTGTGGTGGTAGATGTGGTTCGCGGGTATGCAATGACCTATGAACCGAATCGATAGCACGAAATTTTCAATCGAAAAATTGAGGTGGCTCATCTATCCCACCTGTTCATACATCCCGGTTTCCCCCTATAATTTTTTAAAGTCAAATCAGCAGTAGAAAGTTGCATATCTCCATGGTAATTTTGACATTTTCAACTGCTGAACTCGGCGAATGAGTTTCAAAAATCGCTCTCCTGATCTAATGTTTCAAATATCTACTTTCACTTTTAATTAAATAAAATAGTGTTTACTAAATACTATTATAAACTCTAATAAAAGAATTGGTTTCCAACCATAGAGAATTTACACGCTCCCCTGGGTTTCTAACAGTATTGTTTTTTATTTTCTCGCGGAGGGTGTGAAAAGTAGAGTATGGTCCTCGGGGATAAACGTGTTTTCATCTTGGGCGAGCTTGAACCCCTCGCTTCACTCAGGATTCTAGTCTTAACTCCCTCGCTCCGCTCGGGAGTTAACTCTAAACGCCCTCGCTGCACTCGGGAGTTAACCCTAGAATCCCTCGTTACGCTCGGGATTCAATATCGCGCCCGTGATGAAAGACACTGCTTTATCCCCTTGGTACATAATCTACTATTATGCATATAGTTTCAAAACTTATTCGTCCACACCACATGATCGCGTGTTTTTTCATCGTATGTGTATTAGATGGTGATTAGATGTATATCGAATCTAATCCCATAAAGAAAGAAGAACGACCACTTCCCATACGTTCGTTTACCTGTCAAAATACTTTTTATTTAGTTGAAGTCGTATAATAATCAAAGGTTGAAGTATACAGTTAATATTGATATAGGAAAACTCATTCAAAATTACTATGGAGATACGCATCTTTCTACTGCTGATTCGACTTTCAAAAATCGCACTCCTGAAGTATGATTTTTGAAAATCAAATCAGCAGTAGAAAGATGCATATCTCCATTGTAATTTTGACATTTACAACTGCTGAGCTCAGCGAATGAGTTTCAAAAATCGCAGGTATAATAACTTTATGGGAAAACTATAGGTTGATTCCATTTACATCGGCAATAATTTATTTTAATTTTATAATGAGGAATAAAAGTTATACACGTTAATAATTGTTACATTATTTGACAGGTAAAACGTGGACATACTTCTTTGATAAAATAAAAACAAAAACTCAGAATACGGCTTGAATAAAGCTTATTATAAAGATTTTACAGTTCCTAAATTATATGGCGTACACATTTTTTATATGTTTGTACCTTACTAAAAACCAAACTTTATACAATATTCTTGTTCATTCCTCTATATGCATGTCAAACTCAAATTTCATGATTTTGTCTCATGTTTCGTTTAAGGTCATGAAGGTCATGGTCAGAACCAAGTCTAGAAATCCTGGCATGTAATGTAATAAAAGACGCAGGCTAGATGATCTGGCCTCTCAGGTCTGCAACACTACAGGATATTCATCAGCAATGTAACACCACGAACCCCACAGTTCATACTGAACAACGGCAGGAGCAAAGCTTGTGTCGGAGCCCTTACCGGGTACTACGCCACAGTACGATAAAGCTCACTCTAGATCCCAGTTGCCGAGCGTACGGAGATGAGGAGGAAACCATGGAATATATTATACTGTGTGCCTGGGGGATGTCTTGGCGGCTAAACGTATGTGTCTCCTGAGAGAGGTTATCCAAATCCGGGAGATTACAGGTTTTTTCCCCTGAACGCTATTGCGTCCCTCATTTTCCACGTTTTTGAAGGATGAAGAAAATACATAGTTATCTAGGGGTCAACACAAAATATACCATTGGGTCGAAGTGTTGCTGGCTTGCCAGCCTCTATAATAAGATAAGAAGGTTAAGAACTTAAACTAAATCAGAAAGTACCTAAGTAGGTATGTAGGTACCAGAAAAAAGTCATTCACTGAATATATCACTTGAATTTCTCTACTGTTCGTCGTTTATGAGTTTTTTATTTATGTCGAGCAGCATAATAATCATCTTACGACCCACTGCGGGTCACAGACCTCCACTCACTATTATTCGTGAGTGGAGATCTGTGACCCGCAGTGGGTCGTAAGATGATTATTATGCTAACGCTTATGCGTTAGAGGATAGAGGATACTCTACCACGCGGGCTAGTGCACAATGGTGGAGGCAAGAGCTAGAACGATAATATTAATATTCTAGCAAGCTAATGCACTTGCTAAAAAGATTTTGAAGCCGCTTTTGTAAATCTCTAACCTTACTTAGCCTTACGTAAGTAGGTACATTACCAACCTGTGGTGTTATAAGGGCATTTTAGATAAGTACCTAGGTATCTTTTAATAGATTGTGGTAGAGTGATGTTCTATAGTTAAGCTACACAAACCTCAAAAAATCATAATTGAGAGTGAAAATCAAACAAAACAAACATTCGGCAAAACTTTCTGCAACAAAATTCGTCTTTCTGTAAAATAAGGTTATCACTTAAGGTTAAGACTTTCAAAAATCGCACTCCTGAATTATGATAAAAATAATAATCAATTTTTTATTTTATAGCTTCATAATCATAAGCAGTGAGCTGTAGTACTTAACATTGTTCATAAGTTTCAGAGGTTTGTTATCAATGAGCTGATTATGTAAGTATGCCTTAGAACTGATAACAAATGGAGTATCAGCAATCACTAAGCGCAAACATCGATTCGTCATTGACACATCGGCAAAGAAAATATACACATCGGTGAGCTGAAAATTCGGTACGGTTATATCATATGTCAAACTCATATACAGGGTGTAACAAAACATCCTAGTAATACTTAAGGGGGTGCTTCAGACCATCAAACTGAACAACTTTCACTATGAAGCCAACGTTGGGAAAAAATAAAAAAATCTGCTAACCCATACATTTTAGTCGAGTCGGTCTCGGTACTGCAGTTTTGTATGGGACAGCAGATTTATTTTATTTTTTATTGATGTTGGCCCCATAGTGAAAGTTGTTCAGTTTGATGGTCTGAAGCACCCCCTTAAGTATTACTAGGGTGTTTTGTTACACCCTGTATAAAAACTTTGACGATCTGTAGGATACAAGATGGATGTTACATTTTGTGAGCTCGTCGATGTTTTTGACAGCGATGTGACACTTAGTGAATAGCTCTCCAGAGTTTCAGAGCTCTCGAATGGAGACGACGAACTGACAGGCGTAGTGACGAACACCTCTGGCGACCTGAGACAGATACCTCGCTGATTTGGAAGGGTAAGGATGTTATGGTCATACATAAACCTTCATACAAACTGCCCGCATTGAAAACTCGAGGTAGGGCAGTGAGGATGGGCGTTTTCAAATCATACGACACGATATCGTCCCGATATCACCGTGACGATAATGGCCTGATACAGTGGGACCACTTTTAGTTTCTTCTTTGACTACGGAACCTTAAAACGGTAAAAATACTTACTAAAACAGAAATACCTATTATTGAAATTGAAAACAGTTCTTCCCCCGCCCACCCACTACTCTTACCCCGCCTTGTGTCGTGGACGATATCGTGGCGATATGGTACGATATCGTGGCGATATGGTCCGATATCGTGGCGATACGGTACGATATCATGGTCGGCGAAGATATCGTGGACGATAACGATATATAGGTAGTATCAAAGATTTAGTACTAAATGTAAGAGATAATCTGTCCGACGATATCGTGACGGTATGGTGACGTGCAATATGACTACTATAAACCGGCTATGTGCGAGTGAGATACACGCACGGTGCGCCGTACTACAATAAAATTTTAGTAAAAATATTTTGTTTTCTCCAGGACCCTTAGTACAAGCCCGACACACGGTTGGCCGGTTGTAGCGACTCCATTTGTATATTTCATATCTGTTTATGCTGCAGTTTTATATTGATGCTACGGAGCGACTGGAGTATTCACCAGTCGTTCCCATACCACCGTCCCGCTAGGTTAAATATGTAACTCCGAAATCCGAATGAGTGCACTTCAATAAATATGTAAATCAAGTACTCTTTCTTATATCCCACAACAACATCCGTAACCCCTACACCGGTTTTTATTATTTGTTGTTTTTTTGCATACCTTACAGTAGGTATGCACTATAATCGCATCAAGTTCTTATATAGGGTCCTTCTTAATATGCTGACACTTTTTTAAGGGGATGATCAGACCGTCACACTGAACAACTTCCAACATCGAAATCGCGAAAAAAAAATCATCACTTCCATACAAAGCTGCAAACCTACTCGGAGCCAAACGTATGGGACAACTGTTTTTTTTTCGCGATTTCGATGTTGGTCCCATAGAGGAAGTTGTTCAGTTTGACGGTCTGGTCATCGCCTTAAAAAAGTGTCAGCATATTAAGAAGGACCCTGTAGATAGATGGGATGCCATGCAAGCATCCGTGTTTTTCCAAGGTATCTGTTTTTGCTCTATCGTAAAAATGGCAATACATACTAAGATTACTAAGCGTTACTTAGTAATCTTAGTATGTATTGCCATTTTTACGATAGAGCAAAAACAGAAACCTTGGAAAATACATACTAAGATTACTAAGTAACGCTTAGTAATCTTAGTATGTATTGCCATTTTTACGATAGAGCAAAAACAGAAACCTTGGAAAAACACGGATGCTTGCATGGGCCGCCCTAAATCTTTTGCTACCGATTCTTTCTTTCTTTCTTTCTTATCGTGTGGGCAGAGCCCTGGTGTCAGAGTTCTATCAGACCGCCTTATGGCCTCTGACGTAGTTTTTTATGTAACGACTACTACCAGCAGTGATAGTAGCCCACGACTACCTATTAATAATTTTTATTACTAGTTTTTTCGAAAATAAAAAAATTATTTTAACACCATGGTATGTAAAAATTTTAACTCTCCTATGACGCTTCAAAAACTACAGTCCTTTAGACGTAGACGGACGGACTTTGGGTACGGAACCCTAAAAATGTATCATATTTCTCAAAGAAAACTCGAAATGGAGAAGCAATGCAATTAGATTAACTACATCCCAACATTTATTTTGCTTTCTTTTTTTGGACCTTCCATACAAAAGTGCGAATCGGCCGATCGATTTTCTATGGGAGGTCCAACAAAATTTCTCGTTTTTCGACCCATGTTCCTTAGGGAAAGTTGTTTAGATTCATGGCCTGAATTGAACCTTTGACGCCTTTGTTAGTAATTAAAAACTATCGGTGTATTAATAAAATAGAATAGAACAAAGCTTAATTGGGGCTTGTGGCTGTGTGCACGACACTAGCGCCATCTAGCGCAATACGGCCCCGTGGATTATTTGTACGTAAAACTTTAGGATAAAGATTGTTATTTTAATTTAAAATAACGTAAAAACTAAATAAATGAGCAATCTTGTCGATATTAAAAATGTTATAATGCCTAACTAGCTGAAATTCCCATTCTTTGTGACAAAATTCTCATACAAACTTTGACCACCGTTTTCACACCTTTGGGGGTTGAATTGCGAAAAATCTTTATTTTTGTGAACATCTAGATGGCAATAAAAATATCCCTGCCAAATTATTAGTTAATAGTATTTGCTGGTTTGGATATTTGAGTATTGAATGAGTGTGCGGTTTTGCATAGATTCAAGCAAATCTGACACAGCTTCGCCGTCAGTAGTTCAAATTTCTGCCACAGCGTGCGCTGCGATCGACTAGACAATTCCCAACCCCCACTTCGCACATAGCCACTACAGGGGTGTGGGGTGGTGGCGGATGGATTCCTCGTTCACCGCCTCGCTACCTCGCACATCTCTGGTGGAAAAGCAGCCTTAGACTGAAACGTTGAATTCCACGACCAAAAAAAAACATTCGCGTTTCCTGAGGTAGGCTCCATCCTGAAAGTTGTTTAGTTTCATGGTCTGAGTTCACGGTTTCAGTCTGCGGAGGGCTGTCCCTTACACCCCATATAAATACATATTTATTTCCACACTTACCTACCACATAAGACAAGTTATGATAAAAAAGAAAACTTTGTTTTTTGCAATTTTTTTATATAGGAGATTATATAGAGTTATCTAGACAGTTATCTAGCCCAAGTGAAGGAAAAGGTTGATGTCGTGTCGTATCAAGAACTCAAGAGACTAGCGGAAAGTAGACATGATTGGCGAATACTCCACCGACAAGAGCGTAGCTCTTAAATAAGATGATGATGATGATTTTTATAGATAATAGAGAAACTTATTAGTAGTGGTTTTTGATGGCACCTTATTTTTGCTCATCACCCTGATTCAGCGGCTTCTTTTGCTTGTTTAGTCTTTGCCGCTAATTCAAACGGATCAGGCATTTTAAAAACGTCCTTTATTAACGCAACAGTGTCCCTTATATCAACCTGGGTTCTCACTATTTGTTTGTAAAATCGCAAAAGAGAGTAAAAATTTTTGCCGTGTGGCTTCCTTGAGTCACTTTGGGCCCTCGCTATCGATGCAAACGCTAATTGTTCAAACTGCAGTTTACGAAGCCTGTAAAAGAGGTAGCCGAGTCTGAATCGCTTATCGTGTCTGATCGGTTCCCTTTGAGCTAATGCAGCATAGACTTTGTATCTGAAAAAATAAATCATCTTTATACATCAACATGAAGTCCATTGACGAGCATGTAACTTGGCATAATTCGTAAAACACACATAAGCCCGAAATCATCTATCACGGCGGAACGTTATCGCTTTAGACTTCGAAGACAAAGTCCCAGCGAAAATATATCACAGTAGGTAAGTACGTAGCAGAATTAAAAAGGTTAGCGTGTTCCTGTGAGTTCAAAGAAACCCTTATGGATAATCTCAGAAATCAATTTGTGTGCGGAGTGAGCATCATACGACAGCGGTTGTTTGCAGAAGAAAATCTGACATTTTACGAAAGCTAATAAATACTACATTAGCCTGTTCCTTAGAAGCAGCGGAGCGTGACGCAGCCATTACGGAGCGTGAGAAGCATTCCGAAGGAACTAAGCGCCAGCGCACTGTTCGAGCATGCGCGAGCAATTTTAATTGATTCAATGAGCGTTTTTCTTTTCTTTTTTAATTTTAGTTCCTAAAAAACTCGATAGATGACATGATTATCGCTCCATAGAGACGTAGGCCTGATCCTGTCAAAATCATGTCAAGACTGTGCCTGACTTTTTTTAAAGGCTAAGGGATCGAGCCCATACAGCAATGTCACACATAAAAAGTTTCATATTATCGATTAATATGATTCGTAAATAATAAAATATTAAATCGTAGATTAAATCAAAAGATGCGTTGGCATCTTTTTGATCATCTTCTCCCTCTTTATTATTTTAAAGAAACACATTTTGAAATTTTGACTTTTATTCGCACAGACCGTAACGCCATCTTTCGATCCACTAGAAAACCAAAAGAAAAACGCTCATTGATAATGAACTCTATTCCCATCGGAATAAAGTTGAAAATAGCTTGCAAGGGATTAAATCCCTGTGGCGTCTGTTCGAGTATGCTCGCGTATACTCCTCGCGGCGACGCGACGTGAGCAGTCGCGAGCATGCTCGCGCAAGCTCGAGCATGTTCGTGTCGATGCTTGCGATCCGTCGTAAGTGTTGCCACCTCGTCCGGTTTCGGATTAAATCTAGCATCTTTTTAGGGTTCCGTACCCAAAGGGTGAAAACGGGACCCTATTACTAAGCCTACGTTGTCCGCGCCGCAGGTCGCGTCGCCGGTAAATGTAGGAGATCGTATGAAGTATGCCACAGCTATCGGCGACGCGACCTGCGCTGCGGCGCGTTTTGTGGCGCGGGTTGAGCCGCGCGGCACGCGGCGGCGACGGGCTTCGCGGCGAGCGTTTGAAACAAATGTACTAGTACTAGCGAGTATGGAGGTGGACACAGCTCAGAGCGGCGCGCGCGGCGGTATCGGTGAAGGCATTCAGCATCGCGCGACCGAAACAAATAATTTTGTTTTTACAGCGCGTTGAGCTTTTAAAATATAACTGGATAAGGAACAATTTAATGGTGAAATACAGTGTAGACCAGCGATATGGATGTTAAAACATACAACACACAAAAAAAAAAAAAAAAAAAAAAGTTATTAAGGTTTAAATCAAAAGACACAAATTTTCCGCAAAGTCGGCAGGTCTAGCCCTAATCCCGGTAAATATTTTCCTGAAGCCGGCATAATGTATTTCTAGAGGACTAACTATGGGTGATCTCAAGTATAAATAGGTAAAATTTTTTTTAGCAATAAAACGTGAACATTTAAAGGACTCTTTTTTTAACTAGAACTTCATCATCATCATCATCATCTCAGCCGATGGACGTCCACTGCTGGACATAGGCCTCCCCCAAGGATCGCCATAACGACCGGTCCTGCGCTGCCCTCATCCAACGTTTTCCCGCCGCCTTCACCAGGTCGTCGGTCCACCGTGTGAGGGGCCTACCCACGCTGCGCTTTCCGGTACGCGGTCGCCACTCGAGAACTTTTCGGCCCCAACGGCCATCGGTTCTGCGAGCAATGTGCCCCGCCCACTGCCACTTAAGTTTAGCAACTCTTTGGGCTATGTCAGTTACCCTGGTTCTTCTGCGGATCTCTTCATTTCTGATTCGATCTCGCAGGGAAACTCCGAGCATAGCCCTCTCCATTGCCCTTTGGGTGATTTTCAGCCTTTTTATGAGGCCTTGAGTGAACGACCACGTCTCTGTTCCATATGTCATCACTGGCAACACACACTGATCGAAGACTTTCGTTTTAAGACACTGCGGTATTTGGGACGTGAAGATACTACGTAGCTTCCCGAACGCTGCCCAGCCGAGTTGGATTCGACGGTTGATCTCTTTCTCGAAGTTGGACTTACCTAACTGAATAGTTTGTCCCAGGTAAACATAATGGTCAACAACTTCGAGCGCAGAGTTTCCGATCATTACAGGAGTGGGCACAACATGGTCATTTGACATGATCTTCGTCTTGTCCATGTTCATTTTCAGACCAACTCGTTCGGAGGCTCTGCTGAGATCATCGAGCATTTGACTGAGCTCCTCCATAGTCTCCGCCATGATGACTATATCATCGGCAAACTAGAACTTAGGACTTGTTTTTAATATTTATTTTATTGTTGGTGGATTTTCGCCTGCAGTATATCCTTATTATTTATTTATATCCTTCTTAATAACAATAATCAGCTTTAATAATCTCAATAATTCAGTACCTAGATAATTAATTAAGGTGCCTGTTAATACCATACTAAAATAAGAGTCGTTAAGTACTAGTATAGACTGCCGACCTTAAGATTTGTTCATTTAGGTTGATTCCCTAAAGCTGGCCACGTATTCCGACTTAAGGTTTTAATGAGAATTTTATACCCTAACTCCGGCCCCCCCCCCCTATTATTTCAAAAACTATTGAAACTAAGTACGAAATTAGGTCTTGATATCATTCAATGGTTTATAAATTAACTTAAGCAAATGTCAGTAGCCCACAATAATGCTAAAATTAATAGAAATCACATTTCCCGAAACTGGATCGCATAGTGATTTTACCAGAAAAAACGCGTGATTGTAGATTTTTCCGCAGTGTCGCCATTCTGGCCTCGATTGTATTAGTATGCAGTGACCGATCGACGTCATTTTGGTAACACGTAAGGAGAAGAAAATAAGGTATATTTTAGAGCAAAAACAATTGCTAAATGTCAAATAAGAAATAATTTATGGACGATAATAGTTCAGACTGCCGACTTTAGGCGGGGGCCGGGTTTAGGCGCTTTTACCCTGTTATAAAAAAATTGTGGGATGAAATAAAAGAAAAATTTCCTGGTGGTAAGGTGAAGGTGGCAAAGTGCGCCTACCACAAATATCTCGAAAACTACCGATTGGATACTAGTAGTGACCCCTTCCTTATATCGATGCTACAAACTAAATCATAGTTCTTTTTGATAGTCACAGATGGCTCTAGTCATGTGAGTGTGAGATACGCGCCATTTTATTGTAATGTTCAAAGTTGTGAGGAGAGATGACTATGGGGTGATCATCGTCGTAAATCTCAAGAAATCGAGTTTTTTCGATATACGAGTGAGGTACGTGCACAATTTAAATGTTTTGCTTTAAGATTCTGACTTTATATCACTCCTACCTATCTAGTAAAATTTATATATTTTTTACAAGCTAAATATTTTTACCTTAAATTTGTATAGTCGGGGAAGCGCGCCATACTGACTTTTTATATGGCGCACTTCGCCGCAATCCAGAGGTTACAAACCTTTTATAAAATGTGTCTTTTTTACAAGCTTTTATTTAACTTGCAATGTTTGTTTGCTTGTTTGTATGGCCGGGTCAAATCTCGCAAATGAATAGACCAGTGAAAGTAAAAATTATTAAATCATTATTATTCAGCTGTTTATGACTTTTGTTTAAGATGGGCGCTACGAAAGAACAACTGAAGGTCCTTCATGGTCCAGAGAGACTTTGAATGAAGCAGTCGAAGCTATTACCTAGTTATGATAAGAATTTATAATAAATATTACACTTAATAACTAATTTCTAAGACTAACTTCTTATTTCAGACCCTTTATAATATTGATACCAAATAAGTAGTTCCATACCATGGTATTCCCATCGTAAAAAAAAGAAAAAATATACTTGACACTCGATTATCAATATTAAAAAAAAGGTTCACAGCACCTGACTTAAGATTGTATGGCGCACTTAGCCGAAATTTGGTTTTAAATACATAGATTCTTTTAGAATGTAGCTATGAAAAACAATTGAATGTCATGCGTTTAGTTGTTTGTTTTCCTATAATAATATTAGGCTGATTTTATTCTAATGCTTTATTATTGCGTTTTAATAATACCAGGCGCACTTCCCCGATTTGTCGGCAAAGTGCGCCTGGTCAGACTCATTAATCATCAAAATCATTAATTTACTGTCAGATTCTAATGAAACGACATTGGTTGTTGTTGCAAAACATCACAGATCCTTAAGGTACCGCGACAAGTGTCATTCGTGAATTAAACACAAGTAATATTGCACCAAAGTCAACTATGGAAAAAGTATGGCGCACTTTGCCCCCCTCACCTTAGTGGTAAGTATTTATTACCAATTCTTTACAAGTAATTTAGGTACGGCAATTTAAATTAATAGGTATTTACGGTTTTATAGATGATTCTACTCACTATTATTGGGTTGGATTATTGAAATAAAGTTCTCTAAATACGTCCAACGCTGCCGCCGCCGCTGTCGCTCTAGTCTAGCAGGCATACCACCGCAAAACGCACCGCCGAAGGCTGTGGCCAGGCCTAGACAGTTAATAATGGAGGTGGACACGGGTGCCGCTAGCTCATTCATTAGCAAAAAAACCTTTGATATGTATTTTTGCAGTGAGACACTTCAGAGCACAAGCACAATTTTTAAATTGTATGATGGCACAAAAATAAAACCGTTATTCTTAAGCCTAGCACTGTCAGGAATTCTAACATTCATAGCGTGAATCCTATCAATAACAATGTAAACATAGTCCTCGACAGATACAAAGACGTATTTGACGGGAATCTGGGATGCTACACCGGTGAGGGTGCGACGCTGCGCGTGCGGGAGGGAGGGCGCGACGCCGCCGGTGTTCCAGCGCGCGGCCGCTACCCTTCGCGCTGCGGGACCGCGTTAGAGGACGAGCTTAGGGTTGCCAACCCTACTATATAATATAGTATCCTACTATATTAGGGGCCCTACTACTATAATTCTGAGAAAAATATATAGTAGGCAAAACTACTATATTTTGAAGAGCAAATAATTTATAGAGAATTTAAATATATTGGTACTTAGGTCCAATAAAAATGAATTTTAACAATTTTCTTTCTCTTCGCCACATTTGTTCCATAAACAATTTTCTACTAAATATACTACTGAAAAGTGACAACAAGTTTTCCAAAAGTCCAAGTTATCTATTTTTATAGAAATAATAATGATTATTTCTGTATCCAATCTAGCGATTTCTGCGTTTACAGGATGCATTATTTTCTATAACGAATACGAAATAGAGAAATGATTGTTCCTTAAAAAACAAGAACTTGTTATTCAAACAAAAAAGTAGCAAAAAAATATCTTTTTAAAATTAAATTAAATTAACAAATTCGCAAAATACTATATTTTTTCTTATTTTTCCCCGATCTACTATATTTTTTCGGGCACTAAGGCTCGAAATACTATATTTGGTCTAAAAAAAGTTGGCAACCCTAGCCGAGCTGGACGCCATGCTGCGGTGCGGCATTATCGAGCCCGTCGACTGCTCGGACTGGGCGACGCCCCTGGTTCCGGTCATGAAGAAGGATGGAGGTTTGAGGGTTTGTGCCGACTTCAAAGTAACTCTCAATCCGGTATTAATGGTAGATAGGTACCCACTCCCACGAGTGGAGGAGTTATTTTGCGAACTTATCGGGAGGGGAACTGTTTACAAAAATTGATTTATTGCAAGCGTATAATCAGATTCGCCTATCAGAAGACTCTAAAATCAGTAAAGACGGCCTCAAGCCGGATCCAAGCAAGGTCGCGCCTGTCACCAGCATGCCAAGACCCAGCAGCATATCGGAATTCAGATCATTCCTAGGCATGATTAACTTTTATTCTAAGTTCATACCAAATGCTAGTGACATTCTGCATCCATTACATTGCCTGCTAAAAAAAGGAAAACGTTGGGTTTGGACGCCGAAATGTACAGCATCTTTCGATAAGATTCAATCTGTATTGTTAAGCAATAGCGTACTGGCGCACTATCACCCCGGTAAAAGTTTAATATTAACGTGTGACGTGAGTTCGACGTTAGTAGGGGTGTCTTAACTCAACCAGATAAGTATGGCCAGGAGCGACCGGTCGCATATAATATATCGCGTAAGTTAAACGCTGCTGAACGGAACTATTCACAAATACATAGAGAAGCCTTAGCTACCGTATTTTGCACTCAAAAGTTTCATCAGTACCTGTATGGGAGGCGGTTGACCCTAAAAACTGATCATAAGCCGTTAATCAGTATAGGTGTTTGGGCCGCAGACTGGAGTGCCTAGTATGACATAGAGTCGTATGCAAAGGTGGGCACTCCTGCTGATGGCATAAAATTTCGAAATTCCTCCACAGCCCCCCCCCCCCCCCCCAGCCTTCAGCCTTCCCCTCGGGGAATATAGTCGTGAGCATATGCAAATTCAATACGTAAGTACGACTAATAACTGCGCCGACGCGCTATCGCGTCTGCCAGTGGGAGGGGTTAAGGAGTTCAAACCACCGGAGCAGACGGAGCGGTATTTACACTTCGCGTCTAACGCATTCCTTCTGGACTGTAACGAAATTAGGTTAATGACGTCTAGAGTTGCGATGCTGGGCAGGGTAGTTAATTACATAAGAGATGGCTGGCCAGAAAATAACGAAATTAAAGGCTTACAGCCATTTTTCAATAGACGAAAAGAGTTGTACTTAGAGCTCGGTTGCGTAATGTGGGGGCACAGAGTTCCAGAGGCGTGCCGAACCAAAGTTCTAAGCGAGCACCACGTACCGCACATGGGCATCGTGACGACCAAGGCTATGGCTAGGAGCTACGTCTGGTGGCCAGGCCTGAGTGAGTCCTTAGAAGCTCAGTGCCGCTCGTGTAAGGCCTGCGCAGCGGTAGCTCCTGCCCCTCCAGCGAGCCGTGAAATTGGCCTTCACGAGTTTACGAAAGAGCACATCTGGATTTCCTCGGGCCAACAGATGGTCAAACGTATTTAGTGGCGATAGATGCGAAGTCAAAATGAATAGAGGTATCACGTATGTCTCGAACGACAGCTGAAAACGTCATTTCAAAGATATATGAGCCATGGTCTAGGTGGGGAATACCCAAGCAAATCGTTTCAGACAACGGTTCTCGAGCAAAGAATTTAAAGATTTTTTGAGTGTTAATGGTATGCAGCACACGTATTCGGCCCATATCATCCCGCGTCGAATGGGGTGGCGGAAGCAGCAGTAAAGCTAATTAAAAGTGTAATTAAAAAAACAAAGTTTGAAAAAGTTTACGTCGACCAGGCAATACTAAAATTCCTTCTTCATTACCACAACACACCACACAGCACGACCGGGGAGTCACCAGCCATAATTCTGCAGGGGTGATACTTACGCATTCGCCTGGACATGATAAAACCAGATCGAACGGCCAAGGTGAAAGGTGAGCAAGCGAAAATGGTCAACCGCTCGTCCCAACCCTCTAGGGAGCTAGGAGTCGGTGAACCAGTCTCGTATCGAGATTTCAGGCCAGGAAATAAGTGGGCTAACGGTGTGATAGTTGACAGGCTAGGAAAATCTGATTATACGGTTGTATCAATTGACGGTTCTACACATCACAGACATATTGATCAAATGAAGCGGCGGCTAAGAAACTCAAACGTCTGTCCATCTGCAAACACCGACGATGAAGTGGGGGGGCGCCGCCCATTGCGGTCAGTCGCGCGGGTGTGGTGGTGCCACGCCGGGCATGGCGGGCGCTGCGTGCGAGTGCGGTGAGGCTTCGACACTGACGCGGGCCCGCGACCCGCTCCAGTGGCGGGGACGCCACCGCGCGCGATCACTACTGCGCCAGCGCGATCTCGTTTCCCAAAGGGAACGAGCGAGAGTTAGTGGGGGGAAGTGTGGGAAGGGAACTTAAAAGTTCAGAACAGCCCTTGCTCACGCCCACGGTAAGCAAGAGTGTCCCGAAGCCCGTTAGACGCTACGGATTCGAGATAGATTAAGGTGCGCAATTTACTATACCTACCTATCTGCACAACCTTATGTAGCAGCAGATGTATTAGTACCTATTATCCACTGGTTACTGTATGTGTAGATAAATTAAATCTGCGGTACCTGCCTGCTTACCTAATGATACTAAGTATATGTTGATGTAGGTACTTATTGCTGTGGATGGACGGTATACGATGGGTGCGATAGGTTGGTATAAGTACTAAAAAGTTACTAAATATAAATGTACTGCCTAAACTTCTTGCCTAAATTAAATAAATTAAAGTTTAACAAATGTATGAATTACAATATGATAGCACTATCAGTAAAAGTGTGATGATGTTTAAATTAGTCTATACTACTGTATATATTTTGTTAACAGTATTTTATGTAAGAACTTAACATTGTTATATTGTGTAGTAATTAAATAAGTGTAAGGGTGTGATGTAGGTATGTGGGTAACGCAGTATATTCGGGAATTGTATAACCTCCAAATTGATTATTAAACCAGTAGCTAACAACGCTGTCTTTCATTTACTCCGTACATAACAGAAAGTACGATTAGTATGGGACGCCGTCGTACACATCCATTCGCATCGACGACACGTGGCTACGTGACTAATACTGCTTTTTGTATGGACGAACTGTCGATCACCGTCGGTCAATGTATCGTAACCCTACGATGATAGAGGTTATGTCACTATTAATCTTACCTCAAGTGAACAAGGAAACAAAACATAAGGTCTCTTAAAGCTACTTTCATGTCATCGGACAAAGTACGGTTTTTTAAATCTCGTCGCGTTTCAATTTTCTTTGTTACTCTATCAAATTCATCTAAGTTCTCGAATACTTTATCAGATGTATCACTTATCAAATCTTGGATCTCGTCAAAAATCAAATTATCGTCTTTTCTTCTTGTAATATTTTTTTCAACGTTTTTTGGATTGTTGTTATTATCTGGCCATATGTCGAATTCACTGAGGTTCCCGTAGAGAATATTATCGATGTCAGGATCGTATGGCATTTGTTTAAGAAGGACTGGTGTACCTGCAAATTTATTATCATTATCATCATTGCCTTGAGCCTTGAGGTTGGACTAACCATGAACAGATCTAAGACGCAACTAATGACCAACACTACCAAACGCAGGGTCGAGGTACCTAGATGGGCAGGTAATACATTATGTCGACGAGTATGTTTATTTGGGCCAAGTAGTCTCCTTCGACAACAGGCAGGACAGAGAAGTCGCCCGACGGGTAGACAACGCCTGGAAGAGCTACTGGTCAATGAGGGAGCTGATGAAGGGTGACCTTCCTTTATCACTCAAACGCAGACTCGTCGAAATTGTGTATCCTTTCTATCCTAATATAACCTACTGTGTTCAAACATGGTCTTTAACAGAATCACAGAAGTCCAAACTCAAGGTTTACCAGAGGGCAATAGAGCGTAGTATATTCGGGATCAAACGGATAGATCGCGCCAGGAACACCACAATACGCCAAAAAACGAAAATAGCCGATGTCGGTGAGAAAACTGCCAAGTTGAAGTGGGATTGGGCCGGCCAATGGCGGCGGCCATGTCTGTCGATTGCACCCGGAGAGATGGGCCAAAGTCTTAACACCTTGGATCCCGGAGAATGGACGTCGCCGTCATGCAGGGTCGACCCCGAAAGAGATGGAGAGACGACCTGGACACATTCGGCGAAGAGTGGATGGAACTGACTCAGGACAGGGATGCATGGAGAATAAAGAGGGAGGCCTGTGCCCAGCAGTGGGATGAAATGGCAAAGAAAAAAGTCATTACCGAGCCTTACTACATATCAGAGAACTAAATACAACATGGGCGAATTAACTAGGCACCTGGCTCGCACGTGGCTCGGAATTTGACACCCCTCCTGCTAACCCCCCGCGGGACCCCGCCGTCGCCGTGCGAGGCCGAAGCATAGCATTTCAGTTACCGTTGCACGTGTCCCTGCGCTTTAGCATTTTCGAGTTATTCTTTCCAAGTTTTCAGAGTTTTTTATTCCGAGCCACGTTTGAGCCAGGTGCCAAGTTAATTCGCTCGTGTTGTAAATGCTACTGACGTTTTTCAAACAACTAATTCGCAAATCGAATATCAAAATGTTCAGTTCTATACAGGATTCCGTATTTGTATTTGCTAGGCTCACACTTAGGCTGAGATTCAGAGACGTTTTTGTAGTCTTAGTTCGAACTCCCGTATGTCAAAATCCATACATTTTGATGACTTAAAAAATCGTCTCGGAATCTCAGCCTTACACCATGAATGAGACATAATTTTTTATGGCCAACATTAATTTTAAAGCTATCTAAGACAATATTGAAATACAAATTAAAGAAAATTGTTGTACTTTGGTTGTACCGTTACTATTAAATTTTTAATTTACTTACATAATAACAGTTGAATAATTATTAACTGGCACATTTCGGCAGATGCATAAACAATTTAATAATGTTCTTTCATAACTGAAATGAAACACAATACGGTAATTTAAATTCATAGATCGTTAAATCGTCGTTTGCGATAAACCTATTCAGATTACTTAAATTTTTTTTAGTGTTCCGTACCTTGTCCGTACCTACGTCCGTACCTACCAAAATTGACAAAACGTCTATCTCTCACAATCGTTGACATGCTGAAGATTGGACTGCACAGTTTTCGATTTGTCACGGTTTTACTTTTACTCGTGTGTATGGACGGGCAATCAGGCCTCGCCTTAGCCCGCGCTTCAGTATGTCAAGATTTTTTAAGGGGCTATGTGAAAAAAATAGGATTCTTTAAAGCTTCATATATCATGAAGTACTAACAGTAGGAGTATGATTTGCGGATATGTGTAAATTGATCATATAATTTGAAGTTTTGATTAAAGCCAAAACACGATTAAGACACATTTTCTCGATAGAAAAACCAGCCAAAGTAGCCTCCGTTTTTATCTACAGGGTGTACAATAAAATGGGACAGCTACTTAAAGGGGTGCTTCAGACCATCAAACTGAACAACTTTCTCTATGGCACCAATATCGAAATCGCGAAAAAAAAATCTGCTGTCCCATACATTTCAGTCGAGTTATGTTTGCAGTTTTGTATGGGAGAGCGGATTTTTTTTTCGCGATTTCGGTATTGGTCCCATAGAGAAAGTTGTTCAGTTTGATGGTCTGAAGCACCCCTTTGAGTAGCTGTCCCATTTTATTGTACACCCAGTATAAACGCTTTGAACTGCTAAACGGTGAATAATAGAAACACAAGACTTGATTTAATAAAAAGAGATTGATATTATCTAAATTTTGATTAGAGCAGAATTGAACTTACATAAATAGTAGGTACAATCACAATTAAATAAAGTTTGTTTTTTCGCTTGCATCTTTTCAGGCGCGCGCGCCGCCCCATCTGTTTCTCTCGCATCAGGCAGTAAGCTATCACACTCCCGTTTCGCTTAAATTATTTTTCGACATAGGCCCTTAACAGAAAAATGTTTGCAAATGCCTGATAATGGATGATATTTATATTTTAAGGTGGTTTCAGTCCATACAAACGTTTGACGCACAATACGCGTAGACGGAATTAATAAAAGTAATATTTTTGAAACATTGTACGTTCGAATCTTGTAGTCGCGAAAACCGTTGAAGCGAAGCACGCTGCTGCGAAAAACTTCGTGATTGCCTACTCGTACGTTCGAAAACTTGTGAGATTGAATTATGAAGTCACGAAAAACAAAATTGATACTGTCGAAAACTCGCAGATCACCGATATTAAAAACTCTTAATTTTTATTGAGGTGATAGATAATTCATGAATAATTTAAAAGCTTTATATCTTCGTTAATTATATAATAAAATGCAAATGTTATTTGTGACGCGGTATCTAGATTTTCTAATCTATTTTTCTAGATATGAAGTATTACTTATATTAATACCGTCTACGCGTATTATGCGTAAAACTTTTGTATGAAATTCTATAAAACTCTCGAACCACCTTCAATCTTAATCATCCCTTTAAATGTTAATCCTACTCGGCCCAAATGTATGGGATAGCAGATTTTTTTCGACCCTAGATAGTATCAATACTGTCGATATCTCAGAATAACCAACACTATTTATTGATATGATGATTTTATGCCATACTATCAATAGTATCGATACTATTGCATCTCAATACTATCGATTCAAAAATTCCAATATAGTAAAAGCGTCTTTCGCGACTTCATAATTCAATCTCACAAGTTTTCGAACGTACGAGGAGGCAATCAAAAAGTTTTTCGCAGCAGCGTGCTTCGCTACAACAGTTTTCGCGACTACAAGATTCGAACGTACAATGTTTCGAACGTATGAGGCAGTTAAAAAGTTTTTCGCACCAGCGTGCTTCGCTACGACAGTTTTCGAAACTGCATATAACTCCCATATTGAACATTAGCGGAGCCAGGATTCTGCCTTGTTGCAAACCGTTCTTCTGAGAGCACCAGCGATTTTTTTCGAACCAAGATGTCCTTGAAATGGGCGATTGTGCAGCATTTTTTTGAGGATCTGAACCATAGATTTATACTATTACTAGCGTATATATGTCTTTGATCTGAACGAATTACAGTCGTCAGTCATGCTGTCGACTTTTCATACTATCACGGCCGCTGTCAAACGTCAAACGTAAAAAAAGGCATTCGAAAATTCGGCTGGCCCATTAACAATCGCCGTGGTCCAACGGTCTAAGGCTCGGACTCCCATGCTGGGGGTTGACGGTTCGAATCCGATCCGCGCCAAAAATATTTCTAGATTTTAGTGTTTTTAGAAATATGTTCTAGAAGGAAGAGAGAGAAGAAATATTTAAAAAGGGACAAAAAGGTGAACGTGTCTAGGAACTTCGAGGAAGGAGGCGAAATTACGAACATTTGAAAAAAAACAGAAAAGTGGGCGTGTCTTCGATCGGTTTCGAGAAAAGAAGACGGGGTTAGAAATATCTGGAGGAAAACAAACGAGTAAAGAAAAGAAGATCGAAAATAGGGTATTCCGGAACGTTCTGCGGGGGATATAAAAGGCGGCGAATTCGGACTAATGGACCAGTTCTTAGTTTAACAGTGAACAGTGCGAAACAAAAGGAAGAAAAGTAAAATTGTTTTTTTGGAAATATTGTTTAATTGTTAAGAAAAAAAATATACGATTGTTGGCAGCACAGCCAGCAAATAGGCTTGGTGCAGCCTAAAGAAGACACTTTGACATTTCGGGTTTCTATTACTTAGTCCTGATCATGGTACAATAATATACTGCGCCTGGTATTCTCTTCCGATCACGTGACTGACCACGTGACTGACACAAGTCTACGTCATCATACCCTTTTAACATGTTTAGCGGCCATGTTTTTGTGACGTAGGCTTGTGTCACTCTGGGAATAGAAGACCTTGTTTTTTTAGACCATGGTCCTGATGCTAGGTATTGGTGTACTGCCTATGTGAGACATAAACTCAACGGCGATGAAAACGGGTCACCACGGGTCATCAACATAAACCTTAACCACCCACTACTCCTCCCATCTGCAAGGCTCTCTTTCTTACGAGCAAACTTTTGCAATTAGCCATCCCGCTTCAATTGCGCGGCTCCGGTCAGAAGTCCGTTTTCTTTGAAAACCTATATGATTTATGAATTTTCAAAAAATAAGAAATCCACATATTTTTTTATTGTATTGTGAAGAATATTGTAAAGGACAACCGCCGCTCTCCCTTGAAAAAATACCTTAAAATGTATAGAAGTTTTGACTGAAGTCAAATGTGTAATAAATTATGAGGTTATATAAAAAACGACTCAGATAGTATCATTTATTTTTATTTAACGAGTTATTTAATCATTGATTATTAATAAATTATAAAAAGCAGCAACCCCAACATGGCTGACAATGTTGTTTAGTAGGGGGAGGTAGGAGGTGTTGCAAGCACAATGTTTTTTTTAATATAAAAATGATAAAAACGAATAAATCATTATAAAATAAACTAATGCCTGCAGTTAGTTTCTAGTGTTCCATAGTCCATAATAAAAATAGAAGGACGGTTATACATTTTTGGGTATTATGTGCCAGATGTCCTTTTCATATTCTTCTGATCAACAATGTAAGAGTAAAACTGTTACAACTGGAAAAAAAGAGGTGACTTTGGAGTCGATTTTCTTCAGTTTTATTAATTAACTAGATGAAAACCCGGCTTCGCTCGGGTGAAATGTGACTCATAATTTATGAACATAATACCTACACATTGTAGGTACAAAATGTAGGTAGATATTTCGGTAGTTATCGGTTCTCAAGGAATATTAAAGGCAAAGCAAGGCATAGATTCATATAGCATCGTTCATTGTGTTTAATAAATATAGTAAATTAAAACTGCAAAAGTTTTTACATAAATAATTTTAATTTTAATCTAATAAACTAAATAAACTAACATAAATTAACAATTCAAATAGCTTTAAAGGCAAAGATTTTTTTGTTTAAAGGTTTATTCTCTGTAAACCTCTCTTCAGTCTTTTTCTTTACTTTGGTAGGTAGGAGAAGGAGTAGATAAGTACCAAAGAGATTATACCTAAAGACAAAGGCGGCACCCGTCAGCATCACGGCTTCCGTCAGCGGCTCACGGCTCCCGTCAGCTTCAAGGCTCCCGTCAGCTTCACGGCTCCCGTCAGCATCACGGCTCCCGTCAGCATCACGGCTCCCGTCAGCATCACGGCTCCCGTCAGCATCACTACTATTGCGGGATGTTCCATCAATGCAGAAATAATTTGCACCTGACCTAAATTCTGGTAGTGGAGTCGTAATTATTACTTATCTTTGCGGTTGTGTGAGGTTTAGACTAAAAATGTAGAATTAGAGTTCACGTTATGTGTCTGAATGTGTCAGACGGGAGTAGTATGCTACTACTTTTTTTTGTATTTTTTACTAACCTTATACGGATATATCGGCGGTTCATAAAAAATATCGTAATTTATCGATAACTATTACTTAACCAAGAAGACCAAAGATAAAGTATCTATAAGAAGACATTTTTCAAGCACAAATGTTTATCTATCTCTATTGTCTTTGCTCTGAGGTCTAGTAAGATTAAAAACTTCTCTTAGATTAAAAACTTTTCGCTTACGGTTTCGATCGAGTCAACCGTACCCCTCGAATGTCATCCGGTGTCAGAAAGGCCAATATGGCGACTTCGATTTGTCTCTCAGCACCATTCGAATTTAACAAAATACTCGACAATCCGAATTTTGCGGATATATGTTGTCGACTCGAAATCTTTATTTTTTTATGTTTTATTATTCAGGTAAGGTTTCGATCGAGTCTACCGTACCCCTTAACGAAATTATTAATATAGAAATAGATTTCGAGAAAAACCCATGAAAAACCACATCACTTCTCATATTCTGTAGATTGTTCAGTTTTGTTTTAGTTAATGTGTAAAATGGTTACAAAGTTACTCAAAACCGGGCGGACGCCCCTTAATATCTCGGAAAAGAAGAATTATAGCTTAATTAAATAAAAGTATGTTATAATAGACTATTTAATACTTTCTTAAATTAATTGATAATTTTGATGTAGGTTTTGAGAAATGTATAGGTATAGATAGATTCTACTATAGGTGCCAATAAATTTCATCCAAATCTGTTCATCCCTTTATGCGTTGCGTTTGGTTGCGTATGAGATAAAGCCGCAACTTCGTACGCGCAGTCCACACTAAAACCATAGTGTAAATAAAATAAGTGATGAAACTCAGCGGTCGCGGCGGGTCTATGCCCGCGCGGCGTACGGGGTACGGCGGGGGGCAGTGTTGCCAACTCAGTGGATTTTCCACTAAAACTGGTGGTTTTGACCCCCCTTCTAGTGGTGAAATTTTGCGTTTAGTGGCTGGTGGTTTTTTCTAGTGGTAAAATATCGTTTCAAGAAAGCTATTTTGAATCACACACAGCCTAATTTCATACCCGAAAGTGTCTTAAACTTTTAAGTTTATTTATTATTCAATCATGATTTTGAAATTGTACGATTCAAAATTAGCACTCCAATTATAATAGACGGATGATCACTTAACCACTAAGCCGATTTCCTGATTATTTGCATAACTAGAAAAATATTTTGTTACACAACTGTTCGCCGTCGAGACAGCAGGGCCATGGGGATTGAAAGTCAAACCTTTCTTTAGGGACCTGGGTTCATATTTGGTCCAATAAGTGTCCTTAGCTGTGCAGCGGAGAAATGACACTTTTGTTCTATGCACATGCACAGCCACAAGCGAAAAAGTTTATTTTCTTTATGTTATTTCGTTACTTTGTTTGTTTTGTTTAGTTAGGTATATTTTAGGACTTAAAAATAAAGCATGTAATTATGCATAAATGCTAATAGTCAGAGATATTCTTAAACCTCAGAACATCCACGTTTCAATAGTACTGAAAATCTGTTCAGTGTAACAGGGAGTGAGCCCGTCGCCACTTGATATGGACAGTGGGTACAATACATATTGCCTCGAAATTAAAGCATGCAGATTTCCTCGCTATGTTTTCCTTCACCGAAAAGCCAGTGGTGTTACAAATCGTACATAAATTCCGAAAAACTCATTGGTACGAGGCGGCCTGGACGATTGGTACGAATCGCTTCCTGCAATCGCCACTGGACCACCACGGCACGGCACTTAATACCTATGGAAGTACTAGCTGTTGCCCGCGACTTCGTACGCGTGGATTTTGGACTTGTTTATGGTTTTTTGTGGCACTGACTTGTTGTATGAACAAATTACCAATATATGTACCCATTGTTTTCTTGTTTAGTGGAAAATTTAGTGAATATGAGAGTAGGGCCACTTTCTGTTAGTGGTTTTCTGGTGGTTCTAGGAGTTGAATCTGGTGGATAGCTAATTTAACCGTTGGCAACACTGGCGGGGGGCATTCGTATTAGAGAGCTTACGAGCTTACCACGAGCTTACGGGGAGGTGGTATTCGGTGTTGCACTTTTAGAAGTCAGGTAACACACTCACTCAATTCGCTGTTAGGGTACGCGCGCTGAGCTTCACCACTATTAGTTCTTTACGGCTTTACACCATGCTAAAACACTGCTGCTGCTGACTTTAAATACCTATAAGTTTTGATTGAATGAACAGATTGCAATGAAATAAAGCCTATACAAGGTGTAACAAAACACCCTAGTAATACTTAAGGGGGTGCTTCAGACCATCAAACTTTACATGATATAAAAATCAAATCAAACATCAAATAAATTATTTGTATTTGTATTGTATTGTATTGTATTTGTATACAACTTTCACTATGGAGCCAACCTCGAGAAATAATAATAAAAATCAGCTTTCCCATACAAAACTTCGTACCGACTCGACTAAAATGTATGGGACAGCTGATTTTTTAAATTTTTTCTCGCCGTTGGCTCCATAGTGAAAGTTGTTCAGTTTGATGGTCTAAAGCACCCCCTTAACTATTACTAGGGTGTTTTGTTACACCCTGTATGATAATACAAAATATGCTTTTATGAAAACCCAATTTAAATCGGATTAATAGTTTTTAAGTTATGAGTACTTTAAATTCCGTGATGCTCACGAGTTTGTATATAACTTTAGATTGAATGAACCGATTTCAATGAAATAAAGCCTATATGATATTACAAACTAAGCCCTATGCTTTTGTGGAAACCTCATTTAAATCGGATTAGTAGTTTCTAAGTGACGCGTGCTTTTTACCTTTTATTATAAATATTGGTGGGAAAATTACAAACTTCAAGTTTTCTATTTCGTTTTAAAACTGCAGAATTGCAGCTTTCTAGGATTTCGTAATCGTAATTTAACTTTTTTAAGACTTGTTATTCACAGTAGTGCAGTGTTAGCAGTATTAACCAAATGTTACTCTTTTAGATAAAAAGAGAAGAGAGACATAAGATTATGTCAAAGAAATAAACATTTAAACTGAATAAAAAACAGTATTTAATTGGCGCTCATGTTTATTTAACAATATTTTATAAGATTGTAATAACTTAAATAAAATAAATTAATAGACTGGTTTGAACGCTTCCTTTCTGTTTTCAAGAACTCTCTCGAGCATGTCCCTACAGATGCCGTCGTTTAGTCGGATGAGGTCCACCAGTAGATCGATATCCATCCACAGAGTCAGCAGCCTTTCCTCACTCTCTATTATGCCTACCAAGTCGTGTCGCCAAAAATCACCCTTTCCTACTGCGCCACAACCCCTACGACGAAAGGTTACGAAGATTTAGTAGGGTACCGAGCCTGAAGCAAAGTGAATATAATACTAATAGTGAGGGCGCTCTCGGGTCGTGACAGGCCAATCGTGCGGGAGGTGCGGCTGGCGCGGGACGCGGTCCCAGTACCGATCCACCTGCGCGCTGTACCCCAACGGCCGGTGCCTCACCCCTCCGCATACCGCGCGAGCCCCCCCGCACTGCGCGCAAGCATAGACCCAACGCGGCCACTAAGCGCACCCACTTTATTGTATTTACGCTATGCCTGAAGAATGAAAGCAGAATAAATGCAGTGGAAATGAGGGCCTTACTATGTAGATCTATAGATTACCTATTCTGTGGCCTTACGCAAGATGTGTGGTGTGAGTGTGACTAGATATAAGGAATAGAATGAGGAATGCTGTATTTAGGAAACGGTGTGGTTTGTTTGAAGATGTAGTGGTTAAAGTACAGAGGGAATGCTTCGATAGTTTGAACATATCCAAAGGGTGAATGAAAGTTGACTTACGAAATCCCGCCCAAAATGGAGATCCATAGTCTCTGCCTATCACTCTGGGAAAAAGGCGTGAGTTTATGTATCTATGTGAGATATGGTGCTGCGGTTTTTTGAGAATGTTGTATAATTGTTAAGGTGGACTTCCGATGCCAGCGGCCGATGCGTCTAACGCGCGCGGCCGACGACAGACCTCACTTCCGAGGTCAGCGACTGACGCGTGCCTATTGTGCAGGGGTTCCCTACGTTACTACGAAAGTCAAAACTTAGAATTTCGTTTCATCGAACACTGTTCATCGAATGTCTGTTAATCGATGGTGCGCTACATCGTATGTCTTGAAATCGATTGGTTACAGAATCGAAAGGTTAAAGCCTAGACAGGTTACAGCATCGACAAGGTTACAACATCGATATTTGGCTTATCGAATGGTCGTTGGTCGGTTACGTTAAATATTAGTTGTACAGAGTTATTACTTCCATATAAGTTTTTACTTACCTTATCATGGGCATAAATACTTTACTTGATCAGTTATTACTGGTAAGTATTAACTTAACTAGTTTGTATTCTCATGGTTAGGCAGTCATAAAAACCGGCCAAGTGCGAGTGGGACTCGCGCACCACCAAACAATTAACAATTTTTTTTTCGGGATCCTTAGCGCAAGCCCGAAATACAATTAACCGGTTTTTATTATTTATTTACAAAAGGTATCATTAGGAGAAATACCTTTCCCCCAACTTCGACAGGCTACAACCAATTTACGTTTTTATTAGTTTTGTTTCACCCTACACGTATTACTAAGTTTCATTCATGTACGGGACCTCTAAGTCTGGGTCTCAAATTATACCTATGGCCTTCCGTCAAACTTCTTTGAGCCATAACAATGGTGTCGAAGAAACAACGAATCTACAAAGTAACCTTTCGATAGCAAGACATTCATTGTGTTGACTAATCGATATTATAAACCATTCGATATCGAGACTTTCGATGTAGCGTACCATCGATGTAGTGTACCACCGATGAAGCGTACCATCGATGAACAGTGTTCGATGAAGCGACATTCTAAGTTTTTACTTTCGCAGTAACGTAGGGAACCCTTTTAAAAGACCTATCCAACGATACCCCACAACATAGGATAGAGGAGAAAAAAAATGTCATCCCCACTTCGCGTGTAGGGGAGGTACCCTAAAAAAAATATTTTTCAAGATTTTATTTTACCACTTTGCGGCGTGATTAATATGTATACTCATGCCAAATTATAGCTTTCTAGTACTAAGCGTCTCTGAGCTAAGCCGCGGATCGACAGACGGACGGACGGACGGACGGACGGACAGACGGACGGACATGGCGAAACTATAAGGGTTCCTTGTTGACTTCGGAACCCAAAAAATTTACGCTTTTAGTCATGTAAAAAGTTGTAACCCAAAAAATCCAAATTTTAAGAAAAGTGCTTCACAACTTTCGAATTCATGTAAGAACAGAACATTCTCTTTACATATTGAGGCAATTTTAATTGAGACTGGCTGACGCATAAACCTTGATGAGCGCGCTCCATACAAACGAAGTTTGATTCTATTTTGAATATTAACCAAATAAAAATGATTTTTTAACACGATCCAGAAACTAATATCCTTGTCTGTTGGTTTGTCAGATTTCCGTTATGTTATATGGTTTCAAAGTTACACTGGCTCAAAGATTTCTATACGAAAAAAAAACGTTAATTTTTAAACTACCTACTTAAATAAAAAAAAAATTATCGCAATCGGAGTTGTTTTAACTGGTTTCGAAGTAAAAACCTTCAGGGACTCCACTAACAGCCGCAGTACTGTTGCGCATCGATTCGAGCTCTTGTATGAAGTTGATCTACTGTGTATCTCTTTTCTGTGACCAGCATGTCTAGTATGATTTCTCTAAAGGCACGCGACGTGACGTTGCTGCATAGAAAAAATAACCTGTTCCCGCGCTTTTCGGAGAGTGAATGCCTCGCTAGAGTCGCTAGCTACGGCATACTATGAAAAAATCCCAATCGCGCGCGTCGTAGAAAAATCATGTTAGCAACTCTAGCAACTATCTCTGTGGGGTAATGATCTGCTTCTAATTGGTCGTTTGATTACGCTGGCTGACATGACGTATGACAGAGATGCAATCTACAGCATTCGGTCAATCGACTGCATATACGACAAGAACATTGTATATAGTATCCTATAGGATACACGAGTAGCAATCTATTTCCTTCTTTAACTGCGTAGTCATAAGGTTGATTATATTATTTTCTCAAACATGCTTGGAAATGTGAGAATTATTTTGACAACCTTCTTCGAGATAAATCGAAATTGCAGTACTGGCCAAATACATGCGCGCAGCGGCCGGCAATGTTGTATGAAAATCCATATCTGTCGTGTTTAGCGGCCAACTAAATTACATAGTAATCTCATATCTGTCGTGTAATTTAAAAATGGAACGATCTTTTTCTCCGAAACATGGCGCCCAAGGAGGTAACTCATCAAAGGTTTTATTTAAATTTCGAACTGGCTTGCAAATAGAAAGCTGTTTATTGAAAAAAAAAACTAATTGTTGTTCGTTGTTCGTCATTGATTTTGAAAAGAGTTTTAATTTCCGCGAATTATTTAAGAAAATTTACTGTTTTAATTTCCGCGCATTGGTTGAGAAAAGTACGATACAAGCCTTGGCCACAACTAGGCATTGATGGACTTACGTATGTGTGCCTCGGCTTCGCCTCGGCCCACATTTATACGTTCGTCCATCAATGCCTCTGTTGCTGGCCGCTGCAGTAATGTAAGTACTATAAACTGTTTCGAGTTCGGTCGGGAAATGTATCTGTCTGTAGCAGTCTGCGCGAACGAAGATTGATGATCGGAATTATTTTCCTGGTCGTACTGTACTAACTTATATCGTGAATGCCTTACCTGAGGGCCTTGTACGCGAAAGAAGAGAAAGTCTTACAGGCAATATCGGTTTTACTTGTTATAAAACCCATCCTGTAAAGTGAACTGGTATTGTATTTATCTCTCATTTCTTGCATTGCACCCAAACGAATTCTCAATTGATGAATAGATTGTAGCATGAGTTCGAATATCCTTTCTTTCAAATTCCACGGGTCTCGTCTGACGCTGTAAGGTTCTACCCGACCAGATGGTACCCAAGATCTTCTACCATCTTTATCAATGACCATTTTCTTTGGAATTATATCTACTTTAAGTTTTAAAAGTTCATCTGTTTCATCCAGGCCGTCTAGAACGCGATTAATGTCTTCGATTGACGTTAGGTTTTTTAGTTCTTTTTTTCGTTTAGCAAGTTGTTTTTGAACAGCTAATGGTTTGAATTTTTTCATGTAATCTGCGAATGTCCAGTTTGCGTATTTTGTTGCTGTGTTGTTCATACTGGATGTTTGTTTGGTCGAATTTTCCTCTGTTTTAGTTTCGTTGATTGCATTGTTGTTGTGGAGAAGTAGGAGGAATAGTGAAACGTCTAGAAAAGGCAGGATAGTAAAATTAGAACAACACACCTTGTTAAGAAACAATTTACGAAAGAAGTTTGTCAAGGATTACTTCTGTCCGCGATCTAGGGGTCTGCGTTTCACAAGAACTCAGGGTGCGTCCCCATCTGACGAACGCGCTGCGAATGCGCAGCTCGCGCGCTGCGAATGCGCAGCTCGCGCGCAAGCGGCTCGCGAGCTGCGCATTCGCGGCGCGTTCGTCAGATGGGGACGCACCCTGAGTTCTTGTGAAACGCAGACCCCTAGATCGCGGACGCACCCTAACATTCCGTGATCATAATACCAGTATTTGTAAAAAGGCAAGGTTTTATTTGACGTCAAACACGGGATTTCCACAACATTGCCGTGCCACCGTAAAAGCTTTCTACAATGCATTAGTTAGGAGCCGACTTGAAAGCAGCGCAATTATCTGGAATCCACATGAGGCTAAATATACAGGGTGATTGGGAGATGGGTGCAAAGCTTTAAGGGGATCATAGTTGACACCATTTAGACCATTTTGAGCCATACATGTCGCTGCCTCAGAACGAAAGGGCCACATCTCAAAAAATCTATTTTTACAGGAGAGTCAATTAAAGATTTCATCTTCGTTTTTCATCTCTTTTTTAGTACTTTTTCTCTTTAATGCCTATGCGTGATATATCTTAGACGAAGTCTGACTGTTGATTTTTAACAGATATTTTTATTTATTTTTTGAAAACCCAATTTCGTGCGGTTAATTGCCAACAGTGTCCCAATCAAAGTTGGTATGTTAATTGTTTTATTTTTTAGGGTTTGCTAGATATTTATCTAATCTAATAAACCAAGTTCCAAGCATCCATGGGACCAACATCGAAATAGCGAAAAAAAAAATTGCTGTCCCATTTAGCTCGAGTAGATCTGTATTAGTATGGAACATCGCAAACGCATCGCATCGTGGCGATTATGGCAAATCTCCCCCTTTTGGGGGAGGCGTATGTCCAGCAGTGGACGTCTATCGGCTGATATGATGATGATGGAACACCGATTATTTGGAAGGTGGCTCTTGTTTACCGCAAGTACTTTAGGTTTTCATAGGTCTCTTAAAAAACTTTTACATTTATTTCGATATCTAAAAGCGGAATGTTTTAGACCTTCAAAAGTATTATAAATAAAAGAAAATAAAAGGTTTAAAAGGCTTTTGTAGTTTATTATGTAGTTTATGTGCGACGGCCCGGTAGCACAGTCGGTAGTGAACCTGCCTGCTGTGCCGAGGGTCGCGGGTTCGAATCCCGTAAGGGACAAATATTTGTATGATGAATATGAATATTTGTACCCAAGTCATGGATGTTTGTATCTATATATGTATTCTATATCGTTGTCTAGTCATCATAATACAAGTCCAGGCTAGATTCTGGTACTTTAAATGTGACTAGATAATTTGTGTGTTTTTTTTGTGTCTAAGATATTTATTTATTTTATTGGAGTAGTACTTTTTTAAATTCAGGCTTACTTTATTGAGAAATCTACAGTACGTTGTATGTATACATGTGGTGATGCCACTGAACGGTAAAAAGAGCCTGAAAATAAAACAACGGGTTGCACTCCGGGAGTGCCGGCAGAAGTGAAGACAAGGCCCAAAAAGTGCAAAATGCCGCTATTCAAAAACAATAACATCGAAATCATCGGGTTTAGCGACATCTATTAAATATTTTCAGTACTTTCACTGACCGTGGTTGATCTCTATAGTTGGCAACGTTACTTACAGAGGGCTCTTTACATTTAAAAAAAAAACATGATTTTAATTCTTACGTCACGTGACGTCAACGAGCAGGTCAGGTCAGGTCAGGTCACGTAACGTCACGGTCCTGACGCGAAAAAGTGCACAACGCCGCTAAAGAACTTCAAAAAAATTGAAAGTATAGTGACTTAACTTACCAAGAGGTTTAAACAACATGACTGTTATGTTTGGTTATGTTATGAGGATATTGTAACTGCGCGAGTTGCCGAGCGCGCTGCATACAAACCAAGTTTCCTCCAATTTTTTTCAATATTAACCAATTAATAGTACATTACTGCAGCGGCCAGCAACAGAGGCATTGATGGACGAACGTATAAATGTGGGCCGAGGCGAAGCCGAGGCACACATACGTAAGTCCATCAATGCCTAGTTGTGGCCAAGGCTTGTATAGTACTTTTCTCCAATAATGCGCGGAAATGAAAACAATAAATTTTCTCAAATAATTCGCGGAAATTAAAACTCTTTTCAAAATCAATGACGAACAACGAACAACCATTTTTTTTTTCAATAAACAGCTTTTTATTTGCAAGCCAGTTCGAAATTTAAATAAAACCTTTGATGAGTTACCTCCTTGGTCGCCATGTTCAGGAGTAAAAGATCGTTCCATTTTTAAATTACACGACAGATATGAGTTTAGTATGTAATTTATTTGGCCGCAATAACACGACAGATATGGATTTTCATACTAAATTGCCGGCCGCTGCGCGCATGTATTTGGCCAGTACAGCAATTTCGATTTATCTCGAAGAAGGTTGTCAAAATAATGCTCACATTTCCAAGCATGTTTGAGAAAAGTCAATGATGTCTGTGTTCTGTCAGATTTCTGATTAAATAGTTTCAATGATGGGCTTCAGTCATAGATTTATATATTACTAGCGTAAGGATAGGCCCGTCAGAATATTTTACAAAAACCTTCTTCATAGAAACAAAAATTTGCGCCATCTGTCATAACTGGTATACGAACTATATCGTGTCATATATTTTCGAGTGCTCTAAACTGACATTTTTCCTTGCATTTTAGAGCCAACGAACTGGGGACAATAGTCAAGCTCATAGGCCATGTCCTTACGCTAGTAATATATATGTCTTTGGCTTCAGTTAAGATTTGCATGAAAATCTTGAGCTTTGATTGGTTAGTATTGAACATAATTACGACGAAACTTCGTATGTGCGCTGCAAGGACTGTCCTCTTAACACTTTCACTGCTGACGACCTACGTCGTAGGTCGGCGACAAATGGGCCGCAGTGCTGAAGAACCCACGTAACGAGTCAGTTCAATTGCATTTCGCCTGTGCTCATGACTTATCGCGCGAGACACCGACAACCTTACGCCTGTGCGGGTGACCCACGAGACGAGCCAGTTTATTGTTTCACCGTTACGACTGTGCGCACGACCTACGAGGGGGGTCAAGTGCTATTGCATTTCGACTGTACTCATGACCTACGGCGTGAGTCACCCAAACCTTACGCCTGTGCGGATGACCCACGAGGTGAGTCGCATTGGTCTATTTAAGTTACGACTGTGCGCACGACCTACGAGACGCTTTAGATCACGATTTAAAGCTTAGCAGCGAAAGTGTTAAGCTCTAAAAATACTTATTAGAAAAAAATAAACTTTTAACTAAACCAATTATTTGTTTGAAAGCAAAGTAGCAACAATTTTCACTATAATTATGGTTTTAATTTAAGATGAAAATGATACGTAACAACTATAAAATGTTATTAATTTCGCGGTGTATTAATTTCTCATTACAGGGTTTTATGTTGCTCTTGCACGCGTTTTGTTAAAATCATCATCAGCCTGGATATTATACAACGTGTTAATGAATAAACGCAAAACTAAAAAATCGTTTGTTTAGAATCTAGAGCAGAATCGAATTATCGAGGTTTCAACATACTACCTAGTAGGTAAATTAATAATAGGAAATCATTTTTGTATGAAAACATAAAATGTGAATAACATTTAATTTTAATTAATAAAATAATGAAGTTATTGTTTCATTGCAATTATTTCTGTGGAAATCAGTTGGGTGGGGTGTATGAGGTTTTGCGCGTGTATGATGGCTGACTTGACATTATTATGTATCTTATCAGGGTGTAAACTTAAATGCATTACATACTTAAAGCACATCCCGGACACAGCTAACAAAAAACTGAAATTGACAAGATGACGTCAGCACATGCGAAACCAAAGAAAGGCTTGTTCTTAGGTAACTGCGAGGTAACTGGAGGGCGATAGAGGGGGTAAGGTAAAAAGTTGGTGGGAGGCAGGGAGTGTCCGTACTGTATGTAGGTAGTAATAGATACTCTTTCTTATACTGTGCTTATGGTGGTTTCAGTCCATACAAACGTTTGACGCACAATACGCGTAGATATTTAATATATGGAAAAATTGTTTAGAAAATCTAGATGTCGCGTGTCAAATTATATTTGCAATTTATAATATAATTACGAAGATTTAAAGCTTTGAAAATTTTGTATGAAAAATTTCAAAGCTTTATATCTTCGTAATTATATTATAAATAGATAAAATGTATAGGTTGTTCAGTCTGATAGTCCGAAGCACCCCCTTAAGAAGTAACGCATTTTAGTTCACACAATGTATAAAAAAATCAATGATTGTTGGTTAGATTATTGCTGTCGATGTTCAGCTTCAGCTACTCGCACAAAATGTACGAAACAACTGTTTTTTTTATATTGCTGGTATAAGTTGTTCAGTTTTTGGTTTGAAAACTAATCGGTAAACAACTTGACCAATGGGGCGGGGGTGAGGGGTGTGCGCAGTAGCCCGTTAGCCTACGAATTTTGATCTGCGAAGCGATGGTTTTTGCCTAGTTGTATGCCGGCTATAACACTTTATGTTTACACCCGGGTTAATTTTATATCACTGCGGATAACTTCAGCATGTATTCTACTCATCTTACTGAACAACTTTCACTATGGAGTCAACTTTAAAATCGCGCAAAAAAAATCTGCTGTCATGCAATACATTTGAGTCGAATAGGTACTGCAGTTTTGTATGAGACAACTGATTTTTTTTTCGCGATTTCGATGTTGGCTCCATAGTGAAAGTTGTTCAGTTTGATGAGTAGAATAGATGTTGAAGTTATCCGCAGTGATATAAAATGTACCCTTTATAGAATAAATGGGCAGGCACATTGCTTGTAGAACAAATGGCTGATGGGGCTGAAGAGTTCTCGAGTGGCGACCGCGTATCGTAAGTGGGAAGGCAGTGAGACAGGCCCCCCACACCACAAGGTAGACCCCTGACTTTGTGAATGTGGCGGGTTCCCCTTGGATGAGGACAGCGCAGGACCGCGGTCGTGGTGGCGATCCTTGGGGGAGCATTAGTCATCTGAGATGATATAGATGAAAATATTTATTAATAAATCATCATCATCATCATCAGCCTATAATATAGGTACGTCCCACTGCCGGACACAGGCCTCGTACCCTCAGGGCCCAGGGCGTATGGGCACCACGTGTGCCCAATGCGGATTGGTGGACGACACATGCGCATCAGAATTTTTTCTTCAGCGTAGGAGGTATGCAAGTTTCCTCACGATGTTTTCCTTCACCGTTTGAGAGCAGTCGGTATAACTTACATAAGTTAGTATATGGTCCATATGAATTCGAATCCGGACCATCTTGATTGAGTTTCCATACCTAAATAACATAGCATAACACAAAGGATTTTTTTGGGTTTATTAGACCAAAAAAAAACTTTTCATAACACAATACAAAACACAACACATAAAAAACTTTATAAAGAAAATTAATCAAGAAATAAACGCTCGCTCGCTCTTAATAAATCATCATCATCAGCCTATCATCGTCCATTGTTGAACAAAGGCCTCTTCTAAGGCGCATCACAAAAGTAGATTACACATTTACTGCCCGTAGTTAGTACACAATTTTTTTCCCCAACGGAGGCGGACAGTAGCCCAGTCATTTTACGGAGTTTTGTTAGGAGGGGTGGGGAGTAATTATTAATGGGACTTTTAAACTGTAACCGGCACCATTTAGTGACAAAAAGACGATCTGAAAACATATTAAAAAAAAATCATTACGCAACATAGAAATCAAAATTGTATCTCCCAAAAAGCTTTTAACTAATTAATATTATTACCAACGCACTCATTTTAATCAGATTTAACTATATAAATTATTTTTGAGCAATAAAACTGAAATTGAAATTTTAGAAATGAGGTATTCATTAGAAAATACTAATGTATTTTTCAAAGCTTTCAAACTAGACAAAAATATTAACACCATGTTTGAAGTACCATGTATAATGGTAAAGCATTAAAAATGTGCAAAAAAATTTACCATCTGGTTTACGACCTCATTCGCGGGACCATAACCCAAATTCTAAATTGTACCCTTGACGATCGCAGCTGGGACCAGGCCTCCCTCCCGATCCGTCATGGAGGCCTGGGCGTGAGAAAAATTTCTAGTGTCGCTCTGCCTGCATTCTTGTCCTCCGGCTACAGTACCCGTGACCTCTTCGGCAAAATAATTAACCCGTCACTCAGTGATGTAGAGGTCACATACTTAGCTGAAGCCAAGGATGCGTGGTCACAAGCCTGTCCGAGCCAAAATTTTCCTCCAAACCCAAAATCGCAAAAGCTTTGGGACGAGCCGATCTGCATCAAAGTTCAAAAGAACTTAATTGACTCCGCAGTAAACCCCGCAGATCGTGCTCGTCTCCTTGCTGCCGGCGAACACGAGTCTGGCTACTGGCTACACGCGGTGCCCTCTCCAAACATCGGGACCCTACTGGACAGAACAACTCTGTCCTTGGCCGTCTGTCTGAGACTTGGGGCCAGGACAAACGAGCCGCACCGCTGCAAGTGTGGAGTGGGAGTGGACAGCCTCGGCCACCACGGCCTCTCCTGCCTATTTAGTGCCGGTCGCAACTCCCGCCATGCCTGCCTGAATGACGTGATCCACCGGGCCCTTGCCAGCGCCAACGTGCCATCCATCCTCGAGCCGAAAGGTATCGTGCGTGGCGATGGCAAGAGACCCGACGGAATGTCACTCATTCCTTGGAAACGTGGCAGACCGCTGGTGTGGGACGCCACATGCGTGGATACTGTGGCGCCCTCACATCTCCCTGCCACCTCTCTTAGAGTAGGCGCGGCGGCTGCCTCTGCGGAGGGCAAGAAGAGGCGCTTATATGCAGCCCTGGGTGAGGGCTACATATTTGCACCATTCGCGGTGGAGACCCTGGGACCTTGGGGCCCGGAGGCACGACAACTGTTTAAAGAGCTGTCGTCACGCCTGGTAGAGGTCTCGGGTGATAACAGGGCCGGCGCTTACCTCGGGCAACGTATCAGCATCGCGATACAGCGAGGTAACGCCGCCAGCGTCCTGGGCACTCTCCCGCTCGATAGCGACCTCGAATGCATTTTCTATCTATCGTAAGATAGATGGAAGATGCATTCGACTGTGCGGCGGCTCCCTGTAAATCTGTATATATTATACTTACGCGTACTATTAAGATTGTAAATTTGTATATATACCCTCTTTTTAGCCTCATTTCTTATATTTGTATATACTCTGTAAATTACAATCGGATACTGTTAGATTTAGTTTAGTTAATAGTATATTTAGATTAATAATCTGGTTTTTTAGAACGAAAAATTTAAATTTGGGGCTGTTGCTGACGTAATTTTGTTTTAATTTTGTGACATTTCTAAGCTCACATTGGCTCTTAAATACTATACCGAAAAAAAAAACAATTGTTAATTAGTCCCGGCTCAAACCGTAAAATGACTGGGCTACAGCGGCAACTTCGTTTAGCGCAGCGGGACGAAAGTTGTTTCCGCCTGGAGGGGTAAAAAACGTTATTTTCGGCTTTCCTCATCAAGTCACTGCCCGTTACGCCGCTACCTTTTAGGTCGTCGGTACAAAAGGTGCCGAGGCACCCCATGCTACGCCTGCCTGTCTGTCTCCACACTCGAGATCTGACTTCCCATCGGTTTTCAGTTCTTCGGCTTCAGCTAGCTAATTTTTGAGTCAACCTCTTTAGTTCTCCGACGTATCACCAGAAAAACTGAGGTCTCTCCAACTCTCCATGCTTATGCAATAAGTCTAATTCCATTCCATTCCATTCTAATATCACGTTTATACCGGCACTGGCGCACCTTCGTTTTGAGGCATTGTGGTAAGGCCGAGGAAAATATATGTATGACGGTCGGACGGAATAAATAAAATATTTTAACGGAGTAAATAATATTTAGGTGTGTATCTAAACTATTATAAAACTGTAACAGAAGTGTGTCTGTACATTGTAGATATTTACAAAAAAAAAAAATTACGGCATGGTTTTTACCTGTCCCTGATTCCAAATCACCAATTTTTGGATTTTTTGTCTGTCTGTTTGTTTGTTTGTTTATTTGTTTGTTTGTTTGGGTGTTTGTTTGTTCGAGTATCACGCAAAAACTACTGAACCGATATTGATGAAACTTTTTCTGTTTGATAGCCTAACATCTGACTTAAAATCTGGTATATAATTTATGCGGACGAAGTCGCGGGTAAAAGCTCGTACATTTATAATGTTATTGTCAAAACTCATAACCGATCAAAAGCACTTTCGACCGCAAAGATCAGGCAAAAGTTGTTTTGACCGGTTATGAGTTTTGACTGTAATATACACCTAAAAGTATATAGGGTCCTTCTTAATATGCTGGCGGTTTTATAAGGGGATGATCAGACCATCAAACTGAAGAGTCATAAAACCGTTGGACCCTGTATTGAACAGATCTTCCTAAAATGTTTTCGAAGCAACCAACATTTTCCGTGTGGTTTACATTTTAATATTAAGTAGAGCTATAAATTGTTAAACATTTCTTCACTCCAAGCTCAGGGACCTAATGTATTATTTCAGTAGGAAAAGTTCGCCAAACCAGTCGATATATGCCTACTGCTCACACTAACCTGCATCGCGATCTTGCGTCTCTTTCGAATGCTCCCTAAAGTTTATCAAAGATTATATGTATGCTTTTGAAGTTTTAGTTTATACCTACGCTATGGTAGCTTTTTTTAACCGACTTCAAAAAAGGAGGAGGTTTCTCAGTTCGACCGTATATATATATTTTTTTTTTTTTTATGTGTGTTCGCGGATAACTTCGTCGTTTATGAACCGATTTTGATGATTCTTTTTTTGTTGGAAAGGAGATGTCCCGAGGGTGGTACCATGATAAGGAAACCAGGATCTGATGCTGGCATCCTAGAGAAATCGAGGGGAACCTTCGAAAATCGTACTGCCGACTAGTGCGTTTTTTAATTTAAAGCACTCCTATTAAATCGAACTAATGAATTCCCCCCTGAAAATTGTGAAATAAACTAAATTTTAACAAAAAATTAAAACCGCCTTCAAAAAAACTAAAAAGTTAAAAAATAATATTGCAGCCTATGACTTTTTCGTTCGCATCATAAGAACATTAATTTGTTTTATAGAAGTCGGTGTCAAGCCAAGCCAAAAAATGCAATCCATGTCGCGAATCGTACCGGCTTGACAGCGACTTCAATAAAACAAATTAATGTTCTTATGATGCGAACGAAAAAGTCATAGGCTGCAATATTATTTTTTAACTTTTTAGTTTTTTTGAAGGCGGTTTTAATTTTTTGTTAAAATTTATATGAGTTTTGTTTCATCAAGAATGTTGATAATATGATAAAGGAGTAATCTAAAGCTGTTCTTCCATTTTCATTACGCACGTTTATCTGCGTTTCAAGTGGTAAATAGCTTCTGCAAAATGTTGTCATTGAAACAGTAAAGACAGCAATATCAGTAAAGACATCAATGTACTTTTCTCAAACATGCTTGGAAATATGAGCATTATTTTGACAACCTTCTTGGAGATAAATCGAAATTGCTGTACTGACCAAATACATGCGCGCAGCGGCCGGCAATGTTTGTATGAAAATCCATATCTGTCGTGTTTAGCGACCAAATAAATTACATAGTAAACTCATATCTGTCGTGTAATTTAAAAATGGAACGATCTTTTTCTCCGAAACATGGCGACCAAGGAGGTAACTCATCAAAGGTTTTATTTAAATTTCGAACGGGCTTGCAAATAGAAAGCTGTTTATTGAAAAAAAAAAAAAAATTGTTGTTCGTTGTTCGTCATTGATTTTGAAAAGAGTTTTAATTTCCGCGAATTATTTGAGAAAATTTACTGTTTTAATTTCCGCGCATTTTTTGAGAAAAGTACTATACAAGCCTTGGCCACAACTAGGCATTGATGGACTTACGTATGTGTGCCTCGGCTTCGCCTCGGCCCACATTTACACGTTCGTCCATCAATGCCTCTGTTGCTGGCCGCTGCAGTAATGGACTATATATCAAACGCAAATACACACATGGACAAAAGTGCTATGGTTATAACATACGTCAATAGGAACTTGCACGCGTGTTAGAGTTTATGCCTCGCGTGTATCATGAACGGTGTATAGAATAACGACTGTAATCAGTTTCGGAGTATTCAGAAACTAGTCTAAATGAAAATAGTAAGTACTACCCATACTTAGATTCACTCTGCACCAGGCATCGATACGTTTTAAAGGTGCCCTGGTTCGGTGGTGAGAAAGTTTTTGTGCCAAATTATCGAGACGCGTATTAGCGATGAACGTGCTAACCATCTCATCAGCTTATCACCAACCAACGCGAAGGGGGAAGCCAGAGGGGCATTCCAGCTGGGTGCAGAGTTAGTGTGACCAGGTTATATAACTATTACTCGGGAAAAGGAACGATATCCTTCTTGTTTCATTCTTAGATGGTCATGATCACAACACATAATACGTCATTCTAACCAACTTCTGCCCTGCACTTGGTATCGCTTCAGGGTATCACAAAGGTATCGCATTCAAAGATGAAAAATATTTAAAAAATTGAATCAAGATCGTCATTGTTATGTGCTTACATCTACATCTGGTATGAGGGTGTAAGTAGGTACCTAGCACACCTTGGCAACTGTTATTTCATTGGTTATTTCATTCTGAGTGAGTGCGAGCGAGGCAGGAATACGCATTTGCCTTCATTTTACACTACGGTCCTACCAGGGGGGTAAGGTTAAAATTGGTGGGGGACAGGGAGTGTCCGTACTGTATGTAGTACTAGATAGATACTCTTTCTTATACTGTACGCTTATAAAGCAGCGATTACATCACCCGGCATGCAGGACCGATTTTGGCATATATTGCTCGCGTTGATCGGTACACATTAAAATAGAGAGAACAAATCAGGCAATGCATCCCGAAATCGGTTTTAAATAGAGTAATGTAATCGCTGCTTAAGGGTGGTAAGATGTCATGTCTGCGACAGCTTTCATCTTTGCCCTGTAGTATCGGAGCGTAGGGGCCTCCTTTCCCAAGCCCTCGTCAGTAAAACAAGGTGCTTTGGGATGCAGAGACGTCCGCCGCCTCCCCGAACATAAAAAAAATTACGAAAAAAAATGTAGCCTATAATCTAAACCAAACACGCGACGAGATTATCGCACGCACGCAATGGTTCCAAATTCAAAAATATAAATTGGGTGCTTTCATGTGCTGACGACTTTTTTTTCTTTTCAAGATTTTTATAGTGCCCTGTGTTTGTGAACAATAATTTTTTTTTTTTGCTGCAATGTGAAATTAAAGGTGAGTACGCCGAAAAGGTTTCTACCTTAACATTTTAATCAGTTTCGTAAAAGATTTAATAAATAATAAAATAAATAAACGATATTCAGCAAATAAACTGATACGTGTGATCAAACCAACGCAAACTGAAACTGAATAACGCTTGTTTAGAATCGACACCAGCTAAAAAAATATTGATTTTTATTTCGTCTTATTACCTACTATTAAGTAGGTAGTATTTTTTTGTTCTATTTTGTACAGTCAAGAGCATATCAAGCTTTACACTTGCAGTTCGATTGTAACGCTTATAGCGCACTAAATAAGAACGGTAAAAAGTCCAAAGTATCAAGATTGACGTGTTCTTGACTGTATTAAGCGGCCTATTTGCGGGAAAAGTTGTAAGTATGAAATCCTAATAATGTAATGGTATTACCAAATTATACTATATATATTCTTGGGTAATTAAATTAAGTACGTTTTTTATTTTTATTTTTATTTAATATCAATATTTATGTTTAGTACCTATTGTTGTTCAGTGCTTTAAGTAAACAATTAATTTGTAACATAGATATATCTAAGTGCAAATGCAACTATCAACTGATTTGTGTAGCTACCCACATTTTTCTGTCGCGGTATGACTTAACATATATGTATACTTAAGCTACAATGTATGTTGTGACAGCCTGTAAGCGAAGTAACACTTAATAATTATGTTAAAATGTATTCAGAATGGAATAGTGTATACTTTGTTGGCAGTCCTTAAATAAATAAATAAATAAAATAAATAAAGTATTAATTCTTTGACAAACGTTTAACGTACACGTTTGCATAATAGCAGTTTATTACGATGCCTATACAGTTCGTGAGCCCTTAGAATAGGATTCGGCTGTCAGGTAAAATCGGGTAGGTAATAATCGGTACCCCGTTATTATAATTTGCTTAAAAGATTACCTACGTAAATTTCCTCGTATTTAAGCATTACGATGGCTTCTTATCGTTTGAACTTTCCTACTTACGTAAGATATAATCGCTTTTTGCCCGACTACGGATGAATTTAAAGGGGGTTACAATTTTCATTTTGCCGTTGAGCAACCTTGTTAAATAAATAATAATTCTACTCTTGCTTAAAAGGTTATAAAAAAACACCGTAGTAATATTTAAAGGGGTGATATACCATCAAACTGAACAACTTTTACTGCAGAACCAACTTCGAAAAAGCAAAAATAAAATCGGTCAAGTGCGAGTCGGGCTACTCGCGCACCGAGAGTTCCGTACCACACCATTACAGAACACAACATTATTATCTTAGAAAAAAAAACTTTTTTTGTCCGGGACCTTTAGCGCAAGACCGACTCACACTTGGCCGGTTTTTAGTATTTGTTGTTATTTTGTAGAGTTTACTCTATAATCACACTAAGTTTGACGCATCTACGTATTACCGTTTTTACGATAGAGCGTGAAGAAAAACCGTTGATAAAAACTAGTTTCTTGTTGAGAACCCCCCTTAATTTTTTACGTTATGACATTTTTATTATTTGTTAACAAATCCGTCGTAATAACGCATAATCTGTGAAAATTTCAACTATCTATACTCCATTCCAGATAGGGGCGAAAAGAAGGTAAAAAAGATTCTTTATAGTACACACTTTAAAGAAATTATGAATATTGTATCAAACAACAAAATGGTGATGTTGAAAGACCTAAAGAAGCAGTGGTACGCACATGTGGTTCGCCTTTGTTTCAATGAAGCTTTTTTAAAGACTGTTATGAAAAAAATCCGTCAGGTGGCGCTAGTAGTAGCCATATTGCCAATTCGAAAAAAACATCTTTAAAAATTTAAAAAAATTGTACTAAAATTATTACGACTTCATTTAAATCGTTATGATCGTCATCGTATTATTAATGTATGAATAAAGTCTCTAAACTTGGAAATCTAGGAAAATATGTTTGGCAAGCATTAGTTTATTAATGTAGCAATTTTTTTTAACCGACTTCAAAAAAAGAGGAGGTTCTATGTTCGGTTGTATGTATTTTTTTTTTATGTATGTTCACCGATATTTTCGTCAATTGTGAACCAATTTAAAAAAATCTTTTTTGTTTGAAAGGGTATACTCCCGAAGTGGTCCCATTTAAATTTTGTGAAGATCTGATGACGCGCTTCGCAGCTACACAATAGAACTCCTCAAAAGTTGACAGCAAATCGTCTGCGATTGAACCATTTGCCTCGTTTCAATGTACCCTTTGCGTATATAACTGATATCTGAGTCGAACTAACATATTTAATCACTGAAAGTTATGAAATAAAATTTTTTTACAAAGAAAGTAAAAACCGACTTCAAAAGTAAAAAAGTAAGAAATAATATTTCACTCTATGACTTTTACGTTCAAATCTATAAGGAAATTAATTTGTTTTATTTTTTACTTTTGAAGTCGGTTTTTACTTTTTTTGTAAAAAATTTTTATTTACCAAAACGCCTCATTGATATAATCAAAGAACATCATAAGGGGGTTTAGAAATGCAAAGTAGCGCTTTTGCTTAGGAGACGACTGTCACCACATATCTTCCCACTCACGCTGCTACAACTACTTATGCCCTCTCGCTCGCACCACGCCGCGCACCTTTATCTTCTCTTTTTCCTTATCTTATTGTAAATCATTGCATAACCGTGTGGCACGCGTTCCATGCCTAATTTGCACTTCTAACTTCTCTTATAATGTTCTGTGGATATAATCGTCACGAGATAATGATGACAATTAGGCGACAGACTACAGAAGACTAATAGGTTTTTATTCACACACGCTGGACGCAAGACGTCATTTGTGAATTGTGAAGCAAGGAGTTGTATGAAACCGCACGTAGGAGCATACACGGCGACGCATTGCCACTGCGTCAATTCAGCACCCGTCACCGCGGCGACGTCGCATGGTATGGCACACGGGTGATGCAGTGACGGTGACGTGCGTAAGCTCTGCATTTTCGATTAAAATTATGAAATATTGTAACATATTGTAAACTAATTGCTGCAAAAGGAAAATAAATAATGTAGTTTCTGACCAATCGCAAATTTAAGTATACCTATTAGAAAAATGTATGGTTTCTCCGATCTTCGAACACGAATCTAAAGTCAGAAATTCAGAAAAGTGGCCGCCATCTTGATCTTTTTTGTTCTTCAACCGATTGCTTCTAAAATCGATATATGGGGGTTTCTGCGATCTCCGAACACGAATCTAAAGTCAGAAATTCGGAAAAGTGGCCGCCATCTTGAACTTTTTTGTTTTTCAACCGATTGCTCCCGAAATCGATATCTGGGGGTTTCTGCGATCTCCGAACATGAATCTAAAGTCAGAAATTCGGAAAAGTGGCCGCCATCTTGAACTTTCTTGTTTTTCGACCGATTGGTTCCAAAATCGATATCTGGGGGTTTTTGCCATCTCCAAACACGACTATGAAGTCAAAATTCAAAAAAGTGACCGCCATATTTAACTTTTTTGTTTTTCAATCTATTACTTCCAAAATCGATATCTGGGAGTTTCTGCTATCTCTGAATACGAATCTAAAGTCAGAAATTCGGAAAAGCGGCCGCCATCTTGAAATTTTTTGTTTTCCGACCGATTGGTTCCAAAATCGATATCTGGGGGTTTTTGCCATCTCCAAACATGACTATGAAGTCAAAAATTCAAAAAAGTGGCCGCCATCTTGAACTTTTTAATTAAAATAGTAATAGACAGATATCTCAACAACGGTTGATGACAGAAAAAGTTTGTCTTATAAAATTGTAGATAATGCTGTTCTACAAATTTGGTTATAACTGTCTTTACAATGCTTTCTTTGCACGCCGGACTGCTAAGCCAGGGTCCTGGGTTCGAATCCCGGTTCGGTCATGGATATTATATGTTTGTGCCATTGCTGTATGTGGTTTTAATACTATGTATGATATTTTCAAAAAACTAACTTATACGACCGAGGTCACAATTTTTTTTCAACAAAATTATCCAGTTTAAGAAAAAATGATCATTTACTCATTTGTCTAATCTAACATTTGCTTTTTGTGTAGTATTAAGAGTTTATCTTTTTAACAATGAAAATAAATAATTTTATTCCATGCCTATGAATGAAATCGTGAACAAAGTTATTACAAAACTTGTAGAACATACAGTTTCCTACAATTTATTTTGTACAAATTTCTTATATCATTAACCGTTGTCGAGATATACTTGTTATTATTTTAATTAATTAATTTTTGGAAACATCTAGTTTTGTATGCATCAAATTAATAACAAAGTTATAACAAAACTTGTAGAACATACAATTATCTACCATTTTATCTTGACCAATTTGTTTCTATCATCAACCGTTGTCGGGATATCTGTTTGTCATCATCATCATATGCTCACGACTATATTCCCCGAGATATATCGATATAGATTCTCCCACGATTATATCTGTTTGTTATTATATTTAATAATTAGTTTTTGCGCAGATCTCGTTATTCTATAAATAGAAATTAGAAAGTTATAACCAAATTTGTAGAACAGCATTATCTACAATTTTATTAGACAAATTTTTTCTGTCATCAACCGTTGTCGAGATATCTGTCTATTACTATTTTAATTATTCAGTTTTTACAAATATCTCGTCTCCTATGCATCAAATTGTAAACAAAGCTACTGCAAACTTAAAGAACATAAAATTTCCAACAATTTTGTTCCTAACAAATTTTTTCTATCACTAACCATTGTCGAGATATCTGCCATTTTTGCTATATTATAAAAGTGGTCTGATTCTGGAAAGGTGACCGATCCGCCATATAAGACCGGGTTTTTCGTGATGGGTAAAGTGTGTTCTGTTGATCCATGTTGGTTTCACATTTCCTATATGTTTAGGCCCAAGACCAATTTTTTTCGATTTTCAACCCCGGTCTGATTTTGAACAGTGACCGATTTGAGAAAAACTAAATATGCTGTGGTATTGTCCTAAGAGGGCTCTTTCTTAAAATGCATCCAGTTCGTTTCCTATATGTTTAGGCCCAGACCCCATTTTTTCGCGATTGTCTGACCGCTGTAAAAAATTTCAGTGACCGCTTTGAGTCATAAGACCGAGGCTAAATGATGTACTTCGGCGTCTATTTTCGAATTAGACTGAATCCAGCTTTCCTATACGTTTAGGCCCTACACCGTTGGGGGCTCTGGGTCTAAGATATCGATTTTGGAAGCAATCGGTTGAAAAACAAAAAAGTTTAAGAAGGCGGCCGCTTTTTTGAATTTTTGACTTCAGATTCGTGTTTGGAGATGGCAGAAACTCCCAGATATCGATTTTGGAAGCAATCGGTTGAAAAACAAAAAAGTTCAAGATATCGGCCGCTTTTTTGAATTTTTGACTTCAGATTCGTGTTTGGAGATGGCAGGAACCCCCAGTTATTAATTTTGGAAGCAATCGGTTGAAAAACAAAAAAGTTCACCCAGTGGCCTATGTATTAGCGACTAGATTTATGTGGAAATTTTGTTTGTAATGCGAAATACTTTTAGCTGTTGGTGTACCTATTAAATAAATAAATTAAATTAAATTCAAGATGGCGGCCACTTTTCTGAATTTCTGACGGATTCGATTGAGTGCGTCCATACCACATCACACTACCGGCAACGCTCTGCGCGACGTAAGTAATACCAAATAATATTGATGTTACAAGCAGACGGATTAAATTCCAATGATTTCTGCAACATGGATTCTGCAACTGCATTTTTGGAAACAAAAAATGTTACAAATTTGGGTTTGCTTGAGACATTTTAAGTGATATTAGCTGATACCGACTTGATCTATTTTAAGATGTCTTTTAAGGCTTAAGAAGAACTCGTTTAATACGTCTTCAAAATCGATTGTCAGCGCGGTTTATTAATATGGAATAACGGACATTAGTGAGCACCGGTGGCGTAGCGTGGGTGTCTATCCCCCGGAGCACAGACCGATTTTGCTGCCTCCTTATCTTTATAAGAAGACCTACGTTAAACATAAAGGAGAGACCGAAGCGACCGAAGCCAGCTCGAATTTTTTTAGCACAACCTGTTCGGGTTGTGGTCAGACATCTTTAGGTCTTTTGGTTTGGTGGGGTTGGTTATCCATTCAAAAATATACTTTACTCTGCTCTACGAATTGGATATACAGGTTGTTTATGGTAAGTAGTTGCATTACTAAAAGGGGTGATTATACTCATGATACTTAACAATTTTACCTAAGAAACCTAAATAAAATTCATAAATTTTTTTTTGGTCTTCCTATAGTAAATGCAAGCAGCTGATCCAACATTTGTATGAAAAGTTGAAATTTTCATACAAACGTTAGATCAGCTGACTGAATTTTGCGGATTTCCTATAGGTTTCTTCAGAAACGTATTTCAGTGTCATGGGTACAATCACACCTTAAAGTAATGCAACTGTTTACCCTAACACCCTGTGGTTCAGTCAGAGCTCAATCAATTAATATTTTTGCCATCTCTGGTAAAGTGCTGCCCGGTGCCCGGGGCATTTGCCCCCCCCCCTCGCTATTCTTATTTTTCCATCAACTCCGATAGTGTGAACTAAAATGTGCCTAAGTATGTGAGTATACCCGTGACAGCGTTTTAGTTCTAATAAATGCCAGTGCGCTACAGACTATTGGCTGTTTCACTCGCTATCCCTAATTCTTATATTCATCAGTCATCAAGCACTGACATAAGTGTATCGAATTTTTTATAAAATGATCACGGTCTGAAAAGGTTTCGTAGCCCTGCTTCTGTGATCTTCTTTTTTTCGTCTTTAATAAAAATGGAGTATAGCTATCACGGTTCAAAAGTTACAGCCCTAAATAGGTAGGACAGACGGACGGACGGACGGACGGACGGACGGACGGACGGACGGACAACGTAGGCTTAGTAATAGGGTCCCGTTTTCACCCTTTGGGTACGGAACCCTAAAAAAGCAAATGTCAAATGTTATAGCGAATCATGCCGAATCATCCACCTACCCAAATACGGGGTGGCTCTGAAAGGCATCCATTAACTTTTTGCGAGCGCCATTATGACCGTCCCGAATGTTTTCCGGCCACCCTGTATAATATTAATGTTTATTCTTCCCTGTATACGGCTAATCTCTTTAAATTACTCACCTTTCGGCTTTATTTATTTTTTCCTTGAGTTTAACACGCCGACTGTCTATGTCTATCGGTTACATTAATAACTAGTAACCAGATTTTAGGGTTCCTTGGGTCAAGCGTGGATTCAGCCCTCAAAAAACGGTTGTGGCCAAGTGCGTGTCGCACTACGGACTCGCTCTCGATCGATACATTGCATTCCTACAAAGGAGACAAAATGTCGTCGAAAACAAAACGAAACAAAATCGATACGATCGGATCGTTACAAAATGTATGACGCCCCGGCCAAGACTTTATTTTACAGTGTACAGGGTGTACAATAAAATGGGACAGCTACTCAAAGGGGTGCTTCAGACCATCAAACTGAACAACTTTCTCTATGGGACCAATATCGAAATCGCGAAAAAAAAAACCGCTCTCCCATACAAAACTGCAAACATAACTCGACTGAAATGTATGGGACAGCAGATTCTTTTTTCGCGATTTCGATATTGGTCCCATAGAGAAAGTTGTTCAGTTTGATGGTCTGAAGCACCCCTTTAAGTAGCTGTCCCATTTTAATGTACACCCTGTATAAGGTACCTTATACAGTCCATTAGGAAATAAATAAACCTGTAAAATTATAGTATGTTTGCTCATGAAAATGTCAGAAGTAAAGGTGTTTGTTTGCACATCTCAATATTACATCTATACTCGAGAGCACTGAAACGATTTCGATGAACTTCGATGTGCCAGGTCTTAGGGTTATGGGCAGGTTCACCGTGGATCCGCACTTGCCTTGTGTTCCGTAGTCAAACGAGGAACCCTTATACTTTCGTACATTCTATCTGTCTGTAGGCCCGCCTCAATTACTCACCCATTTTGGAACCTAGCATAATGCTCACGTCTCGTCGAGAAACCTCAGAATATCTACGTTTCACTAGTAGTACCGAAACTCTGTTCAGTGTGACGGGGAGCGAGCCCATCGCCACTTGTAATGGACAGTGGGCAAAATACATGCCTCGAAATTGAAGCATGCAGGTTTCCTCACGATGTTTTCCTTCATTGAAAAGCCAGTGGTGTTATAAATCGTACATAAATTCCGAAAAACTCATTGGTACATACGAGTCGGCCTGGACGGGGATCGAACCATCGCCTCCTGCATGCACGCAAGGTTACTCCATAACCTACTGAATCGAAAAGACAATGCGGGGTTTGCATGTAAGGTTGACGCCTTATTTTTTGCCGTTATTTTTGGCGCGGCTAGCAACCAAAGTGTAATATTTTATTTCTAAATAAAGCAACAAACAAAACTAATTAACATGTATATCCCTAAACTCAGTCCGGACGGAGATATAAAGGCTTGAAGTTGAAAATATTACCATTACGAGCACTTCAATCCATTCCATCCATCAATCAAACTGGAATATTGTATTTCAGAAGAAATATTATTTTTAATAACAACACTTGTTATTACAAATATCTCGGAACTCAGTCCGAACTGAGATATTTATATCTCAGTTCGTACAAATATCTCGGACTGAGTTCCGAGATATTTGTAATAACAAGTGTTGTTATTAAAAATAATATTTCTTCTGAAATACAATATTCCAGTTTGATTGATGGCTGCGCTAAAAAAAGAAAAATGCGCCATTTTTAGGCATAGGCTTTTGAAAACACGAAGACAGATAACAGCAACTACAGAGATTTAAAAAAAAAACTACTACTTTTAGTAGTTTTTTTTTTTGGGGAAAAAAGGCAAGGGTTAGGGGTTAGGGGTTTAGGGTTGGAAAAAAATAGCTGTTTAAATCTTTATCAGGATAAGCTTTTCATAGATAATGATAAACCTATGGTATATTCTAATTTATTCTTAATTGTTCCTTTTTTTGGAGGGCTGAATCGAAAATATAGTTAGAATATTATTTTCTATGCTAGAGATTTTAAAATGAAAGGATTAGGTACAGATAGTTTTCGTTAAAACGAGTGACGATCTATGTATACGGAACATCAAAAATGAGATGTTATCGTGCAATACGTACAAAACTAGCACACTCACGGAAAGAAGTGAACACTTGGGCACGGTCGAATCGATTAGAGTCGCAAGTGCAACTGAAGGCCATTGTGACATCAATGTCTTTTATGTGATGTTGCAGTTGTACTGCTAAGGAGAACTATCTAGTGACATATGGTGACAAGTGTAAATATTAGCAGACTTTATATTTATTGTTCGTAAGGAAAAGAACACATACTTTGCTGTATTTAATATGACTAGTAGCCTAGTAAATGTAAACATTTTACCTTGCAAAAGGTCCGGTATCCACGATTTTTTTATATGTTATACGGGTATAGGTCCTTATTAAAAATCCAAGTTTTCGACCTTGAGGTGCTGCCGCGGGCTCTGCCATGTCCATAAAAGAACGAAAATTTCGAAGATTTTTCAGTTTTCATATTTAAAATCTAAAGCTTAGGTTTTAGAGTCAAATTATGTTTTAGAGGAATTAAGAACACTAAATGCGCTTAAGTTTGGTTTTTGAATCATCTTTTTATACTGTATAGTTACCGAGATACAGCACTTCAAAATAAGGGCAGTTAGGGCTAATTCCTAACTGCCCTATGCCTGTGGGTGCAGAAAAGCTGGGCTCAAGAGGGTTTTTTGTATGTAGGTAATCTCTGGAAGTACCAAACCGATTCGTAAAATTCTTTCACTGATAGAAAGCTATACAGATTTTTGTTTGATAGCTTATCATCTGACTTAAAATCTGGTATATAATTTATGCGGACGAAGTCGCGGGTAAAAGCTCGTTAGAAATAAAATCAATCTAATTCTGATAATATATTTAACTATAAGGTAGACTTTAGTTAAGAGTCCGTTTACCGTTCAATGGTATCCTAATCACAATATTGAAGATTTCTCAATCAAGAAAACCTTAAAGGTGGACTTCCGATGCCAGCGGCCGATGCGTCTAACGCGCGCGTCTGACGCGAGGTTCTGTCATATGTGACAGAATCTCGCGTCAGACGCGCGCGGTCGACGACAGACCTCACTTCCGAGGTCAGCGACTGCCGCGCGTGCCTATTGTACACAGTGTTATCACTTCGGGGTGTTTTCCCGGAAATTTCGGGTATGTTTTTATGTTTTGGTGTTTACACAAAAACATAAAAATATAAACAAAAAACCAATATATATTTTAATAAAGAATATTTGACTGATTGATAGGTTTAGAGAATTTTTGAATGCTTTTTTTACATGATTTTTTTATAAAATACATTTTTGGGAGTAATAATATTTAATTAGACAGGGATGCGTTGCGTGAAGGCAAGAGGAATTTTCCGAAAGTCATTAAAAAAGAAAAAGTTGTTTCACGTGGCACGATAGATGGTGTTGAAGCGACTTTGCAGATAATAAAATACAAATAACATAGTAAAAAATTTTTGCAAATTTTCGGTAAAAACTCGGTAATATTTCTGGCAAACATTCTTGTTCTGCGTGACGTCAGAGCATAGACGCGCGCGGCCGCGGCCGATGCGATAGACATCGGCCGCGCGCGTCTGACGCACGCGTCAGTCGCTGGCATCGGAAGCGGCGCCATACGTTTTCATAGTAACTAGTATGGCCGCATCGGCCGTCGGCTGCGAGCCGCGCGCGTCAGACGCGTCGGCCGCTAGCATCGGAAGTCCACCTTTAAAGTTTAAGTGCGTATTTCACCACTTCTGAATAAGTTCTTGATAGTTAATCTGAAAGATCGTTCTACATTATATTTTTCGTACGAAAAATGCCGAATAAGCAATAGCTCCTCGATTCAGAAAAAAAATGTTTTTATTAATTATTTTATTGCTAATTAAGAACTTATTCAAAAGTAGTGAAACAAGCTCTAATTATATTTAATTAACAATAATAATAGTATTAACGTAACATTTAAGTAGTTTCACAAACATTTAACGTAATGACCTTATTCGATTAATCCCTCGTAGAGAACGCCTACGGTGCTACGAGAGCGCTACGCCGTAGCAGGTCCGTTTCACATGCATGGCTACTTTGAAAGCTTAATCGATTTATACTTGAGCTTTAATCGGTTTCATTAAAGTTGAATTTGCATTAAATCCTATTGACGCTTTTTTAGGGATTTTAGAGCGATAAATGCTAGTTATTTTCTTTAAAAAAAAGCGTCAGTGGCGCGTTGCGGAGAGGTATGGACACTCAATCATGGTGGTACCGGTTCGAATCCGCATAGACAACAAGCTTTGTACCAATGATTTTTTTTTTAAATTACATACCTAATAGTCACTGCTCTCAAATGGTGAAGGAACTTATCGTGAGGAAACCTGCATACGCTCAAGAAGAAATTCTGATGCGTATGTGAAGTCTACCAATCCGCATTAGGCACGCGTGGTGGGCTAACGCCAGGCCTGTGCCTTGCAGTGGGACGTAGTTATACAGGCTGATGATGATGATGAATCGACAAATTGAAAATAAATGTGATTTTTTTTTTTTAACTGTGCCATATTTGTTAATAAATTTAAATATATGATTGACGGCAGCCCCGGAGGCTCGGTGTCCCCTTATATCCTACTAGCTTTAGATTTACGTTCTCTTGTTTCTATTTACCAACATCACGATTTGAATGCTAAAACTATCGATTATCCAAACATAGACCTTTGGTTCGAGCTATTAATACGAGTATTTACGAGCGACCTCCCAACCTTCTCTACAATGTTGTAAATTATTAGTTTATTACTAACGAGTAGTTAGATATCGAGCGATAGACTTTACGATTGCTTTTAAACTATAGCACAGTATAAGAACAATTACATTATTTCAAATAAGGAACCCAAGATTTTCATTCCTATACAGGGTGTAAGGAAAAGTATCATAAACCTTTAAACCACATACTCTACCCATCAAACTGAACAACTTTTACAAAGGGAGCAAACCGATCGCAGCAAAATAAAAAATCTGCTGTTGCATACATTTCAGTCGAGTAGGCATTGCAGTTTAGTATAGAACAGCTGACTTTTTTTTGCTCCGATCGGTTTGCTCCCATAGTAAAAGTTGTTCAGTTTGATGGGTAGACTCTTGGTTTAAAAGAATGCTAATGATATCAATTTTACCCTGTATTAAGAATAACAATTTCTTTTATTGGAGTCGGTGTCAAGCCTAGCCAATAAATTACTGCAAGTTCAGTCAGGCTTGACAGCGACTTCGATATAAAACAAATTGATTTTCTTATAGATGCTAACGTAAAATTCATCGGCTGCAATATTATTTTTGTTATTCTTATACAGGGTGAAATTGATATCATTAGCATCCTTTTAAAATAAGAGTCTACCCATCAAACTGAACAACTTTTACTATGGGAGCAAACCGATCGAACCAACAAAAAAATCTGCTATTCCATACTAAACTGCAGTGTTTACTCGACTCAAAATGTATGCAACAGCTGATTTTTTGTTGCTCCGATCGGTTTGCTCCCATAGTATAAAAGTTGTTCAGTTTGATGGGTAGAGTCTACTGTTACTGTTGCCACATTAAGAAAAGTTCGGAAAACCCAACATTTTCCACAAGGCACTAAATTCTCAGATGCGACGCTATACTCACCAAAAAAGCGCTAGATCTAGCGCCGATAGCACTAAACACGTGCGAGTTCCCTCCCCGCCTCGCCGCCCGCTCCCCTCTGTCACCTTACACAAACCCCTCCCCCGCGTTCCGCAGACCATGGGAGTGCCCATAGAGAAAATAACGCGCTCCCCTGGGGTAGAGATGTTGTATCGAACTGTGCACAGATACTCAACTGGGCCTGACGTCATATCATACACATCTAGCGGGAAGTAGCGTATTTAAATGTTAACCCTCCCCTCACCCGTTTTTCACCCCCTTTGTTGGCGACAACATTTTCTATAGAAACAAGCCGATATGCCATCTCTTCATACTCTATGGGAGTGCCGCGCACGAACTTGATAGCCTATAGTGAACTCTATTTTTGCCATTTGTATGAAATGACAGCTAAGCGTCCAAGGTGTGATAAAAGATAGTAATAGAGTGCGATATGAAGATTACGAAAATATACCCCGGCGGGAAGGGCTTTACTAATCATCTGAGCCGATAGACGTCCACTGCTGGACATCCTCCAAGGATCGTTACCACCGGTTCTGCGCTGCCGTTATCCAACGGGTTCCCGTCCCACCGCCTCCACCAGGTCGTCGGTCCACCTTATATTAATCGAACGCACTAAAACCCGATTATAAGTACGTGACTAAATAGTTCTTAAGTTTTGTTCGTTGCTTTATAAAAGCCTGTTCAGACGTGATGTTAAAAAGTACAGGTGTGTCGCAGACGGGTATATGAATAATCATTGCACGCATAATTTCGTCAGGCGTGTTTCTGCACTAAGCTACCAAACTATTCTTATTTATTTTTAATTATGGAGCTTTTTTCTTTACAGAAGATGCCGCTCGATACGTCTGATACCTTTAGGTAATCAACACACTATGATACAATTAAATACTCTGATACATTTTATTACCTACTAGCGCCCCGTCCCGGCTTCGCACGGGCACGGAATATATAAGAGTTTACAACAGAAGGTTCACTGCTCCAAGCACGGCTGACACGCACACATTGACTCACTGTACGTGAATGTCACGCACACATGGACTCTCTGTGCGTGAACATGCAAGGGACGTCAGTAGTGCGTTCCGATTCCGAACGAACGAATGTTCCGTCACGGCGCGATTAGAAATAAGAGTCGTGAAAAAGAACACTACACATGCTACATTTAAATAAACACATTTTTGTTCATTTTAGTCATCTGAATAATTCCTAACAATGAAAAATACATAAAATTCGGGCCAAACAACCGATTGCGATGCAGTATTTTTTAACAATCTTTCGATTAGGATATTACTTTATTATGCTTGTACATCCGACTATGTATAGGATACTAACTTAATTTTCAAACGAAAAAACAAGTATCGTATAAAAAACAAATATAGTAAGGTCGTTCGGTGCGATACAATGAGCGCGTGGCACTCGACTGAATTAGGCCGCGACGTCGCGGCGCGACCGCGTAGGTACATTTTTATACCTACAGTGCGGAGTGAGACAGGCCTGGCACGGGTGAACGTCTAATCTAGCAATAAATATAGCCTATATTACTCCGGGTGAATGTAGCTTTCTAACGGTGAAAGAATTTTTCAAATCGGCACACTAGGTTTTGAGTTTATTCATTACAAACATACACACTCACAAAAATACAAATCTTTCCTCTTTATAATATTAGTATATATATATAGATACTTATAGATATATACTTTTCTATTACTTTGCTAATGCTGATTGGAACATCTCTTCACGACGATGCCAAGTCATGCTCAATGATATACCATTGACTGTAAGGAAGATGTAGATGAATATTTTGCGTTTTTTAGGGTTCCTTACCTCAAAAGGAAAAAAACTGGTACCCTTAATTTGTAGGCTGTTCGTCTGTCCGTCTGTCACGACCCCTTTTTTCAGAAACGAGTAATACTTTATTATTGATTATAAAAATGTTACGATCATGTTGTGCTATTTCAAGTTGTATTTAAGACCAATTAGGTACTAAGATCTACGGTCCCTTGAAAGCTATAATAATGAAATGCGGCAAGAAGCAAGGTAGTCTCACAGCACAACTAAGGGAATAAATACAAAAATCGTTACCTAATTTGTAGTTCAATCTCATAAAAAAATTTCATTGATTACAAACTTGCATTTTCAGTAGGAACATCGACTGTGATGTAGAGTATGTTAAGTCTGTCATTCATATTTAAGTTTGTGCGGAACCCTCAAGGCGTGAGACCAACTCGCACTTGACCGGTTTGATAACAGCTTTAAAATGAAATTATAAGAATTTTACTACCTACTAGCGGCCCGTCCCGGCTTCGCACGGGTGGATGTCTAATCTTTTCTAGCAATAAATATAGCCTATGTTACTCAGGGTGAATGCAGCTTTCTAATGGTGAAAGAATTTTTTAAATCGGCCCAGTACTTTTTGAGCCTATTCATTACAAACATACAAACATACAAAAATAGGTACAAATCTTTCCTCTTTATAATATTAGTGTAGATATTACCTATATAGGAAATATAGGTAGTAAAATTCGGAATGGGTAAAAAATTCGTCGAATCGGTTAGAAACAAAAGAGATATAAAAGTAGAAACGAGATAGTTTTCCGATAATGAAACGCGCCCGAGTGCCTTCCATACTACCACTAATGGATTTCCTGAAGACTTCTTTCCACCTATAGGGTTGCCATCAGTTCGGATATATTCGGGTTTAATGGATATATCTGGATTTTGTCGGATTTAATGGTTTGTTTCGGGTTGATATGAGAATATGAAATTATTAAAGATACAAACAGCCATGTAGTTTCATGTTTCTGGTCTTGTGAAGAAATTGTTTATATTCAGTTAATAAACAACCATAAAGAGAAATAAAAAAAAAGCGTTTAGGGTAAGTAATGGAATCTATTGAGACCATTTTTAGAATTTTTGTCTGTTTGTGCACATTACTTAAAAACTACTGAACCGACTTGAAAGGGGCTTTCCCAAAGGCTTGGTTTGGATTAACATGTAGGCTTTGTTTTATTTAATCTATTTAACAAATATAATTACATTGCATTAGGCTGGTTTCGGAGCCACGCTGATCGCCGGCGCGGGTAGTCAAGCGCCCCGAGCCTGACTACCCGTGCAACGAGCTAGGTGTTGCCATCTATCGTTTCACAGTAAAACGCGGTCGGTAAGCGCGCGATTAACACAATTTCCATAGTGCGACCCGCGAGCCTTTGAAAATAGAATAATAATAAAATAATAATTCCTTTCCAGTTTCCAATTAAAGGTCATCTCCTTTGACTGCTACCAAAGTTCAAACTTATGATTATCACGTTCGGTTTTTCCCCGAAGTTTGAAACTCGATGGTGTCAACCCTAACATCGGAACTACTTAGCTGAAAGTCGTTCTCTTGCATTGTAATGAGAGCGGACTAAGTCGTAATGTTCATTAAAGTGCTTACAATACGCCATATTATTGTACCTACCGTACTTATCCAATAAATAAATAACACTTACATGCACTGTATTGATCCAAAACGAAAGCTACACCAATATGATCTGGCCGCGCGTTGGACTAGTATTGTATAACGTCACGCGACCAGCTTATATTGGTTTTGTATAGCTTTGATGTGTCGCCGTGTGTACTCCTTTCTCACTGAGTCACATATCGGATGCATACCATTATCTTCGTAAAGGATACGTTATACTACGTGATGTACGGTGCATTTACCTAACGTATATGTACCTTGCACAATGGAATAATATGCGACACATGAGGTAGGGTACGCTTACCTGTTTAGGTGCAGAGCAGATGACAGAAACAAATTATCCGAGAAAATTCACAATATGGAATACTTGAGAAAAAACCGGTCAAGAGCGAGTCGGACTCACACACGGATGGTTTTGCACTACTATACAATATTACAAAAAAAACATGTTTTCTTCGGGATCCTTAGCGCAAGCTCGATACACACTTGACCGGTTTTTATTATTTTTGTTTTAAACAGTTTTAAACTTTAGAATATGTACAATAATCACACCAACTTTGACGTATTACCGTTTTTGCGATAAAATTTACTTTTTTTAGTACTACTATACAGGGTGTAAATTAAAATAGGACAGCTACTTAAAGAGGTGCTTCAGACCATCAAATTGAACAACTTTCTCTATGGGACCAATATCGAAATCGCGAAAAAAAAATCTGCTGTCCCATACATTTCAATCGAGTTATGTTTGCAGTTTTGTATGGGAGAGCGGATTTTTTTTTCGCGATTTCGATATTGGTCCCATAGAGAAAATTGTCCAGTTTGATGGTCTGAAGCACCCCTTTAAGTAGCTGTCCCATTTTATTGTACACCCTGTATAAAATTTTCACTGTATCGTTAAACTTTTTGTTAAACTATAGAATGAATTCATTGTGCCCACAACCAGTACATTTACCCTGCATATCGTGTGAACACGTACACAATGGAAGGTTCTTAGAATGACACCTATAACACCGCTTTTTATAGACTTCATTTGAAAGTTATAGTCTGTATATATGAAGCTAGTAAAATAGCTACAGCTTGACCCAATATAGACAGACAACTTTTATTTTAGTACTTTAAGAAAGAAATTTTCAAGTGCGAGCTGAATTTAAGATTTGATAAATTCGAATTCCCTGAAATTACTATACTAGGTATAGGTCTGTCGCGCGAGTTTCGTTTCTATAGTGTACTATTATTAACTATTCCTATGCTAAAGAATTTTTCCACCCAATCTGAATTGACCCTAAGAGATTTACTCATCAATTTCGCTTTTTGTGTCATCTGTACTTAGTAACTTAGTATTCTATCTTAACTATATTATTTTGAATTTGACGTTACGACCCAGCGTCGGTCTGGGACTCAAAAAACTACCGGGAAAATTCAAACAAGCGGCCCACTAACTTTTTCCCCGACCATGGCAAAGTCAAAAGAAAGGGCATGGATGTGCGTAGCAATTATTTTTTCCCAGGGCGTAGAGAGGCTAGGTATATATCAAGGTCAGGTTGCAAAACAATCTAGGAGCCAGGAGAGCCGGAGCGAGCGAAGCGAGCTCGAGTTTTTCAGGATCTAAAATATCCGAGCTAGCGAAGCGTGCTTGAGATTTTACTACACTACGACTAGGGCGTTACAATAAAAAACCGCGTGTGACAGAAGAAACATGGTCCATAAGCGACTAAAAACTGGTAGCATGCCAAGCCATGATACAGATTTATCACGTCTTTTATCTCGTTCTTTTGCGCGCGAACGAACGAGATAAAAGACGTGATAAAGTCGAATCACGGCTATCGCGGGTTGGCATGCTACCAGCACAGGAGCGAGTGAAGCGAGCTCGATATTTTACTATGATATTTTGGCCATTCCAAATCTGCAATAAGATCTATGTAAATCCTGGAGCGAGCTAAGTGAGCTTGAGATTTTACTCCAATAAGGCTAGGTCGTAAATCAAGAGCGACGAAGCAAGCAATGACCGCACAATCCAGGAGCGAGCGAAACAACCTCGTAGATTACTGCAATGCCAATACGACTAGGTTTGGAATCAGGAGCGAGCGAAGCAAGCTCGAGATTTTACTGCAATGTGACTTGGGACTAGGAAGCTGCAATACCACCAAGAACAAGGAGCGAGCGAAGCGAGCTCGAGAATTTGCTACATTGTGTTTTTACGGGGATGATCCTGTGATAATTAGACCATTTTGATCACCAGATTTCGATATTGGTCCCATGGAAACAGTTACTCAGTTTGATGGTCTGATCATCTCCTTAAACCACAGTCAGCGTATGAAGAAGGACCCTACGATATGGTGGATATGGTGGAACCAGGAGCTTTCAGCTCATGCCGAAATGGAGTAGATATATTCGTGAAACAAAAAGATTGAGCGAGCGAAGCGAGCTCGAAAATTCGCAAAATATTTTGCCTCCAACTCAGTTACTTACTGAACATATTTTGGCCTTGTTTTGAATTTGATCAAAAGGGTTCTCCAGGTTTGGAGGCCCCTTCAACCAAACTTATGATTAGAGAGCAAAACAAAACTGAACAAGCGAAGCGAGCTCGCAATTGTGCTATGAGCACATTTTTCTGAATTTCCTTGACTTTTTAAGAAAGTGAAAAAAAAATTACTTAGTTGTCGATAATTATATTGTTGATTTCTAAAAAAAATAAAGTTACTCTTTTTAATCCCGGGGTGGGCCAGAAAGATTCTGGAGTGGGCTGGGCTGTGTCATTTTCTGTAGGATGAAAATGAAGAAGAGCTGGGCCGGACCGGCCCACGGGGGTACCGGCCCACCGGGAAAAGTCCCGGTGTTCCCTGGGGCCAGACCGACGCTGTTACGACCAAGAACAATCAAAATTTCGACCTTAGCCGTAAATTCATTAGCTAAAAATCGATTGAAAGGCATTGAAAGGCACAGTTAAGGTCGCACGGAAACAAAGTGGTCCCGCACCGTGACAGTCGCCAGTAAATGGGCTCTGGCATGACCTCTAACTATCTTTCTGTGTTATTGATTTCTTTATTTTCTAAAAGCCTTGGTGGTCCAGTGGCGAGTAACCTTGCCTGCCGTCCAGGAGGCGATGGTTCGATCCCCGTCCAGGCCGACTCGTACCAATGAGTTTTTCGGAATTTATGTACGATTTGTAACACCACTGGCTTTTCGGTGAAGGAAAACATCGTGAGGAAACCTGCATGCTTCAATTTCGAGGCATGTATTGTACCTACTGTCCATTACATGTGGCGACGGGCTCACTCCCCGTCACACTGGACAGAGTTTCGGTACTACTTGTGAAACGTGGATGTTCTGAAGTTTCAGAATATCCCTGACTACCCCCTCGGGGAATAAAGTCGTGAGCATATGCTATGCTATGCTTAGAATCAGAATCAGAATCAGAATAACCTTATTTTCTAAAGGTCCATGGAGCATGACAAGACGTAATAATTTTGAGTTTTTAAGTACCTACCTAACCTACCTAACATTTAACTTTTCATTTCATGGACTTAGGTGATCAAAAGATATACGAATTTTATGTTTTCAAAAATATGGCGTATTTAATCGGCATAATAATATTAGTCTGCGCTAATTTACGGGACTGTACTCACGTTTCTTAATAAATAAGGGTAAATGAAGAACATTAAATGTACATTTTCAAGCAATTACTCGCAATGTAATCTTTCAATACAATTTAACAAACAGCACAACATTTCAATATTTTAACGCTTAATTTTAAGGTAAAATGTATTTAAATTGTGTATTGTACGAGTAAAGCACACAAAAACAATCACACGTACCCCCCGTAGACAAAGACGTAACTCGTGTGGCATAGAAAAAGACGTAACTTATGTCAACGCCCCGAAGTTACGTCTTCCCCCTTTCACAATATTAACACATATTAATTAACGTGACTTTACTTCTTACTTAAAATAAATCATTTTTATTTTATTTTGTTTTATTCAGGATAACAACAGCCCTAGTTATGTATAAGTTACAACACTGTTTAAAAGACATCATTCATCAATGTATGGGGCGTCAGGCCAATTTGTGATATGCATGCATATGCATGTGATAGCTTTTATATACGCATTTTAATATAGACAAATATAATAAAAATACAAACCAATTGCTATAATAGCTACAAATAAAGTCGTTTCGTGTTACAAAATATTTAAAGTAATATGATGACAGCTCGAAGTAATTACAAATAGCGCAGTTAGCAATATAAAAAAAGCGATCTTTACTGTAGTAAAACTTCTTGGTTAATGATAGCGTCATCAAGGAGGTAATCCTCAAGGAGGTGAAACTACACATTACTTCCTTTATGGATAGCGCACTCTGAATTTTGCTCTGAAATGGCTCTGAATCAAAGAGTAGTTTCTCTGAATTATACAGTGGAATTATCTGATGTTTTTGTTCGATTTGGCTGCGCTTTAGTTTTTCTGTGTTTTTCTGCTTTATACCTACTTATTAATGAAAGTGTGATACAGTCGTAGGAAGATAGCATTTGTGTTATTATTGTAGCAGTGTTAGTGGTAAAAGGACTGTGGGGTGTTGTGCATACTGAAGGTAGTCTGGTACATGGGTTTGGCACGATACCAGACAAATATTGAGCCTCTTGCTGCATATATCTGGATGATAAATAATTGTTAAAGAAGATGTGGAAAATGAATAATAATTATGTTTTTTAATCAAATACTGTTTTATTTCACCATTTACCTATACTAAAGGCTCCCCCACACAGTTGCATTTTATCGAGCAATAATATCCCGGCGAGTTTGTGACCGCGTCGCATGTCCTACTCCTACCACACAGGTGCGATTTTGCGATCAGCGTCACGCGTCCGCCCCACCAATGAGAATAAATAAGTATAGTCTGAGATAGACATACTTTTGGTAACTGTCGCTAGAAAGGCTTTCCTAAAAAGAAAGAGTTCCCTCATATGGGGACATTCCTGGCTTTTAAATGTTAGTTTTGCTATTAAACCCAATCGTGTTCAAAAAATTAGAAGCCAATGCTGTACTGAAAATAAAAATGGTAAAATCCCAGCGATATTATCGCTCGATGAAATCGCACCTGTGTGAGGGGGCCTTAATAGAGAATTAGAGAAATAAAACCTAAAAAACAACTTATGTCAATGTCAAGTGGTCAATGTCAAAATATGTCAATCAATTTATTGTCAAGGCCTTCTTTTTTCAAAAAGTTTGTGACTACCTTGTTCTGTGTTTTTTTCGCAATTTTTTCACATTTCGTAACTAAAATATCCAAATTCAATTCAAGATATCTCGTTTGTACCATAAAATATAACGTTGAAATAATTAGTTTTAGTAATATGAGTATGCGAACTATTATTCCCATATTTTTATAACGCTGTAGAAAAAGTTGGTAGTACAAAAATGGCCCGAGTTGGTGGTTGTCTTTTTTGATGGCCAATTATAGCTATCCATATGGTAACTTATCATTTAATTAATTAATAAGCAGACGTACAAACAGGGAGAGAAAAAGATGAGGCAACTAAACACCTATTTCTAATCGCATCTACCAGAAGTGCGATTATTGAAAATCATACGAGCGACTTTGCAGTAGAAAGATGCATAATCTCCATAGTAATTTTAACATTTTCTACTGCCAAGTCACTCGTATGATTTTCAAAAATCGCACTTCAAAACTTTGTCATATTAGACAGTTGTAACAATAAGATGTTTTGATAACAAGTCAGAGTGACATATGAGGAATGTAGGTACCTACTAATGTAATAATTAAACCCAGTAACTGTTATTTTATAAATAACACAGATGGAAAATTATGGCGCTAAACTTTAAAACACATAATGCACAGTTATCTCGTCATTTGAAATCCATAAGTCCACAGAAGATAAACTTCAAACTAACGTCGTAATTAAATACAGGCGGTATGATTTATATGGGAATAAATTGGACGAGGCACGATTATACCTTTCAATTTAGAGCTCTATTAGACCTTTTAAAAGGCCATTTATTTTATCCACTTGACGATGTTTTACGATGGATTAAGAGAGAAATTTTTTTGGAAAATTATGCTTCTTATTCTAGATACGAGTAAGGCTGCCTGTCCACTGATGCGAGCTGGCTGGGCGAACTGTGTAGCTGTGTAAATATTAACCAATCAGGAGCCTCGGCCGAGCTCCTGATTGGTTACACAGCTCGCCCAGCCAGTTCGCATCAGAGGACAGGCAGTCTAAGACTGGTGAGATGCGTTTTTATTTTATTTTCAATAGCAATCCGCAATCCGACGAAAGGTGTAGGAACGCATAAAGGGACATACAGACCAACAGACAAACAAACACTGTGTTTTTGTATAGGTATAATGGAGAACAGTACAAAAAAATAGCGATGCGATGCGATGCTGGCGAGATAGAAAGGACCACCGGCACATTCCATTTACAAAATACCAGAAAATGTGTAGAAATTTTGACTATAGTAAAATTTGTAATAAATTATGGGGTTTTATAAAAATTACTCAGATTTTATAATTTATTTTTATTTATTCAGTTATTTAGTAAGTAATTTATTAGGTAAGTACTAATAAATTATAAAAAAACATCAACCCCAAAATGGCTGCCAATGTTGTTTGATATGAGGCGATGCAAGCACAATATTTTTTTTTCAAATAAAAATGATAAAAACTAATAAAGCATTATAAAATAAATTAATGCCTGCAATTAGTTTCTAGTGTTCAATAGTCCATAATGAAAATAGAAGTACTATATTTTTTGGTATTATGTGCCGGATGTCCTTTAGGTAGGTACTTTACAATTTTGTCATGCGTACTGATCGCGAAAAATTCCGTTTCGACACTCAATGAATATTAGTAGTTATTTATGTTCAATCAATGTGATGCGATCGTCGCATATTCTTGCGAGCGACTTGCAATAAATAGCTCACCCTCTAAAGTAACTACTATATTAACTATTTGCATCTACGTACCTAACTAAATAAGATATTTGAAATTATTTACATACGTACCAGATACGCGTGTCGTATGTCTCAGTGCCAAATACATACGCTGTAATGACATTCTTATGACATTAGAGTTCTCGTTTTTTGAGAGGCGGGGCGTCGAGCGGCGCGTGAAGCGGGTAATGAGTGTTTTCCAGTGGATCGCTAGATGGCGCTGTAACGAATGTCAAACAAGAGAACGAGAATATATGCTACATGAGGCTACAGATGATGATTATCGATGATCACTATTAATGTAGCAAGAGATTGAAGATTTTAGGGCCTACCTGTGTAGTGCCGGTAGCCTTATTTGACGAAAGTACAGTTCCGGATTGCCAGGTAGCGGGTTTAAGCCCCGTATGACACCTACTCAAAGGCTCAGTACCCTCTTATGAGCCGCTTTAAAAACGTTTTATTAACCGACTTCAAAAAAAAGGAGTAGGTTCTCAGTTCGACCGTATATTTTTTTATTTTTTTTTTTAATGTGTGTTCGCGGATAACTTCTTCGTTTATGAACCGATTGTAATGATTCTTTTTTTGTTGGAAAGGAGATATCCCAAGGGTGGTCCCATGATAAGGAAACCAGGATCTGATGATGGCATCCCAGAGAAATCGAGGGGAACCTTCGAAAATCGTACTGCCGACTAGTGCGTTTCTTAATTTAAAGCACTCCTATTAAATCGAACTAATGAATTCACCACTGAAAATTGTGAAATAAACAAAATTTTAACAAAAAAAATTAAAACCGCCTTCAAAAAAACTAAAAAGTTAAAAAATAATATTGCAGCCTATGACTTTTTCGTTCGCATCATAAGAACATTAATTTGTTTTATAGAAGTCGGTGTCAAGCCAAGCCAAAAAATGCAAGCCATGTCGCGAATCGTACCGGCTTGACAGCGACTTCAATAAAACAAATTAATGTTCTCAGTATTTCCGAGTACTTACAACCCGAATTCCTTTAAAGTACGAGTGAATAGGCATCTTCTGGGTAAGCTCGCTACATCTACGACCCCATCTTCGTCCTGAGGACTGGATTGAGGTCAAGAGCAAACCCATAGTTAATAAAAAAAAAAAAAAAAAAAAAAAAATGTTCTTATGATGCGAACGAAAAAGTCATAGGCTGCAATATTATTTTTTAACTTTTTAGTTTTTTGAAGGCGGTTTTATATTTGTACACAACACATTACATTCACATTGTTGTCTGTCATTGTTATGTGTCTAGTCTTCATAATCCAAGTTCGATCTCGATACTGGTAAGTATTTAAAACTAGATAGTCTGTGTGAAAATTTCCGAGATAATAAATTTTAATGTTTAACCCCCGACGCAAAAAGAAGGGTGTTATAAGTATGACGCCTATGTCGGTATGTCTGTCAGGCTGTCTGTCTGTGGCATTGCATCGTTAGCTCCTAAACGGATGTACCGACTTCGATGCGTTTTTTTTTCATAGAAAATTAATTATTAAGAGAGGGTTCTGAGCTTTATTTCATGAAAATTGGTTCAGTAGTTTCCAAGTAATTTAAAAAAATACTAAATAACTTTAAATTACAAATTTAAAAAACCCCCAACGGCATAAACAAACATTTAAAATGATTATAATAATTAAGTCACTATTATTTTTAATGTAAGCAAATGTTTGTTTAAATTTTTAACTCTTTTAAAGATATTTCAAGTGATTGTAGGATAAAAAAAATCAATGGTCATTTTCATTGACGTCTAATATCTTAAAGATAGTAACAAAAAAGTAAAAACATTTGTTTACATCAAAAATACCGAGCTATTTTTCACTTATTAAATGTTTGTTTTTAGTGTTGGGGTTTTTCAAATGTGTAATTTAAATAAGATCAGGGTCTCTTTAGGTATTAAAATCCGCGTTACGCGCATCCCGAAGCCTCGCGTCTCTGCATAATCGCCCCCTAAACAAACATACTATATTTTGTTTACAAATCCTAAAATTTTTAATCATTATAAACTATAAAAAGCGTCGGAATAACATTATTTCGTTCTATACTTCTACTGCTACACAAGTAAATTTCTAGTGTTTTCACAAATTATTTATTTCCATCATGCAAACCGAAGAAAAGTGTTGTGATATAAAATTAAAAGATAAGAATAGGTGCCCAATTAATGAAGAAGAAAATTTCCCTTCTTGCTTACTACCTACTGTCGACAAAATTATCAAAAAAGAAGCATATATACAGCACAAAGCTTACAAACGAATGATCTCGACTGAGGGAGGCAACTTTCTGGGGGTTCTTTACGAAGTCAACATTAAGGGAAGAACTGTTGATGGAGAAAAAGAAACCAACATTTTCATCAAAAACATAATACCTACCGAAAATATGACATTGATATCAGTCGACGAAGCTTATTTAAAAGAATCCTACGCATATAACGAGCTGTTTAAAATATTCTATGATCTACAAAGCGACGCAAAAGTACCAATTGAAGAGAGATTTAAAACTGTGAAAAGTTTCTATTCCGACTCAGATGCTATATTTCTTGAGAACTTGTCTAAGAAAGGATATAAGACATTAAACAGAATGGACGTCATGCCGTTGAAATTCGCAGAGTTAGCAGTACAACAATTAGCCAAATTCCATGGTCTTTCTTTCGCCCTACAAAAGCGTAATCCAGAATATTTTGATCGTACTTTAAAGGTTATGGAAAATATGTTTAATTTTAACAGTGACTTCAAAAGTTATATTATAAATACAAGTGAGACGGCATTAAAATATTTAGATGGAATTCAAAAGGAAAAGATAAGGAAGGAAATACCGACATTACTAGAGAAATATGAGAGATTTTTCAAAGAGGTTACTTGGGGATGCATTTGCCATTCTGACTATAGACAGAACAATATTTTGATGAAAGAAGTTGTAAGTATAAATAAATAAAATGTACTTTCATAAACGAATGTAATTGGTAACAAGCCTTAAGAGTGAATCTCCTCAACCGATCAAACTTTAAATATAATAATGAAAAACTCTGAAAACTCATTAAATCTGTTTTCCATATAAAATTGATAGCTGATCATTGATATCTTATACAGGGTGTCCCAAAACTCAACGTCAAGCTGAAAACAGGAGATAGCCAAGTTTATAACTGTTCAGGGAAAAATACAAAAAGAAAATCTAGATTCGATAGTTTTTGAAATTTCGAGATTTTTTGAAACGTCGTGAAAATTGCCATCCTGCCCCGAACTTTTAGATTTAGTGACTACAAAGTATATTTTTTCATGAAAATACTTGTTACGCAATCCTGAATAATCTATTCAGTGAACTTAAATGTAGCTGATACTGAGTCTACTAGCGAGCGTTCGTTGGGATCGTATTCAACGTTATTTAAAAGGATAGGCGGGTACGGTTTTTTCCATACAAACGTATTCCCCTGTTTCCTCCCTGGATAATGAGAATGACACTAGAGCAAAAAAAAATTTGCTCTAGTGTCATTTTTTGTATTCATTAATTACTGTAAGAACTAGGGACCTTCGAAAATGTCAAACTTTACCGCCCGTTTTCAGACATCCAGAAAAGAAATTTGACGAATTAAACAAAAAGGGAAAACATACAGACACTGCCAAAGTCTTTCTCATATTATTATTGAAAGAAGTTGTTTTGGAGGAGGAAACAGGGGAATACGAAATGCTGATTTCGGCGATTTTATGTAGATAAAACTGGTCCGAGTTGCAGTTGTCGCTTTCGCACTCTAGTCGGTGGGGTTATGGGTGGGGCGGATCGGACAAATACATACTATAGGTACAGTCGGAAAAGTGACCTATTCTCCAAATTTCCTTTTCAGCTCGTCTATCCTCTTAATTGAATGAAAGAATCACTGTTTTTATTAATTTTTAGGGTTCCGTACCCAAAGGGTGAAAGCGGGACCCTATTACTAAGCCTACGTTGTCCGTCCGTCCGTCCGTCTATCCGTCTGTCCGTCCGTCCGTCCGTCTGTCCTACCTATTTAGGGCTGTAACTTTTGAACCGTAATACATAGCTATAGTTGAAATGCGGCGGATTTGTTAGCAAATAATAAAAATGGCAGAAAGTTAAAAGTTAAGCGGGGTTTTCAACAAGAAACTAGTTTTAATCAACGTTTTTTCTTCACGCTCTATAGTAAAAACGGTAATACATACAAGCGTTAAACTTAGTGTGATTATAGAGCAAACTCTACATAATAACAACACATACTAAAAACCGGCCAAGTGTGAGTCGGTCTCGCGCTAATGGTCCCAAACAAAAAAAGTTTTTTTTCTAAGTTAATAATGTTGTGTTCTGTGGTGGTGTGGTACGGAACCCTCGGTGCGCGAGTAGCCCGACTCGCACTTGAACGGTTTTATTGTACTTACCCATACTTATCATTTATATTGCTATACTCAGGATATAATACACGGTGTTAGGGTAAACAGTTGCATTACTTTAAGGGGTGATTGTACTTAGAATACTGAAAAACTTGCCCAAAGAAACTTAGCAAAAAAAATTGTTTGGAGTTGTAAAAAAAATCAATCAGCTGATCGAACGCTTGTATGAAAGGATAATTTTTTCTCCTTAGTTTCTTTTGGAAAAGTTGTTCAGTATCATGAGTACAATCGAGCATTAAATTAATGCCACTGTCTACTCTAACACCCTGTATAAGGGTTTCTAATTTTTACAGGACGGTGAAGTCACAGATGTAATCCCAATAGACTATCAACTCCTCTACTATGGTTGTCCTCTCAACGACTTTTTCTATTTGATTTTCTGTGGTAGTGATCAAGAATTTAGAAAAAACCACTTGACTGATCTCAAAAACCTGTACTATGATAATTTGGAGAAATTCCTACAATATTTTGACATGGATATTAGTGTCATATTTCCAAGAAAGGTGTTCGAAAAATATTATGAAGAAAGGTTAGTAAACTTATTTTTTAATCACTAGAGTTACAGTTGTAAGTACACAGCGAGTTATTGTTGCTAATGTGCTTGAAAAATCTGTATGTAATATCGAATTCCAAAATGGTTTTTAGGTGTTGATGATAGTTTTCAATATAAACACTTTTGATCGTACGCATTTGACAATGAATTTTAATTCCTCTCTTAGTAAAGTTTTCTTAATGTATTTTACTTACTACGGATTGTTATTAGTTATGATTATTATAATTGACATAACATTTTTTTTCCCAGATTGTATTACGGCTTGATATTAGGCTTGACAGCGCTACCTTTTTTGTTCGTCAAAGAAGGCGATGTACCTGACTTTGGATCAACTAACATAAAAGATATTAAATTAAATGTTCACAGCGAACTCGAAGATAGAATTTGTGGGGTCGTCAATGATTTTGAACAGTGGGGTTATTTGTAAATACCGGCGATTACTCGAAACTACGATATTGTCACCAATCTTATACAGTAGGCCTACCATGAGTTTACACTGTAGTATACTACAGCAAAACTACTGTAGTAAACTACAGTTTTTGTATTGTTCGTACAGTGCTCCTAGTGGTTACGTTGAGAACTAATTCTGTCATACAAAATAGACGCCGCAACTACGGTAGTAACGTACAGTGAAAACTCATGGTAGGCCTACAGGGCCCTTTTTAGGCTGCCTGTCCATTGAAGCTGTGCGAGCTGTGTAGCTGTGTTTTTTTAACCAATCAGGAGCTCGGGTGAGATCGGCCGCGGCTCGCCCGAGCTCCTGATTGGTTAAAAAAACACAGCTGCACAGCTCGCACAGCTTCAATGGACAGGCACCCTTAATATGCTGGTGGTTTTCAAGCAAAAAAAAACCAGGATATCCAGATAAGAAAAATCTGCGGTTCATACGACTGCAATCCTACTGGACATAAGGGGGACAGGCTGATTATATTTTTCGCAATTTTGGCGTTGATACCATAGAGACCGTTTTTCAGTTTGATGGTCCGATACTCCCCTCAAAAACCGTTGGCATATAAAGAAGGATCCTATTTTTATTAAATTAAAGTGTGAAATTGATTGCCATGCATACATAAATAAGAAATTCTCTCCATACCAATGACTGACTGTCGATCGCGTTGGTTTTGCGTAAAGCGCCAAAAAGGAATGAATTAAAACAGGTAGCATTAATAGTGAAACGTGGATGTTCTGAGATTTCAGAATATCTCTGACTACCCCCTCGGGGAATATAGTCGTGAGCATATGCTTAAAACAGGTCATTTTTGCCGCGCAACCATAGAGCGACCTGATTGGTTCCCGTGGTTTTAAAAATACTCAAATGCGCTGACATCCGTAATCCATATTAAATGTTGTTTTGTACTAAATGAGTAAATCTATACTAATATTATAAAGAGAAAAGATTAGATTAGATTTTTTGTTTGTTTGTAATGAATACCTTGGCTCCGGAACTACTGGACCGATCTGAATAATTCTTTCACCATTAGAATGCTATATTATCCGTGATGAACATAGGTTATATATTCTGTGACATAGGCTAAAAAAATGGCCAAGTCGACACACATGTCGGGAAGATTCTAAAGGCGGTACGAAGTTCACCGCGGTCATCTAGTTTAGCAATAAAGAGGTCCTCGATCTTAGGTAATTATATCCTATTGAGAAAATGCTTCGAACAGTCGCGATAGTGGACAATCTATGGGAGACATTGGGCGAGGGTCTCACGTGATCATTTTGTGTGCTCCTGGGCCACGATCCTGTTAATTTAAAACATCGAAGTTCAATCCTAATCTAATTCCAGTTCTAATCACATTGCAGTCTAACTACTATTCAACTGTGCCGAATTCCGTATCGCGCTAAACTTGACTTATGTGTGACTGACTAGGTAAAACAACGTCTGAGCGATTTATCAAACCAGCTCTAACGGCTGTCAAATGTTTAGCGCGGTAACGAATTTGTTAATGTTTTTATTTAGCGCGATTGATCTCCTGGCCCCTCAGAGGAGCACACAAAATGATCATTTGACACGCTCAAACAATGACTGTCTCCCATAGCACAGCATACCCATAGAATGTCCACTAGCAGGATTTAGTCGAAGCTTTGTTTCGATAGGGTATTTACTCAAGTGGTAGTACTGGACCTATATAGGAATAATTTTAAGAAATTTTGTTACTAAACTTTTAAGAAACTTTACATTAAAATAGTTATTTAAATACAGTACTTTGTTTTAATTATTTTTCTATCCAGTCAATGGCATTGTCATTGTCAAGGTTAATTGCCATTGTTGTTGTCTATATCGTCGTCTAGTCATCATAATACAAGTCCAGGCTAGATTCTGGTACTTTAAATGTGACTAGATAATTTGTGTGACATTGTCCAAGATATTTATTTATTTATTTAATTGCTGATTGTCCTGGGTGCATTCAGTATTCCTCCAGGTTGTCGTATCGTTGTCGTTGGGTATCGGGGGTTCAGGTACGTTACTCGAAGAGTCTATCTTGTTTCATTTGTTTTAATAAAAGAGCAACCTGCCTTAGTGGCATACCTACTGTCCGCCATTTTGAAAAAATCACGATTTTGCGGCCACTGATGAAACATATCCCAATCGACAGGGAAAATGATTAGAAACAGAAAATAGTCTTTGGTAAAATGACCTAAGTGGTATACTTTCGGAGATATAGGGGTTTGAAAAAATAAAAAAATAAAAACATTTTTTTCCACCCAAATTGGCTTTTTTGATCAGGAATAGATCAGCGAAGCTCAGGATCGATCAGGACATAGTATAATTACATAATATTATTATTATAAATAAGTTTTATTCATTTACTAAGATAAATAAAATACCTATCTACATGCAAGACAGCTACTCGAGCAAGACGGTTGTTGTAGCAGTGTTGCTAAGTATTCCGAGAGGGATTTATATGTATTTACCTATGTATTAAATACTTGATCATCATCATCATCATCATCTCAGCCGATGGCCGTCACACTGCTGGACATAGTCCTCCCCAAGGATCATCACAACGACCGGTCCTGCCGGTGTCCTTATCGAACGGGTTCCCGCCGCCTTCATCAGGTCGTCGGTCCACCTTTTGGGGCCCAACCTACCCACTGCTATTACCCGGGGTGCGGGATGCGGGAGCTACCCACGCTGCGCTTTCCGGTACGCGATCGCCACTCAACGGCTCTTCGGCCCCATCGGTTCTGCGAGCAATGTGCCCCGCCCATTGCCACTATAGTTTAGCAATTCTTTGGGCTATGTCTCAGCGGATCACTTCATTTCCGATTCGATCTTGCCGGGATACTCCGAACGTAGCCCATTGCCTTTTGGATGACTTTCAACTTTTTTATGAAGTCTTGAGAGAGCGACGACCGACGTCTCAGTTCCGTAATTCATCTTGAGACACTGCGGTATTTTGGACGTGATGAGACTACGTAGCTTTCCAACGTTGCCTTGCCGAGTCGGATTCGACAGCAGGCCACTTCTGCGGCGGTGGGCTAGGCTATGAAGCTTGGTCTCCACCAGCTTACTGTCGCCAATGAGCCTCCTGGCTGTGCGTTCAACCGAGTCGAGTGCGGCAAGTTGATACTTGGCTGAGCCATCCCACAGGTGGCAGCAGTACTCCATATATGATCGAACCTGAGCTTTATACAACATTAAGAGCTGTCCAGGAGTTTAGTACCGCTTTACCTTGTTTAAGATACCCAGCTTTTTGGCCGCAGTTTGAGCCTTAGACTCGATGTCAGCGCCGAAGTTGAGTTTCGTGGTCAACCTCATGCCCAGAAGCCCAAGACTGTCGGAAACAGGGACAGATGTACCCCGGATAGTAGGAGTCAGATTAAACGGACTCCTTTTTGCGGTGAATATACAAGCCTGTGTTTTGGTGGCGTTGAAGTTGACTAAATTATTGTCACCCCACTGGGAGACAAGACTTAAAGTCAAGTTTGTCCGCTCCACCATGGCCTCCCTCTGCGAACGTATTTCATCCCCGCTGGCCCTTGCGCCGGATACATATCTCTCCGTGACAGTACTGTCATCTGCATACCAAACAATACCTGACACAAGGAGGTCATTGATGTGTAGCAGGAAAAGAGTCGCGGAGAGAACAGACCCTTGAGGAACCCCAGCATCAATTGCCATAAGGTCTGAAGAGCAGCTGTCAATGACAACTCTAATCGACCGTTCTCTCAAGAAATCAGATATCCAGCTGCAAAGATCAGCCAGCTGCAGCTGGGGATACCATAATCAAGAAGCTTGCTCAGCAAACTAGCGTGCCATACCCTATCAAAGGCCTTCAAGATGTCAAGTGATACGGTAAGTGCTTCACCGTGTTTCTCGATGGCCTCGCCCCAGCAGTGCGTGACATACACAAGAAGATCCCCAGTCGATCGCCCCCGGCGGAAGCTATATTGGCGATCACTGAGTAGATCATTATCTTCTAGGTTTGTCAGCAACTTACTGTTAAGTATTCTTTCCATGACTTTACAGAGAATGGAAGTAATGGCGATAGGTCGGTAGTTGCAGGGATCGGCACAACTGCCCTTCTTGGGTACCGATTGCACTTTTGCAAGCTTCCAGGATTTTGGTACCGTTCTTGTTCTGAGAGAGAGACTCGATACAGGCGTGTTAGAACAGGAGACAACTCAGGAGCACAATATCTCAGCACTCTTGCAGGTATACCATCAAGACCACTGGCCTTATTCACATCTAGACAACGCAATGCTCTGAAGACCTCTTTTGTACGTATTGTGATCTCCGGCATCGAAAAATCACAACGAGAGATGGTTGGTGGCTGTTTGGCATCAGCGTCCAGACGTGAATTGCTCGCAAACAATCGCAAATAAATTAGCTTTCTCAGTTGCGGAGTGAGCCAGCGACCCATCAGGTTTCTGCAAGGGAGGCAAAGTGGGACGGCAGAAATTGGATTCGACCGATTTTGAAAGGGACCAGAACTGTTTACTACCAGAAGGGTAGGATGCCAGTCTGACTCCAATGCGGCTGACATGATCGAATCGAGCCTTCTGGATCACCCGTTTGCAGGACTTGACGGCAGAATTAAAGGCACTCTTTTTCGGTGCGAACCCTACGAGCTCTATCTTTGCGGTCGCGAGCTTGGAACCATGCTTGGTAGGCGGATTCCTTTTTAGCTTCAGCGCGAGCACAATCCGTATTGTACCAAGGTTGGGCTTTGTGACCGAGTGCTATTTCGGAGAATGGAATATAATATTCTATTCCCAGTACCAGTACCATTCCTATTACGTTTGCAACCGCATCAGCAGAACTGGCAGGGTCACTCGAAGAAAAACACACATGCCGCCACGGGTAAGACGCAAAGAAGTGCCGCATCTCATCCCAATCTGCCGACCCGTATCGGCAGACTCGCCTCGTGCCCTTAGGGCTGTCATCGGGAGGAGAGCAGATCAACACGGATTTCACCAGACAGTGATCGGACGTTCCCAGTGGGGCAGAGATCGATACAGAGTGCCTGCCTGGATCTGATGTCAGCAGAAGATCCTAACAATTGGGCGTATGGCCATCAACATCCGGTACCCGCGTTGCTTGATTTGCCTCTGAGCAACACTGTACCGCGAAACTCATTTTGGAGGGTAGCGGGATCCAAAGAACGGTGACAGTCATTGGCCGACCGCAGTTAGTAGGGGGCCCAAGTAGTGTGCTAGCCACGTGAGAAAGGCTGCCCCACGTGTGAGAGACGCCCGAACCCCGCCGCAATGGCCACCGGGTCCTCCCTTCCGGTCGCCAACTGGCACGGTGGAGCATTGCGGGATTTTTCGCTGTTGATGGATATACGCCCATTTGTTTGGACCTTCTGCTGACATCAGATCCAGACAGGCACTCCGTATCGATCTCTGCCCCACTGGCTCGTTTCGATCATGTCAGCCCCACGTTGGATCACTGTCTGGTGAAATCCGTGTTGATCTGCTCTCCTCCCGATGACAGCCCTCAGGGCACGAGGCGAGTCTGGCGATACGGGTCGGCAGATTGGGATGAGATGCGGCACTTCTTTGCGTCTTACCCGTGGCGGCAAGTGAGTTTTTCTTCGAGTGACCCTGCCAGTTCTGCTGATGCGGTTGCGAACGTAATTGGAATGGTACTGGTACTGAGAATGGAATATTATATTCCATTCTCCGACATCGCACTCGGTCACAAAGCCCAACCTTGGTACAATGAGGATTGTGCTCGCGCTGAAGCTAAAAAGGAATCCGCCTACCAAGCATGGTTCCAAGCTCGCGACCGCAAAGATAGAGCTCGTAGGGTTCGCACCGAAAAAGAGTGCCTTTAATTCTGCCGTCAAGTCCTGCAAACGGGTGATCCAGAAGGCTCGATTCGATCATGTCAGCCGCATTGGAGTCAGACTGGCATCCTACCCTTCTGGTAGTAAACAGTTCTGGTCCCTTTCAAAATCGGTCGAATCCAATTTCTGCCGTCCCACTTTGCCTCCCATGCAGAAACCTGATGGGTCGCTGGCTCACTCCGCAACTGAGAAAGCTAATTTATTTGCTTCTCTGTTTGCGAGCAATTTACGTCTGGAAGCTGATGCCAAACAGCCACCAATCATCCCTCGTTGTGATTTTTCGATGCCGGAGATCACAATACGTACAAAAGAGGTCTTCAGAGCATTGCGTTGTCTAGATGTGAATAAGGCCAGTGGTCTTGATGGTATACCTGCAAGAGTGCTGAGATATTGTGCTCCTGAGTTGTCTCCTGTTCTAACACGCCTGTATCGCCTCTCTCTCTCAGAACAAGAACGGTACCAAAATCCTGGAAGCTTGCAAATGTGCAATCGGTACCCAAGAAGGGCAGTAGTGCCGACCCCTGCAACTACCGACCTATCGCCATTACTTCCATTCTCTGTAAAGTCATGGAAAGAATACTTAACAGTAAGTTGCTGACATACCTAGAAGATAATGATCTACTCAGTGATCGCCAATATAGCTTCCGCCGGGGGCGATCGACTGGGGATCTTCTTGTGTATGTCACGCACTGCTGGGGCGAGGCCATCGAGAAACACGGTGAAGCACTTACCGTATCACTTGACATCTTGGAAGGCCTTTGATAGGGTATGGCACGCTAGTTTGCTGAGCAAGCTTCTTGATTATGGTATCCCCAGCTGCAGCTGGCTGATCTTTGCAGCTGGATATCTGATTTCTTGAGAGAACGGTCGATTAGAGTTGTCATTGACAGCTGCTCTTCAGACCTTATGGCAATTGATGCTGGGGTTCCTCAAGGGTCTGTTCTCTCCGCGACTCTTTTCCTGCTACACATCAATGACCTCCTTGTGTCAGGTATTGTTGGGTATGCAGATGACAGTACTGTCACGGAGAGATATGTATCCGGCGCAAGGGCCAGCGGGGATGAAATACGTTCGCAGAGGGAGGCCATGGTGGAGCGGACAAACTTGACTTTAAGTCTTGTCTCCCAGTGGGGTGATAATAATTTAGTCAACTTCAACGCCACCAAAACACAGGCTTGTATGTTCACCGCAAAAAGGAGTCCGTTTAATCTGACTCCTACTATCCGGGGTACATCTGTCCCTGTTTCCGACAGTCTTGGGCTTCTGGGCATGAGGTTGACCACGAAACTCAACTTCGGCGCTGACATCGAGTCTAAGGCTCAAACTGCGGCCAAAAAGCTGGGTATCTTAAACAAGGTGAAGCGGTACTAAACTCCTGGACAGCTCTTAATGTTGTATAAAGCTCAGGTTCGATCATATATGGAGTACTGCTGCCACCTGTGGGATGGCTCAGCCAAGTATCAACTTGCCGCACTCGACTCGGTTGAACGCACAGCCAGGAGGCTCATTGGCGACAGTAAGCTGGTGGAGACCAAGCTTCATAGCCTAGCCCACCACCGCAGAAGTGGCCTGCTGTCGAATCCGACTCGGCAAGGCAACGTTGGAAAGCTACGTAGTCTCCTCACGTCCAAAATACCGCAGTGTCTCAAGATGAATTACGGAACTGAGACGTCGGTCGTCGCTCTCTCAAGACTTCATAAAAATGTTGAAAGTCATCCAAAAGGCAATGGGCTATGTTCGGAGTATCCCGGCTTGGATATGTTCGGAGTAGTCAGTAAGTTTTTTCAGTATTGGCAGCACTGATATTGGAAGCACGCGAGTTGCCGCCAAAATCAACATTTTACCTACACCCCATGGTACAGTCACCATCAGATATATCGTAACACACAAGGTGTCCAAATATTTCTGAGCAGTGCTAATTTTCATTAAATTCTTTACGATCGAATCGGAAATGAAGAGATACGCTGAGACATAGCCCAAAGAATTGCTAAACTATAGTGGCAATGGGCGGGGCACATTGCTCGCAGAACCGATGGGGCCGAAGAGCCGTTGAGTGGCGATCGCGTACCGGAAAGCGCAGTGTGGGTGCTTCCGCATCCCGCACCCCGGGTAATAGCAGTGGGTAGGTTGGGCACCAAAAGGTGGACCGACGACCTGATGAAGGCGGCGGGAACCCGTTCGATAAGGACACCGGCAGGACCGGTCGTTGTGACGATCCTTGCGGAGGACTATGTCCAGCAGTGTGATGGCCATCGGTTGAGATGATGATGATGATCAAGTATTTAACGCATAGGTAAATACATATAAATCCCTCTCGGAATAGTTAGCAACACTGCTACAACAACCGTCTTGCTCGAGTAGCTGTCTTGCATGTAGATAGGTATTTTATTTATCTTAGTAAATGAATAAAACTTATTTATAATAATAATATTATGTAATTATACTATGTCCTGATCGATCCTGAGCTTCGCTGATCTATTCCTGATCAAAAAAGTCAATTTGGGTGGAAAAAAATGTTTTTATTTTTTTTTTTTTTCAAACCCCTATATCTCCGAAAGTATACCACTTAGGTCATTTTACCAAAGAATATTTTCTGTTTGTAATCATTTTCCCTGTCGATTGGCATATGTTTCATCAGTGGCCGCAAAATCGTGATTTTTTCAAAATGGCGGAAAGTAGGTATGCCACCTTCCATACTGAAATGTTCGAAGCTCTTTGTATTGTAACATAAAATATGTCAAACGTTGATTTTGCTTCTCGGTCGGTGTAACATTTAAAGGTGGTTTAGTTTGGCTTTAGACCATCAAACTGAACAACTTTTACTATACAGGGTGAAATTGATATCATTAGCATCCTTTTAAACTAAGAGTCTACCCATCAAACTGAACAACTTTTACTATGGGAGCAAACCGATCGGAGCAAATAAAAAATCTGCTGTTCCATACTAAACTGCAATGTCGACGCGCGAGTTCGGGACTCAACTGTATGCATCTACAGATTTTTTTTGCTCCAATCGGTTTTCTGCAATAGTATAAGTTGTTCAGATTGATTGTTGATTTTGATGTTTTGACTCTTAGTTTAAAAGGATGTATAGCCAATATCGAAAAAGGAAAAAAAAAATGTATGATACAAAGCTGCAGTGCCTATTCGACTCAAATGTATGGGACAGCTGATTTTTTTCGACCTTTCGTTTTCTCCATCTTTTAAGTGGTTCAGTTTGAGGGTCTAAACCATCTCTTTAAAACTAGAGTGTATATAACACCCGCGAGCGAGAAGAAGAAAACGTTGAAAAACAACTTTCTTGTTGTATACTGTTATAATATTATTATAGACCTAAAGTACAACGTTTTCGAGATAATCCATGTTATGGATCTTGTAAAGACAAAAATTCTAACACATTCTCCTCCAATTAAATACCCATACCATACCTTAAGACCTAAGTATACCAAAAAGCGTCCCGTTTTCACTCTCTAGGTACGGAACTCAAATAAAATAAAACCAGGATGAAGGTGTTTTTTTTAATTCGAAATGATTATTTATTGGAAACAAAATAACAAATAAAATTAGCAACATGCCTCGTCATAAAGGATGCACAGTCAAAAATCTACGACAAGCTTTGCCGTAAGAAAAAAAATCCACAACACCTTTCGCTAGCATGAAAATGCAGTAGTTGTATAGTTATTAATATCAGTAGGGATATTGTGCAAGATTCTGCTTATCAATCGATAGAAGATCGAAATGTATTTTTATTTACCTATTAACGTATATGGAGAATAGATTCCTGCGTACGAGTGATGAATGTTAGATAGATTGTTATAAATTATAAACAATATACAGGGTGTTAGGGTAAACAGTTGCATTACTTTAAGGGGTGAATGTACCCATGATACTGAACAACTTTCCCAAAGAAACCTATAGGAAATTCGTAAAAAAATTGTTGGACTTCCCATACTAAATCCAATCAAAATTGCGAATTTCCTATAGGTTTCTTTGGGAAAGTTGTTCAGTATCATGAGTACGGGGCGTCCGCCCGGTTTTGAGTAACTTTGTAACCATTTTATACATTAACTATGGCACTTTTTAAGCAGAAAACAAAACTGAACAATCTACAGGATATGAGAAGTGATGTGGTTTTTCTCGAAATCTATTTTAATTAATAAAACTGAAGAAAAACGAATCCAAAGTCACCTCTTTTTTTCCAGTTGTAACCGTTTTACTCATACATTGTTGATCAGAAGAATATAAAAATTTACAACATTCTTCACAATACAATATAAAATGACGTGGTTTTCTTATTTTTTGAAAATTCATAAAAAATCATACAGGTATTCAAAGAAAACGAAAAATTCCGACCGGCGCCACGCAATTGAAGCGGGATGGCTAATTGCAAAAGTTTGCTTGTAAGAAAGAGAGCCTTGCAAATGGGAGGGAGAGCCTTAAAGTAATGCAACTGTTTACCCTAACACCTCGTATTAGCATGGCGGCCATTTTGGCGAATCGTCGGAGCATCGCACGGCTTCTTAGAAACTTCACGACTCTTAGATTTATAGGCTGTTTTAGTACTAAAGTTAGTTATAAAGTTAAATATTGTATTCTACTCTTTCTACATAGGAGTTGCAGTGCTTGACTTAAATACGGGCCAAATTGCATAATCTGTAGTCATACCACAGTATAAGAAAGAGTAGGTCTATTACTAGATAGCCATACACAGTCATGATAATAATAAACAATGTAACAAGTATGCATACGTAGAAAGAAGCGAAAAATTCTTCGTCTATGTATGCATAGCATTGTTTGATAGCTTAGCTTAGAAGAAAATTTTTACAAATGACAATTTTCTAAACGCCAAAATATAAAGAAAAAAAATTTTCGCCCATGTGCAACCTTCCCGTAAAATACAGTGAAAGAGAGTACCTATATGAAATAATAAAAAAATGGTTTTTTTTCATAAGATGGAAAACCAGAAAAGGTAGGTACTTGGCAACGGATGCCTCAGACTCTGACATGCATTTTTAGAATTACTTTTTAGCCTAAATTATTATCTTTGGAGCCATGTCACGTAAACGCTATCTACCGGGCATGTTAATCAAATCACCCATTGATAAGAACAAGAATAAAATTGAATAATAATAACAAAACTTGGCCAAAGTGTAGAATAGAATAGTATCAAACAGTTGAACTACGGGTCTTAAGGTTAACTTATAATGATTTACATATTGAGCCCCTGGGCCTATACAAAGTAACCACCTGTATTTCAGGCCTTAGGTTAAATAAAAATAATGCCTAATAAATAATGGTTAAATAAAAATAAGTGCCTATGTCACTTTCACGATTTTTACGAATCTAACGACACCTCATATGTCGAAATCCATCAAGCCGTTTAGGCTGTAGGCCGTGCCAAAGAAATATACATACAAACATACATACATACATATATACATACATACGCTCGAAAAACATAACCCTCCTTCTGCCGCAGTCGGGTAAAAAGAGTCGCGCTGCATGTCTAACGGTGGGCGGTCACGTATTTTCTTCTCTCGGGCTTGCACATAGCTCCACCATTTTTTTACGCTCTTTTGTTCTTGAACATATGGATTGTGGATGATCAGACCATCAAACTGAACAACTTTCTCTGGGGGACAACACTGAAATCGAGAAAAAAACATTTGCTGTTCCATACAGAACTGCAAACCGACTCGAGCCAAATGTACGGGACAGCTGATTTTTATTTCGCGATTTCGATGTTGGTCCTATAGAAAAAGTTGTTCAATTTGATGGTCTGGTTATCCCCTTAAAAAAGTGTCAGCATATTAAGAAGGACCCTGTGTAATAATACTTGAGATGAATGGCAGAATTGCGGCTCTAGACGTAAGCAACCGGCAATTAAGAAACGTCTTTAAAAAAAAACGTCTTTGACACTGTCACACATAATTATTATTTAGTCCCATAGAAAGTACCTACCAGAATCTAGCCAGGAGTGCGATTTTTGAATCTCATACTTTGAACTCAGCTGTTGAAAATGTATGATGATACGCATCTTTATACTGCTGATTTGACTTTCAAAAATCGAACTCCTTAGAAAGATGCACGTCTCCATAGTAATTTTGACATTTTCAACTGCTGAGCTCAGCGAATGAGTTTCAAAAATCGCACTCCTGGTCTTTTATCATAATGAATAGACAATGGTAAACCTTGTATACCTACATCATACAAACATCCATGACTCGGGTACCGCAAATATTCAGATTCATCATACAAATACAGGGTGTAAGTGACAGCCTAGCAAATACTGAAAAGGTGAACTCAGACCATCAAACTGAACAACTTTCATATGGAGCCTATCTCAGGAAACGCGAAAAAAATCAACAAGACAGCTGTACTTACTAGACTAAAATGTATGATGCTGCTGATTTTTTTTCGTGTTCCCTGAGGTAGGCTCCATAGTGAAAGTTGTCCAGTTTCATGGGCTGAGTTCACAGTTTCAGCATTTGCTAGGCTGTCACTTACACCATGTTTTTGCCCCTTACGGGATTCAAACCTGCGACCCTCGGATCAGCAGGCTGGTTCACTAAGAACTATCGGGCCATCCCTTATAATAAATAACTTATATATAACCCCACTGCACATAATCGTCGACGATTCCTCGTAACCTTTCTTTGAACACGTTGTCAACATTTAATTTCAAAGTATCATGTGTCCCCAAATCATTTACGTTTTCTTTGGCAATGAAAAATAATGGCATCATGGATAGGGCTATTATTAAACCGAAGTCTAGCCTGTGGACAAACAATTTGTATATATAGTAAACACAACGTGAGCATGTAAGTAGGTATAGTATAAAAAAACGGGTTGCACTCCGGGAGTGCCGGCAGAAGTGAAAACTAAGAGATCTTACGTCTTACGTCACGTGACGTCACGGTCTGACCATATCTATGCTTACGAATTTTCGTTCAGGTTACGTGACGTCACGGTCCTGACGCGAGTTTAATATTTTTTACCCATCCCAAAAAGTGCACATCGCCGCTAAAGAAGTTTTCACTTCAAACACAGTCAGAGTGTACCTTAACTTTGTTATAGTAATCAAAACACCTATAGTGGTGTATATTTAAAAGGGGGGCTGCAGACCATCAAATTGAACGAAATAGCGAGTAAAAAATCTGCTTCTATTTTTCACGTAGCCAGTTCAATGTCCCACTGCTGGGCAAAGGCCTCCCCTTTTACTCTCTATTGCATGCAACTTCTGACCAAAAGGTGGACAGACAACATGGATGTCTTCTTGGAGAAAAAAATCTGCTATTCCTTTGGAAATGTCAATAGCTAACTAGGCTATCAAGGTAGCTGTAGCTTCAATCACAATTTATTGAAATAACTGATTGTTTTTTAGCGATTTGAAAGTTGTTCCTGTAGTAAAAGTTGTTCAGCTAGATAATATAATCACCCCGTAAAGTATGTTAACGCGTTTAAGTTGAAACCTTGTATATGTTACAGTCGAAACTCATAAACGGGGGCAAAAATCAGGCAAAAGTGGATTTGAGCGGTTATGAGTTTTTAGACCCCAGATCTAACTCAGTCGGTTAGGTCTAGCGAGGAGCGAAGCGACGGGCATGTTAAGTTTTTTGCGAGCGCAGCGCATGAGCCGAGCGAGCACAGCGAGCTTGACGCGGTAGCGGCCGGCGAACCAAATTGCTATTGTTTACCTAGTCCACTCGAAAATAAAATTTTGACTAAGGGCATCGGTCAAAACCACGTTTGCCTGATTCTTGCAGTCAATAATGGTTTTGACAGGTTATGAGTTTTGACTGTAACATATACATAGAAAACTGAAACATTATAAGTAAGTAATAACTTAAACTTATTCAAATAACAATTATGACTAATTTACTAATTATTACTAACAACTTAATTTCGTTGCTGAGCTAAATAAATATAATAAGTAATATTTACAAAGATTTTTTTTGTCGTATACACCAAAAAAAATCTTTGAAGTAATAGTAAAATGTCAATTTAGATTTAGTAAATATTAGATGTCAGTAAATTAGATATAATTAGTCAATAAAAATTTAATGCATGGCAAGATCTATTAGCAGTCAAATCCAATAAGAGAGTACAAGGTGCAGTGGATGAAGATGTAGTGAAAGGAAAATTGAAGTACGATGCTGCAAAAACGGCTGTAAAAGAATGCGTGAATAGAAAGAAAGAGGAGTCTAAAGCAAAAAATGACACGAGATTCTCTGACCATTTTCGAAGAAATATTAAGCTTTTTTGGAAAATGGTGAAATTATCTCGTGGAAAAACCGAGACATCCAAAGTTGACAGAATAAGAGGTAGTGATGGATGCATGTTAACTGAAGAGGGAAAAATACTGGATTGTTGGAAGGCATATTTTGAAAGTTTATTTGAAAGTGAAGAAGAACCGAGCATAGATGTGTGGCCCACGGATGTGGACTCAGAGAGTGAGTGTGAGAATGAGTTGAGTGTGGAAGAGATAATGAAAGCAATGAAAAGCATGAAAGAAGGTAAGGCTGCAGGGTATGATAGGGTATCGGTAGAGATGCTGAGGAATGGTGGTGGGGTAGTCATTGACATGCTGTACCTTTTATTTAATAAGTGCTGGAAATCCGGTCGGGTCCCAATGGACTGGTGTAAGGCTGTAATTGTTCCGCTCTATAAGGGAAAAGGGTCACAGCAGGAATGCAAAAACTACCGCGGCATTAGCCTTCTCAGTGTGGTTGGCAAGTTGTATGCGAAAGTGTTAATTGATAGAGTGTTAAAGGAGACTGAACGAAAGATATGGGATGTACAAGCAGGTTTTAGAAAAGGAATGGGATGCACGGACCAGGTTTTTGCATTACGGTCCATAAGCGAAAAGTTTTTGGCTCAAAACCAAAAGATCTTTTGCGCTTTTGTGGACTTAGAAAAAGCCTATGACAGAGTGGTTCGGAATGAACTGTGGTCCACGCTGCGCATGTATGGAGTGGATAGTAAATTGATACAGGCGCTGAAATCTCTGTATAAGAATTCCAGTGCCTGTGTCAGGATTAACGGGGCGTACACTGACTGGTTCGGCATCTCTCGAGGGGTCCGACAGGGATGTGTAGCGTCCCCGTGGCTATTTAATTTATTCATGGACAGTTGTTTGGAAGAGCTGAAAGAGAGTGAATGTGGATTAAGAATGAATGAGTTGCTGGTCAAATGTCTGTTGTACGCCGACGATCAAGTTCTACTTGCATCGTCGGCGAATGACTTGCAGGCGATGGTGACTTGCATGAATGAATCGTTTATAAAGAAAGGAATGAAAGTGAATGTAAGTAAGACAAAAGTTATGGTGTTAGAGAGGAATGATAATGACGACCGTACCTTATGTAGTATTATGATTGGTGATGAAAAATTGGAACAGGTGAATGAGTTTGTGTACTTGGGATGCACGTTTACCAGAGACGGTAAGTGTCAGAGTGATATTGAGAGAAGAGTGAATGCCGGAAATAGGGTTAATGGAGCTCTGAATTCCTTTGTGAAAAGCCAACACGTGTCCAAAAAGGCACGGATGGCAGTTCATAATGGAGTGTTAGTCCCGACATTGATGTATGGAAGTGAATCTTGGGTATGGCAGAAGACGCATGAAAGTAGGATTAACGCAGTGGAAATGCGCTCTTTGAGAAGTATGTGTGGTGTAAATGTGATGGATAAATTGAAAAATAGTTTTATTAGAGAACGCTGTGGTCTGAAAGAGGATGTAGTGACAAAAATAGAGAAAGGTATGTTGCGATGGTTTGGTCATGTGGAAAGAATGGATGAGAGCAGATTGACGAGGGCAATTTATAAGGCAAGCGTAAGTGGAAATGTTGGAAGGGGACGGCCTAGACGTACATATACGGACCAAATTGGCGACGTGCTTAAGAAGGGCCAGGTCAGATCTACCCGAAACCGACGAGCATGCATGAAAGGTCTTATGAATGTGGAGGAAGCTAGAGAGGTATGTCAGGATCGTAGCAGGTGGCGTTCCGTTGTCTCTGCCTACCCCAGTGGGAGACAGGCGTGAGAATATGTATGTATGTATGTATGTATGTATAAAAATTTAAATATATTATTTTTGAATGAATTGATATTCATATTCATCATATTAGGCATTTCTTGTCGATATATCTTAACAACCACACAAAAGGTAATAATAACACGCTTACTTTTCTTTATATTCTTTTTCAAACTCCTTTCTAGAATACACATTACTAATATCCACGTCAAAGTATTTCAAGAACTGTTTCAATGTATCGTAGTACATGTTCTTAAGATCATTCAAGTGCTTTCTTCTAAATTGTTGGTCTGTGCCATTGACTATAAAGAATATGAAGTCAGTAATAGGGCATCCAAAGTGTATTAGTTGATAATCTATTGGTACTAATTCAGTTATGTCTCCGTCCTGTAAAAACAATTATTATGGTTTAGTAAAAATTAAGTTAACCAATCAATGATTGTGTCGACATCAGTGAGCTTACGTTAGTAATAAAATTATAATATCATTGGTAAAAATTCTAAAAGTTGTCATACATAATGGACATCATTACATTTTTTTTATCTCAAATGTTATTGATGATATTAAAATTTTTATAAAATAAGCGCTAAAGTATTTTTTAATTTTGTTTTTATCATTAAAAGGAATAAAAATATTAATCATAATTATTTATGGTTATTATTTGTATATTTTTAATTCAATTTGTTTTTACTGAAATTGGCGGCATTGCATTGGTCGGAGATGATAATGAAAATTAATTAAAAAATTTCAGTGATTTATGTAAAGAAAAATGTCAAACGATAATTAGATTCAGGCAAAGGATGCATTTTTTTTCTATATTTTTCTTATAACACACAAAAATTACGTGTAATGGATAGAAAATCCGTTAATTTTATATAAGCTTTAACTTTCCCTAAAATGAAATGTTGTCAATAAGGTAAATCATCAAATTCTATTTACTGAAAAGCAGAAGTTTATAATTAAAACGTTGGGAATTAGAACAAGTTGAGCACAAACTTTCTGTAACAAGTGTAAACTCAAGTAACGTTTAATTATTTTGATGATTTTGATAACTTTACGCTTCTCTATAAAAACTCGCTGATATAAAAAAAACATGAGATTCAATTACTTAAGTATAAATATAAGAAACACTATCCACTTACAGTTTCCTTTATCAAAATATTATTTTGCCTATAGTCGCAATGACAAAGACATCTTGCAGTGTCCACTTCTATGTATTCCTTATGTTTTTTTTGCAAAGACGGTAAAAATTTTCTGACTTTTTCTTTTTGTTCTTCATCTAAACATTCTAATGCTGTCATACTGCAATAGGTTGAAAAATTCCTCCATTCCTCGTTAAAGGTCATTGATGTCTTCATAGGCTTCAGTTTACGCTCAAAGTAATCTGGTTTATTTTTTTGCACGACGAAAGATAGTCCATGGAATCTGGCTAGTTGCTGTACTGATAGTTCCGCGAATTTCAACGACATCAAGTCAAATCTGTCAAGTGTTCTAAATCCTTTCTTACTCATGTTCTCGAGGTACAGGGCTTCTGGGTCTGAATGAAAGCTTTTCACCGTGTTGAATCTCTCTTCGATCGGTACTTTTGCTTCGCTTTGCAAGTCTTTGAATATTTCAAACAGTTCTGTGTAAACGTAAGCTTCCTTCAAGCAAGAATCTTTTAAATCTATAGCACTGAAATTTTCGTTAATAATAACTTTTTTAACAAAAATATTAGTTTCTTTTTCTCCCTCAACGGTTTCACCTTTTACGTCTGCTTCATAAAGCATTCCAAAATAGTTTCCACCTCCGGTGTTTATTACTCTCGTATGAAGTTCATGTGTTACATAACCTTCTTTCTTGATGATGTGGGTGAGTACAGACGGAGGAAGCACTTCTGTTTGATCCGTTAAATTTTCGTTAACCGACATGATCGATGAAAAACTTTAAGATAAACTACGTGTAGTGGTCCAATGTTCAAAAATAGTGAGACAATAACATGTTTACTCAATGTATTGTGTTTATATAGTTTACGGTCATTTTTAAGGTAGACTTCCGAGGCTAGCGGCCCATGCATGCGACTGACGCGGGCGGTTCGCGGCCGACGGCCGATGCGACAATACTAGTTACTATGGAAACGAATGGCACCGCTTCCGAGGCCAGCGACTGACGCATGTGCAGACGCGTGCGGCCGATGTCTATCGCATCGACAGTGCTCTAACGTCACGCATAACAAGAATGTTTGCCAGACGTATTACCGAGTTTTCGTTGCAAGATGACAAAAATTTGATTAATTTAGTCGTCCAGTATCCATTATATCTTCCGGAATACAAAAATTCGTTCAAGCGGGTCACTCAACTGTGTGAAGAACAAAATTCATGTCGATGTCAGGCACATCCGATGGCGAAGTATAATGTTCATATTTTTTTGCTTACTAAAAACACACATTTTTACTATTTTACTTGTATTTTACTATCTGCAAGGTCGCTCACCCATGTTGCGTCAACACCGTCTATCGAGTCACTTGGAACTACTTTTTCTTTTTAATGGCGTTCGGAAAATCCCTCTTGCCCACATAATTATTAGTTAGACAGCGATCTACATACAGGTTAACTAAAAAGCCTAGGGGTGCAATGCATCCCTATCTAATTAACTCCCAAAAATGTAGAAAGAGACTCCCAGAAATTTTATTAATCTTCTGAGAAATTCCCTAGACAGACATAAAAACATACCCCCAATTTCTTAAATACCCTAAAGTGATAATAATCTGCAAAATAGGCACACGTCAATTTAATTCAAATTAAACCCATGTTTTTGTTAACATTTTGGAAACATTTTTATAAATTATCGCGCGCGTCAGTCGCATCGGCCTCTAGCCTCGGAAGTCTACCTTAAAATTGTGACATGACATTTTTCGTATCTGTTATCAATTCTGATTCGAATGTGATTCGATGCCACCCGGCTACAACCCGATAAAATGTTTTATTTTAGTTTAACTCGATATAATTTATAAAAATGTTTCAAAAATGTTAACGAAAACATGGGTTAAATTTGAATTAAATTTTAATAGGTACTCTATTCTAAATAACAACGAAATTTTATCTCTTTCTCTTCTATCTTTATATCTTTCTGATAAATAAATTATATTTGCTAATCAGAGTTGACCTGCAAGCTAAATTGTAATCTCAATATATTTTCCTCCTTAAATGGTAGTTGTGTAAGTTATAGCATTGTTGAAAACTAATTTTATATTATTATTTTGATCATACTCGGACCATTCTCTAAAAGGTGTGTACACACGGCGACACATCAAGCTATACAAAACCAACATAAGTTGGCCGCGCGTAGGTCGTATAACGTATAACGTCGCGCGGCCAGCTTATGTTGGTTTTGTATAGCTTGATGTGTCGCCGTGCGTAGGTACAGTGCAGGCAACCTAAAATTAATCGGAACGATTCATTGGAGTTGAGTCGATGCGGATAGGTGATTTCTGGGACACAACTCTACGTATCGACTTAAAATATTACGATCATCTGACAATCGATAAGCGCTTTTGACGGATTTTGCAATGATCCATATCACATTTTTTATCTTTACATAATTATATTTAGTCAAGATGATTTGAACAAAAATTATAAAGAACAAACAAACCGTAATCACAATATTTTTATCAATTTAAGCGTTTGTGTCGAAATATGACATTTAAATGCTGATAGTTGATCCGTGTTGGCAAAATACAGGAGTGAAAAAATTTAGAATGTTATCTATACAATCAAGTCGATAAAAGATAATACACTTCAAAACGTCATAATGGAAAACAAAACTCGCGAGTCTCAACATTATGAAGATATAATACAAAAAGGCCATTGTTACATTCTTGATCTTGACGAACAGATTGAAAGATCAGATCCGCTTGTCATGTCTTGTGATTTTAGATATTATTTACAAGTACATTTTTTATTATTTTATTGAGGTCTTTTAACGTTGATTCAGCTATTTCAGACTACTAACAATAATAATTCTTTCTAACATTAGCCTCAATTTTATCCAAGCACATCCGGGGGTATCCAGGGGGGGGGGGGGGGGTAGGGATACATGGGAAAATAATTTGTATGGAACAGTGACTACCGGTATAACTTTTTCACCGCTTTTCATTGAAAAAAAAAAGGAGGCGACGATGGTTCGATCCGAGTCCAGGCCGAATCGTACCAATGAATTTTTCGGAATTTACGTACTATTTATAAAACTACTGAATACTGATACTGTTTTTATGAATACCTGCGTGCTTCAATTTGGAGGCATGTATTGTAATGAAGAGGCCTATCCCAGCAGTGGGGTTTAGCGGGCTGATTATGATGATTGTACCCACTATCCATTACAACCCACACAGCACAGAAATTCGACTAGATATCTATTAGATATTTTGTAGATATCTATTAGACATCTTGTAGATATTTGTGTTGTTGGGGAAGTGGCGACGCGACGGGCGCACTCCCCGGCACATTGGGCAGAGTTCCGGTACTAGTGAAACGTGGATGTTTCAGGATAGAAGATCTGTGACTACCCCCTTGGACTAAGGTTGAAATTTACAATATTTATAATTATAATTTATTCAAATAATACGTCTAACCTATTGGCTATGTGCGAAGTGAAACAAAACGACAAAGACTACCAACTTATTTTGCTGGGATGTTTTTATTACCATCACTGTGTTCATTAAAAATATATTTTTGTGTAATTCAACCATAGAGAAATTAACGCACTCCCCCTGGAATTCAACCACCAAAGGGGTGAAAACGGGTTGTACTCTTATTATTCCATGACGGGACCGGGGGTAAAAGTTTGTGGGAGAATTTCGTAACAAAGAACGGGAATCCCAGCTAGTCAGGTATTATAATATTTTTAATATCGACAATATTGCTCATTCATTTATTTAGTTTCTGAAGTTTCAGAATACCTCTGACTACCCCCTCGGGGAATATGGTCGCAAGCATATACTTATGCTTATTTAGTTTTTAGTTTTACAGTCACCACTATTAATATTATAGGTATAAAAGAATACACATACAACAACACACACGCACATACAATTTATTATCAGTATATTATTATCACATTAAAATCTGCGAAAAAAAAAGCAAATTAATGTCGGCAGCAGTGAAAAGGTACAGAAACATAATACTTTGGGAAGGTATTATAAGCTTTACAAACCATGGTATTATTATTATTATCATCAATTACCCTGATAAACCATAGAGCCTCTTCATTAAGTTAACATAAATTTTTTAACAAACACCAAATTCATTTAAGGCGGTTGCAGAGGGCCAATTTTATACAAAACTTTGACGCACAATACGCGTAGACGGTATATATAAGTAACTTTTTATATATGGAAAAATAGTTTCGAAAATCTAGATGTCGCGTATCAAATAACATTTGCAATTTATAATATAATTACGAAGATATAAAGCTTTGAAATTTTTCATACAAAATTTTCAAAGCTTTATATTTTCGTAAATTATATTATAAATTGCAAATGTTATTTAATACGCGACATCTAGATTTTCGAAACTATTTTTCCATACATAAAATATTACTTATATTAATTCCGTCTACGCGTATTGTGCGTCAAACGTTTGTGTGGACTGAATTTATTTATCCACCAATTATATTTTTAATTTACAAAAAACCCAATTCAACACATTCATCAAAAATTTCCTTAACCCTCTCATGAATGCTGTCATTAAGAGCATAATCTAGTTTAGCTATATCATCTTTACCAAAATCAGGTACACTATCTTCCGGCGCAAAGATAAATGGGAAAAAGAACATAGCAATCATAAGGCTATGGTCAAATCTATGCCATTAACATTTGCAATTTATAATATAATTACGAAGATATAAAGCTTTGAATTTTTTCATACAAAATTTTCAAAGCTTTATATTTTCGTAAATTATATTATAAATTGCAAATGTTATTTAATACGCGACATCTAGATTTTCGAAACTATTTTTCCATACATAAAATATTACTTATATTAATTCCGTCTACGCGTATTGTGCGTCAAACGTTTGTATGGACTGAAACCACCTTTAAGCAAATTTATTTATCCACCAATTACATTTTTAATTTACAAAAAACCCAATTCAACACATTCATCAAAAATTTCCTTAACCCTCTCATGAATGCTGTCATTAAGAGCATAATCTAGTTTAGCTATATCATCTTTACCAAAATCAGGTACACAATTACATTTTTAATTTACAAAAAACCCAATTCAACACATTCATCAAAAATTTCCTTAACCCTCTCATGAATGCTGTCATTAAGAGCATAATCTAGTTTAGCTATATCATCTTTACCAAAATCAGGTACACTATCTTCCGGCGCAAAGATAAATGGGAAAAAGAACATAGCAATCATAAGGCTATGGTCAAATCTATGTCTATACAGAGTTTCAAATTCTTTCCTAGGGCAGCAATTGTTGACATCTATATCAAAGTACTGAAGGAAATCACGTAAGGTGTTAAAATACATATCCTTGAGACTATCCAAGTGTTTATTCCTGAATTTGCGATCGGTGCAACCGTATATGAAGTAGATGAAGTCGTTGACTGGACAGCCGTAGTGGAGCGCCTGGAAGTCTACTGGAAAAACTTCTGTTACTTCGCCATTCTGGAAGAAATGGTAATTGAATACTTACAAGTTTTCTTTTGCATTACGATAAACTTGAGACTAACTTAGAAAAAATTGTTCTGACGTATTAAAAAAACCGGTCAAGTGCGAGTCGGGATACTCGCGCACCGAGGGTTCCGTACCACACCACCACAGAAGAACACAACATTATTAACTTCGAAAAAATACTTTTTTTGTCCGGGACCTTTAGCGCGAGACCGACTCACACTTGGCCGGTTTTTAGTATTTGTTGTTATTCTGTAGAGTTTGCTCTATAATTACACTAAGTTTGACGCTTGTATGTATTACCATTTTAACGATAGAGCGTGAAGAAAAAACGACGATAAAAACTAGTTTCTTGTTGAGAACCCCCCTTTAAATTTTAACTTTTTGACATTTTTATTTGTTAACAAATTCGCCGTAATAACGTACATGCTGTGAAAATTTCAACTATCTAGCTCTTACAGTTCAAAAGTTACAGCCCTAAATAGGTCGGACCGACAGACGGACGGACGGACGGACGGACAGACGGACGGACGGACGGACGGACGGACGGACGGACGGACAGACGGACAACGTAGGCTTAGTAATAGGGTCCCATTTTCACCCTTTGGGTACGGAATCCTAAAAAGATAGTGTCTGAAACTAATGCATCAACCTTGAAAGACCGAAATAAAATAATAAATTACGTACTTGTAAAATAATCTAAATGACAACCCGAGATGGTAGTGAATTCGCCTGTTGATCCGAGGTTCGCAGGTTTGTATCCCACAAGGATCAAATATTTGTACTCGAGTCATGGATGATTGTATCTATATAATGTGCATTATAATCCAGGCTAGCATTGTATTGTATTGTATGTATTTCTGATACTTTAGATGGGACTAGATAATCTGTGTCACAATGTCCAATATGTTTTTAGTGTTCCGTACCAAAATTGGTAAAACGAAACCGTCCGTCCGTCCGTCTCTGTCACAGAAATTTTTCTCGAAGACCGTGGGAAGCGGAAACTTGGCACAGATATGGCATGGTTTTTGTTTTTTATTTCATTAATGGTCTAATATCATAAAATATCTCAAAAAAGCTTATTTGGTTTATTGGGTCTATTTTGGGAAGTAAAAGGGGTACATAAAAATCTACTATAATATCGTGTGGGGTATCAATTGAAAGCTTACGAAAATGCGAGTCTAAAAATACTTTTCCCAAATTTTTTATTAAAACGTTTAACAAATTTTTCATTTGATGACCCGGGTGGGGTAATGGTTACCTCGTTGGATTACCAAACCAGGGTCATGGGTTCGAATCCCAGTTCGGTCATGGATGTTTATTATGTTTGTGCTGTTGTTGCATGGGTCCCATTTTAAAAAGCCTAGATAGTGCTTGCTTGGGATCATTACAATGTATGTGCCTGTGAGAGTTATTTATTTATTTATTAACTGCTGTTCCCCACCACTATTTAAAAAAATATTGCGCTATAAAATCTGAAGAAAATCATGAACATTCGAAACAAGTAGATCGTGTAAACATTATCAGGCTGCCACCATCTTGGATAGTTTTATTTCTATACCCAAAAAACTACCACCAGTGTAAAATGATTATCAGATACTGTTCGTGATAGTCTGACGAAGCTTGCATGAGGGTTATAATATCTTGTGTGCTGCCATTGATAAAGCTTGTAGCGGATATGATTTTTTTTGTATTTTATTTTAATTTAAATAAATTACTATCGATCAATAGTATTATTGTATCGTAATTATAGTACGCTGTGGTATTATAATACAGGGTGTAACAAAACACCCTAGTAATACTTAAGGGGGTGCTTCAGACCATCAAACTGAACAACTTTCACTATGGGGCCAATATCGAGAAAAAATAAAAAAAATCTGCTGTCCCATACAATTTAGTCGAGTCGGTAGCTGCACTTTTGTATGGGACAGCTGTTTTTTTTTTCTCGACGTTTGCTCCATAGTGAAAGTTGTTCAGATTGATGGTCTGAAGCACTCCCTTAAGTATTACTAGGGTGTTTTGTTACACCCTGTATATACAGGATGTATAAGAGACAGCCTAGCAAATACTGAAACGGTGAACTCAGACTATCAAACGGAACAACTTTCACTATGGAGCCTAACTCGGGAAACGCGAAAAAAATCAGGTGTCCCATACAAAACTGATGTACCTACCTACCCGACTAAAATGTATGGGACAGCTGATTTTTTTCGTGTTTCCTGACGTAGGCTCCATAGTGAAAGTTGTTCAATTTGATGGTCTGAGTTCACCGTTTCAGTACTTACACCCTGTATGTTTCTAAATCAGAGTTCAATATGTGAAGCGGCTACGGATAGTAAAAGTAAATGACGAAAAGGATTGAAAATATTAAATAGACGGTACAAAAATTAAGGGATAAACTCAAGTTCACTCACACATAAACTAATCTCAACTTATTGAATTTGTTCCTTTTTTGAACTGCAGTTAAATTCAAGACCGTTTTATAAAATTACTTACCGTTTTTTTCATAAGGATGTTAAGAGCCCGATAGTCTCCATGACACATACAGCAAATTGAGCTTGCCTTATCCAATACATACTGTGGGTATTTTTCTAAAAATACAGGTATAAAATCTTCAGCTTTCTTTTTATCTTCGCCTTGGAACTTCTTAAAAGTAATCTTCGCGAGATTTTCCACACCTACTTTCCACTGTTCATTGAAAAACGTTACTACATTCAATGATCGTATTTTGTTATCAAAATATACTGGCTTTCTTTTTTGCATAACAAATGACAGTCCATGAAATTTCGCAAGTTGTTGTATTGACAACTCTATGAATTTAAGGGGCGGTACCTCCATTCGGTCTGGTGTCGTGAACCCTTTCTTTGACATATTTTCAAGAATGATAGCTTCAGAGTTTGATTCACCAAAATCTTTAACCATTTTGAATCGTTCTTCTAAAGGTATATTAGCGTAGTCTTGAAGTTCAGTGAACATTTTAGAAAGGTCATTGTAAACGAATGCTTCTCTTATGTACATATCGGAAAAGTTACATAAATCTTTACAAACTTCATTGTCTAATATAATTTTAATAAAAATGTTTGTTTCTTTTTCGCCATCTTTGGTTTTTCCTTTAATATCAACTTCGCATAACGATGCCAAGTAGCTTCCACCGTCAGTGGTTATTGGTTTTTTTTTTAAGTTGTACGTTATATATCCTTCTTTTTTTATGATATTGGTTATTGACTTTTGTAATGAAGGAGTTATTATATCCATCGTAGGTTCTTCTTCAGTGATAGTGTTTCGTTTTAAATTATTACAACACTTTTCTTCAACTTGCATTTTGATAGTTCTGTAAGTTAGATTTGAAGAATTTACATAAGAGCAATAAATAATAATTTATTATTTTAATGTAATTTTGATGTTACTTCTAAAGCGTCAGGAATACAATAACATGAGTTTATCACATTCATGGCAATATAAAGGTTAGTAAGTAGTTAAAATAGGATGATTTCACACTGTCGTCGTTTAAATTATTATTAAAGCTGTAACATATTTACAAAAAAAAGGGTTACGATGTGGTGTTCTGGTGCCCCTGATCTTTGGTGTCCAAACGCCAAGATCATATTTTATTACTTTAGTAGTCATAGCATCTACCGACATTATTTTATCTCCTGTATTTAGAGGATAGAAGCCATTACACGGTACAAGACGTTTCACGTCTTACTCCACTGCGGCTGAGTCCCTGTTGCAGGCTACCCAATTTTTTAGGGTTCCGTACCCAAAGGGTGAAAACGGGACCCTTCGGGTCCCGGTCACGGTCTTCGGTCCGTCCGTCCGTCCTACTATTTAGAGCTCTAAGCTTTGAACCGTAATAGCTAGATAGTTGAAATTTTCACAGAATATGCGTTATTACGGCGGATTTGTTAACAAATAATAAAAATGTCAAAAAGGTTAACAAATAATAAAAACCGGCCAAGTGTGAGTTGGTCTCGAACGAAAAATCCCGGAGAAAAAAAGTTATTTTTAAAGTTAATATGTTGTGTTGTGTTGTGGAGTGGTACGGAACCCTCGGTGCGCGAGTAGCCCGACTCGTACCTGACCGGTTTTTATAAAGTACTTACTCCTTTATTGCAGGTCTGTAGGGAGGGTGAAACAAATGACAATTTTATCCGAAGTGGCAGTTAAAGACGCTGAAATACCAAACTAACTTAATAAATACAGTTTTAGTAGTAGGCATATTCGAATGTTTTGGATGCTTTCTAAACAGTTTAAGCTAAACGGGTCGAGTGTAGGTAGGTATAACATTGTGAATAATTCTTTACATTCAAACATCATAATATTTATAGTTATGCATCCAGTAATTACGTAATGAGCATGATACCTTCATTTTTCAGAGAGTATTTATGTGTTTATATCAAATTCATTTTTAAATGTAACTTTTTAGAACGAAATGGCAGTGTTTAATATTTATAAGTACGTTGAGAATATTTGTATGATTACTGTCATTTTACAATTATGGAATAAAACTTTAGTTAGGCCTGACAGACTCCGCAATTACCTATGCATGCATGGGTGGTGTAGCAATATTTTTTTCTTAATCATGGCCATTTCTATATAAGGTCTATGCAACATTATACAAAACCTAGTGCGAGTGAAGCGAGCTCGAGATTTTACTGAAATATGACTAGGTCGTTTCAATAAAATAAAAATCTAGGAGCGAGCGAAGCGAACTTGAGATTTTCCACAATATGATGACATGCAAATCTCAAATACAATCTAAACCCAGGATTAATAGCTCGAGATTTTACTGCAATATGATGAGTTTGTTGCAATACGTTCCAAAACCGGAAGCTAGCTAAGCAAGCTCGAGATTTAACTGCAACGTTATTAATAAGTCGTTACATTTCAATGCGATCTAAGTCCTGGAGCGAGCGTGAGATTTTACAGCTATACGACTAGGTCGAAACGAAAACTAAACCAAGGGAAAATGAAGCTAGCTCGAGATTTTACTGCAATGGGACTAGGTTGTTGCAATACGATTTTAAACTAGGGGCGCGGCGCGGCCGGCGCCCCGTGCTGGAGGCGATGGTTCGTTTCTCGTTCAGGCTGACATATGATTATTTCGGAATTTTTGTGCAATATACGTAATACCACCGTCTTTTCGGTGAAGGAAAACACTGCGAGGAAACCTGCATGATTCAATTTCGAGGCGTATAGTGTATTTTACCTACAGTCCATTGTAGGTAAGTGGCGACGGGCTCACATCCAGTTATACTGGACAGTTTTGGTATCTACTAATGAAACGTGAAAATTCAGAATTTTCAGAATATCTTTGACTATTTCCTCGGGGAATATATTCATGAGCATATGCTATGCTAAGCTAAAAAATATTTTACTAGGGAGGAAAGGATGGAAGGGGTTGCAATATGAACATTATTAAATTATTTTTTATCTATTTATCCTTTTTTTATTAGTTTCCCCACAAGAACCTTAGAATGACAAGAAAATAATACAACATAGAAGTAGGATGTACCTACGAGATATAAAATTAAAGAATAATTCGTCATTTTACTAACGATGGTTTGACATTAACAATAGCAATGTCATGAACGGTACTTATTTTTCACACGAGTCATGTAATTGTCAACTCTATACACATGCAGTTAAATTACTTAATTAAGTATTTAATGTTGAATTATGGCTTTGAGCTACTCAAGTGGTAGTTGGAAACTGCATAACATTCCGTAAAATGTATTTTTTATTTAGTGTTCTGTACACTACATTCTCGCCGAGAACGGACGGGAAGGGCCGAGAACGAGGGTGTGGATGCCTTGCATTTTTCTCGCGGCGCGGCGTTTTGAGCCGTACCTAGTTATTTTCCTTTGAAAGTTCTTGCCGAGGAGTTCTCGCGAAAGTGTAGTGCCTGCATTTGAATGAAATTTTTCATTGTCAAATTGCTCAGTTACTAAGTTTGTTTGCTTGGACACTAAAGGACACCTTCAAATAATATTTGTAACAGCTTAAAACTGTTATTAAATTTCTTTAGAGTTAAACAACATTTTTAGTTCGTTATCGTTTAAATAAATACCTACGTACATTATAGCGCTAAGTACTAACTGAGCATTGACATTAGCTGTTATCTATCTAAACTATTATAAAACTGTAACAGAAGTGTGTCTGTACATTGAAGATATTTACAAAAAAAATATTACGATATGGTTTTTAGATGTCCCTGATTCCAAATCACCAATTTTTGGATTTTTTGTCTGTTTGTTTGTTTGTTTGTTTGTTTGTGTGGTTGTTTGTTCGAGCATCACGCAAAAACTACTGAACCGATTTTTTGTTTGATAGCTTATGATCTGGCTTAAAACCTGAAAACCTGATATATAATTTATGCGGAAGAAGTAGCGGGTAAATACTCGTTAATAAATAAAAACATTTGAAGGCTGTGTTGGTACCTACTATACCTTTAATAAACAATTTGTAAGTAGATAATATAACAATATACCACTCTGAAGCTTGTCGCAACCCTTTAACACATTAACCCTTACTTAATAAAACTTTCCCAGAAAAGAGGAGATTACCACTAAGTGAAAAAATTATCAAAATCAGTCCAATCGTTTTCGAGTATTATACAACGTTTTAATGAATTAGCGCAAAACCCCAACTGATTTAATACAAAATAATTTGATTGAAACAATAATTTAATTATTTTGATAGTTAAAATTTAAAGTTATTCGCATTTTAAGTTTTGAGGCAAAAATTATTTGTTATCATTTCAGCACCGAAAGAAAGCGCTAACGTACTCATGGATACATTTTTATAATCTTGTTTTGGTAATAAGTAGGGTGAGTGTGCCCGTGCGGTGGGTTGACAGCGGGTTCAGAAAAATTTTAAATTTTGCGTACAAATTATTTAATATTTTGAAGAAAAAAAATTACCTATGTTGAAACCATGATAATTCGACTCTGCTCTCGATTCTAAACAAACTACTTTCTAGTTTGGTCGGTTCGGTCGGTTTGTGTCGCACGGACGAAGAGACCTGATGGTCTCACCCTTTGTAGCGTGGCAGAGAGGCCGTAGTCTTTTGCGGCATCTCACATTAGGGGTACTGTGCGTCCGGCCGGGTCTGCGGCAGAGTGGGCGGCTTCGCAGAAGCACGTGCGGTACGCGGTTTTAGAGTCCCAGTACTTGTTTGTGCCGCTGGCAGTGGAAACGTCGGGGACGTGGGGGCTGGAAGGAAAGGTGTTTGTGAGTGATCTGGGCAGGAGGATGGTAGAAAGTGGCAGCGATGTCCGCTCAGGGTCATATCTGGTGCAGAGGATTTCATTGGCCATCCAGCGCGGGAACGCAGCTGGTGTGATGGGATCCTTTGTGCCGGGTACGTTTAATGACGAGAGGCCCATTTAGAGTGTGTATTTCTGTTTTTTTTTCCTGTAATTTCTTGTGACGAAGCTTGACGTGGATTTTTTTGACTGTACTCCTTTACATGTTGCCGAATTTAAAATAGATTGATTGGTATTATTTTGTAATTTGATTATTGTAATTTGTGACATAGTTAAGTACGTAATAAAGATTTCTTTCTAGTTTTGCGTTAATTCATTAACACGTTGTATATATTCCCCATTCGCACGACCAAAAAAAAAATTGGCTACGCTACGTTGCGACCATCATTGGGCAGGCAATCTTATTTTTTTGTGTAGCTGAGACATTTAGCTAAAATTTTGTATACTTACCTAATTTATTGACTAACAATTGAGGGTATAGAAAATCAACAGGAACACAATTTTTTCATTTGGCTGCCACGGGGGTTGCAACAAGCGGAAGGCAACCAAATAAATTATTCATTGCCCAAACAATGGGTGTAGAACACTAACATTGGAATCTTGGAGTGTTAATAGAGTATTCGATATCGAGAATGACTTTGACTCCATTGCCTCTTCAAGTATTTTTCTACTAGCGAACATTCCGAGGTTCAATACGTTCCAAAGGTTCAGCGGACGATCGACCGACGCCGCGTCAAGGTCACTTCACCTGAGTAACGTTCCGTTCGAGTCAAGTAAATTACGATGCCTCCGTTGTTTCGTAGGAAGAAATGAAATGTTTTATAATTGCACCGCGCTGTAAAGTGTTCACGCCAATAGGTTTTGACACGCTGGTTCCTGGGGGCCCAGAGGCCATTGCATACGTTGCCGACCTATCGGGGCGTCTCAATGAGACTGGTGGCCACAGAGAGAAGCTGGCAGCTCCCTGGCACAAAGAATCTGCCTCGCCATCCAGAGGAGGAATACTTCTAGCCTGTTGGGCACACCGTCTTCAGTTGACGCTCTGGAGTGTATGTACTATTTGTAATTTTCGTGTTTAGTTTCTTCGAACACATTAGAAAATTAATTGTTCATCGCGTAGATCTACGTTCCGACGGTTCTAAGATTAACCGTCGGAACTTCGGTCGGTAGTTCGTTAATCAGTAAATGTTCTAATTTTATATTTTCGACACGACTCCAATCTTTTCCTTCATCTGCATGAAGACAGTATTGGCGAACACTCGATGACGAAATTAAGAAAATTAGTACCTTTTTCTTACATCAGTTTCAAACTAAAGCTCCCAAATTAAATCATTGTAGCTTTTTTTTATTCTGGAAACAAACGATATTTATCTTTGTGCCGTTGTTATCTGGTTTCCATAATTCAATTTCCGAACCGAGATTCGAACCCAGGACCTCTGGCTTGGTAGTCCAGCATAGTAACCGATAACCACACCAACGAAATGTTGTTACTATGATTAGAGAAGACTGTGAATTAGAATTGCAGGTGGTCTACTATTTCAATCGCAAACTACCCCGAAAACTTTAAATCTTGGTTTCGTCGTTCTATCCCGAAGCTTCTAAGTTAACTCAGTACAAAAATGTTCCCACAGTCTCGGTTTTTTATCGACATGATAAACATGACAAAAGAAAGATACAGGTACACCGCTATATATTGCGTTTTCGATCCAAAGGTTAGTGAGCAAATCGTTCATAAAGCTCAATCGATACTGCGAAGGTCACTCCGCCTGTAAATATGGGTGTTGTTGTTTAACATCGTTTGACAGACAGTTCCCTTTACAAACATACTTTAACCACAGATAGTACTATTTAATTACCTTTAAATTAGGATTCGGTTTTATTGCGGGGGTGCTAGTGTGCTGCCACAAGAGCACTATACTGTCAAAGAAACATAATTTACCTACTCTTTATCGCAGCCTACATTCGTCTTCCCCAGTCTTCGGAAAGGATTTGAGGTAGAAACTTGGTGTAAAAAAAGAGGTAAAAAAAGGGAATGTCCGCAATGTAGGTATGTTTTGCTACTTACTCTTCTTCTTACACTCTTATACTCTTTCTTAAACTATTCTCTAAATATTACCTTTCTAATACAGTCAATACAACTCTAGATAGATCTTCTGGCCAAACACCATCTCAAACGAAGAGCTATGGAGACGGACGGGTCAGCAGCGTATAGGGAAAATGATCCTTACTCGAAAGTGGCAGTGGCTAGGCCATGTATTAAGAAGGCCTGACGATCACCCATCCAAGACAGCCTTAGAATGGCACCCACCAGGCAAACGAAAGAGGGGACGCCCTAAAACAACCTGGCGCCGCTCTGTGGAAGTAGAGGCTAAAAGTATCAACATGATCTGGGAGGATATCTACAGTGCCGCTCAAGATCGCAACCGGTGGAGAGCTATCATCCGAGCCCTCTATCCCACATAGGGGTACCAACAGGAAGAGAAGAAGAAAAATAATAGTCAATAATTTTATTTTAATTTTATTACGTTATAATATAACTTCAACGTTACGAACCATCAAAAATACTAAATAATATACGGGAGTAAGTATTTACTTTATTATTCTGGTACTATTAAACATTTACACATGAGTACTTTGAAGATTATTAGTAAATATGACGTTTTATAAATAGCCCCACTGCACATAATCGTCGACAATTCCTCTAAACCTTTCTTTAAATATGTTGTCAACTTTGATTGTCACAGTTGAAGCGTCATCAGTCGACAAATCAGCAACAGTTTCTTTAGAATTGAAAAAGAATGGCATCAGGGATAGGGCTACCACTAAGCCAAAGTCTAACCTGTAAACAAAATAATGAATATTTACTAGTAAATACTTTCAAACATATATATATTTTTAAGAATTTTAGTCTGCCTGTCTGTTTGTTTGTAACAGCATCACACAAAAACTACTTAACTGACTTTGATGAAACTTTTATGTTTGATAAATTATGAAATTACTTAAAATTTGGTATATAATTTGCACGGAAGAAATCGCGGGTAAACTCTAGTTACCTATACAACGTGTTAATGAATTAGCGCAAAACCTCATACACCCCAACTGATTTATAACAAAATAATTAGATTGAAACAATAATTTCATTATTTTTCTAGTTAAAATTTAAAGTTATTCGCATTTTAAGTTTTGAGGCAAAAATGATTTTTTATCATTTCAGCACTGAAAGAAAGCGCTAACGTACTCATGGATACATTTTTATAATCTTGTTTTGGTAGTAAGTAGGGTGAGTGTGCCCGTGGTTGGTATCGGGTTCAGTAAATTTAAAATTTTACAAACAAAATGTTTAATATTTTGAAAAAAATTACCTGTGTTGAAACCATGATAATTCGATTCTGCTCTCGATTCTAAACAAACTACTTTCTAGTTATGCGTTAATTCATTAACACGTTGTATAATTATAATAATTTTTAAAAATATTACTGTTTTAACAAAGTTTTAACAATTTATACTCATTACATCAATATCTAAACTATTATAAAACTGTAACAGAAGTGCGTCTGTACATTGAATATATTAAAAAAAAAAAGATAACGATATAGTTTTTAGATGTCCCTGATTCCAAATCACCAATTTTTGGATTTTTTGTCTGTCTGTTTGTTTATTTGTTCGTTTGTTTGTTTATTTGTTTGTTTGTTTGTTAGTTTGGGTGTTTGTTTGTTCGAGTATCACGCAAAAACTACGGAACCGATTTTGATGAAATTTTTTTGTTTGATAGTTTATCATCTGACTTAAAATCTGGTATACAATTTATGCGGACGAAGTCGCGGGTAAAAGCTCGTAAATAATAAATTAATATAAAAAAATCTAATAAATATAAATGAATAGCCAATTAGATTCTGGCATACTAATTGGGACTAAATGAACCGTGTGACAATAACCAAGATAATTAATTGGGACTAATATCTGTGACAATAACCACAGAAATAATACACTTACTTTTCTTCATATTCTGTTTCAAACTCCTTCCTTGGAAACACGATATTAATATTCATGTCAAAGTATTTCAAGAACTGTTTCAACGTATCATAGTACATGTTCTTAAGATCAGTCAAGTGCTTTCTTCTAAATTCTTGATCTGTGCCATTGATTATAAAAAAGACGAAATCTGTGATAGGGCTTCCAAAGTTTATTAGTTGATAATCTATTGGTATTACTTCCAATTCTCCGTCCTGTAAAAATACAATCGGTAAAGTATTATTAACATAAGCATAAGGAAGAAAAACCAACTTCAAAAAATCTTTTGAATTGAAAAAATCGATGATAGCATATGTAAAAAAAAATAATGTTGTTGCTTACAATTTCATTCATTAGAATATTAGTTTGCCTATAATCGCAATGACAAAGACACCTTGCTGTGTCCGCTTCCGTGTATAGCTTATATTTTTCTAGTAACGACGGTATATCTTTTCTAATTATTTCTTGCTTTGTTTCCTCCAAACACTCCATTGCTGCCTTACTGCAACGCATTGCAAATTCATTCCATTCCTTATTGAAAGGCATCGCCGTCTTCATGGGCTTCAGTTTACGGTCAAAGTAATCTGGATTCTTTTCTTGTAGGACAAAAGACAGTCCATGGTATCTGGCTAGTTGTTGCACGCATGCTTCCGCGTATTTTAACGACATCACTTCCAGTCTGTCCAATGTTCTAAATCCTTTCTTACTCATATTTTCAAAGTATAGGGCATCGGCATCAGAATAAAAACTTTTTACATTGTTGAATCTCTCTTTCACCGGTACATTTGCTTGCGTTTGTAAGTCTCTGAATATTTCAAACAATTCTGTATAGACGTAAGATTCTTTCAAGTAAGCATCAGCTAAATCAACTGCTTTAAAAGTTTCGTTGATTATGATCTGTTTTATGAAAATGTTAGTATCTTTTTCCCCATCAGCGGTTTTACCTTTTACGTCTACTTCATAAAGTATTCCTAAATAGCTACCACCTTCGCTGGATATTTTTTTCGTATGTAATTCATGTGTTATATAGCCTTCTTTTTTCACAATAAGATCTATCGATTTGAGTATAGATGGAAGAAGCACGTCCTTTTTGTCTGTTAAATTATTATCACAATACTTTTCTTCGATTGACATGATGAAAAATGTCGAGAGCAATTCTGAAAAACAGAAATACAATAGCTCATTAAATTTTTTTCTTCGTATTTATATGGTGCACATCAACATGCTGAGTTAATATTTACGATATTTTTTTTTATAATGTCACTAATGTTACCTTAGTAATATTGTCCAAACAATGTTAAATTTCAGGGTTGTATAGCACAGAGTTTTTACAATCTAGTAAAACGTCGAGTTTGCAGTTTCTACTTATTATTTATTTAAGAAACTTTACTGTTACAAAAGTGACTGCGTAGACCGACCAGTCGTGAATCTTCAGACTTGACAAACAAATCAATGTTCTAATTACCAGTATTGCCCGGTCCAATATTTTTGTAATCCGGGAGATTATATTAAGACAATATCGGGAGTTGTCGGTAAAGAGAAAAATTTATAAAATCGAGGGGACAATATTTTTAGAGCTCCGTATCCAAAGGATCCTATATGATCTGATTAATAATTCAGTACCTAAGTATGAAACAAGCCATTTGTTGCCATTGGAGTGAAAATGCAGAACGGGCATAACTGCTTATGATGGTGATGGATGGTAATGTATAACTTTTATTTCAAGCTTATTCTAAAATTGACATTTTATATTTTCATGTTAGATCCTATCAACCCTGACACTGCTTTTTTTAAATATATGTTTTACTTGGTACAAGATAACGTTGTTTGTATAATTTTAAAGTTTATTTCAATGTTATCTTCAGAGGAATCTAGGTTTTTTCTTGTTTATGTATTATTGACGCCACTGAACATTATAAGAGGGGTTCAATGCAAAGTAGCGCTTTTGCTTCGGTTCGGAGACGGCTGTCGCCACTGCCCTCTCGCTCGCACCACGCTGCGCGCCTTATGGTTTTATACAAATCATTGCATAACTTGTGACGACACATTCCAAGCCTACTTTGCACTTCTAACCCCTCTTATAATGTTCTGTGATTTGCACCATGCCGACACACTTGCTCATAAAGTGGCTCTTATCGCGACGCATTAAGAATCATAATGCAGCTTATTAAAATACGCGTGCGTTTAAATTTATAGTGTGTGCGTGTTGGTCACATAATTTTCAGTTTATTTAGCTACGAAGCAAAAAACTAGAAATACAAATATTACCTTAAAACCTCCCTCCCTTTTTGGAAGGGTGCGGGTTCAAGTCCCGCCCGAGACTGAATTTTTCAATCTTTAATTTGATTCGAAATAGCACAACATGGCTGTAACATGTTCAAAATCAATAATATTTGAAATATTACCTTATATTACTATATTCGATTTATTTACTAAAGATAGGTAAAATCTTTAGCTCAAGGTCTCAAAAGAGAACTCTCGGTGTTACTTCGGTTTTGACGTAATAATAAACCCCCAGGGTAGCTTGTGGCGAGCTGTTGGTGAGTGGCGACTCCACGATGGACCCTAGTGCACCCGGGGGAAGTCCCTGATCGTCGTCTCCGACTTGCCTTTACTGGCCGGTCGGAAAGAACCCCAAGTGGATCAGATCCCCCACTTCTGTGCTTGCCTTAATTGTTGGCCTTCGGTTGGATCGCAAGAGCTTTATGCTCGAAGAGTAGATGTGTTGCGTAAGCGGCAAGTAGGCACCTGATGAGACCATTTTTGGTTCAAGTTATGCGTTTAAAATCCAGAAACAATCAATAAATGTTGCACCCTTGTCGCTCCATGCGTGCAATAGACGAATTTATTCAAATTTATTGCAATAGTCCTACACAGACCGGTATTGTCGTTGAATGCACTTCTATAGAGTATTCAGGGATAGCCACCGGCTGGTGTCACATTACCTTTAGAACAAACTGTCTAAAAGGGTCCAGAGGTCCGGGACTTTTATGTTATGTCCCGTGAGACTATTATAATATCCCTCATTAGATCCAGGATGTTCTGTTACGGTGCATGAGGTTTAATGGATTTTAATCTGTCACAGCGGATTACATCTCTGTATGAATGATAAAGAATTATCTGCTTGGTACCTTACCTACATCCGGATAAAGTATACAGACCTTATACTCCATTCCGAAGCAACTACACTGAAAAAAATTCGAGCCAACTAAGAAGTATTTTCTCTTAATTAGCACCAAAATAATTGAAATGACGTTATTATTTTTTACTAAAAACAAAAGATGGTAGTTGTAACAACAAGCCGAATTCGTTTAACAAAGTTCTCTTAGTCTGAGAAGTCATGATGTTGACAGGCTCATATGGATTCATGATGTATGATTATCATAAACAAGATCTTGGTTGAAGTAAACAAATTTTTTTCAGTGTAAATTTTAAGGCAATATTGATTTACAGAAACAGAGATTTGAAATGCTTACTCTCACTTATTCTTAGAACAGCTTTATTAACGTCCAAGATGGGTTGGATAGTATATCTTTTAGATAAATAATAGTAGATTGCACACCAAGGGAACGAATGTAAGAAAGGTCTCAAGTCTCATGTAATTAAACATAATATGATCTGAGGCTATTTTTGTTTATTGTCCGAGGTTAGTATACTACTTTTCTCCTCGACGGAGGTGGAAAGCGGCAACTTCATTTAGCCTTGCGGGACGAAATTCACATATAAATAAAACCGGTCAAGTGCGAGTCGGGCTACTCGCGCACCGAGGGTTCCGTACCACACCACCACAGAACACAACATTATTAACTTAGAAAAAAAAAACTTTTTTTGTCCGGGGCCTTTAGCGCCAGACAGACTCACACTTGGCTGGTTTTTAGTATTTGTTGTTATTCTGTAGAGTTTGCTGTATAATCACACTAAGTTTGACGCTTGTATGCATTACCGTTTTTACGATAGAGCGTGAAGAAAAAACATTGATAAAAACTAGTTTCTTGTTGAGAACCCCCCTTAATTTTTAACTTTTTGAAATTTTTGTTATTTGTTAACAAATCCGCCGTAATAACGCATAATCTGAGAAAATTTCATTTATCTAGGTATTACGGTTCAAAAGTTACAGCCCTAAATAGGCTAAATAGGTAGGACAGACGGACGGACGGACAGACGGACAGACGGACAGACGGACAGACGGACAGACGGACAGACGGACGGACGGATGGACGGACGGACGGACGGACGGACGGACAACGCAGGCTTAGTAATAGGGTCCCGTTTTCACCCTTTGGGTACGGAACCCTAAAAAAGTTCAAATCAATGTTTACTATTACCACAGAGTAGGTACTATAATTTAGCTATTAGGTACAATGGCACTTATGATCACTACATGATGTATCTTATTTATCTTAGAATAAACTGACTTCCATGAACAAACTACTCATTAAAACTAATAAACTCATATTAGCAGTGAGATTATTTATTGTAGTATAAGTTTAGTTTTAAAATCGGAAATTACATAATAATAAATAATATTAACAGAGATAATTAAAAAAATATAACTAGCTTGATAAAACATTTACAATAAGTAAGTAATTATAATAATCATAACTATTTCATCGTCATCATCAAATAACTAAAAAGCTTTTACGCGATGGCACCGAAGATTTCCAACAAATTACCAAGGTCGTTGAAAGAAGTTGAAAGTTATGTGGTTTTTAAAAAACAGCTATTTAAACTGCTGGTTGACAAAATATATTACTCGGTTCACGAATAATTTCTAACCCCTAATAACTAACTAATTTGTTTAATTGACTTTTGGATTGACATTATATGATTACATTGACATACTTTCCTACTTTAAATTTAGAATTGGACAACCTAAAATGATCCAATAATGTTCAGAAAACTTAATACTTAAAAAAAAAATGTTAATTAATTCAGTAATATGTTAGTTAAATGGATGTTTTTATAGATTACGTTAACTTATTTTAGAAATGTTATTTATTTTCAATCTAAATGTTTTATTTAATAACTTAATTTACTACTTTTATTTAATATTTCAATATTTTATGTTGTATTCGTACGCCAACTGTGGCAGACCGCAGAGACTCCAAACATATACTGTAACACCTTTTATATTACCTGTGTTCACGAATAAATAAATTTGTATTTGTATTTAATAATAATTGTGGTAACCGTTTAATTTATAATATTAATTAAACTGTTAGGTAAGTATATGTTTTACAAATAGCCCCATTCGACGAAATCATCTATAATTCCTTGTATCCGATCGTCAAAGCGATTGTCAAGATTAAAATGAACCGTGGTCATGTCATCTTTCCCCAAATCAGGAACATCTCCGGTTACAAAAATGAATGGTAAAAAAAACATACCCACTATTAAACCGTAGTACAATCTGAAAGAAACAACGGTTCAATTAATAAATAAATAAATTTCTTGGAAATGGTCACACAAATTTATCTAGTCACATTTAAAGTAGTACCAGAATCTAGCCTTGAATTGTATTATGAAGACTAGACAAAGATTTAGAATAGATATGTAATATAGATAGGTACTACAAACATCCAAGACTCGGGTACCAATATTCATATTCATCATACAAATATTTGTCCCTTACGGGATACGAACTCGGGACCCTCGGCACAGCAAGCAGGTTCACTACCAACTGAGCTACCGGGCCGTCTAAATTAAGGTTAGCCTCTAAAGGTAATCAGGATCATCAGAACTTCTTTTCACGAATAAGCGTGAGATGGGGTAAGTTAGCTAGCATTCTTTCAAATCATTTTTCAAGTCACTTTGATATTATCATCATCATCAGCCTATATACGATAGGCCTTCCTGAGGGTAGGTAACGCCCAAACACCCTTGTGTTTGGGGGCGTCAGTCTACCGCGCGTACCCAATGCAGGTTAGTTAGAGAAACACTGTAATATACTTGACATAAAAATTGAATAAAGTAGAACTTGAACAAAATACAACAAGTATCCACCAATGCTATAGGTAGCTATAGGTAGGTTTAATTTTAGCTTAGCTACTAATACATCGTGAGCATGATTAGTTATGGTCGATGACTAGCTTCCTATATTCATGAATACATTGCAAGAGATGTTTCATCCCGTACGAGAACATGAAGAAACCAATTCGCGCGATATCCAAAAAAGTAATTATCTCTTCAATTATAAAATTTTCCATAATATTTGTTATTTATTACGGTATATTATATCTTGCTATACACCAACCTTTCCTTATACATCCTTTCAAACTCTCTCCTTGGAAATATAACATTAACATCCAAGTCAAAGTAGCCCAGGAACCTTTCCAAGGAGTCATAATACATGTTCTTGATGTCAGTCAAATGCTTCCTTCTGAACTCTCGGTCGGTGCCGATGAATATGAAATAGAAGAAGTCGTTGAGAGGACAACCGTAGTGTATCAGTTGATAGTCCACTGGTACTACTTCTGTTGCTTCTCCGTTCTGAAAATCGATATAAATAAATAAAATTGTTAACGCTCATACCTACATTATCATCCCGACATAAAACTAAATTTTTACATTGTTTTTTTTATGTGTTGCAGAAATAGTAATTGAATGATTGAATATTTTGTTGGGATACAATCATGTCGTCGCATGTATTCGTAAACATGGGATATAAATCACCACAGAATGAGTTTCATGAGACAACCATCGGAATCGAGACAGGCATATTGAAGAGACAAATAACAGAGCTTCCCTTCTTGAGAAGTTACTAATATTCAAACAGAACAGAGAAGACTTGCAGAAGAAAAACGGAAAGCCTTCGCTTAGTGGTACACTGAACCAATAAAATATAATGCTATTTAAAATAACATTATCATCAGTTTTTGGGAACACCTCTCGTAAAAAATATTATATTGTGTTGAACTTACAGTATGATTCATCAAGATATTATTTTGCCTGTAATCGCAGTGACAAATACATCCAAAAGATGTATCTTTGAAAAAAAGCTTATATTTTTCAATTAACGATGGAATTTCTTTCGATATTCTTTCCTTTTGATTACTCTTTATGCCTCTCAAAGATGTTTTGCACATGTTTGAAATAAAATCCATCCAAACATCGTCATCTGTACGAAACGGCGATTCAATGACTTTCAATTTACTATTAAAATACTCTGGTTTACGTTTTTGTAGGATGTAAGAAAGTCCATGGAATTTTGCCAGTTGCTGTATTGATAGTTCCGTGAATTTCAGTGACATAACATCCATTCTTTCTCCAGTCGTAAATCCTTTATTAGTCATGTTCTCAAGAAATATTGCTTCTGGATTTGAGTCAAAACTTTTAACTGTTTTAAATCTTTCTTCTATCGGGACTCCCGCTTCAATTTGTAGTTCATTGTATATTTTGAACAGTTCTGTGTACGTGTATAGTTCTCTTAAATAAACCTCAGTTACTGATAGCATCTTAAGAGTTTCTCCAGGTATGATGTTCTTGATGAATATATTAGTTTCTTTATATCCATCAGCTGTCTTTCCTTTTACCTCTACTTCGTAGAGATCTCCTAAATAATTACCACCGCCAGTATCTAATCGTTTTCTTCCAATATCGTATGTTATATAACCTTCATTTTTAACTATACTTTCTATGGACTTTAATAAGTTCAAAGGGAACACATCTTTTGAATTCACATGAATTAAATTATAATCAATGCCGTTTTTTTCGACTTGCATGATTAAAGTAAAGTTATAATTTTCTATAGCAACGTCTTCCTCTAAGGTTTCGAATGTAATAAGAAATATCCTTATTTATTTCTGTTCTTAAGGCTTCCGTAATATGTTAGGGAGGTTGCACACGAGTCATTAAAAATAAATGTTGACATTGGATTTAAGTGATATTTCAGAAAATGCACACAGACAAAGAAATAGGCTGTGACTACGAATAAGAATATTCGTAGGGCTGTGAAAGCTTCTCTAGTGGGCATTTTTTGTGATCTGATAATATGCACAATATAGTTTACTGATAATCTACGTTCTCACTGACTGTAATGTAATGGAAGCACTAGCATAAAATAATAATATAGATTTAAAAAAACACTAGAGTTAACCCGCGACTTCGTCCGCACAAATTATATACCACATTTTAAGTCAGATCATAAGCTATCAAACAAAAAAGTTTCATTAAAATCGGTTCAGTAGTTTTTGCGTGACGCTCGATCAAACAAACAAACAAACACACAAACAGACGGACAAAAATTCTAAAAAAGGTTGATTTGGAGTCAGGACACCTAAAAACCACAATTATCTTAATCTTTTTGGAAATATCTTCAATGTACAGACACACTTCTCTTACAGTTTTATAATAGTTTAGATTAGATTATGTTGCCAGTAAACATGTCATATTTTCAAAACTCGAAAATTCTAAAGTGAGGCCAGTAGCGATAGCATCTCAGTTACCGTTGCACGTGTCCCTGCGCTTTAGAATATTCGAGTTATTCTTTTGCTGTTATTTGTTATTGTTTACACCAACGTCGTTCGACCAGGTGTCAAGTTAATTCGCCCGGGCTGTACATACATTTGACACGTTGAAAATCGTATTCTAATTACAGCAATAACAGTCTGACCCAACCCTTATCAAATATATGCAAGTAAATAATTATGCGAAACAAATTGCAAGCCGTCTTTGATCGCATGTTTTTTGAACGACGTAATGTACTTATTAGACAACAAATGTTTATTTAATACGATGATAAGATATTATTTTCCTTTGTTCCTCTAATCAATGGGAATTTAAATAACAGGGGCACATTGTTTGACGTATATACTTAGCTTATGTATTGTTGCTTACTCATTTCGCTGTTCCATTAAAACAGGCTTGAGATGTCAACAAAAGACTAACCTCAAAATACCAAAGACATTATTTTAATAGGTTTGGGTAGTTTTTTTTAAATATAATTACGTTAAATCTTACGTGCGGATTGAAAAGGAACCGGACTTTGGATGTTCGATACATCGAAAAATTATTCGTTAAAATTATATATTCCAAAGTAGTGTGGATAAAAATGACCACGATGCGATATATCAAAAACTAAATTCCTGCAGTGGGATCACAAAGAAAGGGATCAACCGTCGAAACCATGGTCGAAACCAACATGGCTGGGCAGCATTCGGGAAGCTATACGTAGTTAGTATCCTTCTTCGCGTCCCAGATACCGCAGTGTCCCAAAACGAGTCTTTGACCAGTGTGTGTTGCCAGTAATGAGATAGGAAACAGAGACGTGGTTACTCATTCAAGGCCTTATAAAAAGGCTGAAAGTCACCCAAAAGGAGAGCGCTATGCTCGGAATTTTCCTGCGAGATCGAAGCAGAAATGAAGACTGCACACGTAGGTATAGGTACCTATCGTAGATCGATTATTATACAGCCTTGTCCCCAGATTAATGTTGGCGTATTTACTCATGTGCTCGTAGATCTTAGGTATACAATATTTCAACCTCGTGTGCTTGACCGTGCATTTCATTATCATGATGATACACTTCTAGGGTTTGGACCTCAAGGCCGAATGTGCATTTGGTAAATTTTTTTTCAAATTATTTCACACACAACTTAGTCAAAAAAAAGAAGTTAAATGTGACGTCCTTTAAGCAGAATGACTTATCCTTCGATAAGGGCTCTTACAGACGAGCGACACTTTGCTGTCGCGGTGGGTCGCAGAGCGTCGCGCTCATACACTTTACGGTCGCGCGACCCTCCGCGACACACGGCGAGTGTCGCTCATCTGTAAGTGCTCTATGCGATTCACACGAGGGCAGGGCTGTGAGGGCAGGGCAGTGCGGCAGGGCAGTTGGGAAAGCAGTTGGCGTTCACACGCGGGAAGCTAGACGGGGCAGCACAGTCCACGAGCTAATATAATTTGAGTTCCGTTTTGATAACTTTCGTAGTAATATTCGGTAATTCCTATTTAGTTTTTCTTTAAATTTGAGAGCCCTACAAGAGTTTATTTTTATATTCCACAATTTCACCTTTTTATAAAATACTAGCGGCCCGTCCCGGCTTCGCACGGGTGGACGTCTAATCTTTTTTAGCAATAAATATAGCCTATGTTACTCAGGGTGAATGCAGCTTTCTAATGGTGAAAGAATTTTTTAAATCGGCCCAGTACTTTTTGAGCCTATTCATTACAAACATACAAACATACAAAAATAGGTACAAATCTTTCCTCTTTATAATATTAGTGTAGATGTAGATAATTTCCTTTTAAACTTTTATCAGTTTTATGCGTAGGTTTTATGTTAAGCTGTAACGCATTCTCAATTCGAAGGGATGCATTCACATGCGTTCACACGGGGGCAGCTACGAGGCAGTAGAGCGAAATAGGTGGAGAGGCAAGCGAACTGCCCTCAAAAAATAGACCGGCCGTGTGTATTCACTGCCCTGCGCTGTTTAATGCCATGGCAGTACTGCCTTGCCTCGGCGCGGCTGTTCACACGAGGGCAGGGGCTGTTCACACGAGGGCAGGGACTGCCCTCACTGCCCTGCCCTCGTGTGATTCGAAATTTCAGAACATCACGTTTCACCGAAACTCTGTCCAGTGTGACGGGGAGTGAGCCGTATATAACTTTTGCATAACGATTCATATTATTCTTGAAACTCAAATAAGTACAAGCGATCGTTAACCTCTATAGAGAACCGAATGGCAATTAGTTAAGTGACTAACTTACACTTAATTTAATACGAACAATTACGTAGGAACGTTTATTCCTGTCCCTATAGACTTTTGAACTGAAATTTGTTAATTTGCTAAGTACATCGTAACGTTTTGTGCTAATGGAATGTGTTGCGAATAATGGGATGGTTTCCAGTGTATTTGTTCAATTTTGTACCTAATGCTAAAGTTACATCTGCAAGCATCGCCGCAGGTAAACGCTTTTGTATTACAATACGAGTTTACCCGCGACTTCGTCCACACAAATTATAATATCTATACCAGATTTAATTTTTAAGTCAGATATGCTAGTCAGATATGTCTTATGCTATCAAACAAAAAATATTCATCAAAATCGGTTCAGTAGTTTTTGCGTGATGCTGTTACGAACATACAAACAAACAGACAGAAAAATAAAATAAATGATTTGGAGTCCGGGATACCTAAAAACTATATCGTAATCTTTTTCATTTAATTTTTTTTGTATAGACCAAAAAAATTCTTTGCACGCACTTTATGTTCTCTCAGTTATGTGTAATATTCTGTCTTTCCACTCCGACCAACTAAACGGACCAACTGAAACGGATCAACTATTTTTCATTCTCAACGGTACAACTTTTTTGGTTGGTCCGTTAAGAATATTTATTAATTTAAATTTGTTCCAATCTACACAACTTTTACTGGTATTCAACCTTTTCAATCTGATATTGACTAATGAAATGAACTGGCCACGTTCCGTAATCACGGGCAATTAAGTCCCGGACCTTTGGAAGGCGTGCATGGGGCCAAAGCCAACATGTAGAGGCCCGTTCAAAAGACAAGTTAATTTAAATGTAAGGGATACACAAATGGCGGATACCATCTCCGAGCGCACAACATGATACACACGGGGATGGTCCCCGCCATGTGTAAAGACTATTGGAGTACGGCGCTATGGCCGCGATGGAAAAATAAGGTCTTGGGCTATGGAGGTGAAAGTTGGATGGATGGATACTGCTGGGCTATGGGAGGAGACTAACGGACGCCATTATTGTGTTTGTGTGTACACACGGCGACACATCAAGCTATACAAAACCAAAATAAGCTGGGCCCTGCGTAGGTAGAGTAACGTATAAGTACGTCACGCGGCCAGCTTATGTTGGTTTTGTAGGTATATATAATAAAAACATATTTTATTTTGGGTTTTGCTTTTTATTGCGTGGAGACTTTATAGTATCTTAATTACTGTGTAGAACATTTAACAAACAAAAAAATATGTAATTCTATCTTTTGCGCTGTTTGTCTCAAACAAACAACAACTGGTACTGTTTTAACTATAAAAAAAGATAAGAAACCATTTGTCATTGTTATTCCTACATTTAAGAGGAAGTATACGGTCTGCATGAAATTTGAAGAATATTGTAGAGTCAAGGTTAAGGCACGATGGGGCTGACATAACCTCAGGGTTAAAAGCTCCAATTAAAATAAAATAAAAAACAGAATAAAAAAAAAGGTATTTAACAGATCTATTGCTGTCGCGCGCGCTGTTCCCGAGCAACAGAGCTACCAGTGCGAAAGTGACAGCTGCAGCGCGGACTGATTATACCTACATAAAATGGACGAAATCACGGTCTCGTATTCCCCTGTTTCCTCCTTCAAAACTATACCGGTTTTAATAATTGTTTCAAGAATAATGAGAAAAACTTTGGCTATGTCTGTATGTTTTCCTTTTTTTTATTAATATTCTTCAAAATTTGCTGGATGTGATAAAATTGAGAAATTTTTCGTCATTTACGAAGGCTCCTAGTTCTTATACGAGTAAAATAATAATAACACAAGCGAACTGTATTTGCGTTCACTGAATATAGCACAACACAATTACAACACACCCGCACACACATACATGTACTTATATACCAACAATCTATAGACTGTGTCTAAAATAAAATTATTTTGATTTGATTTTGATTTTCATAATTTTAGTATACTCTACACTATGTAATAGATACTCTTTCTTATACTGTGACTATGTTCTGTTTTTTCGATATAAATTATTAGAAAAAACAAAACAAAGGGGCATGGCAGAGGAGACATAGATTGTGAGGTAAAAATGTATTTGCTCTTAGTGTTATTACTAATAAGTAATATTATAATAATAAGAAGAATAAATAATAAGAATAATAATTCAGGGAGGAAACCATGGAGTACGGGAGCGTGTGAATTCACTATGGAGGAAACAGAGGAATATGTTTGTATGGATGGACTAAACGCCACTCCCTATTCTTTCCTCTTAACACACCTACGTCTAATGATGACTTTGATAATTTCTAGAACAGTCTGGATCCAACACGCATACTGTACTAATATAATTAAAGCTTTACTTATAAAACGTGGTGTAAACTAAGATAAGATAAAAACTATTTTGTTTGGTTATGTTGTTGATTCGACGGATATTTTAACTTCAATTGAAGAATGTTATTTTCAACTCAATTGTTCGTAAAGTGGCTCTTATTGCACCGCTTTTAGGTACAACATGATTATTATATTATTATCGCATTAATGCGGTAATCGCTCCGTTGCAGTATAATATCATATTCGCAAAACACCATATTTTCTGAACATCATGTTCCCAAAACACCATATTTTATGAACATCATGTTCACAAAATATCATAGTCCCAAAACACCACATTCTCTAAATAATATGTTACTTTTTTTTCTATTGTTTGTTTTTAAATCTCACCAAAGAAAATTCAAACTTTTTTCTTAATAATAATCTGTGTTAAATTATGATAAAATTTCATCAAACAATTTATTTTAGTTAGTAAATTTACATTAATTTGAGTTATAACTACATAAATATGAAGCTTATAATGTTTTTAATATAAGGTTGTTTGTAACAAAATGTCGTTGGTTGAATGTCGGCTAAGTCTTTGCCTCTTCGACCGCCTGCGCGCGCATAGCTATCTCGAAGCCCAGCCATAGCCCAGCGCCACCAAAAATTCAAAAAATATTTGTCTATAATAGTTGTGTTTTAGGAAAACGCATGAGCGTTGGTCGTTACAGCCTCGGCTAGTATGCAGCACTCGCCTGGCCGAGGCAGTAATGACCAACTTCACATACATAATGCTTTTTAGTGTTCCGTACCCAAAGGGTGAAAACGGGACCCTATTACTAAGCCTACGTTGTCCGTCCATCCGTCCGTCTGTTCGTCTGTTAGTCCGACCGTCCGTCCGTCCGTCCGTCCGTCCGTCTGTCCTACCTATTTAGGGCTGTAACTTTTGAACCGTAATAGCTAGATAGTTGAAATTTTCTCCGATTATGCGTTATTACGGCGGATTTGTTAGAAAATAATAAAAATGTCAAAAATTTTAAAATTAAGGGGGTTTCTCAACCAGAAACTAGTTTTTATCAACGTTTTTTCTTCATGCTCTATCGTAAAAACGGTAATACATACAACCGTCAGACATAGTGTGATTATAGAACAAACTCTACAGAATAAAAACAAATACTAAAAACCGGCCAAGTGTGAGTCGGTCTCGCGCTAAAGGTCCCGTAAAAAAAGTTTTTTTCTATGTTAATAACGTTGTGTTCTGTGGTGGTGTGGTGGAACGGAACCCTCGGTGCGCGAGTAGCCCGACTCTTACTTGACCGGTTTTTATTTAATATTTGTCTTCTTCTCGTGTGAAATGGTCATGTCTTCCTCAGATCGTTCATTTTCAGTGTCTTGCTACCTCTGTCGCACTGGCTGATGCGCTCATTAGGCAATCCTCTCCACACTGTCGTGTCGTCCGCATGCACTGTTGTGCTGTTGTAGTCCGCATTGACATAAAAGTGTTGCTGTTTGGGGATAATTGAAACCGCACGTAGAAGCACACACGGTGCGTCAATTCGTCACCGTGTGTGTCTCATACAACTCCTTGCTTAAAAAATGACGGACTGACGTCTGCCGCTCCGTCAGTGCGTCATCGTGTGTGATTCCACTTAGGGGGCTTCAGAATATCAAACTGAACAACTTTGACTATGGAAATAACATTGGAATTCTACTGTTCCATAGAATGTTCACGTCAAGAATGGCTTCTTCGTCCAAATCAGTTCAAATGTATGAAACCGCTGTTTTTTTTACCGCGATTTCGATATTGGCTCCATAGTGAAAGTTGTTCAGTTTGATGGTCTGAAACACCCCTGAAGATATTGTAACGCATTTAATTTTTACACCATGTAGAAAGTATCGTTGAATACGAAAGGCACAACCCTTTCAAACCCTCGGTCGTTTGGCGGGAAAGTAACATCATTCAGCTATTCATGTATATAGTATATTGAACAAGGGCTGTGTCTACTTAAGAGACTCCTGTCCGTTCACTTCCACTTTTATAAGTGTGTGGACTGTGGTACAATGATAGCGAAGCGATAGATATGCATTGCAACTGACTACTCTAACGGCTGTTTGTATAAAAAATAAATATGCTTAAATAAAGTTTCAATATGGATTCATTACTAATAAACTCTAAACGACTTCGATTCATTTATTCAATATGTAAAATTAAATGCTCTACATACTCCATGAATTGCTTCAGACCATCAAGCTGATCAACTTTTACGATGTGACATGGGACTACATTTTGGTTGAGTCGCTATTGACATTTTCTATGGACCAGCTGTTTTGTTTTTGAAAGCTTTTATTTTTGCTTATTTATTTATTTTTGTTGTAAATGTTACGTGAAAGTGTGTTAAATAAACTTCACCGCAACCAAAGAAAATATACACTACCGCCGCAACTACAATGAAACAAATAGAATTAACTAGCGTTAACCCGCGACTTCGTCCGCACAAATTATATACCAGATTTTAAGTCAGATCATAAGCTATCAAACAAAAAAGTTTCATCAAAATCAGTTTAGTAGTTTTTGCGTGATGCTCGTTCAAACACACAAAGCAAAAAAAATATTTTTTTAAATTTACAGTTTTATAATAGTACGAGCATTTACCCGCGTCTTCGTCCGCATAAATTATATAGATACCCGATTTTAAGTCAGATCATAAGCTATCAAAAAAAAAGTTTCATCAAAATCAATTGAGTAGTTTTTGCGTTATGCTCGAACAAACAAACCCACAAACAAACCCACAAACAAACAAACAAACAACAGACAAACAATCCAAAAATTGGTGATTTGGAATCAGGGACATCTAAAAACCATATCTGAATCTTTTTTTTGTAAATATCTTCAATGTACAGACACACTTCTGTTACTGTTTTATAATAGTTTAGATAGATAGTGTATATGTAACATCAGATAATAATTTTGAAAGTTACTTTCGTCATCACTTACTTTTGATGTTGACTGTACAGTACAGCTATACCAAGAGCTGCTACACTTTCTGTAACAGATGCAGAGGCTATGAAATAATGTATAGCTTCAACTACACAACTGTGCTTAAATCGTGTAACAGATAAAATAGGTTTCTGGGCCGCGGCCGCCCTTTTCCGCACAAAGCCCGACAAAGTAATCTATTAGTCATATTGTACCAACTCATAGAAAAAGAGAGGAACCTCTTGAAAACATGTTTTCGAAAACACTCTTGATTGATGATATTGTTAGTTGAACATCGTGAGATGAAAATGGGCTATGAGATGAATGGAATAATTAGCTAATTTGTTCTGAAGTTCCGTTGATTTCCCTCTTCATTTTCTTTTTTGAGATATTTTTCGAGTCGATTTGCCGAGACGTATAGAGTGGCTATTAACTTCACCCTTCATGCAGAGGGTTCGATCTTATATAGTCTGAATTAGTTTCGTATCAAAGAAATTATTAGGAACTGAGATTATGATTCGGAACACTGTCACAAGAAAAAATATGTGTTTTGTAGAGTTTCTGGCCGCATCTTCTCTACAATAGAACACCTTCCGACGCGGTCGGTGGTGGTAGAGTCAAAAAATTACGTCGCTATCTATTGTATGAAATTTTTCAGTATTTTAGAAGTTAGACTCTAGTACTCTCTGTTTTTGACTTTGAGCGCATATCTCGAGATAAAATCATTGTAACAAATTAGTTTGTATGGGTGTTTTGTTCCACGTTACAAGAGCAAGGGTTCCTTGTTTGACTAGGGAACCCTAAAAAGTTTTTTTTTTGTGTTCTACTGGCTCCTCAGTGAAGAAAAACATAGCGTGTAGGAAATCTACCAATCTGAATTGGGCATGCGTGGTGAACCAGGCTCACTCGGCACTCACCCTCTCTATTAAAGTTGGATTACTAATGACTCCCTCCGCACGAAACGCCTTCGGAGCGTCATTATGGACAATATGACAAGTAAATATTGTCATTAGGAAATACAATGCATGATTCGATAGAGATCTGAGCCTAGAATATCACAGAGGCTTAAAGTTTGCAAATGACCTCCGCTTTCCCCCTGTTTGATTTGATGGTGGAGGGGAGTTCCAGGGACACTCTGTATATGTAGAATAATGTGTAAGAAATTGGTAGCTTAGATTTTGACATGTTCTTTGGAATATTAGATATTTTTCTCGATTTCGATGTTGTTCCTATAAAGTAGTTCAATATGATAATCATATCTGATCCACGCCTAATCTAGACGTCCCATTGTTATTCACAGTATTTAAATTTAACCTTACATGACATTGTCTGACATTTAACAAGAACGTGCCATTAGGTCGTGTTATTTCGTTTGTAGTTTTCCGTACAAAGATTGTATAAACGGTATACTTATGGAATCATCTCGATGTCCATCCGTCTGGTACATTTACCGTTGATTTCTTACAAAACTAATATTGTTCTATGCGAGCGCACTACAGGATGAAATTCATCCTTTTAAACTAAGAGTCTATCCATCAAACTGAACATCTTATAGGTAAAAATCTGAATTGAAAAAACAAAAAATCTGCTTTTGCATACATTTTTAGAGTCGATTACGAACGAACTCATTGCCGTTTAGTATGCAAAGGCAGATTTTTTTTTGGCTGCGATCGGTTTGCTCCCATAGTAAAAGTTGTTCAGTTTGATGGGTAGAATCTTAGTTTAAAAAGATGCTAATAATATCAATTTCACCATGTATATCTTCGGAGTAATCATCATCATCAGCCTATAAACGTCCCACTGCAGGGCACAGGCCTACCCTCAAGGAGGGTGTATGGGCATTAGTCCACCACTCGTGCCCAATGCGGGTTGGTAGACTTCACATACACATCAGAATTTCTTCTGCAGTGTATGGAGGTTTCCTCACGATGTTTTCCTTCACCGTTTGAGAGCAGTCGGTTTTACGTACATAAGTTAGAAAAACTCATTGGTACATGGCATGTTGTCCGTGCGGATTTGAACCCGGACCCCCATAATTGGGAGTCCATACCTCTCCGCAACGCGCCACCGACGGTCTTCGGAGTATTATGCCTTTTCCCCCAGGTAATAAAAACCTAATGAGCCCAAGCTTGTGCTCATTTATAAATCATTACGAATAAAATAAATTAGGGTGATCGATGACGTGAACAAGAGTACTATAATGGAAGACCGTACAAATAGTTCTCAAAGCATTCAAGAGCAAGCGAAATCAAAGTCTTATTCCTTTTGCGATACGTGAATTCGGTACCTAATTAACCAAAGACGCGATTGCGGGAGTGCGATTTTTGAATCTCATTCGCTGAGTTCAGCAGTTGAAAATGTCAAAATTATTGTGGAGATATGCATCTTTCTACTGCTGATTTGACTTTCAAAAATCATACTTCAGGAGTGCGATTTTTGAAAGTCAAATTAGCAGTAGAAAAATAAAAATAAAATAAATAACGCTCACAGGCACATACATTGTAATGATCCCAAGAAAGCACTATTTATACGCTGTTTATTATGGAAACCATACAACAACGGCACAAACATATAAACAAACCACATCCACACATCCACATCCATGACCGAACCGGGATTCGAACCCAGGACCCTGGTTTGGCAGTCCGGCGTGGTAACCATTACACCAACCGGGTCGTCAAAGATGCGTATCTCCATAGTAATTTTGACATTTTCAACTGCTGAACTCAGCCAATGAGATTCAAAAATCGCACTCCTGATACTTATTTTAATATACGGTTTCCATCAACATCATTGAGTTTCATTTTGATTAGTTGAATATGATGACGTGCTCCTGACCTTATAACCTGACCTTTTGCTAAAACATTTTTTTTCTTTTCAGAACCCAGAACATGAATGAAATCCAAGATAAAACCGGACCACCAATATCAAGATAAACGACCATATAACATACCCATGACTTCAAACACAACAGCAATGCTTAGGCAGTTGAAACCAACTCAACATCGGCAAACGATAAAAGCAAAACGCCAAAATCCGACTAAATTCAAAATGAAGCCGTGCTCCTTAAATTTAACGACAGCAATCATCATTCTAGTCTTGTTGCCTTATAGTTCTACTCTCAGCTTACCTAACGGAGATCCAGCGCCGGGAAGGTCACCTGGACCACCCGAATCAGAACCATTTGACGCAGAAATTAAAGTCGAAAATGCTAATGATATAACAAACGTAGAAGCACCTAACACAGAAGATGTGACCAATATAGAAGGGCCTGAAGAGGTTTACGATGAAACAACAACTAGTGATGAGGTAGAAATGACAACGGCCAGTGAGGTGGTTAGTGAAACGATAGTGGGTGATGCTTGTGCCTTCGCGAGGATTCCTAGTGACAGTGACAACATTGTCACTCTTAGTGACGAGGAAAGCGAAGTGAATTTGACAGTTAGTCATCCTGTTTTTGAAACTGATGTGCTAGTCAGGGGTGTCGTTTATGATGGTGAGTTTTAGATTTTTAACTTTTTATATTCTATGTACGTGTTCATACTGATCATTATTTGCAATCAATTGTAGCTATCTTGATATACATTATCATCGTATTTTTTTAATTTTGTGTTAAGGATGATGTGCATAATATTTTGGTATTATTGAAAAATTATCGCAATACTCGAAAACCATTTCTCTATGAATTATATCAGATCAGATCAAGATCATCTTGCTTTTTGAAATTAACAAAAAAAAATTTTGAATGTCTGTCAGTCTTAGGTTATTAAAGGCGAGGCACAGCGAAGACCAATCACTGATCTAAGCTTTCAGTATTATAGATTCTTTATGATTTGTGTCCCAAAAAGTTACAGAGCAAATTATTTTGGTCTTGTTATCGAGTCGAGTTGGGCGTTCCTATTATATTATCATTAATAATTAGGCCATCGGCAACAATTGTCACGCAATGGGTATCTCATGCATTATACAAATAAATCTAGAACAGGCCAGAACAGTTGGCTTTGACACTACATTCTTGTCGAGAACAGACGAGAAATGCTGAGAAAGAGAGTGGATGCTCTTCATTGAGAGTGGATGTCGCTAGCTGTCGTTATTTTCTTTTGATGCAGGCACTTCACTCTCGCAAAAATTTATTACTAAGGCTCAGGTCAAGCGCCGACACGTGATAACAATGAAGGGCATCCACACTCTCGTTCTCGGCCTTTGATCTCGGAGAGAATGTAGTGCCTGCTTGAAGTTCTTGCCGAGAATTCTCGCCGAGAAGTTCTCGCGAGAGTGTAGTGCCTCCTTAACGAACAGAAGTCTGAAAGCGTTTTAGGGAAACATAATATATACAGGAGTGAGATATGGAACAGGTCAAAAAGAAAGAACTGATGTTAACTCGACCATACGACGTCAAACCGATCGTTAGGGGCCAACTAACCATTTTAAAAGTTCAGTCAATTTATTTGAAAGTTGAAATTGTAATTATAGTATCCGCATTTTGTAGTCTATATATCACATTCAATGGTTTTTATCGATAATTATCAAGCGTTGAATACGTAGTCATTAATAATTCAAAGAAACGATATCCTTTATCAATTAGTATGGGGAAAAGAGGTCTGGGGCTGATATACAGAAAAGGGGTACCTACCAATACAGGGTGTAAGGAAAAGTATCATTAACCTTTTAACCACATTCTCTACCCATCAACCTGAACCACTTTTATTATGGGAGAGCAAACCTGTCAGAACAAAAAAATCCGCGGATGTTTCGTAAGCAACAGCAGATTTGTTTTTTGCGCTGGCAGTTAAAACTATTTTTCGATTCAGAGATCCGTTTGCGAAATATTAAGCTCCTGCCAGCTAAACGGTGGTTTTGGACTTAGTTAAAAAGGAAAACTATAACCAGCTAAGTAGGCATACTAATTTTGAGTCATTGTTACTAACACCTACTATCTGATACAAAATAAATGAATTTAATTGAATTGAGTAGCCGACCAACCCATCTATTCTACGTCCGCATATTCTGACGGGCAACTACGAAACTACACTGCGCGTGCGCGTGACCGGTTTGCATATTATTATAGGATAATTGGGACAAGTAGGTTTGCAGTTAGCGCTTTAGAAGTTACTAAATTTAATAGTCTGATTAACCTCTTAAAAAATCTCAACATGATAAGAAAGAATCTATGTCGTAATGGAAATAAATATTTTGCTTACATTACGTAAAGTATTATATTATATTGTTGCACAGCAATACCAATAAAAATAATATAGTATTATATGAGTAAACAAAGAATAAAGGGAAGATAAGATAATATAATGATAATATTTATTTTTAAAAGTAACTGTCATATTGTTGAGGTAGATAACAGGTACCTATATGTTTTTGGATCTAAAGTTGAAATATAATTTATTTGACGTGTTTTGTCATTCAGTTTTTGATATCATTATTATCATCTCACATGTTATTAACATTACGTTAGTACTCATGTATCTTTAGGTAGATAGATAACTCTTTTATTTAACAGAATAATAAATACAGGACAGTGACTGCCAAAGGTCGCAGGTAACACTAAGAGTCCGTATAAAGATATCCTCCGTCCATCCATAATTATGTGGAATTTCCTCTTCCATCCAAAATAAAAAACAGGCCAAGAAGGGCTTGTCGGACTCACCCATGATGGGTTCCGTAACCATTGTATAAGTAGAATAGAATAACTTATGCCTAAAAACAAAATTCGCCAAGAAATTTTTGAAACATAACAATAGTGCGACTTTTAGTGCGATCTAACTTCGTGCAACGCCATCTAGTTTTTTATTAGAAAATCAATTAGAAGGGTAGGGGGTAGTTTCATTATTTTGAAAGTTATTCACATTTTGAGGCAAAAATTATTTGTTATCATTTCAGCAATGAATGAAAGCGCTAACATAGTACTCATGGATATACATTTTAATAATCTTGTTTTGGTAGTAAGGTAGTATATTCCTTGAAGTAGGGTAAAGTGTGCCCGTGCGGTGGGATGACATCAGGTTCAGTAAATATTAAATTTTTCAAACAAATTATTTAACATCATGAAAAAAAATACCTATGTTGAAACCATAACCAAACTACTTTCTAGTTTTGCGGGTATAATACACTGCAGGGAACGTAGGTCTGTGCCCTAAAGTACTGGAAAAACTAGAGTTGCCACCTCGCAATCTGCCGCAAGTATAGGGTTGCCAGGTTCAAAGAAATCATTTTTTAACCTGGCAACCCTAGAGATTCGGCAGATTGAGAGGTGGCAACTCTAGTTTTTCCAGTACTTTAGATCACTCTCCTTCCAATGGCACCTCATTTACTTCCCTAACAGAAAGGTGGAAAAAGTTATGCCAAAAATCATAATGAAAAAGGTACTTGCGGCAAGATTTTTCCAGGCAACTTGGCGGCGTTGAATTAATCCCTGTGTAAACATACACTAGAATCACATTTCGTTCGCCTATGAAACAGGTGCATAATTTAACGGTCGGATCTCGGTCTACTATAAAGTAACTACATAGTTAGTTCTATAAAGTAACCAAACACTTTCAAGCGAGAACAAAGTGAGTTAACTCGGTAACTTAACCAGTAAATTCCAAAACACTTCCACTTTACCTGTAACTCGAGATATTGTTTTACGTTAGTTTTCAGAGGGATCATTACTCAAACAGTCCTGTTATTACGTGAGACGGGCTTGAACAAGTTCTGTTCTGTTCCGACAGGCTTGACACTGACGTTTTGCTTAGTTAAATTTTGATTAAGGAGTTGCCTGTTTTTTTGTTGTGACTTGATATTTGAATATTTTATAGCAATTTAATTTTTTTTACTTGTATTGATACCTGTAGCTTTTTTAGGGTTCCATAGTAAAACAAGAAACCCTTTTAGCACTCTCACAGACGAGCGACACTTTGCTGTCGCCGGGTTTCGCGGAGGGTCGAACGTAAAATATATGAGCGCGACCTCTGCAACCACAAACAAAAAAATACAATTGGGGGCAGCACAATAGGCTCGGTGCAGCCTTAAGTATTACTATAGTAAATTCCTTGAACAGCTATTATACAACATTCAGGTTGTACAGAAGCCATTTAAGTAGCTTGTGTGCTACTTGGGCACCTAGGGCCTAAATAGCTGAAATGAGTTTTTAATTCGTTTAGTTAGTGGTTTCGCTACTCAATTCTAGATGACGCCACTGACGCTTGGGATGAAAGTTTTTGTATGAAAAAGTTTCCAATGTCTTCTCTATAAGTAGTATTATATTAAATCTCTTTGGCATTATGTCATCGTAGACAAAGCATAGCAGTCATATTTGACATAGCTCCAGTAAAAAGGTCTCATTCCTATTGCGGCAAAGCCACCTTTGTTATACTCGTACACGACACAAACTAGGGATAGTATGTAAACTCCGTATAGAATGTGTAATTCAGTGTTACACAGGGTGTAAAATTAAATGAGTTACATAATCGAACAGGGTGCTCCAGACCATCAAATTGAACAACGTTCATTAAAGAGCCAACAACGAAATTGCGAATAAAAACAGGTTGTTCCGTAGAAAATGTCAATACCTACTCTACCAAAAGATTCGAAACATCGGATTTTTTTTACAATGTTGATCCCTTATCGTTGTGTTATCCCTAATATGTTTAAGTTTACTCCAAATTGAAATGTTTCGGTTTTTTAAGAAGATGATCGGTAGGACTACCATGAGTTTACAGTGTAGTAAACTACAGTAATACTACTGTGTAGTAAACTACAGTAATACTACTGTAGTAAACTACAGTTTTTGTATTGAATTTAGTACAGCACTCCTAGTGGTTACGAGAAATGATTCTGTCATACAAAATTGGCGCCGCAACTACAGTAATAACGTGCTAAAACTCATATTAGGCCTACCGACCATCAAACTGTAAACCTTTCTCTATAGATATACCGCTGTCGCGCCTTCGCTCTTTCTATTTGCGAGGTAAAAGGCGTGATATAGCTTTATCACGCGTATCATAGATACCACTGAAGCGGTAATATGATGGCCTATTTCTTTATTTGTAGGATATGCCTGATATACAGGGTCCAACGTAATATGCTTTCGGTTTTTTAATAGTAAGATCAGACCATCAAACTGATCTTTTTCTACTGGACCAACTATGGAAATATTCTACTATGGTTACAAATGCCACCTGGTTTCGAATAGCATCAACCCAGGGTGTTCTAAGAGGCGACCTCAGGCATGGCCAACGCATCTATGATGCCCTTACTGCATGGCTGCCGGTTATAGCCACTGCATCCAAAACCCGTTGCGTGCGATAGCAAACATTTCCTTTCTTTAGATACTTTGCTATTCGTGATAAAACAAAAGAGATCGGGCGTTTGTTGGAAACCGTAGTAGTGTCTCAAAGAGGCGATATAAAAACAAAGTGAAAAATATAATCATTTTAAACTAGTCTAACATTTTTATGGGTTCTTACCACTGTTCTGAATGAGAACTCAAATAGTCACAAACGTGGTGAGAACCGGTAACAAACTGAGTAAACAATAACAAACGACAACAAACGACATCGACAGTTGAATAACAGTTCTATAGTAAATATTTATTTCCATATATTTCTCAGTTTTGCGTTCATTTTTAACACAGTAGGTACCTGAACGTATTTCTTTATAATTTCTGGCTTTGAATAGACAATCTATTTTCTCTCCATGTTTCAGATATGACTGTAGAATACACCTTTCTACTAAGGGTTGGTTGAGGTTGATGTATATAATGAAACACAGATATAGTCTTCACTAGTGAATGTGACTAGCGCACGTCCGCACAGCACGGCGGTCGGTGCCAGTGTTGCCAACGGTTAAATTAGCTATCCACCAGATTCAACTCCTAAAACCACCAGAAAACCACTAACAAAAAGTGGCCCTACTCTCATAATCACTAAATTTTCCACTAAACAAGAAAACAATATTGGTAATTTGTTACCTTTATTATAATTCTATATTTTGTAACGTCTATTTTGTAAAGTGCTGTGTCGTGGTGGTCCAGTAGTGGCGAGTGCAGGAGGCGATTCGTACCAATCGTCCAGGGCTTCAGCCGCCCGGGGCACAAACTGATTTTGCTGCCCCCTTATCATTATAAAAAGATAAACCCAAAAAAAAGGAGCGTGCAAAGCGAGCTCGAAATTTTTTTGTTCGAAATCTTTTGATTTATAAATGTTGGTAAAATAAAAATATAATCTTAAAGCGATCGAAGTGAGAGTTTCCCCTACTACAAATAAGTTATAGACGGAGTTCAATCAATCTTTTATTCCCCCCCCCCCCCCCCCCTCGCTACGCTACTGGTCCAGGCCAACACATACCAATGAGTTTTTCTGAATTTATTTACGATTTGTAACACCACTGGCTTTTTGGTGAAGGAAAACATAGCGAGGAAACCTGCATGCTTAGATTTCGAGGTATGTATGTACCCACTTGTGCTTTTCAAGTGGGGAAAGAAAATAAACTTATTCGCTTGTGGCCGTACATAGACCAAAAGTGACTATGCTGGCGGCATTTCTCCGCTGCACAGCTAAGGACACTTGTTGGACCAAATATGAACCCAGGTCCCTAAAGAAAGGCTTTCAGCTTCGATCGAATCCCCATGGCCCTACTGTCTCAACGGCGAACAGTTGTGTAACAAAATATTTTTCTAGTTATGCAAATAATCAGTCAATCGGCTTAGTGGTTGAGTGATCATCTGTCTACTAATTGGAATGCTATTTTTGAATCGTACAATTTCAAAACATGACCGAATAATGAATAAACTTAAAAGTTTAAGAGATTTTCGAGTATGAAATTAGGCTGTGCGAGAGTCAAAATAGCTCTCTTGAAACTAAATTTTACCACTAGAAAAAACCACCAGCCACTAAACGCAAAATTTCACCACTATGAGGGGGGTCCAAACCACCAGTATTAGTGGAAAATCCACCAAGTTGGCAACACTGGTCGGTGCACGAACTGCACGAATACCGAGCAAGGAATATAATACTCCCTAGGCGGGAGATACCGAGCGAATGCACGATAGATATTGACCACAGACCGCACCTGCCGATAGATGGCGCTACCGGCGCTTTCCACATTAACTACTCTTTATTGCTGTACACTACAATGACTAAGGTTAATACCATTGACTTACCAACTAAAGACCGCCATTTAATTATCAGTTACAATTAAGGTCTTCACTTTTTTAAACAAATCAAGTTAATTTCAAACGAAAAGTTTCCAGCTGGTATGGCATCTGTATTGTATACTATTATTGACATCTCGCTTATTCAAATGGACGTTTGTCATAAGTGTGAATAGATGTCATGTCGTATTTTGTATCTATCCATCTACTCCTAAGTAACTATAAAACACCTCTCCTGCCAATCAATGAGAAGTCGGCCATTTGCGAAATAGCGTAATAGACACGGCGCCTGAAGGATTTCTTTGGCATTGTTTTTGTGGACGAAATGTGAGAGTCACATTTACACTAGGTACTTTATTACACCCGAAAACCCGAAATACTACGATAGAACATTGCAATAAGTGCACGTTTAAAAATATTGATATGCGTAGTAGCAATAATTAGAACCACTGAAAGGGAATATTACAATCGTGAATCTACGTAAAAAGGTAGTAGGTACTAATTTTTATTTAGCATTTAGTATCTTAAATTAAAGATTGAAAAATTCAGTCTCGGGCGGGACTTGAACCCGCACCCTTCCAAACCGGGGAAGTGCGTTATCCAATTTCGCTACCGAGCCCACTAGCCAGAGAACGAATTTTTCAATCTGTTTCGTCTTGAGGGGACGTGAGCGACATCTACTGGCAGTTACTACACACTAGCGCGCTACTACTTGGGTGCGGGTTCAAGTCCCGCCAGAGACTGAATTTTTCAATATTTAATTTGATTTGAAATAGCACAACATGGCTGTAACATGTTTAAAATCAATAATATTTGAAATTTAGTATCTTATTATACATAATACCAAGACGTTACCAAGAAACCGAATGTGTAGAAAAGCCAATTCTCCTTTTTTAAAGTCTGACATTCAAGGTTATAGTCTGCCTTAATTTACTGTATTTTAGAGCCTAGGTATATCTATACAGGGTGTTAAGATAAACAGTACGATACTTTAAGTGGTGAGTGTTTATTGGTTGCAAAATAAATTGTGCAATCAGCTGAACGAACGATTAAATTCCAAGTCAAAGTCAACGTTCTTTTATTGCATAACCTACCTACAGGTTCATAAAAGATGTTTAATATTGTATCTCCATAATCTACCAGTTTAGGTGTACGATAATTATCCGAATTTTAGTCTAATTTAAAGTTTTTTTTTTTGTAATATACCTAAATGTCAAATAGTTTCTTTAACAAAATAAACAATAGAATGCCATTGTTTGTATTTTTTTCATTGCCCAAAATGCAAGTACCTATATGCACATAGGTATAAACACCCCTTAAACTACGAGGGTTTGATGATAAAAGTATATTTTGTATGAAAAGTTTAAATACAATTTTTTCCAATTTCCCTTTATATTCCTTTGGGAAAGTTGTTCAGTATCATGAGTAAAATCACCCATTAAAGTAATGCAACTGTCTACCCTAACACCCTGTATATCAAGCTAGTCTAACTCCACCCTAGTACTCCCAGTAGATACATTTTTACGTATAAAAACTCCATTCATACCGATTTATCTTACTGCGACTTTACTTTTATTATACAAAGTGTTAATGAATTAACGCAAAACTAGAAAGTAGTTTGTTTAGAATCGAGAGCAGAATCCAATTATCATAGTTTCAACATAGGTGATTTTTTTCAAAATATTAAATAATTTGTTTGTAAAATTTTAAATTTACTTAACCTGACGTCAACCCACCGCATGGGCACACTAACCCTGCTTACTACCAAAAAGAGATTATTAAAATGTATCCATGAGTATATTAGCGCTTTCATTTATTGCTGAAATGATAACAAATCATTTTTGCCTCAACACTTAAAATGCGAATAACTTAAAATTTTAACTATCAAAAATCATGAAATTATTGTTTCAATCTAATTATTTTGTTATAAATCAGTTGGGGTGTATGAGGTTTTGCGCTAATTTATTAACACGTTGTATATCTTGTACTATATTAGCATTTACCGTTGTATAATATCCAACATAATGGCCAAGAAGTACGATAAAAAGCTAATAAAACAGCAAATTCAAAGTAAACCTTTACTGCTAAGTAGTTAAGTGCATTTTTCCTTGAAAGCTAAACTGTAATTTGAATGCATAATAGGATTTGTCGGATCTTATCCATTTTCTGAAGACTATAGCTAACATGATAACTAGGTTTCTTATTCACTTCAACTTAAGTTTAAGTTAGTGCTCTGAGCAGTAGCGTAGCGAGGGGGGGGGGGGGGGGGGCTAATGCCCTACTAGGCACCTCTTTACTAGGGGCGGCAAATTCGGGAAAAATATGTAGAGCAGAGAGAAGTCGAGCACGCTTCGCTCGCTCTTTGTTTCTGTTTTAATTACTGTGCCTACGCATAATCCTATCACAGCTACGACGTGGTGCTGAAAACATTGAGCTTGCTTCGCTCGATCGATAGGTTACTTTGCACACGTTTTGTACGTAAAAAGCTCTGGCTCTCATCGATTCGTATTTAGGAGAAAAGTCGAGCTCGTTTCGCTCGCTTTGAGTTCCTATTTTTGCATGGATAAACCAAAAGATGTCTGACCACAACCCGAATAGATGTGAAAAACATTTCGAGTTCGCTTCGCTTGCTCAAGATAAAAGGTTTTATAAAGATAAGGGGACGGCAAAATCGGTATGTGCCCCGGGCGACAGAAACCCATACGCTACGCCACTGGCTCTGAGCAAACTTTGTATAACTATTAGCTGCGTTGTATTATACTGTATGACCAGTGTGTTTTAGACCTTCAAACTTTCACTGTGAGACCAAGATTGAAATCTGCTGTTAAAGAAGTTTGGCGGAAGGCCATATAATTTGAGACCCAGACATAGAGGTCCCATACATGAATGAAACTTAGTAATACGTGTAAACTAACAAAATTGGTTGTAATCTTTAGAAGTTGGAGGACAGGTTTTTCTCCTTATGATACCTTTTGTATCAAGTGTGTGAAACGCATAATCTTTCTTATTAGATAGCCCACTCAATCTTCTACGCATTCATTGTCTTTATTTTAAAGAAAATTCACGATAACCGTACCATATTATGATAATGGAAGAAAACGAAATCACACACACTATTAGTTCAACCAAGCCAAATACGTTCCGTAACGACCAAAATTATCTCAGTGATAATATTAGATGAAAATAGCTGTCGTGGTTTCGTTTTGCTACTGTTTTTTGGATGATTTGTCTATTTTACTAGTAATGTCTACTTTTGAATCCGGACATCTCCAGAAGGAGATGTAGAAGTTTTTTAAAAATGCCTTAATTTTTTCAATTTATGATACTTAATTATGACCGCCGTCCTGAATGGCCTTTAGTTTTCGTAAAAAAACGGCTGGGTCCAAATCTGCCAATCTTCTTTTGGTCGAGTTTTCTATGGAACAATATATTAATAATAGTCTGTCACCTTGTGATTCAATTGCGATGAAATACCTGCTAAAATGTACGTGTCAGGTAGACCAATGACTTTTTTAAACTAATACCTAATAGTGACTGCTCTCAAACGGTGAAAGAAAACATCATGAGGAAACCTGCATACGCTGAAGAAGAAATTCTCATGAGTGTTTGTGTAGTCCACCAATCAGCATTAGGCACGCGAGGTGGACTAACGCACATACATCCTTGAGGGCCTTCAATTTAAATCTTTTCCTGAAAACGACATCCGTGTTGGGTCGTCTAGTCCCCAGTAGTACGGTATCGAACTTTTGAGACTTTTGTTTCAATAGTTTGGAAGCAGCTTGGGAAAATGTTTTTTTGTCGCTTCGGTCTACGAATAAACCAGAGCTTCGGTATAGGCCCGATTTTCAGCGAAAGTGTGTCGTGGGTATTGGGACTAAATTACATGACTGATTGGAGTATTTTGAATAAACTCAAAAACTTTTTTTGAAAATCGAAAAAAGGTGAAAAATACGGTCGTTTTTCGCCAGAAAACATTTTTGGAGCTGCGTATGACTGATGGATTATTCAGAAGTTGTACCTTTTTGACATGAAGAAAAAAATTAATTCAGTTCATTGAAAACAACCTGAAGGTGGAAGACGCGAGATCTGTGAATTTTTTGTATGTATGCTTTTCAGATTTGTTATAATGCCAATAATTCGATCATTTATCCTTTATTTCAAAATACAAATTATTCTTTATTTGCACTTCGAAAGCTGTGGAAATAACAAAATATGAAAAAAATACGACTTCATCGCAAATATACAATCTTAATATTGCCGCCCCAAGGCCCAAACCACTAGATAATTATTGTCGATTCAAATGCTCCATTTAATCAGCTTAAATCAGATGGTAATTTGAATACATAATCGGCTTGCTGAGTTCTTGTATATTTAATAGCCTTACTTTGGGTTCGATTTGTATGTTCAAATTAGTGGAGTACCTAATATTTATTTAGGAACCCGTTAAAACTAATCCGATTTAAATATTTATTAAATGTAGGTACCTAATTTAAAATACTACAACCTTTTAAAAATTGACGCTTTTTTATTTTTTTTTATTACATTTTTAAGTACAAAATAAATATTTATTGATGTAGTATATTAAAAAAATAAGGTAAGAGCACAGTTGGAGATCAAACCGTTGTTGATTTGCGTCAAAATATTTGCGTAATTAAAACATTCTAAACGACTTCGACTTAATTGTTTTGATCCTGGGCTAGATTAACTTCTGCAAGTCGTAGCTTGTTGACTTTAATGTTTTTGCAAAGCTTATAAGATGTTCTTTCTTGTGATATATACTTTTTTTTAACTTTTTCTTAAAATTTTTATTTTTTGGGTCACTTACAACTTTTTACATGACTAGAAGCGTAAATTTTTGAACTATAAAAGTTTTAGTATTTTATATAAAAGACGTTTTAAAAAAAATCATGAAAGCCGGACTGGTTTTAACCGTATCCGAAACAACATACTTTTTAAAACTACCGGTACTCCAGTAAATTCAAATGATACTTTGTAGACAAATCAATCCTATCCATGCTAGAGTCCATAGTTAAAGTTGTTCAGTTTGATGGTCTAAACTATACCACCCTTTAAATATTACTGGGGTGTTTTGTTACACCCTGTATAGGTATGTTACAAAATAGGCTCCTAATTTGACTCAAAATAGAACATGAGTCCACCCAAAGAAATGCGAGACCGAATCGACTATTTATGTACCTAACTAAGGATAACATAGCACCTGTGTTATGTTACCTTATACCTAAAGCTTTCATCCAAAGTCAGGTGCAAACTAGGTCTCAGTCCTTCGGGAATGTTTCAACGAGTAATTAATTTCGTATTCTAAGCCTGTACCTTGTTCAGAAATCCCCTGAGATACCTAGGTGGTCCAGATACCGATCTATATTGTGGAACTGCTGGAAAGATAATGAAGGTCCAAACTACATTACACGGAGAAAAATACCTAGTAGTATAAGTTATTAGAAAACTAGTTGTTCAAAATCATATACAACGTGTTAATGAATTAACGCAAAACCTCATACACCCCAACTGATTTATAACAAAATAATTAGATTGAAACAATAATTCCATTATTTTGATAATTAAAATTTAAAGTTATTCGCATTTTAAGTTTTGAGGCAAAAATTATTTGTTGTCATTTCAGCAATGAATGAAAGCGCTAACGTACTCATGGATACATTTTAATAATCTTGTTTTGGTAGTAAGTAGGGTGAGTGTACCCGTGGGGTGGGTTGACATCGGATTCAGTAAATTTTAGATTTTACAAAAAAATATATTTAATATTTTGAAAAAAATTACCTATGTTGAAACCATGATAATTCGATTCTGCTCTCGATTCTAAACCAACTACTTTCTAGTTTTGCGTTAATTCATTATCACGTTGTATAAGTATGTGCTTATAGAAATCTTTACTAACTAATAACATTAAACTCAGAAAACAAAGAACATCTAATTATTTAAAATAAACTGCTTTAAGACCATGTGGTTAAGTTTAACCCGGAGTAGATTACGGCAGTTAAACATTGGTTAACCGCAAATGAGATGCGGCGTTTAGCTTAAGTATGAACAAAAAAGTCTGAAATACAATATAATAAATCATGTCATCTTTTTTTTTTAATTCAAAAGTGATCTATATAAACAGTATGACTGACTGACTGGCAGACAGTGTACAGCCTAAACCACTAAATAAAGAAACTTGAAAGGAATATTATATTATATAATTATATACTATAAAGGACTATAATATAATATGTATATACAGGGTGAAATTGATATCATTAGCATCCTTTTAAACTAAGAGTCTATACCCATCGCACTGAACAACTTTTATTATGGGGGCAAACAGATCAGAGCAACAAAAAAATCTGCTGCACTAGTAGCATGCACACCCGCGATAGCCGTGATAAAGCCGTATCACGGCTATCGCGGGTGTGCATGCTACCAGTGCTGTTCTGCAACTATATTAAACTGCAACGCTTACTCGACTCAAATGTATGCAACACCTGATTTTTTTTGTGCTCCGATCGGTTTGCACCCATAGTAAAAGTTGTTCAGTTTGATGGGTAGACTCTTAGTTTAAAAGGATGCCAATGATATCCATTTCACCCTGTATAATAATATACAGGGTCCTTCTTAATATGCAAACACTTTTTAAGGGGATGATCAGACCATCAACCTAAACAACTTTCTCTATGGGACCAAAATTCAATTATTCGTCTCTTAAAATAAAATTACACAGAAAATGTACATACCAATTGTATTTTCAACAAAAACAAAACCGATGGAACATTATTGTATTCCATCGTAAACTTTTGAAGTGGAAAATAAATCGTACAGCCGGATCGTACGGTATAAATAAAATAAAACATGGCTTGTTCACCATCCCACGGTCCACAATAGATTCAATTTCCGAGAGCTTTGAGCGTCCTCGATCACACCCTCTTTGTTTCCCTTGATGGATCATTCTGTACACGTATACTATACTGTACAATGTACATCTACTTAAGTAGGTTGGTATATAACCTTAACTGTTATAAAATTGTTGTTTACAGAAGTGTGTCTGTAAATTCTGTGGTACGTTGAAGATATTTACAAGAAAAAGATATGGTTTTTAGGTGTCTGACTCCAAATCAACCTTTTTAGGGTTCCGTACCCAAAGGGTGAAAATGGGATCCTATTACTAAGCCTACGTTGTTTGTCCGTCCGTCCATCCGTCCGTCCGTCTGTCCTACCTATTTAGGGCTGTAACTTTTGAACCGTAATAGCTAGATAGTTGACATTTTCTCAGATTATGCGTTATTACGGCGGATTTGTTAACAAATAATAAAAGTGTCAAAAAGTTAAAAATTAAGGGGGTTCTCAACAAGAAACTAGTTTTTATAAACGTTTTTTCTTCACGCTCTATCGTAAAAACGGTAATACATACAAGAGTCAAACTTAGTGTGATTATAGAGCAAACTCTACAGAATAACAACAAATACAAAAAACCGGCCAAGTGTGAGTCGGTCTCGCGCTAAAGGTCCCGGACAAAAAAGTTTATTTTCTAAGTTAATAATGTTGTGTTCCGCGGTGGTGTGGTACGGAATCCTCGGTGCACGAGTAGCCCGACTCGCACTTGACCGGTTTTATTTTAAATTATTGTCAGTCTTTATTGTTTGTTTGTTCGAGCATCACGTAAAAATTACTGAACCGATTTTGATGAAACTTTTTAGTTTTTAGCTTATACTTAATTTGACTTAAAATTTGGTAGGTTCTATATAATTTGTGCGGACGAAGTCGCGGGTAAGAGCTCGTAACATAATTTATGTTTTACTATTATTTTCTATTTTGGTGAATATAGTGCAGAGTTGATATTTAATCCTTCTAAAATAAGGAACTCTCTACTCTCTCTAAGGAGCCGAAATCGAAGAAAAAAATCTGCTCTTTCATACAAAACTGCACTACAGTATACTATCCACTCAAATGTATGGCAAAACTGTTTTTTTTTAAACATTTCGACTTTGTGTTCATAGTGACAGAGAGTCTTAAGATACCAACCATAAGGAGGTGGTGTAACGAACTGTGCACAGATATATCCAACTGGGCTTGACGTCATCGTGACGTCCCCGAGCTCACTTCAGTGTTATTCCGGCAGCCATGGCATGAACTTACTACTAGCGCCACGTAGTGTGGAGTAGCAGTACAAGAGAGCGTACTCAGGACATTCAATTTAACTATTTTATTATTTAATTATCACTCTTGTTTTTTGTACCTACTTATAGCTTTTAAAATTTTCAGAATACCTCTGGAGCCAAAATTAAGAAAAATTTATAGAAATCATTAACAATGACGGTTAATTTTTGAGCATTATTTATAGGTACTTACTTACCTATTATTTGTTGACAAAAAATAGAAAATCTTGAAATCATGCTTTTTATTTTATCTCAAAAAAGTGTACATGTCAAAAAGTGTGCGTTTTACTGAAATAAATTCCTCTTTTTGTTAGCTTTCTAAAATGGTTTAAAAATAAGTGTTTTAAGAATATTGGCAATTGCATTGTCAAAAAAGGTTTTTTACTTAGTATGTACATGATACGTAGAGGCAACATTCTTTTGAAGAAAAATTTAACGAAATTTCTTTATATAGGTAACATTATTTATTAATTAAAAATCTACACATCTTACACAAAGTGAGCCCCTCAGTTCCAAACACAAGCACTCCAACACTACGCATGCACTTTCATAGTTTACTTTTAGTTACTCTTGAAGTAGTTAAGGTAAAATTTCATGACCTCCGCTGCATTTATTATGCCGTGCCTTAAGTCTTCAACGTCGTTTACTGGGGTTAGATAAACAAGGTCTTTCATTGTGTCCTCGCCCCAGACAAACAAATTAAATGGGGTCAAGTCGGGGCTTCTTGTAGACCATGGATTTGTCGTCCTCTACCAATCTATCTATTCGAATAAGTCGCGAGTCGAGTCGTGCCAGCAACGTAACCATTTGAGAGATTGGTAGAGGACAGGAGACGCCACTCGTTGGGAACATGACGGAATCGAACAAAATAATCCTGTTCAGGTTTCCGTTACTTACACAACAGAACATTATGAAATAATCCTCCCTAGAATGTTGAAAAATTTTAAGCATTATTTATAGGTACTTACTTACCTATTATGTTCAAAAATAATTCACATAATTTCGAAATTCTGTTCCGATATTCAGAAAAGACAATAAACAACACACATTTGCGAACTAAAAATTAATTTGGATACTGAGTTCACCCCATGTATCGTGGATATTTTTTTTTATTGCTTTTTTTGTTGCTTCGAGGTTGCTTCTGTTTTACTAAGTATTGCTTCTCGTTACTAGATGTCGCATTGTAAACTCTAGCGGGAAGTAGCGTAATTAAATGCACCTTGAACCTTAACCTTAAGAAAGAGGTTCCGCTTTCGACCGCAAGATGCTTTTTGTCTCTCCACCCTCCCCGCTACCCCCGGGGTGAAGGACTTCACCCCCTTTGGTGGCGACAACATTTACGTCAGCTCTATCCAGGGGGAGCGTGTGACTTCTCTATGATACCAACGCATATTCTGCTAGCGGACACGAGCTTCCACGCGCCATCGAATATTCAATATTACAAGTAAGAGTTTTCGGTTACACCCTGTACATAAAATAAATTACCACCCCATTACAGGCTCGAAAACAAATGAAATTTCTCTCAGGTGTTCATATTTGTAGTATTAAGGCGCATGTAGCAGTAAATTCAAGGCCAAACAGTTCTGAAGATGAGTCGGACCCTAGGGATTTAAGAGACTTTATCTACTTGTTCAAGGAGAATAGTGTAAAGATATTTTATAGCTTAGAAAGTTATTGCTATTAATCTTAAAACAGGCGTTAATTAAAAAAAAAGAGAAATGAATGATAATGTGTATTAAATGTATTTTAGTGACTAAAATGTCTGCCTACGACCCGGAATTGGTAATAAAGATACCTTTTTGTGTTCCGATTTAAGAATTTAACTAATGCCTACCGCTCAATCTGCAGTTTCAGAGGGTATTTCAATGTATCCATTTTTAAGCAAATGAGGCCTTATTAAAATACAATTATGTAAATCAATTATTAATACACACCCCCCGAATTCGAATCTAGTCTAAAAGTATTATACAGTGTGTAAGTGAGAGCCTAGCAAATACTGAAACGATGAATTCAGACCATCAATCTGAATAACTTTTACTATGGGGCCACTCTCAGGAAACGTGAAAAAATCTACTGTTTCATACATTTCAGACGAGTAGGTAGTACATCTGTTTTTTATGGAGCAGCTGATTTTTTTCACGTTTCTTTAGGGTAGCTCCATAGTGAAAGTTGTTCAGTTTGATGGTCTGAATTCACCGTTTCAGTATTTGCTAGGCTGTCACCTGTACAAAAAATAGCGACAGATAAGCACGTTTTTATTATTTCAGGTTTTGTTGATCGAGAATCTTGAATTTTGTGATGAGCGGCGTTAAGCCTAGATTAACCTTTATTCGATAACAAATTCGTAGATATTAAAATGGTACCATAAAATTTAGAATTTAATTATTGTAGCTTAAGCTAGATAACAGAAAAAAAGTCTTCAAAACTGTAATAAAGAACAAACCAGAATAGTCTAACAGTTAATCCAATTTACTCTGTTATGGATTTTTGGCCTATAAACGGCGGAAAAAATTTTTACCCGTTTAAGAAAATTCTGCGTAGTGCCGACCCGCTTATGTGTATAGCAAACCTCATGGATTTTTGGCCTATAAAAAAAGGCGGAAAGAATTCTAACAGTCAATCCAATTATTTCTAATTTGGATTTTTGGCCTATAAAAGGTGGAAAGAATTATTACCCGTTTAAGATAATTCTGCATAGGTACAAAAAAACCGGTCAAGTGCGAGTCAGGTACTCGCGCACCGAGGGTTCCGTAGGTACCACACAACCACAGAACACAACATTATTAACTTAGAAAAAAATCTTTTTTTGTCCGGGACCTTTAGCACGAGACCGACTCACACTTGGCCGGTTTTTAGTATTTGTTGTTATTCTGTAGAGCTTGTTCTATAATCACACTAAGTATGTATTACCGTTTTTACGATAGAGCGTGAAGAAAAAACGTTGATAAAAACTAGTTTCTTGTTAAGACACCCCCTTAATTTTTAACTTTTTGACATGTGTATTATTTGTTAACAAATCCGCCGTAATAACGCATAATCTGAGAAAATTTCAACTATCTCGCTATTACGGTTCAAAAGTTACAGCTCTAAATAGGTAGGACAGACGGACGGACGGACGGACGGACAACGTAGGCTTAGTAATAGGGTCCCGTTTTCACCCTTTGGGTACGGAACTCAAAAAATATATTGAAATAAAATCTTTTTGTAAGAATTATGTACCTAGGTTGATACCACGGTTTTCGTGTACCTTTTCGATTCACTGTTCGTTCGATAAAAATTTCCTCGTACCCTAAATTAACTTTTCAGTTTAAATGACCAACTTTATTTTTTTGAGTGGAGTTTTTGCAAAGTTTTGAAAGTTCGATTGGTTGATTTTGGCGGCATGTTGAAGTAAATTGGGTGCTTGAGATCATAAAGAATTTTTGGAATTCATAATTATGCAGAAGGATATATATTTCTTATTGAAAAATAATGTAAAAGACATTTTAATAATTCAAGAATAATGTAAAACCTGAAAACCGTTTTACAGATTCAATACTGAACCATTTGAACTGAATATTATAAAAGTTACATACATAATACATAAACTCACAACCATAATCCCTTTCGGGGTGATCAGAAGCTCTGCTACAACTACCGACTTAATTAAAAGATCATGTATTGTATACAATTAAGATAATTAAGAAACTATAAAGTTTGCATACAATATTATATTGTATTGTATTGATGACCGCCTTATTTTGTGTCTGTTTTTTTCCTCTGTATTTTATTTAGGTACTCTTTATGTACATACATACATATACTCACGCCTGTGTCCCATTGGGGTAGGCAGAGACAATAGATCGCCATCGGCTACGATCCTGACACACCTCTTTCGCCTCTTCCACACTCATAAGTCGTTTCATACACGCTCGTCGGTTTCGGGTACTCTTTATGTTTTGGTGTAAAATAAAGAATATAAAATTTGATTGATTATTGCTCGTTGGCCAAGTGGCGCTTTGATACTGGAAACAATCATAAAGCATTTTCATTGTTGAATGGATGATTGATTTTAATTAATATACAGAGTGTAAGGAAAAGTATCACTAACCTTTAAACCACATAGGTAGGTAACTCTACCCATCAAACTTTTACTATGGGAGCAAACCTATCAGAACAAAAAAATATCAGCTGTCCCATACTAAACTGCAATACCTACTCGATTCTAACGTATGGGACAGCTGATTTCTTTTTGTTCTGACATGTAAAAGTAAAGGTTGTTATGGGTATAGAGTATGTGGTTTAAAGGTTAATGATGCTTTTCCTAACATCCTCTATGTACGAGAACTAGAGTAATAACAACAAATCCAGTAAAATCTGCTAATAAAACAAATACTTGTATGTGGTATACCGAACTCTTTAGTGATTATATGGCATCTGCAATGTCACACATGTCATAGCTCTAATAATTTGTCAGATTGTGCAATGTATAATTTTGTCGATTAAAACCGTTATTCTAAAGGTTTATCTTATTACAATTTAATCGACAAAATGTTTTAAAAGTTTGTCACCATGGAAAAATATTTAAAACCCGAACGTTTAGATATTGACCCCACCGATAGTTCCGCATCAAGGAAATGGGAACATTGGAAGAAAACATTTGAAAGCTTTCTTTAGGCCTCGTTCAAGGAGACGATGCACTTCACGCGTCACTTCACGCGGCGCGGCCTGCCGGAAAAACAAACATATGAAGATGTATGAGAGCGTTCACGGAGAAGCGTTTTTGCATGCTTTTGTTTGATTTGAGGCGTCGCATGTGGCGGCAGCCGCGGCAGGTGACGCGGCGGCTGACGCGGCGGCTGACGCGGCAGCTGACGCGGCGGCTGACGCGGCAGCTGACGCGGCGGCTGACGCGGCAGCTGACGCGGTGGGTGCAGCGGCGGGCAACACGGCTATAGTTGTAAACGGGCGGTTTTAAACCGGTTTAAAACGAAACGGGCGGTTTAAAACGAATTCCTACGGATAAGACCAAGTAGCTTATACAACGTGTTAATGAATTAACGCAAAACTAGAAAGTAGTTTGTTTAGAATCGAGAGCAGAATCGAATTATCATGGTTTCAACATAGGTAATTTTTTTCAAAATATTAATTCATTTGTGTCTAAAATTTTAAATTTAATGAACCCAACGCCAACCCTCCGCACAGGCACACTCACCCGACTTACTACCAAAACAAGATTATTAAAATGTATCCATGAGTACGTTAGCGCTTTCATTCATTGCTGAAATGATAACAAATCATTTTTGCCTCAAAACTTAAAATGCGAATAACTTTTAATTTTACTATCAAAATAATGAAATTATTGTTTCTATCTAATTATTTTGTTATAAATCAGTTGGGGTGTATGAGGTTTGCGTTAATTCATTAACACGTTGTATAAAGACTGACAGGATGCAAAAAAAGCTGCGGTAGCCGCGGCGGGCGACGCGGCGGGTGTAGCGGCGGCTGCCGCGGCGTGTGTAGCGGCAGCTGCCGCGGCGTGTGTAGCGGCAGCTGACGCGGCGCGTGTAGCGGCAGCTGCCGCGGACGGAACCATGAACGGAGAATACGCTTGAAGTGCCGCGTGACGTGCCGCGTGAAGTGTCGCGTGAAGTGCATCGTCTCCTTGAACGAGGCCTAAGGCTTCAGATTGCATCGTACTCTCGACAGGAGACAAGGTACCAACTTCTTGGAAGCTAGACCTTCTTATAAACCACGTTTCATCAAACGTTTTCACATATATCAGCGAATGTACCTCCTTCGAATCCGCGATCGATACTTTGAGCAAATTATTCACAAAACCTAAAAATATAATTTATGCCCGACATGCGCTTGCGTCTAGGAAGCAACTTGGAGACGAAACAATAGACGTCTACTTACAAGCATTGAAACAGTTAGCTAAAGATTGTGACTTCAAAACTGTAGATGCAGAAACAAATAAGAACGACAACATACGTGACGCATTTATCTCTGGAATAAAATCTAGTACGATAAGACAGCGATTACTAGAAAATCTTACATTAACACTAGAAGAAACACACAATCAGGCGCTGTCACTAGAAATGGCTGAGGTTAACGCTAGCAACTTTTACTCTCCAAACGCAAATACTGCTGCTGCCGTCGCCACTACTTCCAAACAAAATGATTCTGGAAAACCTGTTCTACTAAAGCAAGAACAGGATCATAATAACACAATAGCAGCGACGCCAATCTATCGGAAACGCAAATGCTTCTTTTGTGGTGGACAAATCCATCCTCGAAAAAACTGTCCTGCGTCAGAGTCTATCTGTCAATTTTGTAACAAGAAGGGTCACTATGCCATTGTATGTCGAAACAAGACCCATGTCAATGCAGCTAGTCTCGAAGGAGATAGCCTACTCTGTGGTTGTATAGTAGCTGCCTCGCCAACTTCCTTAAAGAAAGCTACAGTTCCGGCTTATATAAAAGGGATAAAAGGTGAAGCATTAATTGATACTGGTAGCTCTATAAGCTTCATCAATGAGCGATACTTTCAATTGTGTCAATTAAAGAAAAGGCCCTGCAATCAAACTATATCAATGGCTTCAACTAGCCATACGTCGCAAGTGGAAGGTCAAACATATGTATCAGCTCGTATCGGAGACCATGATTATAGAAACGTGAACTTACTAATTGTGAAAAATCTCTGTGCTGACTTGATAATCGGTCACGACATATTAGACGAACATTCTTTTCTTGAATTTTCATTCGGCGGACCTAAAGAACCAATAAAAGTATGTAGCGTTGCAGAAGCGTCTGTCCCTGCTGTTCCACTTTTCACGAATTTAAGTTCAAATTGCAGGCCAATTGCAATTAAATCTCGCCGACATAGTGAAGACGATAAAAAGTTTATTGAAGGAGAGATCAGAAAACTTCTAGCTGATGGCATTATCGAAGAGAGCACGTCCCCCTGGCGAGCTCAAGTGCTAATTACAAAGAACGCTAATCACAAGAAGCGACTTGTCATTGATTATTCACTTACGATAAACAGGTATACACAGCTTGACGCTTATCCACTTCCTAACATGGAGGATCAAGTTTCCGAAATTTCGAAGTATTCTGTCTTCAGCGCAATCGATTTACAGAGTGCATACCATCAAGTACCGATCCTACAAGATGAAAAGCCATATACTGCTTTCGAAGCTGCTGGAAATCTGTACCAGTTTCGGCGAATACCATTTGGCGTAACAAACGGAGTGTCAAGTTTTCAAAGAACCATTGACTGGGTCATTCGAGAAGAAAAGTTAGAGGGTACTTTCGCGTATCTCGATGATATCACAGTTTGTGGGCGTTCTCAATCTGAACACGATGCAAATCTGCAGAAATTTTAAGCAGCCGCAAAAAAATACGGTCTTACTCTCAATAAAGAGAAAAGTAAGTTCTCGCAGAACAGCATCGATATCTTGGGTTATACTATCAAAGACCATGTCATAAAGCCAGATGCTGAACGGTTGCGCCCACTTCTCAATCTCCCACCGCCAAATGACATGCAGTCGTTACGAAGAGTGGTAGGAATGTTTGCTCATTATAGCAAATGGATCTCAAATTTCTCGGAGAGAATCCACGCTTTAGCAAATGCAAGAATATTCCCATTAAATAATCAACTTGTCGAAGACTTCAGGACATTGAAAGCTGACATAGCAAAATCATCTGTTCACGCTATCAATAACGACATACCTTTTCTCGTTGAAACGGATGCGTCAGAACATTCAATTGCTGCAACCTTATCGCAAGCTAATCGACCCGTAGCATTTTTCTCTCGAACCCTGAATCAAAGTGAACAGAACCACTCCGCCGTTGAAAAAGAAGCGTACGCCATAGTCGAATCGTTAAAGAAATGGCGGCACTTTCTTATAGGAAAACCATTTCGTTTAGTTACGGACCAAAGATCGGTAGCCTTCATGTTCAATAACAGGCTAAATAGCAAAATAAAAAACGAGAAAATACAACGATGGCGTTTAGAACTAGCTCCGTTTAAATATGATATCGTCTACCGTCCAGGCAAAGAAAATAATGTCGCTGACACATTGTCACGTGTATGCGCTGCTGTCGAATCTCGTTCATCTAAACTTGTTTCCCTACATGAAATCCTTTGTCACCCTGGCGTAACAAGAATGGTTCACTGGACGAGATCTAAGAATCTACCCTATTCTATTGAAGAAATCAGAAATATGACTAACTCTTGTCGTATCTGCTCAGAATTAAAGCCCAGATATTATCACCCAACCGAACCTGGCCCCAATCTAATTAAAGCAACGTCTCCCTTCGAAAGACTAAGCATTGATTTTAAAGGTCCTGTACCTAGTAACACGAAAAATAAATATATCCTGACCGTGATTGACGAATACTCTCGCTTTCCCTTTGCATTTCCATGCTCAGATATGAGCTCGGCAACGGTCATCAAGAATCTCAATGAGTTGTTTATGATATTCGGAATGCCTGCATTCTTACATTCTGACCGTGGGGCATCATTCTTGTCATCCGAAGTCAAACAGTTTCTACACTCCCGCGGTATTGCCGAAAGCCGAACAACGCCGTATAACCCCCAAGGAAACGGACAAGTAGAGCGTCTTAACTCCACTCTTTGGAAAACTATCCAACTGGCCTTACGATCCAGGAACCTACCTATAGAAGATTGGGAAAAGGCTTTGAATCAGGCTCTACACTCAATTCGCTCCCTACTCTGCACAGCTACTAACTGTACGCCGCACGAGAGGATGTTTACACATACAAGGAGGTCAACAAATGGTGATTCTATACCTACTTGGTTAACAAATTCAGATCAAGTCCTGATGCGGAGATTCGATCGTACCAATAAATATCAACCAATAGTAGAAGAAGTTGATCTGATTGAAGTTAATCCGGATTATTCGTACGTGCGTTTACCAAATGGACGTGAAACGACCGTATCAAATCGTTATCTAGCACCATTGGGTCGAGACGGAGAAATCATCGAAAACGGAATAGCTGATGGCGGCATGGTAAATGATTCCACTCCACAAAATCAGCATCCTGTCCAAGATATTGAAGTGCCACCTATAACTGAGGAGCCGCCCCAAGGACACGACAATACGCCAGACAATACTCAAGATAATGCACCACACTCAGAGCCCAGGCGTTCGACAAGAGATCGCAGACCGCCTGCCCGTTTCGGAGATTACGTCGTTTCATAGAGAGGACGGAAGAATGTGGTATACCGAACTCTTTAGTGATTATATGGCATCTGCAATGTCACACATGTCATAGCTCTAATAATTTGTCAGATTGTGCAATGTATAATTTTGTCGATTAAAACCGTTATTCTAAAGGTTTATCTTATTACATTAACATTTATATTCGTAGATATTTCTCTCGGGTGTGTGGTGTGTCAGAATCGTAGCATTGTTGTGGGGATCTATTGTCTCTGCCTACCCCATTGGGACATAGGCGTGAGCATATAATTAAGTGTGTATGTATTTCTAAACTGTTTATAATATAACTGTATATTAATTTTTACCAAAATTATAATGACAATGTTGAATTGACTTTGATTTATTAAACGACTAAACGAATAAATCAAAGAAGTTGATACAAAATTTATGAAACCGAGTCAAAATCGACAGTAAAGTATTTATTAAACTCGAATCGACCTTGCTCTATAAATTAAACCCAAACCTAATGCAAGAAAAATTATTCCAATGTGTTAAACTTTTCGTAGTAAATAACACGAAATTAGAACAGTCGGTACAGTCACACACTTAAGTCGTTCTACTGGAAAACTGCAGCAAATAATCTAGCAGTAGAATGAGTAAGTAGTTTTTTTGAGATTCCTTGATCAAGAGATAATTTTAGCGATAAAATATTTCACTTGAATTCACAAAAAAAGGGTCTCGCTCGTCAAACATCAAAAGTTCATTCCAAGCCGGAATCATGCGGCTAATTTCCAATTTATACATATACAGGGTTACTTTTTATTCAGTGCACAAACTTTCACAACGTATCAGGTATCGTTAATAGATCCCGAAAAAAATATATTTTTTTGCATATATCTCTTATTTTTGCCATCCCGTAAACATGAATAAAAATTGCTGTGCTGATCGTACTGTTGATAACAACCGCGCCGATCGAGGAAGTGACAGGTATGGTCAGTACAAACCAAAAATTTTTAATGAATAAGTTTTATTTTGGTTCTAAACCGGGTTAAACAAAAAAAACACGGGTATTCTTAATTTCGATAACCATCACGCTCGCAAAGTTTGTGCACTGAATAAAAAGTAACCCTGTATATAAAATTTGTAAAATAGTGAGTTTATTTGTCCCACCCTATCATAGTTTAACTCCATCTACCCATCATTGAAAGCAACCAAGTGTACAGTACGACCAGAAAAATAATTCCCCTCGTCCATCTTCGTATCGCAGTCCCCCGACAAAATCCGAATAAGTTTTGTAATCTAAGGGTGGAAAGTCGGATAGCAGCGAAAAGGGCGCGAATACAATTAACAAATCGTGGCAAGGCAATAAAGGTGACACATCCTGACAGGTCAATATAATTTCGCGCACTATTATAATGTTTGTCAACTGCGCAGGTACGCACGGCGACACATCAAGCTATACAAAACCAACATAAGCTGGCCGCATGTAGGTCACGTAACGTATAGCATCGCGCGGCCAGCTTATGTTGGTTTTGTATAGCTTGATGTGTCGCCGTGTGTACACCGATTATATCGTAGACATAATAAGATCGGTATAGTAATAATACTTAAAAAATTACATTAATTACTTATTTTGTTTTTGTGATCATATAACTGCTAAAATACATAATGTCGATTTGATATCGATTTAATCAGGTAGTCACATAATAAGACTCCAGGTAATCAATAATTTTTAATTTAATTATTTAAATATAATACCAAGTTTACGATGTTGTTATATTTATAAAAACATTGTAAACTTTGCGTGGTACATCCACGAAGATAATTGAAAAATTAGGGATTTATCGGGAGCGTTTAATATATTTGTAATGGAATGCATTGAGATAATTTCTGGAATGTTTGTCTGTTTGTTTGTGCACACATCACTCTGAAACGATTTGAAAAAAGCTTATGGCTTTCGCAAAAGTATAGGGACTCATTCATTCAACTAATGCATGGCATACTTAATACTAGGTAAAGCTAACGGCTAAATGCACAACTAATTAAAGGTAAGCACAGCATGCACTGAAAAATATTTGCTAACACAGTATTTTTTTCACTCATTCAAAAGTTATAAGTATTTAAAGTCGGTGGTCTGCGCATGCGATGTCGGCCGCCGCTAGTTTCATATAAATATTTACTGGTTGTTCTACTGCTAGCTACTCACATAGTGATTGAGCGGTACACATGAAGGCAATTCTTTCTTCCAACTTGTTTGGCAGTTGATAACTTATGACGCCGTCTGTACTTTCGTGACAAATTGTCGCGTGCGAGGAAACGGAAGTGAATTCCGATTTGTTGAAGACTTTCTTGCTCTGACTTGATTTTTGAGCTGGGCATTTATTTTTTGTTTTTTTTTTACCTTATTTTTTTCCTTATTTATTGCCGTCGAAGTTTATGAAAAGAATGGAGATGGTCTAAATGCACGGAGGATAAAGGGGAAACCTATGATGAAATACCAGACAAAAAAGAAATGTTTTCTGCACTTCTTTGCTAATCTGGCAATAACATTATAATTATAACTCACTTTTTTGACGTGTCGTCGAATCAAAGTGTGACTAGGTGTTTTCCAGGAGCAGCAAAAAAAAGATACAAAAAAAAAACTATGGCACCGCGAATCGCAGCAATGTTGTGCGGTGTGATATTTGCCTAAGTAATTCCCTAGCTTTGTGTTCAAATACAGGGTCCTTCTTAATATGCTGACACTTTTTAAAGGGATGATCAGGCCGTCAAACTGAACAACTTTCTCTATGGCACGGCCGTCAAGGTTATCAAATATCACATTTAATCTATCACGTTGAAAATGCGGTAAATAGCCTGACTATGCATTGACATCTTGTTGTATTGGTCACTAATGCTCATGCTGACAGGCAAAACGAGTAAAATAATAATATCTTTACAGTGTTACCGATGAGGCAGCATGCTCTGTACTTATATCTAAACTATTATAAAACTGTAACAGAAGTGTGTCTGTACATTGAAGATATTTACAAAAAAAAGATTACGATATGGTTTTTAGGCTTCCCTGATTCCAAATCACAAATTTTTGGACTTTTTGTCTGTCTGTTTGTTTGTTTGTTTGTTCGTTTGTTTGTTTGGGTGTTTGTTTGTTCGAGTATCACGCAAAAACTACTGAACCGATTTTGATGAAACTTTTTTTGTTTGATAGCTTATCATCTGACTTAAAATCTGGTATATAATTTATGCGGACGAAGTCGCGGGTAAAAGCTCGTGTATTCATGTATTCATAGTTTTTACTAGCCGTGCGTGCCCGTGACTTCGTACGCTCAGACCACTGAAATAATTTATAGAGAAAGAAAAAAGAATCCTACTAATATTGTAAACTAGCGACCCGCCCCGGCTTCGCACGGGTGCAATGCTGATATAAACCTTCCTCTTGAATCAATCTATCTATTTAAAAAAAAACGCATCAAAATCCGTTGCGGAGTTTTAAAGATCTAAGCATATACTATGTAGTAATGTAACACTTAGTGACGATGTTTTGTTTGTTATGTTTGTGGCTCAATCACGCTGAACCGATTTGGATGAAAAAATTAAATATAAACAAACCAAGAAAAAAATAAAATTAAAAACATTTTTAAGTATAGTAGCGTGGACTCGCCCATTATAGGGTTCCGTAGCCATTGTATAGGTAAATAGAAAAAGAAATAAAACCGGTCAAGTGCGAGTCGGGCTACTCGCGCACCGAGGGTTCCGTACCACACCACCGCAGAACACAACATTATTAACTTAGAAAAAACATTTTTTTTGTCCTGGACCTTTAGCGCAAGACCGACTCACACTTAATCTATGAATCAATAAATGTTTGCTCTATAATCACACTAAGTTTGACGCTTGTAATGTATTACCGTTTTTACGATAGACCGTGAAGAAAAAACGTTGATAAAAACTAGTTTCTTGTTGAAAACCCCCCTTAATTTTTAACTTTTTCGCATTTTTATTATTTGTCAACAAATCCGCCGTAATAACGCCGCCGCCGCCGTATATCTGAGAAAATTTCAACTATCTAGCTATTATGGTTCAAAAGTTACAGCCCTAAATAGGTAGGACAGACGGACGGACAGACGGACGGACGGACAACGTAGGCTTAGAAATAGGGTCCCGTTTTCACCCTTTGGGTACGGAACCCAAAAAACAGTAAAGTCGATTAGCTTACATAACAAAACGCGCAGATATCTCGAGACAGAAGCATTATAACGATTTAGTTTATATGGGAATTTTGTTCCATGGGACAAGACTTATCCAACGACACCTTAATCGATTTATTTAAAAAAAAAACATATTTTTTTTTTACATGGTTAACTCTTTCGTTGTATGGGAATCGGTCGAAGAAATTTTGTTTCTTCATAATAATTAGGAAGTATTTCTGTTTTTGTATTACCTATACCTACTAATTACTGTTAGCTGTTTTCATGCCAAATTTCGATTCAAAAGGTGCAAAAATGACCGAGTTATTGAGACGGGACATTCAAACAGACAGACATACAGAATGGACGAAAGTATAAAGGTTCATCGCTTGACGACAGAACCCTAAAAAAGAAAGAATTAGCGTAATAGTGCCAAAATATAAAGTAAAATCTATCTATAACATTTCGCAAAACCTTGATAAACAACAAAACTAATTATGAAGCTCAACTACTACTAATACTAATTTATTATCACGCCCCCAATTATTATTTTTTTGCAAAATATCTTCAATGTACACATGGCGACAAATCAACCTACCCGTAGTTGAACTCTATGTTCATGGACATAAGGTCGAACTATGGGTAGGTTGATCTGTCGCCGTGCGTACAAGTTTACAATTTTATTATAATTATGTATAGATATATAGAAGTTTACGCAGACGACCTTGGACAAACGTAATTTATTAATTATCTAGGTATTATGAGACATAAATTAAGTATCTATTAGATATCAGCCGATAGTGACTCGGCGCCGTCGGCGGCGTGACCTTGAAAAAACTTACTTTACTTAAGAAAATAAATGATGATTTTTAGTTTCTTATGTTTTACATGATAGTAATAACAAACTGTGCGTGTATGGAAAGTACATTAAATAAGGTAGGTAGCCAGTTTTTTATAAGAATAATAAAACCTGTCAAGTGCGAGTCGGGCTGCTCGCGCACCGAGGGTTCCGTACCACACCACCACAGAAAGCAACATTATTAAACTTAGAAAAAAAATCTTTTTTTGTCCGGGACCTTTAGCACGAGACCGACTCACACTTGGCCAGTTTTTAGTATTTGTTGTTATTTTGTAGAGCTTACTCTATAATCAAACTAAGTTTGACGCTTGTATGTATTACCGATTTTACTGTAGAGCGTGAAGAAAAAACGTTGTTAAAAACTAGTTTCTTGTTGAGAACCCCCCTTAATTTTTAACTTTTTGAAATATTTATTATTTGCTAAAAAATCTGCCGTAATAACGCATAATCTGAGAAAATTTCAACTAAGTATCTAGCTATGACGGTTCAAAAGTTATAGCCCTAAATGGGTAGGACAGACGGACGGACAGACGGACAGACAACGTAGGCTTAGTAATAGGGTCCCGTTTTTACCCTTTGGGTAAGGAACCCTAAAAATTAATATATTTTTTAGATGATTTGTATATGTAGCATTTCTTTCATATTCATTCTGTAGAATATTAATACGAAATTCCACAGGCCAATTTTTACTTCATCATCAACCTGTCATTATCCACTGCTGAACATAGATAGGCCTCTCCCTCGGCGCGCCACAAAACTTATCTTCTGCCTTCGACTTCATCCAGTCGCTGCCTGTCGTTGACCAAATGCTACAGGACGTTCCAGTTAGTAATCTTCATTTCAGAACCCGAACTCCCTAATTTTCCCATCGATTACAAAGTTTTCGATACTAGACCGGAGCTTACTAATTTTCAGAGCTATTTCAACGAAGATCAATTCTTAAGGGTCTTCTTAACTTTTCCATAAGTAAGCAGGCAGGAAGCAAAAACTAGTTGAATACCTCCACCTTCGTTTTCAAGCCGAAAAGAATAGGAGACAAAGTTTCTTTCTTTGTTTTTACTTGCTGTTGCACTACTCCGAGTGCCACCTCATTGACGTAAATCGTTCATGGTTCTTGCCGAGACCGACTAGTCAGGGAGTGGTTACGAGATGTACACTCGTCTTATCTTCAAACAGTTCCATTTGGGGATATAACATTACATCTCACTCTTTTGTAGTCAAAATTAGTCTTGTCTGCTACTCTAATAAACAAGTACTTGAACAGTCGGTCGTACTAGGAGCTTAATACAGTCATACTTCATCATCTCAGCCGATGGACGTCCACTGCTGGACATAGGCCTCCCCCAAGGATCGCCATAACGACCGGTCCTGTGCTGCCCTCATCCAACGTTTTCCCGCCGCCTTCAACAGGTCGTCGGTCCACCGTGTGAGGAGTCTACCCACGCTGCGCTTTCCGGTACGCGGTCGCCACTCGAGAACTTTTCGGCCCCACCGACCATCGGTTCTGCGAGCAATATGCCCCGCCCACTGGCACTTAAGTTTAGCAACTCTTTGGGCTATGTCAGTTACTCTGGTTCTTCTGCGGATCTCTTCATTTCTGATCATACTTATCTCCATTAAATGCACCAGGCAATCTGGTATGGCTGCCAGGATTTCAGCACAGCCTAAGTCAGTCAATGGGAATACTTTATCATAGTCCACAAAGGCAAATATTTTCGGCCTCAGTACAATAATGTACCAAACAGTAGTTGTGAAGTATAGATACCTGGTTCAGATAGGAGAGTTCTGAAAATTTTTGACCTCGTTCTAGTTTCTATTTTATTGCAGCACTGTATGACATAGACCGACAGAGTTCTGGTCAAAGCCTTTAAAAAAAATTGCAAGCGAGCAAAGTGTTCTTTTATTTTTCTAATACATACATATCTATTAATAATAGTAATACCTGAGCTTAAAACATTACAATGTATTTCACAAAGTTGTTTCTTAATAACATCTTTTTCTCAAAAGATGCAAATAAATGCAAATACTGAATTCAGAAATCAACTTTTTTGGAGCAAGTAGCTCAGCTCAAAGTCGGCACGCTGACCGCGCTCGCTGGTCGGCGGCGCGGCGGCGGCGGCGTCGTGAATATCTAGTACCTACTACTAGTAGATAATTTTATTTAGATAATAATAACTATGAAGCCTAACTAAATCAAAAACTCAAAAAACGGAGTTCCTTCCTATAGATCTTTTTATAATAACTATGGACACGGAACCATATTTAATCATGTGCTCCGAACTCTGATACCTAAGAACTTATCTGGTATTTATTTCATAATGTTTTTGCTATCTAACATCGAATATAAATATAAATTTTGGTTTAATATCATCCCAGTACGAATTACAACCGTTCGGTCAACAGTACCCGGTATTAGGTAGTCGTAAAAATACTTTAATTAACATGTCACAGTTTTTTTCATTTAGTATGTTTTGTGTGTTCAGTGTAATAGTTTGTAATGAAGCATCAAGAATCTTGGTTGTCGTTCCAACTATGGCGATAAGTCATCAAGTAGTGTTTCGGCCTCTGACTCAGGAGCTTGCCAGACGAGGACACGAAGTGGTCTTTGTTACGACGGATCCTGCTTTTCCCAAAGGAAAAGCACCTCCCAATCTGATAGAGATTGATTTACACAATGTGTCATACAGTTATTGGGGTCAATTTAGAACCTCAATGCCCATTGGCAGTAAAGAAGATATGATTAACCTACTGGTCGGAATATTTCCTTTACTCGGAGATCTGTTTTCCAAACAACTAACGGACGAAAAATTCCTCAAATTGATACAAGACAAGAAGCAGCATTTCGACTTATTGATACTAGAATCTTTTATTAGACCAACTTTGGCGTTATCTCATGTCTTCAAAGCTCCAGTCATTCAAATGAGTTCTCTAGAAGGACCGTTGGATAGCTATGACATTATTGGAGCTCCAAGTCATCCTCTTCTTTACCCAGTATACACCCGTCAAAGGTCCTATAACCTTTCGATGTGGGAAAAATTGAAAGAGTTATATAATAATTACAAGTTAGAATCGGCGCTATACCGTGCCGACAAGCGAAACGAAGAATTTCTGAGAAAAATTTTAGGTCCTGACATGCCGAGTTTGAAAGAATTGAGTAATAATGTGGATATGTTGTTCCTGAATGTGCATCCCCTATGGGATAATAATCGCCCTGTGCCTCCAGGCGTGGTGTACATAGGAGGAATACACGTACCTGAGGAGAAAGAGTTACCCAAGGTAACACATCAATTTACTTTAATCCTAAATTCCTGTTTTTTTTTAGAACAAATAGCGATTAGCCGTTAGCATTTATTTGAATAATGGTGAAAATGCATTTTTGTGTCGATTACCTTAATTGGGATATGTTTTTTATACTGCATAAATTTTAACGAGTGTCTGACTACTGAACTGAACAATTTCAAAAAATTTGGGCGCTTATTTCAAAAAAATATATATGCGGTCGAATTGAGAAACTTCCTCCTTTTTTGAGGTCGGTTAAAAATCGGCTACGTCGCCACCTGAATACCTGAGCATATGAACGCCGCTCTCAGCTGTGAGTGAACAGCCGCTCTGGCCGATAATGGTCATAATGATCATGAAATAATAGTTGTACTTGTAGTATTTTCAGTAATCAGTATATTATGGCAATATAGATTCCATTTTAATTTCAGGATCTCAAAACTTATCTGGATTCTTCGGTACACGGAGTCATATATATAAGTTTTGGAACCTCTGTTCCTACGGAAAGCATACCCAAAGAAATGATACAAAATGTTGTCGAAGTTGTGTCTCAGTTGCCTTACGACATTTTGTGGAAGTGGGACCAGGACGAACTACCTGGACGATCACCTAACATAAGAATATCTAAGTGGCTTCCCCAATCAGATCTATTAAGTATGCCCATGAAGAGTTATACGGCCATCAATAAAATTATTTGAATATGATGTGAACCTAAAAGATGCATATTTTTATACTTTTTATAGGACATCCCAAAATCAAGTTGTTTATTATGCAAGGAGGTTTGCAATCGACAGATGAGGCTATCAATGCTGGAGTACCACTGTTAGCCTTTCCCATGATAGGAGATCAGTGGTATAACGCAGAAAAGTATGTCTACCACGGAATAGGACTCACACTTGACATTGAAGAATTTACTGCTGACGATTTGAAAAATGCTATTAAAACAATTATAGAAGACGACAGGTATTGTAATAGCTTTCATTATTATTTAGATCTTTTTAATACTTAGTTACGGTTATGGTAAGTATATTAATGATTACATTACAGTTATTTATTCGGTGACCAAGATATTGATTTATATGAAGGAATTATGACTATTAAGAGGCTCCCCATAGGTAAACGCTAGCTCGGGCCATATTTTACTGGTTTTTAGAAGCTATCTTCTCGTTATTTGAAAGACATACAAATAATTGAAAAGTGTAGCAATTTTCTTCAACATCTCGGCTTTATTTGCTTTAGATCATATTTCTTATTTTTCTATAAAATACATATGAAACCTGTGTTCAAAGGAAAGCCTAAATATTGGAAAAAATCGGTATTATGTGCATCTTCTTTTTAAGTTGAAGTCACATTTACTTGAGACACACACACACCTTTGTGTAGAAAATATTAAGATCTAAAATTGCTATTTAGCAAATTTTTTTTAAGACCAATATTTAATTAGATAATTTTTAAATTTGGGGCGAATTCTTATTTTAGAATGTGATTTCCATGGATTAGAAGGCTCCACTGTGACATAATGAAGGACAAGCTAGTCAAAAATAGGTAACTCTACTAAAATGACGTAGTTTAGTAGAGGTGAGGTGGCTCTGAAAGAGTCAAGGTCGTTTGGTCAGGGAAACCCCTTAAGGAAGCAAGATACCTAAAAAAATCGTAACAGATTGTGATCAAATTGTTTCCTTCTACCTCAAAGGTCTCTTTGAGGCCTATATCCTTCAACTTGTATACTATTTGTCCGTAAAATCTTTGCTCCATATAGTTCGAAATAAGACTGATTTTGGTTTCGTTGCAATTAGCCAGAAAAAGTTTACTCTCATGTCTTCATGAGTTATGATGTCAACTAAATTTTAAAGATTTATGGTTGTTGATGGAGCTAAAAAAAATCCATATGAAGCATTCAATTGTTTGACACTTTAATCATATTAAAATGACGCTAAAAAATCAAGCTACCCAGAAATAACATCATGCCACGATGCCCAGCTTCCACGTTGTGCTCTTTCTTATACTCATCATCATCATCATCTCAGCCGATGGACGTCCACTGCTGGACATAGGCCTCCCCCAAGGATCGCCATAACGACCGGTCCGGTCCGGACCTTACTTATACTACTGTGTATAAATTATGTAGGTACTACTAGAAGCTCGTTTAAAAAATGTATTGAATTACAGTTATCGTCGCAACATAGTCAAACTAGGCGAACTGGTGCACGACCAGCCTCAGAAGCCGCTGGAGCGCGCCGTCTGGTGGACAGAGCACGTGCTCAGGCACGCCGGGGCACGCCACCTGCGCGCGCCCGCAGCCAACATCACCTGGACGCATTACCTTGAGCTACACCTAGTATTTACTCTGGTTGTAGGTCCGATAGTATCTATCACCTTATTGTTATTGATCGTTAAATATATTTTAAAATACTTGTTTGGAAAATCGAGCAAAACGAAGAAAAACAATTAAATGATGGAAAGGTTTGTATTTGTATTTTTTTTTTGTCTGGATTCAGTGGATTCCGGATCAAAATTTAAGTTCGGTGTTACAAAACACCCTATAATGTCCTGCTAATATGATGTTTTGAGAATATCATATGCTGCGACGGAGCGTATTACCGTCAAACTGAATATGTTCCACAATGGAGCCAAAGTCGGAAACGCGAAAAAAAATCAACATTTTAGTGGAGTCGGTACTCGGTACCTGCTGCAGTTTTGTATGAACGGCTGTTTTTTTCCGCGATTTTGAAGTTTGCTCCTTAGTGAAAGTTTATCAGTTTGATGGGTTGAACTGAAGCAGATAAAGAAGGAAGCCTATGATGAATGTCCAGGCATAAAGAATCACCTTTTTACACTTCCTAGCAATAACGTTGTAACATACTTTCTAGACAAATGTCGTCGACTTAACGTGTGTGATGAGGCATTTTCCAAGGGCAGTAAAGATAAAAATCGATACAAAAACTATCGTACCTCGTATCGCGTCGCGCAGTAACGTTGTCCACCTAAGTAATTCCCTATTCGGTCGTGTGGGAAATATATGGCTTTCACCATTTTTGTTCCGCAACAATATTTAAGAGCTTTAAGAGAATTATGAAAAATGGTTTTGACAAAGTTTTCCATCCACAAAATACCTTACATAAAAACTTTTCTACTAAAGCTCGTAATAATTCAAAACAAAAACAAATGTAGTACATTGGTCCATATCCACTTCTTTCACATATTATTAACATTCGAGAATGTCTATTCTATTGCACACATTGATATTTTATATAACTAGATTCACACAATCAACGTTCCAAAAATGGCAGAACCAATTTTGTACTAATTGACAATAAATATGCTTACCAAATACGCCTTTATGCTGACACTTTTTTAAAAGGATCGGATGGTCAGACCATCAAACTGAACAACTTTCTCTATGGCACAAATATCGAAGTCGCGAAAAAAAATATCAGTTGTCCCAAACAAAAACTGCAAACCTACTCGAGCCAAATGTATGGGATAGCAGATTTTTTTTGCGATCGCGACTACATATTATTGTCAATTCGGTCAACATTTTTTATGAGTCTTGGAATCTATAGTAGATATTTATTTATATCAAACTGTAGGTACACTATTATTACTGTAAAGTAACTGTGTCTGTACATTAAATAATGTATACAGGGTGTAAGTGACAGCCTAGCAAATACTGAAACGGTGAATTCAGACCATCAAACTGAACAACTTTCACTATGGAGCCTACAGCCTACCTCAAGAAACGCGAAAAAATATCAGCTATCCCATACATTTTAGTTTGGTAGGTACAGCAGTTTGTATGGCACAGCTAATTTTTTCGCGTTTCTTGAGGTATGCTCCATAGTGAAAGTTGTTCAGTTTAATGGTCTGAGGTCACCGTTTCAATATTTGCTCGGCTGTCACTTACACCTTGTTTTGGCGTGAAAATGATTAGTCATAAATAAATTCTTGATGAAAATGATAACTATAATTATACCTACAGCAAGAAATGAAATGTTTGTTTATGTAGGCAAACTATAAAAATTGGTTTCTCTAAAAAATATACTGGTGAGCAAGTTCGTAAATTATGTGGATATGTGCCGACATACTACAATGTTTATGAAACACAACCTCATCTCATTCCGTTCCACCTTATCATTTGTTCCCACAATATTTTCGCTCTCACTCATTATTCTTTAATTTCCTACCTACACTAAACCCACAGCCAAATTACACGCCATTATCACCTTTATAACTTTATGCCTACAGTTGAAAACCGCCTAAAATATTTCATCATTAACAGGTAACCAACATTACAAGGCCTTCCCTGTCCCTTTGTCTTAACTAAGCGTTAATACATCAGAAGGGGGATTGGTTGAAAGTGAGGGATCAGAGTTTAATGGTTAGCCTTTGCCCTTTGTGGTTGCTAGAGCAATCCTTAAATGCGTGTCAAGAGGTGGAATTACAATGGTGACAAACGGTGGGTGACGTTTAGACCTCATTCACTTCCTGGTTGTTTGAAAAGTGACATCTTTTAGCTTGTAGTTTTGTCTTGCGAAAATTTTTGAAAAAGGGGACTTTCTGGCTTCTTTGATGGGATTGTTCGCTTTGATATTTTCAATGTACGTACTTATTTGTGTGTGATACCTGAGGTGAAAAATTCTCAAGCTTTTGTGGCTTAATTGAGCTTTGGTCCAAAACTTTTACCGAAGTAAACAATAAAGACATTTGGGGACGAACAACTATGCTGACACATTTTAACCTTTTATTTGCTAAAATAAAATTCGAAGTAGTACCATAATCTACCTAATTTCAAATACATAATTAAATCAATAAATAATTATCAAATATTATACCTGTGTTACTCAGCCACGTCGTATCAATGGTTGTGCTACTTCAAATCAAACTAAAGATTGAACATTTTTTCTCTGCTGGACTATGGGATAGTTCTGAACAACTTTCCATTTTATCATGAGTACAAAAACATTCATCAATGCTACTGTTTACCTTAACACTCTGTACTCGATGATGATTCGAAGGGAATTATAAGCATCACGTACCTATATCAAAACGAAATAGTTGAGGAAGATTCACAAAATATTACGAACAAAAGTATTTTTCGTTCACCGTGGCGGGCTCCTGGAATAGCATAGGTTCATCTTTCATCTCTTCTTTCTTTCTTATTTTTTCCTTTTTTAACCTTTGTCGCCTATAAATATATCATTCATTAGTTACTTATAAGTTCTTCTTGTATAGTATATTATAGTTTAGATTTAGTTTAGATAATTATTTAGTTTATTTATAATTGTGTATCCCCCTTCTTGAAGTGAATAAAGGCAATATATCGAAAAGAAATTAATGTGTTACAAAAATACAAATAAACATTACAAATAAACATTTAAGGGGTGGTTTAGTTAGACCATAAAACTGAACAACTTTTACTATGGGACTAATAAGGAAAACGCGAAAAAAATTACTGATTTTCCATACTAAACTAAAAATCTACTCGAGCAATGTATGGGACAGCTGATTTTTATTTCGCCATTTCGATGTTGGTGTAAAAGTTGCTCAGTTTGATGGTCTTTAAAAGTTTTGAATGTATATTTTTACTTTTGTAACATCCTGTATAAGAGATACGATATTTTTGTCATTCACCTTAATAGAATTGCCCATGAGACATGGATCGATATAGTTTTCAGTAGCGTAGCGTGGGGCGTTGCAAGGGGGGCGAGAGGGCAGATGCCCCAGGCGGCACTTTACTAGGGGCGAAAAATTCAGTAAAATATATTGATTGAGCTCTATCTAATAATCGATAGTAGAACGGTGAATGCTCGAGCTAGCTTTGCTCGTTCTATATTTAAAACACCCCTTACATTAATCAAGAAACTTAACTTCCCAATAGACTACCGCTTATCTACATGTTTCTGTTCGAATAGTTTAATATTATTAGATAAAAATTACAAATTAAAATGGCTGTCAGTTTTGTAAATTAGTTTTTGTTTTTACTGCAGAGTAAATCGTATCCACGGCTTTCGTACGGTTAATTAGGTTATACGACGTTTAAGCGGCGGTACCAAGGCGGTACCATTATAATTATAAATGTCACATTGTGCACCAAATACACGCGTCACTTGTAGATGCTTTTAGGGCGATAAGCCGTATTATATAGGCCCTGATGAACATTCTTACGGAACTTATACGACTACAAACTTCAAGAATGTCTACTCGACCATAAAATTGTTCGTTGGGATGACATTGGTACCACCGGTGAATTATATAAATTTCATATTGAGCACCAATACACGACGAAAAGTGGGATAGGCGGCGTTTTTTTTTACGACTGTGCGACAAATAGGTCCTTAAACAACAGAAAGTTCTTCTTCTTCTTCTTCTTCAGGTTCCTCTCCATTACTGGAGGTTGGCAGTCAGCTCTGCATATGTGTCTAGCGCTTGCCAAATGAAATAACTGATACGCTTCACATTTAGGACGATAAGTCGTAGATATTAAAAGACAATGCGGGTTTTGTATGTAAGGTTGGCGCCTTATTTTTCGCCGTTATTTTTGGCGCGGCCAGCAACCAAACTTGAATATTTTATTTCAGAATAAAGTAACAAATAATACAACAAAACTAATTAACATGTATATCAATAAACTCAGTCCGGACGGAGATATGAAGGCTTGAAGTTGAAAATATTACCATTACGTGTACTTCAAGCCTTTATATCTCAGTTCGGACTGAGTTCCAAGATATTTGTAATACAAGTGTTTTTTTTAACTTTATTCTGAACTATATTCAAGTTTGATTGATGGCCACGCGCTAAAAAAAGAAAAAAGGCGCACTTTTTAGGCATAGGCTTTTGATCTAATGCACATTCTTATATAACTTATACGACTATAATTACACAACTTAAAGTTGAGACCAGAGGGTCTACCCGCACATTCGATTCGAACTTTTGCGTGAATGTTTTCGTTCCAATTTCAACTCTATTACAATGAAGTGCGGACCGAAACAGTGGCGATTTAGTGAAGATCGAAAGTGCGGGAAAGGGGGCTGAACATTATCGACCATGAAATTGTTTATTGGGCTGTTTGTTTGTTTGTTCGAGCATCACGCAAAAACTGCTGAACTGATTTTGATGAAACTTTTTTGTTTGATAGCTTGTGATTTGACTTAAAATCTGGTGTATAATTTATGCAGAAGAAGTCGCGGGTAAACACTAAAAGTTTCGAAATTTACTGGGATCTATTACAAACTGAAACATCTCAGTCATGGCACGCACAGACGTATCTATTTAGAGAAAAAAATAAACATAACATAACTCAATTTCCGAACCCTTCCTGTTCCTCTCCAGACTCGGCTTAACTTAATCTTTTTTTTTTCTCTAGGGTCATCCTCGGTACCTATTCATTTCAGAGTTGCGTCACGTTGTTGACCTATTAAAATACTTTTTATGTTTTCTTTTTTTTTATGTGATTAACATACAGCCATTTTCATATTTCAAATTATTTGTGTTCAATGAAAACTTGAATCTGACTATACACAAATATGCACAAATACGTATTTATTTTTATGGTGGTTTAAACCACCACCCCAATTCTTCCCGTGGATGGCGTACGAGGCGACTAAGGGATTAAAGGTTTCTTATGCAGTATTTATGTGGGTGAAAGGCTACCCTACCACCTCTCACCACTTGACACGTCATTCCCATCATGAAACAAATTAAAAAAAAAATGTGAGCATTGCTACAACACATTCTCAAACAGAAAGTTGGTAGTTGTAGCAATGAACCTGACCACCCCGAAAGGGATTACGGTCGTGAGTTTATGTATGCATGTATGTGGTTTTAACAGGCTTTTGATTGTGTCTAAGGGCTCTTACAGACGAGCGACACTTTGCTGTCGCGGTGGGTCGCAGAGCGTCGCGCTCATACATTGACACCCGGCGCGACACCCGGCGCGACACCCGGCGACAGCAAAGTGTCGCTCGTCTGTGAGAGCGCTTATACTGAATTTCTCCCAAAATGGAGGATCGCAATCTCACAGATTATTTTCCCCCTCCTTTTTTTGAAGACGGTTAAAGAAGACTTATTTGTATAAGAGCTTTTACCCGCGACTTCGTCCGCATAAATTATATACCAGATTTTAAGTCAGATCATAAGCTATCAAACAAAAAAAGTTTCATCAAAATCGGTTCAGTAGTTTTTGCGTGATACTCGAACAAACAAACACCCAAACAAACAAACAAACAAACGAACAAACGAACAAACAAACAAACAAACAAACAAACAGACAGACAAAAAATCCAAAAATTGGTGATTTGGAATCAGGGACATCTAAAAATCATATCGTAATCTTTTTTTTGTAAATATCTTCAATGTACAGACACACTTCTGTTACAGTTTTATAATAGTTTAGATAGGTAGTTAAGGCACAGCTCGGATACTGCATACAAAAAATTGAAATTGACAAGATGACGAAACCAAAGAAATTGAACCTTAAGTCTTCTGAATCTTAGGTAACGAGTAACCAGTGCGAGGTAAACAGAGGGCGATAGAGGGGGTGAGGTAAAAAGTTGGTGGGAGGAAGGGAGTGTCCGTACTGTATCTAGCAATAGATACTCTTTCTTATATTACTGTGGTAGAGGTAAGGTTTTCGAATTACTAATTCAAACTTACCTACCTTTTTCAGAAACATGAATGAACACTTCTAAAGTAAAGGTCATTTAAAATTTTTTTAAAGCTTTTATAATAAGATACCAGAGGATATTCTAAACTTACCAGACAAAAAGTTTAAGTCTCATGTTAAACAAGTCCTCTGTAAAAAAGGTTACTATAAACTCGATGATTATTTGAATGACCAAAATGTCTGGTCTTGACAATTTTACACTATGTAATGCAATATTGTATTTTAATTGTACTTTGTACATTTTGTTTTGTTTAAAAGATGTGTGTTGTAGAGTTTCTGGCCGCATCTTCTCTCAACGGAACACCTTCCGACGCGGTGGTAGAGTCAAAAAATGACGTCAAAAAGCTATCTATATGATATTATTTTGAATAAAAAATTTTGAATTTTGAATTTTGAAAAAGTAATAATAATTAATTATTAATTTTAATCGTTAGCTAATCCAAGCGTTGCCCACTTCGAAAGGCTGGCACGGGTCTAATGGGCCACTAAATTATAACCAAAAAGGTTCAGTTAATTTATGACACCAATTCATGAGTTTTTCAAGCTCGTGTCAGCATTATTCTCATTCTCACGACTATGTTCCCCGAGGGGGTAGTCAGAGAATGAAAGATTAGGTACACAAAGGCCAAAGATTTTTATTGGTAGCGAAAACTAAAAAAAAGCGTTGAAATGAACAAATATACATTTTATTTTTGGCTAACGACCCGCCCTCCCTACCTTCATCTACATCTACATCTACATCTACACTAATATTATAAAGAGGAAAGATTTGTACCTATTTTTGTATGTTTGTATGTTTGTAATGAATAGGCTCAAAAAGTACTGGGCCGATTTAAAAAATTCTTTCACCATTAGAAAGCTGCATTCACCCTGAGTAACATAGGCTATATTTATTGCTAGAAAAGATTAGACGTCCACCCGTGCGAAGCCGGGACGGGCCGCTAGTAATATTATAAAGAAGAAAGATTTGATTTTTGTTCGTTTGTTTGTTTGTATTGAATAAGTTCACTGAACCGATCTGAATAATTTTTTCACCATTAGAATGCTATATTATCCATGATATGAAAAAAACTGTCAAGTGTGCGTCGGGAAAAAAGGAGCATTGCAATGCATGCCACGAGACAGCTAGTATATTATAAATGAATTCCAATAAACTTATGTTGTCGCTGTAGAGAAGAAACTCTACATCTGCAACATAACACTAGTTTTATACAGGACGAGCTTTTATCCGCGACTTCGTCTGCATAAATTATATACCAGATTTTAAGTCAGATCATAAGCTATCAAACAAAAAAAGTTTCATCAAAATCGGTTCAGTAGTTTTTGCGTGATACTCGAACAAACAAACACCCAAACAAACAAACAAACAAACGAACAAACAAACAAACAAACAGACAGACAAAAAGTCCAAAAATGTGATTTGGAACCAGGGAAGCCTAAAAACCATATCGTAATGTTTTTTTTGTAAATATCTTCAATGTACAGACACACTTCTGTTACAGTTTTATAATAGTTTAGATGTTAGGGTAAACAGTTGCACCCATGATAATAAACAACTTTCCCTGAGAACCCTATAAGGAATTAGCAATTTTTTTGTAGACTTTTCATACAAACGTTCGATCAGCTGATAGCATTTAGTATGGAAAGACCAAATTTTTTTTTTGCGAATTTCCTTTAGGTTTCTTAGGGGAAGTGTTATCAAAGGCTAGTGTTAGGAAAAGCACTTATCAAAGGCTACAATCGCAAACTTGCGAACGGTCTCCTTGCCCTCAGCAAGGATCAAATTTGTACAATAGCAAGGTCACTCACAGGCCACTGCAAATTAAATAAGCACATGCACACACTGAACTTAAGTGACACGACCGGCTGCAGATTTTGCAAGGAGGAGATGGAAACTCCTCTGCACCTCCTATGTGATTGTGGCCCCCTGATGTACAAACGCAGCACTCATCTGGGTAGGCAGGTGCTGACACCAGATGAGATACAAACTATCCCGATCAAGAATCTACTGCGATTTCTGGCCGCAGTGGGGATTGGTAAGGAACTATAAAAAGGGCGATCACAAAGGACCCGCGATGGTCTACGTGGCACAGGCTTAGCAAGCCTGTCAAGGCCCAAAACCACTGATAATAATAATACATAAATAATAATAGGGGAAGTGTTTCAGTATCATGGCTACAGTCACCCCTTTAAGTAATGCAACTGTTTACACTAACACCCTGTATACTAGGGTAAAGCACCAAGTACCCAGCCTCTATAAATATTAATGCTTTATAAATAGTATTTGAATTTGTTTAAACGTAAACAGTAACATTTATTTAGATCTGTGTGCTCTGATTGATATTATAGCTACTCTCTCCTTTTTAGGGTTCCGTACCCAAATGGACAGACAGCCTAATTTTTAACTTTTTGACATTTTTATGATTTGCTAACAAATAAAAAAAAATTCAAAAAGTAAAAAATTTGGCTGCCTGTCCATTGATGCGAGCTGGCTGGCGGAGCGGAGAAATTGAGTTTTTTAACCAATCAGGATTGCATTAAATCTCGGCTAAGACTCGGCTGAGCTCCTGATTGGTTAATATTTCCTCGTTACTCCGCTCCGCCAGCTCTCTCCGCGTCAATGGACAGGCACCTTTAAGAGGGGTCCTCATACAAGGAACTAGTTTTTATCAACGTTTTTCTTCTCGCTCTATAGTAAAAACGGAAATACATACAGGCGTCAAACTTGGTACGATTATAGAGCAAACTCTACAGTATAATAAACAATAATAGAAACCGGCCAAGTGTGAGTCGGTCTCGTGCTAAAGATCCCGGAGAAAAAATCTTTTATTTGTACGTTAATATGTTGTGGTGGTGTGGTACGGAACCCTCGGTGCGCGAGTAGCCCGACTCGCTCTTGACCGATTCTATTCTAACTCACTCGTGTTTTATTCCTTATTCGAGAGCATATTTTTACATGAACAACTATTCGACACCCGTACTGCATACAAATCACCAATAACAAAACTCGTTTATACTCGAGTTTTACTATCTTCGAGAATTTCTTACTACAGCTGGGGTTGAAGGGTATGTTAACGACGTGTGAGTGTGCTTTATTACCATGTCATAAGAATCAAAAGGAGTGAAGGGGACGACCTATTCGCTGACCGAATTGGACACCTAACCCAATTTTGGTCAACGAGTAGGTTTAACTTTTTCTTAACGGTAGCTTACTACTACAGGTACTTTGTGGTAACTTTTTGTTATGGACCAATACGTGTGGTTTTCTTCTATTCTGAGTTAGAGAACAATATTTAAAAAAGTAATTATAACATTTAAAAATGCAACTCTTCAAAGAGTTGCATTTTTAAATGTTATAATCAATGTTATGTTCGGTCAACCGAAGAATACAATTTGTTTCAGGTAGCTGTCATTTGTTTATCCTTTGTGGCGTCATTTTGAAAATTGCGTGTCTTTATCACCATGGATTTAACTCGTGAAATTTTCGTGCTATGATTTTCGGCGAGGGCTAACTCAAAAACAGTGCATCGATTTTCAAACTTCGACTTTTGGGGACGAAGCACCATCGAAAACTACTGTGTATCACTGGTTTAGTGAGTTTAATCATGGGCGGTCTGTGCTTACGGACGAATCTAAATCGGTAGTTGTACCTACCTCAAAATATTGATGCTGTGCGGGAACTAATAATGCAAGATCTTTATGTTACATATAGCGAGATAGAGGTGTCTCTAGGCATAAGTATGACGAGTATAGGTATATAAAATATTACACGAACATTTAGTGTAAAAAACATGTTCATGTTGTATTCCAAACAACTTGAGAATTGACCAAAAACGGGCTCGTTGTCGATTGGTGTAAAAAATGTTACAAAAGTACAATCAGGGTGCGTCAAAAGCTGTCTATAATATCTACACAGGTGATGAATCTTAGATATATACATTACGATCCTGAAACTAAACAACAGTCCACGGTTTGGATGTTTCGAGCTGTGAAGAGGCTGTTTATGCGTTCAAGTGCATGGAGAGACCTACCTCTTTCCGACTGGAAAAAGTGCTACGAAAATTGGTTCTAACGTATTGAAAAGTGCATCGATAATCTTGGCGAATAGTTTTAAAAGCAATAAAACTGCAATAAATGCTATGTGATTGTTTCACTTTGCTATTCCGGATACATAAATAGCAGCCTCGTATGTAGGTATGACTCACCTCAATTAGTCTCTTCTTCTACTTCTCGTGAGGGCAGAGCCCTGATGTCAGAGTTTTTTCAGACCGCCTTACGGCTTCTGACGTGGTTTTCATGTAACGACACCACCAGAGATAGTAGCCGGGACCAACGGCTTAACGCGCCATTCGAAGCACGCATCATTTTTCTTTTCAGACAATCAGATGATTCAGCCAGCAATGTCCTAACCATAAACATATTACGGTAGGTAGTATAATAATGTCTATGGTCCTAACCAACTGGGGAAAAACGCACAAAGTGACATATCCTTAATTTTTTACTTTTTGTCATTTTTATTATTTGTTAACAAATCCGCCGTAATAACGCATAATCCAAGAAAATTTCAACTATCTAGCTATTACGGTTCAAACGTTACAGCCCTAAATAGGTAGGACAGACGGACGGACGGACAGACGGACAGACGGACAGACGGACGGACAGACGGACGGACGGACGGACGGACGGACGGACAACGTAGGCTTAGTAATAGGGTCCCGTTTCCACCCTTTGGATACGGAACACTAAAAACACAATACTCCTTTCTTTGGTTTTTGGCACCTTAAGTAAATAGTTGAATAATTTGTGCGCAAGAATAGTAAAGCAGTCACTATATAAAAATGGCTACGGAACCCTATGATGGACATGTCTAACACGTTCTTGGCCGGTTTTATCATAATTACTTCTAAGAACGAGCGACCTATTTACCTAGTACAGTTCACGGCTCATCCATAGAGTATTTTATCAAAGAAATACTCTACCATTATAAACGGTGTTAAGTATTTTCGCCTGGGGTCGACACTCAATTAATAACCTGAAGTTCTTCTGAGATTTAATTACCTTTTTCTCAAACATGCTTGGATATGTGAGCATTATTTTGACAACCTTCTTCGAGATAAATCGAAATTGCTGTACTGGCCAAATACATGCGCGCAGCGGCCGGCAATGTTGTATGAAAATCCATATCTGTCGTGTTTAGCGGCCAAGTAAATTACATAGTAAACTCATATCTGTCGTGTAATTTAAAAATGGAACGATCTTTTTCTCCGAAACATGGCTACCAAGGAGGTAACTCATCAAAGGTTTTATTTAAATTTCGAACTGGCTTGCAAATAGAAAGCTGTTTATTGAAAAAAAAAAATAATTGTTGTTCGCTGGTTGTTCGTTGTTCGTCATTGATTTTGAAAAGAGTTATAATTTCCGCGAATTATTTGAGAAAATTAACTGTTTTAATTTCCGCGCATTATTTGAGAAAAGTACTATACAAGCCTTGGCCACAACTAGGCATTGATTGACTTACGTATGTGTGCCTCGGCTTCGCCTCGGCCCACATTTACACGTTCGTCCATCAATGCCTCTGTTGCTGGCCGCTGCAGTAATGTACTATTTATTGTTACCTGTTGTTTTGTTGACCTAGAAGGTTATCATTGTTACCTGATATAGGATTCTTAACAGTCGCAATGTTCATAGCTATACGATGCAACAAAAGTGGGTAGTAATATTAATGGGGTGGTTTGATGGTCTACATCAAACTGTAGACCTGCTATGAGTTTATGCTAAAAGACATAATTTCTCCAGCTATGGGGAAAAGGCCCCCAAAAAATATTAGGGTATAGTAGACGTATAGCTATGGAACTTATGTCATTTTGTTTCTCATAATCTATAGATTATAGTGGCTATACCCAATGACATTAGTAAGTTTACTAATGTCATTGGCTATACCTCATCTAAACGGAGTTTCGCGTAATCGCAGTTGGCGCACATCTTATCTTGGTAAGACACGTTGGCTTTAACATTTTTTTTCGTATTTACGTCTAAGATGTTCCTATAATCGCATTGCTTTACTCGTGCCGTTTTAATAGGACAAAAGAATTTTAGCAAAAAAAGTCAAAACTTTTCGTCAAGAAATTTTTATATTTATTTCATAATTCCGTTTGCATTTTTAACTAATCTTTCGTCCGATTACTATAATAAATTAAATTATGTTTTTAGAGTTTAAATACCATCAATAGACGTAACCGTTTGTGAGCCTATAATAAATTGACCTCTTTCCCTATAATTCTGCCATACAAAATAATTGGCGCCGTAATTACGGTAGTAAGTGTCAAATCATGGTATATAGACGCACTGAACAACTTTCACTATAGGAGCCAACAACAAAATTTGTTTTTTTTTAAATCTGCTGTTCCTGATAATTTAAATCATGCACATTTAAACTGCAACCATAAACAATTACGATAAATATTATAAAAGGGATTCCATTAAAGATAATAATGATTACGGATTTATAGAATCACAAGATTATATTGTGATTTCTGCTTCTAAATAATCGTCAAAGTTGCATTACATTATGCAATACAACCACACCACCAAAGTAATGTTAGCTCTACAACTCTGCAATACAATTCACTAATATTAAGCGCAAACATCGTCAAAACCTTAAATTCGTCGTTGACACATCGGTGAACTGACTATTCGGTATTCGCTATGGTTATATCATGTCTCAAACTCATATAAAAACATCGACGATCTGTAGGATGCAAGAAGGATGTTACATTTGTGAGCTCGTCGATGTTTTCGACAGCGATGCATGTGCCGCTTAGTGAACTGCACTCCTGTTGCGAACGTTCGTCGGTCTAAGGGCTCTTACAGACGAGCGACACTTTGCTGTCGCGGTGGGTCGCACAGCGTCGCGCATACATTTTACGGTCGCGCGACCATCCACTACACTCGGCGACCGCAAAGTGTCGCTCGTCTGTGAGAGCGCTAACGGTCTGACTATTGGGATGCTGGACTCTGCTGGAGCGAAACACGTGTATAGTAGAAATTATTTGGTGGTCAGGTTATTGCATAACGTAATGCAACTTTGACTACTAGATATCAACACTATCTTGTTATAAATAACGCCCGATTCAAATAGTTAATTACGGATTGTTTGTTTTGCATTGTCATGCATGATTATTCGATAAAGTTATTGTAACTATTGCATAACGTAATGTAACTTTGTCAACTAGATATCAATACAATCTTGTTATCTATTTGGCATGGATTTCCACAAATAACGCCTTTATTCAATAAATTAATTGCGGATTGTTTGTTTTGCATTGTCGTGCAGGATTATACGATAAAGTTATTATAACAAATTAATGATTATTATAGGTAATATATTTTGTACAAAAAATCAACTCTTTGCTATCGTAATATTCAAGGTCGAAAGAGTTTTTATATCATTTTGTTATTACATCTAATTGTATCAACCCGAATTCCTTTAAAGTACGAGTGAATAGGCTTCTTCTGGGTAAGCTTGCTACATCTTCGACCCCATCATTGTCTTGAGAACTGGATTGAGGTCAAGAGCAAACACATCTATCATAAAAAAAAATATGTTTCTCATTATGTTATGTGGCACAACGGTAGAGGCTAATGATCATTATGGTCTGAACTGCCAGAAATGCGCAGGTCGTTTCCCACGACATCATGCCCTGAACGACATCATTCGGTAGGCGCTGGTTTCGGCTAATATCCCATGCACTCTGGAACTACCAGGAGACTGGAGTCTAGGGACTGGAGTCTGTCGGGGGACCCCGGGGAGAAGGGAGGAGACCGGATCATAGGTCTCATAGTCAAAGTTCTTCAGTTGGATGGTGTTTTATTGTAATAGACACATAATGTAATGGCAAGCAACATTCTTGGGCTGTCAGTATAATTATTGAGTTGTTGTTTGTAGTGACCCTGTTCCCTTCTCTCACTCTTATTTCTTCTATTTTGACCAAGCAAATTGTGCTCTATGCAAATTGTGTCTTTTTATTCTTCTTCTTATCGTGTGGGCAGAGCCCTGGTGTCAGAGTTTTTTCAGACCGCCTTACGGCCTCTGACGTGGTTTTTATGTAACGACTACTACCATCAGAGATAGTAGCCGGGACCAACGGCTTAACGTGCCATCCGAAGCACGGAATCATTTTTCTTTTCAGACAATCAGGTGATTCAGCCTGCAATGTCCTAACCAACTGGGGAAAAACACACAAAGTGACATATCACTAGGTGTCCCCCGTGGGAATCGAACCCACGACCTCCGTATCGAGAGCCAATGTCTTTTTATTAAGTTAGTTTAACTATTGAAGTTCCTTGTTTTATTATTTTAGTAGTTTTCGATTTATTAGTATTATATAACAAGGCTCATTTGTCTAGATGTAGTTCTAAAAATTATTCTTCTTCGGGTTCTTCTCCATTCTGGTTGGCAGTCAGCTCCGTATATCCCTGCCCATCCCTGCCTATCTCTCGCCAAACGAAACAATTCTTGGATGCCGGCGATATCAACAAATTACGAAACAAATATATTCAAACGTTTTCCACATTGAAGTAACAAATTGACTTGTTCACCGAGCCAATAACATTTGCGTACTTTACAGTTTCTTTTATTAGACACACTGTCGTAAAACACCAAGAAATCTCGAATATTATACTAGTTCTCTGTAAGCACTTATACATTATGTATGAATGAGCGATATAGTTACGTAACAGAAATAAGCCTGAGATATCAATAGCTTGACCTATATTGTGCACAATTGAATCTATCAGTGGCTTTGTTAGTTAGCTTTTATATTGGGCCCGACATAGCTTTGAGACGGAGATTTTCTAACTAAAGCAGCTATAAAAATAACTTATGAAACTTTGGCGTCGTCAGAAACTTCGTTATCATTTTAAGTGCTTTTCCAATCGACACAGGTAGGTACACAGTAATTGTCCCCTGTTCCAGTAATTGTCACAAAAATATTTGCCGCGTGGGTTTTGAGAAAAAAAGAGCTAGGTTAAAAACTTCAGACATACCAATTAAAGACTAGGTTATAATACTTTTCTGTTTAATAGTAAGGTTGTGGTGGTCTAGTAGCGAGTAACCTCGCCCGACGTGCAGGAGGTGACGCAACGGTTCGATCCCCGTCCAGGCAGACTCGTACCTATAAGTTTTTCAGAATTTATGTACGATTTGTAACACCACTAGCTTTTCGAAAAACATCGTGAGGCAGCATGTATGCTTCTATTTCGATGCATGTATTATATCCACTGTCCATTAGAAGTGACGACGGGCTCACTACCCGTCACCCTGGACAAAGATTCGAGTAGGACATAAGTTCTGAGTTTTCAGAATATCCCTCACTACTCCCTCGGGGAATATAGTCGTGAGCATATATATAGTAAGGTAAACCTGTAAAAAACTATGTAGGTAAGTAGGTACGTGTATTATCTGGAACCAAACAATGTTTTAACGTGACTACTAAAACACTCAAAATAAAATTAAAGCTATAAAGTGGTTACCCATCTAAAGAAGCCAATTACCCGACGTTGCATAATTTTGTTGACTGGCTTTACACATGAAATTATTCTAATAAATGATTATTTGAATAAGCAACCCTGGGAAAATCCCTCTTAGGGGGGAATATTTAAATCAAACCTGGCCCTGTACCCGGACTTTCGATGTTCGATATATCGCCACTGTTTCGGTCCGCACTTAATTTTAATAGAGTTGACATTGGTAAACGTTCACGCAATTGCGAAGTTCGAATGTGCGGGTAGAGGTCCTGACCTACAGATATTTGTCTCCTCTAGAGAAATTTTCAGGAAGGAAAGACTCGAATACAATGTTCGCCTAGTAAGTTCCCGTTTTCATAATATTTTGGATTCCAAAACCAATTCACCTCAATCACAAATTCCTTCTTTAATTCAAAGGAAATGTCAATGTTAAGATTGGGCTTTTTCAATAGAATCTAACCAATTCATTTGATAAGGGTCATTTGGCCACAAAAACGTCGAGATCTGATTTATCGGGACGACTTAAGCGAGTTTTTTCGCCGAATTTACGGCTTAACCTCGTTGGTCCATTAATCAATATGAAGTACCTATCAGTAGTACAGTTCGTTTCACACGCCTCTTGCTAACCGAATGAGATACGTAGCTGAATATTTTTAGAAAAATCTTTTAAAAAAAGCAGTATTGTGGACAACATAAAACTAATAACATGTTATACCTACACATTTTTACGAAAAGCTACATTCGTTTTGGGTAGTCTTGGTCTGTTCTGTATGTAGAGTACCTACCTATGATTTTTTTATTATGTACTACGATAATATTGGAAGAAGTTTCGCAAAAAGGTACAAAGGTTGGTAGGTAGGTTAGGTAGGTGATATTAATCATTATACATTTTTCTTTTTTAGGGTTCCGTACCCAAAGGGTGAAAACAGGACCCTATTACAGTCGGACGGGCGGACGGACAGACATCGTAGACTTATCTACGATGTCTGTCCGTCCGCCGTCCGACTGTGCTACCTATTTAGAGCTGTAACTTTTGAACCGTAAGCTAGATAGTTTTCACAGAATGTGAGTTACTACGGCGGCTTTGCTAACAAATAATAAAAATGTCTAAAAGTTAAAAATTAAGGGTCCAAGGAACTAGTTTTTATCAACGTTTTTTTTTCTTGCTCTATGGCTAAAACGGTAATACTTAAAGCGTCAAACTTAGTGTGATCATAGAGAAAGCTTTAACGTATAACAACAAATAATAAAAACTGGCCAAGTGTGAGTCGGTCTAAAGGACCCGGAGAAAGAAAAAATTGTACTTTACTTAATATGTGGTGTGGTACGGAACCCTCGGTGCGCGAGTAGCCCGACTTGCAGTTGACCGATTTTTCATATCTTATCATTATCAGTTATCTACAAAAACATAAACGTTTTCCATGAACATCAACACATTTGGGTCGCTTTAAAACACGCATACCAGCCCTTTTACAGAACTCTTATATACCAAATGTTATTAAGTATGATAATAATGGCTTGTTTCAAGAGACTAAATGTTCGGAACGAATATTAGACGGACTTAAGCAAACCGCTACATTAACTCGGGGGTCAGTTTCATGCATAAGAAATGGTTATTTCACAGTACATTTAGTAGGAAATTCACTGACGTTTCAGTAGGGTAATTTAGTTACCGGCAAAGCGTTAGCAAGAGTGTTTTCGATTTTTGCATAAAAATGCAGAAGTTTATTTATTTATGAGAATAAAGATCATTTTTGTCAACCGACATACGTCCACTGCTGGATATAGGTTTCCCAAAGGATCACCACGACGGCCTTTCCTGGATGTGTGTGCATAGACACTTCGCTATTGTTTAGAGACTATTGAGGCATACGTTTGATTTGAACATAATTATAATGTAGAATTTAACCTATCCCATAATGGCGCACTGGAAAGACCTATGGCTATTTAGTAAGTTTCTGATTATATCGTTTACAAGATTGGTAACGTAGCGTAGGTATTTTGACTTTGTTTCTATAATCATTATATCCATTGCCTGATGTTAATTAACCAAATAATAAGAAGCCGAATAGCTAAGATCCGCCAAATGTCGATTTGAAACCGATTGAATCGAGAAGTTACCCAACAAGACCCCTTCCCACCCAACTTTTCTTTGTTCTATTTCCAGACATACGTACTACATGCATTAAAAAAAACTCAAAATTCAAAATCAACACAAAAAGTTTCATCAACATCGGTCAATGCTGGGTCGAACAAACAAAGAAACAGCGAGAGACGAAAGAAAATTGGGTATCAGGCATCAAGGACACCTAAAGTGGGATCACACACAATGACGCATGACAGAGCAGCAGACGGCAGTCCATTTGTGTATGTGCTTCTACGTGCTGTTCCATACAACTCCTAGCTTCACAAATGATGGACTGACGTCTGCCGCTCCGTCATCCGTCATCGTGTGTGATCCCACAAAAACGTCAAGATCAATGTCGTCAAGGTACAGACACTTCTGTTTTATAATGATGATCAACTCGGCCGATAGACGTCCAGTGCTAGTGGCCTTCACAAAGGATCGCCACAACGACTGGTCCTCCGATGCCCGCATTCAACGGATTCCCGCCGCCTTCACCAGGTCACAGATTAAACCAGGTCGTCAGGCCACCTTGAAGATTAATTTGATTCTTCATATTTCGGCTAGGTTGACTGTGACTACCTTATTCTTGCTACATCTTTTTAATTCAAATTCCAACTTAAAATAGGTTAACTTAGCTTTCATGAACACTGCACTATATTTTTACAGTGGCTTCTGTACTCCAAAATTATTCTGTTTCTAATAACTAAAACCAATAATTTGGTCCTTTCGATTTATTTTATATCCTTCATATTAACTACCGCATCATATATGCCTTCGGCAGGTATCTACGGCCAGCTCCGTCGATCGCCTTGAACGAATATCAATATACTACACACATGAAATTTTAAAATGCACCGTACTACGCTCGTTTTGCAGTCAGCTTCCTTGAATCTTGGGAAATTTTAAAATCGAGTCACATCGGAGCGAAGGGAGATGCGAGGTACAAAATCAGTTGTGCATTTTGTAAGTTTCCGCATTGATCGAGATTGAAGCTACTTTCTATATAAATTGCTATACTCGACTTGAATAAACGGAACATGTATTCCGTTTATTCGAGTCAAGTATAGCCATTTATTTAGGATTTTTGCATACGCTAGGCTAGAGGACCTTACCTTAGTGTATCAGATAGCGAATATCTGATATCTGATCTTTAAATATACCTATTATTTACATACAATTAATTTGAGCTGCTTGATCTGGTACATGTGCCGGTCCGTAGAATAAAAATATGGGGTACCGGTTCCCTTTTTTAGCTAGAGTAGCGTGCTTGTCGGTCTTCTACAGAGTGTACTTCGGTGACTGTGCCCAGGAGCTAAATGAGCTCATTCCGCCGCATGTCCCACATATTCGCACTAAGCGCCTTTCAGCATCTTTTATAATGCGCACAGCCAAGGAGTGGAATGTCCTGCTTGCATCAGTACCTATTTCCGAACGCTTACAACCCGAATTCCTTTAAAATACGAGTGAATAGGCTTCTTCTGGGTAAACTCGCTGCATCTTCGACCCCATCTTTGTCCTGAGGACTGAATTGAAGTCAAGAGCAAACGCATTATGTAATAATAAAAACAATTTGTTAAAGTTGTTCAGTTCGACGGTCTGAAGCACCCCCTAAATTATGTATCGTATCAAAGTAGTATTATACGATTATACTGTCGCTTATTATACTCGTACTTACCGAAGCCTGAACAAAGAAAAACTTGGAACGATCATAAAGAGTTTTACTTATAAAAGTTATAGAGAAGTTAACCCTTCACGTCGCAAACTCTGACATCTTCGTTGAGATTCCGATCTCGTTCGGTTAAAACTTTTGAGCGGACGTCGCGGTCAGAGGGTTGAAATTTCTTGAACAAAATTGCGGTTTCTTTTTACACTTACAACTAGAGTTAAATATAAAAAGAAATACATTTCCTTGGAAAGATTTTACAATTTTACTCTAAAATTTAAATTTACAATCCGATAAATATGACTAATTAAAACTTCGAACCAGTATTAGGCCTATTGTGTACTTAAGCAGCCGATTATATCGAATACAAAATCGAAACCAATCCCCAACCAACTATATACGGACAAACTTTGAAATCGCGAAGAAATAAAAATCTGCTATTTCATAAATTTTGGTCATGTAGTTATTGACATTTTCAATGCAACAGCAGATTTTTTCCGCGATTTCGATGTTGGCTTCATAGTGAAAGTTGTTCAGTTTGATAATCTGAAGCACCCTGTTTGATATGAAACGCATTTAATTTTACACTACAGACTTCTTAAACCGTCAAGTCTCCAAACAGGCATCCTTTTGAAGATGAATGTCGTCTGACTAGGTACCTACTTTAACCTCAAGGAAGCCTCTTTTCAGACTCTTATCTCGAAGGGAGTGAAGTAGGTACCTTTGTGATAACGTAGCTCTTTACTTTAAAACGGATCCCCTGCCTGTATATTTGAGTAAATCGATAGTAAAAAACTGGCCAAGTGCGTGTCGGACCACGCGCAGGATAGGGTTCCGTAGTCGCCCGTCACAAAATAAAATGGACTTAGAAGGAGGCTTTTTGCTTTATACTACGGTTTAACGGCTAATAAAGTCTAAAAATTACATTTTATAAGTTGATTGACTATTACTCGTAAACTTGTAAAGCCTACTTAGCGGTGATAGTTTTCCTTTTAAATTCGTTATATATGCTATTGCCATGAACTTTTTCACATCTCCAACTATAACCGTTTAGCTGGGAGAGGGGGGGGACACTTGACTCTAACCAAAATTTTCGCTTTAAAGCTTAATATTTCGCTAACGGATCCCTAAATCGAAAATTGATTTTCTCAAACCCACAATATTTTTAAAAGACCTATCCAACGATACCCCACAACATGGGATAGACGAGAAAAAAAAATCATCCCCACTTCACGTGAAGGAGAGGTACCCTAAAAAAAATATTATGTTTTAAAGATTTTATTTTACCACATTTTCGGCGTGATGAATATGTATATATATATGCCAAATTACAGTGCGTCTCTGAGCTAAGCCGCGGACAGACGGACGGACAGACAGACGGACGGACAGACGGACGGACATGGCGAAACTATAAGGGTTCCTTTTTGTCTTCGGAACCCTAAAAAGGAGTCTGTTTTTGAACTTTTTGTTTGCTTATTGAAACTTTTTGAAAACATTTATGACTGTGTAAGTATAACAACAGTCCAACGAAAATACAGAAGTTTGTGATACCTATTTCAATTTCATAATTTAAAATTAACTCGGGCTGCAATCGCAGCTTACTTATTTTTCTCACATTTCAAACTGTTGATATATTTTGTATTAATTTATAAAACAATGCAAAAACCCAAACTCCTTTTAGAGAAAGGGGTCGGAAAAAAAACGATACACATTTCTGTTTTGGGTTACTGTTATCTTGTCTTCATGCTACATTTGATTCTATATGTGTATAATGAACGAGTAATTAAGGCAGACAGAATACATAGCCCAAAAGTAAAAGGGTTGATTGTTTGACTACGGAACCTTAAAAGTCGAGTTAAGTAGCTAAAGCCGCTTTGACTAAAAGTATAGGCCAAAATGTTCAATTTGGTGGTCTGAAACAACACTGCAAATTTCGACGCGTAAATGTATTATTACGTCATGATAATAAGACTGTAAAGATTTTATCATTCGGGAACCTTCATTCCTTCGAACATACATTGTATTGTAAAGCCACAGATCAGTGTATGTAAATCTGAAAAAAAAAGTAAACAACATTTTGGCGTGCTAGATGAAACTATAAAGCTTAGTAGGTCTTTGACCAAGGCATGACCTTTGCTACTATTTCATTTAGGCTGGCGCCACGCAGCTTTGAACCTTTATGTTATATCATCCATCACCGCCATTTTATTCACGCGTCACTGATAAAATACATTGCTATGTCATATTCGCGTAACAATGAATCCGTAACATACAATTCGCTTCACTAAATCCCTCCAATCAATCCATTATCACATGTAAGAAGCACGTATTAAGAATCACGTTAGAAGACTTCAAGTGGACTACACACATCGCCAACTTTCTGACAAAGAAACTAGCATATCTCGAAGATCCGTCATTTCTAAATGGATACGTTTATATCCAAATGGAAAGGGATTGGTTACAGTTCTGTTGTCCTTGGTGGGAACACACTGGCGCTCGGCCAAACTGTATCGATTGCTTACATAAGAAGACATCTTTTTGCGTTATGTAATGGCTATGGTACGTTTTGAAAACCCGGTGCACACGGGGTCGGTTACTGGACCATTCTACGCGGCGTTTTAAAGCCATCAATTCTGTTCTGAAGTATTTTCATTTGTTTTACAGACAATGTGTAGTTTAATGTTTTGTTTACAATACTACACATTGTTGTGTCTGCCCTGCAAGAAAAATAAAAAAACCTTGCCATGTTGCGGAAAATCATTGGAACTCATTTTTCTAACTTGCAACACTGACATTAAAGGTAACAGTCGATTGCAGCGCCCCCAAACCAGATTTTTTTTATATTTCTGGTCAGGCTTTTTATAGTGCTGTCACCAAATACATATCCTACTGATTTTCTGGTAGAATACCTATCATTTATTTATATATCATTTGGTTTGTTCGCATAATGCTGTAAATTTTCCCATAGTAGTGATGGCGTTAAAACGCCACATAGAAGCCCTTAATTAGATTGTTGCAGGAAATGTACTGAAATTCACGGCTTTGCTTTGATCGTATACGCTGTGAATAGCCAGGAAGCAACAGAGTCTAATATGATCATGATATGTAAGGTATAGTATGGTTGGATTAGAACCTGCACTTTAGCGAGGGGATGCTGAGTGCTTTATGTACCTATACATAAACACAGGACCATAATCCACGTCGGATATATCAGAAACCTTGCTACAGTGTTCTGTTGATGCAATTTAGGTCATGTATTACAGGTTTTAAGACAGACTAAGGTTTTATGACATAGGCATATAACATTTTTTATTTCTTTAATTTCTGCATGATTTATACACTTACACACGGAGTGAAATTGATAATCATTAGCATCATTTTAACCTAAGAGTTAACTCATCAAACTGAACTAGTTATTCAATGGGAGTAAACCGATCGGAGCAACAAGAAAATCATCTGCAGTTGCATACATTTGAGTCGAGTAGACATTGCAGTTTAGTAATATGGAACAGTTGATTTTTCCGATAGTAAAAGTTATTCAGTTTAATGGGTAGACTCTTAGTTTAAAAGGATGCCAGTGACATCAATTTCACCCTGTATAAGTCTAATTTATGTAGTAGATAGGTATAGGTACCCAAACTCTTCCGTGTAGTGAGCTCGTTGCCTCTTCTATAGATTCATCCTTTTTAAATTGCCTGCGGAATGGTAGCCAATGTAAAGAACAACCCTTTCGCGTTCGAGTCACAGAATTACAATGCAGCTACGAGTGTGTTATTACGGTTGTTAGTTTACGTGCTCGTATGTGTATGTACGAGCATGTTAGAGTTTAAATGTATTAGCTCGTTTTCCATAATTATTCGGGTGTTGTTCAGGCGTCTCTTGGTTTATCCCTCGCTACGCTACTGGTTGTGAGACCCCGATTCCTCCGTTCTTCTGCAAATCCAAGCCTGTTCAGAGTAATCCTGTACTAAAATGTCATTAGCAAACATGTTTAGCAATAGTATATAATATAATGTTTTTTAATAGTAGCTACCCACCTACCGTTATCATATCCGCGTGTCGTTCGGTCATAGTAGACGAATCATGAAAAATTATTTATTTTTCGAGAGCATCAATCATCATTTCTTAACAAGAGTAACATCCAAAATCCTCAATCCTTGACGCATAAAGTTTCAAGTGTGTCCCTAGCTTTACTGTTTCTTTCGTTCACGGAATTTCTAAGTCAGTATCGTTTCGAACATAAAATTGAAAATGACTGAGTATAAACAGTTCGTGCCCTGAACACGTATTTCAACACAACGCTGCCAAATGACGGGTAACCAAGGTTTATTTTCAAATGGACTTTTAACGTTGACTCTGAAGGTTTTACAGTTATGTACGCGGATAGGCGGAAAAGCTAAAACCGACTTTAAGCGAACACGTCCGAAAGCAATTTGCATGCATTTTAGTTCACTATCACGCGTCATACATGCATTTTGGTGGTGTATGTTAACTGGTTTAAAACAAAGGTAATACGGTTAGTGGGGTTAAAAGTGCGATGACCAGAAAAGGGGTTGGATACAGTGCCTTTGACCGGTATCCACGTGGAGTGGACATCAGACATGTTAACAATTCAAAGTTATTTGCCTTAAGGGATTAAGTCGCCTTTTACGATTCACTTCTGCTTTGGTGTTTTTAGGTGTTCCGTAGCTATTGGGTGCCAATGGGGACCTATTCCTAAGCCTAAGCTGTCCATCCATCCGTCTGTCGTACCTACAAAGGGATGTATCTTTTAAAAAAAACTGTTTTGGCTAGACGGTAGAAATTATCGCAGTATACGCGTATTTTGCAAAATTTTGCTCTACCGTAAAAACGGTAATTCATACTTGAGGGACTATAGGTTCAGGCGAATATTTTCTATGAAAAACGCGATTGCACAGCTCTCCAAAAAGTGAATGCGTGTGCCGTATTTTCGATTAAAAAGAATTAATAAAAGTACTTTTTACAATTTTTTTTACATGATTTCACTAGGTAAACTTAGGGTGAATATGTGAGTAAAATTCCAGTAATTATAAACCATTGCAAGCTATTCTAGTTTGAGAAAATAATGTTAAAATGCGTTATTTTTTTATCTTTTCGAAAATAAATTCAATCGTGTATTTAATTTATGATTTCACTGGATAAACTATCCAAGAATACTGTATAATTTTTTTCGTTTCGGCAACTTGCATAAATCTTGTCAAAAATGTTAAATAAGAGGCCCCTTCCCAGGTAATTTCGGGACGTATGGCCCCTTGGCACAGGTCCGGCACTTCAAACAACGTTTTAGATTTGACATGATGACGTTCGGACATGCGCACTTTGCGAAAATTGTGCATGACATATGTGTAGGGTTGACTTAACACGCATCGTATGAACTACATTATACATTTCGTTACTTTTTATAGTTCATTCTGTTATTACAAATAGTTTTTAAGCTAAAGAATCACAGAAAATGAGAATTTAGCGTTATTTCCCAACGTTTATTTTTACTGTGAGGAGGAAATAAAATATATTTTATGTAGTCAAATCCGACGGGTGCGCGCGCCTGACTGCATTCCCTTGCTCGGCTTCCCTCAAGTTACCACAGAGAGTGTGAGGGGAGGTGAGGTAACTGAAGTCAGAGGGGGGCGGGGAGTGGCCGTTCTGTATGTAGAACTATATACTATTACCTATTCTGTGCCCTTGGTGTGATTAATGATTATAGTGCAAGCTCAATATCATCATTGGCCTTTCCATCTATAAAAGATGATTTAAGCAGCGTTTTGGCGGCACTTACGCTCGTGACTAAAAATTTTATAGTGCATATGGAACAGCAGATTTTTTTTGTTCTGACATGTTTGCTCCCATAGTAAAAGTAGTTCAGGTTGATGGGTAGAGTATGTGGTTTGAAGGTTAATGATACATTTCCTTACACCCTGTATACCTTCCCCATTTCATATAACCTACCGTTTATATAACTACTACTACTACGTTTATATAACCTACCATTTCATATAACTTACCATTTCATATAACGTACCTAATTACCTATCTGGATATCTGAAAGAACGAAGAAAATCTTATGCCTATGTTTAGTCAACCAATTCTCATTCGGCACGCGTGGTAGACAACGCCCATATACCCTTCAGACACTTCAGGGTAGGCCTGTGACCTGCCGTAGGACGTACATAGCATGATGATGTTCAAAGAACTGAAATGCAGGTTCACGTTTTCGTATTTAGCTATTAATGAAACTATTATGCAACGTTAATATAACATGACATTTTTGGGCAACTGTGTTATGTTCCACTCAGTATACACGTCTCAAATTGTGTTAAACCGCTTGGACTTCGCTTAAACCGTACACCCTGAAAACTGTCAAAATACAAGCGTCATGCAAATTAGAACCGTGTATACAAGAGCTAAAATTCTAATTTGAATTTCACAATTCCACCTACACAAGACACGCCACTCAGAGGGAATTAGGCTACGAATTAGTATTATTTATTACGTGTGCGAATTACATGAATTTTACTTTTGCCAACAAGGTAAAACGTAACATAATATCCTGGTCTCCAACTTCTCTCTTTACCTTAAAGCCCATAATTGGCTGGCAACAGCCAAACTATTTACTTAGGTACAACTTTATAGAGCAAAGTCTATTTATAAACCCTATGACGTCATACTGGAACGGTATTCGCGATTCTTGTCACTTCCACCAAGATAATAAGGTAGGAATTAGCACGAAACTTTAATCCGCTGCATTTTCCACGTCGTCAGGTGGGTGAACGAACTTGCCAGCCATCGATACGAGTGCAATGTCCTGGTCGTAGCCTAGATAGGGTTAGGGATGTCAAGGATATCGGATGTCGTATACGGATATTAACAATTTCAAATTCGAAACAATGGGTTCGTCTGACACTACCTGCCTCATAAAAGTATAAAAGTCCTCTTCACCAGGCTCATCCAATATTCTGGAACCCTTCGGCCCAGCTCATACGCACAGCAGCGACTCAGTCTCGGTTTAGCGAATAAGCGAAGGAATACAACCAGAGTCCTCTGCCTCTGCTCCTGTGGTCCATGCCATAGGGTAGTGACCTGGACGGCGTTTTTTTCCCTTTTAGTAATGTTTTAGATTAAGCTGGTTTAAGAATTTGTATATTATAAATAGGAAATTATAAATTATATATAAATAGGAAAGAACATTAATTAAAAACAATAAAATTACAGGTTTAAATTTTCAAATGTAGGTCATATTTAAATCAAATCAAATCAAATCAAATCAAATGTTTATTGCATTGCCACATTGTATGTACATAGGTTATGGGTATGGTACATGAGATCTTAATAATTTTACAATGTAGCACCCCGTCAGGGCATAACAATATGGAGAGGACTTAAATTAGGTATTACATGCGATAAATCTATATAGTATCGTATTATCATAAAATTACATCTATGACAAAGACAAACGTATTTATAATCAAAGAATAAAATAATATAAAATACAAAAACATTATTAGAATTTCTATTTAACAAAACATTTAGCAATTAAATTAAAGTTATCATTACAATAATGGATTTACAATAGGTACATTTACTAGGTATTTATTTTTAATATTTGCAATTTACTCAAACAATAGTCTTTTATATACCATCCAAGCTTATATAATTTATTATTTATTATATGTTGTCGTTGAAAAACTCATTTATACAATAATAACATTTTGAAGCAAGAAATGCTTTCAGTCTTCTTTCAAAGGCCGCAGGAGACTCTATATTTTTAATGGTGTTAGGTATTTTATTGTATATTTTTATTATCATAGACTGTGGGCCAGAAGTGAACAGTTTTAATTTAGAAAAAGTAGTTTTGAGTTTATTTGAATCACGATCGTTTCTCTTCTTTTTAATATTTTTTACAGGGGAGTACAGGTGCGAGTGTTTTCTAGCGAATTTGCATGATTCAAAGATGTAGATGGAAGTCAGTGTAAGTATGGCATGTTTTACAAAATGGGGTTTACAGGATTCCATTTGACCGATATTTGTAAGTATTCGAATACATTTCTTTTGAAGGATGAAGATATCTTGAATATCCGTGCAGTTACCCCTCAAAATAATACCATATGTGAGTCTTGAATGCGCATAAGCGTAATATGCAGAAAGAGCTGTTTTAAAGTTTGTTAGTCTCTTTAAATTGTAAAGTGCATATACGAATGAAGATAATTTGTTTGATAGCTTTTGGATGTGAGATTTCCAATTTATGTTTGAGTCAATGTCTATACCTAATAGCGTGGTAGAGTTTACAGTTTCCAAGTCACAAGTCTTATATTGAAAATGTATTTGCAAAGGGATTTTTTGATATGGCTTAAATTGTATTAGCTTCGTTTTCTTTAAGTTAAGTTCCAAGTTATGGTTATCAAGATAGGTTGTAATTTTGTTTAGAATCGGGTTGAGTTTATTGCTTAGTTCGTTTGTGTTGCTACACGGTACTATTATTGATATGTCGTCTGCGAAAAGGATGCATCTGTTATCTAATAACTTGGGGAGGTCATTTATATAAACGAGAAATAGGATACAGCCTAGAACACTTCCTTGTGGGATAGATCCACTGAGGTATATCTGGTCTGATCTTACTTTTTGAATTTTCCCTGTTGCAAAGTTGGTATTTTCTATTTCAGTATACTGCGAGCGATTTTCTAGATATGATTTAAACCAATTGTGTGGCGTTCCTCTGATTCCAGAGTCAAATAGTTTTTGCAAAAGGACATCGTACCTAACTCTATCGTATGCTTTACTCATATCGAGTAATAGGCCTACTGCGTATTGTTTTCTATTTATAATTTCGAGGGCTTGTAGCATGAATTTATATACTGCGAGTGTTGTAGATTGGGTTGGTAGTTGGGGTGGTTGGGGATCTACCTCCTAGTGGTCCACCCTGGGCAACGCCGCCACAGACTACAACAAGTTCGTGGTGTCGGCTGAACGATCCCCCACAGCGGTGGTAGGCTCCGCAAGGAGCCGCCTGGCTCGCGACCACCCTCCTGCCGGAGTCCGGCGCCAAGCAGCTTGCTGCGTTCCGTCGGTGTGCAGGAGTCCCAGCGCCATTGGGGAATGGGAAAAAGTCAGTTGCGCTACTCAGAACCGGTCTTGACCTCTGAGCAACACTGTACCGGGAAACTCATTTTGGAGGGTAGCGGGATCCGAAGCACGGTGACAGTCGTTGGCCGACCGCAGTTAGTAGGGGGCCCAAGTAGTGCGCTAGCCACGTGTGAAAGGCTGCCCCACACAACTTGCGAAAAATCCCGCAATGCTCCACCGTGCCAGTTGGCGACTGGAAGGGAGGACCCGGTGGCCATTGCGGGGGGGTTCGGGCGTCCCCGCAGTCTCCAAATGAGTTTCCCACCAGTCAGTCGAGCTCATGAGGTCTTCTAGGGTACCTGAGTGGCATCTCGACTTTTTTTCCACCTCTCCACCACTCGACAAACTATGAAAAACAAAGTCACAAAAAAGAAAATGGTTAGACAACGGCTGCACTTCCTCCCACTCAAAGTGCACCTCAGTAACATACGAGGTCTGCACTCAAATCTCGATCCGGTCCACCACCACCTCGAGACCGAGAAGCCACACCTATTCTTTTTAACGGAGACGCAGATAGCAACCCCGTCTGATACGGCGTACCTCAACTACCCAGGATACTCGTTGGAACATAAGTTCAAGAGGCGAGCTGGGGTCTGTGTGTATGTTCGCGACGACATTTGCTGTCGGCGTCTCCGTTGCTTTGAGGTTTCCGGGTTCTCCGTATTATGGCTTTTTGTAGACACCGGAATGGAGAAATCTCTCTACGTCGGTGTCTATCGATCGCACGACGGTGACCAGGAGACAACCAGGCTCATGGAGTATCTCACTGAGACGGCAGAGACAGCCCAACGAAGGTATCCAACGGCGGAGCTTGTTTTTCTGGGGGACTTCAATGCCCACCATAGCGAGTGGCTGTTCCCGTTCCAGTTAACTGACCATGCTGGGAGAGAGGCGCGCAAGTTTGCATTATCGCTAGATCTCACCCAGCTGGTGAATCAAGCAACGCGGGTACCGGATGTTGATGGTCATACGCCCAATTGTTTGGACCTTCTGCTGACTTCAGATCCAGACAGGCACTCAGTATCGGTCTCTGCCCCGCTGGGAACGTCCGATCACTGTCTGGTGAAATCCGTGTCGATCTGCTCTCCTCCCGTTGACAGCCCTAAGGGCACGAGGCGAGTCTGGCGATACGGGTCGGCAGATTGGGATGAGATGCGGCATTTCTTTGCGTCTTACCCGTGGCGGCAAGTGTGTTTTTCTTCGAGTGACCCTGCTAGTTCGGCTGATGCGGTTGCGGACGTGATACGACAGGGAATGGAATATTATATTCCTTTCTCCGACATCTCACTCGGTCACAAAGCCCAACCTTGGTACAATGCGGATTGTGCTCGCGCTGAGGCTAAAAAAGAAGCCGCCTACCAAGCATGGGTCCAAGCTCGCGACCGCAAAGTTAGAGCTCGTAGGGTTCGCGCGAAGAAGAGGGCCTTTAATTCTGCCGCCAAGTCCTGCAAACGGGTGATCCGGAGGGCTCGATTCGACCATGTCAGCCGCATTGGAGCCAAACTGGCATCCTACCCTTCTGGTAGTAAACAGTTCTGGTCCCTTTCAAAATCGGTCGAATCCAACTTCTGCCGTCCCACTTTGCCTCCCATGCAGAAGCCTGATGGGTCGCTGGCTCACTCCGCAACTGAGAAAGCTAATTTATTTGCTTCTCTGTTTGCGAGCAATTCACGTCTGGACGCTGGTGCCAAACAGCCGCCAACCATCCCTCGTTGTGATTCTTCGATGCCGGAGGTCACAATACATACAAAAGAGGTCCGCAGAGCATTGCGTAGTCTGGATGTGAATAAGGCCAGTGGTCCTGATGGTATACCTGCAAGAGTGTTGAGATATTGTGCGCCTGAGTTGTCTCCTGTTCTAACACGCCTGTATCGCCTCTCTCTCAGAACAAGAACGGTGCCTAAATCCTGGAAGCTTGCGAATGTGCAACCGGTACCCAAGAAGGGCAGTCGTGCCGACCCCTGCAACTACCGCCCTATCGCCATTACTTCCATTCTCTGTAAAGTCATGGAAAGAGTACTTAACAGTAAGTTGCTGTCATACCTAGAAGACAATGATCTACTCAGTGATCGCCAATATGGCTTCCGCCGGGGGCGATCGACTGGGGATCTTCTTGTGTATGTGACGCACTGCTGGGGCGAGGCCATCGAGAAGCACGGTGAAGCACTGGCTGTATCACTTGACATCTCGAAGGCCTTTGACAGGGTATGGCACGCTAGTTTGCTGAGCAAGCTTCCCGCTTATGGCATCCCCGCTGATCTTTGCAGCTGGATATCTGATTTCTTGAGAGAACGGTCGATTTGAGTTGTCATTGACAGCTGCTCTTCTGACCTTATGGCAATTGATGCTGGAGTTCCTCAAGGGTCTGTTCTCTCCGCGACACTTTTCCTGCTGCACATCAATGACCTCCTTGTGTCAGGTATTGTTGGGTATGCAGATGACAGTACTGTCATGGAGAGATATGTATCTGGCGCAGGGGCCAGCGGGGATAATATACGCTCGTAGAGGGAGGCCATGGTTGAGCGGACAAACTTGACTTTAAGTGTTGTCTCCCAGTGGGGTGACAATAATTTAGTCAACTTCAACGCCACCAAAACACAGGCTTGTCTGTTCACCGCAAAAAGGAGTCCGTTTAATCTGACTCCTACTTTCCGGGGTACATCTGTCCCTGTTTCCGACAGTCTTGGGCTTCTGGGTATAAGCTTGACCACAAAACTCAACTTCGGCGCTGACATCGAGTCTAAGGCTCAAACTGCGGCCAAAAAGCTGGGCATCTTAAACAAGGTGAAGCGGTACTTCACTCCTGGACAGCTCTTAGTATTGTATAAAGCTCAGGTCCGATCATGTATGGAGTACTGCTGCCACCTGTGGGATGGCTCAGCCAAGTATCAACTTGCCGCACTCGACTCGGTTGAACGCAGAGCCAGGAGGCTCATTGGCGATAGTAAGCTGGTGGAGGCCAAGCTTCATAGCCTAGCCCACCGCCGCAGAGTGGCCTGCTTGTCGGTCTTCTACAGATTGTACTTCGGTGAGTGTGCCCTAGAGCTGCATGAGCTCATCCCACCTTCCCCTTTCTACTATCGGACTTCCAGACGCACCGCGGGATATCACCCCTTCTTGGTCGACATCCCACATATCCGCACCAAGCGCCTTTCTGAATCTTTTATAATGCGCACAGCCAAGGAGTGGAATGCCTTACCTGCGTCAGTATTTCCGAGTACTTACAACCCGAATTCCTTTAAAGTACGAGTGAATAGGCATCTTCTGGGTAAGCTCGCTACATCTACGACCCCATCTTCGTCCTGAGGACTGGATTGAGGTCAAGAGCAAACCCATAGTTAATAAAAAAAAAAAAAAAAAAAAAAAAGATCGATTTTATAATGATTAATGACTACAGATTTAAACTACAAAAGTAATGTACGCAGGATTTTATTAACAATGATGCACTCTCTTGCCCTTAATCCTCCTGCATCTCGTTGTAATGGGACACCGGCTACGATCAGAGATAGGGTCTGATACTGAGTGAGTCGCGTTGCAAGTCTGTTACTGGGTGACGCCTGCTATCCGGCTTGCCACGGGATTCAGAGATTTTATAGTTGCTCAAATGGATGCCTGATAATATTTATTAGTCACCTCTTCAGACACCTTTTAGGTAATTTTTCGTGGAATGAAACGAGCTCTATTTCGAGGATTTTTTTTATCAGTAAGCACGATTTCTTAAATAGTTTTTAGTAAAAAGAAAAAAATGTAAAATTTTATGTAAAAGGTAAAATTTTTATTTGCCTTCCTATAACAACGGATTATATTATTATGGTTTCAGTAACGGATACAGTTACAGGATACAAAACTCAGATACGTACATCACTACTTCAAACTTTAGCAAACATTAGAACTGGAGCTCTGGCACGGTTGAAAATGTTTTTAAAATAGGTTCCTGGGAACTCTATAAGCATGGTAATTCTAAACCAGAATGATTGAGGGGTTAGATATAGTTTCGCTTAAATTTATTGGGTATAATGTGTCAGTATTTCAATAATAGTGTAGAACATTCAAACTTGAAGTGATTGTAGTGCAAACTCTAAAGTAATAAAATCCGGCCAAGCGTGAGTCGGGCTTAAGGATCCTTAAGGGAACAATTTTTTTTCGTAAATCAATTACAGGGTCCTTCTTATTATAATATGCTGACATATTTTGAAGGGAGTGATGAGACCAACAACTTTCTCTATGGGACCAACATCAAACTCTTGGAAATAAAAGAGCAGCTGTCCTCCATTCGGATCGAGTATAGGTTTGCAGTTTTGTATGGCACAGTAGCTTTTTCTCGCGATTTCGATAAGGGTTCAATAGAGAAAGTTGTTCAGTTTGATGGTCTCATCATCCTCGAAAGACCCTGTATTGTGTGTTGGTACGAAACCCTTTAGTGCGCGAGACCGGCTCCTGCTTGTAATGAACCGTTCCAATTCCATCTATAAGTCACTAATGAAATATTTAACGCTAATAAACAAGGCGTCAGCATTTTCTGCTTTATTGAGTTTCATAGTAATTTACCAGTAATTAACGTCGTTTAAACAACCTTTCTTAGCTCATTCTTTATTTAGCTCCAGGAAAAACTTTCATGCAATTTTTCCTGGAGCTATTACGCCACTCTTCAGACTATCATTAATTATCTTTAAAAATATATTTACAGTAACATTTTCAATTATTGTCTCGCCTATACTATCATAATTATTATATGGATCTTGCTCATCAAAGATGCTAGGCAAGAATTGAAGAGTTGAAATTGTGCCAGCACTACATAGTATATAAAACAAAGTCGCTTTCCGGCTGTCTGTCCCTATGTATGCTTAGATCTTTAAAACTACACGACGGATTTTGATGCGGTTTTTTTTAATGGACAGAGTGATTCAAGAGGAATGTTTATATGTATGTAATAGATCACTGTGTATCAGCATTGCACCCGTGCGCTAGTAAATTATATGTATACTTCTATCACACAGTACCTACTGTTCCACGTTACTGCGAAACTCAACCGCTTCATCGAACACTGTTCATCGATGGGACGCTTCATCGGTGGTACACTACATCGATGGTACGCTACATCGAAAGTCTCGATATCGAATGGTTTAATATCGATTGGTCAACGCAATGAATGTCTTGCTATCGAAAGGTTACCTGTACTTAATAGAAATGTTTCTGAACATTGAATTTATGGGTCCCCATAAGTATTAGAAAAAAAAAAAAAATTTTTTTTTTGTTTTTGCTCTATTGTAGAAACGTTAATACATACCAACAAGCATCAAACTTGGTGTAATTAATACTGTAAGGTACAACAAACAGATTCTCGGGCTTGTACTAACACATTTTTTTGGTAATATTCTATGTACCATACATACGGTATGAAATCATCCGTGCGCGATTCCGACTCGCACTTGGCCGGTTTTTGTTCGTTTGGTCACACTAGTTCTTGATGAACTATACAGGCTGTTATGGTAGACAGTTGCATTACTTTAAGGGCTGATTGTACTCGGAAACACTTCAGGTTGATGATAGATACTGAACAAGACCAGAACCAAGTGTGGGAATCCCGGCATGCAGTATAAGAATGGCCATTAGGGAGTGGGCTGATAAAACACACAAGCTGGAGTGGTCTAGTCTACAACACACCAAGAAATTTATCAGCAATACGACAGCTCGTGTCTCAAAGTTCATACTGAACAACAGCAGGAGCAAGGCTCGTGCCATCGTCGGAGCCCTCACTGGTCACTACGCCACAGGCACGATGATGCACAAGATGAAACTCACCCTGGATCCCAGCTGCCGAGCGTGCGGAGAGGATGAGGAGACGAGATGAGGAGGGTCGAAGTGTTGCTGGCTTGCCAGCCCCCACGATAAGATAAGATAAGATAAGATAAGATAAGATAAGATAAGATAAGATAAGATAAGATAAGATAAGATAAGATAAGATAAGATAAGATAAGATAAGATAAGATAAGATAAGATAAGATAAGATAAGATAAGATAAGATAAGATAAGATAAGATAAGATACTGAACAACTTTCCCAAAGGAACATTAGGGAAACACAAAAACAAATTCGGCTTTTCATACAATCGTTCAATCAGCTGATTGCATTTAGTATGAAAAGTAAAAATAATTGCGAATTTCCTATTAGTTTCTTCGGGAAAGTTGTTCAGTATCATGGTTACAATCATTGTTTAATTTAAACCCTTACACGCTTGTATAATACCTACCACAGTCATGCTATTTCAACTGGTTCTTTTTTGTCGCTTATTATTAGAGATCGGATAATCGGATGCATATTTACCTAAAGTTGAGGTGTTGGCTATTATGGAGTACACTTTTGTAACGAAAAACTATGTTTATTCTTTAATTCTATAATTTTAAGAAGTCTTTTTCCTATATGCATCCAATTAGTTATGCATTCCCTGACTTCCTGACATCCCGTGATTTATTTTACCGAAAAATATTTTTTTCTTTTATAATATAAATAGTTTTAAGAAGTTGTTTCCATACTATGCGTTCGATTAGTTATGCATTCCCGCATTTTCCTGGCATCCCGAAAAATATTTAAAAAAAATAATTTTAAGAAGCCGCTTCCATAATTTTATAGCCAAAAATGAAGTTTAGGTGAATATGCATCTGAATATCCGATCTCTACTTATTATCAATCACTCACGGGTGAATACAAGCGTGTTACAGATGCCATAGTTACAAATAAAAGATGTCTTTTGTCATAATAAGATGACGATTTCTAAAGGCTTTTGTGGGATTTATACAATACTTGACGGACAGACAGTGTCTTTGTTGGTATTATCCGTTGAGCTTGTTTTAGTAGAGTAAAAAAAGAAATTGCTTTTTTGACCTTTGATATGAGGATATTATGAGTCATTTGGCGTATGTTTTACAAAAATTTACCCAGTCGTTTTCAACCTGGAGAAGCCCAAACTTGGTATGTTATGAGAACACTTTTGTGAAAACAAGTAGCTGAAAGGTAACGGTGTAGTCACCGATACGCCGAACCGAACGTTCCGTCGGCTGATGTGTCATAGGACTCATAGGGTACTTGAAAAGCGTTGCGCGCGTATCGATCGAACGTTCAGCCGCGAAACGTTCAGCGGCTGAACTATCGGTCGTAGCGTAGTATTCCGTTGGCATGACACACCATGGCGTTTGGTTCAGCCGCGTTACGCTACGGAAAATTACGTGGCGTTTAGTTCAGCCGCGACACGGTGGCGTCGTGGTCAGTCGATTGGTACATGAAAAGCGCTGCGCGCGTATCAACCGATCGTTCAGTTCAGCCGCGGAACGTTCCGCAAGTGTGCCGTTACACTGAAATCCATTTATAGGCTGTAGAGCACTGACATAAACTCTACACTGAAAAAAATGTGAGCCTACTAAGACTCTTAATTAGCACCAAAATAATTGAAATGACGTTATTATTGTTTACTAAAAACAAAAGATGGTTAGTTGTAACAACAAGCCGAATTCGTTTAACAAAGTTCTCGTAGTCGGAGAAGTCATAACAGGCATGAGCCTGTCAACATTATGACTTCTCCGAAACTTCTTCTTCTTCTTCTCTAATCCATATGAATGGATTCATGATGTTGGTTGAAGTAAATAGAACGTGTCAAAGAAAAGGACATACATATACATACATATTAAAGATATACTTTTTAAATCTATACATTTCAACATTATGGATTTTAATGAATTTTCAATTATGGATTCTAATATAGACCCATGTTTTGTAGATTTATAAACTTGCAACATTTATGTAAAGTTGACACTGATTGTTATTTGATATTTTGTAACAAACATTTTAGAAGGGGTAGTTCAGCTACCCTTGGGGGTTATAAATTGTCTATTCTCTATTCATGCGTGTATTTAAATTTTGAGGTACCTAACAAGACCGATACTATGAAACTAAATATGGGTCGCCTTGAACCTAAATAGCATTATTATATCTACACATATCTTCTCGGTCTTTCTTTATATACTGACGGTTTTTTAAGGGAATGATCAGCCTACCCATCAAACTGAAGAAATTTATCTATGGACCAACTTCGAAAATGTGGAAAACAGATGTTCTACTTATCTACAGATTTTGGTCGAGTAGATTTGCAGTTTCTTTTTTGTGACTTCGATGTTTGTCTCTTAGAGGAAGTGGTTCAGTTCGATGGTCTTATCATGTCCTTACAGAACCGGTAGTATATAAAGAAGAACCTTATATAGGGTGTAACAGAACACCCTAGTTATAATTAAAGAGATGCCATCAAACTGGATAACTGTTATTATGGAGACCACACCGAGAAGACTGCAATATATACGTACTCGACTCAAATGTATGGGATTGCAGATTTTTAGCGGTCTTCGGGTTTTGACATGACGGTGACTCGGGGTCTGCTCATGCGCAAACGAAGATTGACGAGGGGAATTATTTTCCTGGTCGTACTGTAACACATCCAAAGTACCTTACAGTACAGATTAAATTAGCTTAAGGTGGTTTCAGTCCATACAAACGTTTGACGCACAATACGCGTAGACGGAATTAATAAAAGTAATATTTTGTATATGGAAAAATAGTTTAGAAAATCTAGCTGCCGCGTATCAAATAATGTTTGCAATTTATAATATAATTACGAAGATACACTGATAAAAAAATTTGTTTACTTCAACCAACATCATGACTCCATATGAGCCTGTCAACATCATGACTTCTCCAACGAAGAGAACTTTGTTAAACGAATTCGGCTTGTTGTTACAACTAACCATCTTTTGTTTTTAGTAAACAATCATAACATCATTTCAATTATTTTGGTGCTAATTAAAAGTCTTAGTAGGCTCGCATTTTTTTCAGTGTAGGTATAAAGCTTTGAAAATTTTGTATGAAAAATTTGATACGTGACATCTAGATTTTCTAAAGTATTTTTCTATATATAAAATATTACTTATGTTAATTCCGTCTACGCGTATTGTGCGTCAAAGTTTTGTATAAAATTAAAACAGCGCTAACAAGTTCACACAGTGTATAATAGTTACATAACAGCGGGTCAATGACTATTCGCCACCCGGCGCCCGGTCACGCTATGAACTGCATCGTTGCACTACACTGCACTTTAATGCATGTTAATACTGTCTACTATATGCAACGTATGCGCTGACATCGATATCAGTGTTAAAGGAGTAGTTTCAGACTGTATTTGTTTTAGAGCCTCGTATAGGGTGAAGCCAGACGAGCGTAATTTTGTGAGTTGCGTATTTTGAGTCCGTTTCATATAAAATCAGGGAATGCATTGTCTATGACCTCAGCCTTTATATGAAACGGACTCAAAATACGTGACTCACAACTCACAAAATTACGCTCGTTTGGCTTCACCCTTACACTGAAAAAAATTATCAACCAAACTAGTGTTAAATATAACCAAACTGAGTGAATTACCAAATGTTTTGTAGCATATAAACAGTTACTCAGTTTGGTTATATTTAACACTAGCGGCGCCCGTGACTCTGTACGCGCGGACCACTGACTTTAAATACTCACATCTTTTGATGGAGTTAACCGATTGCGATGAAACAAAGCCTAAATGTTAATCCAAACTATGTCCTATACTTTTGTGAAAACCCCATCAAAATCGGTTCAGCCGTTTTTAAGTGATGCGCACACAAACAAACAGACAAACAGACAGACAGACAGACAGACAAACAGACAAAAATTCTAAAAATGGTCTCAATGCATTCCATTGCGTATCCTTAACTCCCCCAATATTTTTTTTTGTAAATATCTGCATTGTATGTACATTCACGTCAAGTTTAGAATTTTATTATATGTATATAGTTTGGTTGATAATTTTTTTCAGTGTAGGGATGTTAAACGTTAAACGGTGATGATGATACAATTCACGCACTTACGTTATGTACTTAAACTTTTACATGACTGTAATGTAGCTTGAAACAACAAGACCCAATCCTCGTGCATCCCCTATTCTATCTTAGAACTACTCTACCTAATCTCCTTTCAGATATGAGACACTCTAAGCTTATCTGTCTGACAACCTGATGCTTTATTCAAAATTTTATTACTGGAGACAACGTAGATGGAATGCAGTGAACTTTGAATAGGGTTTCTGTCGTATATTCTGCACTGACTTAAAATGTTACATCGTCGTCTGTTGTTTTATTTCTAGGGATTATCGACTTTAGAATCCATGTGATATAGATTGGAGTCACGTTTCAGGTTTTGCCGCGAGCAGGTGTTTCGAGACGGTGATTGCGCGGTTTGAAAAGCAATAAAAAAGTGATCGCTGTACTTACTGTTCTTAACAAATATTAGCATTTCAGGGATATAAATCCAACCTCTTGCTTTGAACAACCCCCTGGATACGTGCTATCTGTATAATGTACGAGCTTTTACCCGCGACTTCGTCCGCATAAATTATATACCAGATTTTAAGTCAGATGATAAGCTATCAAACAAAAAAAGTTTCATCAAAATCGGTTCAGTAGTTTTTGCGTGATACTCGAACAAACAAACACCCAAACAAACAAACAAACAAACATACAAACAAACATACAAACAAACAAACAAACAAACAGACAGACAAAAAATCCAAAAATTGGTGATTCGGAATCAGGGACAGGTAAAAACCATGTCGTAATATTTTTTTTGTAAATATCTTCAATGTACAGACACACTTCTGTTACAGTTTTATAATAGTTTAGATTATCATTACTGGCAATACACACAGGTCAAAGATTTTCGTCTTCAGACACTGCGGTATTTAGGTATTTGGTGAAGATAATACGATATAAAGCTTCCCGAACGCCAGGCCCTGTACCCGGACTTTCGAAATTCGATATATCGCCACTGTTTCGGTCCGCACTTCATTGTAATAGAGTTGGCATTGGAACGAAAACGTTTACGCAATTGTGAAGTTCGAATGTGCGGGTAGAGGCCCTGATTCGACGGTTGACCTGTTTCTCGAACTTTGTATGTTGTCATAATCATAATACATTTTAGTCCATGATTATATTATTATTTTCAATATGAACTGATCTCAAAATGAACCCGCCCCGCCTGCACCCTCCCCGTACCCGCCGCGCGCTCGCCGCGCGACCGCTCATCAAAATACAATACGAGATTTAGTATCTTGTCATAAGACTCAAATTGCAATAAATGCATTTTAGGACGCAGGGTGAGTGCGGGGAGAGCGCGGGTTGAGTGCGTGGCGGGCGCGGGGCGGGTGCGGGTCGTCTGAATGCGGCCTTAGTTTTCTGAGAGAAATACCAGTGGTAAATGAAACAATGAACAAAACTTCCGGCACAAAAACTAGCAACTAGGTATATGTATGAATAACCCAGCGCCAGCGGCTGCCTTATGACAGTCGCTTCGCCAGTTCTGATTTATTTATAACTAACTTTTCCCTCAACTTTGTTGCGAGGACGTGTAATATTTAGGTATCCATTGGTTAATCTAGGTCATCTGTGTCTGTACTAGACTCCTGGTCTACCCTTTTTAGTTTAATTAAGGTAATGCGTCAAGGGTCGTGCTTATAATATATAAACTTAGATCTGAGATACCGGAGAATATTCTAAACTTGTCATACAAAAACTTCAAGGCTTATTATTATTTAATGATTATAATACTGAATGGTGAAAATGCTTGAAGTGCTATTTTAGAATCGTGAGATTAAAAATCGTGTTCAGTTGATGCATTATCTCCATAGTAATTTGGACATTTTCTACTGCTGATTTGAACGAGTGACTTTTACATGTCATACTCCTGGTGGTGACAATATCTATCTTTCTTTAGTAAATACTAGCGGCCCGTCCCGGCTTCGCACGGGTGGACGTCTAATCTTTTCTAGCAATAAATATAGCCTATGTTACTCAGGGTGAATGCAGCTTTCTAATGGTGAAAGAATTTTTTAAAACGGCCCAGTACTTTTTGAGCCTATTCATTACAAACATACAAACATACAAAAATAGGTACAAATCTTTCCTCTTTATAATATTAGTGTAGATAAAATTCTCGTATCACGGTGTTTGTAACAAAACTACTCCGAAACGGCTCGACCGATTCTTTGAAATGTGTATACATATTCAGTAGTTCTGAGAATAGAACGTAAACTATTTTTCATACCCACGCGTACGAAGTCGCGGGCAACAGCTAGTTACGTTATATGTAATTCAATTTTGCAATAATTTTCTAGTTTTACTTTGCATACTTATTTAATATATTTTTTACTACATATTTGTGAAATGTAGAGTTTCTGGTTGAAATGACAAAAAGCTTACATACATAATTATGCTGACGGGTTTCTTTAGAGGATAATTAGACCATGAAATTGAACAACTTTCTCCACAGGATCAACATCGAAATCTTGAAAAAATAAACCGTCCCATACACATGGGGTCGAGTATGATTGCAGTTTAGTAGATTTTTTCTCGATTTTGATGTTAGTCCCAAAGTTGTTCAGTTTGATGGTCTGACCATCTCCTTAAAAACTTTTAGCATTATTAAGAAGGACCCTCCATGAACTCTTATTATATTTTTTTCCAAAATGAGGTCCCGTAATGCTACGGCAAATCCGTTAAAACTGTGCTTCATTTTATTCTTTATTATTTACCAATGATTATTCTTTTTGAATTTTGAAAATCGGTCCAGTAATTCCAAAGTTACTGAATTTTGAAGTGTGCTCGAAAATAAAATGCCCCGCGGACACGTGTGACGTCACCCGGCATTACTGCGTACCGGTTACAAGGAACTTTAATATTAAAAATTTTATACCTCGGATATGGTGCGTCCTATGTCGAAAATTTATAGAACCAAAAATATTCTCGTGAATGTGTTCTACAAGATGCGTACATAAAAAATGGGGGTCATGCAGACATCATAAATTTTATATAATATTTTAAGTCCTAAAACCAATGTTAATTTACTACTAGGAGCCCATGGCGGCTCGAATTTAGGGGCAGGGAGGAGGGGGGGAGGTGTACGGGGTGGGGGAGATAATTTGGTAACATAAAGACTTGGACAACATAAACGACCTGAGCAACTCGAACAACTCAGGCAACTCGAACAACTTGGTCAACTCGAACAACATAAACCACTCGAACAACTTGAACAACATAAATAACTCAAACAACTTGGCCAATTTCGTCAACTTGGACAACATAAACAACTCAAACTCAGAAAACTCGAACAACTCAGGCAACTCGAACAACATGAACAACTTGGTCCCGAATAGTCCCAATCAAGTTATTCAAGTTTTACAGTTGACCAAGTTGTTCGAGTTGTCCAAGTTGTAGGAGTTTTCAGAGTTGTTCGAGTTGTTTATATTGTCCAAGTTGACGAAGTTGGCCAAGTTTGAGTTATTCATGTTATTCAAGTTGTTCGAGTGGTTCAAGTTGACCAAGTTGACAAAGTTGTTCGAGTTGCCTGAGTTGTTCGAGTTGTTCAGGTCGTTTATGTTGTCCAAGTCAATTACCAAATCATCTCCTCCACCCCGCACACCTCCTCCCCACCTCCCTACCCCTAAATTCGAGCCGCCATGGGCTCTAGTAGTAAATTAACATTGGTTCTAGGACTTAAAATATTACATAAAATTTAAAATGTCTGCATGACCACCTTTCTTTATGTACGCATCTTGTAGAACACATCCACGAGAACATTTTTGGTTCTATAAATTTTCGACATAGGACGCACCATATCCGAGATATAACATTTTTAATACTAAAGTCCCTTGTAAGCAGTACGCAGAAATGCCGCGTGACGTCACGCACTCCGCCGCGTGGCCGACTGGCCGCCCAACAGTTGCGGCATTCAATTGATCGTAGCTCGCTCATTTTTGGTCGTAGGAAAAAAATAAAAACACCAATGTTCAGGATTTTTAATTTACTTTAATACTACATTCAAAACAAAAATCGTTACGGATCTTCATTCGTTATGGGAATGCAATCTTTGTTTATCCCGTTCAGGTAGCAGGTAAATACCTATACCACAGCCTATACCTACCTGGTACAAAATACCACGAGACCAAATAAGAGCGGATCTTTCCCGATTCTGTGTGACCTCTCACCATTTGCTGGCTTGAAACTCACGTAGGACAGCCTTCAGTACATAGCTCCAGACAAAATAACGGTATTACAAATTACATTCTCCATTGCATAATTTATTTTCAAGACTCATTTCAAGAGAATATAAGCCAGATCAAAACTGAGATGTAGTAACTATTAAATAATCTGTGCCCAGACTACAGATGGGTGCATTTGAAAGTCTCTATAATGTCTCTATCGTAAAGTAATGGGATATTTATTATGTTGTGAGTAGTTACTTTGACTTAAAACACCATGATACATTCGAGTCATTACAAAAACGATATAATTTTTGTTAGATTCAAAATTTTTTGAGAATTCTTTCATGACTATTCACTACCCTCTTGAATCAGATGGAAAGGAAGACCGCTACAATAAAAGAAAGGGACGGATACAGTGATGGTGACGTTACCTACCTGAAAGATTTGTTACCTACTCACCTCTTATCAACCTTTTATCTAACCTTTTCATCAAATTTTACCAATTGTTCCTATTATCTATCTTACCTTACCTTAATTTTGGGGCTGGGAAGCCAGCAACACTTCGACCGAATGGGATCTATTGTGTTGTCCCCTACATATTTATTTCTTCATCCTTTGATAACCATCTCCCAGGAGACAAATACATTTAACCGCCAAGACATTACAGTCACAAGGTATATGTGGAACACTGTTTCATCCTCCTCTCCGCATGCTCTGCAGCTGGGATCCAGGGCAAGCTTCATCTTGTGCATCCTCGAGCCTGTAACGTAGTGCTCGGTGAGGGCTCCGATGATGGCACGAGCTTTGCTCCTGCTGTTGTTGAACTATAAACTTTACTTTGGTATTTGTTTTGTTATGCTATTTATAAAAGTGCAGTATTGCAGACCCGAGAGGCCAGACCATTCCAGCCTGTTTCTTTTATTTACATGATGGGAACGCAACACTTGGTCCTGGTCCAACCATCCTTTGTTCTGATCCAGCCCTCGCCAGCTCGACAGCATTCTCCTATTGTCCAGGTCAGACACACGGCCACGGTACGAATAATGCGATTGCTATTTTTTGACAATATGACCCACCTCTAATCCAGTCTAGAAGATTGCATCGGAGTTCTTTTATCTCATAATCATAATACCATTTCAACGTCGCGTCTAGTGTCGTCTGGCAAGCAGTTGTTTTTGAAATTTAATCAGACTTTATTTTATAATCTTCTTAATATCACGTCGCCGTTGCCGTTGTCGGCGTCGTCAACCGCTTCCATTGTGTTTTATTTAGCACCACTAAGATATTTACTTCAAAGTTTTTTAACTCTATCAAAATAACACAAACATAAATACAAAAAATTTAAATAATCATTATATTATGAAAGCATGAATACAATATATTATACGATACAGAAATTCAAACAACTGTGAATGTTTTGAGTCAGACCATGAACCAGGCGATATATTTCCATTATAACATAATCTCCTAGTATACAGGGTGTATAATGGAACAATACTTTTTTTCGCCATTTCAATGGACATCCGTAAAACACGCAATGTATTCAGGTTTCATCACCATCATCATCATCATCACAGTCTATATACATTCCATTGCAGGGCACAGGCCTACCCTCAGGGAGGGTGTATGGGCGGTAGTACACCACGTGTGCCCATTGCGGATTTGTACACTTCACAATACGCATCGGAATTTTTTTTTCAGCGCATGCTCACGATTGTTTTCTTTCACCGTTTGAGAGCAGTCAGTATTATGTTCTTAAGGGCCTATGTCGAAAAATAATTTAAGCGAAACGGGCGTGTGATAGCTTATATTACTGCCAGATGCGAGAGAAAGAGATGGGGCGGCGCGCGCGCCTGGAACGAATCAAGCGAAAAAACAAACTTTATTTAATTGTGATTGTACTATTTATGTAAGTTCAATTCTGCTCTAATCAAAACTTAGATAATAGCAATCTCTTTTTTTTAAATCAAGTCTCATGTTTCTATTATTCACCGTTTAGCAGTTACAAGCGTTTATAGACAAAAACGGAGGCTACTTTGGCTTGTTTTTCTATCGAGAAAATTTGTCTTAATCGTGTTTTGGCTCTAATCAAAACTTCAATTATATGTTCAATTTACACATATCCGCATCATATTTAATCATACTCCTACTGTTAGTACTTCATGATATATGAGCTTTGAAGAATCCTATTTTTTTTACAAAGCCCCTTAAGTTAGAAAAACACATTGATGTAAATCAACGCATCAATGCAATGTTGTTGCATCCGTGCGGATTCGAACCTGGACCTCAAGATTGAGTTTCCATAGCTCGCCCCTACTGGGTATTTAGGTTTACACACCCGTATAATGCAATTAAAATAACCTTATTATATAACCAAATTTAATTAGCCTAATTTTTTTTTGTTTCCGCGCAATATGTCATCTTCCATCCATTTCTGTTCGCCGTTATTTTGGAATTAACTGCATTCTATTAAAAACACATTATAATACAATCATTGTTTGCAAGCACGACAGTATTTGTTTATTATGCTTGTAGAGACTCCCCAAGTGACAAAACCTGAGGTCGTCAGGCGCACCCTGGGCAGTCAGCCTCTATACCACTACTACCCACTACCATTGCTGACTGGCTAATCTCTACGCTACAGCATTTATGCGATGCGATCTATAAGAAGATCCTATATCTTCGTGTGTACAATAAAGTGTTAGAATAAAACTAATAAATAATCGATAGGTCTATTTACATAATTATAATGCAGTGGTCCGCGCGTACGGTACGAAGTCGATAGTTGTTAATTAACATGCCTAATACAAACTTGTTGTTATGAATTGACGACCTAAATCGATTTCAGTTCTAAGCCCAAACAGCAATTAAAGTCAAAGCAGTAAACTTGGCAACTCTCTCTGCTATCACGAACTCGACTCAAGTTTACTTGAAACTCAATTGGTTCCCACTCCAGTGCGCTAAGTTCCTATCCAAACCTCTTTAGTCTGACGGTCTGACTCACCGTTCATATTTGTGTCGGTTTAGTTTATATTTAACTCTCCGTGGTTAGAATAAAGATGAAAATCAATTATCAAACTCATGAAATTGCTAAAAAAAAAATGTACTTACTTTTACAGAGTGAAATTGATATCATTAGCATCCTTTTAAACTAAGAGTCTACCCATCAAACTAAACAACTTTCACTATGGGAGCAAACCAATCGGAGCAAAAATAAACAGCTGTTCCATACTAAACTGCAATGCCTACGCGACACAAATATACGCAACAGCCGATTTTTTTTTACTCCGATCGGTTTGCTCCCATAGTAAAAATTGTTCAGTTTGATGGGTACACTCATAATTCATTTATTCATTGCATTTACACAATGTATAGGTACATAGTAATTAAATGTGAACCCGGTCGGGCACAGCAATGTTTGAGAGAAATCATTATTAATTAATAAATTTTCGACGACTCTTAGTTTAAAAAGATGCTAATGATATCAATTTCACCCTGCAAATTTTAATAGAATTTTGCCTCACCTTTACACCTACTGTAAATCGTAAAAAAAAAGATTAGTTTGTTTAAAAACAGTTGTAAAATTTTATTATAGTTGTTTCGAATATTCCGCTTCGCTACGGACATTTCAATTACATTTGGATAGGTTGAAATGGGTTCAGGGTTTACAGATGTTTATCCTGGGGGAAGATAAGTTTATTTTAACCCGTATTCGCCCGAATAATTACTACTGAAAAACGTTTCTATAAAGCGGGGAAAGCGCATTAAGCTGTTGGTTTCGGAAGTGAGCGTTGGAATGATCTATTCTATGGTAGCCCGCGAAGAGTTCAAAAACTTTAAAAAGAAAGAAAAAATCAATTTTCTAAAAATCTAATTTAAATTCCTAAAATTCAGAAATATCGCTGAGAAACTGTTCAGCTGGAACACAAAAGACAGATGTAGTGTGAGTGTTGTACATGTGGAATTCGTAAGACTGTTTTCAAATTATGAAACTGTAGAAGAAGTCGAAGCTAACTCTGTTGTGGTGCGAGGAGGAAATAATATTCAAACTGTGATTGATATTTTTTGAAATTGAATAGTTTTGGAAACAGTGGCAGGTTTCCACATTACAAGTAGAGTATGAATCAGAGTTTTCTATGATGTAAGTTATTAAAAAACATCCACCAACAAAATAAACAAATATTTTTTGATTGAATTAATATGTCAGAAGTATAATTTTTGAAAGTAGACTGCCAAGTATATCTGAGATTCAATGTAGACCGCGTACTTGAAAATTTTTGGCCACCTCTGATCTATTCGGTTTTGATCACAAGTTAACCACTAATATGCTTCCACCAATCCGCACCGGGCCCTTGAAGTATACACTCCCTCCCATAATTTTTCGCCCGACGAAAAATCTGTATGTCTGTCTGTCGCTCTGTCTGTCTGTACTCTGTAGCATCGTAGAGTCCAAACGGGTGGACCGATTTCGATGCAGTTTTTTTGATAGAAAGGTAATTTTTGCGGGAGTATTCTTGGCTTTGTTTCATGAAAATCGGTTCAGAAGTTACCTATCTAGTAACTTTAAAAATTACGATATAACATTAAATTACAAAAAAAAACCCCAACGCTAAAAACAAACATTTAAAAAGTGAAAAATAATTCCGTTCATTTTTGATGTACCTATGCAAATATGTACATTTTAGCTCTCTTTAAGATATCAATTAGGGGACGGGGACCGCAAGTGATTGTCGAATAAAAAAATCAATGGTAATTTCATAGCGGTCCCTTCGCATTAATTGACCTAACAAATCTTAAAGAGAGCTAAAAAAATCACAGATTTCGTGTCTCACACGACTATCGAGCACATTGATTGCTGATGATTTTCAGAAAATCATGTCACACATGAAAAAATCTCGCCATGTTGCGGAAAATCATTGGAACTCATTTTTGTACTTGAAACATTGTCATTAAAGGTTATGGTCAATTTTACCGCCCCCGAAGCTATAGGTTTATTATTTTTCTCAAACATGCTTGGAAATGTGAGCATTATTTTGACAACCTTCTTCGAGATAAATCGAAATTGCTGTACTGGCCAACTACATGCGCGCAGCGGCCGGCACTGTTTGTATGAAAATCCATATCTGTCGTGTTTTGCGGCCAAATAAATTACATAGTAAACTCATATCTGTCGTGTAATTTAAAAATGGAACGATCTTTTTCTCCTAAACATGGCGACCAAGGAGGTAACTCATCAAAGGTTTTATTTAAATTTCGAACTGGCTTGCAAATAGAAAGCTGTTTATTGAAAAAAAAACAAATTGTTGTTCGTTGTTCGTCATTGATTTTAAAAAGAGTTTTAATTTCCGCGAATTATTTGAGAAAATTTACTGTTTTCATTTCCGCGCATTATTTGAGAAAAGTACTATGCAAGCCTTGGCCACAACTAGGCATTGATGGACTTACGTATGTGTGCCTCGGCTTCGCCTCGGCCCACATTTACACGTTCGTCCATCAATGCCTCTGTTGCTGGCCGCTGCAGTAATGTACTATTTCTTGTCAGGCTTTAGATAGATAGATAGATAACAATGATTTGGTGATCTGTGGTTTATCCTTAGAATAAGACTTAAAGTATACGACTTTGATGAAATTGACTTTAACCATAGCAATAATACCTCTGCCGTACTTTTGACAAATTGAACCACATTATAATTTTTGGAATCCTTGTGGTGAGCTCTATAAGGATCGACCAAACTTACTGCAGTCTTGCTCATCATTTACTACCTCTTACGAATAAGAATCAAAATAATGTGCTCGTCATAAGGACCCCGGAAACATAAACAACTCAATCCCTCCAAAAAATTCGTACCTACTGCAGTCTTGTGAAGCACGGCAACTCTTATTATAGTTATTTATGCGTGTTGTACCTAAATATAGGCATATGTAACTCTTGGTTTGTTAGTTCTGCTATGAAACAATTCCCCAGACAAAAGATCGCCATTGTTCCATGCTCGTCACATTTATCTGTGTCGGATTTTGCTTTGTATTTCCGTTTGAGTTTTGAGGAACAAAGGGTATTTCAGTTTTGTGTTCATGTTCCAGTATTACTGCGCGTATTTAATATTATGTCGATGTAATGCATTTGACAACTACAAAACTATTAATTCTAAGTATCTAGTACTTAGTAGATACTGTCTCTTATATTGTGTGGTAGTATATAGGGATAATCAAATGGAAAAGTCGATTAAAACTAGAGAAATTTTGTTGACATAAAAATTATTTACTAATGTCGAAATTAGCATGCATAGCTATATAATATGCTCACGACTGTATTCCCAGAGGAAATCAAAGATATTCTGAAAACTCAGAATATCCAAGTTTCACTAGTAGTATCGGAACTCTGTCCAGGAGTGCGATTTTTGAAACTCATTCTCTCAGCTCAGCAGTTGAAAATGTCAATATTACTATGGAGACGTACATCTTTCTACTGCTGCTGATTTGACATAAAAAAATCATATTCACGGAATGGGATTTTTGACAGTCAAATCAGCAGTACAAACATGCGTATCTCCATACATTTTCAAATACTGAGTTCAACGTATGGGATTAAAAAATCGCACTCCAGGCTAGCATGCCACCCACGACAAAGCAACTTTAAACGAGAAAACCGTCAAGCGAGCTCATTTCAGCATGCGGGAAGTAACAACAATAAAGGCACATCTCGATTATTCTTGTTTTGTCGGGGGTTAGTCGTAGGTATATATAAATTAATAGCGTAAATAGTCCAAAATAAAATGAATAGGCGGTACACACCAACCCACCTATATCAACGGCAGGGGCGTATTTAGCATCCTACGCTACGGGTATAATATTGATTAGAAATTATTCCACCATGTAAAGGTTAAAGGTAAAAACAAATACAGGGTGTAAAACCACAAGAACAGAACAACTTTCACAATGGAAAAGGACACAAGGTCTGTAAATCTGAGTTTAAAAAAAAAATTAAATTAAAATATTTACAAGAATCGAAAGAAAGGTTTTCTCTAAGGAATACTAAACCTACCACTATTTTGTTCAATGACTTAAATAAATGAATATGTATGTACAACAATACACCTATAAACCTACCACTCAATTATTCTTAGCCCTCCATTTTTAACAACATTGCACCAATAGGCTTGTGTTCGAGAAATAAGAATGTATTGCATCGTATCCGTCCGTAACCGAAAACGAGTCCGAAATACCGATTCGGATAAATTTTGAATTATAATTAATATCAAGATATTTATGAAATGTCGCAGTGTTAAAACATGGGCACAGCCCGGACTCTGGATACAAAAATTTGAAATTGACAAGATGACGTCAGTACATGCGAAACCAAAGAAATAAATCTTCTATCGTAGGTAACGAGTAACCAGTGCGCGGTAACCAGAGGGCGATAGAGGGTTGGTGGGAGGAAGGGAGTATCCGTATTGTATCTAGTAATCTTAGAGCCAGGTTACACGGTCAGTATTTCATCAGTCTGGTCCATCAGTCTGGTCTGAATGACGGGAGAATGATGCCAGAATGATGGGAGAATGATGGACTGATGGAATGATGGTAAACCATCCATCCAGACTGTGATTCCGTTGTGAATGATGGTATACTGATGGTAAACTGATGGTCGGTGTCAGTCACCGTCGGGGTTGCCAGATTGGGGGTTTTTCACGGGATTTTTGGGAAAAATTTGGCCTTTGGGGAAAATTTGGAGAAGTGAAATCGTTGGGGAAATTTATGGGGAAAAAATTATCAAGGTGGGGAATATGGGGGCTGTAAATAAATAATTTTAACACCGCATTATGATTTATGTTACAAAATTAGGGCCTAATAATAAGAGATCGGATATTCGGATGCATAGTTAGCTAAACTTAATTTTTAGCAATAAAATTATGCCGGCTTCTTAAAATTATTATTTTTAAATATTTGTTGGGATGCCATGAAAATGCGGGAATGCATAACTAATCGGATGCATAGTAAACGCATGCATAGCAAAAATCAACTTTTCAAAATTATTTAATTTAAAAGTTAATCTTTTTTAATTTAAAATAGAAATAAATCCCGGGATTTCAGTACCTCTTACGTCTGGCAACCCTGCAGTCTTCCATCATTCTGGCGTCATTCAACGTTTGACCAGACTGATGGACCAGAATGATGAAATACTGATGGGAAACTGATCGTGTAACCCACTCATCATTCTGGCATCATTCTGGCGTCATTCTGGCGTCATTCAGAATGATGAACCAGACTGATGAAATACTGAACGTGTAACCTAGCACTTACACTGTGACATGGGTCCTGCAGCTTAGTGCAGGGTTCGCCTAGCCAAATTTTAAAATCCTTACATTAATTCTATTTATCTTCCCTTTATTAAAATCTCCATCGCTGGTAATATGTGTCGTTCTAAATATTGGTTTATTTGGTGTATTATCCTCTATCAACTTGGGGGGATTTTTCGATGGGAAATTAAACTCAGTGACAGATTATGTTTATCAGCGGCAGTAGGTATTAGCTCTGTCCACGATACTAGCGCCACACGCGTACTGCCAGAACTTTTTCTGACAGCCGTGAATTATCTACACTATTATAGTACTGTTAAAGTCTGTGTTTGTTCGAGGATTCTACCAAAACTAATGAACCGATTTTGATAAAACTTTTTGTATTTAAAAGCATATTATTAGTCTTAAAAATTGGCGTATATATTTTATCCAGGTACGATGACGGGAGTGGATGCGGACGAAGCCACGGACAAAATAAAATTTGTATCGGAATTTTTATTCAAATTTTACCTCATTTTTAACACCGGGGGTAGCATCTAGATACCAACAGAAACTTTCATGCCAAATTTTAAGTTTGTAGTCTTGACAGTTTTGAAGATTTCGTATTAAGTTAGTGCGTGGATTTGCATAGATTCAAGCATATTTTCACTGCTTGTCCGGGAAAAGTACACATTTCTGCCACCCCGGGCGCTGCGATCGATTTGACAGTTTCCATTACCCATTTCGCACATAGCTAATACTATTAAATTGTGAATAATATTATGTTTACATTGGGAGGTGTTACAGTACAACACTAAACAGCACTTTGCATTTTGCCTAGGCATACAAATTGTTACATCTTACTTTATTAGTTTATTGACATGCTATTACATAATAAAACCGGTCAAGTGCGAGTCGGGCTACTCGCGCACCGAGGGTTCCGTGCCACACCACCACAGAACACAACATTATTAACTTAGAAAAAAAAACTTTTTTGTCCGGGACCTTTAGCGCAAGACCGACTCACACTTGGCCAGTTTTTAGTATTTTTTGTTATTCTGTAGAGTTTGCTCTATAATCACATAAGTTTGACGCTTGTATGTATTACCGTTTTTACGATAGAGCGTGAAGAAAAAACTTTGATAAAAACTAGTTTCTTATTAAGAACCCCCCTTAATTTTTAATTTTTTGACATTTTTATTATTTGTTAATAAATCTGCCGCAATAACGCATAATCTGAAAAAATTTCAACTATCTAGCTATTACGGTTCTTAAGTTACAGCCCTAAATAGGTAGGACAGACGGGCGGATGGACGGACAGACGGACGGACAGACGGACGGACAGACGGACGGACGGACGGACCGACGGACGGACAACGTAGGCTTAGTAATAGGGTCCCGTTTTGGTCCCTTTTGGGTACGGAACCCTAAAAAGAATGACTAATGTACCATCGGACACAGTCGTCATAATCTATATCCGAAATATTATACCCAAAGCATCCCTAACAAGAACAAGGAAATGAAATCCATTATTAAAGCGGTACAGCTGCTCTGCTCAGGTACCAATTTACATGCAAAATAAACGGGACATCGGCTCTTGACCCATTTACGGAATGAGCTACACCTGTTAGCTACAATATAAGGATATTTAGCTAGAAGAGGCGCGGGGGGGTCACTTGGCTATATCAAAAATTTGGTCTTTTAAGCTTAATATTTCGCTAACGGAACTAATGTTATTAGGTAGGTGTCGCAAACGGGGGACAACGAAGAATTATAAAACCCGCGACTTTGTCCGCATAAATTATATATCAGATTTTAAGTCAGATCATAAGCTATCAAACAAAAAAAGTTTCATCAAAATCGGTTCAGCAGTTTTTGCGTGATGCTCGATCAAACAGACAGATAGACAAAAAATCCAAAAATTGGTGATTTGGAATCAGGGAAACCTAAAAACCATATCGTAATCTTTTTTTGTAAATATCTTCAATGTACAGACAAAGTTAAAGTTTTATAATACTTTATATTAGATACCTATTTGTTGGTTTTTGGTTTGACCCCGCCTGTAACACCTACAAAATAACATTTTCTCAAACATGCTTGGAAATGTGAGCATTATTTTGACAACCTTCTTCGAGATAAATCGAAATTGCTGTACTGGCCAAATACATGCGCGCAGCGGCCGGCAATGTTTGTATGAAAATCCATATCTGTCGTGTTTAGCGACCAAATAAATTACATAGTAAACCATTAGTAAACTCATATCTGTCGTGTAATTTAAAAATGGAACGATCTTTTTCTCCGAAACATGGCGACCAAGGAGGTAACTCATCAAAGGTTTTATTTAAATTTCGAACTGGCTTGCAAATTAGAAAGCTGGTTATTGAAAAAAAAAATTATTGTTCGTTGTTCGTCATTGATTTTGAAAAGAGTTTTAATTTCCGCGAATTATTTGAGAAAATTAACTGTTTTAATTTCCGCGCATTATTTGAGAAAAGTACTATACAAGCCTTGGCCACAACTAGGCATTGATGGACTTACGTTACACGTTCGTTCATCAATACCTCTGTTGCTGGCCGCTGCAGTAATCTAAACTATTATAAAACTGTAACAGAAGTGTGTCTGTACATTGAAGATATTTACAAAAAAAAGATTACGATATGATTTTTAGATGTCCCTGATTCCAAATCACCAATTTTTGGATTTTTTGTCTGTTTGTTTGCTTGTTTGTTTGTTTGTTCGTTTGTTTGTTTGTTTGTTCATTTGTTTGGGTGTTTGTTTGTTCGAGTATCACGCAAAAACTACTGAACCGATTTTGATGAAACTTTTTTTGTTTGATAGCTTATCATCTGACTTAAAATCTGGTATATAATTTATGCGGACGAAGTCGCGGGTAAAAGCTCGTGTACTATAACATTATAGCAATTTAGTAGAAAGGGCCTCACAAAGTGAATGTACACACGGCGACACATCAAGCTACCCAAAACCAAAATAAGCTGGCCGCGCGTCGGCATAGTAATGTATAACGTCGCGCGGCCGGCTTATTTTGGTTTTGGGTAACTTGATGTGTCGTCGTGTGTACATACGACGACTACGTTTGGTCTAGCGCCTCCGCTGTCCTTCTGATGGAGCGAGGCTAGCGACTTTATGAAGCGATACAAAGGTTTTTCACGGGAGTTTATAAAAAACTCTAATCCGCCTCTTTGTTTTCATTGTTTGCGAGCAAAGCGCTTACAAACGGGTATTTTAACGAAGGTTCTAGTCCGAGATCCGACCGTAAAATTATGCACCTATTTCTTAGGCGAACGAAATGTAATTCTAGTGTATGTTTACACAGGGGTTAATTCAACGCCGCCAAGTTGCCTAGAAAAATCTTGCCGCAAGTGCCTTTTCCATTATGATTTTTGGAATAACTTTTTCCACCTTTCTGTTTGAGAAGTAAATGAGGTGCCATCGGAAGGAGACTGATTTAAAGTACTGGAAAAACTGAAGAAATAATTTTTTGAACCTGGCAACCCTAGAGTTGCGGCAGATTGAGAGGTGGCAACCAGAGTTTTTCCAGTACTTTAGATCAGTCTCCTTCCGATGGCACCTCATTTACTTCCCAAACAGACAGGTAGAAAACGAAACACCAAAAATCATAATCGAAAAGGCACTTGCGGCAAAATTTTTCTAGGCAACATGGCGGCGTTGAATTAACCCCAATGTAAACATACAACAGAATAACATTTCGTTCGCCTAAGAAATAGGTGCATAATTTTACGGTCGGATCTCGGTCTATTCCTGCGCCGGTCTGTCAGTGACTAATTAATAGTAAACAACTGATGTAGGTACTCTGCTACCTACTCTACCGTCAAACGTATTCAAATGTAGGGATCCAAGGGTTGATCCGTAAACGGATTTAATTAAGAGTTTAGTTGTGATATTAAGCATAAAATGTGTAACAAAACACCCTAATAATATTTAAAGGGGTGGTTTAGACCATCAAACTGAACAACTATCACTTTGGAGCAAACGTCGAAAATAAAAAGTCTGACTTCCGGATTTGGACCCAGCCATTTTATACGAAAACTAAAAGCCATTCAGGACGGCGGTTATAATTATTTAAAACAGAAAAAATTAAGGCATGTTTAAAAAAATCTTCGACATCTCCAAAAGTTCAATCATCCAAAAAGCATAGCAAAACGCAACCACGACAGCTATTTTCATCTAATTATTATCACTGAGGTATTTTTTGGTCGTTACGGAACGTATTTGGCTTGGTTGAACTGATAGTGTCTGTGATTTCGTTTTCTTCCATTATCATAATACCTATTGTACGGATATCATGAATTTTCATTAAATTAAACATAATGAATGCATAGAAGATTGAGTGGACTATCTAATAAAAAAGATTATGAGTTTCACACACTTGATACAAAAGGTATCATAAATAAGGAGAAATACCTTTCCTCCAACTTCTACAGATTACAGCCAATTAACTTTTTTGCTAGTTTTGTCTCACTCTACACGTATATTACTAAGTTTTATTCATGTATGAGACCTCTAAGTCTGGGTCTCAAATTACATAGCCTTTTGTTGTCCGGGACCTTTAGCGCAGAACCGACTCACACTTTGCCGGTTTTTAGTATTTGTTGTTATTCTGTAGAGTATGCTCTATAATCATAGAGCATACTCTACAGAATAACAACAAATACTAAAAACCGGCACTATGATTATAGAGCATACCTACTATACAGAATAACATATTTTTTTAAGGTAGTGTGATTACACTAAGTTTGACGCTTGTATGTATTACCGTTTTTACGATAGAGCGTGAAGAAAAGACGTTGATAAAAACTATTTTCTTGTTGAGAACCCCCCTTAATTTTTAACTTTTTGATATTTTTATTATTTGTTAACCAATCCGCCATAATAACGCATAATCTGAGAAAATTTCAACTATCTAGCTATTACGGTTCAAAAGTTACAGCCCTAAATAGGTAGGACAGACGGACGGACGGACAGACGGACGGAAGGACGGACGGACGGACGGACAACGTAGGCTTAGTAATAGGGTCCCGTTTTTACCCTTTGGGTACGGAACCCTAATAAAAAATGAGGTCAACTCACACAACATACATTAACAGAGTTAACGTGCCCAAAATTACCCGATAAAAGCAACCAATCCAATAAAATATAGAATTGCTTTTTATGGTATAATAAAAAACGTGAAAGGACTGCGAGATTTAAAAGGTTGTCTCTAAAATATTATGCATTTTTAATAACAAATTGAAATGGCGTCCAAATTGGGTCATTTCGTTTAATTTTATAGCCGTTCGAATTGATGTTACAAGTAGGGTAACTCTGTTATGTAGTTTAGCTGAGACTTTACATTTCTTTTTTATTTCAGTAGGTACCATTTTCATAATCATAACATAATTATACAATAATAACACACTGCTGTGACATCGTATAAATCTATTAATGCCTTACTTCATACTTTAGTTTGTATTGTTTGTTTCGAACTTAATCGACAGTGGATACAATATGCGCCTCAAACTTTAAGCACGTAGGTTTTCTTCACAATGTTTTCCATCAACGCCCAGCTACTTTTCTTAAACAAAAATAAAACAAATGAGAAAACCCTATCTTATGTTACCGGGGCGAAGGTAAAAGACAGTATTCCGACTTCATACAAGCACCCAAATCGACGCACGCATACAAACAAGCGCCACGTACACAGCCCGCTGGTATACTTTGATGGGCAATAGTATCAAGTGCATTAGTGCTGCGTACTGAATTTTAAAATGTCACTGCCGATGCCGTATATCGATAATTCGACCTAATTATAGTACTATGTGTTAGTCGACTATAGAATAGTAGATTGATAGTTCAACTTTACATACCTGATACCTCATTACTCAACACCGACTGGAGAATCGGCATTAATTTCAAGGACACGGCTTAGTTCTCTTCCTGTTTCCTTATCTTTACTGTGGCGTAAACGTATAATTGGATAATATCTTGAAACTCTACCAAATACGTCACAAAAGTACAAAAGTACGGAAACACTAGACTTTTGTAAAATGTTTGATGTGGTTACCCTACCGACAAGCAAAAGGTTAAGTGTACACTTGAATGTCTTGAGAAACAACGTTACAAGTACACTTGGATATACTCCAAGCTTCTCAATAAATTAATTTTAATTCTAACCAAATTGGCCGATGAATGGCGAGAATTCAATTTGTTCAATATGGCTGCCAAAAGTTTAGTGATTCTTTTTAATAATAGTCATTTTAAAAGCATCCTCTAATATGTTATACATGTTTATTTGAAAATTGAAAGTAGTACACACACTCCAGGAGGGCGATTGCACTAATTTAAAACATCAAAGTTCAATCCTAATCCAATTTCAAGTCTAATTGAATTGCAGTCCAACAACAATCCAGTTACTATTCAACTGTACTGAATTCCGCATCGCGCTAAACTCTAACGTCTGAGCGATCTGTCAAAACGGCTCTAACTGTCAAATGAATAGCGAAATACCGAATGTGTTATAGATTGTGGTCGCACGCGGTCCAATCATGGTTCAGTTTCGATTTATTTAGCGCCATTGCTCTACAGATTCACATTTAAATTATTAGTTGTAGAATGTGTCCACGCCTTTACTCGTCTCGTTTACGTTACCCTAGCTAGTTTTAGGTGACTACCCTAGTTTAGTTGGCAACCCTATCTAGTTTTAGGTGACTACCCTAGTTTAGTTGGCAACCCTATCTAGTTTTAGGTGACTACTCTAGTTTAGTTGGCAACCCTATCTAGTTTTAGGTGACTACCCTAGTTTAGTTGGCAACCCTATCTAGTTTTAGGTGACTACCCTAGTTTAGTTGGCAACCCTATCTAGTTTTAGGTGACTACCCTAGTTTAGTTGGCAACCCTATCTAGTTTTAGGTGACTACCCTAGTTTAGTTGGCAACCCTAGCTAGTATTAGGTAGTGAACCTGCCTGCTGTGCCGAGGGTATCGGGTTCGAATCCCGTAAGGGACAAATATTTGTATGATGAATATGAATATTTGTACCCGAGTCATGGATGCTTGTATCTATATATGTATTTTATATCGTTGTCTAGTCATCATAATACAAGTCCAGGCTAGATTCTGGTACTTTAAATGTGACTAGATAATTTGTGTGACATTGTCCAAGATATTTATTTATTTACTACCCTAGTTTATTTGGCAACCCTAGCTAGTTTTAGGTGACTATACCCTAGTTTAGTTGGCAACTTGCATACGTAGACATACCTAGCATCAAGTAGCTAAGTTTATGCATTAGTCTGCTGCTTTCAGTGAAGGTTACGGATCTGCGTCTTTGTTGCCGAAGACTTTGGTTATATAATAGTAAAATTGTGTTGAAATGGTAATTTTATCTATGGAAGTCAAGTTGTGAATAGGCTACTTGACAACTAGTCAAATCAGCTACTCTTTATCGGACGTCAAAACATTGCGCTTTGTATGAAAATTTATACTAAGTAATGAGTTGTGACGTCATAAATATTTCATTACTTTTTAAAGTTTATCTTCATATTAAAAATAGTATTCGAGCTAAAAACTCAATGAAAATGGGAATTTAGCGTTATTTTCTAACCTTTTTTTTATTGAGAAGCTAAAAATAAAATATATTGTACTAGCGGCCCGTCCCGGCTTCGCACGGGTGGACGTCTAATCTTTTCTAGCAATAAATATAGCCTATGTTACTCAAGGTGAATGCAGCTTTCTAATGGTGAAAGAATTTTTTAAATCGGCCCAGTACTTTTTGAGCCTATTCATTACAAACATACAAACATACAAACATACAAAAATAGGTACAAATCTTTCCTCTTTATAATATTAGTGTAGATGTAGTCAAATACCCAATTGTTCCTCTGCTTCTTTACTTGTCTTGTATTTATTGTGATGTACGTTATTGCACACCTTGGGCACAGTATAAGAAAGAGTATCTATTACTAGATACAGTACGGACACTTCCTTCCTCCCACCAACTTTTTACATCACCCCTCTGGTTGCCGGCAGTTACCAAAGATAAGGTTCAATCAATTTCTTTGGTTTCGCATGCGCTGACGTCATCTTGACAATTTCACATTTTTGTATGCAGTGTCCGGGCTGTGCCTTGGGCCTAGAACACGCTACTGTCATTTAATACAAATGATTTAACACTGTGAGAAGATGGAAGGATGTATGATAATATTGAGTGAGACACCATTGCCGACTGTCGTCTTCCTTCCACCCATCTTCAACGTGAGAGTGAGGAAAAATGTATGGGGAGCAGGGAGTGCCCGTATTGATTATGTTCTTAACTAAATAAAACCGGTCAAGTGCGAGTCGGGCTACTCGCGCACCGAGGGTTCCGTACTAAACCACCACAGAACACAACATTATTAACTTAGAAAAAAAACTTTGTTTTGTCCGGAACCTTTAGCGCGAGACCGACTCACACTTGGCCGGTTTTTAGTATTTGTTGTTATTTTGCTCTATAATCACACAAAGTTTGACGCTTGTATGTGTTACCGTTTTTACGATAGAGCGTGAAGAAAAAACGTTGATAAAAACTAGTTTCCTGTTGAGAACCCCCCCTTAATTTTTAACTTTTTGACATTTTTATTATTTGTTAACAAATCCGCCGCAATAACGCATAATCTGAGAAATTTCAACTATCTAGCTATTACGGTTCAAAAGTTACAGCCCTAAATAGGTAAGACAGACGGACGGACGGACGGACGGTCAGACAGACGGACGGACGGACAACGTAGGCTTAGTAATAGGGTCCCGTTTTCACCCTTTGGGTACGGAACCCTAAAAACGCAAACATTTGTAAAAACAGTATCTAAACAACATTTGATTCAAACTTTGTTCAGTATTCTGTCGTTTTTATGTAAACTTGACAACTGAAGCGGACAGTTTGCATGAAATGTCTGAAATTTCCCTTTACCAATTTTGAAAAGTTTCATATCAAATAATGTTTAGACTGGTCAGTTCTGGTTAAAAGGATTCCAGTTTTTGTTTTCATTTGTTTGCTAAAAAGGACGCAAAATCAATAACGACTTGACACTGGGATTTGACCTTTGACAAGCTAGGTATCCTTTTATTTGCACATTTTCTTTTCAATTTCCGATTTCATCCTCCAAAACAGACTCTCAAAATCAAGAACTTTTAATTATTAAACTTCAAGTTTGTAATTGGACCGCCACTCAATTTGTATTATGTATTCTATGATCTATATGGAATTGCTAAACTACGGAAATAGTGGGCGGGGCACATTGCTCGCAAAACCGATCGAAAAGTTCTCGAGTGGCGACCGCGTACCGGAAAGCGCAGCGTGGGTAGGCCCCTCACACGGTGGACCGACGACCTGGTGAAGGCGGCTGGAACCTGTTGGATGAGGGCAGTGCAAGACCGGTTGTTATGGCGATCCTTGGGAGAAGCCTATATGTCCAGTAGTGGACGTCCATCGGCTGAGATGATGATGATTCTATGATCGTTACAACACATCATCATCAGCCTATATACGTCCCACTGCAGGGCATAGGCCTACTCTCAGAGCAGCTGTATAGGCATCAGTCCACCCTGCGTGCCCAATTCGGATTCGTGGATGGATACGCATCAGAATTTCTTCTTTAGCGTATGCAGGTTTTCTCACGAAGTTTTTCTACTTTAGTGTGCAAATATAAAAAAAATCATGAATATATGTACATACAATTTAATATTGGAAACAAATCACTGCCATTTTATGATTACATTAACAATTTACAGAATGCCAACCATTTTAATTTCAACGATTAGTCATACTTTATAGCATAGCATAGCCGTGAAATTTCGATTATTTTCAGTTTCATACATTATTTGAAAACCATCGACGTGTTTTGAGTTAAAAACATGTTTATTTTTCACATAATAACAATATTTGTATTATTTATGAAAAATAGTGAATCAGAAATTCATCATTCAAAAATAATTGAAAATAATAAAAACTTAACTGATTTATATCGTATCAAACAAGAGAATGATATTGTGAGTAATGAAGAAAATGATGGAAAAGGAAAACCGATAAGCGACGGAAATGAGAATGTTCTAAAACAAAATGACAAAACCCAAAATACGGCATTAAAGAACAAAGATGATTTATTTTCTGATAATAAAATGTTCGCCAAAATTGTTAGAACAATAAAAAAGATGTTAAAAGAAGAAGAAAACAAGAAATATAAAGGAAAGGAGGAAATTAAAAAATATGTGCCCATTAGTGAGGATTTGGGAGAGCCTTATGTGCCTGATGACACGAATAGGAAAACATATGGTTTTAGCGGGTTGACACTTTTGGATCAATCAATGAACGTGTAATATTACATACAAATCTCATCAAACTCACGCTACTATCCCACAGAGATATTGTGCTGAGTAAAATATTTTATGAACTGTCACAGAATAGGTAATAGCATGGATATAGTAATAAGCGAAAAGTTTTTAATCTAAGGATAATAGTTTGTTATAGTTCTATAGTATTCTACAATATAGTTGTTTCATCGAAAACCCCTAGCTAGAGCTAGCTTCAATTGGATATCCTTTGCGCATTAAACCTGCCTGTGTAAAGGTTGAAACTGGCTGCAGCTAGGGTTGCCAACTGTACTTTATATAAAGTATTATACGTTATTTTCAGTCGATGTACTTTATATTTTAGAACAACAATAAAGTACGCAAAAATAGTTTATTTCAGCCCTATAGGTTTTTACGAAAATAAAGTCTTAATAACTAACCAACAATGCGTGAAATGAAACATAGTTAAACTGACAAGAACGCAGCCATAAAATAGGCACTTCACTTTTGCGAGAATTTCTCAGCGAGAACTTTCAAGGAAATTACTACGGCTTATGACGCCCCGAGAACAATGAAGGGCATCTATCTGCACTCTCGTTCTCGGCTATTCTCGGCAAGAATGTAGTGCCCGCATAGCAATTCTAACGCTCGCAATTTCCTAACGAGTGAGCGAGAGTTGATTTTGAATGCAGTGCATCCCACCAAACCTTTATCAAAGATAAATCTTTGTCTTTGTCTTTGTTATGTGCAAAAACTTCCAAAAAATACAGTTTCAAAATTTTTAATTAAATGTACTTTATTTTTTAATATTGTACTTTTATTTACCATCCCTGTAATCAAAATATACTTTATGTTCGCTAAAAAAAGTTGGCAACCCTAGCTGCAGCCTGTAAAATAACAACTTTATACAGATACGAGCTTTTACCCGCGACTTCGTCCGCATAAATTATATACCAGATTTTAAGTCAGATGATAAGCTATCAAACAAAAAAGTTTCATCAAAATCGGTTCAGTAGTTTTTGCGTGATACTCGAACAAACAAACACCCAAACAAACAAACAAAAAAACAAAAAAACAAACATACAAACAAACAAACAAAACACAGACAGACAAAAAATCCTAAAATTGGTGATTTGGAATCAGGGACAGGTAAAAACCATGTCGTAATTTTTTTTTGTAAATATCTTCTATGTACAGACACACTTCTGTTACAGTTTTATAATTGTTTAGATTAGATGAAATAAGTATTAAAAGATATGGACTGATATTTTCAATATTGTCAAAATATGTTTTTTAATCATCATTAAGACGGGTAGCCTGGGGAAAGAAGATTAATTGAAAAAATCTTGACCATGACAAACAATATTTTCCAAATGTAAACTTGAAAATAAAGGTAACAAAAGAATTTCAGACACCTTTGATCTTTCTTTCAGATTTACGTCATATTTTTTTAAGGTCGGTGTCATTTGTCTTTTCTCGTCTGTTTTTTCTAAAGAATATAAAAGGGTATAATATTGTGTTTCATTGGATAACAAAACACCCTAGTAATACTTAAGGGGGTGCTTCAGACCATCAATCTGAACAACTATCACTATGGAGCCAACGTCGAGAAAAAATAAAAAAAATCTGCCGTCCTATACATTTTTGAGTCGAGACGGTACTGCAGTTTGGTATGAAAGAGCGGTTTTTTTTTCTCGATTTCGATGTGGCTCCATAGTGAAATTTGTTCAGTTTGATGGTCTGCAGCACCCCCTTAAGTATCACTAGGGTATTTTGTTACACCCTGTATTCAGAGAAAAGAAATTATGAAGATCTCTCGGGGTAATTCTGCAACTATGAAGCTAAGAAATTGCATTTATAAATCACTACGTTCAGTTCTATTTAGAATCTAGATGAAGGAAGATGTTCGTAAATAAAGATGGTCACTAAATCGTGATTTATAAGTGGGATTGCTCCATAGTTGCAATTACCTCGGGAGACTTTACACTGGTTAACATTTTATTTTTATTCGTGTCATTACATGAAACAATTCTTGCTTAACGCTGCCCCGAACTTATTGTGCTGCCCCCAATCGTATTTTTTTATTACTTAACAATTAAACAATATTTTAGTGCGCCTGATGTGTCGGGATTCATGCTTACCCTAATTTCATATTCATCATCATCATCATCGTAGACGTCCACTGTTGTCCAACGGGTTCCCGCCACCTTCAGCAAGTCATCGGTCCATGCTGCGGAAAGCGGTACGCGGTCGCCACTCGAGAACTCTTCGGCCCCATCGCCTATCAGTTCTGCGGGCAATGTGCCCCGCCCATTGCCACTTAGTTTAAATAGTTTATAAATCAGGGGTTAGTGCAACCTAATTTGATATTGAAATAAGTAAAAAATTTTGTTCCGCTAATGATTTTCCGCTCAATCCAACCTAAAAACTGTAGCATCCATCTTGTTAGACAACAGACATTCCCCACTTTGTTTGAAGGCGCATTCAAAATGTCCACCAATCTAGATTTTGGACGCATTCCAATTGCAATGCAACCTGAACCGGTCTTCTGACGTTTGTTTTGTTAAATTCGAGCCAATGTTAAAACTGTCGGGAAAATGTGGGTTAGATTTTGTCGTTTTATTTTCATGGCAAACATTTATCAAGTCTGTAACGAAACTATATGAACGGTAACTAAATGTTGTGAGTTCTTTTTAGTTTAGGTACTATTGGCATTACTACGTAATGGCATGGCAGGTGTGAAAAGAGCGTCTCGGAGAGGTGTCGACCTCAAGGCGACTCAGAATATAGTAGCTTATCTATGCTCAGAACACAAGACCAGTTCTGAAACTGACTAGTCTTGGAAAGTGACGTATGGGAAGTGACTTGTCAAGGTAAGAGACCTCAGAAGAAGGATCTATTTATTCTAAAGCATAGAGACCGCATCAATTTACGATTGTATTTAGTCTCTTTTGTCTTATGACGTACCTTTGATAGTAGATGGAGACGGAACTATAGATATTTGCTTATGCGGCTGTTCACTGTTTTGTGGTAGTGTGTGTGAAAAGTGAAAAGTGACCGTAAACATTAGAGCAGTTGTCTCTTGGTTATCTTTTGTCCATACTGCTTGACACCATACACTCAAACACAAACGTAAAAAAGTTGAAATTCTTGCCTAATTCTTGCAATGCTATGGCTCCCTCTATGCCTTTAGGTGCAATCTCTTTGCAAGAGACTGATGTGACGGCTTGTCACCCACACCATCCGCCACGGACGACATGCCATTGTACCAATGAGTGTAAGTAATGTAAGTGTAACTGCAGCTCTCAATCAGTGAAGGAAAACATCGTAAGGAATGTTCATTGTACTGTCTTCAGTACAATGAACATTCCTAGAATGTCATCTTTGACATTCTGATGCGTATGTGAAGTCTACCAATCCGCATTGGGCACGCGTGGTGGACTAACGTCCTGCAGGGTACTAAATTTATCAGGTGGACCACGGACAAAAATGTCTGCCCATGGTCCACCATGAGAACCAAATTGGGTGGACCACGGGAAAGCTCTGGTATATATATTAAGTTGATGATGATGATTACTATGTACACACATTTACTTATACTATTGGGGTAATAAATTACTACCAAAAAGCCGTGTTATAAATTGAGCCTTTTTCCATCTCAGTACCTAAATGCTCCAAGCAACTTCTGTTTGGATAAGACACCGACGTTTGTTGTATGAGCCAATTCGGTAGGGACAGGACCTGTAAAATTTTAGCACTTGTGCTGTGTGTCGGTTGGTACAGGACACTATCGTATACCTACATAGGTAAAAGATGTGTGTTTTAAAGTTTCTGGTCGCGTATCAGAGTCCAAAAAATTACGTCAGAAACGAGAACATTATTTAGAATTAAAATTTTGAGTTAAGTTTGAGGGTAGACTAAGGAAAGAAGAGGAGGAAAGGACACTACTGTAGTCTGGTACAGCGACTGCATTATTAGAAAAGCTGACAGGTACGCAGGATATTTTTAAGTGCATAAGTGTGTGCGCTAAGCACAGATGCACTCTCTCGTCCTTAACCTCCTGAACTAATGGAGCAAGAAACCGATACGATCAGAAGACTGGGCTCGAATGCAGTAACTATAACCCGCCACCACACGGTGATGGCATCAGAGTTGTTGACGATGCCTTAAAGAATTAGTCGCCTCTTACGACACTAATCTGGGCCGTTGCCATTCCAGACACCGTAAACTACTCTAACTTTAAAATGGACCTATCTTAGACATAAATAACGCAGATTGCAGCCAACTACGTCTCAGCGATCAACTTCTCAAACTTGCCTCATAATATCTCATTTGCATCGCCAATCGGTACTTGAACGCTTTGAAAGTTAATTTACTTCTAGCTTCAGATAAAGTGCTATCTATCGCAGTTAAACTTTTACTAAGAACAAGTCGATTCTCTTTCCCGAAATTGGCAGTTTGTGTTGCCTTGGTACTGCATTTTTCATCACATTACCGTTGCATTGAAAAGATCTTCAAATTAGCGGAAATGTGGTTTTTAGCGGACCCCCCTGCGTTCTCTGTGGATTGCTCCTTTGGCTGCTGTCAATACTGACAGCCATCACTTCCTACCCGGTCCCCACTTGACGCGCGTACGCAATTCTGAACCGTTCCAATTCCAGACCTATGATTGGATTGGATCCTTTGATTCTTCGCCTATGCGAAGAATTTTTCGCTTACGCTGGTAGACGTAATATCAGTGTAGCCGCGTATGAGATAGCGATAGTCGTAAAATCCTATAAAATTTATATGAAGCTAGCACGGACCTGAAAAAAAGACGGACGGAATCTCGTCTAATCAAAAGTGAAGCACCCATTTATATGAGTGTGCGTGCTGTCGCCCTGTTGCGCGGGACAAAATGGCGGCGGGTTGTCGCACCTGCGCCTAGAACTGGTGCGTCAGTGTGAGTGTAGGTGCTTTGTTGAACAAACGAAATTTGTAGCACCTTGCTGCTTCACCTCTTTTTAATGTGACATTACGTCCGTCTTTTTTTTAGGTCCGTGGAAGCTAGACGACTGACTCCGCAGTCAGACAGCCGTAGTACAAAAAAGAGTTCATTAGCAGAACCGTAAAACATTGGACATACAAATAAAAATTATTTTTCAAGCTTAAATGCTGACTTTCGAACTTTTTTGAGAAAACCCCTAAAAAATTCACAAAAAAAAATCCATGATGCGGAATTTTTTTGGGGACGTGGCGAGATAGCTAACGACCCCTCCTATCCACTAATTCAATTTGTCCAAAGATATGTATATACCACACACCCTGTATATGCGATTCTGCGATAACTATAAATAGATAGGAAACATTACCAGAAAATGTAAATTGTTATAAATCCAATTCTCGTAGATTTAACTGTTTATTATAATAGTTCTGAATTAGATTTATAACAACACGTAATTTTTTGTAAAGGCTACTAATATTTATAGTTAATCATATTATACTACTAGTTTTAAAAATGTAACAATAATATATTATTATACCGGAAGATTTTTTTACCATTTCGAAACTTTCAGGAGTGGTTCAGACCATCAAACTGAACAACTTCTAGTATGGGAGCAAAACTGAAATCGCAAAAAATCTGCTGTTCCATACTAAACTGCAATGCCTACTCAACTCAAATGTATGGGACAGCTGTTTTATTTTAAGATTTCATGTTGTTTTCGATAGGAAAATTTGTTCAGTTTGTTGGTGTGAACCACCCCTGAATGTTTCGGAACGATAAAAAATCAGTCTTAGAACTCAAAGCCACGTAGCAGGAAAGCCAGTTTCCTGATAGCTGTCGCTGTCTCCCGTTCGGGTGTGCGGGGTGAGGTAGGAAGCAAAGTTTCTGAATATCCCCAGGGGATTAAGGTCGGTCGTGACACTCGTGACTATATAATATACGGTAGGTACGTGCATGTATTTCAAGCAGGCCGAGAACTAAGTCTAGCACGGATCTCTTCAAAGTTGTCTTTGTTAGACTAACTATGACGTACATCGTACCTAAGTTATTATCATCGCACTGCATAAAACATACAGCAAGGCATCTGCTAAGAATTAGCGCGAGATGCCGACTGGTGACAAATGGTCGATCAGTTTTGAGGATGGAAAGATATTCCGATTCTTATTTAACTTTCTGGCCAATTTTGAAATATCAAGTTATTGATCAGAAAGATGATAAATTAATATATCTGACATATCTTTAGACATTCATTACGTAGAACTATATTTTATACTATTTATTACCTATTCTGTAAAATTTACAAAACATTACGTAGAACTATATACTATTACCTATTCTGTGATATTTACAAAAGTTGTTCTAAGAATAAGGTGAGAATACACGGGTAAAAAAGATTACTTTAAATAAGAAAATTACGTTTTCTTCGATATATATGAGAGCGCATATTCTTGGTTCAATGCAATTTGCTTTCAGCAAGACAATTGCATTGAACCAAGAATATGCGCTCTCATATATATCGAAGAAAACGTAATTTATTTACTTGAAATAAGGTAATTACGTTTTCTTTGATATATATGAGAGCGCATATTCTTGGTTCAATGCAATTGTCTTTCTGAAAGCAAATTGCATTGAACCAAGAATATGCGCTCTCATATATATCAAAGAAAACGTAAATTTCTTATTTCAAGTAATCTTTTTTACCTGTGTATGTGTTTCAAATCACTGTTTCAGTAATTAAACAAACAGTGAAGGAAAGCGTCTTGAGGAAATATGCATACGCTGAAGAATAAATGCTGATGCGTTTACGTGTAGTCCACCAATCCGCATCGGGCACACGGGGTGCCCATACACCCTCCAGGCCTACCTTAGGCCTGTGCCCCGCAGTGGGACGTATATGTATAGGCTGATTATGACGATTCTTCAACATCTACGATGCCATTTTTAACCGAATACCTGTAGCTTTAAAATGTTCTAATGCTTTGAAACCGGTCAAAACTACTCCGATTTTCATGATATTTTTTTAAACGTCTGTACTACGAATCGTCTGTAATCTAAAATAAAAATTGACGCTCTCAGTCAAGTAAAAAGTTGTAATCCAAAAAATACAAATTTTAAGAAAAAATTCTTCACAACTTGCGAATTAATGTAAGAACAGGACATTCTCTTTAAATTGAGGCAATTTTAATTGAGATTGGCTGACGAATAAACCTTGATGAGCGCGCTCCATACAAACGAAGTTTGATTCTATTTTGAATATTAACCAAATAAATTTAATGATTTTTTTTAACACAATCCAGGAACTAATATCCTTGTCTGTGGTTTATCAAATTTCCGTTATGTTATATAGTTTTAATGTTGCACTGGCTCAAAGATTTCTATACGAAAAAAAAGCGTCAATTTTTAAACTGTAAGGCGCTGTCCTATTGCCATCGCACGCGCGATCATGCGTCCGTCCGATGAAAATGATCGTGCGATCGTGCGATCAAACATAGGAATCAGTATTGACTGTCCTAATTTCGATCGCGCGATCATGCGATGCGTTCGAATTGTTCTATTTTCGACGCACGATCGTGCGATCGTGCGATCAAACATAGGAATCAGTATTGACTGTCCTAATTTCGATCGCGCGATCGAGGAGCGCGACGAGGCAAGGGTGTACCTACACTCAGCGGGACCCCGTGTCCTAGAACTTGTTCTATAGAATTTGTTCTAATTTCAAATATTATTGATTTCAAACATATTACAGCCTTTGGATAACGCACTTCCCCGGTTTGGAAGGGTGCGGGTTCAAGTCCGGCTCGAGACTTAATTTTTCAATCTTTAATTTGATTAGAATTTGTTCTATCGAATCCAATTAGAAATAAAATGTGTTCCGTCAAAATGGGAGAATGGCATAGGCAAAGATTTTTTTTGGTCTTTACGACTAGAATTCGAGTTTCAACAACAAAAAAAAATGAAAACCGACTTCAAAGTAAAAAAGTTAAAAAATAATATTTCAGTTTGACTTTTACGTTCGAATCTATAAGAAAATTAATATTTTGTTTTATCGAAGTTTGATAAAGGTGAGAAATAAAACCTTTGGCCTTAATAATTAAACTCAAGTTGTTTTATTAAAATAATCAAGCACTGTTGTACAAGTAAGAACATAACATTGTCTACAATTGTATCATGGACAAACTTTTTCTATCATCAACCGTTGTCGAGATATCTGTCTATTACTATTTTAATTAATAATTTTTTGCAAATATCTCGTTTCGTATGCATCAAATCGTGAATAAAGTTATTACAAAACTTCTAGAACATAACATTGTCTACAATTGTATCTTTGAAAAACTTTTTCTATCATCAACCGTTGTCGAGATATCTGTCTATTACTATTTTAATTAATTCGTTTTTGCAAATATCTCATTTCGTATGCATCAAATCGTGAATAAAGTTATAACAAAACCTGTAGTACATAACATTATCTACAATTGTATGCTACACAAACTTTTCCTATCATCAACAATTTTCGAGATATCTGTCTATTACTATTTAATTAATTCGTTTTTGCAAATATCTCTTTTCGTATGCATCAAATCGTGAACAAAGTTAGAACAAAACTTGTAAAACATAATATTGTCTACAATTGTTTTTCAGACAAACTTTTTCTATCATGAACCGTTTTCGAGATATCTGTCTATTACTATTTTAAATAATAATTTTTTGCAAATATCTCGTTTCGTATGCATCAAATCGTGAACAAAGTTATTACAAAACTTGTAGTACATAACTTTATCTACAATTCTATGCTACACAACCTTTTCCTATCATCAACAATTTTCGAGATATCTGTCTATTACTATTTAATTAATTCGTTTTTGCAAATATCTCTTTTCGTATGCATCAAATCGTGAACAAAGTTAGAATAAAACTTGTAGAACATAACATTGTCTATAATTGTATTTTTAAGAAACTTTTTCTATCATCAACAATTTTCGAGATATCTGTCTATTACTATTTTAATTTATTCGTTTTTGCAAATATCTCTTTTCGTATGCTTGAAATCGTGAATAAAGTTATTACAAAACTTGTAGTACATAACATTATCTAGAATTGTATGCTACACAAACTTTTCCTATGATCAACAATTTTCGAGATATCTGTCTATTACTATTTTAATTAATTCGTTTTTGCAAATATCTCTTTTCGTATGCATCAAATCGTGAACAAAGTTAAAACAATACATGTAGAACATAACATTATCTATAATTGTATCAATAAGAAACTTTTTCTATCATCAACCGTTGTCGAGATATCTGTCTATTACTATTTTAATTAATTCGTTTTTGCAAATATCTCGTTTCGTATGCATCAAATCGTGAACAAAATTATGACAAAACTTGTAGTACATAACATTATCTAGAATTGTATTCTACACAAACTATTCCTATCATCAACAATTTTCGAGATATCTGTCTATTACTATTTTAATTTATTCGTTTTTGCAAATTTCTCTTTTCGTATGCTTCAAATCGTGAACAAAGTTATTACAAAACTTGTAAAACATAATATTTTCTACAATTGTTTTTCAGACAAACTTTTTCTATCAAGAACCGTTTTCGAGATATCTGTCTATTACTATTTTAATTAATATTTTTTTGCAAATATCTCTTTTCGTATGCTTCAAATCGTGAATAAAGTTATTACAAAATTTGTAGAACATAACATTATCTACAATTTTATGCTTAACAAACTTTTCCTATGATCAACAATTTTCGAGATATCTGTCTATTACTATTTTAATAAATTCGTTTTTGCAAATATCTCTTTTCGTATGCATCAAATCGTGAACAAAGTTAAAACAAAACATGTAGAACATAACATTGTCTATAATTGTATCAAAAAGAAACTTTTTTTATCATGAACCGTTGTCGAGATATCTGTCTATTACTATTTTAATTAATTATTTTTTGCAAATATCTCGTTTCGTATGGATGAAATCGTGAACAAAGTGCTTACAAAACTTGTAGTACATAACATTATCTACAATTTTATGCTACACAAACTATTCCTATCATCAACAATTTTCGAGATATCTGTCTATTACTATTTAATTAATTCGTTTTTGCAAATATCTCTTTTCGTATGCATGAAATCGTGAACAAAGTTAGAACAAAACTTGTAGAACATAACATAGTCTATAATTGTATTTTTAAGAAACTTTTTCTATCATCAACAATTTTCTAGATATCTGTCTATTACTATTTTAATTTATTCGTTTTTGCAAATATCTCTTTTCGTATGCATCAAATCGTGAACAAAGTTAAAACAAAACATGTAGAACATAATATTTTCTATGATTGTATCTGTAAGAAACTTTTTCTATCATGAACCGTTGTCGAGATATCTGTCTATTACTATTTTAATTAATTATTTTTTGCAAATATCTCGTTTCGTATGGATGAAATCGTGAACAAAGTTATAACAAAACTTGTAGTACATAATATTATCTACAATTGTATGCTGCACAAACTATTCCTATCATCAAAAAATTTCGAGATATCTGTCTATTACTATTTAATTAATTCGTTTTTGCAAATATCTCTTTTCGTATGCATTAAATCGTGAACAAAGTTAGAACAAAACTTGTAGAACATAACATTGTCTATAATTGTTTTTCAGATAAACTTTTTCTATCATGAACCGTTTTCTAGATATCGGTCTATTACTATTTTAATTTATTCGGTTTTGCAAATATCTCTTTTCGTATGCTTCAAATCGTGAACAAAGTTGTAAACTTGTAGAACATAACATTATCTACAATTTTATTTTTCAAAAACTTTTCCTATCATCAACCGTTGTCGATATATCTGTCTGTTACTATTTTAATTATTCAGTTTTTACAAATATCTCGTCTCCTATGCATAGGATTGTAAACAAAGTTTATACAAGCGTAAAGACCATTAAATTTCCAACAATTTTGTTCATAACAAATTTTTTTCTATCACTTACCATTGTCGAGATATCTGTCATTTTTGTTATATTATAAAAGTGGTCTGATTCTGGAAAGGTGACCGATCCGCCATGTAAGACCGGGTTTTTCGTGATGGGTAAAGTGTGTTCTTTCGATCCAAGTTGGTTTCACATTTCCTATATGTTTAGGCCTAAGACCTATTTTTTTTTATTTTCAACCCCAGTCTGATTTTGAACGGTGACCGATTTGAGAATAACTAAATCTGCTGTGGTGTTCTCCTAAGAGGGCTCTTTCTTAAAATGCGTCCAGTTCGTATCCTATATATTTAGGCCCAGACCCAATTTTTTCGCGATTGTCTTACCGCTGTAAAAAAAATCAGTGACCGCTTTGAGTCATAAGACCGAGGCTAAATGATGTACTTTGGCGTCTATTTTCGAGCTAGACTGAATCCAGCTTTCCTATAATTATAATACGTTTAGGCCCTAGACCGTTGGTGGCTCTGGATCTAATTCTTCCATTTTGACGGATTTTTTTTTATTTCTAATTGAATTCGATAGAACAAATTCGGAACTAAATCCCATACATACTCGCATCGTTCTAGGACACGGGGTCCCGCTGAGTGCAGGTACACGAAGCAAGGGAGGGTGATCGATCGCATCGATCGCATCGCACCAAATTAGGACACACGTTTTTTGATCGCGCGATCGGTTTCATCGCGCGATGAGATCGCATCGCACCATCGCGCGTGCGATGGCAATAGGACACCGCCTAAAGGTTGTAGTATCTTAAATTACATTCATTTAAAAAAAAAACGAAATCGGAGTAGTTTTGACGGTTTCCGAAGAAAAACCTTCAGGAACTCGACTATTTTGAATCTTATAAATTAATCTCTTACATGACGTCATTTGCTTTCACGGGTCCTTTCACCCGAATAAAACCAACTAAATATATTTACTCGTAAAATATCTATGAACAAACATGACCACTTATGTTCTATGCAGTTGTGGCATCATTACGCTTTCCCATTTGGACGGTGGCCAGAGAGATAGTGCCCGTTGCCAACTACATTCGTTGCTGTTACATAGCATCCTTTATTACTATTGCAAATTAGCTTTTGAGTCTAACCCTAGAAAACAAACCACAAGGGTCACTCGAGTTCAAAGGTTCGATTTCGATTTTATTCTGCACTAGCGACCCGCCCCGGGTTCCCACGGGTGCAATGCTGATACTATGCATGTATTATATACATATATTCCTTCCTCTTGAATCACTCAATCTATTAAAAAAACCGCATCAAAATCCATTGCGTAGTTTTAAAGATCTAAGCATACATAGGGGCAGACAGCTGGAAGCGACATTGTTTTATACTATGTAGTGATGAAGCAAAGCTGTCATACAAGGAGATAAAAAGGGAAACTATACATATAAAGAAGATTGGCAGATTTGGACCCAGCCATTTTTTACGAAATCTAAAAGTCATTCAGGACGGCGGTCATAATTATTATAAATACAATTTTTTTTTTTTTTTTAAAAAAGCTTCCACATCTCCAGAAGTCCGTATTCAAAAGTAGAAATTACTAGTAAAATTGTCAAATCGTCCAAAAAGCAGTAGCAAAACGTAACTACGAGAGCTATTTTCAACTAATATTATCACTGATGTATTTTTACGTATTTGGCTTGGTAAACCAAACCAAACTGATAAGTAGTGTGTGTGATTTCGTTTTCTTCCATTGTCATTAATTAATATGGTACGATTATCGTGAATTTTCATTAAAATAAACACAATGAATGCGTAAAAGATTGCGTAGACTATCTAATAAGAGAGATTGTGAGTTTCACACACTTGATACAAAAGGTATCATAAGGAGAAATACCTTTCCTCCAACTTCTACAGATTACAATCAATTTACATTTTTGTTAGTTTTGTTTCACTCTATACGTATTGCTAAGTTTCTGGTCTGGGTCTCAAAGTATATGGCCTTCCGCCAAACTTCTTTACAGTTGAATCTACCATACAGAGCTATGAAGCATGTCTTTGCTATTACGCTGCTAGTGCAGTTCCACAGATTGAATGTTTGACTGGATTTTCTAATTTGTTTGTAACGTTGTAAAACATTGACACAGAATAATACAGACAGGGCCCTTCTTAATTTATACGGACTGTTTTTAAGGGGATGATCAGACCACCAAACTGAACAACTTTCTTTACGGGACCAACATCGAAATCGCGACAAAATTACAGCTATTCCTTACAAAACGGCAATCCTACTCGACCCCAAATGTAAGGGGTAGCTGATTTTTTTCGCGGTTTCGATATTTGTACCTGTGGGGAACTACTACAGATGGTCAGCACCCACAAGTTATAGCAAAGATGCCAACAGATGGCGATACCGTCGCTCGCGGAAATATGCTCCATACAAAGACAACGTTCATCGTAAATACGTAACTCGTAACCTACTACAAATAAGGTTCACAATCGAATGCAAGACATAAATCGCGCAAGAGAAATAATCACAGAGATTTGATATTATATACAAGGTCCAACTAAGAACTGTTGGACCACGGCCGGTCCCCAGGCATCACACCTAGCCTGGCGGAAGTACTTCCCTTTTCAATGGAGGAACATTCCCAAGTAGCACCTCCATATACCTTAGAGAGAGTTTGATAGACTGATCAACCTCTTAAAAAACCGTCAGCAAATTGCCAAATTAAGTTGGACCATTTAAAGTTTGATGGTCTCGTTTTCTTTCTTCTATGAGGATGTTTTGTTACACCTAGAATTTCTTACGGACTCGAGCTCATTCACTCACTCTCATAGGCACATAGCTCAGTAGCTACATACTGAGCCAGTGTTGCCACTTTAGCTAGATCTAGCAACATTTTCTAACATGTCAACTATTTTAAAAAAAATATGGTGGCTAAATATCGTAGACAGAGAATACTATAGACTCCTGGTTGCCGTGGCCACATGAGATAGAGCGATATCAAGGAGCAGTGTTACCATATTAACATAATTACCCGATTTTAAGCGATTTAAGGATTCAAAGTACATCTTCACCAATTTAGATATTTAATACTCATTTTCAGTCTTACCACACGCTTATACGATTATCTTACTAGAAGATAGATGAGATGACTGTATAAACTAAAGGATGATAATGGTTAATTGATAAGCGTAGACATACAGCTACCAAAGATGAGTTATTAAAATATTTTACCAACTCCCGAGTAATAGGATGAGGACAAGGAGAGGGGGGGGGGGGGGGGGGGACACCACCAAAAGATCGCACAAAACGTGCGTTCTTTTACGTGTTTATTCAAGAGTTTGAGCTAACGTGATGAAAGTGATATATAACATCTTAACTATTATAAAACACTAACAGAACTGTGTCTATGGATTGAAGATACTTACAAAAAAAAAATTATTTGTTTGTTTGTACTAGCATCACGCAAAAACTACTGAACCGATTTTGATGAACCTTTATTTGATAGCTTTAGATGTGATTTAAAATCTGGTCGGTATATATTTTGTGCGGCCAAAGTGGCGGGTGAAATTTGTTACAAATTACTGCACAATATAAAATTTATGAATTATCAATAAAGACCTTGATCTACATTTGAAATCATCATAATTTTTCAGAGTTCAAGATAGCAGGCGAAGATAGGCTTCTAGAGATTTTAATACTAACTTAGTGATTCGTCCAGGATTGTCAAAAATATGTTGTTTTGTCCGACTAGACAAAATAAAAGAGGTTTTTGTTGAGAACAAAATAATCAAACAAAAAGTACAAAAGTAACGTAATATTTATTTTATATTTCTTAGCATGTGATGTATATAATATGTATTCATATGCATGTCCTACAAGGCATACAGGCGTACCGAACTGCTTTTTAATAGGAAAATACTCTGATGGGTATAGCAATAGTGATCTCAGAGTTAAATCTGAACTTACTGTTTATGTACCATTCGCCAATTTTAAAACTAGTTCCAGGCAATAATTTATCTACATCTGCAGTCATTGGGGAATCTGGTCCTTTGATCTAAAATAATAAAAACAACATTAGGGTAACAGCAGAATAGAATAGAATAGAAGATATGGCAAATAGTATTTTTTAAAGATAATTATAAGTATACTTACAAAATCAGCATCTGAACTAGATTGTGTTAGATTACTGTTATGTCCATAGGTTCTTCAACTACCGAACTTGTAGAAGGAAGGAAGGAATAAGCATTTCTGTTTCCTGAAAAGCAAAGTTTACGAATTAGTAGTAGATGGTAGTAGGTAGTAGTCATTTAAAAGGGATTTTTAAACTAGGTACTCTTTTAGTTGCTTTAGTTTAAAGATAAGATAAGATAAATATTCTTTATTTGCAAACTAAGAAAATACAAATACAATTTAAAACAGGAATGAGAAGGATACAAAGGGCGGTCATTAAACCATTATTAATTACTACAAGTTGAATAGGTGAGTACATAAATAAAACAATAATTACCAGCATTGGAACAGCATTAGGAAGTAGAACAGTCACTTTCCTCTTTTTAAATATAACGTTTGCCGCACAATGTTTACTACAAATTCATGAAGACTTATTTGGAGTCCAATTTGGTCGCCCCGTAGCCTCAATCCGACGCATTCGTAAATCATCGTTTACGGGAAATCTGTAACAAATAGAGTAAACTGTAAGAACAGTACGTAAATAGTATTCAATAACTTTATTTTAAAAAATTACTTGTGAGTTTTGGGGAAATTTAGTACCAAAAGATGGCAACACTAAGCCGAATTATTTTTAGGTTATGTAAAGGTAAATAATCGACTTTTTATGCTTATTTGAGGCGCAAAGTTAAATTTTCCATGTTATTACGTATTGCAGTTAAATTATATAATCATAACTAAAGCTAATACTTGATCAAATGTATCGTACTTACGAGTGGAAAGACAAATTGGGAAGCTTCATTTCACTGTCACTTTTACACCCTAATACGCTACACCGAACCATTATTTCGTGTAAATTCTTTATAGGAATTCGTCTTTTACAATTCCCAATGGTTATAGCTTCTTAACCGCAATCGCTATTAGTATTAAACTTTAATTTTATTATGAAAAACAGAAGAGCAATGAAGTACCTGTCAAATTTGTTTAGAACACTAGTATGCTGACCTTGAAAAAACCGGCACGCGACGCGAAACAAAAGATCTAATCGTGTTGTCTCGTTTTTTTTCAGGACGTGGGCATAAGTTGTTCTTTTTCTTGTGTGAATGCGATGGAAGCTATCACTTTGTCTATAGCTTTCTCTGTCTACGCTAAATATTCTTTTCTGTTTATTTATGGTAAATGTCAATTTATTAAGCTAAAGAGAGCGGCTATCGCGGGTGTGCATGCTACCAGTGCAGATATACCTACTTCCCTAGTGATTTTACACGTTTTGAAACGGATCCGAAAAATTAGCAACATGTCGCTTTCCTCCCTTTTTTAGGGTTCCGTACCCAAAGGGTGAAAACGGGACCCTATTACTAAGCCTACGTTGTCCGTCCGTCCGTCCGTCCGTCCGTCTGTCCGTCTGTCTGTCCGTCCGTCCGTCCGTCTGTCCTACCTATTTAGGGCTGTAACTTTTGAACCGTAATAGATAGATAGTTGAAATTTTCTCAGATTATGCGTTATTATGGCGGATTTGTTACAAAATAATAAAAATGCCAATAAGTTAAAAATTAAGGGGGGTCCTCATACAAGGAACTAGTTTTTATCAACGTTTTACAAAACGGTAATACATACAAGCGTCAAACTTGGTGTAATAATAGAACAAACTGTTATTGTACAACAACAAATAATAAAAACCGGCCAAGTGTGAGTTGGTCTCGTGCTAAAGGTCCTGGAGTAAAAATCTTTTTTTTACCTCAATATGTTGTGGTTGTATGGTACGGAACCCTCGGCCTTGGTGCGCGAGTAGCCCGACTCGCACTTGACCGATTTTTTATACTTTACTTTGTTCAGCCACTTTAGCGACAGTGAAAGGTCACTGGGCACTTTAGTATGACACCTATATACCCAACGAAAAAAACCAAACCAAACAAAACAAAAAAAGTATAGGATGTTTAGATAAATTTCTCTAGTTCATGAATATATTATGTCGCATTAATGTAGACCATGGGATTCAGGAGCTCGATTGCGCTAAGTTAAAACATCGAAGTTCTATTCTTATTCAATTACAGTTTTAATCACATTGCAATCCAATTTCTATTCAACTGTGCTGAATTCCGCATCGTGCTAAACTTTATGTAACTATGACAGCCCTTAACGTCTGAGCGATCTGTCAAAACGGCTCTAACAGCTGTCAAGAGCAGTACCGCGATTAGCGCAATACCAAATGTAGGTATCAAAAGTTATGGTTCGTACGTAGTCCAATAACGGTTCAATCACAGAATATTTACCGCGATTGCAGCCCAGCCAGGCCAAAAACTAATAAAGAATAATGTACTTAATATTTTAGTAGGTAAATTTTTTTACATTTTCGTACATTTAATGCATTTTCTTACATTTTGTACATTTTGTACATTTTAGTACATTTTAGTACATTTTAGTACATTTTAGTACATTTTGTTAATTTTGTACATTTTCGTACATTTTGTACATTTTTTGACATTTTGTACATTTTAGTATTATAGTACATTTAGTACATTTTCCCATGGTTTAAAAAATAAATATAACTACATAAAATTAAATGTGGTGGGTTAATGACGACCCGGTTGGTGTAATGGTTACCACGCCGGACTGCCAAACCAGGGTCCTGGGTTCGAATCCCGGTTCGGTCATGGATGTTTACATGTTTGTGCCGTTGTTGTATGGTTTCCATAATAAACAGCCTATTAATAGTGCTTTCTTGGGATCATTACAATGTATGTGCCTGTGAGCGTTATTTATTTATTATTATTTATTTAATACTAAACGTTTTAAAACCAATTCGGTTTTTGTAGGAAAAATTTAGTTACCTGGGTCAGATTTCGCCCAATGACTTTTCCAGTATCTAGCCACTTTTTGGGTACGGTTTAGCTACTTGTTCCGGAGGTGAGGCGACAATACTGTATATCGAGCAGAGTGTTGTTCACTTGTCGATAGTACCAATAGGTTTCAGTTTTAGCGTTCATTCATTGACGCCTTGAATAAGCTCTGCTCCATTGCAATTACAGGGTTCACTTGGCATTATCAGGATTCCGATTGAACGCAACCGACATCTGGTTGAACTCAATTAAGTACCGAATTTGCAGTATTGTGTCTGCAAACCTGTTTAGAATCTAAACTGTTTGTAGTTTTCGAATTGATATCATAATTATTGGAAAGCGAGAGAGAGGCGAAATTAAGCATAATTCCAGTCTTTTGTAGAATAAGAAGCGAAGCGACACCCAAAAGACCTATGACTGATGAGTTGATGACCAGTGATCGGAATAGGTAGATTCCATTAGGGTAAAGGCGCAAATACTTGTGTGATGAATATTAAGTTAATATTTGTATTTGATTCATGAGTGTTATTATCTATACAGGACGTAAAAATTTATACGTTGTATATTAAACGGAGTGCACGCCCTTTATAAATACAAACACCGCATGAATCGAATACAAATATTAATATTCATCACACAAATCATCACAAGCGCCTAACCTACCCTAACTAATGGAATCTATCTATTCTGATATTTCCGATCACAGGTCATCATCATCAGTCATAGGTCTTTTGTCGACGACACCCGCCTGGGTTGCTGCGATCCGAGGTCGGACATCATCACCAAAAATATTGAAATAGTCCTTCCTAAGTAATTGACCTGGAAAAATAGTAACAATATCGACGGTACTATCGGTAGTATCGATACTATGGACATCTTTATTTTTTTATATATAAAGGATGGGTTTGCTCTTGACCTCAATCCAGTCCTCAGGACAAAGATGGGGTCTAAGATGTAGCGAGCTTACCCAGAAGAAGCCTATTCTTACTTATAGTATTACTCGTACTTTAAAGGAATTCGGGTTGTAAGCGCTCGGAAACACTGACGCAGGCAGGGCATTCCACTCCTTGGCTGTGCGCATTATAAAAGAATCGGAATGGCGCTTGGTGCGGATATGTGGGATGTCAACCAGAAAGGGATGATATCCCGCGGTGCGTCTGTAAGTCCGATAGTAGAAAGGGGAAGGCGGGATGAGCTCATGTAGCTCTTGGGCACACTCACCAAAGTACAATCTGTAGAAGACCGACAAGCAGACTACTCTGCGGCGGTGGGCTAGGCTATGAAGCTTGGTCTTCACCACTTTACTGTCACGAATGTGCCTCCTGGCTCTGCGTGCGACCGAGTCGAGTGCGGAAATTTGATAATTGGCTGAGCCATCCCACAGGTGGCAGCAGTACTGCATACAGGATCGGATCTGAGCTTTATATAACATAAAGAGCTGTCCAGGAGTGAAGTACCGCTTCACCTTGTTTAGGATGCCTAGCTTTTTGGCCGCAGTTTGAGCCTTGACTCGATGTCAGCGCCGAAGTTGAGTTTCGTGGTCAACCTCATGCCCAGAAGCTCAAGACTGTCGGAAAAAGGGACAGATGTACCCCGGAAAGTAGGAGTCAGATTAAACGGACTTCTTTTGGCGGTGAATACACAAGCCTGTGTTTTGGTGGCGTTAAAATTAACTAAATTATTGTCAAACATCTCAGAATAACCACTAATATTGATTGTGTGCAATACTATCGATAGTATTGCCTTCTGATAATAGTTTATGCAGAAAGTGTCTTGCTTGCTTATTGCTTGTTATTATGACTATAATCTTAATCACTTGTTACGAAAACTATATTGGGTAGATAGACAATACTATCGCGGAGTCACGTTGCAGGAACTGACCCGAGCACACGTCTCGCGTGGTTTCGCGCGTCGCGTTTTTGCCTGCCACGAGACTCCGCATCCTCAATCTCTTCTTGTTCTTGTCCAAAAACAATCCCTGAGATTGGGATAGAATCTCCTAATAAACTACTTGACACTGACGGAAATGCAGTGCTAACGCACAAGCATTCATTAATTTATAAATAAATAAAAAAAATACTATCGCAGTTTATTAAACTATCTATAGTGCAGAAATATCGTTTGTATTGGTGACTTTCGACAGTATCGATAGTAATTATGATTCGAGACATAAAAATAATATCAACATAATACCTACAGAGTGTTAGGGTACCTAAACAGTTGCTTGTACCCATGATACAGAAGAACTTTCCCTAAGAAACATATAGGAAATTCGTAATAAAAAAATTGGACTTCCCATATTAAATGCAATCAGCTGATCGAACTTTTGTATGACAAGTCGAATTTATTTTTTACGCATTTCCAATAGGTTTCTTTGGGTAAGTTGTTCAGTATTGTGGGTACAATCATCCCTTAAAGTAATGCAACTGTTAACCCAAACACCTTGTAAAGAATATTTATCATATCTTATCTTATCTTGTCTTGTAGTATTGAGATGCAAGAGCACAGTGCAATAGCATCGATACTGATATCGATTCAATAGTATTGCACACTATCAATAGTATCGGTCAGTCTGAGTTATCGATACTATCGATATTATCGATATTGTTACGATATTTTTCGTGGTCAAGATAGTATATCGATAGTTTCACGATTGTTCACCAACACTAAATTCAATAAATTAAATTTTTACTTAATCATATTACCTACTGGCAAAAGCTATGATCATCAAAATGAACATCACAAACTGATTTTTTACGAATTAATTTATTCTTGAAACTCGTTTATGAAATGAAATATTGATAATGGAAGTAGGTACTTACCTAAATCCGTTTTGATGCTCAAAACCCGATTTAATTTATTGGAAATATATAATCTCTGTTTTGCAATACCATTATTCTAATCATAAGCATGAGTAGTATAGTCAGAGATATTCTGAAAGCTCTGAACATCCCATAGAGGAAAGAAGTATAGAGTGAACATCGCGGTTCATGACGTGATCCCATTCTACTGTGGCGATATAGTACTCTGGCATTTAGTCGCTCTCTCAAGTAGAAGTTACATTGAAAACAATTTAATCTGCATAAAAAATGCCGTGCTGTGTACTGAGATACTGCACAAACAATTCAAGAAATGTTAACAAATGTAAAGGAATAACTTTTCATAGGTAAGCAAGACGATTTAATTATTAAAAATAATTTTTAATGTCATTTTAAAAAAAAAATTTTGCGGCCCCCCCTCGAAAATATATTAAGCAAATGCAAATAAGGACAAACCTGTACGCGAAAAAGAGAAGACAGAAGATATTGCCAGTCATGTAAATTATAGTGAAGGACAAACCTATAGGTGAAAAAGAGAAGACAATAGTATTCACGAAGCTACGTATGTATTTTGTCTTTCTCGCGGCGTACCGCACTAGCTGAGAGCAACCCGCGCGTCATCGGTCCCACGTACTACCCACTGATCTAAGAAATGAAACAAACGACGAAACATTCGATCGCCGATTGAAAAACTTTTTATTGGATAATGAGTTCTACTCTGTTGACGAATTCTTGAAAAAAAGTTTTTAAGTTTTTTTATATTCATTTTTAATTTGTTTGTTGTTGTTGACATTTTTTCTATTCTTAAAATAGTCAATAGACTATTTTTAACTTTAAGGTTATATTGTTTTAACATTATTTTATTTGACATTACTATTTTATTTAAATTTTATTATACAATATACAATATGACGATCATATTATGAATGGACATTTTATGTAAAATATTTATGTAATACTGTGACATGTTATAATATGAAATAAATGAATCTAATCTAATCTAATCTATAGTTTTTACTATCCAGTCATGTAAATTATAGTGAAGGACAAACCTATAGACGAAAAAGAGTTTTTCTCGCGCGTATAGTATCTTCTTATCTCTCTCTCTCTGCAATCTTCTTGCACACGCCCGCCCTTTAGTTTTATTAATTAAAATAGAGTTCGAGAAAAACCACATCACTTCTCAAATCTTGTCGATTGTTTAGTTTTGTTTTCTGCTTAAAAAGTGCCATAGTTAATGTATAAAATGGTTACAAAGTTACTCAAAACCGTGCGGATGCCCCTTAAATAAAATAAAATTAATAATCGTTTATTTGTCTCATAAGCATTACAACATGAATATGTATCACAGTTAAAGGAAAAGAAAAATTGCATAATATAATGACAAAAAGGCCAAGGACCTCAGCATGGCAGACGGGAATACCGGCTACCGCTGGCTGTTATTCTGTCCTAACCAAATCTGCCTGCTCGTGCGTCGCTACTGCGCAGATCGCGCGGCTTTCAAGTGGCTCGCGAGCTGCGCATTCGAGGCGCGTTCGCCAGGTTTTTCTTCACCGAAAAGCTACCTACATTAATTTAGAAAAATTCATCAGTATACGAGTCGGCATGGATGGGGAACGAGCCATCGCTTCCTGCACGGTAGGCACAGTTACTAGGAATTAGTAATGCATTATGTTATACTGCCTTGTGGTGTCTGGCTTTAAATAACACCACTCTAGACGGGTGTCGTAAGAGGCTACTAATTCCTTCATCACATCTCTGATGTCTCACCGTGAGGCTGAGAGGAGTTTTTTTAATAAGAAAATCTTAATAATATTTTTGTTGCAGGTAAATACCCTATTATACATACGTTATACAAGTTGTAGGTCATCATCATCATCATCTCAACCGATGGACGTCCACTGCTGGACATATCCAAACTCTCCCAACTCCGGACTCTCCCAAGGATCTCCATAACGACCGGTCCTGCGCCGCCCTCATCCAACGTTTTCCCGCCGCCTTCACCAGGTCGTCGGTCCACCGTATGAGGGGCCTACCCACGCTGCGCTTTCCGGTACGCGGTCGCCACTCGAGAATTTTTCGGCCCCACCGGCCATCGGTTCTGCGAGCAATGTTCCCCGCCCACTGCCACTCTTTGGGCTATGCCAGTTACTCTGGTTATACTGCGGATCTTTTTATTTCTGATTCGATCTCGCAGGGAAACTCCGAGCATAGCCATCTCCATTGCTCTTTGGGTGACTTTCAGCCTTTTTATGAGGCCTTGAGTGAACGACCACGTCTCTGTTCCATATGTCATCACTGATCGAAGACTTTCGTTTTAAGACACTGCGGTATTTGGAACGTGAAGATACGTACTACGTTGATCTCTTTCTCGAAGTTGGACTTACCTAACTGAATAGTTTGTCCCAGGTAAACATATTGGTCAACAACTTCGAGCGCAGAGTTTCCGATCATTACAGGAGTGGGTACAACGTAGTAGGTACTAGTATTTTATTCTATGGTATTAGAGCTGGCCCATTCGTGTACCTACTGTTAAAAAAAAATGCTTCCTTATTCACTTCGTCTTTGGGAAGAATTTTATTGTAAAATAAGAAAAATATAAAAGCTCTGTAAGTTTTAAAACCGGCACGTCAATTTACGTCTCCAACTAAAAGTTTTCTTTACCAACATTAAACAACAAGTTATAGCTAAGTTAACATAAGAATTCTAAAGGAGTTTGTGTTTACTTTGTGTTAGTGCTTCTTTTTTATTTAAACAAACAAATCGGTGTAAATTTTTGCTCTGTTTATAAATTATAATATTTTGCACGCGACTTCGTCCGAACCGGTTCCCATCATCGTAGCGAGATATCTACACTTATATTATAAAGAGGAAAGATTTGTATTTTTGTGTGTATGTTTGTAATGTAGAAACTCAAAAACTACTGTGATGATTTCAAAAATTGTTTCACTATTAGAAAGCTACATTCACCCTGAGTAATATAAGCTATATTTATTGCTAGAAAAGATTAGATGTCCACCCGTGCGAAGCCAGGACGGGCCGCTAGTAACATGTATTATTATTATATCAGCCGTCGTTGTCCCATTGTTGGGCAAAGGCCTCCCTCCGTTCTCTCCATGCGTCCCGGTTTTGCGCTTCGATAGGCCAGTTCTTTAAGAAACTATCGATTTCGTCTCGCCATCTTTTTCTTGCTCTGCCTCGACGCCGATTTCCTTTTGCTGGGGACCAGTTTGTAGTGGTTTTGGCCCACAGGTCATCTGGCATGCGGCAGACATGTCCAGCCCAATCCCACTTTAGATTGGCAGCGGTGGTGGCGACGTCTGTCACTTGGGTTCTGGAGCGAATGATCTCATTTCTGACCAAGGATGCTGTGTAGTAACATGTATACATAATTATATAGGGTGAATTTTAATAGGTCTGTATGGCTTAAAGGGGAAAGAGTACAGCCCATTAGAAGTCTAAAACTGTATGGAACCCCTGGTCGAAAATCACTGGTTTCGGAAATAATGGACACTTAAACTTTTTTTCGAAAATTACGAATTACCAAAATTTAAGGTAAAAGCATAAAAATAAAAATAAATACTGATTTTCGACCAGGGTTTCCATACAGTTTTAGATTTCTAATGGGCTGTACTCTTTCCCCTTTAAGGACGGCCGCACATTATCAGAAATTTCTGACAGAAAAATTCTGACGCTCGCCGGAAGGCACTCGGTGCATACATTTTGTATTAGACCCCGCACACTGTCAGAAAAATTCTGACCGGTCGTCCGCTTCTGATGCACGCCGGACGGCACCTCAGCCGGACGTCAGAATTTTTCTGACGGAAGGCGTGTTAGCCATACATTTTGTATTAGGCCCCGCACACTATCAGAAATTCGGATGAGGTATTGCCAGACGTGCGATAATTATCCTAGATCTACGATATTTTGGAGTGTCATGTTCATGTGATAAAAATAAAATCAGTAATATTTAATTTCTGTAAACAGGCCATTTACTAAACGTTAATAGTTTCAGAGTTTTAAGCAAAATTCCGGAAAAAAAACAGAATTTTTCACTTTTTTTTTGCGATTTTGTCAATACAATTTTGTTAGCAAACCTCAAATTTGGATTCAGCACCCCAAAATGCATATATAATGGAAGAAATCAGAACTACCACAAAACTTTCCTAGTAAAAACACAATTTGACTGAATTATAGCCCCAAAAGGGCTAAGGTGGCAACACTGGGTCGATGTGCGTTGATTGAAATATGAAACACGACTGGGCTCAAAAGTTGCCGGATCAAAATTTCTGATAGTGTGCGGCAGGCGGAGGACATTTGCCTTTTGGTGGTCTTTCCGATTCAGTTTGCATAGAATGTGCTGCCATCTGTTAAATATATCTTTTACTATGAAAAAAAAGATTAAATATTGTCTATGTCAATGTCAAATTGACAAATTTACAAAATGGCGACTTACCTTGTGTAATGTGCGTGTTGTTTGTAGTTTTTGTTCAATTTTGTGCCGATTTAGTGATGTTCTGGAGTTTCAGTTGTTCTCTTACCAATGTACAGATTACAGGAATAGTAAGGATACTGGAATTTCACTCGATCGGTGCGGGATTGAACGAAAACTAGCATTCAAACAACGGTATGAGTATATAAGTATATATATAAGTAGGTATGTATAGTATAGGAAGAATTATTTTCAGAGAATCACAGATGGCGCTAGCTAGCCTTCAATTTGACATAAGGTGGATGCATAATGTTGCCACGAGTGGGTTCTCTTTTCTAATATACTTATATTACTCTTTGGTGTGCGGGGTGCTTCCGGCGAGCGTCAGAATTTTTCTGTCAGACATTTCTGATAATGTGCGGCCGTCCTAAGCCATACAGACCTATTAAAAATCACCCTATATAATGATGAATGATAAAACCCAAAAAAGTTTCATTTTCCAACAAACAAATTAAACAAAAGGGGGTTTGGTTTTTCTTTAAAATAAATCGAGTCAGATGTCATTGGATAGCTCGTCTAAACGTGGAACCAAACACCCAACAATGCTTGTATACAACGTGTTAAGGAAGTAACGCAAAACTAAAAAGTAGTTTGTTTAGAATCAAGAGCAGAATCGAATTATCATAGTTTCAACATAGGTAATTTTTTTCAAAATATTAAATATTTTTTTGCAAAATTTTAAATTTTCTGAACCCGATGTCAACCCACCGCACAGGCACACTCACCATACTTACTACCAAAACAAGATTATTAAAATGTATCCATGAGTACGTTAGCGCTTTCTTTTAGTGCTGAAATGATAACAAATAATTTTTGCCTCAAAACTTGAATCAGTTGGGATGTATGAGGTTTTGCGCTAATTCATTAGCACGTTGTATACAGGGTGTTAGGGTAAACAGTTGCATTACTTTAAGGGGTAACTATACACATGATACTGAATAACTTTGCATAAGAAACATACAACGTGTTAATGAATTAACGCAAAACTAGAAAGTAGTTTGTTTAGAATCGAGAGCAGAATCGAATTATCATGGTTTCAACATAGGTAATTTTTTTCAAAATATTAAATATTTTTTTATAAAAATTTTAAAATTTCTGAACCCGATGTCAACCCACCGCACGGGCACACTCTCCCTACTTACTACCGAAACAAGGTTCTTAAAATGTATTCATGAGTACGTTAGCGCTTTCATTCATGGCTGAAATGATACCAAATCATTTTAACCTCAAAACTTAAAATGCGAATAACTTTAAATTTTAACTATTAAAATAATGAAATTATTTTTTCAATCTAATTATTTTGTTATAAATCAGTTGGGGTGTATGAGGTTTTGCTCTAATTTATTAACACGTTGTATAGGAAATTCGCAATAAAAAATCGACTTTTCATACAAACTTTCTATCAGCTGATTGTATTTAGTATGGAAAGTCCAATTTTTTTTTGCGAACTCGTTTCTTAGGGAAAGTTGTTCAGTATCATGGGTACAATCATACCTTAAAGTAATGCAACTGTTCACCCTAACACCCTGTATAGCTCAAAGTTAAAAACACATAATAAACTCTTCAAAATCCTTGCCTGTAGGTAGAAAATTATGCACTTCACTAACAACGTTTTACAAGAGTATCAAAGTAACTTTGAAAGGGAGATGTATACAAGGTGTAAACTTAAATACGTAAATTTGTTTCAGACCACAAACTTCAGACTACCAAACTAAACAACTTTCACTATGGGACCATCTATGAAATCTTAACAAATAAATAATGCCTAATCCATTTAAGTTTACAACCTGTAGGTACACACGGCGACACATTAAGCTATACAAAACCAACATAAGTTAGCCGCGCGTAGTTCGAGTATAACGTATATCGTCGCGCGGCCAGCTTATGTTGGTTTTGTATATAGCTTGATATGTCGCCGTGTGTACATTCATTGTTCACACATTTTCCTATTGCCTTACAACCATCCACTTTCATACATAACACTTGTTGTAATATGACACTGACCCCCGTTCACCCTTCTAAGTACCTCTTCCAATTTGTAAACATTTTCGTAATGATTTCTCGCAAAACAAATTGTCAAAGTTTTATTTGAATACCCCTCATGGGGTAATAATGCAAACGGCGGAATAATTTACCCCTACTAATGGGGAAATTAAATTACATGGATACCCGGACATGAACTTAACGAAGGTTCTGTTTCGAACGTTTATCTCCCTAACGGGCAAACCGGCAAACCCTTCTAAAAAATACAAGGTACGAATATGGGTGATTATGAGGAAAGGCTTTTTTTCGATAAGATTTAGATTTTCCAAAGCAATTTTATTTTTTGTATACTGATTACTGATTGTTTTCACCTATCCATAACAATATATTTCACTACTTTAAATTAATATTTGATTTCACATCGAAATTGCAAAAAAAATCTGTTGTCACATAGGATTTGGCTCGAGCAGGTAGGTTTGCAGGTTTGTATGGAATACTTACCAGATTTTTTTATTTGCGATTGAGATATTGGTACCATAGAGAAATTTCTTCAGTTTGACGGTCTGATCATCCCCTTAAAAAAGTGTCAGCATAATTATTAAGAAGGCTATTCGATCTCAGTGGCGCCCTCGTCACAATAATAAAGTTTTCTCAATAAAGAAAGCCTAATGCGTGATTCTGATTATAGATATAAACATCCAAACATTAAAACATCCATCGTGCATCCATCGTCGATATAAACATCCAAACATTAAAACATCCATCGTGCATCCATCGTCACAAATTAGTAGGTTATTTATAATGTTAACCTAGGTACTCTACTACTCAAGCAAAATAAATATTTTTCCATCAGACTAAAAACAGACATGAAATAACATTATGTTATTGGAATACGCCATATTGAATGCACCAAAAACATGAGCTTAATTTAACAGGTGCTTACTAGGCTAGGGCTGTCACAATCGATTTAATTTTCCTTTATTTTTGATCTTTTGAAATCACACACAATTATGAAATTCATGAAATCAGTTTTCTTTAAAATGAAATAATTTGTCTGGTAGGTAGGTACTTAATTATTTTAAAATTAGTTGTTAATAGGTATTGGTGCAACTCGTGCTTGGTCTGATCTTGGGCATCAAACATACCCAAAAAAACTGTTTTATTAGGACCGCCATCTTGAAAAATCTAGACACTTTTGACCAGTTCCAACTGTTCTAGCAGCGCACACACTAACACCCGTATTTTTTGTGGTTTTCGTGACATTTTCTCACTCGAGTGGAGGACGTTTTTGACATAATTTGTATGACAAAAATATCAAAATACGTCCGCGATTCGAGTGAGGAAGCCTCAAGGAAACATCTAAGAATGCGGTTAGAGTCCGAAAAACGACAAAAAAATTGTAACATGCAGGTTTCCTCGCGACGTTTTACTTCCCCCGATACAAAGTTACAAGTTAATAAATTTTTCAACGGTTTTTGTTTTTGCTCTATCGTACATAATTTATGGCCGTACAAACGTCAATCATCTATCATGTCTTGGCTTGATTATTATGATGGCATTTATGTCATCCGTGCGGATTTGAACCCGGATCTCAAGAGCCAAGATGTAGTTTCCATACCGAAGACGCTCTTGACTAGGGATGTCACTTTTTTGGAGGAAATACAATAAACTGCTAAAAAATATCGTACTTATTGGAAATTCTGGAGATTTATTTTAAATTTTTATTGCTTTTTATAAACATATTTTACAATATTTTGGCCGTACAGTGGCAAAAGATTAATTATTTATGTCTTATCAGATTTCGAGTCGGTACCTATTAAGTGGCCATGCGTCCCAGAATTACCTGCGAAGGAATTTCTTATTTTTCGTTTTCCGACAAGATTTACACGTCACCGAAACGCAAAAATTTACACAGTATTCTTGTATAGTTCATCTTTTGTGAAATCATAAATTGAATACACGTTTGAAATTACTTCACACGCAAAGACATATATATTACACGATAGAATTTCTTTTCAAAATGTTAAGAAAATAACGTTCTTTTTAAAACATTATTTTCTCAAACTAGAAAAACTTGCAACCGTTTATCATTACTGGAATTTTACTCACATATTCATCATTTGTTTATCTAGTGAAATGATCAAAAAATTATATAAAAAGTACTTTTATTAATCCTTTTTAATCGAAAATACCGCACACGCACGCACTTTTCGGAGGGCTGAGCAATCGCGTTTCTCGTAGAAAATATTCGCCTATAAGGCGAATATTTCATATTATAATATACGAGCTTTTACCCGCGACTTTGTCCGCATAAATTATATACCAGATTTTAAGTCAGAATATAAGCTATCAAACAAAAAGTTTCATCAAAATCGGTTCAGTAGTTTTTGCGTGATACTCGAACAAACAAACACCCAAACAAACAAACAAACAAACAAATAAACAAACAAACAAACAAACAAATAGACAGACCAAAAATCCAAAAATTGGTGATTTGGAATCAGGGACAGGTAAAAAGCATGTCATAATTTTTTTTTGTAAATATCTTCAATGTACAGACACACTTCGGTTACAGTTTTATAATAGTTTAGATACATATAGTTCATCTTGCATGCAAGAAGAAAGCTGCAATGTAGCTTGCATTGTACCTCTTGATTGACAATGGATATTTGTACGAAATTTCATATTGCGCTGAACACAAATAATTTGATAATGTCAGGAGAACAATGATAAATTATTGTGTTAAGACCGTCTCAAAATCTGATAAGATACAAATAAGCGATTTTAACTACTTATTTTAACTTTATTTCAAATCGGTCACTATCATAGAGTAAGAAGAGATGGCATATCGGCCTGTTTCTATAGAAAATGTTGTCGCCAACAAAGGGGGTGAAAAACGGGTGAGGGGAAGGGTTAACATTTAAATACGCTACTTCCCGCTATTATGACGTCAGGCCCAGTTGAGTATCTGTGCACAGTTCGATACAACATCTCTACCCCAGGGGAGCGCGTTATTTTCTCTATGGTCACTATCTTATAAACGTATGATGTGAAAGCAGTTGTTGCAGGAAATTATTAAAACAAATCAAATAAACGGATTGATGATCTAGACGCATTTCGGTAAAATGCCGGTATACTAAGGGAAGAATAGTACGGAAAACACTATATTTTAAAAGCTAAAGCTGAGTTTCGGCTGTGCCGCAATTTATAATAACTAGATTTTTTTTAAAGATTTTCCTCAAATCTAACTACTTAAATACCGTGCGTTTAGTTAGATTTGACGAAAATCTTTGAAATACCACAAAATAAATGATAATAACTAGATTTTTTTAAAGATTTTTGTGAAATCTAACTTAACACCGTGCGTTTAGTTAGATTTGACAATTAACCAAGGGATGAAAGTCACCCATTTCACACGAGATGTTTGGCGCCCCGAACGAACGTGAGGTACCTGCCGTGAGGTACCCGAACGAACCAGCACGTTCAAAACGTGTAAAATCACTAGGGAAGTAGGTATATCTGCACTGGTAGCATGCACACCCGCGATAGCCGTGATACGGCTTTATCACGTCTTTTATCTCGTTCGTTCGCTCGCAAAAGAACGAGATAAAAGACGTGATAAAGCCGTATCACGGCTATCGCGGGTTGGCATGCTACCAGTGCAGATATACCTACTTCCCTAGTGATTTTACACGTTTTGAAACGGATCCGAAAAATTAGCAACATATCGCTTTCCTCCCTTTTTTAGGGTCCGTCCGTCTGTCCTACCTATTTAGGGCTGTAACTTTTGAACCGTTATAGCTAGACAGTTGAAATTTTCTCAGATTAAGCGTTATTACGGTGAATTTGTTAACAAATAATAAAAATGTCATAAAGTTAAAAATTAAGGGGGTTTTCAACAAGAAACTAGTTTTTATCAACGTTTTTTTCTTTACGCTCTATAGTAAAAACGGTAATACATACAAGCGTCAAACTTTGTGTCATTATAGAATAAACTCTACAAAATAACAACAAATACTAAAAACCGGTCAAGTGTGAGTCGGTCTTGCGCTAAAGGTCCCGGACAAAAAAAGTTTTTTTTTCTAAGTTAAATATGTTGTGTTCTGTGGTTGTGTGGTACGGAACCCTCGGTGCGCGAGCAGCCCGACTCGCACTTGACCGCTTTTTATATTATTTCTTTTTCGCGAAACTATGACTGACTTTTTTTAAACCAGCCTATTTTTTTACGCGCTTTTATATAATCTCTAGGTCCTTTTTTCTTTACGCAGAAAACAAAATGCATAATATAATGTATACAAAAGTCTCGAAATGTTACTAATTATTGTTATTATTAGGAAAAATTACTAAATTCAAATATTTTTTTTTCATAATAAATATAAAAATTAAGAATTTTAATATAATGTTATCGAAGATCGAATGATATAGGTTTCTGCCTTTGCTCAGTATAGAAGTAGATTTTTTTTTAAATACTTTTCCGCTCAAGGGAAGAAATGTATCACTTTCAACCCGCTTCTTAGATAAACAATGACCTACTTTCAGAGTATAAGTGATAAAAAAATCTTTAAAAAAAATCTAGTTATTATCATTTGTGGCACAGCCGAAGCTCAGCTTTAGCTTATAAAAAGTAGTGTTTTCCGTACTATTCCTTCCCTTAGTATTACCGGATTTTTACCGTTCCAAAACTTTTAGGGGTAGTTCGGACCAAACCGAACAACTTTTACTACGGGAGCAAACCTGAAATTGCAAAAACAAAATTAAGCTGTTCCATATTAACCTGCAATGTCTATTTGACTCTAATTCAAATGTAGAAGACAGCTGTTTTTTAGGAATTCAGGTTTGCTTCCATATTAAAAGTTATTCAGTTTAATGGTCTAAACCACTCCTGAATGTTTCGGTACGGTAAAAAAAATCATCCGGTATAATACAATTGACAGAAATAAAGTACTGTTATAATTAAGTACTGGTGGCAACCCTACCTATACAGCATAACAACAATGCGGCCCTAAAATGAATGACAGAATACGATCTCTATTTATCAGTAGAGTTTCCCTCTACTTCTTACTCGTATCTGCTGCCCTTCTCCACGCCCTTCCAGTGGACGGAGAGAAGAAACCATAATAATTAGGAAATTCTTTCTTCTTACGGTCAAATTCTAGTTGTTTTATTAACTTTATGACATCTCTTATGTCAACGTCTAATCGAATTATCTTCTCATAGAGCCTTATATGCGGATATTCACCAACTGTAAAAGTGATCAAATTAACTTGTATAAAATTGTGTAAAACTATCTGCTGGGTCTTCAAAAGCCTCAGCAAAGCAAAACAATAACCAATCTTATATTTTATATCAACTGAATATTTCTTTCTTAAAAGTTGCGAGTATGGCAACCTGTATCTTGTCGTGTAGATAAACTGTAACATTATTTGAAGACTTCTTTTTTTAGACATTGACCAAGCATACCAATCTTCATCATGATACACCTCTCCCTTTTTTTTGTCAGTCCACTTATCTGCTTTAAACCTCCTCGTAATGACAGTTATTTCGTCAACGTCGTTTGCTAGGCTCATAAGAGGGGAGTAGTCGCTTTCCAATATCAACGCAACGTCACGTTCTTTCATTCTGTTTTCCATGTCTGTTGCTTTTAAATCGTCGTCATAGGATTCAATAGGTCGAACAGGTGTAACTCTACGCCTTCTTTGTTTGGTTAGCATTGAAAACTGTGCATCTCTTGGAATGGTAATGCTATCCGAAGTTGTATTTAGGTTCATATGGTCGTTAATATTCATCTTGCGATGTCCTTGTTTCATTCGTTTTCGAATTGCATCTCTTGGAGTGGTTATGTTATCTGACGTCAAGTTTAGGTTTGTAATATAGTCGTTAATATTAAATTTACGATTTCGTTGTTTTATTCGTTTTTCAATATCGCCACGGATGCTGTCATACAAGTCATCAGAATTCATAGAATATAGATCTCTGGAGTCTAAAAGTTGTAGGATACCTGTAAAAGAAATACGTATTTTATACGGGTCTTCTTCACACTACCTATGCAATGCCATCCTTACCTTTGTCGAAGTGAATATACCTACTAATAGTGAGGGCGCTCTCGGGTTGGGTCGCGACAGGCCTATTGTGCGGGGGGTGCGGGTGGCGGGAGGTGCGGTCCCAGTACCGATTCACCTGCGCACTGTACCCCAACGGTAGGTGCCTCACCCCTCCGCAAACCCCTCCGCACACCGCGCCCGCACTTCGCGCAAGCATAGACCCAACGCGGCCACTAAGCGCACCCACTTTATTGTGTTTACGCTATGCCTTTGTCTAGTATGTAATCTTTTATCTGTGCGTTTGTCAACCGTGGCCGGACTCTAACGAGGCAGTTCTATGCTCGTGTGGTGTGTGAGGGCGGGCGACTAGGTTTTGCTGTCGATAAATGCTTAAAAAACCCTATCCCATTTCAATTAAAATTGGCACTCTAACAGTATAGAGTTTGTGCGTATTAACTGCGGTACATTTAGTAGAAGCAAAAAGAAATTAAAAAAGACCTCATAATAGGAACATGGAACGTCCGCAATTTGTTGAACAGTGATAATAATTTGTGCCCAGAAAGAAAAACAGGGCTCATTGCTAAAGAGTTGCAGAAATACAACATCGACATTGATGCAATCAGTGAGACTCATCTCAGTGACACCGGTGAGTTGTGCGAACAGCTTGGTGGATACACGTACTACTGGAGCGGGAAACCATCAGGCGAGAGGGCAGCCAGCGGAGTAGACTTCGCAGAATTTATGATAGAGTAATCACATTACGTCTTCAAATTTTATCTAAGAAGTACATCCATCTGATCAGCTTCTACAAGGTGTCTACGCACCTACATTGCCATCTCCTGATGAAAAGAAAGCCCAGTTCTACGAAGAACTCCATAAGGTCCTGGAAAGAATTCCTTCGACAGACAAAATACTGCTCTTGGGAGTCTTTAACTCTCGCATTGGTAGCATAGTGCTTGGGGCGGAGTCCTGGGGCGTCATGGTGTCGGGAACTGTAACGTTAATGGCGTAGATCTTCTCACTCTATGTGCCCAGCCAGTATCATCTCTGCATTTCCAACACATGTTTTCGGTTACCAAAATAAATTCAAAACGACGTGGATGCATCCCAGGTCTAAGCCCTGGCATCTCTTAGATTATGTGATCATACGTAAGAGAGACCTCGGTGAAGTACTAATCACACGTGTTATGAGAGGTGCTCAGGGCTGGACAGACCATCAACTTGTCAGGTCTAAATTGCGTCTAAAACTGAAAGCTCTACGTCGAGCGTCACATAAGACGCCAGCGAGACTGTTTTTTGCAAAATTATCCCACATTACCGATCTAAGAAAGGAGCTTGATGACGTCTTTGGTGCTAAATCATCAGAATCACAAGAATTAGAGTCTGTAGATGTAAAATGGCGATCGTGCGGAGAGAAACTTCACGAAAGTGCCTAACCTTCCACGAATACCGTTTGGTTACTCTGAGTATAAGGGTGCGTCCACACCTGACGAACGCGCAGCGAATGCGCAGCTGCTTGCGAGCTGCTCGCGAGCGGCGCGCGAGCTGCGCATTTGCGGCGCGTTCGCCAGATGTGGACGCACCCTAAGGTACACCACCCTATTCGACACGCTTTCGATCTACTCCACGTTTGTTCACAAGAGACTTGTGGATCTTAAGCCAGACACACCGTGCTGGGACTTTAGCTCGCCCTCTCGGAAATAGAGCAGTTTAAAAAGCGCGTACGTACGTACGGTATGTGTGGTAAAAACCATTGAAACGCAGAGAGTACTAAAACAGAGTTTAGATTGTACGTATACATAATACTTAGTCAGCAACAAAATTGCCAAAGTAAAATAAAACAACTTACAGGAAAAAATTAAAAGAAGCAACATTGTAACAATGTTAGGTAATCATAATATGAAAACGATATGAAAACACTTGGTTTGAAAATTACCACTTATAATAAATGTTATGTCGTAAAACTGCACGCAAAATTCTTAATAACAGCGAACATAAAATTACACAGTAAATTGCTTATCTTGCAGTTATATACAGGTTACACTAAACTAATGCATGTTCTTAGTACTCTTATAATACTTAATCAATATTACCAAATTATCCTACAAAAAGTTGACTACCTAGTGGCTAGTAGGACTCCGCGAGGGTAGCCTGTGCCCTGCAGTGGGACGTAGTTATAAGGTCTAACAAAATTAGTTGAAAAACTATTTTAAAGGAATACTTAGATCAACTGGAATAGAAACTGGGCTAAGGTATTATGAATTCGGATATTTTGGGCTGAGGCCGTTATGATTTTTAATCGACTTCAACAGAACAAAAGGAGGAGGTTCTCAATTCGACCCGTATGTTTTTTTTGTATGTTTGCTACATGATTATTCGTCAATTATGAATTAACATTATGATGATTCTTTTTCTGTTTGGTAGATCATAACTTCAGAGGTGGTCCCACATAAATGTTTTCGAGATTGATTTATGACATATTGAAAAAATCTACAAGAATAACAAATAAATATACACAGATGACGTTTTGCTTTGTTGATTCGGGCCAAACAGCGAGCCAAAGACCAAAGACCAAAGACCATTGTAACCTTAGATTAAAAACTTTCGCTTACGCTGAAAGATGGAGCCAAGAAATGAGAGAGCGAGATAGCCAGTTATGAAAACTTATGTAAACAAAAAAGACAGAAATATTATTTTTTGTTTCGGTTTTTTTGTTTGGCAAGATGTCAATAAACCATTGTCAAACCCATAGAGAATTCACCCTCTATGGTCAAACCTATGGAATGCATATATTTCTATGATGGAATGTTGATGACATCTTGCCAAACAAACCGTCTTTCAGCGTAAGCGAAAAATTCTTCGTCTATGGTCTTTTTGTATGCAAAAGTCACACTATTGCTGTTTCATGTGCGGCCACGGTATGGTTTCATCTAGTTACTATATCTATGATTGTAACCAAGGAAAATTTCAAGCTTCTTGATTTCCAAAGACTATATATAGTTATTCGGACTTTAAGTGTCATAAGTCTGTGGTCATAACCATAGGTCATAAGGTCATAACCATAGAAAAGTTTTTAATCTAAGGTCATAACATTATGGTCATAATCAAGAAGCATAATAACTTCGGCATTTCTTGATCGATTTGGATGATTCTTTTTTACTTCTGAAGGATTTGCCTTTACCCAACCTTTACCCCTAAAATAGTTCCATTTTAAGTTGGTGAAGATCTGATAACGCGCATCGGAGCTACACAATTATAGAAATCCTCAAAACTTGATAGCAAATCATCGGCGATTAAAACATAACTGATATCTGAGTCGAACTAATGTATTTCAGCACTAAAAATTGTAAAATAAACAAAATTTGAACATAAAATTAAAACCGCCTTCAATAAAACTGAAAAATTAGAAAAATAATATTGCAGCCGTTGACTTTTTCGTTCGCATCTATAAGAACATTAATTTGTTTTATTGGAGTCGGTGTCAAGCCAAGCCAAAAAACTAATGCAAGCCCTGTCGCGAATCGTACCGGCTAGCTTGACAGCGACTTCGATAAAACAAATTAATGTTCTTATAGCTATGCGAACGAAAAAGTCAACGGCTGCAATATTATTTTTTACTTTTTCAGTTTTTTGGTAGATATTTTAATATATACCAGTTTATTTGTTTACTTTCTATCTTTAGAAGATCATTAATTTTATATTAGTTTGTACGATCACCATGTAAACCACTCCACTGGTTGTTTGGAAGAAATCACCTTGGTGATAAGGCCGCCTTTTGTGCCCTTCTTGGTCGTTTATATTGTTGTTGTTCTTTGAGTATTTTGGTGTGCGAATAAATAAAATTTATCTTTATCATAAATACTCAATTGTTTATTATGTAAAAGAGTGAGCATGCGTCAAAATTTTATTTCATTATTAGACCTGCTTAAAATCTTTACCCTCCTTTTTCGCCCTAATCGGTTGAAAATGCGCATGCCGATATTTTCGTGTAATAATGTGTCACACTGACAAACGATGCTCCCTAATCCGCTCAGATCGCTTGTCATCCCCTTCACATGGATCTTGGCAGGGTCGTAACCAGTGTTAATGAGGATAGGAGGGGGTTAGTGTGTGGGCAACAATATCAAAGCATTCTCGTTATACAGGGTGTAACAAAATACCAATGACATTCTATATGGGATTCGCCACGTCATACAATAACAGAACCAAAAAATGGCACATGTCTCTAATGTCACCTTTGTATGCATCAGTAATGCTTAGCTGTAATACATTGCCGCTGACAGTCCGTAGTACTTAGTCCTTTCAAATGTTTTTGGTCACGAAAGAGTAATGTACGTACAACAATAAAATTAAGCATAACGAAATCCGGTCCATTTAAGGCTGCACCGAGCCTATTGTGCTGCCCCCAATCGTATTTTTTGTATTTCTTAACAATTAAACAATATTTCCAAAAAACAAGAATATCACATTGTAGTCATTGATGATTTGTTTTTATACTGTTTGTAGTTATTATCTTTAAAACCGCCAAAAGTGGCCACCTTTTGCGGTTTTAACGATAATAGCTACTAGCATAAAACATAATAATCCGTAATGTTTCCATAAATTGAAAGCCAATCAGGACTACAATGTGGCATTCTTGTTTTTTGGAAATGTTGTTTAATTGTTTATAAAAAAAAAACGATTGGGGGCAGCACAATAGGCTCGGTAGGCTCTTAATAAACGCTCTTAATAGAGGCGAAGTCCTCCTTGTATAGAATGTCTTAAACCGTGGTTTATAGTCTAAAGTTTAGTTTAGACTCTAAACCACCCCTTTAAATATTATGAATGAGACGAGTTTTCTGTATTTCCTTGGGGAAATGGGAATTAATGTTTTTGTCCGACAAGTCAACTTTTATAAGAAATTGTATTTCTTAATTTTGAAAGGAAACGATCAGACCGTGCTAAAACGTGCCCTGCCGATGTGCCGTGCCGTGTATTGTTTATAAAAATAGGTTGTAGCAGATAGGCACATTAAATTCACGCCAATTTTGTGAGTTTATATCTTACAGAAAAAAAAGAATTTAACTAAATTTTTTGGTCGGTTATACATTATTTTTTTGACTTTACCTGTTAATCTATCTGTAAAAAAAAAGGTAGATTTCTCTTTTCGGCTAGAGCAGTGAAAAGAGAGTGAAACTATTTATAATAGGTACCTATTAAGTTCCTAGATCTAGTCCCAAACGGGCTGGTGCAGGTGGCAACACAAGCAGGTTCACTAGCGAATGAGCTATCCAGCAGTCTACAAAAAAATTCAGAGATTTCGTGCCTCACACAACTATCGAACACATTGGAAATGATTCGAAAAAAATATTGTCTCAAAAAGGTTGGGCTACAGAGCAAACCCTTAACCCGACCGTGTTTGTTTTAGGCTCAAATTGTAGCTGACTTTCCGGAGGAGTTTTGCTTAGATTTTTGATGTCATTCTTCGTTTCCAAAATATCGAGCGCCAAAATCAAAAATTCGGAAGAAATTTGTTTTTTTCACTATTTCGGCCGTAACTTTTTTCGTTTTTAACTTTCTCGAATAAGTATTTTTACACCTTACAGCTCTTGTAAATAAGCATCTTAAGTCTTTTTTGAATATCCTATCTTCACGACTCTCCGAGATAAGGGGATCGCACTTTTTCGTGAAATCGTAGCCTATTTATTATACTGGAGCCACAGACTGGAGCGAACGTAAAGACATTTCCAATGTTAAAAGATTTAAAACACTGAATTCATTTATTTCAAAACCCAGTTTGTCCAAAACAAACAGAACGCTTAGTCACCCTAATTCGGGACAGGAAATTGGCCCCTCTGCGGACATTTTTGCGACAGCGACACGGTTCAGCGTGTTGCTGCTTACCCGACAAAGGACGTATCGGTATCGACAGTTTGTGATTTGATTGCTCTTTTGTTTGGCTTTGAATAATCATTTTCTTGATCGTGATTGCTATATTTTGAGATGTACAGTCGCCATCAGATATATCGTAGCATACAAGGTGTCCAAATATTTCTGAGCAGTGCTAATTTTCATTAAATTCTTTACAGTAAATGTTACCAATTATATCTAAACGTGTATTTTGTCATAAATATCTGAACAGCGAATTTTCAATAATTACTTTATATGTTACTAGCGGCCCGTCCCGGCTTCGCACGGGTGGACGTCTAATCTTTTCTAGCAATAAATATAGCCTATGTTACTCAGGGTGAATGCAGCTTTCTAATGGTGAAAGAATTTTTTAAATCGGCCCAGTACTTTTTGAGCCTATTCATTACAAACATACAAACATACAAAAATAGGTACAAATCTTTCCTCTTTATAATATTAGTGTAGATTTAAAATTAAAAAGTAAAACAACGGAGTAAGGTTTTTTCCGAAACTGTTCAGATGTTTATGACTACCCTGACTGCGTCGATATATTTGATGTTCTAGGCGTTCCTATATTTTTGATTGGTTATGATTATGAGTAAAGAAATTATTGAAAATTAGAACTGCTTAGAAATATTTGACAACCTTGTTTGCTACGATATATCTGCTGGTGACTGTACCAATACAATAGTGATGGCAAATTGACGAAATATTCATTATTACAGAGTCGATAATTGAATATTTTTGTATCACATTTTTAGGATTATAATACTGTCTTTGAAAATCATCTTGGTACTTTGAGGTGCCTATAATATATTTGTACATAATCATCATCAGCCACAAAACGTCCACGACAAGACATGAGCCTCCATAAAGAAGGGAATTGCCGTATCCTCCTGTGAATACAGGGTGTAAGTTTGAATGCGTTATATATTAAACAGGGTGCTTCAGACCATCAAACTAAACAATTTTCAATATAGGACCAACAATGAACTCACAAAAAAAAACAGCTACTTCATTTTTTAGGGTCGAGCAGCGATTGATGTTGGACAGGAACAGCTGTTAATTTTTTTGCGATTTCAATGTTGGTCCCATAGTGAAAGTTGTTCTGTTTTGATGGTCTGGAGCACTCCCTTATCTTATGTAAGTATATAACGCATTTAATTTTATACCCTGTAAGTAAATGAAATCCTGTGTAAATTATAATAGGTAATAACTTATCCTATAGAGTTAAACAAAAAAACCTACAAAAAAGATTATGTCCCACCCAATTATGATGAATTGAAATTGCTAACACGATTTTCTTCCTTTCCAGTGCACCTACAATTCGAAGACGAAAACCTCCGCGACTACGCCCTCTACTCAATCATCGACAACTTCATCAGAGGCAATTTCACCCCTACCACCTTCATAGAAAGACCATGTAGAGAGCAACCTTTCTTCATACCAAAACGTGAACGAAAGCACAAGAAACATTCGAAAAGTTACCGAAATTTAGATTATAGGACAAGAAGTGTTTTAGATGGGTATTATTTTAGGCCGAAGTTTAGTTATAGGGAAGAGAGGTCTGTGTTAAGTGTAGATGGGTCAGTTTTAAGGGAAGATGGGTCAGTTTTAAGGGAAGATAGGTCAGTGTTAAGGGAAGATAGGTCATTGTTCAGGGAAGGTCTGAGGTTTCGGAGGAGGTTTTCGCCGGCGAAGGTGGTGAGTGGACCCTTGGAGGGGAGAAGGAGTGTTGTACTGCAGTGGTCGGTGACTGATGCGGTGCACTTTGACGAGGAAGCTAGTATTGTTTTTAGGTAAGTTCACTTTTATTGATTCCTTAAGTGTTAATGTCGTATTCATTACGAAATATTTCTTATTAGAGTATTTAAATTATCTTTATGTTTTTTAAGGTTCCGTACCCAAAGGGTGAAAACGGGACCCTATTACTAAGCCTAAGTTTTCCGTCCGTCCGCCCGGCCGTCCGTCTGTCCTACCTATTAAGGGCTGTAACTTTTGAACCGTAACAGCTAAATAGTTGAAATTTTCTCAGATTATGAGTTATTACGGCGGATTTATTAACAAATAATAAAAATGTCAAAAAGTTAAAAATTAAGGGGGGTTCTCAACAAGAAACTAGTTTTTATCAACGTTTTTTCTGCACGCTCTATCGTAAAAATGATAATACATACAAGCGTCAAACTTAGTGTGATTATAGAGCAAACTCTACAAAATAACTACAAATACTAAAAACCGGCCAAGTGTGAGTCGTTCTCGCGCTAAAGGTCCCGGACTAAAAATATTTTGTACTTAGTTAATAATTTTGTGTTCTGTGGTGTTGTGGTACGGAACCCTCGGTGCGGAGTAGCCCGACTCGCACTTGACCTATTTTTCCTTGTTGTTGTTCATCCTGTTCATCTATGCTCTCGGTTCATACTTGTTTAGGCTCGCTCTATAACTTGCTTATAAAACCTACAAGCATACTCTTAGTGTAAGTAAAATAGGTACAGTCGCCATCAGATATATCGTAGCATGCAAGGTGACCAAATATTTTTGAGCAGTGCTAATTGTCATTAAATTCTTTACAGTAAATGTTACCAATTATATCTAAACGTGTATTTTGTCATAAATATCTGAAAAGCGAATATTCAACAATTTCTTTACAACGTTATTTAAAATTAAAATGTAAAACAACGGAGTAAGGTTTTTTCCGAAACTGTTCAGATATTTATGACCACCCTGACCGCGTCGATATATTTGATGTTCTAGGCGTTCCTATATTTTTGATTGGTTATGAGTAAATAAATTATTGAAAATTAGAACTGCTTAGAAATATTTGACCACCTTGTTTGCTACGATATATCTGCTGGTGACTGTACCTACGTTGGAATTTAAAAGATTTCTAGTGTTTTTGTTTTACTATTTTATTGATCCCTAAATCGAAAAATGGTTATCGCAAAAAACATTATTTTTAAAAGACCTATCCAACGATACCCCACAACATGGGATAGACGAGAAAAAAAATGTCATCCCCACTTCACGTACCTAACCTATACCCTAAAAAAAATTTTTTTCAAGATTTTATTTTACCACTTTGTCGGCGTGATTAATATGTATATCCGTGCCAAATTTATAGCTTTCTAGTACTAAGCGTCTCTGAGCTAAGCCGCGGACAGACGGACAGACGGACGGACATGGCGAAACTATAAGGGTTCCTTGTTTACTTCGGAACCCTAAAAATTGCGTATTAGTACAGTCGCGATACGTCTATCTTTGGATGGGTTGAAACCACGTTTAAAATTATAGATCTACTAATGGCTAATGGTGTTTTAATCTCTAGTGACACCGTGCTTTGGTGGTCACATTAAGCTGTTGACTCCAGATAGTACAAATAGATGATGGTGTACCTGTTCATTAAGCCAGGTCAGAGGCCTATTGAGGTGGCTAGAAAATACTCTGACATAGTTCATATTATGCCTCCAACAATCGGCACCATCATATTCACCGCACATTAATTTAATTCAAAATTCAAAATTTTTGATTCAAAATAATATCATATAGATAGCTTTTTGACGTCATTTTTTGACTCTACCACCGCGTCGGAAGGTGTTCCGTTGAGAGAAGATGTGGCTAGAAACTCTACAACACACATCTTTTAAACAAAACAAAATGTACAAAGTACAATTAAAATACAATATTGCATTACATAGTGTAAAATTGTCAAGACCAGACATTTTGGTCATTCAAATAATCATCGAGTTTATAGTAACCTTTTTTACAGAGGACTTGTTTAACATGAGACTTAAACTTTTTGTCTGGTAAGTTTAGAATATCCTCTGGTATCTTATTATAAAAGCGTATACAGTGCCCCATGAAAGATGTGTTGACTTTACTGAGTCGAAAATGTGGGAATACTAATTTATTTTTATTTCTTGTATTGTAATTGTGAACGTCACTGTTTTTGGGAAAGAGAGACAAATTTTTCCGAACATATAAAATATTTTCGTAAATATATTGACTGTAGAAAGTCAAAATAATGATATCTTTAAAAAGATCTCTTAGTGAGTCTCGACAACGCAGATAGCATATAATAACACAGTTAGGCTCGAATTGTACCGTTTCAGTGTCTGCTATTCATTCGTTCAACATTTCCATTTACGAGCCCTTTGTACCCAGTCATTTGATGCTCGGCCACAATGTAAAATTAAAACAGATGAACGACAAAAACTGCTGCCACACGGTTTTGAGCTCTGAACCAATATGTTTCAAGTCGACATTTTACTGGACTTAAATTTTTGGCGTGGGAAATAATATTTGAGCTGCATTAACTGTGTTGGATTTGTTCTGTAATTTGATTTGCACATTTTATTAAAATTTTTCTTTTTACATTCATGATAGTTGCATTCCCCGAAAACGAAATTATAAAATTCCTGTACAATCTTTTATGTCCATTAGGATGTGTTTCAAAAAAGTTTGTAGGCCCTTTACAATAACTTTGCAGATTTCATGACGAGACAGTGATTAAGTGGATATGATATAAATAATTATTAAAATTATGATTAAAGGTCATACACGGGTTTACATATTCAGAACAGAAACAGTTATACAGAACACAGATATTTTCTTTCTGACCCTCTTTGATGAGAGAAAACCTTCCGTATTTAGACGGGTCACACACGATGACGCATTGACGGAGCGGTAGACGTCAGTCCGTCATTATCGAAGCAAGGAGTTGTACCTATGAAACCGCACGTAGAAGCACACACGGTGGCGGATTGACGCACCGTCTGTGTGTGCTTCTACGTTCGATTCCATACAACGCCTTGCTTCGCAAATAACTGACTTACGTCTACCGGTCCGTCATGCGTCATCGTGTGTGACCCCACTTACTGGAAATTTTCGTCGATTCAATTGGTAGAATCTGAGAAGGCATCTGAGGTGAAGACACCTCCACCTAGAAAAAGTTAGAATTGGCGAATCATAGTGTTACCCACCTACACGATTGTGTATTATATTGTGTACATTCTCGTTGTTTCAAAACAAACTTTGTACAGCTACGAGGCAAGATAACCTAAGGACCTAGCTGATACATCAACCTTATTGAAAAACGTTCAACGTTAGGTACCTACATATCGAGGGCCGATCTTGATGTATTGCTTCAAATTCTATAACCCATACAAGCCGATTTTACCATAGTACACAATGTCGGTCTTTTACCGAGAAAGTTAGTAACATATTTTACTTAATTTTTTAAGTCAAATGTGCCAAAAGTGAGCTTTGCTACAACTGCACGCTTATAAAGATAGTTGGTAGTTATATAGCAACGATTTCGAACATACCTACCAACAGGGATTTTGGTCGTGGGTTAATTAATTTACTGGCCTTTGCCCGCGACTTCGTCCGCGCGGAATTAGAATAGGTACTTATCGAAAATCTTTTCCTAATGCACCCAACATCCGAAGTGGAATCTAAATTCCAAATTTCTATCTTCAGTATTGAGGCTTTGCGTTGTCTGTCAGTCTATCAGTCACGGAATTGTTTTATATGTACAGGCGAGCTTTTGACCCGTGACTTATTACCGTAGCTACTACCAACTTGTTATTAAATTAGATTTCACCTCACAGAAACAACACACAAAACTGTTTAATAAATTATAAACCTTACCCCAACTAAGTAAACGCAAAATTTATTGAATATGACTGCAGATAAGTTTCTAACTATAGTCCGAGTATACGCAAACAATCGGTTACGGAACCCACTTCCAACTCCACCCAAATCAAGTCTAAAAGCAATGTTCCAAATACAAAAAGTCACGCACAAAAACAGGGTCCAAATTAATTAGCCTAACTCCTAACTCGATTTTTAACAACACTTTTCCATTAAAACACGGCTAAAAAATAAAGTCCGGCGCGAGACTCGACACGCATATTATTAATTTGATGGATAACGTAACCTACATAATTTAATTACGTAAACACAGCACAAAGAATTTTGGCGGACGGCCCTGTAATTTGAGACCCAGACTTAGAGGTCCCGTACATGAATAAAACTTACGTGTAGTTATACAACTAAAAAAGGGTAACAAAAAAGATAATCGGATTTACCCTATCAAAGATGGCACAAAAAAGACAGTTGATTATTGTTGGTTTAGGTTAGGTTTTCACTGAACATTTCAACATTATGGATTTTAATGATTATGTGTTTTAAGTGGTAAGCATTTTCAATATAGGAATTTTCAATTATGGATTCTAATATAGACCCAGGTAGGAGAGACGGACGGACTATAGGCTTACTAATAGGATCCCGTTTTCCCCCTTTGGGTACAGAACCCTAAAAACACTCATACAAACTAAGTCGTTTTAATGCTTGTGTCTCGAGATTATATGCGCTCTAAGTAGCCGTACTGAGCGCGAACGTGGATAATTTCATACAAAATGTAAATCGCTTCCCGTCCTCGTTTCACGTCTCTACTGTCTGCCTTACTCAGCTCGACTGAGGTTTCTCGGGTCGAAGATGTTTTTGATATTATACAATTACAACGCCTGTTATTTTGACTCCACCTGTCACCATTGACATCGCCTGTCATCTTTGACATTTACTTATGTACCTAAGTTTAGGTAAATCAGGCGAGTGCTGTATTATACAAGCCGAGACTGTAATGGCCAATGCTCACGAGTATCATACGACGACGAGTCCCGACTCGTACTTGGCCGGTTTTTTTTTTTGTAGAGAAATTAGTAAAAGTATGAGACCGAGTCCAATTTCACTGAGTTGAGGTCGGCTCGAGTGGGATCATCCTCGAGTGGAGGAAATCTCGAGGAAGCTACTAAGAATACGGATGTTAGTGTAGTATTCGGTAGTTACACCTATAACTGCATGTTCCACTAATATTACACTAAATTACCCCAGCGTCATGTTCGGTAGAACATCAATATCGCTATGAATGCGTCATTAACTCCCTCTCAGTCTCTCTTAATAGCTGAAAGCCGGTGTGACGAAGACAAATGATCCTTTTTATATAATCACCGAGTCACACAGATGTTTAATTTAGTTAATATTTGATATTGCAATTAGCGAGAATATTAATATTGTCAGAAAAGTCTGTGATGCTTAATTGCAGTTTTAAGAAAAGCAGTCTTTTGTTGCTATTTGTGTCTGCAAATTTAATCACGGTGTTTACCGAAGTACGGTACGCTGAACGGATTTTGATGAAATTTGGCATGAAGATAGACCATTTCCTGGATTAACACATAGGGTACTTTTTATCCGGGTAACGCAGACGAAGTCGCGGGCAACAGCTATAGTCACTACATAAAAGAAGGTCGCTTCCCGCTGTCTGTTTGTCCCTATGCATGCTTAGATCTTTAACACTACGCAACAGATTTTGATGCGTTTTTTTTTTTAGTAGATAAAGTGATTTAAGAGGACGGTTTTTATCAACATTGCACCCGTGCGAAGCCGGGGCGGGTCGCTAGTAATAAAATAAAAGACAAAAATAGTTCCAAAAACTCTTTGGGTGTATGATGGTGGTGTAATGATCATATAATATAGTGTTAGTGTTGATGCGAGATGGATGACAATAGTATCATACAAGTAGGTAGGTAAGTAGGCAGGTACCTATCGCCATCATATATTTTATTTTATTTATTGAGGAGCTTGAACACTACATGAGATCAAAGCTTACAATACTAAAATGAGATCTAAATGTACCAGTTATCTACAGGAATCTATGTATTGGTGAATAACTGGTACAATCTAGAATAAATGCGGTCGAAATGCGTTCTATCGAACCGAAAAGAGAATGCCGAGATGGTTTGGTCATGTGGAAACGATGAGATGAGTAAATTGATGTAGGTATGAAATACGACTCGGATCACCTCTGTTCCACTCACACTCGCTTTGGTATTTCATAGATTCCCTGTAAATACCTGGTACATTTAGATCTCATTTTAGTATCGTAAGCTTTTGTTCTCATGTAGTGTTTAAACTCCTCAATAAAATAGATGATGGCGATAGTACCTACCTACTTATGATACTATTGTTAGGACCATAAGGCATACGAATAGGTAATAATTTACCTACTAGCGACCCGCCCCGGCTTCGCACGGGTGCAATGCTGATATAAACCTTCCTCTTGAATCACTCTATTTATTAAAAAAAACACATCAAAATACGTTTAGTAGTTTTGAAGATCTAAGCATACATAGGGACAGACAGACAGCGGAAAGCGACTTTGTTTTAAATACTGTTACGAGCTACGGGTTCCGGGATTGGAGTGAAACGCTAAGTCCAATTTTACAGAGTTTATTTGGGATACACTTACAAACGGTCCACCTCGCAGAGGTTCCCCTAAACGGTTCACTTCACCGGGTCCTCCTCGCAGGGATTCCCCGTGCACCACTTACTGTCACTGTTCACAGTCCACTACGTCACTACTGTGACGACACGACACGCGTCACGGCTATGACGTCACGACGTACGACACTATGACGTCAAGACGTTCGACACTATGACGTTACGCACTACACTGACACTAGTCTACTCACTGTTCCACTCTTAGCACTTTTCTCTTCACTAGTACTTTTCCACTTTTACTTTTCTTCCTTTTGTTTCGCACTGTTCACTGTTTAACCAAGGACTGCCGCCAGTCGAAATTCGCCGCCTTTTTATATCCCGCAGAACATTCCGGAATACCCTTTTTTCGATCTTCTTTTCTTTACTCGATTGTTTTCCTCCAGATAGTTCTAACCCCGCGTTCCTTTTTCGAAACCGATCGAAGACACGCCCACTTTTCTGGTTCTTTTCAAATATTCGTAATTTCGCCTCCTTTCTCGAAGTTCCTAGACACGTTCACCTTTTTGTCCCTTTTTATATTCCTTCTCTCTCTTCCTTCTAGAACATTTCTAAAAACACTAAAATCTAGAAATATTTTTGGCGCGGATCGGATTCGAACCGTCACCCCCCAGCATGGGAGGCGGACCCTTAGACCGTAAGGCCACGGCGATTGTTAATACACCCTCCGAATTTTTGAATGCCTTCTTACGTCTAACGTTTGACAGCGTTCGTGACACTGCCCCTCCCTTAGTTCTGCTCGTCCCGAGCATCATTAGTTCCGAAATATCAAGCTAATCGATCCACGTGCACTATCTTCAACGGGCTCCTTGGCGATCGTCGAATTCGATAGGTGACGTCATTTATCCTGGTCACTACCTCATACGGTCCTTCCCAACTTGCCTGCAACTTCGGACTCTTCCCTTTCCTTCGAACTGGATTATGCAGCCAAACTGATGTTCCTTCCTCAAACCCAGCATAGTTCGCTTTTCGGTCATATCGTGTCTTTGAACGGTCACTTGAGTTTTGACCTGCTTCTCGAAGTTGTTCATAAATGTCGACCATTTTCTCCCGCAGTTCGCTCACATAGTCACTGATACACTTAGGAGTGCCTGGTGCGCATCCTGATAGCAAATCTGCTGGAAGTTTCAACTCTCTCCCGAAGTTTGCTATTGCCGGAGTTGCCGAAGTACTCTCATGAACAGCGGTTCGATAGGCCAACAGGAAAAGAGGTATGTACTCGTCCCAGTTATCTTGATGATTATCGACGACCTTCGCAAGATGCCGTTCCAAAGTTTGATTGAATCGCTCCACCATGCCGTCAGACTGCGGGTGATAAGGAGTAGTCCGGGTCTTATAGATTCCGAAAATTTTGCAAACTTCCTGGAACAACTGTGACTCAAAGTTCCTGCCTTGATCACTGTGCATTTCCAGCGGAACCCCAAACCGGCAGAAAACTTCATTCACCAACTTGGTAGCCACAGTGACCGCTTCCTGATTTGGAATGGCAAATACTTCTGGCCACTTTGTGAAATAATCCATTACCACAAGTATATACCGGTTCCCCGATTTAGTGACTGGAAATGGTCCCGCGACATCCAAAGCGATTCGCTCCCAAGGCGCCCCAACATTATAAATTTTCATTGCTGCCCTGCTCCTCGTATGAGGTCCCTTTACAGCTGCGCAGACTGTACACTTGCGGCACCAATCTTCCACATCGTCTCTGCAATGCAACCAGTAAAATCTTTCCTTTACTTTCTCCAAGGTTTTCTTTACACCCAAATGCCCTCCGGAAGTTCCATCATGAAAAACTCTCAGAATTTCTTTCACCTTAGCTTGCGGGACCACCAACTGCAGATACGAGTCTTTTCCATCCGATGTCTCCCATTTTCTACAGAGTAATCCGTTATGCATGATGAGGCTCTTCCACTGAGCCCAAAGTCCCTTCGTGACTGCCCCGTACTTTGCCACTTCGCTCCACTGAGGCTTAGAACCATCACTCTTTAACCAGTTCAGGACTGGCCCGACTCCTGAGTCCTTTTCCTGTTCGCGACGCATTGCCTCGTTTCCCCACTCATCGTTGATGGCATCAGTTCTAATAACCTTGAGTGAAACTGTTTCCTTCCCTTCTTGCTTGCTGCAATGCTTACAATCTTCTGGACATGGTCTTCTTGACAGTGCGTCTGCATTGGAGTGAACCCTTCCACTTCGATGCTCTACTTCAAAGTTGAATTCCTGTAGTTGCTCCAACCATCTTGCAACTTGGCCTTCCGGGTTCTTAAATTGGAGTAACCATTTCAGCGCAGCGTGGTCTGTCCTGACTAAAAATTTACGTCCCAGCAGATACTTCTTGAAGTGTTGTACAGTCTTCACCACGGCCAATAATTCTCGTCTGGTAACACAGTAGTTCCTCTCAGGTCTAGATAATGACTTACTGAAGTAGGCTATTACAGTTTCCTTTTCACCATGTCGCTGCGAGAGCACACCTCCAATCCCGATGTTACTGGCGTCTGCGTCTACAACAAATTCACCCTGGACATCGGGATATCCAAGAATTGGTGCCTTACTCAGACGTTCCTTTAACTCCATAAAAGCCTCCTCACATTCTGAATCCCATGTGAACGTCCTCTTTTCTTCCGTAAGTCGATGTAGCGGCTTTGCGATGTCCGAAAACCCTTTCACGAAACGACGATAGTAAGAGCAGAGTCCAAGAAAAGCTCTAACTTGTGTCTTATCTTTCGGTGTTGGCCACTCCCTCACAGCAGCAGTTTTGGCAGGATCGGTCTCGACTCCTCTCTCAGAGATTACATGTCCAAGGTAATTGACCTGTCGTTTGAAGAAAGAACATTTTTTTGGACTCAATTTAAGATTGGCTCCACGTAGTCTTTCGAAGACTTTCTCCAACTTTTTCAGGTGGTCATCAAAGTCTCGCCCAACAATGATGATGTCGTCCAGGTAGACAAGACACGTGTCACCCAGAATTCCAGCTAGGACATGTTCCATCAATCTCTCGAAAGTCGCAGGGGCGTTACTCAATCCAAATGGCATTACCTTGAACTGCCACAGTCCTTTCCCGGTGGAAAACGCGGTTTTCTCCTTGTCTTTAGGGTCTACGTCCACTTGCCAGTACCCACTTTTCAGATCGAGCGTTGAAAACCATTTCATTCCATTCAAAGTGTCTAAGGTGTCGTCGATCCTTGGCAAGGGGTAGCTGTCTTTCTTCGTTACTTCATTCAGCTGCCGATAATCCACACAAAATCTCGTTGAGCCATCCTTTTTCTTGACGAGAACTACAGGTGAACACCAGGGACTTGATGAAGGTTCTATGATGTTATTCCTTCTCATGTCCTCTATCATTCCCTCCACTTCCTTCTCACGAGCAAACGGAATGCGCCTAGGTCGTTGCTTGATTGGCGCTACATCTCCCGTATTAATCGTGTGCTTCACCAAGTCTGTTCTACCAATATCTGCGTCGTTCTGGGAGAATAGGTCTGAAAAACGCCGCAGCAAGTTCTTCGCTTTCACAGCCTGTAGCTTAGTCAGGTCCTTGCTGGAGTCTTCCATAACTTTGGATACTACATCCTCCTCAGCCTTATGTTTCCTAGGAGGATTTTCCACACATTGTCGCAACCATAAAACTTCCTCACAGTGACCAACAACCTCCCCCTTCTCAATCGTCAGGTCCACATCTCCAACGTTAAGTATCAGGATTGAGGTAGATGAAACTGATCCAACAACTGTCCTTGCCGGAATCCAAGAAGTTTCAGTTTTAACTTTCTCTATCACAGCACATCTCCGTGGTAATCTCCCATCGTTACTCTTGGGCAAAACGACAGGTACCAAGGTCTGTGATCTAGGTTTGAGAACTGTTCTTCTCACACAGTAGACCTTTCCCGACGATCCACCTTTCATCGGAACCTCCTCTGTATTACATCGCAGCACTCCGTTCTTCATGTCTATGTCGCACTGATGATTTTGTAAGAAATCCAAGCCAATGATGCAATCGTCCACTATCTCAGCTACAATCACCTCATGTTTAAAAGGAGTCTCCCCGATCTTAATTGAAACTCCCAACTCCCCGTTGACAGGTATGCGCTGGCCGGTAGCTGTTGTTAACTGCAGGTTGGTTTGTTGCAGAAGTCGTTTCTGATAACTTTCCATCTCGTTTATCAGTCGAGTATTGATCACTGTTCTCGAAGCTCCGGTATCCAAAGTTAGTTGACAGATTCTACCATTGACCTCTCCTTCGACTAACAGACTATTTCCGTCTGATGTCTGTTTGACTCTTATGGTTGGGGTTGCAACATAACCGGCCAGCGCCCACCCCGCAGCCCTGGCTGGTTTTAGTTTTCCTGCTGCTCATCAGTCGAGACTCCTATATCCCGACGACCTGTGCGCTTCGGGCAGGAGCTGCGAATATGCCCTCGTTCACCACACTCGTAGCACACAAAACCGACGCTTCGATTCCTTGGCGGTGAGGCTCTAGTCACAAAAATCTCCCTGAGGCGAGAGGAACGAGAATCTTGTCGTACGGCCTCCACCTCCAATGCATGGGCAACAGCGTCCCTGAGAGTGCTATGGTGCCCAAGTCGCACGGCAGCTCGCACCTCCGGGTCCCGTATCCCATCCGTAAAGGCCTGCAGGAGCATGTCATCGATGGCTGCTGGTGATGACTGGAAAGCCTTACGCACGAGCTTTTCCACTTCCACGGACCATTGTTGCAGACTCTCGTTAGCATGTTGGTTACGTTCCTTCAACCGTGCCCGATACATGTGTTCGAGATGTCCGTCGCCGAATCTAGCCTCCAGAGCTCCGAAAAGCTTGTCAAACGTCAGATTTTCGCCAGCACCTACGGCTTCCAGCACGGTGAGAGCCTGTCCCTGGAGTGCTAAAGTCAACGCAGACTGCGCCTCCTCTTTGCCCCAGCCATTAACTTTTATCGCCGTCTCAAATTGTAGCTTAAAGGCGGGCCATGACGTCAGTCCATCGTAAACCGGAGTCTTCACGCCTTTTGGTTGCATGGGTGAGTCAAAAACAGCAGCGACACGGCTATGAGATTTGCTCTGTTCAACTTCTCGCCGGATCTTGGCAAACTCACCCTCCACGCGATCAAACCTCTCTTCGAACTCGCCCTTCACACGATCCAACCTCCCTTCTACGGCTTCAACTCTCTCTACTGCCTGTTGCAAGCCTTTCGTAATATCTTTATGAAGCGCCTCCTGCATTGTGCGCATTTGGTCTTCCTGCCGGCGCGCCTGTTCCTCCTGGCGTAGAACCTGTTCCTTCATCATGCGAACCTGTTCCTCCTGCCGGCGAGCCTGCGCCTCCTGCATCGTGCGCATTTGTTCCTCCTGCCGGCGAGCCTGGTCCTCCATCATGCGCTGGATTTGATAGAGGAAATTTCCTGGGTTCTGCTCTGGAGTGCGCTGCACTTCACCCCCCTCAGGTCTTCTTTCCGGGGTTCGCTGCACCTCAGTAACAGGGGCCGCACCTTCCTGTCGCGCCTCCGACATGGCCCGGGTGGTGACACCCTTTAGCTCCTTTGGCACCAGCGGCATCTTACTCCAATCCCACTTCTGACACCAAATGTTACGAGCTACGGGTTCCGGGATTGGAGTGAAACGCTAAGTCCAATTTTACAGAGTTTATTTGGGATACACTTACAAACGGTCCACCTCGCAGAGGTTCCCCTAAACGGTTCACTTCACCGGGTCCTCCTCGCAGGGATTCCCCGTGCACCACTTACTGTCACTGTTCACAGTCCACTACGTCACTACTGTGACGACACGACACGCGTCACGGCTATGACGTCACGACGTACGACACTATGACGTCAAGACGTTCGACACTATGACGTTACGCACTACACTGACACTAGTCTACTCACTGTTCCACTCTTAGCACTTTTCTCTTCACTAGTACTTTCCCACTTTTACTTTTCTTCCTTTTGTTTCGCACTGTTCACTGTTTAACCAAGGACTGCCGCCAGTCGAAATTCGCCGCCTTTTTATATCCCGCAGAACATTCCGGAATACCCTTTTTTCGATCTTCTTTTCTTTACTCGATTGTTTTCCTCCAGATAGTTCTAACCCCGCGTTCCTTTTTCGAAACCGATCGAAGACACGCCCACTTTTCTGGTTCTTTTCAAATATTCGTAATTTCGCCTCCTTTCTCGAAGTTCCTAGACACGTTCACCTTTTTGTCCCTTTTTATATTCCTTCTCTCTCTTCCTTCTAGAACATTTCTAAAAACACTAAAATCTAGAAATATTTTTGGCGCGGATCGGATTCGAACCGTCACCCCCCAGCATGGGAGGCGGACCCTTAGACCGTAAGGCCACGGCGATTGTTAATACACCCTCCGAATTTTTGAATGCCTTCTTACGTCTAACGTTTGACAGCGTTCGTGACACTACTATGTAGGCTCAATTTGCATCAAGATGTTAGTTTTAAACCACTTGCAAGTCTGTACATAGTTGTGGTAGTAATTTTGTTGAGAAGGCAAGACGAGTTCAGCTGCCGTAATGGAGGCAATCCTCATTACCACAACCGCGCGTCTCGGGGTACCGCGCAAAGCGGGTGTTCGCCAACTAATCGGTATGACAAACAGCTCTGCACTCTTATATTAGCAAAATACTAGCTGTTGCCTACGACTCCTTCTGCGTGGACAACAAGAAATTATCGTATGTGATAGATAATCCAGATCATATTTTATCTACGTGCCAAGTTTCATCCAAATCCGTTTAGTAGTTTATGCGTGATTAAGTGACACATTCGAACATCTAAACATCCAAACATCAAAACATTGATAATATAATGTAATAAAATTTTTGCGGTTTGTTACCACTTGCGACGTGCACGGGTAAAAAAGATTTCTTGAAATAAGAATTTTACGTTTTCTTCGATATACTTATATGAGAGCGCCATATTCTTGGTTCAATGCAATTTGCTTTCACACAAGACAATTATTGTCTTTACTGAAAGCAAATTGCATTGAACCAAGATATATCGAAGAAAACGAAAAAAAGAAATCGAAATAAAATTCTTATTTCAAGAAATCTTTTTTACCCGTGTGTATTAATTTGATACACACGGGTAAAAAAGATTTACAATTACAAGTTGTTTTATATCAACTTGTAATTATATACTCACAGTCATCATCATCATTTAAAGGTATGTAAAACGTTATCATTAGGTACGCCGCGCGCCGTATTAATCAACAGTTATTTTAAATTCAATGTACCTAATCCTTATTACCTAAAGAGTTGCATGCATAGATATATAATATGCTCACAATTATGTATAAATAGAAAGAGAGAGAAAATGTGGCATATCCAAACGAATTCCTATTCTGATTCAGAATTCCGGATCGTAATTCTGTATGTGTGTGGCAGGCACCTATACTAGACACGCGGCAGCGTGTCAAGCAAAGTTCAAGCCAACAGAACTGGCGAGCAGCTCTTTGTGTAATATTGCAAGATCCATTTGGAGCCACTTTTGACCCCCTCAAAACTCAAAAACAATTTTACATAAACATGTCTTTGGCTCCTATTGGCGGCGGCCGGCCGTGGAGCAGCGGAGTGGGGAGCGGTGCACACACATCAAATCAAACCGTAAACCTTATATGAGAACTAGCCAAGTCTGACTTCATTATATTATCCTAAGTTATACGAAGAAATTATATTTTTAGTTGTTATAAAATATTTTATGTTATTATAAATAAATTTCAGGACTGACCTTTGAGCTTGGCACCAATTTAGATCTCACTTCTTTTGTCGTTGAAGTCAACAACCAAGGCATATATCATCAATTCATCATATTGAACTTGTCTCTCTTTTCACATTTATGTTTTTGATGGGATAATACACTTTAGCTATAAATAATGATGGCTAGGCCGAACAGCAGTATGTCTCGCCAAATCGTCGATTAACCAGGCATAATTTCAACAGAACAACATTGAATACACCTAGATATACCATTACTGTAGCACTCTCGTATTGATTCTCCGCTATTTGTCCAAATTTGCGGTTTGCCTGGTTCTGACGCCATTTAATTAAGTACGCATTTTGTTTATTTGTGAATATTTCGGTATTCACAAACAATTTATGGTGGGATTATTAAATTTGCATCTCGAATCTACGTTGAAGAAGAAATTCTGTTGCGTATGTGCAGTCTGCCAATCAGCATTGGGCACGCGTGGTGGACTAACGCCCATACACCCTCCTAGAGGTAGGGCTTAGTAGGCGGGTAAAGCTGTACCCTGTAGTGGTACTGATAATGTTATATTTAAGTGAGCCAACATCACTGTGTTTTTCTGAAAACTTAATCCATTATGAATCCAAAGTTTTTACGTGGTGGATGCACAACACACAAAAAGACAATCCGACAAAAATTGCTAAAACGTTTTTAATATAGGTATAATATAATATAGTCCATTAAAAGATTAAGTACCCTACAAAAAAGTTTCTTAAAATTTTTCCAAAATTAAGATCTACGATTCAAAAAATGTCAAGGCAGATTATGAAATGCTAAACAACGATATGCACAGAAAGTGTTTTGAAATCTAAAAATTTTTCTCAAAAATATTTTTGGAGTTGACTGTAGTATAGTTAACACTTCATACTTGAAATTCAATGATACGATATAGTACATTACTGCAGCGGCCAGCAACAGAGGCATTGATGGACGAACGTGTAAATGTGGGCCGAGGCGAAGCCGAGGCACACATACGTAAGTCCACCAATGCCTAGTTGTGGCCAAGGCTTGTATACTACTTTTCTCAAATAATGCGCGGAAATGAAAACAATAAATTTTCTTAAATTATTCGCGGAAATTAAAACTCTTTTCAAAATCAATGACGAACAACGAACAACAATTTGTTTTTTTTTTTAATAAACAGCTTTCTATTTGCAAGCCAGTTCGAAATTTAAATAAAACCTTTGATGAGTTACCTCCTTGGTCGCCATGTTTCGAAGTAAAAGATCGTTCCATTTTTAAATTACACGACAGATATGAGCTTAGTATGTTATTTATTTGGCCGCTAAACACGACAGATATGGATTTTCATACAACATTGCCGGCCGCTGCGCGCATGTATTTGGCCAGTACAGCAATTTCGATTTATCTCGAAGAAGGTTGTCAAAATAATGCTCACATTTCCAAGCATATTTGAGAAAAATACATTAATTATAAAAGCCTACTACTACAACACTCACACTCTGAACGTATGTGGAAATGTAGAGTGGTGACATGAAATACGGCGTAGGTTAGTGGAAATTTGTGTTACCTGTGACAAGTTGTGATTTACTATTCACTCATCATCATCACTCATCACTAATAGGTGTATAAAGTGTTAATATTGTGTGAACGCAAAACCAACCTGTCATGTGAACCGTTTCTTCAGAATCATCATCATCATCACCATCTCAGCCGTTTCTTCAGAATCTATAAATACAAATTATTAATTATACAAATCTGACAATAGAAATTAAAGATACAGCGTGTAAGAGACAGCCTGGCAAATACTGAAACGGTGAATTCAGACCGTCAAACTGAACAAACTTTCACTATGTAACCAACCTAAGGAAATGAGAAAAAGCCAGCATAGGGTTGAGCGTCATCTGGGAGCACGGAATCGCATTTTTTCACGCTCCATTCTTTATTGTCTTTATTGTCTATTCTACTAGAGTTATGCGGGCACTACATTCTCCCCAAGAACAGCCGAGAACGAGAGTGTGGATACCCTTCATTTTTCTCGTGGCGTCATAAGCCGTAGTAATTTACCTTGAAAGTTCTCGCCGAGAAGTTTTCGCGAGAGCGAAGTGCCTGCTTGAGAAAGATAGCGGGAATCCGGCACCAGTGCTGCGACCTTTTTCGCTCTAGCAAATGACGTTCCTGAACGACAGAAAAGGAAAGTGCGTGAAAAATGACATTCCGTGCTGCCAGATGAAGCTCAACCCTAAGCTATGTAGCTATGTAGTATAGATACTCTTTCCTATACAGTGCCTAAGCTGTACTTTAAATAAAAACCGGTCAAGTGCGAGTCGGGGTGCTCACACCACCACAGAACAGAATATTTATAACTGAGAAAAAAATCTTTTTTTTGTCCAGGACTTTTAGCGCGAGACTGACTCACACTTTGCAGCTTTTTAGTACTTGTTGTTATTCTTTAGAGTTTGTTCTATAATCACACTAAGTTTGACGCTTGTATGTATTACCGTTTTTACGATAGAGCGTGAAGAAAAAACGTTGATAAAAACTAGTTTCTTGTTGAGAACCCCCCTTATTTCTAACTTTTTGATATTTTTATTATTTGTTAATAAATCTGCCGTAATAACGCATTTCTGAGAAAATTTCAACTATCTAGCTATTACAGTTCAAAAGTTACTGCCCTAAATAGGTAGGACGTCTGTCCTACCTATTCCGTCCGGACAGACGGACAGACGGACAGGCGGACAGACGGACAGACGGACAGACGGACAGGCGGAGAGACGGACAGACGGACAGACGGACAGACGGACAAGGACGTGTCCGTACTTGATGCATTATTCGAATAAAGATTTCGTATAGATTTGCAATTCCCAGCGTAAATCTGGAGGGGGCAAATCCATACGAAATCCTAATTCCTATGTAAAGATTTTTTTGGGAGGCCTGAATCGAAAAACATTTCGAAATCAGCAAGAAATCAGTAACAATATTTTCTATGTCAGAGATTTAAAAATGAAAGGGTTACTTACAAATATATATGTAAATTAATATAATAAAATTCTAAACTTGGCGTGGATGTACATTGAAGATATTTGCAAAAAGAGGGGGTCATACCTATTTTGTCTGTTTTCGAACCGATTTTTGAGAACCAAATTATTACATTTAATATATATAGTTCACATAACAGTGTAGATACGTTCTTTCTGCAGGGCATCTAACCGTTGAAAACACGATTCTATTAAATTTTCTCGATAGAAAAGAGGAGTAAAGTAAGCTCGATTTCAGATTTATAACCAATTTTACAAGAATCACACTACACCATTTCTTCTGAATTTACCGTCATTTGAAAGGTAAATAATTATAGCAGGGCTTCTAACCGATGGATTTTTCCCCAAACACCCAAGAGAAAAGATATTGATGTAAAATGCGTTTTTTTGCGATCTTGCTTTCAATTGAAGCGGGATGGCTAATTGCGAAAGTTTGCTTGTTAGAAAGAGAGGCTTGTTCTACTAATACCCAGCCTTAAGGATACGTAATGGAATGCATTGAGACCATTTTTAGAATTTTTGTCAGTATGTCTGTTTCTTTGTTCACGCATAACTTAAAAACGCCTCTAACGATTTAGATGTGGTTTTCACAGAAGTATAGGGCTTAGTTTTGGTCATGATAAAAGCTATATTTCATTGTAATCGGTTAATTCAATCAAAAGTTATGAGTATTTAAAGATAAAGTCGCGAGCGCCACTGAATATGGGGTTTTCACTAAAGGATAGTCGAATGATTTTTTCGCCATTTAGAAATTACACTTGAATATTAAATTTTTGTCGATAAACTCTATGAATTGCAAAAAAAATAAATTTTCTTGACAAAAAACTTGACATACCGGATTCCGAGTGGAATAATAGTATGTCTGTAGAGAGTCTATAACTTACCTATGACCTGCTTTATATGTGACATCAATACACGTGACAATCCTTGAACTTTGTTCGATTACAGGCACGCTACTGCGCACATTAATCAAAGAGTTCACCAACTCTCAACTCTTTTGAGTAATCGCTCCACTTTCCAACTTGGCAAGGTTGGCTTGTTTTTTTAACTTACCACCCACTTAAGAATAGTTTGCTTGAACTTAATTATAAAATGGTTGTTTTGCTGGGAAGGAAAATAAGCTTGGTTGCTTCACAAGTACTTGCAGGTAGCAAGATTGTTTGTGGTTAGTTATTTATTTTTAAAGTAATTAAGTTTACTGTATTAATTAGATATACAGGGTGTAATAAAACACCCTAGTAATACTTAAGGGGGTGCTTCAGACCATCAATCTAAACAACTTTCACTATGGAGCCAATGTCGAGAAAAAATAAAGACGGTACTGCAGTTGTATGAAAGAGCGGATTTTTTTTATTTTTTCTCGACGTTGGCTCCATAGTGAAAGTTGTTCAGATTGATGGTCTGTAGCACCCCCTTAAGTATTACTAGGGTGTTTTGTTACACCCTGTAGAGCAGTGCAGTGTCAGAATGGTGGTCGAAGGACGGACGGGATGACTAATAAGCATCTAATAGAATTAAGGTTCAAAGAAAAATTACATGGAATAAAAGTGGGTTTCACGTTTTAATGTATAACCTACACCGTGGAATCGAGGTCGTTTTGAAGCCGGAAGGAGGTTATATGCCATCAGTAGTAGAATTAATAAAATTATTAAAGATAGTAAAATTTTTAACAAAAAGAAATAAAAATAAAAGAATGTGAGAAAGCCTTGTTCGAACAAGTAGAAACATTAGCAACCTAGGCGGACTAGATGCCGACCAAGTATCTTTCTTTGGTCAGCGCAGCACAGCGCTAGCGTGATAATGATTGATAATGATAATAGAAGCGTACTAAAGCGGGGTCCGCTGCGCCATGTTATATGTTAGAAAAACACGTTAGCAAACCGTTTCCCCACCCCGCAGGCGAACGCGGGTGATGTTATCCATTTGCATCGGAAAACAACACCCGCGTTCGCCTGCGGGGGAGGGGAAATTTAGAAAACAATGTTAGCAGACACGATAACATGGCGCAGCGGGTTCTCACACCTACGAGTTTCCCTTATTTTTTCTAATTATTTAAAAAATAAAAATTCCCTAGCCAATCGACTGTACCAGTGTACCTACTAGGCACGTGTAACTGCCCAATTAAATCGGCACCTACCAAATCAACATGGTATTTTTGGAAGCTCTTTTAGTTTTCAGGCACTGGATACGGTGAACAAAAAAGAATATCTACATCTACACTAATATTATAAAGAGGAAAGATTTGTACCTATTTTTGTATGTTTGTATGTTTGTAATGAATAGGCTCAAAAAGTACTGGGCCGATTTAAAAAATTATTTCACCATTAGAAAGCTGCATTCACCCTGAGTAACATAGGCTATCATTATTGCTAGAAAAGATTAGACGTCCACCCGTGCGAAGCCGGGACGGGCCGCTAGTTACTTATAAAATGACTTTAAACCTTGCATTGCTTTTAAATTCGGTGGTCGTTTCAAACACCAAAACGCCACAAAATAAAACTTAAAAAATCTCAGAAATTCAAAATGAGTCTTTAAAATACATTCAACTGAAACTATAATGTTTTATTCATCAAGACAAGTCTGCCCAGTCAGCCAATCTTCTTTAAAAGTAAGACATTGCAAAATGTATTTTATGAAAAGAACTTCGTAAGTTCAACATGCAGTGAAACATAAAATGCAGTGAAACTTAGTCCACACAGATGTTACTTTGTACAAGATGTAACAAAACATGCTAGCAATATTTATGGGGGTGGTTTTAGGGTTGTACCTTATCTGGCAGCACGGAATCGCATTTTTTCACGCTCCTTCCTTTTCTGTCGCTCAGGAACGTCACTTGCTAGAACGAGAAAGATAGCGGGAATGCGACAGCACGTGGCAGCACCGGCAGTGCTGAGACATTTCTTGCTCTATCAAATGACGTTCATAAGGGACAGAAAAGCATAGAGCTTGAAAAATGCGATTCCGTGCCGCCAGAACGGCTCAACTCATTACTTTCGCTTGGAAGGGTGGCGAAAATCGGGTCCATCCGTCCACCCTACCTATTTAGGACTGTATCTCTTGAACCGTTATAGCAATCCTACTCTATCCAAATGTGCCTAGTAGGCATGCATAGTAGGCACTGGTATCGATTCGGACTGTGCTACGACTTAACTTAACTAAATTTATTCCTGTCACTTTCTAAAATAAGATTAAGAAAAGAGACAGAAAACCAATAGCTGACTTTAGTGCTGTCAAAGTGACTTTAAATGCGCAAAATAAGATGCCATCATCTGGCCATCATAATGTACGCCATCTTATTTAAGTCGTTTTTGGGCGTTTAACGTCACTTTGACAGCACTAAAGTCAGCTGTTGGTTTTCTGTCTCTTTTCTTAATCTTATTTTAGAAAGTGACAGGAATAAATTTAGTTAAGTTAAGTCGTGTCACAGTCCGAATCGAGGCCACTGCCTACCTATGGGACAGATGAATTTGAATTTGAAACCATGATCCCATAAAGAAAGTTGTTCAATTTGATCACCCTTAAAACATCATCTGCATAGGTATGAAGTTGGATCCTGTATAGTAACTAACCCAATGTAAACCCGCACCTAGTGAAGGTCACGTTCGCCAGTAATCTATCACTCGGTGTAAATCAGCAGGTCAGCTAATCAACCCGCCCCGCCCGCCCCGGCCCGGCTACTTGATGAATTAACTACGTATGTGAAACATTATTTATCACTTTTCGTTTCAGGCCGTCGTGTCGGGGTCAATATATTATTTATTAAGGTTGTTTGAGGTACAATGAATTTGGGTATTGCTATTATCATCAAGCCGAGCCTCCAGTGCTGCCCTCAATCTTATTTTTTTCATTTCTTGTCAACTTACAACATTTGGCTAAGAAACAAAAATGTTACATTGTAAGAATTTGTTGTTATTTTTATTTTTGTAGCAACTAAGTATTTTTAAAACTGCCGAAAGTGACCACGGCGGTTTTATAGATAGAAACTCCAATGTTTCGATAAATTGGGAATGACCAATAATAATAATTTATTATTAAATTTACACAAAATGACGAAAATATACAGTTAACAAGAAATAAAAATAAATACGATTGAGGGCAGCACCGGAGGCTCGGAGCCCCCTTAATTAACTAGGGACTTAAAATGATAATTAAAATAATGAAGTGCTAGACGATACTCTTTCTTATACTGTGGTTAGACAGATTTTTGAAGTGAAAACTTCTTTAGCGGCGTTGTGCACTTTTTGGGATGGGTAAAAAAATTTTAACCCTCATCAGGACCGTCACGTAGCCTGATCGAAAATTCGTAAGCATAGATATAGTCCGACCGTGACGTCATGTGACATAAGACGTAAGATCTCGTTTTCACTTCTGCCGGCACTCCCGGAGTGCAACCCGTTATTTTTTTTTTAATCACTGGCTTTTAGGTAAAAGAAAACATCAAATACGATCAAGAATCAGTTTTGATACGTAGGTATGTAAAGTCTGCGCATGTATGGGTACCTACTAAAGAAAATAATATACTCTGTATGAGCGAGTCAACCACGCGTATCCAATGCGGTTGGTAGACTTCACATACGTATCGGAATTTCTTCTTCTGCGTGTGCAGGTTTCCTCACGACGTTTTCCTTCACCGTTTGAGAGCATTCGGTATTAAATTGGTAGGTACATGGCATGTCATCCGAGCGGATTCGAACCCAGACCGTAATGATTGACTGTCCATACCTGAGGCACGCAAAAGAACTTGTGACCGGCTTCACAAACAGACTTACCTCAGATGCCATCAATTCAAACCGCAACGACTTAAGGCTCTTAGTGCGAGCCTTAACAGGACACTGCAAGTTAAACAAGCATCTACACAGAATGGGGCTTGTAGATTCACCCACCTGCAGATTCTGCTGTGAAGCAGAGGAAACGCCCATACAACTACTCTGCGAATGCGAAGTGCTCATTCACAGCAGGAGTCGCCATCTAGGTGGATACGTAATAACACCTACTGACATTAGGGACCTCCCCTCCAAAAGCATAACACGGTTCATGAAGTCCGTGGGCCTAGGAAATGACCTTTAGGTCTAAAGTGACAGCTACAATAGATCTATTCAGGTCGCAGTAGCTATTGGTCATTGACCAAGCCCTTACAACCAAAATAAAAAATTAAAAAAGACTGTCCATACCTCTCCGCAGCGCGCCACTGACGCTATTAATAATTATCTAATTGTGTTAATAATAATAATTGACTCATTTCACACACTTCTCCCACTGTAGTGGATTCTACTGCCTATAACAATAACTTATTTACCTAATTTACCCTGTTATCCCGTGGAACATTTAATTTTTACCTAGCACAAAGTTTAAAGTAACAATTTGTATTGTTTCAGATTACGATATAGGAAGACAACGAGTGCCACCGTATACCAAGTGTTCTTTACTAAAATTTTAAGATTAGGTAAGTCAATATTATTTATTATACACTAGACAGGGTGTCATTTTGAAGGTGTGCAATATTTGTTGAGATGACGTATGCAAATTTATTTCAAAATCATGATTAAAATAAAATTGAGGGTATGAACCGAGTTTTTTTGTACCATAATTATTAAACTATACTGTGACATTAGAATACCGGCGTGTCTGCTTTGTGACGCGGTCATGGGCCACTCCACCAGTCTCCACTCGCTCCGCTCGCGCTCGGTAGCGCCCTATAATATGTATATTAATAGTACAATGCGACCAAAAGTTTATTTATTATGAAATTCATTCGAAATGTAAATTAAAAAAAAGTGCCTTTTTTTATTCGGGCCTTAATTTCCGTAAATATTGCACGCCTTGAAAGTTACACCCTATGTTATTCTATATTTAATTATAGTAGCCAAATTACTCGACTGTGGGCCAACTTAAGAGCGCAATGTTTTTAGCGCATATGTTTTTTTTATAAATTTGCATTTTACATACATAGCTCCAACCTTTTCAGGTATCAAGTGTCTGTAAATCTTATTATTACGACCGGGGAGTGTCAGAAATCCACCATAGATTATACTAGAATACAGGGTGTAAGGAAAAGTATCATTAACCTTTAAATCACATGCTCTACCCATCAAACTGAACAACTTTTACTATGGAAGCAAACCGATCGGGGAAAAAAAAATTAGAAAAGAAATCTGCTGTTGCATACAAATTTGAGTCGAGTAGGTATTGGAGTTTAGTATGGGACAGCTGATTTATTGTTTGCTCAGGAGTGTGATTTTTGAATCTCATTCGCTGAGTTCAGCAGTTGAAAATGTCAAAATTACTGTGGAGATACGCATTTTTCTACTGCTGATTTGACTCACAAAAATCGCACTCCAGAAGTTTGATTTTTGAAAGTCAAATCAGCAGTAGAAAGATGCATATCTCCATAGTAATTTTGACATTTTCAACTGCTGAACTCAGCGAATGAGATTCAAAAATCGCACTCCTGATCGGTTTGCTACTAAGTATAGTAAAAGTTGTTCAGTTTGATGAGTAGAGTATGTGGTTTAGAGATTAATGATACTTTTTCGAACACTCTGTATAGTCGGTTTAAAACAGTTTGAATTGAAGTAATAATTAACCGAATTTCACTCTGCTTGAATAAACTGACGTATCAAATCTTAGACAATTTAACAAGGGACTAGCCTCACTATAGCATTCACCTCTGCCAAGGACGCAGTCAGAAATCAGTATCACCTATTCTTTAAAAATTTCCCATTTATGTGAAATAACCGCTAAGTGTCCATAGTGTGGAATATGGTATCTAATAAACATGAGTCTATTTTACATGATTTTTAACAATCGTAATTTATAATCTAAAGTAATGGACTAAAATCCAAAGTTGGCTAATCATTGAAAACTAGTCTCGTTTCGGATTTCATACTACGTTGTTCCCGTTTTTGCTTACCAATTAACACATATTTTCAAAATTTTTACGTAAATATTATTCCAGGAGTGCAATTTTTGAAACTCAGCAGTTGTTAATGTCAAAATTACTATGGAGATACGCATCTTTCTACTGCTAATTTGACTTTCAAAAATCGCACTCCTGAAGTATGATTTTTGAAACTCAAATCAGCAATAGAAAGATGCACAGTAATTTTGACATTTTCAACTGCTGAACTCAGCGAATGAGATTCAAAAATCGCACTCCAGAGCAGGAAACCGTGCAACGGTTTATGTACCTAAAGTTTATGTAGGTACTTGGAATGAATCGTTACACTCAATCGCTAGTTGCTATGTTAGTTTAGGTAGTTTTATCTACGTACATCGCGATAACAGTAGGCCTCGCATCCCCCGAGAAAACGATAAAAATCGAGATGTGCCTCCATATTATTATTTTACGTATGCCAGAAAGAGCGCGCATGGCGTTTTTCTCGTTTCAATGCTTTGCCGTGGGTGGCATGTGCTAGCCGTAATTTTTTTTTTATTAAAAAGTAAAAGTAAAATAAAATAAAATAAAAATAAAGTAAAATTTCGTTGATCGGTAAATTAGATATAAGGCTTTGACTGCCAAATGACCGACAAACAATGGAAAATCTATTGTGTTTGTGACCCGCCGGCGTTCAACGTGTTAAGGATTGATTTGGCTTTTTTATGAGTAGTTTTTTTCATACAATCGAGTTTGTTGTGTTTTCTTGAGGAAAAAAAGCATTTAACTCGCGAACAATTTTATTTAATAGGTATCAATTTGTACGTTGTGTATCTACGTAACATTTACAAACCTACCTAACTATATTATTCTTTTTTTCACAGAATAATTTCTTTTCAGCGAAAGTACATGATACTCGTACCTAATAAATTTTCATTAAGACCCTTTAAATTCTAAGATTTTCTTCCTTTTTGTAAAATGTCTTAGCCGGTTCATAAAGCATTGTTAAATATGCTGTCACTCTCAATCTTAGGGATTTATTACGAGATAAGACAGTGACGGAATAACGTAATAAATCACCGCTAATCACTTGGTTTCCAAGCTTGTTTATACCGTCTTAGATTATTTAATTTCACTTTTAGTAACATTTTTGAATAATAATAGAAATTAATCAATTTTCCGAGGGATATTGATGTTTTTACATATTTTGATTAGTTTGAAACAAAAAGTATTTACATTTTCAAAGTCTACCATTTGGAAATCGTTTGGCGTCCTTTTAAACTAAGACTCTACAACTTTTACTAAATTTGAATTATTATACATGTGAGAGCATTAAAGCTGCTCTACGCAAAAGAGAAGCAGATTTTGTGCAGGCTATGTTGACAAAACCCAATACATTTTACAGATAAGTGTAGCAGGTTCTTACCGGATTTGTAATTATTTGCATACACAATTACAACTGCATACAATTGGGGGCGGCGTAAGCAACAGAATTACGTAATTATTTGAGAACAACCAACGGAACATTACACCTTCCGAGGTGGTGGCTATGTATGTTATTACTATTAGTATTTACCTACTATAAATTAAAAAAAAACTTTTAATCAATCAAATACTCCATATATATTTATATTATTATGTTTTTTATACTTTGCGTTTTGATTGAATTGTTAAAGTGATTTAAAAATAAAAAAAAAGTTTTAACTTTTTGCATTAATTGTTAACTACTTCAAAAATTTATCAGCCCACAAATCTCTGGTTTTGTTACGAAATTGCTTTGTTGTTCAATTTATCATTAGTAAATTCAAAATTGCATAACTTAATTTTGAATATTTATAAATTGAATTAGGCGACTAGAATTTGCTTTGCGAATAGATTAGTGCGTAAAATTAAAATTCAACGTAACATAACTAAGTTGCAAATTCTTGTTCGTTTTACGAACAATTTAGTGCTTTTAAGCATATTTTAACCAACAGAACAACAACAACGCGTGTATATCAACGCTTTTAAGTGCTTTTCTATTATCACAAACTCAACCGGTCAACTCGGCCTATGTCCAGCAGTGAGTAAAATGCATACAGACAATCCAACGACGGTAATCACTAATCAATCACCAAAATCTCAAAGTAAACAAGCCTAAAAAATCATTTTGCAAAAAAATAACTTACAGTACAACCTCAAAAAATTTCGGCCAAGGTAAAGGAATATCTTTCCACGAAAAGTAGGTAATAAAGATAGGCGAATGCTGAACTGAAACCGAAAATAATCTTTGCCATATATCAAAAGACTGTCGCATCCATCATTTAGGCGAAAATGTTTTATGACCCTGGTTAGCAGCGGGAAATTTATTTTTGGTTGCACTGTTTGGTTGATAGTTTCGGGTGTTTGAATAAGTAACATTTTAGAACATTGAGCATTGATTTTAGTGAACGCAAGCTTCTCAAACGGGCAAAAAAACATCGTGAGGAAACCTGTATACTATGAAGAAGAAATTCCGATGCATAATATTGTGAAGTCTACCAACCCGCATTGGGCACGCGTACACCCTGCAGTGGGACGTATAGGATTCTCTTTTTACCGGGATGATCAGACCGTCAATCTGAACAACTTTCTCTACGGAACCAACATCGAAATAGCGAAAAAAAATATGTTGTTCCATATAAAACTGCAAACCTACTCAAGTCAAAATGTATAGGACAGTTTTTATCGCGATTTTGATGTTTGTCCCATATAGAAAGTAGTTCAGTTTGATAGTCGGATGATGCTCCTAAAAAAACTCTCAGCATATTTAGTTGGACCCTTAGGCCACAGCCTAAACACAACACAACACATTGATGATTTTAGCCTTAGGCAGAGCTATGATTTTTTCTCAAACATGCTTGGAAATGTGAGCATTATTTTGACAACCTTCTTCGAGATAAATCGAAATTTCTGTACTGGCCAACTACGTGCGCACAGCGGCCGGCAATGTTTGTATGAAAATCCATATCTGTCGTGTTTTGCGGCCAAATAAATTACATAGTAAACTCATATCTGTCGTGTAATTTAAAAATGGAACGATCTTTTTCTCCTAAACATGGCGACCAAGGAGGTAAGTCATCAAAGGTTTTATTTAAATTTCGAACTGACTTGCAAATAGAAAGCTGTTTATTGAAAAAAAAAAATTGTTGTTCGTTGTTCGTCATTGATTTTGAAAAGCGTTTTAATTTCCGCGAATTATTTGAGAAAATTTAGTGTTTTAATTTCCGCGCATTGTTTGAGAAAAGTACTATACAAGCCTTGGCCACAACTAGGCATTGATGGACTTACGTATGTGTGCCTCGGCTTCGCCTCGGCCCACATTTACACGTTCGTCCATCAATGCCTCTGTTGCTGGCCGCTGCAGTAATGTACTATAGCCTTCTGGTATTTGTAAAATAGGACTAGGATAAGGATTTTGTATACACTCTATTTTTGTGGTTGAAACGCTATAAACCACGAAAATGGAAGACCTTCTCTACGGGAACTATGTTAAAATGAAAATATCTGCTGTGAATCACTGTGCATCCAAAAACCCATTGTACTTGTAAAGGATAATGCAACTTTTCCTTGAATGTTTGGCCCAATTTTTTTTTGGTGCTGCCCAAAGATGAAGCCTTTGCTAACTGATAGACCTTACCTTATCACCAATAATAACTGTTAGTATAGCACCCGGAAATTAATCCCAGAGGAATAAAGAGATATGGCCAGTAAAAAAAATTGCTTTTTTATTTGTTAAAAAACTATTTTAATCATGTGAAACGAGTAGAAAGCTACCATATTATATTATTTATGTCCGCGGTAAGGGATTCAAATGGGATATGTTAGGTTAGGTTGTTAGGTCAGGTTAGGTTAGGTCAAGTCGGAAAGATGAAACCTATGCTAACTGATATACCTTATCTATCACCAATAGTAGCTTTTACTATAGCACCCGGAAATTGATCCCAGAGGAAAATGTTTTTCTACACTGATATTATAAAGAGGAAAGATTTGTACCTATTTTTGTATGTTTGTATGTTTGTAATGAATAGGCTCAAAAAGTACTGGGCCTATTTAAAAAATTCTTTCACCATTAGAAAGCTGCATTCACCCTGAGTAAGGCTATATTTATTGCTAGAATAGATTAGACGTCCACCCGTGCGAAGCCGGGACGGGCCGCTAGTCTTTTAATAAAGAAAAACAAACATTAAAAAAAATATTTTTTTACTAATGTAAAAAAATAGTAAAAGTTACTATTGGAGTTAAGGTTGAACCTTGAACCTTACCTAACAACCTAACATAACAACCTAACCTAACCTAATCTAACATATCCTCTTTTTCATACTCTACAGAATAACAACATATACTAAAAACCGGCCAAGTGTGAGTCGGTCTCGCGCTAAAGGTCCCGGACAGAAAAAGATTTTTTTCTATGTTAATAATGTTGTGTTCTGTGGGACGGAACCCTCGGTGCGCGAGTAGCCCGACTCGCACTTGACCGCTTTTATTTCCTCTGGGATGGATTTTTGAGTGCTATACTAAAAGTTACCATTGCCATTGGTGATAAGGTCTATCAATTAGCAAAGGTTTAATCTTTGGGCAACACCAAAAAAAAAATTGGGCCAATAAGTTGCATTTAAAAAAAGCTCACTACCTGTCATGATAGGCAAAGTTTGGATATCGCTAGTGAAATGTAGATAATATTATTATGAATAAGTTGTATTTAGGATACTACTTACCAACTTGAGAAACAGTGTTTTGGTATTATACGGAGTGTAACAAAAAAGGGTAGTAATATTTAATTGGGTGGTTTAGAGTTTAGATTAGACCATAAAACTGAACAACTTTCACTATATGCAGCCAACATTGATAGAAAATAAAAAAATCTGCTGGTCCATACATTTGAGTCGATTCGGTACTGACTGACGATTTGTATAAAACAGTAGATTTTATTTTATTTTATTTCCTTGCTGACTCCATACAGTTTTTATTTTTATTTTATTTATAACAACAAAATCAAACAGTTACAAATAAAATGAACAAGTAGCTCATAAATCTCATAAGGTTTATCTGAAGATAAGTAAAGAATTTTCAATCGCAGAAGAACATTCAATAATCGTATTATCAATTAAACCTATCTGAACAACGAGTTCAACAAAATTTATAAAAATAATCGCGCTTATTTCATTAAATTAACGAAGCAAAAATCGTAAATAACCGATTTCGCCTCTCAAACAAAAATTACTCTTATGCCAACGATGGTACACTTCAAATCACCTTGTTAGAGGGTCTGATATGTCGGCCCCTCCAGAGTGAAATGTAGTAAATATTACGAGCAATAAATATTGATAAATTCTCCTTTGGAAGACCTATATTTTTTCACGATTTACGACGTTCTTCGATAAAATCTTAAGTGGCAAGTTTTTTGCTGTCAAATGGACGGGAAAAGTGTTTGAATCCCAGCTTTTAAAGCTATAAAGTAAATTGTGAACTACAAAGGATTGGTAGTCAAAGGGTCATCTTATCTTATTGTGGGGGCTAAGCCAGCAACACTTCGATCATTTGGGTCTTTGTTGACCCCTAGACATTTATATTTTCTTCCCCTTCAAAACATTTTAAATGATGGGAGGCAATACCGTTCTGGAGTGCGATTTTTGGCAGTCACACGTTCAAATCAGCAGTAGAAAATGTTAAAATTATTATAGAAATTATGAATCATTCGATCATGATTTTTGAAAATGAAAGTTTCAAAAATCGCACTCCTGGGGAAGAAACCAGTAATCTCCTATTTTGGATATCAATCTCCAAGGAGGCACATGCGTTTAGCAGCTAACACATAGCAGTCAGACAGGATATGTTCCATGGTTTCCTCCTCTTCGCACGCTCGTATAGGTGAGCTACATCTTGTGCATCATCGTACCTGTGGCGTAGTGCCCGGTGAGGGCTCTGAACATTATTAGTAGTTAGCAAAGATAACAGTATTATAGATGAATGGAAGGAGATCTTATTGTCAATGTAATTATATACCCAATTGGTATAAGACAGAGATTATTGTATGGTGTCCTCGAATCGCCCATCCCGTCCAGTTGAAATGCTCACCACTACGTGTATCCGGCCGTCTCGGAGAGTATATTTTGTTTGCTGTCGGTCCACCAAGTAAAAAATCTAAGGCTTTTAATTTCTTCATCAATCGAAAAAAAAATTAAACTGCGTTAAATAGCTTAGTCACTAGGAAGGTAGAATTGATTAATTTCGTAAAAAGCTGAAATTATTTTCTTCTTGTTTCTTTTTGAAGGCATTCTTAGCGTTGCATGAATCGCAATCACTCATTTTACATATCATTCATTTGCAAGCGAAAAACATATGATTGCGAAAGCCAATTCCAGCATCAAAAGCCTTCGATCACATTAATAAAAACCGGTCAAGTGCGAGTCGGGCTACTCGCGCACCGAGGGTTCCGTACCACACCACCGGGACCTTTAGCGCAAGACCGACTCACACTTGGCCGGTTTTTAGTATTTACTGTTATTCTGTAGAGTTTGCTCTATAATAACACTAAGTTTGACGCTTGTGTGTATTACCGTTTTTACGATAGAGCGTGAAGAAAAAACGTTGATAAAAACTAGTTTCTTGTTGAAAACCCCCCTTATTTATAACTTTTTGATATTTTTATTATTTGTTAATAAATCTGCCGTAATAACGCATTTCTGAGAAAATTTCAACTATCTAGCTATTACGGTTCAAAAGTTACAGCCCTAAATAGGTAGGACAGACGGACGGACGGACAGACGGACAGACGGACGGACGGACAGACGGACAGACGGACAGACGGACAGGCGGACAGACGGACGGACGGACGGACGGACGGACAACGTAGGCCCCCGTTAATAAGTAATATAAAATAAATATAGCAATAAGTAATAGGGTCCCGTTTTCACCCTTTGGGTACGGAACCCTAAAAAAGACTAGATAAACAATCGATTTTCAAAGAAAAAAATAAAGTTTCAAAAGTGCTTTTAAACGAGCCGCGCTGCAGCCGTGCTGCGGCCGCGCTTTGTTAATTTGTATGAATTTGACAGCGCAGCGCTGCAGCCGCGCGACACTCTGCGGCAAATTTGAAGGCGCCCTTAGTTGCGCCATCTTGCAAACAAACAAGAAACAATGCCAATTCGGTTAAAAATTGAGTAAGATTTTTTGTTAGACTGTGAAATTTATGATCGATGCTAAAAACACTTATTTTACCATACACAAAAAAAAAAGACAAATTCCATTGTACAAAACGCCCCAGGTTCGCCCGCCCAAGCAACCCTGTACATAATTTCAGACGTATATTTCTCATAAATTAATATGTTACACCCTAAGAGCAAGAATCTCCTTTATTCTAAAGCATAGAGGGAGCCATCGCATTGCAAGAATGTCCACTTTTTTTGACGTTTGTGTTTAAAGTGTGTGGTGTCAAGTAGTATGGACAAAAGGCACCAATTAGAACAATCTAGTACAAAAATAAGTCTAGTGAAAAGTGGACAACCGCAAAAACAAAGATATATAGTTCCGTCTCCTTCTGAAGGTACGTCATAAGACAAAAGAGACTTAACTACAATCATAAATTGATGCGGCCTCTATGCTTTAGATTAGAATAAAGAAGATTCTTGCTCTTAGGCTACCCTATAGGTCGTATCTGCTCGTTACTCGATGAGGTAGAGTTGCCAACAGCCCGCGCTTAATCTATAAGAAAAACTAAAAGAGTGTCAAAATGGACTCGGAAGCCTTTTTCCTATAAAAACACTACAAAGCAAAACCTAAAACTAGTTTCAGAATAACCTTTTCCGTCCTATCGGTTTCCCAAAGGACAAAAACTTCCCTGTTATATTATTATTGTCGAGCCTATAAACGAAAAATACAAAAGAGCTATCTAGTAGGTATTATCTCCGCCCAAGTTTGTCCGAACTACACGTGGGCATGTACGAATGTTCAAACTTTGTTTACCCTTCGTATGTGTTTATTTAGCAATGATGGTAGATAGTTTGTTTTGTGGAAGAAAAATTGTCTCATTTTTCTTTTTTATGGGTAGAGAATGTCTAGAGATGCTGTAGATTGATTAGACGCTTAAGATTTGTCGCTTTTTAAGGTTCCGTACCCAAAGGGTGAAAACGGGACCCTATTACTAAGCCTACGTTGTCCGTCCGTCCGTCCGTCCGTCCGTCTGTCCGTCCGTCTGTCCTACCTATTTAGGGCTGTAACTTTTGAACCGTAATAGCTAGATAGTTGAAATTTTCTCAGATTATGCGTTATTGCGGCGGATTTGTTAACAAATAATCATAAAAATGGCAGAAAGTTAAAAATTAAGGGGGGTTTTCAACTAGAAACTCGTTTTTATCAACGTTTTTTCTTCACGCTCTACAGTGAAAACGGTAATACATACAAGCGTCAAACTTAGTGTGATTATAGAGCAAACTCTACAGAATAACAACAAATACTAAAAACCAGCCAAGTGTGAGTCGGTCTCGCGCTAAAGGTCCCGGACAAAAAAAGTTTTTTTTCTAAGTTAATAATGTTGCGTTCTGTGGTGGAGTGGTACGGAACCCTCGGTGCGCGAGTAGCCCGACTCGCACTCGACTGGTTTTTTTAGGTTTATGGTCCTTTTGAGATAGTTTTCTCTAGAGTTCATAATTTATTTTAAATTACTAATAATTCATTTCACCGGTAATGCCATCCGTGCGGCAAAATAATGGGCTGGAAAAAAGAGTATGCAACTTTCTGGCCCAATTTTTTTTTATGTGGTGAAACCTTTGCTAATAGGGATGATGACTGATCCTGGTAATCCATACATTATGACGAATTACAGAAAAAGGCTTTTAATAGCAAATAGATAATGTAGGACTTTCGGAATATAAATCCCACACCTATCCAATCCACCCCCTTTGATATGCAGTCCTTTTCAAATAATATGACATAAACTAACGAACGCATTCCCTTTTATGGCAGTCAGAAACTTTGTAACAACCATCTTCTGCCTTTCTAAAGTGTTCAGTTGTACTACAGTTTCGTGACTCAATGGTACCGATTCGGACTGTGCCACGACTTAACTTAACTAAATTTATTCCTGTCACTTTCTAAAATAATATTAAGAAAAGAGACAGAAAACCAACAGCTGACTTTAGTGCTGTCAAAGTGACGTTACACGCCCAAAATAAGATGCCATCATAATGTACGCCATCTTATTTAAAGCGTTTTTGGGCGTGTAACGTCACTTTGACAGCACTAAAGTCAGCTGTTGGTTTTCTGTCTCTTTTCTTAATCTTATTTTAGAAAGTGACAGGAATAAATTTAGTTAAGTCGTGGCACAGTCCGAATCGAGGCCATTGATAGACAACACACAGCCTAAACAGGTGAAGATAGAAACATAGATTCTATGAAGGGGTGCACTAAGAAAGGATATTTCGTTATTCTAAATTCACGAGGACGAAGTCGCGGGTAAACACTAGTTTGGTTTGGGATACTTATAAGGGCAAGCATCAATCTAAAGAGAGGCTAGTTTTACATAGCCCTATAAAAAAAACATTCCCTTAGTAATCTCTCACTACATTACACACTCGGGAATAATTAAAATCAGTAATGTTTCAGTATAATTTTCTCAGTTTCCAGATGACAAGTCATAAATAATTCAGTCGAATACGGAGAAACATTTATTTCATCACGTAAGTTTGTTCTCAAAATAGCACAGTCGAGACTCGCTCAAGTACCTAAGCCACTTGTATATTTAATTTATGTTTATTACATAAGTGCTTAGGTCGCGTACTCAATTTATACACATTTATATCTGCACATCAAGCTTATAGGTCTAACAAGGCCATCCTTTCTTATCTTTGTGATAAAAGATAAAACTTCAACATTTTACGTACCTACACCACAGTATAAGACAGTTAACCATCTTCATACAATGGTACCAAACGCGGCTTGTATGTGTGCTCGCCAGTACGTACGCCTCGTAGCACGCACACACTGACGATATCTAAGACAGCCAAGGAGATATTGTCAGTGTGTGCGTGCTACGAGGCGTACGTCGCGTTTGGTACCATTGTATGAAGATGGTTTACTGTGTTGTACTGTGCCTACACTTTCGGTAAAAATCCCTGGTGAGCAAAAATTGGACGAACGAACAAGCCTGCTTTTGTCTTCCAAATTTGGATGTGGCACATGTAACACATGCTTTTTGGTAGAAAAATATCGCGAGGAAATCTACGATGTATGAATTTCTACTATTGGTAAAAAAAAAACGACTTCAAAAGTAAAAAAGTAAGAAATAATATTTCAGCCTTCTTCAACTTTTACGTTCGAATCTATAAGAAAACTAATTTGTTTTATCGAAGTCGCTGTCATTCGCGACTGGGCTTGCAGTAATTTTTTGGCTTGGCTTGACACCGACTCCAATAAAACAAATACATTTTGTAATAGATTCGAACGTAAAAGTTATAGGCTAAAATATTATTTTTTACTTTTTTAGGGTTCCGTACCTCAAAAGGAAAAAACGGAACCCTTATTACTTTTGGAGTCGGTTTTAATTTTTTTTGTAAAATACTTTTTATTTCATAACTTTCAGTGGTTAAATATGTTAGTTCGACTCAGATATCCATTATACACGCAAAGGGTACAATGAAACGAAGCAAATGGTTCAATCGCAGACGATTTGCTGTCAACTTTTGAGAAGTTCTATTGTATAGCTCCGAAGCGCGTCATCAGATCTTCACAAAATTAAAATGGGACCACCGCGAGATTATAAGTATACCCTTTTAAACAAAAAAGGATTTTTTAAATTAGTTCACAATTGACTAAAATATCGGTGAACATACATAAAAAAAAAATACATACAGCCGAACATAGAACCTCCTCCTTTTTTGAAGTCGGTTAAAAATGTGCGTATTACGGCCTTCTGGCTTCCAATAATACCTACAATATCATAAAGTAGTTGCAGATATGCAATACGGCCTAAATCTCGAAGCGATCTCGAGATTTTTCTGCAATGTACTTAACTAGGTCATTAGCAAACAGTTAAAAATCAGTCTTGCTAAAAACCTCGTCCTTTGTAATACTAAAGGTTAGATTCTCAGGGCCTCTTCAAGCCTTTGGCATTTTGGCCATTTGGCCAGCCAGTGCTTACGCCACTTGTCCACTGTAATAGCATCGAGCTCACTATACCTGTCACATTTTACCTACTGATTGATTTCGATATTTTTGAGGGCGAGTATCTAAACTATTATACACGAGATTTTACCCGCGACTTCGTCCGCATAAATTATATACCAGATTTTAAGTCAGATGATAAGCTATCAAACAAAAAAAGTTTCATCAAAATTGGTTCAGTGGTTTTTGCGTGATACTCGAACAAACAAACACCCAAACAAACAAACGAAAAAACAAACAAACAAACAAACAGACAGACAAAAAATACAAAAATTGGTGATTTGGAATCAGGGACATCTAAAAACCATATCGTAATCTTTTTTTTGTAAATATCTTCAATGTACAGACACACTTCTGTTACAGTTTTATAATAGTTTAGATTAGATTGAAGATATTTACAAAAAAAAATTACGACATGGTTTTTACCTATCCCTAATTCCAAATCACCAATTTTTTTATTTTTTGTCTGTCTGTTTGTTTGTTTGTATGTTTGTTTGTTTGTTTGGGTATTTGTTTGTTCGAGTATCACGCAAAAACTACTGAACCGATTTTTATGAAACTTTTTTTATTTGAAAGCTTATGACCTGACTTAAAATCTGGTGTACAATTTATGCCGACGAAGTCGCGGGTAAATGCTCGTGTAATATAAAATGGTATAAAAACGAACAAAAATTTTAGTTACGAATCTAATATGCTTCAATACGTTTCAAGACTTCTAAGTGTATCCAAGGCCTTTATAACCTTTAATTGGATAATGGTCTCGATTGCAGCTAGATTGTTAAACCATTTATTACGACGACTGTTTGGATTCTAGGAAGCCGTTACAGTTATCAATTTCTATTTGTCTACCAAGCCGAAAGGGGATCAAGTGGGTACTTAATCACGTTTTACTTTCTGCGGCGCTACTACCCTTAGTGGGTCTCTACATCCCTGGGTTCCCTCCTCCTATACAGCTAGAAAACTTGACGGCCCAGTTAGTAAAAAAAAGTGTTTGTTATTTAACCTAGTTAACTGGTACGCCGTGGGAGCTCCCTTATGTTGCGACTTTGCACGGACCTCCTTACACTCATTTAATTCTATTCATACGTACCTATTACATTTGCCTGTGGCCCTGTTTTTCCTATATTGTTGAGATGAAATAAATGAGTTGTCAATCATCTTCATCGAAGTCAATCCTTCACATTGTCGGCCTCCCACGATGGTCTCTTCTACTGCGGAACTGCAGATTCAGGTGGGGCCCTATTTTGGACGCCCAGTTCTCAACTATTCTTTCAACGTGTTCGACCTAATTCAGACGTTGCAATTTGATAAAATAAAACTTACTAAGGTCAATTATGGTCTTTTAGTTTGCGATTTCATGAAACATAAGTAGGTACAAGTAAGTACCTACTAATAGTCTATTTTAACTGGTTAGTGCCAGAAACTTCCTCTTCGTCTCTTTAATTTGCGTGTGAAGTGGATGTGTGCTTCTGCTTTTCATGGCAATTGAAACTAGTAGGTGGCTGGCCTTTCGCCGTCATTGATTTTGAAGAGAAAAACACTGCATAAAATCACTCCAAAAGAAACCCTTCAATCCCTCGTACAACATCCAAGAGAAAAAGAAGGTCTTTTCTAACCCACACATCGATAATCCTAGAAATTGTTCAGTTGAACCCAACAATGGCATATTGAGAACGAAGTTTCACACTTTGCCATTTGAAACAATAGAAACCTTACAATATAAACCGACTCAGTAAGCCGTGAAAGCCTGATTGTTAAATCGCTAAGTTAATGACCTTTTCCTGCTTAAGTCAATTTATTACTTACGGAATTAAGACACGGTCATTATGCACGCGTTCTGCGGTCGCCGGTTGTGGGCAAGTACAACTGCAGGCCCGAAAAATAGAATAAGCACTAATTCGTTTTTATCGTCATCGAACTATACCTACATATAGGGATATTTCACTGGCAGGCACAGAACTCGAGAAGGTCAGGTCAGGCTTCCGTAAATTGGTGGAGGCAAGTTATGAGAACATCGATGACTCATCTGTGGATGAACATATTGTAGTTGTGAGCCTCACAACTACAATATGTTCATCCACAGATGAGTCTCGTTTTGTGGACATCTTGTTTTCAAAGACGTGCCTTCCCAAGTAAGAAGGCATCAGGTAAACCAGACCTTTGCATATGACCACACTTTTCCGTTACAACCTGACCCTCTTTGCTATATAGGCTGATGACAATGATATATACGAGGCAATTATATAGTACTCTGTGATACGATTTATTTCCTCTATCCAATCACGTGAACGCCACTACTGTCGAACGCGATCGCAAACCACGTTATTTTTACCTTGCCTGCTTGCCTTTACCACCTTTACTAAGCAACACTTGGCAACACCGTCTATGCTATTATTAGCGGATTTTCCTTCTTTAAGGAGGAAATCTGAAACATTTTTGTTACATCATTAAGTACATAAAAGTTACGTATTTTTGGGGAAATGTGTTTAAATTGTTTTGTGTAGTAGAGGCTGGCATCGTCCTGTTTTACTTTTTTCATATCCCAAAAGTTTTCAAAGGTAAATTTTTGACTACTGTTCATGCAGCCCTATTCAAAATTTACAGCAAACTGTAATGCGTTACATACATACGTAGAGGATGCTTTAAAGCTTTAAACTGAAAAAATTTAACTATACCAAACTATTATACATAGAAGAACAATCACAAGAATAGACCAAATAGAACGCGTGAAAAAAATGGGTTGTTCCTTGTAAAACAATAGCTAAACTAAACCAACAGGACAGGCTATGGAACAGATTATTTTTTGTGATTTCAAAGTTCATAATCATCATCCCAGTCGATAGACGTCCACGTCTGGACATAGGCCACTGCTCTTCCAAGGATCACCGCAACGACTGGTCCTGCGCTGCCTTCACCAGCGGTTCCAAAATTTAAATTTTTGGCCCAAAAATGTTTTTGTGTTAATTACGCCAACGGTCGAATAAAGAAAGCTGTTCAGTTCTTAGACCATAATAATCAGCGACCATCCTTGAGTTAGCAACTTAGCATTATCAGTGAATCTACATGCAATTTTATACCTTATCACTAAACGAGAGCCTGTAATTGCGAAACAATAACTTCAGAATAGTCTCGTTTGGGGTTCTCACGAGAATACTTTTAACAATCAACATTAGAATCTAAATTAATGGAATAAAATCCAAAGTTGCGGAATTCATACGACCTCGTCCCCCGCAAAAAGTGTCAGAAAAGTTTGTTAGTAGAATTATATAACACGTCCATAGTTACATGGTCTAAGGTTCAGTTTGGTGAAGCACCGTTTTATGTTTAGACCCGGTATATTTCTGTGGTGTGGCGCCGAGTTGTAATGTAAAACGTCTTCGCGCAGCCGCGGGGGAAAGTTCCAAAATAATGAAGATTTAATTCTGTTCCCTGTCTCTGAGAAACAATTTCAAAGTAATTTCCACAGTGATAAATGGCTCCCGATTTTCTGAATATTAAATAAATATTGGAGTTCGAGGGAAAGAAAGTAATAAATATTCACAAAGGGAACGATTAAGGCTCTGAATGTACTTTAACTAGTTGCGTTTGTTAGGCGACTGAACTTGGTTAGTATCCAAGAATTGAGTTCGTATAATAATAGGTTGTAAACCAGGATCGACAGCAGCAACTACTAACAACACTAGACAATGAATTCCATCGAACCCGGGGGATAATATTAGAATCTGTTTTGTAACCGGCAACGAATTTAATCAAAGGAGATAAGTATAGGAGAAGTAGGTACAATAGTAGATTATGTACCAAGGGGATAAAGCAGTGTCTTTCATCACGGGCGCGATATTGAATCCCGAGCGTAACGAGGGATTCTAGGGTCAACTCCCGAGCGCAGCGAGGGAGTTCAGAGTTAACTCCCGAGCGTAGCGAGGGAGTTAAGACTAGAATCCTGAGTGAAGCGAGGGGTTCAAGCTCGCCCAAGATGAAAACACGTTTATCCCCGAGGACCATACTCTACTTTTCACACCCTCCGCGAGAAAATAAAAAGCAATACTGTTAGAAACCCAGGGGAGCGTGTAAATTCTCTATGGTTAGAAACCAATTATTTTATTAGAGTTTATAACAAAGTATTTGAGTTCAATAGTATACTTAAGTATTTGAAACATTAGACCAGGAGTGCGATTTTTGAAACTCATTCTTTGAACTCAGCAGTTGAAAATGTCAATATTACTATTAATTTTTCTACTGCTGATTTGACATTAAAAAATCATACTCCAGGATTGCGATTTTTGAAAGTCAAAGCAGCAGTAGAAAGATGCGTATCTCTATAGCAACACATACATAGTACATTTTCAACTGCTGATCTCAGCGAATGAGATTCAAAAATCGCACTCCAGTTGTACAATGTAATATTTTTTCATTACTTTGTTCGTAGCAATAGGTACAGAGATATGCAGTATTCGCGCCTTTTTTTCTTTTTTTGAGTTCAATACTCGTGGTGGCCAGTTCAAACTTCGAATTAAGTTCTTTTTGGTGCCTGTCTCCATGATAAGTTTTCATACGAATTTTAAGTAAGGGTCGTAAATAATCTGTGGATGCGGTTCCATATTCAAATCTCATTATTGACCAGCGGGTTATAATGAAATTCAATCATTCAATTCATCTCATGTTGCAAATTTTTCGGATCTTTTTCAAAACGTGTAAAAATCACTAGGGAAGTATATCTGTGTCACTCTAGCATCCACAATCTTCGTATGTTTTTTTTCTACTTCCTATTGGTCCCCGAGTGATTTTCAAACGTTTTGAAACGTAGCCTAAAATGAATTCATCGAGCGAATATCAATTCAGAAATTGATTTTGCATTATCTGGTTTTGGTTAATTTCCTCGTAATCGTGATGAAAAGCAGAGTGTTTAACTCGGGTGAAAGTACCCATTTCACACTCGAACTATGGGCGCCCCTCACGTTCGTTCGGGGCGCCAAACATCTCGTGTGAAATGGGTCACTTTCATCCCTTGGTTAACAATCTACTATTTCATCACTCATACTCTGAAAGTAGGTTATTGTTTATCTAAGAAGCGGGTTGAAAGTGATACATTTCTTCCCTAGGGCGGAAAAGTAATTTAAAAAAATCTACGTCTATACTGAGCAAAGGCAGAAACCTATACAGCCACACTTCGATAACATTATATTAAAATTATTAATTTTTATAATTATTATGAACAAAAATATTCGAATTTAGTAATAATAACAATAATTAGTAACATTTCGATACTTTTGTATAAGTTATATGCATTTTGTTTTCTGCGTGAATAACAGGTGAAGAAAAAGTACCTAGTTAATTTAAAAAACAGGCTAGTTTAAAAAAAAAAGTTTTTCTTTTTCGCGCAAGGCTGCGTTCAGGACCTTTGGGTGCGGTTGTTTTTTCAACTCGCACTATGGTAGAACGTTTTTCACCGAGGCTCTGAAGTGCGATTTTTGAACATCATATGAGCGAATCGGCAGTAGAAAGATGCATAATCTCGTAGTAATTATGACATTTTTGACTGCCGAGTCGCTCGTATGATGTTCAAAAATCGCACTCCTGAACGGCGTTAGTGCGAAAAGTTGCGATCGGGGTGCACCTAGGGCGTAGGTTCGGAACGCAGCCTTGCGCGAAAAAGAAAAAAACTTGAAAAAAAAAACGGAGGGAAAGCCACATGTTGCAAATTTTGCAGATCTTTTTCAAAACGTGTAAAAATCACTAGGGAAGTCAGAGGGAAGTATATTTGTCTCACTCTAGCATCCACTATCTTCGTTTGTTTTTTTTGTGTGACACCCGAGTGATTTTCAAACGTTTTGAAACGCAGCCTACCTAAAATGAATTCATCGAGCGAATAGCGATTCAGAAATTGATTTTGCATTATCTGGTTTTTGGTTAATTTCCTCGTAATCGTGATGAAAAGCAGAGTGTTTAACTCGGGTGAAAGTACCCATTTCACACTCGAACTATGGGCGCCCCTCACGTTCGTTCGGGGCGCCAAACATCTCGTGTGAAATGGGTCACTTTCATCCCTTGGTTAACAATCTACTATTATGCAGTCCGCTCCCCTATTTTATATACTTAATACCTGAATCAAATAAACAAATAAAAATAAATAGTCATTCAGAACCTTAAAATTGTTTATTAATACTTTTCAATGCCACTGCTATTTTTGTATTTTCGTAATGTTGGGCTCCAAACTTTATTTTTTACATTCAACAATTTACTTAATTCAATTTATGTGGAATATAAATTTACAAGTTATATTCATTCCGTTTCATCGCATGTAACTGTGAAGGTCTCAGAAGAAATTGCAAAGGTTAATGTTATTCTAATTACTTTTGTTTCTTTAATTTAATGAATTATTTATTTGTCATTTTACTTTGAAATTTATTTGAGGGTTTTAACCTAAGTTCATTTGGTTGTTTGTATATTGTCGACTGAACATTCGACTCGACTTTTTCTGGATTTCTATATTGTTCGGTTTGATGGTCTATAGTAAGTACCCCCTTAATAAAGTACGTAACGCATTTAAGTTTACACCCTGTATTTAAGCTTCTTTTTCTATTGGAACCACGAATTTGAAGCATGTAGATGCGATGCTCTCGATGTTATCCTTTAACGCCAACTTTTGCAAAAAAACCTGTCAATTACCATATTTGACAGGTTGTGTAGGCACAGTAGTTAAAACTGAAACATGGAGTCACGTTGCAGGGACTGACCCGAGCACACGTCTCGCGTGGTTTCGCGCGTCGCGTTTTTGCCTGCCACGAGGCTCCGCAATCCTCAGTCTCTTCTTGTTCTTGTCCAAATACAATCCCTGAGATTGAGATAGATTCTCCCATAAAATACTTGACACTGGCGGAAATGCAGTGCTAACGCACAAGCAAGAGTCAGCATAGTAAAGCATTATCATTATTTTCTTACGCTTTCTTACTATTGATGTTGACTGTACAGGAAAATGGTTCCCATACACTCTAAACATCGTGCCCTTTTCCTTTTTTTGCATTTCTCGCCGTGTGTTAGCAAAATTAATACAGAAGGTAAACTGAAATACCAGTGTTTCGGAATTGCCTTTTTTTAGACTGCAGAATACTCAGAAAATGTGTGAGCACCTATGAGATTTTTATAAAAGAGGAAGCTGGATTTTACTGTCGTATCAACATTATAACCAGGACTTTTAGCCAGTATATACCTATACAGACTATTATTTCTGAAAATAATAGAATTACATTGTTTTTTTTTATTTTGATGACGCGTTTTTAGGGTTCCATACCCAAAGGGTGAAAACGGGACCCTATTACTAAGCCTACGTTGTCCGTCCGTCCGTCCGTCCTTCCGTCTGTCCGTCCGTCCGTCTGTCCTACCTATTTAAGGCTGTAACTTTTGAACCGTAATAGCTAGATAGTTGAAATTTTCACGGATAATGCGTTATTACGACGGATTCGTTAACAAATAAAAAAAAGTCAAAAAGTTAAAAATTAAGGGGGGTTCTCAACAAGAAACTAGTTTTTATCAACGTTTTTTCTCTACGCTCTATCGTAAAAACTGTAATACATACAAGTGTCAAACTTTGTGTGATTATAGAGCAAGCTCTATAGAATAACAAAATATACTAAAAATCAGCCAAGTGTGAGTCGGTCTCGCGCTAAAGGTCCCGGACAAAAAAATAGATTTTTTCTAAGTTAATAATGTTGTGTTCTGTGGTTGTGTGGTACGGAACCCTCGGTGCGCGAGTAGCCCGACTCGCACTTGACCGGTATTATTCAATGTTAGGCATATCTTTGGCATAGAAAAAATCTACAAAATCTTTAGTAGATTTTTTCTGTGCTATGAAACCTACAATATACTTCAATTTCGGGGCATGGATTGGATTGTGTCCACACCCACAGTCCAGAGAGAGGGGTTCGATCTATCAAGCTGAATGTAGTTTGGATATTGCTATTTAAAATGATTATTCTGAATTTGCTACATTAAAAAAACCAACCACACCACCACACAACATATTTAACTTAGAAAAAATTTTGATTTGTCCGGGACCTTCAGCGCGAGTCCGACTCACACTTGACCGGTTTTTATAATTTGTTGCTTAGTAATAGGGTCCCGTTTTCGCCCTTTGTTTACGCAACCCTAAAAATATATCTGTTTCCCCTCGGGGAATATAGTCGTGAGCATATGCTCTTCTTCTTCTTTCTCGTGTGAAGGTGATCACACTTTGTCCTTCCAATACTTGGCCACCTCTATTCCTCGAGGGGAAGCCTTTATTAGGTCCTGGAGGGAGCAAGACACAGGGCACAGGCTACACTGCGATAGATGTCGAGTGGTTTGCACCTGACCACACCCACACTCCACAGACGCATCGGCCGGCAATATGTCCCATCTCCTCAGATTATCTTTGGATCGACCAACTCCCGTTCGCAATCTATTGAGTGCCTTCCATGTCGCCCAATCTTCACGGCTTCCAGCAGAGATCTTTTCAGATGGTGTAATAAGGGATTCGCTGTCATTAATTCCTTGTTTCCATAGGTCAGTACGTGCATCCTGGGGTGTTATGCGGTCGAGAGCTGGATTAGTAATGAAGCTTTTCCTTGATTTTAAGCGACTTGGTACGGGCATGTGACTATGAAGCGGGTGTCGTCCGTCGTTGACTTGTTTCCAGCGCTCTGTTGCGACAGCTATTTGTCTGTGAGCATATGCTGTGACATATGCTTGATTTCAAAATCTAGGTTTCTAAAGTGAATGATAACAATGTCTTTCTATAATAGGTTACAAAAATTATATTTATTTGTCCCGAATAGATTCTGCCGTCACGTCACCGGATATGACCTGCGATCCCAAGGGAGCTCTTGCAAATTCAATTTCCCGTCTACACATTGTAATAAATATAAAGGCGAATGATGTATGTAATATTACGTCGCTCGAAAAATGTACGGTTCAATTTATATGAATACGTTATGAGTACGTGTTGCCATGAATTTTATTAATCGCTATATTTTATAGGTAATTTATGGATACAAATTAAATAAAATAACGCTCACAGGCACATACATTGTAATGATCCCAAGAAAGCACTATTAATAGGCTGTTTATTATGGAAACCATACAACAACGGCACAAACATGTAAACATCCATGACCGAACCGGGATTCGAACCCAGGACCCTGGTTTGGCAGTCCGGCGTGGTAACCATTACACCAACCGGGTCGTCAAATTAATGAACATATGAATTGAGCAAACTGAAGCGGGGAATTAAGTACATTGGCAGCACTGATTACTTACCTATTCGTTAAATGAAAAATAAAAAAATCCTTCAGATTAATAAATTCTAACAATAAAATCAGGTAGGTGTTGTTTGGGATCAAAAAGGTTAAATTCTAGACATAATTGATTTTCCATTGTACTCGTATCTGGAATTTTAGCCGCTTTTTATCCCAAGCCACTCATGTTTCTGAACCTTTTCATTTATTTACAAGCTTTTTCATTATTGCGCGAAAAACTAGATTTTTATTCAATAAATAATCCCACTTTTTAATACTTTTGTAGGAATCCTACTAAATCCTAACTTTCTACGTATCTTATACGCTTTTTTGAGAATACCCACTATAGAAGATAGAAGGGCCCTGCCCTTGTTAAATGCTGACACTTTTTTAAGAGGATGGTCAGACCATCAAACTGAATAACTTTCTCTGTGGGAGCAACATCGAAATCGCGAAATAAAATCAGCTATCCCATACATTTGGCTCGAGTAGGTTTGCAATTTAGTATGGAACAGCAGTTTTTTTTGCGCTTTCTACTTTTGTGCTATAGAGAAAGTTGTTCAGTTTGACGGTCTGATCATCCCCTTAAAAAAGTGTCAGCATTATTAAGAAGGACCCTATATATTTATAACAGGTACAATAAAAAAAAACAAATGTGTCCGGGGCACAAAAAACAACATCCTGTTTTTGCATTATGTTATGTTGGGAAACACTTTATTCAAAAGCGCTAGAAAATCATTTGCAAAAATGTAACCCTATAACCCTTAGCAGTAAGATTCAGAATGCAATAAAACCCGTTTTTATGCGTGCCATCCATACGGGGATAAATAATTCATTGTGAGAGTTCCAGAAAACATGTCGCATACAGAATTCTTAATCTGCCAAGGAGACTGAATAAGTATGTATACCTACTGGGATACTAAGAGACCTACACACGGCGACTTTTAGGCGATTTCGCAATTGCACGGAAACAAAGTCGAAACTGAATCGCCGTAATTATTAAGAGAATAGACACACCTAGGATTAATTTAAAATGTGTATGGAAATTTTTGAGTAACTGTGACTAAACATTAAAACGGAATACTAATGTATTTACTTTAATCACTAAATGTCCGAAATAGGGCTTAAGGCTTATTAGTAGAACAAGCCTCTCTTTCTAACAAGCAAACTTTCGCAATTAGCCATCCTGCTTCAATTGAAAGCAAGATCGCAAAAAAACGCATTTTTCATCAATATCTTTTCTCTTGGGTGTTTGGGGAAAAATCCATCGGTTTGAAGCCCTGCTATAATTATTTACCTTTCAAATGATGGTATATGATGGTATGTTTGTGCCGTTGTTGTATGGTTTCCATAATAAACAGCCTATAAATAGTGCTTTCTTGGGATCATTACAATGTATGTGCCTGTGCCTGTGAGCGTTATATTCAGAAGAAATGGTGTAGTGTGATTCTTGTAAAACTGGTTATAAATCTGAAATCGAGCTTACTTTGCTCCTCTTTTCTATCGAGAAAATTTAATAGAATCGTGTTTTCAACGGTTAGATGCCCTGCAGAAAGAACGTATCTACACTGTTATGTGAACTATATATATTAAATGTAATAATTTGGTTCTCAAAAATCGGTTCGAAAATAGACAAAATAGGTATGACCCCCTCTTAACTTCGTTTTGTATGGAGCGCTTTATCTGGCATATCGTTGATGAGTCAGCCTCGTAGAGTAAAAATCTACAAGAAAACTTGACAGTGAAATGTAGCAAATGATAAACCTGCATTTTTTTTATAACATAGTCTTGGTCAATGTTTATGTTCGTTAAGACAATGAAAAGACGACGGATATTTAGTCCGCCCGGAAATATTGTCAGTTAAAATAGACAGTATGGAGCTCTAGGATAAAAGACATGGCGGACCAAAGGTCCGATTTTAATTTCTATCCGGCGGACAAAAAAATACGTAGTTTGCTCAGTGCCTCATCATCAATCATCAGCCTATATACACCACTGCAGGGCACAGGCCTACGCTCAAGCAGGGTATGGGCGTTAGTCCACCACGCGTGCTCGATGCGGATTGGTAAATATCCGATACGCATCGGAATTTCTTCTTCAGCGAATGCAGGTTTCTTCACGATGTTTTCCTTCACCGTTTGAGAGCATTCGGTATTACGTACATAAGTTAGAAAAACTCATTCTTCTTATCGTGTGGGCAGAGCCCTGGTGTCAGAGTTTTTTCAGACCGCCTTACGGCCTCTGACGTGGTTTTTATGTAACGACTACTACCACCAGAGATAGTAGCCGGGACCAACGGCTTAACGTGCCATCCGAAGCACGGAATCATCTTTCTTTTCAGACAATCAGGTGATTCAGCCTGCAATGTCCTAACCAACTGGGGAAAAACGCACAAAGTGACATATCACTAGGTGTCCCCCGTGGGAATCGAACCCACGACCTCCGTATCGAGAGCCAATGCTCTTAAGGGGGGGTCAAAGTGTTTTTGTCTGTTTTCGAAGCGGTTTTTGATAACCAAATTATTACATTTAACATATATAGTTCAAATAACAGTGTAGATACGTTCTTTCTGCAGGGCGTCTAACCGTTGAAAACACGATTCTATTAAATTTTCTCGATAGAAAAGACGACCAAAGTAAGGTCGATTTCAAAATTTAGAATCTGTTTTATACACGAACCACAATACCATTTCTTCTGAATATACCATCATTTGAAAGGTAATTAATTATAGCAGGGCTTTAAACCGATAGTTTTTTTTCAATACCTTTATTTACTTTTTGATTAATCATTCATGTGATTTTCGACGCCATTTCGACCCGCACATAGACCGCCATTGTCCCGAGGGACGTTGTCGAGGCTAGACCTATGTCACTTTGCTACGAAAATTTACGTAAAATAATAAAATTGACAAATATTATTATTTTAAACAAGAAGATTATAATCTTCTTGGTTTTAAAGAAATTAATAAACACTCTTTAAACCATACCTCAGAATTGCCAACCCAAATGTTATAACAGTAATTTAGTATTTTTTTAAAAGAGATTGGTTATAATTTCTGTTTAATGTTTTAGTCCGTCCGTAGTCGGTAGTCAAACTCTACTTTGATTCTATTTGATGCCCAGGGTCTGATCATGAAGGTGGCTATTGTAACTCGGCAGTGAAATTAATATAAATTCGTCCAGTTTGATTTGTCTTGAAGAGTACCTACTCTAATTCTAGATGATGTCCAGGGCCTGATGATAAAGCCGGAGGGAGTCGTTGTCAAGAATCAGTTCAGATTCTTGACAGTGACTCCAATGAAATTAATAATTTTGAAATCGGTTTTATTTTTTAGTTCGGGCATAATGACATTTGTTGACATTCGGGCCCTTGGCGGTGATAAGAAAACAACCTTTTTTGCAAGAATTCTTCATTGACTGAATATACTTAAATGATTAAAAAAAAGACATCTTTTGTCACTAACCACTTACTTCGTGATTAGATCACACGCCACAGCCTAAACTTAACAGTATTCCAACGGTATAAAATAAACAAAGGTCAAATGATATTATTATAGCCCGACCAGAAAAATAAAAACCTCGCTATGTTGCGGAAAATCATTGGAACAAATTTTTGTACTTGGAACATTGACATTAAAGGTTATAGTCGATTGCAGCGCTCCTCAACCGGTTTTTTATATTTCTATGAACACTGAATATAGCTACTCCAACGATATACAAGCCCGTTCATAGAAACAACATGTTCCATTTGAATGCGGTTCTCGCACCGCATTGATGTTCCCGAGTTCACTTCGTCACTATGGCAATGACAGACCGCAATGTGTCATTTTGTGTTGCTTTATGCATTGAATAATTATGTATAGAACAGACAACGCGAACAAAATCTGTGCACCACGATCAGCAGTGCGGGGTGCGCACCGGGGACCCCGTGCGGCGAGCGACAGGCACATGCTATATCCATTCCAAATAGGGGCGAAAAGAAGGAAAAAATAGTTATTTGTTATACAAGAGTGCAAAGTTGCTTTTTAACCGCGTGCTCAATTTTGATGAACAAGCAAGCGAAGGATGCTAAAATTGAATCACGCACGTAGCGAGTGATTAAAATATTAGAATGCTGAGCGCCAGCGAGTGAATCAAAAAAGCACAAGGTGAAAAATCTTTGCACTCGAGTGCAACACGTAACTTTTCATCCCACCTCATCGAGGAAAAGACGTCAAAAGAAAATGGCGCGCGCAAAGCAAAGTAAAAAAAAATACACCAAGAAGGTTCCGAGTCAGAGTTTTTAACAAATTAAAAAAAGTTGTGTGATAAATTCGGAACCATGGAGGGAGAAGTAAATAGGTTTAATAATGTTTTGCTTAGTGCACACGATGTTCTAAATTCAATTTACTTTATCCTCTAGAGGATAAAGACATGACATGTTCCTCTAGACTAGTCTAGAGGATAAAAACGGCTTTTGCACTCAGATATCGAAGAGCAAAAATACTCTTTCCGAGATGGTGGGATGAAAAGGTTCTTTATAGTACACACTTTAAAGAAATTATGAATATTGTATCAAACAACAAAATGGCGATGTTGATAGACCTAAAGAAGCAGTGGTCATGTGGTTCGTCTTTGTTTCAATGAAGCTTTCTTAAAGACTGTTATGAAAAAAATCCGTCAGATGGCGCTAGTAGTCGCCATATTAACAATTCGAAAAAAAAAAAACATATTTAAGATTTCTAAAAAATTGTACTTAAATTATTATGACTTCATTCAAATCGTTATGATCGTCATCGTATCAATAAAGAAAATTCAGAAAAGTGGCTGCCATCTTGAACTTTTTTGTTTTTCAACCGATTGCTTCCAAAATCGATATCTGGGGGTTTCTGCCATCTCCAAACACGAATCTGAAGTCAAAAATTCAGAAAAGTGGCCGCCATCTTGATCTTTTTTGTTTTTCATCTGATTGCATCCAAAAGCGATATCTGGGGGTTTCTGCCATCTCCAAACACGAATCTGAAGTCAAAAATTCAGAAAAGTGGCCTCCATCTTGAACTTTTTTGTTTTTCATCCGATTGCTTCCAAAATCGATATCTGGGGGGTTCTGCCATCTCCAAACACGAATCTGTAGTCAAAAATTCAGAAAAGTGGCCGCCATCTTGAACTTTTTGTTTTTCATTCGATTACTTCCAAAATCAATATCTGGGGACTGGAAAATGGAAAATCTGGATAATGATGATGATGATTCGTATTTGGAGATGGTAGAAATCCCCAGATATCGATTATGGAAGCAATCGGTTAAAAAACAAAAAAGTTCAAGATGGCGGCCACTTTTTGAATTTTTGACTTCAGATTCGTGTTCGGAGATCGCAGAAACACCTAAATATCGATTTTGGAACCAATCAGCTTAAAAACAAAAAAGATGGCAGCTACTGAAACCATCTGGCAATAATGAGTACTCTCTATGGAAAACTGTAAAGTCATCACACAAACCTCAACTAGCTCACTATCCCCTTAAAACAAAGTCCAGTACATGGGCGAAAACTGATGAAGAAAGGGCTGAAGCTTTTGGAGCATTTTTGAGTGACGTCTTCATACCTAACAATGACCTGGGAACTGAAAGCCTAGACAAAGAAGTTGAGTCATACCTTGATGCGGATCTTCAACTAAGTCCGCCTCTCCGATGTTGTAGCCCTGCTGAGGTTCGTCGAACCATTCAAGATCTGGGATTAAAAAAAGGCCCCGGGCTTTGATATCATAACAGCCGAAGTACTACGACAACTACCGAAAAAAGGAGAAGTATTTCTCACACTGCTGTTTAATGGTATACTAAGAACATCTCATTATCCTAGTATATGGAAAGTATCGCAAATTACTATGATCCCTAAACCCGGAAAACCACAACACTTAACTTCATCTTATAGACCAATAAGCCTTTTACCAGTTCTGTCAAAAGTTTTTGAGAAGATCATCTCCAGACGTTTAAATGAAAGTATTACAGAAAATCAGCTTATCCCAGACCACCAATTTGGATTCAGAAGCCATCATTCTACAATAGAACAAGTCCATAGAGTCTGTGAAGAAATTAGAAACGCTTTAGAAAAGAAAGAATACTGTTCTGGCGTTTTCCTCGATGTACAACAAGCATTCGACAAAGTTTGGCACAATGGATTGCTTTATAAGCTCAAAAAGACCTTGCCACATAATCTCTTTCTCTTGCTCAAAAGTTACCTGGAAAACCGCATCTTTGATGTCAAAATTAACGATGTGAGCTCAACCTTTCACGATATAAAGGCTTCCACAAGGATCCGTCCTAGGCCCAATATTGTATTTGATTTACACTGCAGATGTGCCACAATCACCAAGTGTAATGACAGCCACATTTGCTGATGACACGGCTGTTCTAACATCAAGCAGATATTCGGAAACTGCATCATTGAAACTGCAAAATCATCTTGATGAAATAGATAGCTAATAAGCTAGCTAGCTAGCTAGCTTGTATAATATATATAATAGCTGGATGAGAAGCTGGCGGATTAAGGCAAGTTCAGTCAAGTCAAACCATATAACATTCACCCTGCGACAAGGAGACTGCCGTGAGACTTGGAGATGACATACTTCCTCATAACACTGTTGGCAAATACCTCGGTTTTCATCTTGACCGCAAGCAGACATGGAGGACACATATTAAAAAGAAACGTGATGAGTTGAACTGCAGAACAAGATCGTTGAATTGGCTACTTGGAAGACTGTCAAAGCTATCTGTAAACAACAAAGTGTTGGTCTATAAAACAGTGCTAAAACCAGTATGGACCTACGGCATACAACTTTGGGGTTCAGCAAAGAACTCCAACATAGAAATAATGCAGCGATATCAAAACAGTGTCTTGAAGTCAATAGCATGCGCTCCATGGTTCACGAAAATGGAGGAAATTCATGAGTATTTAAATATCCCTACTGTGAAAGACGAAGTGAACTATTCTACCAAGGTCTACAGAGATAGGATCACTCACCACGTTAATAAGCTGGCTTTGCCTCTAAGTAAACCACTTAGCATAAGACGTCTAAAACGACGACACATTTGGGATAACTTATGACCCGTAGTGACCAAATGAAGGCGGCCCGACAGTGGGAAGGCATGCCTGCAACCACCGATACATGCAAAAGAACTGCTCACAACCCTCAGACCGATAGCATGTTATAAAATTAACAAAAAAAAAGCTACTGTTCTGAACTTCTGACGTCAGATTCATTCGCAGAAACCATAAATTTTTCTAATATATATATTTAAATTAGCAATCAGTCAGAAAATACATTATTTATTTTCCTTTTGCAGTAAATAAATTATGTTACAATCTTTCATTATTTTAATCGAAAGTAGCAGAGCTTCATGGCATTTTATGGTTTATCTGCTGAAAACATTACGCGCGTCACTGCGTCACCCGTGTGTCATACCATGCGACGTCGCCGCGGTGACGGCTGCTGCATTGACGCAGCGGCAATGCGTCATTGTGTATGCTCTTCTCCTACGTGCGGTTTCATACAACTCCTTGCTTCACAAATGACAGACTGCCGTATGGCGCTCCGTCATGCGTCATCTTGTGTGATCCACCTTTGGTATTGGTATTCGTATTAGTTGAGCGGGCTCATTTTCAACTTGACGACTCAGGCGCCTATTTTGCGTGTGGTGGGAATGACTACACTTGCCATCCCAGCTCCTCCAGGAAGTCCACCAGCTTATTAATGCTGCCGAATACATCTGGAAGAGACTTCGGTGATGCGAGGTGTTGTGCCCGATAGTGTGCTAGCCCGTTGCATTCTAGCAGTAAGTGCGCAGACATAGTAAAACAGGCATGTCAAACTTGCAACACGCGGACCACAGTGCGTTTTCTTGCGGCCCTATCCATTTTTAAGAATAAATTCCCAATGCGGCCCTCAAGCGTGCAGTCTTGACGTAGGTAGTCATATTACGTTGGAACCATCACTGCATTGAGTCATGATGTGAAAAATTCGCCTTTTGTCATCATTATGTTGTGACCATTATATCCACAGAACATTATAAGAGAAAGAGAGAAGGAAGGAGGAGGAGGTTAGAAGTGCAAAGTAGGCATGGAACGCGTGCCACACGGTTATGCAATGACTTGCATAGCACCATAAGGCGCGCAGCGTGGTGCGAGCGAGAGGGCGTAAAGTAGTTGTAGAAGCATGAGTGGGAAGACAAATGGCGATAGTCGTCTCGTAACCCGTCTTGTAATGTTCTTTGATTATATCAATGAGGCGTTTTGATAACAAAAATTTGCCGCAGTAATTTCTAAACCAATGCTTGCCAAACGTATTTATCTCGATTTCCAAGTTTAGGGACTTTATTCATAAATTAATACGATGACGATCATAACGATTTGAATAAAGTCAGAATAATTTTAGTACAATTTTTTAGAAAAAATATTTTTTCGAATTGTCAATATACTACTAGCGCCATCTGACGGATTTTTTTCATAAGTCTTTAAAAAAACTTCATTGAAACAAAGACGAACCACATGTGCGCACCACTGCTTCTTTAGGTCTTTCAACATCGCGATTTTGTTGTTAGATACAATATTCATAATTTCTTTAAAGTGTGTACCTCTTATATATTCCGTGGAATAGGTAACCTGCCTTCTCTGTTTGAACATACTGATCTGTCATTTGTTTAGACTGTGGTCAATTTTGCACAGATAGATAAATAGAAAAAACTTCAAATATTATTGATTATAAACATGTTACAGCCATGTTGTGCTATTCAAATTCAAATAAAAAATTTTAAAATTAAGTCTCGGGAGGAACTTGAACCCACTCGTTCATTTACTTGACTGCACTCTTCAGAACCGGGGAATTGTGTAGAAAAAACTTAGGTACCATGTTCCTTTAGCTATTTGTTTCGCCTTCAACCGAGATTTCATTTTTTTTTTAATTTCTTATGTTACCCATTTTAATAGCAAAAATTAATTTGTTTAATTTATCAGTCTTGCATTCATGCTATTTTTTATGTGGAGTGACTTTTCTATACATGGCAATATTTACGTACATATGGCGGGGAAATGTGACAATGACAGTGCTAGAAAAAGTTTTACGTCTGGTGGGCGGGGCCTGAGCGGGGAAGCGGGGTGTAAAACAGATTTTTTTCAGGACTAATACCCAGCCTTAACCATTAGACCGCGGAGGCAGAAAAACTCATTGGTACATTATGTCATCCACACGGATTCGAACTCGGACCTCAAGAATGAGTTTCCATACCTCTTCGCAACACGCCACCGACGCTCAGCTTTCAAATTCCGAAAAAAGGAACTATTATAGACTATTATTGAAGCTAAACAAAACCTTGCATGGCAGTCTAATATAATAATAACTATATCATATTATAGGACACATTGTGTATACTTTATACTCGAAACAGCTTTTGTCGCCGACAGTTTATGCTGCACTAAATTGTGTTACATTGTTGCAATATATAGGGGATAGTAAATCTTCCGCATCTTAACGCTATGCGGTTGTGTTGGGGTCAACTAACTATTTATATTAAACTCCATGTTGCCCGCGACTTCATCTGCGCTCATTTAAAAATAAAAGTATCCTTGTGTTATGCCGTGTTCACACGAGGGCAGGGCAGTGAGGGCAGTACTGCCCTGCCCTCGTGTGAACAGCCGCGCCGAGGCAGGGCAGTACTGCCATGGCAGTAAACAGCGCAAGGCAGTGAATAGACGCCGGTCTATTTTTTGAGGGCAGTTCGCTTCCCCCTCCACCTACTTCGCTCGACTGCCTCGTAGCTGCCCCCGTGTGAACGCGAGGGCAGGGCAGTGCAACAAGATATTTTATAATTTTTGGTCATTCAGCTTAGTTTTTTAAATTACAAAAACATCCTTTCGAATTGAGAATGCGTTACAGCTTAACATAAAACTGATAAAGGTTTAAAAACAAAAAAGTGAAATTATTGAATATAAAAATAAATTCTTATTGGACTCTCAGATATAAAGGAAAACTAAATAGGAATACATTATAACACTTTATTGTACACACAAGCAGATTGATACAGACAATAGAAAAGACATGTACAAAGGGCGAGCTTATCTCTTAAGAGATTTCTTCCAGCAGACCCGCAACAGTGAAAAGTATTAAAAGAGAGGCAGACATAATGTGTACATACAATTAGTAACTAATAAAATAATATGGAGCAAAAAACGGAACAAAAACAAAATGATAATAAAAGAAAATATTAACTTACAATATCAATTGAATTAATAAAAATAAAAATACATAAAATACCTATACAAATAAAATATATATTATATACCTATAATAAAATACTAAATACATATTACTATACCTACTAGCTCATTGAATGGAAAGATAGTGGTTTTTTACTTGCTTTTTAAAAGAAGATATGGTACGAGAATCACGAATGTGGGCGGGGAGTGAGTTCCACAACCGGGCCGCATGAACTGTGAAGGAGTAAGAGTAGAAATCTGTAGAGTGAGGCGGGATTCTGAGTTGGGTACGGATGTGGGATCGGCAAGGTTGGTCAGGTGGGCGGGAGAAAGAAAACCGTTCACGGAGGTAATTAGGAGAGGAGGGATTGTGGAGGATTTTAAAGAGGAGGCAGAGGATATGGAGATTTCTGCGTTCGCGGACTCGGAGCCATTTCAGCTGCACCCTAAAATGAGACACACGGTCATATTTCCGCAAACCGAAAATGAACCGAATGCCCAGGTTTTGTAATCTCTCTAACTTATTGTTTAATTCTTCAGTAGCATCTAGACAGCAAACATCGGCGTAATCAATAATGGGAAGGATGAGGGATTGGGCTAGGGAAATTTTGGTTTTGAATGGAAGGAAATTTTGAAGGCGTTTAAGAGAATGGAACGAAAAGTGTACTTTTTTACTCAGCTGGTTCATGTGTTCTGTCCAGGACAGGTTGGAGTTAAATATGACACCGAGATTTTTGGCGGATTTACTGTAGGGAATTATTATGTTGTTATAAATAACCGGAATAAGAGTTGAATCAATGCGGCTTCGCATGTATCTACTTCCGACTACTAGACACTGTGACTTGGTGGGATTGACCATCAGTCCATAGGACTGAGCCCAAGTGTAAATACGCTCTAAGTCTTTATTAATGGCGCCAATAGCGTCATTGACGTCATTAGGTTTGAAAAATCGGTAAAGTTGTAGATCATCGGCGTAAAGATGAAAGTTTGAAGAAATTACAGCAGTAATTGTGTTTATAAAAACAGAAAAGAGAAGAGGAGATAGAACACCGCCTTGAGGCACACCTGCAGTGAGGTCACACCATTCAGACGAGATCCCGTCAGAACGGATACACTGCGAGCGTCCTCTGAGATAAGAATTAAACCAAGAGATGACTGACGGAGAGATATTTAGAGAGCGAAAAATACCCAGGAGGACATCAAAGTCAACAGAGTTGAAAGCACTGCTGAAGTCGAGAAGTATGAGAATAGTTAGCATTTTGTTCTCCATAGCCAGTCGAATATCGTCGGAAACTTTCAAAAGATCCGACACAGTGCTGTGTCCTTGGCGAAAACCGGATTGAAAAGAATTTAATAAATTGTTGGAATGGAGGTAAGAAGACAGTTGTTTGTGAACTATTAGCTCTAGTACTTTAGATAGGAAAGGGAGAATAGAAATAGGACGGAATTGAGAGAAGGTAGTGGGATTACTAGATTTCGGCAGAGGAATAACTAGGGCTAGTTTCCAAGCCGAGGGAAAGGAACTGGAGAGTAGAGAGTAATTGAAGATGTGTGTAAGGGTAGGAAGAATTTCCGGAAGGATAAGGGAGATCATTCGGGAGGAAACAGTGTCGTGGCCTTCAGCTGTAGAGGATATAGAGATTATGTGCTTCCTAACGTCAGACTCAGATATTGGGGAGAATTTCAAAGGTGGACACTCCGGCATTGGTAATTTAGAAAGTTCAAGAAGTGTATTCGATTTCGTACCATGATCAATAGAGATGGGAGGAGAAGAGAAGTGTTTGTTGAGAGCGGAAAGATCAACAGTGACGGACAGTGACGTGCTATCAGAGGATTTACCAATGCCGAGAGTTTTGAGAAACCGCCTTACCTGTGCCGGATCTGAGTCGCTTACAGAGTCATGAATATGACGTCGCTTAGAATCCCTGCACATTCGGTTGCAACGATTGCGAAGGAACTTAAACCGAGCGAGATTGGCATCAGAAGGACACCGTGAATATTTTCTTTTAGATCTATTCCGCAACGCCATTGCATCTTTATTATCCTGAGTAAGCCATGGAGCCGGCACATGTTTTACCTTAACCCTTTTAACTGGGGCGTGGATATCAAACAGGTGAAGGACTCTTGTCCTTGAATTAAATAAGGAAATTTTACTGTCTATGCAGTCGGCACTAAGTACAGAACCCCAATCGGCGCTAACGGCATCAAAGCGCAGAGCCACTTCATCAATATTTTTGAAACTACGAAGGAAACGGTAAGTAGGCTTGCGCTTTGGGGGACGCACTCTGTACGACAGATAAACAAGGTCATGGTACGAAAAACAGGCCGGCAGTTGCCCATGGGTTGAGACATTGTGGGGAGATGAAACTATCATAAGATCTAGAAGAGAAGGAGTTTTGTTGGGAAAGTGGTGTGTAGTGGAAAGAGGCAACACGTGAAGGTTGAGAGAGGACAATAGTGATAACAGCTTATGTGTACGGGAGTCGTTCTTAACTAGGCAGGTATTAAAGTCGCCAAGAAGGAGAACATGTTCATTGAGGGGACAAGAGTGATTTAATAAGATTTCTAGGGTAGAAAAATAATCAATATGCAAAGAAGGGCTGTAAAAGACAGCTAAGAGAATTTTGTTGTGGCGTAGAGTAATTTCCAGGAAGAGGTGTTCAGCTGACGCAGAATAGGGGGAGGGAGATACACTGGTAACTGTATGTGGAATATCAGATCTAAGATATATAGCTACACCGCCACACCCCACGCCGGTACGGTCATTTCTGATGAGTTTGAAGCCAGGAAGCACATATTGGGTAGATGAGAGAGAGGGCTTAAGGAAAGACTCTGAAACCAAAATGGCGTCAACACAAGAACTGCTGAAAGAAGCCAGTAGGTCAGAATAGTGGCCAGGGATACTTTGGGCATTGAAGTGGACGATTTTAAAATTGTTAGGAAATGAGGAGAAAGCAGAGGAGAGTTGGTCATTCAGGGAATCCGTTGTGGAAACATCACTATCCGCACTAATAAAATCGTCAGACGACGAAGAGCAAGAAAAAAAACTGTTATTCAAATCTATAAGATCATCATCACTCATCACAGAATAAGAAAAGCTAGGTATAATAATTATATATAAAATAAATACTTAATTTATACAAAACAAAACAAACAAAAAAGAAGATTTCAAGCACAGAAGTACCAGAATCAAGTACAAATAATCTAGCACTTATACTCGCTAGCCATGGTGGAAGAAAATTACTTTCAGAAAATTACTTTCAACAAAAAAAAAAAAACACACATCAGTAGATAAATAAAGAGAAAAGAAAAAAAGAAAAAATAATAAATTTAAAACAAAAAGGTAGGTAGGTAAAATCTCTGGGTACCGTGAAGTTATAGTACAAAAAAATTAGTAATAACAAGTCATTATTCATCGGCAAAAGAAAAATTATTCAATAGCAATAGAAGTAAAATAAATTGTGGCTAAATTAATAACTAAATTTAAGTGAGAATCATGCGAGAATTGATAGAATCCATAGTTGAACTGCAATGACAATTAAACATTTTTAAACGAAAACAGGAATGTCAATGTCAGAAAAAGAAAGTTTGTTTTGAAAACGGCAAGGCCAAATCTATATCAAAAACAGGATAAATATCAAAATCTACCTACCTACAAAGCACAAATCAAAAAAGAAGTGAAATGCTACTAAATTAAAAAGGTGGGCTTTGATACCAACTAGTAAAAGCAACAAACATAAGGAGAGAACAGTGTCATACAAGGATCGCATCTATCGCGGCTTCCTCACGTTCCTGACGGGTTTCGCGGCGGGTTTCGATGGAGGCATAGAGGCCTTGTCTTCATTCTGCAACGGCCCTAGTGCTCTGTCGCCCTGTGGTTCACCTTGTTGGCCGGGAAACTTCGCTATGAGCTGCTCTAACTCCGGCATCAACTCCACTTTGCGACGACTCTTGTCCGGCAGCAGAACATTGATTCTGCCCTCCGTCGACCAGCAGCGATTGACCCCAAAGTGATTGCGAGCAGCCATGAATACTTGGTCTAGTCAGGAACTCGGACAGTGTAAAGCCAGACCCCTTCAGAGTCGTCTTGCAGTCCCACACCTCCTGTCGCTGCTGCATCATGTTAAATCGGAGTAGAATGGGACGAGGCTTCTTCGAGGTATTAGAGCCTAGGCGGTGACATGCCTCAAGATGATCCGGGGTCACCTCGGTCAGTTTCATTTGGACCGACTTTTTCCGACCAATGACCAAATGAGGCTTTTCGTCCTTACTCTCAGGGACCCCGTGCACCAACAGAACCTTCCGTCTGTGGTATGTCTCTTGGCGATCCATACCAAGCGTCAGGAGCTCGACTTGCTTCTTCAGGGTAGAGAGTGTATCCCATACAAATAACTTGAACTCCGCAAACTCACGTGACAGTCCGGCGATGTCAGGCGAAGATTGAGAACCAGCTGAAGCGGTGCGCAGGCGTTCTTCATAGGCATTCATGCGTGATTCAAAAATCTTGGCGAGATCGGCAAAAGTGGCTGACATGTCCATGGTCGTAATAGTGATAGTGTGTGGTTTGTGAATAAGGATCACTGGCAGGCGAGTATTACTGCTTATTATAGCTAATAAACTAGTACATAAGTACTAAAAGTGTTAATTAATAATTTATTTTAAATAAAATTGAAGACCAAAAATTTCTCTGCCTACCTAATATTACTGCGAAAGTTATCAAAACGAAACTCAAATTATATTAGCTCGTGGACTGTCCTGCCCCGTCTAGCTGCCCTCGTGTGAACGCCAACTGCTTTCCCAACTGCCCTGCCCCACTGTCCTGCCCTCACTGCCCTGCTCTCGTGTGAATGGGGCATTACGGTGCCCACACATAACTGCGACGTGCAATAATCATACATTATTAATTATGTCATCGTAATAAGTCATCGAGCGCTGGCAGATATTTGCGATGCGATGCGGCGTCGCAGTTATGTGTGGGAGCCCTTAATCCAGAACAATTCTATTTGTGTACGAAATGTCATCCAAATCCGTTCTGCCGTTATCACAAACATTAGCATTTTGTAATATTAGATAAGTAGAGTAGACTCCTATATCCCCATCCTCTAAACAGGGTGGTGTACTTTGCTTCCAAAAACTCAAAAGGTACCCAAAGTACCCATCAATATGAGAAACTGACTATGGGACCAACTATGAAATCTCAAAAAAATATATTCATACATTTCGCGCGATAGCTTATTTTATATTTGGTCTCACAGTAAAAGTTGTTCATATTGATGGGTAATTTCACCCCTCTGAGTTTTCGGAACCCCTTCCCTTACAACCATGCGCAATGCATATCACAACGGACAGCTTTATTCGCATTTATGAGAGTCAAGACATAAAGAGCTGGAGTGCGATTTTTGAATCTCATTCGGTGAGTTCAGCATTTGAAAATGTCAAAATTACTGTGGAGATACTCATCTTTCTATTGCTGATTTGACTTTCAAAAATCATACTTCAGGAGTGCGATTTTTGAAAGTCAAATCAGCAGTAGAAAGATGCGTATCTCCACAGTAATTTTGACATTTTCAAATGCTGAACTCACCGAATGAGATTCAAAAATCGCACTCCAACTCTAACATTTATTTTATCTTTTGACGCTAATTCCTCCGGGTAAATCTATAACTAGAGTTTAGTTCATCGACTTCAGATCTGTGTACGTCTCTGTCTTGATTAACAGTTTAATATTTACACAATACGGTTGAAATGTAAACCAATTTAGTGTTTATTAATAACCAGTGGAGCTAGATTAAAGCTGTGGAGTCTACAGGGTGATTGATTACAGACGTACTATATGTCAATTGTAGATTTACCATCTCTTGTGAATTGCCTTTTTGACGGAAATAAGATTGCATGCATATCATCATCAGCCTGGTCAATCCCACTGCTGGGTATACGCCTCTTCATTTTCACGCCAACCAGAACGCTAGTCTCGTCCACTGTTTGGCCGGCCACTCTACATAAAATGTGCATGCATATGCTCACTAATATTCGATAGCCTGAGTGAGCGTGAGAATATTCGTTCCAATGTCAACTCTATTACAATGAAGTTCCGACCGGCGACGGGCGCAATAATGGAAAGTCCGGGTACAGGGCCTGTGCCGAAATATATCCAGTGTTACGGGGAGAGAGCTTGTCGCCACTTATAACGGATAGTGTACAATATTTGCATCGAAATTTAAGCATGCTGGTTCCCTTATGATTTTTTCCTTCACAGAAAAGCCAGTGGTGTTACAAATTAATCACGTGATATTACACTTGCCTAGTGTAAATGAATATTACTTTATCTATTTTATAAGCACCCTATATCTACAATTATGATGTTTAATCGAATACTACCGCAAACCGCAAGATCGTCTATTGAGACGTCTTGCGGTTTTTATAATATTGACTATATTCCAAGATTATGTACTAGTATAGATAGTATTTGTCTTTCTATGTGTAAGTAAAGGATGTACTGGACAAAATGGTTTATTGGTGGCACTGTAAACACAGAATAAATAATAGTTGCTGTAACTTGATTTCATGATTTTGCACCCAACGTTCAAACTAGAAAAGAAATTATAAGACATGAACCTTAAAATTATTTTAGAAAAGTTCATATAAAACGTTTCTAACCAGAGATATGTCATATCATAACTGTTGAGATTGATTAGGTAAGTTCTTTGTTGCCCCACATACGATTACATTAAGTAGATTTTTATTTGTGTGCACACTGATTTTACCCAAACATATTAGTTTTCCTCTCACTCAACGGTTTGCTGGAAGAAAACTCTTTTAGAGTTAAGCTCGCCTTTGTACATCACGACTTACTGTAAAATTTCATAATTATATGTTTTTGTGTACAATAAAGAATCTATGAATCTATGACATGCATGTTTTAGAAAAAATAGTTTTAAATTAAATTAAATTAAAATTAAAAATTATTTATTTGTCTCTTATTTATACACAGGTACATAAAAATATGGCATACATATGTACAATATGTACATTTAAATTCCTTTCAAACAATTTGATGACGTCACAAAACTTGCCAGCAACATGAAAACTATACCTAAATTCTTGTACCGCAAGAATACATTACAGAAGTCAAACCGTGGTACCTGCGTGGTACGCATATTTTTTTGCAAACAAAGTCGTTTAAACGCCTGCTCTACAAAGCATTATGATCGTGTGTTTATTTATTTATGGCATCAAAGTGCGATTGGAGACAAAACTTCCTTATAAAACACTTTCATGTTAACTTCATAAGTAGGAAAATTTTCCGCCAGGTCGCCCTCAACGTCGAGGGACCGAAGTCCAACAGTTGTTGCCACAAACTTCTATAACACACGAAGTGGCAAACTTTCCTAGTGTCAGGATTAGTTTCTTCGAACTGCGTTAGATGTCGCCGCAAACTAAACCACTAACACAACTGAGTGCGCTCTTTGTCTTTGGCTTAAGTTGGAGTAGTTTGCGGTCACAGTTAGAGCGGTCACTGCTCATGAGAACATATACAAAACACAATATAATATACCTATCTAGTACTCGTAAGTACCTACATGTTATGGTACGATTCTGGATCTTGCAGATTCTAGAATCGACAGATTCTGGATTCGGCAGATCCTCGATTTGGCAGATTCTGACAGATTCTCGATTGCGCAGAATACAAAATAATATATCTAGTACTCGTAAGTAGGTACATAATATATTATGGTACGATTCCGGATCTTGCAGATTCTAGAATCGACAGATTCTGGATTCGGCAGATCCTCGATTTGGCAGATTCTGACAGATTCTCGATTGCGCAGAACACAAAATAATATATCTAGTACTCGTAAGTAGGTACATAATATATTATGGTACGATTCTGGATCTGGCAGATTCTAGAATCGACAGATTCTGGATTCGGCAGATCCTCGATTTGACAGATTCTCGATTGCACAGAACACAAAATAATATATCTAGTACTCGTAAGTAGGTACATAATATATTATGGTACGATTCTGGATCTGGCAGATTCTAGAATCGACAGATTCTGGATTGGGCGGATCCTCGATTTGGTAGATTCTGACAGATTCTCGATTGCGCAGATTCTGGATGCGACAGAATCTGGAATCTACAGATTCTGAATTAATCTTCTACAGATTCTGGAATCAACAGACTCTGGATTCAGCTGATTCTCGATATGAAAGATTTTGTATTGGAAAGAAAATGTACAGTTAAGGAGTTGTGTAAGACAACTCTTGCATCTTCAACATTAGTAAGTCCGCTCTCTCTCACAATTATTCGTGTGAGGATGCTTGTGGCCTGCGTGGAACACGGGAGATATACAACGTGTAACGAAATCAACCAGAAAGCAGAAATTGAAATTGAAAATTTTTTTATGTTGCAAACAGAAAGTCTGTATAATACAGAATAGTTAGGGTTAGTAGTAACTAAGTATACTTTACTTTCAAATTTGAACCATTGTATTGCCATTGTACTTTTGTATTTTTTAAAATTTGCAATATACCAAATGTTACTGAAAAGCGACCTAGCCAATTTCTATAACTGAACTATCTTGATAAGTTACGAATATTTTCCGATACAGATACCATTGTCATTTTGTTCACTTGCGATTCTGCACAAAGTACTTTGATTACGCATTGTACATATACAACGTGTTAATGAATTAACGCAAAACTAGAAAGTAGTTTGTTTAGAATCGAGAGCAGAATCGAATTATCATGGTTTCAATATAGGTAATTTTTTTCAAAATATTAAATAATTTTTTATAAAAATTTTAAATTTTCTGAACCCGATGTCAACCCACCTCACGGGCACACTTACCCTACTTACTAACAAAACAAGATTCTTAAAATGTATCCATGAGTACGTTAGCGCTTTCATTCATTGCTGAAATGATAACAAATCATGTTAACCTCAAAACTTAAAATGTGAATAACTTTAAATTTTAACTATAAAAATAATGAAATTTTTGTTTCAATCTAATTATTTTGTTATAAATCAGTTGGGGTGTATGAGGTTTTGCGCTAATTTATTAACACGTTGTATAGGAGGTATCAGCTCAGGAATAGACAGGAAAAAATGCATCCCCACTTTACGTGTAGGGGAAGTACACACGGCGATACATCAAGCTACGCAAAACCAAAAGAAGCTGGCCCTGTACCCGGACTTCATTGTAAAAGAGTTGACATTGGAAAGAAAACGTTCACGCAATTGCGAAGTTCGAATGTGCGGGTAGAGGCCCTGGCCGCGCGTACTTACAGTAATGTATAACGTCGCGCGGCCAGCTTGTTTCTTTTGCGTAGCTTGGTGTGTCGCCGTGTGTACGATAAAACTTTTTTTTCTAGATTGTGTTGGACCACTTTTTCAGCGTGATCAATATATCTACCTACCCATGCCAAATAACAGCTTTCTAGTACTAAGCGTCTCTGAGCTAAGCCGCGGACAGACAGACGGACGGACATAGCGAAACTATAAGGATTCCTTGTTGACTTCGTAACCCTAAAAATTCAAAACTAACTTAAAAAATCCGCCTTCATCTCTATCGTGCTATATAATTATAGGACTAAATACTCATTTGACCCAGTTCATTAGTGGCTATTTATTTATCAACGCAAACACAAACATATTCATAAACCAATAAATTACTATTCAGCATGCAGGCTTAACCAAATAATGCTTCGGGCGATTCATGATGAGGGAGTCAGCAGTTGCTGTCAAGCTGGCCTAATTTGACAGTCAGTGAGATGTGCCCTCTTGTGGGGCAAAACAAGCAAGTAATAAATGAAATAAATGATAACCGGATCATTTGAATCAAACAATATAATAAATTATAACCATGCCATTAATACATGGTGTAATCTGCATGAAAAGATGTATGAATGTGAATGAGGCTAAAGATGTATATCAGAGTCATGCGTGTGGCGGTCCGTGGTCTCTGCCTACCGCCATGGGATAATGGCGTGAGCTTATGTATGTATGTTGTTTTTTGTATCATCTACGATGCAACCAAACAACGCTCATTATTTTAATCGACATGAACCTTCGACCAAAATTCGGTTTGGTTTCTCTGTTGGTTAGGTTTTCCTTTAATATTTGATCGGACATGTCACAGTCAAAGACTAAAGAATAACTAAGCAAACAACTTTCTTCTTCTTCTTTCGAGTCGATAGAGTTAGATGTTTCATCGTGGTGATGAAATTTTCTAATCAGCATTTAATGCTTGCTGATTGTCCAGGTTACATCGGACATATCGAGGGTATACCGACTTCATACTTTAAGGACTCTCTTTCTTACAAGCAAACTTTTGCAATTAGCCATCTCGCTTCAATTGCGTTACTCCGGTCAGAACTTTCCGTTTTCTTTGAAAACCTGTACGATTTTTTTATGAATTTTCAAAAAATAAGATAACCACATCATTCTATATTGTATTGTGAAGAATATTGTAAATTTTCTTATTCTTCTGATCAACAATGTAAGAGTAAAACGATTACAACTGAAAAAAAAGGGATGACTTTGGATTCGTTTTTCTTCAGTTTTATTAATTAAAATAGAAAATAGATTTCGATAAAAACCACGTTACTTCTCATATCCTGTAGATTGTTCAGTTTTGTTTTCTGCTTAAAAAGTGCCATAGTTAATGTATGAAATGGTTACAAAGTTACTCAAAACCGTGCGGACGCCCCTATCCCGACTAACATGCAATTTCTTTTGTTCCAGAATGTGCTATAAAACTACGAGGGACGAGAATGGGCCGGGTACACTCTGGACACCTCCCCCGAACCCACGGGTGCCGCCTTCTCATCCCACAACCTTCACCAAAAAACGCCTTACTCATTGACCTTCACAAACTAAACGTGCCCTGTGCTGCCGGCTTCATAAAATTCGCTCCAAACACCCCGATACTCTGCGGGAAACTGGAACAAATACCAATACAAAACAGAAGATTCCTCTACCAGTCTTCGACGAGAAACCAGGCTATAGAACTACATGGTCGACCCACGTTCGCCGCAACCTACCGCCTTGTAGACCACTGCCATGAGGTCTTACTAACTGGTAGAAACGGCTCGTTCGAAGTCGGACCTACAACGAAACTCATTTGCTCCTACCAAATCCACTTGCCTTACGGCAACCGCGTCGCTTTGCGGCTCCAAATGGGGACGGGACCAATGGTAGCGAAGGAAAATGACGTGTCGAATATAATACAAGAAGATTTCCAGGACTTTTGTAAAGGGATGGAGCTGAGTCTTCAGGATGGGGTGTCTAAGTGGAAACACTGCTCCCAGCCTGGTGACCCTTTGAGGAGTGTCCAGATAGTTTCAGAAAGTAACTCAGTAACCTTGAATATAAGTGTAGCTGCAAAGCGAAACTCATCAGCTATGTGGCTGAAGGTGTGGTGGATGAACAAGCCTGTTGAGGAAGTTGTGGGGAACTGTGAATATGGATGGGTGTTGTCGGAGGATTTCTGCATATCAGCTGTGAGGGAGACTAAAAGAGCCTGGAGGCAAGCGGAGACTGAGTGCGTGAGGCTAGGAGGACATCTAGTCAGTATACTGAGTGAGAGGCAACAGCAGATTGTGGACCAACTTCTCATTCATGCGTAAGTATTAACAGTAATTATGTTTGGCTTAGAATCGTAGATCAAGAATATCTTGAAGGTAGTTCTTATGTGATCATAGATCTTACATACTTAGAATATTCTTCGTTCCGTAATAAGAGGTGACTTTTAGACTATGATCCGGGAGTGCAATTCTCTAAGCGTCACATCACTGTCTAAAACATCGATGAGCTCGCAAATGTAGCATCCTTCTTACATCCTTCAGATCATCGAAGTTTTCATATAAGTTACATAACCTAATTTACATAAGTTACATTACCTTAGCTGATATCAAATTAACAAGTAGGCGATGTTTCAACGACGAATTCGAGGTTGTGAACTTGTGACGATGTTTGCGCTTAGATAATTGCATTGCAGCACAGAATATAAGAGTACAATTGCAGTTACAAGGTTCCTACATCCATATATTTAGGCAATGAGATAAGATCAATAAACATTTCGTAGTTTGAGCCTATTCCTAATAAATAGGATAGGCAAGAATGGCACCATTTTTGAGACCCGATAACAAAAATGTTGTTCCTTTTGTGCTGTTTTATTTTATGCTATTTGTATAAATAATTCTATACAAATGGGCGTAGAAAACTTGTATAGCCGCATTAGGTACGCGCGGTGAACTTACGCCCATACAGGGTGTTTGTATCTTGAAGGTATGCCTGTGTCCTGCGGTGGGACTTTTACAGGGTACACCCTGTGTGTTTTGTTACAATAAAACACGCTAGTAATACTTAAGGGGGTGTTTCAGACCATCGAACTGAACAACTTTCACTATGGATGGAGCCAACACCGAGAAAAAATAAAAAAGAATCTGCTGACCCATACATTTGAGTCGAGCCGATACTGCAGTTTTGTATGAAACAGCTGTTTTTTATTTCGCAATTTCGAAGTTGGCTCAATAGTGAAAGTTGTTCAGTTTAATGATCTGAAGCAACCCCTTAAGTATTACTAAGGCGTTTTGTTACACCCTGTATACTGAAAATAATGAAAGACTAGAACATCCTAAAACTAAAAGAAGCTAAAAATTATCCTCGCTACTCTTTCCGCCTTAAAAGAAGGTTGATACCCACACAGCACAGAATATCTAATATCTATTAGATATTTTGTAGACACTTAGATATTTCGTAGATATCTATTAGATATCTCGTAGATATTTGTGCTGTTAGGGTAGTAGTGTTAGCAATGTTTCTATATGTATATGCTTCGAAAGGGTTAACAGTCGTGAGTTTAAACGTATGTTAAAAATAACGAAGAAATAACTGGCCTAGTGCGTGTCGGACCACGAGCAGGATAGGGTTCCGTAGCTGCCGGTCACAATATAATATGGACTTAGAAGGAGGGTTTTTGTTTTATCCTACGGTTTAACGGCTAATAAAGTCTAAAAAGTATATTTTATAAGTTGATCGACTATTACTCGTAAACTTGTAAAGCCTACTTAGCGGTGATAGTTTTCCTTGTAATTTCGTTATACTGCCATGAATTTTTTCACATATCCAGAAACAACCGTTTAGCTGGCAGGGGGGCGTTAAAGCTTAATATTTCGCTAACGGATCCCTAAATCGACCATACCAACTATATCCCATACTATGGGGTAGACGAGAAAAAAAAATGTCTTCCTTACTTCACGTGTACCCTAAAAAAAAATTATTCAAGATTTTATTTTACCGCTTTGTCGGCGTAATATGTATATCCATGCCAAATTACAGTTTTCTTGTACTAACCGTCTCTGAGCTAAGCCGCGGACAGACGGACAGACGGACATGGCGAAACTATAAGCCCTAAAAAACTGTCTGTCTAAAATGTCAACCTTTTCAACGAAATGTCGACTTCAATAAGTGGAATCGATACGAAGCGAAGGGGAAGATTCCTGTGGGACTAAAGATATCAAGTATACTCGTACGACGAGTTTATGTCAGTGCGTACGACAAATGAAATGTACAACAGAATCGATGTTGACATTTAGTATTTTTCATGTCACGTCCCATAGGATTGTACTCTGGAACCAGACTTTTATAAAACCTTTTTGTTGAAGGGAAACATCGTGAGGTAACGTTTGATCATCATGCGCGTATATATAAGTACGTCGTAATGCTGGGCTCAAGCATGAACCCTGTATGGGCTGTCCACCACGCGATTCCAATGCGGATTTCTGGACATATGTGTAGTCTTCCTCAGCGTATGCAGGTTTCCACACGATCTTTTTGCACCGTTTGAGAGCAGTAGTGGGTATTACGTAGGTACATAAGTTAGAAAAACTGATTGGTCGCATGTCGTCCATGTGGACTGACCCTTATTCGCATGATAAGATTAAGTGCTGCTGGTGGTGAATTGTGGAAATTCTGAATATGGTCAATTTGGAATTGATGGCTCGATAGCTCAGTGCGTTTGCGAACCACCCTCGGGGAAATTTGCCCCATGCGAAAGCAAATATTTGTATGCTGATTGCGAAGTTTGTTTGTTTGTATTTTATTATGCAGTTTATGTCATTGTCATTGTCATTCACAAATAAAGAACATTTTTAAAAGGGACTGGATAATCTGTGTGACAGACGGACTAGATAATCTGTGTGACAGACAATATCCAACATATTTATTAATAAATAGTATAATAGCTCCTAATATCTCCAACCATCCCTTTGTCGCGAACCATATTATTTCTGCAGTAGCGAATAAACTGATTGGTATGTGAATATTGTATTATACATAGGTACGTGCTGCACGTAGTACCTACATGCACAAGCATCTCTTGTCTGATCTGATCTGTTTGACCCAAACTCTGGGTTGAGGAGGGTTGTTCCCTCGGAATATTATTTAGTTGAGGGTTGTTCCCTCGGCAGTGGCCTCCAACCAACCCCTTATAGCCACCCCTTACCACACAATAAGCCAGCTGTTCTGACCTGACGACGAGGTGCCTGTTTCACCTCGCTGCGTGTAGGTATTCTGATATACCACACAATAAGCCAGCTGTTCTGACCTGACGATGAGGTGCCTGTTTCACCTCGCTGCGTGTAGGTATTCTGATATACCACACACACTGCTGATTGGTACTGATTCACGTGCGTGGATCTGATTCCACCGCCAACGACTGATTTTACCGCCAGCGCTCCAGACAAAGCACTGAATGGCAGGGATGTTCCCACACCTAATGAATTGAATAACGGGTGAACACACAGGTAAGTTAAAAGCACGTATTGCCTAAAAACACTCACCAAAAGGGATTCAAGAAAAACACCCGTGCGCACTGCTCGACGTTTTTACTCGTTCTGTCGTCTCACTCGCAAGACAGCTTCATTGCAGGTAAGTGAATAAAAACTAGTTTTTCATTTGATGGTAACATAAGCGTCAAACATGAATTAAGCTACATCCACACTATGCGTGTCTACATTATAGCATTAATATTTTAGGATTCGCGATGTGATTCGCGACACCCTTCGAAGAATACAGTTTTGACTGTATGCTAGCTAGATCCTCGTTCACATGCTACTCGTAATTACTCTTACACGGCAGGTACCTCATTTTCGAGTAAATTAATTTCCATAGTAATATTTCGCACTTTACTGACAACGTTTCACAAGATCATCAAAATTTCCCGGAAGACGGATGTTTGTTAAGCCAGACGAAAATTAATGTAAATTTTAAGAGCCTCTGAAATATAATACTGTGTTAAGGCGCTTACAGTAAGCACAACTCTACAATTTCATTGGCTTTAGCCTCGCAAAAATATTGTCTTTCTATTTAATTTAATGTGGAGACTATTTAAACTATTTAAATGAGATGGTATGTGGTAAGCTTACTGACGGCAACCAAACCATATAAAAGAATAGTTTGCTATTTGTATTAATGGCGTTTTTCTTATGTCTAGCCCTGCATTTCTGCCAATATCGAGTGAGTTTTGGGAGTATCGTAATCTCAAGGATTGTTAAATGCACTAAAACACATTTGAGCACAAAGGTGAGCCACGTTTAGCCACGTGCGCGCCGAAAAAATGATCGCCCATGATGCTTCTATTGTAAAAATGTTTCTGATCTTCCGGAAGATAAACCGGTCGATACGTCATGTACATTTTACACCAACTTTTTAAACTTTAAATGTCGAAATGATTTTAACATTGAATTTAAATAAAAAAGTGTGAAGTGTCACTGATGGAAGCGTCTTAAGATTACTTATACCACTCGTATTTATCCGTTTTCTTACGACACTTAATTTATTTTTTATACAACCCTTATTTTTCCTCAATAATGGCCTTGAAAGAGTTCTAAATTCTAAGAAACGTGTTTAAAGTGGATGAGGCGAGAAAAGTAGGTATGTCAGAATCGTAGCGTGTCTCTGCCTACCCCTGTGGTATAGTGGCCTGAGTATATGTATTTATGTACCTATACATAATAAGTACTAATAATTATGATGATTATGACATTCATACAAACACATTTTGACTCTCATTAGTCACATATCAATGATGTCGTGATGAATTTTATAAATTCTGACCTAAGAGCAAGGATCTCCTTTATTCTAAAGCATAGAGACCGCATCAATTTACGATTGTAGTTAAGTCTCTTTTGTCTTATGACGTACCTTAAAAAGCAGAAGGAGACGGAACTATAGGTCTTTGTTTATGCGGTTGTCCAGTTTTCACTTGTCACTTTTGTACTAGATTGGTCTAATTGGTCTCTTTTGTCCATACTACTTCACACCCCACACTTTAAACACAAACGTCAAAAAAGAGGACATTCTTGCAATGGTATGGCTCCCTCTATGCCCTTAGAATAAAGGAGATCCTTGCTCTTAGATTCTGACACTCGATTGTTCTAACATTTGCTCGACAATCGTTCTTTCTAACAATCGTGTTAGATTTAGATGTCTGTTATGTATTTTGACTCTCGTATTATTTAGCACATCGGCAATTGAACTCTTTTAGTACGTTTAGACATGTGAACAGCCATTGCACTCGCTCCAAACGGTAAAGTCGCATAGTCGCTGAGTCAAGCGCCCCATTAAATACATTTTCGCGCGTACCCTCTGGCAATAAATTCTAAGGTAGTGAAGTATCTGTTAAGAAGTAATTATAATCTGTGGTTAAGTGTCTATTATAATGTGATTATAATGTTGTCCTTGTTGTAGGCCAGGAGCGGGGGTGGATGATGTTTACTGGATCGGAGCCACCGACGCCGTCCACGAGGGAGAGTTCCGATGGTCTGACGGGCTTCCCTTCTCTTTTGCACGTAAGTTTACTGTTAACTGACGTTCTTAGGGCAAAAGGATCTTCATGTTGGGTTAATAATTAATCCAAAATCTACATCAATCCCTCAAATATGTATAGAGCTTTTGACACGTGACTTCGTCCCTGCGGATTACTCCTTTAGAGGTCGATCTTCGAAAAATCCTTTCTTAGTGCACCCCTATATCCTCTGTAAAATATACAGGGTAAAATTGATATCATTAGCAGGAAGGATGGGTTTGCTCTTGTTCTCAATCCAGTCCTCAGGACGAAGATGGGGTCGAAGATGTAGCGAGCTTACCCAGTAAACTAAGAGTCTACCCATCAAACTGAACAACTTTTAATATGGAAGCAAACCGATCGGAGCAACTAAAAAATCAGCTATCCCATACTAAACTGCAATGCCTACTCGACTCAAATGTATGCAACGGCAGATATTTTTTTGCTCCGATCGGTTTGCTCCCATAGTAAAAGTTGTTCAGTTTGATGGGTAGACTCTTAGTTTAAAAGGATGCCAATGATATCAATTTCACCCTATTTAGGCTGTCACGGAACTCTTTTTGTATAGATTATTTGTGGTTGGGCTATTGCAAGCAAGGGTCGTTATGTAACACTAAAACCATCGGCATCGCTCCAAGCTCACCCATATTTTACGCATACCTCCGAACTTATGGTATTTTCTTTTCATTTTCGGGAATACAGGTTTCCTCACGATGTTTTCCTTCACCGCCGAGCTAGTCAATGATAAATAACAACCGTACATAAATTCCGAAGAACTTAGTGGTACACACGGCGACACATCAAGCTATACAAAACCAACATAAGCTGGCCGCGCGAAGGTAGAGTATCGTCATAACGTCGCGCGGCCAGCTTATGTTGGTTTTGTATAGCTTGATGTGTCTCCGTGCGTACCTACAGGCCAGGAATCGAACCGCGGTCTCATGATTGAGGTGCTAGCTCTCTTCCTTATGGGCTATCATTGCTCCTAAAACTCTTGTATAAGCATAGATAGATATCTTAAAATTAAAACTGACAACAAGGTCCCTTTTCCCAGAGATCTTCATGATTAGTCTATAATAAAATCATAATTCTAGACTACTGTTAAATTAAATTAGCTCGCCATGTGTTTCCTATTTAGGATGCACCAATTCTTCCTGTTGGGTATCGTACAAGGGTGACTAAGGGATAATCTGTGTTTTAATAGACAAAAGACTATAGTCACTTGACATTACTTAACAGGACATAAAACCTTAAACCTGTGCCTAAACCATAGAAACGCTAAAATTAAACCTTGACTTCAACCTTTCAAAGGTGGCTGAAAGTTACATCAATGTTTTTGACCGCCTGCCCCCAAAGACCACAATGGACATAGGCATAAAACATAGACATAAAATAAAAAGACGACAAAAAACTGTTTTAAAGAAGTTGGAATACTCGCAGTCATTTTTTCCATTGACCATTGAAAAGGTTACATTCAATAGAGAGCCCAAATACAAACAAAATATCTTCGGACACGATGTCCTTAAGTGTCACATTATACAGATAAATGGAAGTTAAGATCGTTAGTTAGTTCTTAACACCCTAATAAATATCTCTATAACGATCTCTGAGGTGGTCCTGTCACGATGAAGCATGTGACACCCATCTCTGTGATTTTAGCATTGCACATCATCATCATCATTTCAGCCTTTTTATGCGTCTACTGCTGGACATAGGCCCAAAAGGGAGGTTTTTAGGGTTCCGTACCCAAAGGGTGAAAACGGGACCCTATTACTAAGCCTACATTGTCCGTCCGTCAGTCCGTCCATCCGTCTGTCCGTCTCTCCTACCTATTTAGGGCTGTAACTTTTGAACCGTAATAGCTAGATAGTTCAAATTTTCTCAGATTATGTGTTATCACGGCGGATTTGTTAACAAATAATAAAAATGACAAAAAGTTAAAAATTAAGGGGGGTTCTCACCATGAAACTAGTTTTTATCAACGTTTTTTCTTCACGCTCTATCGTAAAAACGGTAATACATACAAGCGTCAAACTTAGTGTGATTATAGAACACACTCTACAGAATAACAACAAATACTAAAAACCGGCCAAGTGTGAGTCGGTCTTGCGCTAAAGGTTCCGGACCAAAAAAGTTTTTTTTTCTATGTTAATAATGTTGTGTTCTGTGGTGGTGTGGTACGGAACCCTCGGTGCGCGAGTAGCCCGACTCGCACTTGACCGGTTTTATTCCATAATCGCCACGCTTGGCAGGTAGGTTGGCGATCGCAGTTGGGTGTTAATATACTCGGCGAACGCTGCTGCCCATCTTCCGGTTGATCCCTTTAGTCGCCTTTTACGACACTCACGGGTTGGGCCGGGGGGTGGTGCAATATTCTTGGCCGGCACCACACGGCGCATCGCACATATTTTTTAATAATTAATCTACTTCAAAACATTACACTTAAAAAATTTGACGCTTTTTTTCGTTTTTACGACAGAGCAACACATTTTTTTGAAAAGAACTCTTTTTTTTATGTTGTTTTGGATTGGTAATTGCAAATTGACGGCTCCTGATCAAGCCTGACATTAAATTCCCTTTCAACTTGTTTCAACCGAGCAGTCATCATAAATATTCATTGCAATTTATTTTAATGCAAGCACTCTAATAAAAAAACGGACTTTGATTAAAATATAGTGCCTAAAAAGCCAAAAACGTTTGAAAGTTTGAACAAAGTATTCGGTCGCACTCTGAATAAGCATTTAAAATGCATGATATCTCGGAGACAAAAATAAAAAACCCGCTGCGCTTTCAACAGATTGAAATACACCCAGCTTTTTAAATATTTTCTTTGAGTTTTATTATCCAAGGCTCTGGCAGCAATGACACTACGAATTCTCATTTATTTCTTCATTCATTCTTATTTAAGTTAAATTCGCTCGCTTTTCATGCGGGGGGCAGTGGATCACACTCACTATCAATGAGATATTATAAATGCTATATCGTTTGTAACACCACAGACTTTTTGGTGAAGGAAAACATCGTGAGGAAAATTTGGAAGTGTGCAAGAGTGTTGTGATGAATTAGGTAAGTACCTAGCCTTTAACATTTGAACCGTTTTTAGGGTTCCGAAGTCAACAAGGAACTCTTTTCGCCAAGTCTGTCCGTCCGTCCGTCCGCGGCTTAGCTCAGAGATGCTTAGTACTAGAAAGCTGTAATTTGGAATGGGCATGTCGGGGACAGGGGAGGTACAATGAATACATATTCATCAAGCCAACAAAGTGGTAAAGTAAAATCTTGAAATAAAAAATGTTTTTATTGTACCTCCCCTGTCCCCTACACCCGAAGTGGGAATGGATTTTTTTTCTCGTCCTCCCGGTATCGTTGGATAGGTGGTTTAAAAATATTATGTGTGTGGGAAAACCATTTTTCGATTAAGGGATCTGTTAGCGAAATGTTAAGCTTTAAAGTTAAATTCTTTTTATAGTCAAGTGCGATAATTCCGTGCTTCGGATGGCACGTTAAGCTGTTGATCTCGGCTACTAATAACTCTGGCCCTCACACGTCAGAGGCCGTGAAGCAGTCTGAAAAAACTCTGACACCAGGGAGGGCTTGCCCACACGATAAGAAATCAATTGCAAATCATTGCATAACCTGTGTCGAGACATTCCACGCCTACTTTGCACTTCTAACCCCTCTTATAATGTTCTGTGGTAAATACTCTAAAGTAAAATTAGAAAAGCCGGCCATACTTACTCCGAATAAAATGAATGAAAAAAAAACATTTTTTTTTGTAAACACAAATCACAAATATATAGAGTGCTGGTACGGAACCGTCAAAGCGAGTCCGACTTGCACTTGGCCGCTATATTTTTGCTAGTCTATTTTATTGCACCGCGCTGGGCAAATGCTGTTACTCAGTGTTGCCACTTTAGCCACTTCTTAGCTAGATCTAGCAACATTTTCGAGCTTGTTAGCTACAAAAAAAATATTCGGTGGCTAAATGTTTTAGCCACTTATTCTAGCCACTTTTTTTGTTTATTTATTTAACGATAAATAACAATTTATTACGATAAAGTTTAACATTTTACCGGGTTCTTAGAGTGTTTTTTATTGTTTTTGAGTTCCGATATAACTCCATAACTCTTAGAATCTGGAGATATTACAATTTATATCATCGCCTTACCCAAACGTAGAAGTCAAAAGACTATTTTCTATAACGAGCAGTGTAAAGCATCAACATCGTAATAGAATGGGTTGCAATAACGTCAATAATTCACTCAAAATTCAATCTTTTTATGCCATTAAATTATAAAAGAGCATAATTTTATAGAATAAATAATTGTAAATCAATATTTTTTATACTTTACTGTGTTCAGCCACTTTTAGCCACTTTAGCGATACTGAAATTTCCATTATCTAGCCACTTTTTGGGTACGGTTTGGCTACTTGTTCCGGAGGTGAGGTGGCAACACTGCTGTTACTTTAGTAGTCTTATCTCACATAATTTTGGGCATAGAGGGTAAGTGCCATTTGCGCCTCCGACGTATTGTCTAGACTGCTTGGCGGCCCATTAATGGTGCGACGAAATTTATTGTACTGTACACCATGCTTAATACACGTCTGTTTTGTATAATAGTCATAATTTTGTTAAATTATAGTTTTTTTTTGAGTACAGCAATGCAATTTACTTCGCGTCGTTGAAACGACGAATTTAAGGTTGTTGTTGCGAATTTCATGTGTCAAACTCATTTAAAATCTCCGACGATCTGAAGGATACGAGCTCGTCGATGTTTTTGACAGTTATGTGACGCTTAGAGAATTGCACTTCTGAATCGAATACCATTTCGAAATAATTGTCTCTCTATGTATACAGGGTCCTTCTTAATATGCTGACACTTTTTAAAGGGATAATCAGACCATGAAACTGAACAACTTTCTCTATGGGACCAACATCGAAATCGCGAAAAAACAATCAGCTGTCCCATACATTTGGCTCGAGTAGGCTTGCAGTTTTGTATCCATTGGAAGACAATACTATAAATTATACAACATATTCATATACAACATATTCAACAATACAATTATTAATATTTTTGATATGTGCCATGTTAATTGTTATAATAGGTGGTTAGCTTTATCCACAAAACACTATAAAAGAAACCTTTTACTTTGTCACTAAAATTTAATTTGAAAATAACATAACATTCCATCTTACATTACAAAATAAATACCCTTGGGCAATAAATAAAGCGTATAATTTAACTTCAATCGAGTCGAGACTTTAATATTCATTGAACTGAAATAAAACAATTCATTTGAGCTTGTAAATGTCAACAAAAGGGTGCTGCGTTCAATGCTTTTTGCTGACACTTCAGTTCAGTATCGATAGTGACAGGATAGGAATTAGGAACTGAACGTACGTACGACGGACTTTTGTGCACAAAAAAACAGTACAACACAAAAAAAATGTACGCTGTGTGCGTTATGTTTCAATTTCCACGGACAAGAGTCCATTGTGTGGACATGCCCCGTTCTTTTATCTCACGAAGCAACTTTACATTTTACGTTCACTTTTTATGATGACGCTACGTGTTAACGCAACACTTGAAAGTAGATCCCATGTGCAGACTGCAGACCGATCTAGGCCACATATGGGTGAAATTGATATCAATAGCATCCTTTTAAACTAAGAGTCTACCCATCAAACTGAACAACTTTTCCCATGGGAGCAAACCGATCGGAGCAAAAAATAATCTGCTGTTCCATACTAAACTGCAATGCCTACCCGACTCAAATTTGTATGCAACAGCTGATTTTGTTTTTGCTCCGGTCGGTTTGCTCCCATAGTAAAAATTGTTCAGTTTGACAGGTAGACTCTTAGTTTAAAAGGATGCTAATGATGTCAATTTCACCCTGTATATAGGTAAGTCACCTGAGATTCTAGGACGTCTAATTAGCTTATTAGCACCAGGGGGAGCCACATTGTGAAATAAAAGGGGTATATTCGTAAGGTATGGGCATCAACAAGGCAAGCACCATGCGTATGTATGGTGGACAACCGCCTATACATCATTAGGGTAGGCTTGTGTCCCAGTAGAGGTTGAATAATATCGGAAGCTTGTGTTCTCTCCTACGAATAAGAAAGTATGTGTGAGTAATTCTTTGGAATTTTAATGATACAATATTATCTTAATATCTTGATCGTGATCACTGATCACACAAATTATCTAGTCACATTAAAGTACCTGAATTTAACCTGGACCTGTGTTATAATGACTAGACAACGATATATATTATAATACATAAAACAAAAATCCATGACTCGGGTACAAATATTGATATTCATTATACAAACATTTGCCCCTTACGGGATTCGAACACACGACCCTCGACACAGCAGGCAGGTTCACTACCGACTGAGCTATGGGCTGTCAAATATTTATGCATAAGTATTCCACAAAAAAAACACGACTCAAGAAGATTTTACCCATACCACGGAATATATAAGAGTACCTACAACCCATACGGTCAATTTACAGTACCTATACCAGATGTCCCATAAAGTAACGACACAATAAATTGTTTAAACTGCCGCGTATCTCTTGTGACCCTCGGAGATTAATCCTTACCTTAAGCTTGGCGCTCACTGTTGTGCATACCCGATGAGGAAAACACGATAGAACAAACGAATGGAGGGATTATCGTCTGAGATCTCTTTAAAACTCTTTATCAGCTGACCACATCGCAATCGTAATCGCTTCGTAATTACGTTAAGTATCAAGGGATTATTTGACAGCCAATTTAAAAAATATATCACATAATGCTTATAATGGATAGATGGCGCTGACGAGAGATGGCTCTGCAAAAGCACACGCCCTTGCTGTTGATAAATGAGACAAAATGTGCACGACACTAGCGCTACACTAGCGCGGCGTAGCGCATGAACTATGTCGCCCAGCCGTGAATTATCTACACTATTATAGTACTGTAAAGACTGTGTTTGTTCGAGGATTCTGCCAAAACTACTGGACTGATATTGATAAAACTTTTTATATTTAAAAGCTTATTATTAGTGTTAAAAGCTAGCTTATATTTTATTCCGGTACGATGACGGGAGCGGATGCGGACGAAGCCCCGGACAAAATCTAATTTGTATCGGAATTCCCATACAAACTTTTACCTCAGTTTTAACACTTTTGGGGGTTTTAAATGCGACAAGCCGTTTTTAAGTGAGCATCTAGATGCCAATAGAAACTTCCATGCCAGATTTTAAGTTAGTAGTCTTGACAGTTTTGGAGATTTCGTGTTAAGTTTGTGTGCGGATTTGCATAGATTCAAGCAAATCTAACACAGCTTCAACGTCAGTAGTTCAAATTTCTGCCACAGCGCAGCGTGCGCTGCGATCGACTTGACAGTTCCCAACACCCACTTCGCACATAGCCAATAGGGTGAAATTGATATCATTAGCATCCTTTAATACTAAGAGTAATGCATCAAACCGGACAACTTTTACTATGGGAGCAAACTAATCGGACCAAAAAAAATTCTTTGTTTAAAATGCTAATGGTATCAATTTCACCCTGTATGCTAACAAACATTTACATGCATAGATACATAAACTCACGACCGTTATTACCTACTTCGGGGTGATCAGCAACATTGCTACAACTACCAATAAAAATAAAAAGTAACTAATGCAATTTTCGTTGGTTCAAATCCTATCAATATTTTGTTTCACGTATTTGTGTAATGTTTGTTAAAAAAAAACAAAACAAACAAGAAAACAGCCACGAATAGTTAGTTAGTTTTAGTTATTGAATTTACGGGTACATTAACACAAAGTTTGTATATTGCCACATTATCCACACAAAGTGTTAGGTCCTAACTTAAAACATGTTTGTACTTAACATTTATTCGTAGCGCCAAACAAACATTTGTGAGCAGTGTTCTTGCAGTGTTTGCTTTACTTATGTCGACATGTTTATTTCAAGTTGCATGTAAATGTAGGTACTTGTTTTACCGCAACACAAATAAGCTGAGTTCTAAAATTGCAATTTTGTTCACTCAACTCCATTATTCAGGACTTGTGCATTGGCTGGGGTCGGAATCAATAGTTGAGTCACAGTCAGAAACCAGTTTGAGCCTGCTAGTGTTGATATTCTGAATATTATCATCATCAGCCTGACATCGATGACAGCATCGTCCACTGTTGAACATATAAGCCTCTCCTAAGGTGCGCCACAAAACCATAGACAAAACTGTGGTTGGTCTTCCTCATCCAATCCCAACCCACCACCTTTTTTTGGTGGTCAGTCCAACTACCCCAAACTACTCCTGCCAGTTTGTGGTCTCCAGACTCCCCATCGGTTGTTAGGTCTTCAGCGGATATGACTAACTCATTTTTGCCACTCCAGCTTGCGAATTGGCTACTTGACAACTAGTCAAATCAGCTACTCTTTATCGGACGTCAAAACATGCGCTTTGTATGAAGATTTGTACTAAATATTGAGTTGTGACGTCATCAACATTTTCATTACTTGTTATAGTTTATCTTGTTATTAAAAACAGTATTCAAGCTAAAAACTCAATGAAAATGGGAGTTTAGCGTTATTTTCTAACCCTTTTTTTATTGAGTAGATAAAAATAAAATATATTGAATGTAGTCAAATACCCAATTGCCTAAGCTACGTCAAGCACTTTAGTTCTCTGACGTATCACCAGTGAACGCAAAGTGTCACCTTATATTTTGAATATTCTACATTTATTATATCCCTGGCCACTTGGGTAACATAGTAATGAGCATTATACCTAAGTTTTAGTTGTTTTATTTCAAAATCCTCCTTTCTTCGTTGAATCAATTCATTGCGGGTATCCCCCAGACTCGCTGGACTTCATTGTCTAGTGTTGTGAATGGTCGCCGCTGTTGGTTCTGATTTACACGAGTTATAGTGGTACGCCCTGGATTCCGGAAAATGGACGTCGGCGCCCGGGTCGTTCTAGGAAGAGGTGGCGGGATGATCTGGATGCTTTTGACGACAAGTGGCCAGAGCTTGCCCAGGATATAGATGGTTGGAAGATTAAAGGGGAGGCCTTTGCCCAGCCGTGGGATGAAACAGGCTAGAAAAAAAAAAGTGGTATAAATAAATAAATAAATATCTTTGACAATGTCACACAAATTATCTAGTCACATTTAAAGTACCAGAATCTAGCCTGGACTTGTATTACGATGACTAGACAACGATATAGAATACATGTATAGATACAAACATCAAAGACTCGGGTACAAATATTCATATTCATCATACAAATATTTGTCCCTTACGGGATTCGAACCCGCGACCCTCGGCACAGCAGGCAGGTTCACTACCGACTGTGCTACCGGGCTGTGATGCCGGGTATGAATGTGTGGTGGGTAGAAGATATTCATAACATGATGTGGCAAAGTGTTTAGCTAGGAATATAAACAAATAGGTTGCTTTCGATCCATCCTACTTTTAATTAGGCCCAGGCAGATTAATACTACGATCAGACGACGACATAGACAAGTTTTATCCTTAACTGGTATCTCATCAGTCCTCGTTTGCAAGTCATTAGTCCTCGTATCGGTTAACGGCTCGCCCCAACGTTTGAACAAGTGGGTCAAGGCTTAATGAAATTAAGGGGATTGCTCACTATCCTAGCTGGTATAACTATACCGTCATGGTATTTTTCTAGAATATCTCGTCGGGTAAAGGCAGGTTTACACGCCAATTTTTTTTCGCTGTCAGCGCTAGCCCGAAAAAAACACGGCAGCCGATCGGTCGGTTATACGATGTGGTTTTCAGCGCATTCCTATGATTTGTCTTGTGATACCTTTGTTCGCCTTTGAAATACAGAAGAAAACAAGCAGCATAATATAAAGGTAGTTACAAAGGGCGAGCTTAACTCTGGAGAGATTTCTTCCAGCAGGTTCGTAAGGACACAGATAAGGACAAAGAAAATTTATCGTTCTTTTTGTTGAATTTTTAATCAAGTCCAACTAGTTTACTTATATAGTGTATTATCTTCTTAACAACATAGCAGTCGGAAGGAAACGTAAACATCTTGCATTGTTACACTGTCATTGTTAATAGTACAGCATTCAGATGCCACCATTGCGTCATGTATGCTAAGCATGTATGTAGGTATGCTTAGTTGTAGATTTATTTACTCTATGGTTGTAGTTAGCCAGTGACAGCATGTTAATCATTGAATACGAATGTACCTAGTGTTGCCTAACATTAGTGAAACTAAGTATCTACCGATATTCAACCGATACTATCGTGATTCGTGACCTCGAAAAATAGGAACGATATCGATCAATCAATAAACCAAATGTTTACTTTTTGATAATAATTATCCATATTGTTACTATTTTTCGAAGTCAAATATCGATAGTCAAACAATCGATAGTTAGGAACACTAATACGATTTTACATTGGAGGTTCAAATTTTAAAGTTACATTTTGTAGTTTTTATAATATAATTAAACTGAAAATCTGTTACTTTTGATGATTACTAATTGTACTGAATGAAAGAAAACAAGACATTTTCGTTAAACACATGAACACAAATGTCTTGTGTGGTACGGAACCCTTGGTGAGCAAGTCTAACTCGCACTTGGCCGGTTTTAACTTTTTTTGTTGTAAAGAAGATGTGTCTAGAATAGAAATATCAAATCTTATCGCACAAAAATTCCATAAAGTAAATAATCACGTAGTTGTCAGTTATTACATTGTTTCTGACTACCTCAAAAAGGTAATTTCATAAAGTCATATCTATTTATATGCTCACGACTATATTCCCCGAGGAGGTGGTAAGAAATATTCTGAGAACTTGTAACATCTACGTTTTTTTTTTTTTTTTTTTTTTATGTTCGATAGGTAAACATTTGACCCCAATCTCACCTGATGTTGAGTGATGATGAGGCCGAAGATTTAGCATGTTTACCTAGAAAGATGCCTATTCACTCTTGCCTTGAAGAGGCCCAGATTGTATTGCTCAGGGAACAGGTCCGCAGGCAGTGCGTTCCACTCCTTAGCCGTGCGCATTATAAAAGAAGAAGCAAACTTCTTCGTGCGAATTGCTGGTAGGTCAACGACATAAGGGTGGAAACCCAGCCTACGTCTCGTCCCCCGCAGATGAAAGGGAGACGGAGGTATTAAATCGTGTAATTCCGTCGCACACTCTACGTTTCACTAGTAGTGCAGATACTCTGTCAAGTGTGACGGGGAGTGAGCCCATCACCATTTATAATGGACAGTGGGTACAATACATGCAACGAAATTGAAGCATGCATCTTTTCCTTCACTAGAAAGCCAGTTGTGTTACAAATTGTAAATAAATTCTGAAAAACTTATTGGTACGAGTCGGACGGGGATCGAACCTGCACGGCAGGCACGACTACTAGACCACCATGGCTACCGAACCAAACTACACTGAAAAAAATGCGAGCCAACAAAGAGGTATTTTCTCTTAATTAACACCAAAATAATTGAAATGACGTTATTATAATTTACTAAAATCAAAGGATGGTAGTTATAACAACAAGCCGAATTCGTTTAACAAAGTTCTCTTAGTCGGAGAAGTCATGATGTTGACAGGCTCATATGGATGCATGATGAATGATTATCATAAACAAGATCTTGGTTGAAGTAAACAATTTTTTTTTTCAGTGTACCTCGATAATAAGGTCATGAAGTTAACATAACACAGATTTGAACCCCTCAGTCCCTAACGTAACTATTATGTAAGTAGGTCAAAGCGCAGCATTATTAGCTTAACAAAAATAACGTAAACATTGCTCAAGTAACACGAGAACTACGTGTAAAAACGTAAATGGCGCCGTTAAACGTGTAAATTGTGCCGAGATTACGTTACGTGAGCAATACGGCCTATTAGTAGCTTTTAACCGACTATTGTAAAAGTTGGTTTTTTAATTATCTCATTTTGTATTAAGTTACCTTAACTCAATTATACGGGGTGTTAGTGAAGACAGTTTGTATTACTTTAAAGGGTGATTTTATTTGTAGTTTTGATAGTGAACAACTTTCCCAAAGGAACAAAGATAAATTCAAAACTTATTTCGACTTTTCATGCAAACGTTCGATTAGCTGATTACATTTAGTATGGCAAGTTTACATATTTTTTTGCATATTTCCTATAGATACGTTTCTCAGGGAAAGTTGTTCAGTATCATGAGCACAATCACCCTTTAAAGTATAATACAACTTTCTACACTAACACTCTGTATACGCTCTGACCACCCCCACAGGGATTATAGTCGTGAGTTAGTGTATGTATAAAGTAATACTTTCAAAATCATTTTCTTTTTTAATTGCCATTATTTCATAATAATTTATTAATGTATATTTTGTGTAATTATTATATGAATTTTAATAATAATACAATTACCTACTACAAAAATACTTCTCCATAATTTATTAAATTCAAGTCTACATCTTTATCCAACCATATAATATATGGTAATATATGGTATGGTTATATCTAATCTAAACTATTATAAAACTGTAACAGAAGTGTGTCTGTACATTGAAGATATTTACAAAAAAAAATTACGACATGGTTTTTACCAGTCCCTGATTCCAAATCATCAATTTTTGGATTTTTTGTCAGTCTGTTTGTTTGTTTATTTGTTTGTTTAATCGTTTGTTTGTTTGTTTGTTTGTTTGTTCGAGTATCACGCAAAAACTACTGAACCGATTTTGATGAAACTCTTTTTGTTTGATAGCTTATCATCTGACTTAAAATCTGGTATATAATTTATGCGGACGAAGTCGCGGGTAAAAGCTCGTATTATATTTAATAGTTTCATAGCATTCTTACCACTACGTTACATTAGTAGAAATCGCAGCTTACGTTCCAAAATAACCATTATCATTAACATTCCTTAAGACACATTTTCGTTTAACATAAAGTCTAAGAATAAACTTAAACATCTTTCCTGATAAGGTACCCCCGTAATTTCGTGTAGCTTTAAGACTCTCGTAGCAATTTCGTAGCAACTTCGTAGTACGCGTAGCGCATAAACGCGTAGTAACTGTCGGTTTGTTGTAGTATATCTTTTAAATTGCTACTGCATTGCTAACTGCGATATTTACTTTTATTTTTGTGTGAAAGAAATAAAACTTTTGTTTAGTTTTTTGGTTTCTGTTTTTACATACAACGTGTTAATGAATTAACGCAAAACTAGAAAGTAGTTTGTTTAGAATCGAGAGCCGAATCGAATTATCATGGTTTCAACATAGGAATTTTTTTTCAAAATATTAAATATTTTTTTTCAAAAATTTTGAATTTTCTGAACCCGATGTCAACCCACCGCTCGGGCACACTCATCCTACCTACTTACTGCCAAAACAAATAAAAATGTAGCCATGAGTACGTTATCGGTTTCTTTCAGTGGTGAAATGATAACAAATCATTTTTGCCCCAAAACTTAAAATGCGAATAAGTCTAAATTTTATATATCAAAATAATGAAATTATTGTTTCAATCGAATTATTTTTTTATAAATCAGTTGGGATGTATGAGGTTTTGTGCTAATTCATTAGCACGGTGTATATTAAGGGTGCTTCAGACAATCAAACTGAACAACTTTTACTCAGGGACCAATATTGAATTTAAGATAAGATTATCTTATCTTATCTTATCTTACCCCCTTTTATATATAGGGAATGTAGTCATGATTATAGTTGCGCCGATAGTAAAAATGTTTGACTTAAAAATCTCATATTGTGAGATAGCCAATTTGATCCTTGTCAATCTATTTTTATTTAAAGATTGCACTCACTATTCTTGCTTTGAACTTTATGAAACCAATCATAAAATTCAATTTAATTGAATTCAGTTTTGTTTTTGCTTGTAAATTGTGCATTTTTATTCAATACGAGCTTTTACCCGCGACTTTGTCCGCATAAATTATATACCAGATTTTAAGTCAGATTATAAGCTATCAAACAAAACAGTTTCATCAAAATCGGTTCAGTAGTTTTTGTGTGATGCTCGAACAAACAAACACATAAACAAACAAACAAACAGACAGACAAAAAGTCCAAAAATTGGCGATTTGGGATCAGGGACATCTAAAAACCATATCTTAATCTTTTTTTTTAACTATCTTCAATGTACAGACACACTTCTGTTACAGTTTTATAATAGTTTAGATTTACGAATAAAATAAATCAAAGTAACAATGCATAGTAAGTAAAGTACAAAAGGTGATCTAGAAATAATTCCACCTATACTCCATTCAGGAAATTAGAGAGACAAAATGTAAACAACGGTAATACCAGTGTAGAAAATACCATCTCGAGGCGGAAGAAAACTTATCTCTGGAATATACAACAGTAAATTATCAATTCTACTCGCAAAGGATTGCGACAGATGATATGGTAATTTTTTATGGAAAATAATAATAAAATACGCAAGTCATCATATATTTGAGAACAAAAGAAAGCGTGACTGTCAATATTTTATTTCGTGGTCTGGCAACACTCAGATGTATTTGACCTTTGGTTCGTTTTAATAAAGTTCTTAAAGAAAAATACTCTTTAGTACGCAGTAATGTAAACGCGTCTCTTGATTAATTAATATTGTCTTCGGTCCGTACGCTTCTCGCGGACGCTACGCATAGCACTAAAAAGTCAAGAAACGGGCGTAATTTAAAAATATCATTCAACTTGTTACGAGTATTGTTCTTATTTATCGATAGACAACAATTTTGTAATATCACCGCAATCTAGTAAGTGCCGTGCACACATAATGTTATTATTTAAAAATGTACCAAAGGCACAGGTCCGGCACTTCAAACAACATTTTAGATTTGACATGATGACGTTCGCACATGCGCGCTTTGTGAAAATTGTGCATGACATATGTGTAGGGTTGACTTAACACGCATCGTATGAACTACATTATACAATTTGTTACTTTTCATAGTTAATTCTGTTATTAAAAATAGTTTTTAAGCTAAAGAATCACAGAAAATGTGAATTTAGTGTTATTTTCCAACGTTTATTTTTAGTGTGAGGAGAAAAATAAAATATATTTTATGTAGTCAAATCCAACGGGTGCGCGCGCCTGACTGCATTCCCTTGCTCGGCTTTTCTCAAGTTACTACAGAGAGTGTGAGGGGAGGTGGGGTATCTGAAGTCAGTGGGGGGCGGGGAGTGGCCGTTCTGTATGTAGAACTATATACTATTACCTATTCTGTGCCAAAGGTTTCTGATCACGAAACGTCACTTTGACAGTGACGTTTCTTTGTTTACATTTTGTCTCTCTAATTCCTGAATTGAGATTATGTATTTGGTTTTTGGCTTTGAGGATATGCTAGCCCCATCGTATCGTACCAGATTGTACCTTAATCGAATACTCCACATATTAAATTAATGAACTTTTTTAAATGAAACCTAATACAAATCCATGAACTGTACAAAACAATCAGTATTTTACTAAGTTTATTTTTCTTTATCAAGTGTAAGTACGTATTTTCTTTATTGAGTGTATTTTCTGCTAGCTCCATATTTTCGTTCCTCGAATCTATTTCCATTGTTCTCACGCAAAAATTGAAATTGGAATCTTCGGGGTACAATTCATTAAGAAATATTTGTTCCACAAATTAAATTTTTCCCCGCGGCAGTGAATTAATTGAAGTTCTTTATAATTAAAATGAAAACGTCTTAATTAACAAATCAAGTCCGAACAGCTTTTTTATTATTGCGAATTGATATTTTTAGAATTAGAATTGTTTTGGAATTTAATTCTAAATTGAAGATTTCAATTTGAAAGAGATTAGAGTAAATTTCTCATTAAAATAGAGCAGTTGTAGATTCGCCTGACAGTGTAAAGGCGTGGTTACACAGTGCGAGCGTGCCAGTTTAATCCCTGTAATTTAAAACATTGACGTTCGTTTTAGATTCAGTTGAGTTTCCGTCGTTTCAGGATTGACAACGATAATGAGTCAAGCCGAGATTCTGAGCCGTCTTTGAAGTTTTAGCTCGAACTCCGAATAAAGTATTTCTATTCTTCGTCTCGTATATCAAAACCTATACTTTAGACCCTATTTAGACTAATCACGTTCAATAGTCTAGTAATCTCGGCCTTAGCGATGATCGATATTTAACGTCTCGTCTTCCTGTCAAATGACAAACTCAAATAGAGAATGTGCTGCAATAAGTTATGTTGCGTAGCAGTTGAGTATCGATCAAGTTGATATTTTACTTAGCTCGATCGTCGGCCACCTGGCCCTGGAATGCAATTCTCTAAGCGTCACATCGCTGTCAAAAACATCGACGAGCTCGCATCCTTCAGAAAGTCGGAAATTAATTAAATAATTCATGAAATTAAAAGCTCGCCGATGTTTCAAGGACAAATTTAAGGTTGTGACGATGTTTGCGCTTAGTGAATTGCACTGCTGCTCACTTAGGTACTGCAGTGCAGCTACTTGCACCGTGTGCCGGTCATGTGCGAGTTGGTCAGTGGCTCGAATCTGAGTTACTTTAACATTTTCCGCTTCCACTTATTGCTCTCCTCTACTACGTATACATAACTATACGCACTTAACTGCTTTCTTGAAATGACTTCTCGTCATGGTGTGACCAGCTAAGGCGAGTCGAGCTACTAACATGCAAGTTAACAATAACAGCAGCTGTTTACTGTCAGGTTAGCAGCTCGCACAGTGTAATCAATCCCTAAGATTCAGCTGCAAGATCACTCTATTTTAATGAAATTCTTTTTAAGATGCTATAAGCAAACAGCTTGCGCCAATCCGTGTTTTGATTGTTTTTGCTCATTCTATTTTATAGTTATTTTAATATTTCAACAGTTAACAGCACAATGCATAAACTCACAGCCGTATACCCTTTTGGAGTAGTCAGAAACTATGCTACATCTACCTAACTCTAGATTATGACTGTAGGTATAATTTGTAACATTTCAAAGGTTTCAAGATGGTATGAAATGTGATGATAGGTGGTGGTGGTGGTGGTGGTGTGTATGTGTGTATGTGTGGTGTGTGTGATGTGTGTGTGTGTGCGTGATGATAGGTTAGTTTTTGGATACTAAAATGCTGCTTGAGAAATCTTTAGAACTTTAGAACGGAAGGCATAGGCGTTAGATCACCACGCGTTCCCAAAACGGACTGGTGTACTTCTAATACAGGGTGTAAAGCAGGATGCTTTAGGCCATTAAGCTAATCAACTCGAACTGTGGAGTAAACACCGAAATCGCCAAAAAAATCAGCTGTTCCATAAAAAACTTAAATTTGGACTTGATCCAAAAGTATAGGATAGTTGATATTTTATTCGCAATTTAGATGTTTGCTCCATAGTGAAAGTTGTTTACTTTGATGGTTTGTGTTCCTGTTCAATATGTAACACATTTCGTTTTATACCCTGTAAGTACAGGATGTAGCAAAACATCCTAGTAATACTGAAGACGGTGCTTCAGACCATCAAACTGAACAATTTTCGCTATGGAGCCAACATCAAAAAAAAAATCTGCTGTCCTGTAATTACTAGGGTGTTTTGTTACACTCTGAATACATTTCATCTTAACTATTACCAAAGTGAATATAAATAATAATAGTGAGGGCGCTCTCGGGTCTCGACAGGCCTATCGTGCGGGGGGTGCGGGTGGCGCGGGGCGCGGTCCCAGTACCGTTTCACCTGCGCGCTGTACTCCAACGGCCGGTGCCTCACCCCTCCGCACACCGCGCAAGCCCCCCCGCACTCACCGCAAACATAGACCCAACGCGGCCACTAACCGCACCCACTTTATTGTATTTACGCTATGCTATTATTTTTAAACGAAATGTCTCTTCCACAGACTGGTTCCCGGGGTGGCGCAAGCACAGCAGCCAGCCGAACGACGACGGCACGTCAGGGCAGGACTGCGTGGAAGCCAGGCGGGAGTTCCCCCCACGGCCGCCGCCCGCCGCGGCCACCTTCATGTGGAACGACAGAGGGTGCAGAGAGCATAACTACTTCGTCTGTGAACGACCTTCTGTTGATGGTAAGTTGATTGATTTCATTAGCACTGACTTCACAATATGTTTGTCTAGACTTTAGAGGACTGTGAACCTGGTACTCTTTATGTATAAAAAAAACTATAACTAGCCTCTTTTTGCGTCGGGGGTTAAAAAGTAAATAAAACCGGTCAAGTGCGAGTCGGGCTACTCGCGCACCGAGGGTTCCGTACTACACCACCACAGATAACACAACATTACTAACTTTAAAAAAAACTTTTTTTGTCCTGAACCTTTAGCGCAAGACCAACTCACACTTGGCTAGTTTTTAGTATTTGTTGTTATTCTGTAGAGTTTGCTCTATAATCACACTAAGTTTGACGCTTGTATGTATTTTTGTGTGGCAATAAAGTGTTTTTTTTTTTTTTTTAATTTATGTATTACCGTTTTTACGATAGAGCGTGAAGAAAAAACATTGATAAAAACTAGTTAGTTTCTTGTTGAGAACCCCCCTTAATTTTTAACTTTTTGACATTTTTATTATTTGTTAACAAAACCGCCGTAATAACGCATAATCTGAGAAAATTTCTACTATCTAGCTATTACGGTTCAAAAGTAACAGCCCTAAATAGGTAGGACAGACGGACGGACGGACGGACAACGTAGGCCACCGTAGGCTTAGTAATAGGGACCCGTTTTCACCCTTTGAGTACGAAACCCTAAAAATTAAGGGCTTAACCCTCATATAAGAAACTAGTTTTCGTCAACGTTTTTTCTTCTCGCTCTATCGTAAAAACGGTATTACTCGTACATATATCTCTACGGTATAACAAAAAAATAAATAATGAAAATCGGCCAAGTGTGAGTCGGTCTCGCGCTAAAGGTCCCGGAAAAAACAACACTTGTTCTAAGCTATTTTATGTTGTGGGGTATTGTGGTACGGAACCCTCGGTGCGCGAGTAGCCCGACTCGCACTTCACCGGTTTTATTATTAAAATTAAGGACCATAAACGAATAAAAGAAGTTTAAGTCATCCATCACTGGCGAAAAGTTTTTTTTCTTAGGCTCTGTTGCCCAAAACTGGGGTTTGTCGGTCGTTTGCGCAAACATAACTTTACATAATTTTTATTTCTGTGGCAGTAGCATCTTCACCAACTATGACAAATGACTTCCGAACGCAATAACATTGACCCAGTTCCGCCTTTACCCCAAACAGGGAAATATACAGGATGTAAATTTTTATGCGTTACATATCGTACAGGGTGCTTTTAAACTCAACGACTTTTAGTATTTGACCAACTTTGAAATCGAAAAGAAAAAATCTGCTGTTGCATACATTTTGATCGAGTCGCTATCCCAGATAACATTTAGCCGTCCTAATGACGTCTTTTTACAGTCTTGCTCGACCTAGGTGACGTACATTTTCGACGTCTGTAGGTCCGATAAAGGACGTACATTTGTCACAACCTAATGACGTCGGATCAAGACGTCCGTAGGCCGTTGTATCAAGACGTACGTAGGCCGTCGTATTAAGACGTCCGTAGGCCGTCGTATCAAGACGTCATTAGGTTGTGACAAATGTACGTCCTTTATCGGTCCTACAGACGTCTAAAATGTACGTCACCGAGGTATGAGACTAGACGTACTTAGGACGTCATATCAAGACCGATCCAGGGACCTTAGGGTGCGTCCACAGCTGACGAACGCTCCGCGAATGTGCAGCTCGCGAGCGGCTCGCGAGTTGCGCATTTGCGGCGCGTTCGCCAGATGTGGACGCACCCTTAGGCTGCCTGTCCATTGACGCGAGCTGGCTGGCGGAGCGGGGAAGCGGAGTTTTACTAACCAATCAGGACGCCGAGATTCGGCCGAGCTCCTGATTGGTTAATATTTTCCTTGCTACACCGCTCCGCCAGCCAGCTCGCGTCAATGGATAGGCAGCCTTAGACTGAGATTCAGAGACAAGATTTGAGTATAAGATCCTACTTCGATATGTCAAAATTTTATTGATTTTTACATATCAAAATAGAAACTAATACTCAAATTTCGTTTCTGAATGTCAGCCGTAGAATGACGTTCCTAGACTACGGTGGAGTGAACTAGGGTTGTAAATAAATAAATTAATGAACACCGAAATGTAAAATTTTATTTAAAGATTTTACTTTTAGTAAAAGATGTTCTAAAAATAGTTTAAACATTTTAAGATCCGAGCATTTTCGTACATTTTTGATTGCATCTACATAATTATAAAGAAATCAATTTAAATTCGGAGAGGCGATAGTTTGAAGCTGTTGTTTACCGTCTAAGTTTACCGTATGGGAAAACCAAAGCCTCTAACTATTTATCCTTTATGGAGCATGCTGTAGCCAGGTTTTGATGCTAACTTCGACGCCCTCTGCCGTTGCAGTTGCAGTTGTGCTAACAACGCCTTCTATAAAGAAACAAGAAAGATACAATTTATTAATTGTATAAAAATGGTCGTGGGAGTAGCACCCACGCACACAGGGCTCCGTATCTTTTTATTATTTGCCAAGATACCTAGATGCCACAACAACAAACTGAATATGTTATGAGGCTACCTCAGTAGGCCTTGCATACCACCTCCGTGAAAACGATAAAAATCGAGATGTGCCACCATCCTTATTAATTTACGTATGCCAGAAAGAGCGCGCATGACGTTTTTCTCGTTTAAACGCTTTGTCGTGGATGGCATGCTAGCCGTGCAGTTGTGGAGTTGTTTACAGTTGTTGAGATTATACCGCTGTGATATACTGAAAAACGGATGGACAGCATAGGCTTAGTAATAGGGTCCCATTGACAACCTATGTGTACGGAACCCTAATAATAATTCATTAAAACGAATTATTTGAATTCCAAATAGTGCAAAGATATTGAATGGGGGATTGACGCAAACAATATTGAGATAGTATTGGAGAATTTCGGTAGGTACTTATGTACTCACCTACAATGCAGTCTCTGAGGCGTAGAATGCAAAAAACTTTTTCGATTTTGGTTTTCGTTGCAGTTTTCATTCCATGGAAATTGTACTCTGCAACTAGCTTGTCGGAAATGTAGGACTTCATTGTACGTGGCACTTTACTGGAAACATTTCGACCTGACACCTGTAAAAAGAAATAAGTTAGTTAGGTACTTGTAAATCAAACCAAAATTATCTTCTTAGACAATATATAAATAACTAGTGGACCCGTCAGCGGCCCCTCCCCAATCACCGGCACCCCTCCCCTCCTGCTATACAATTCTATATCCAACCCTTTAATAATTCTCTGCGTTATTAAATAGAAGCGTCGTCGTAGTTAATTCATACAAGCATCCCGAGAAGCCAGGTTCCCCGAAACTGAAAACTGACTAGCGGGGCTAGTACGCCAACCCACGATAGCGTCATATAGCTCTATCACGCTCTTTCTATTGGGGCGCGAACGAAAGAGATAAAAGACTAAAATTGGCAGATGAATATGTTAAATGTCGCTATCGCCGGTTGGCGTACTAGCCCCAGAAGCCGTAGCATCATAGTGTAAAGAACTAATAGTGGTGAAGCTCAGCGGTCGCGGCAGGCCAATCGTGCGGGGCGTGCGGGGGCCGGGAGGAGTGCCTCCCGACCCACTTTGCCTGCGCGCGTATCTTAACAGCGAATTGAGTTAGGGTACGCCCGTACCCCGCATGCCGCGCGGGCATAGACCCGCCACGACCGCTGAGCTTCATCACTATTATTTTATTTACACTATGGTAGCATGCTACACGTGATACGGCTGTATCACGTCTTTTATCTCGTTCGTTCGTGCGCAAATAGAAAAAGAGCGAATGTGTGATAGTGCTGTATCACGGTGGCATGCTACCCATGCAGGAAAGGGATAAAATACGTACCTACCAGTTTCGTAAAACACTTGCTGCACACCATAAAGTTTCAAATTTTCGCTGGGGGACGTGTTGAGATTGAGGATCAGCTCAAAAGCTTTGGGCCTTTTTATGACCGGCCAATACACTTCACACCATCGTGGCTTCAGCCACTCTGAATCCACAACAGAAATAGCACCGCCACCGCAAACAATAAACTGGATCACTGCGCACTTGGCTGGGCGGTCCTCGTCCATTACTAACACACTTTAGGTTCAATTTCTTTGAATAACACTAACTCAACAACAAAAAGGACTCTGCGACACGTCCGATGCGCATAGAAAAATGGCGCGACTGAGCTGAGAAAAAAGGAGGCAAGTCCGTCCGTCCGTCAGTATAACGTCCAACTTGCGTCCAACACAGGACGTATACTGGCTGACGGTAAAATGACGTTCCTAGTACCAACTAGTACGTACTTCTACGACCAACATCGGACTATTCGGACTGACAAGTACCTTAAAACGACGTCATTTTTAAGTCGCCGACCGTAAATGTTGTCTGGGATTGCCATTGTAACAGAAGTGTGTCTGTACATTGAAGATATTTACAAAAAAAATATTATGACATGGTTTTTACCTGTCCCTGATTCCAAATCACAAATTTTTGGATTTTTTGTCTGTCTGTTTGTTTGTTTGTTTGTTTGGGTGTTTGTTTGTTCGAGTATCACACAAAAACTACTGAACCGATTTTGATGAAACTTTTTTTGTTTGATAGCTTATCATCTGACTTAAAATCTGGTATATAATTTACGCGGACGAAGTCGCGGGTAAAAGCTCTTTGATGGTCGCCGCCTATCTCCGCGTCAATGGACAGGCGGCATTTCATTAGCTAGCTAAAAAATGTACATGGTGTAACCAAATTGATTTCACTATTTAGATTGTCACTATTGAGCCAACATCCTGAAATAAAAAAATGTAGTCGGTGTCGGTACTGCAGTTTTGTATGAAACAGCTGATTATTTTTTCGCGATTTCGAAAGTTGTTCAAATATTAGGTACTAGGGTGTTTTGTTACACTCTGTATAGACTTTATTGTACATAATGTACACATTTGCTACCAAAATTCTTATTTCTTTTAAAATAATAATTAAATGTTTAAATTACGAGCTTAAGTCTAAGAGGCTTTTGTAATTATAATCTTACGTGGGTGTCGGAAGGATGAGGTTGGAGTGGTTCAAAGTTATATCCCACAAGAACCACATAAATGTTTCTTTGTTTTTAATTACACCTTCATCCCACATGGGTGCTTAGGATCAGGTGCTCAGTAAACTCTTAAGGCAGCGAATAAGGTAAGTAACAGTTTTGGCATATGCAATTTAAATTAATACAATAAATACACATTTAATGTTTATTAAATGAAAAACAACATTACAGTGTATTTTAACACATTTAATTACATGAAAACCAGGAAAAGCAGAATAGAATTCATCGTCGTTGCGATTTAAATAAAATTATTAATTTTATTTGAGGTTTACTTTTCTTTTTAATCTCTCTGTATATTTTACTAGCGGCCCGTCCCGGCTTCGCACGGGTGGACGTCTAATCTTTTCTAGCAATAAATATAGCCTATGTTACTCAGGGTGAATGCAGCTTTCTAATGGTGAAAGAATTTTTTAAATCGGCCCAGTACTTTTTGAGCCTATTCATTACAAACATACAAACATACAAAAATAGGTACAAATCTTTCCTCTTTATAATATTTGTGTAGATTAGGTTCATAGTATGTATACTATGAAGGGTATACTACCCCTGTAGGGGGTCTTATACATAGGTAAAACAAGGAAACAAGAAAAAACTAAATAAAAACACTAAAACAAAACGTTCTGGCTCCCAACATCAAAATAAAGGTTAGTTGCTGAATTTAGTTTTTTTAATAAAAAATAAAAAATTGTGGAACTCTTTTTTTTAAATTAGGTACTTGATAAAAAACCATTGCCAACTTTTGATCATCAGGAACATTTGAAATCTTGTAGTCGGTGAATAAAATTTGAAAGATTGAATCGTCAGATAGGTCAGGTGTATGATAATTTTTGTATTTTCATTAGAATCGACTAGTGTAAAAAACCGACGAACCGTCTTGCGCGCAGGTTTGACGATTTCCAGCCTCCCGAACAGGCCGGTTTCCGAAAGGGCTTTTGCACTGTGGACCACATACATACGCTTCGGCAAGTTATACAGAAGACTGAAGAGTATAACCTGCCCCTTTGCTTGGCATACGTGGACTACGAGAAAGCCTTTGATTCGATCGAGACTTGGGCTGTACTGCAGTCTCTTCAGCGATGCCAAGTAGACTTCCGGTACATCGAAGTGCTGAAATGCTTGTACAAAAACGCCACTATGTCAGTCCGACTACAGGACCAGAACTCCAAACCTATCCTACTTCAGCGAGGCGTGAGGCAGGGAGACGTTATATCTCCGAAACTGTTCACCGCTGCACTGGAAGATGTTTCCAAGGTTCTGGACTGGAAAGGGCTAGGCATCAACATAAACGGCGAGTACATCAGTCACCTTCGGTTTGCCGATGATATAGTCGTCATGGCGGAGTCTATGGAGGAGCTCAGTCGAATGCTCGATGATCTCAGCAGAGCCTCCGAACGAGTTGGTCTGAAGATGAACATGGACAAGACGAAGAACATGTCAAATGCCCATGTTGTACCCACTCCTGTAATGATCGGAAACTCTGCGCTCGAAGTTGTTGACCATTATGTTTACCTGGGACAAACTATTCAGTTAGGTAAGTCCAACTTCAAGAAAGAGATCAACCGTCGAATCCAACTCGGCAGTCTGTTAAATATACTAACCTGCGACTTTGTCTGAAAATTAGAATATTTTAAAATCGTTTCTTAGTGCACCCTACACAAAATCATCCGTAAAATACATATTCCAAAAATATTTCTATCTTCTGCGGTTTAGGCTGTGCGTTGTCTATCAGTCAGTCAGGCACAGATAAGATAAAGCTGTTCCGTTCATACCATGTCCATACGTTTGTCATGGAGAATGATTGTCCACTGCTGTATACAGAGACTAACTTAATACGCTGTCGGTTTTTTAAGAGGATGATCAGACCATCAAACTGAACAATTTTCTCTATGGGACCAACATCGAACTCACGAAAAAAAAAAACAGTTGTCTCATACATGTATTTTGAAACGAGTAGAATAACAGTTTTATAGAGAACTAGAGTTTATTAACCCGCGACTTCGTCCGCACAAATTATATACCAGATTTTAAGTCAGATCATAAGCTATCAAATAAAAAAGTTTCATCAAAATCGGTTCAGTAGTTTTTGCGTGATGCTCGTTCAAACACACAAACAAACAAACAGACAGACAAAAATTTGTGATTTGGAATCCAGGACACCTAAAAACCACATCGTAACTTTTTTTTTGTTAATATCTTCAATGTACCACTTCTGTTACAGTTTTATAATAGCTTAGATATACCTGTAGGTAGAGAAAGTTGTTCAGTTTGATAGTCTGGTTCATCCTTTTAAAAAGCCGTCAGAAATCTAAAAGCTCGACACAAAACTTAGTGCAATACTTCTGCCTGTACCGTGGCCTTAAAAGTTTGAACTTAATTCATCAAATATTACATAAAGTAAACACGAACCATTAATAATTTTAACAACACCCTATACCAGCAAACTTGGTCACATCCTGTACAAAGGCAATGTTTAGAAAGCAAACAGTGTAAGAGTGGGTCGTTAACGCGGTTTTACGGCAAGAGACTCGTAACACTGTTGTGATTAAATGGACTGGCAACTTTAACATCTGGCTTCGTTCTACGAATAGAAACTAGAACTTTAAGAATACTTATGTTATTAGGCTTGGTACAAGAAGTACGTAAGTCGGAACTATAACAATATGGACTTACATACAGTACTTCTTGACAGCCACAGATATTATCTATGTAGTTACTTTAAATAAAACTGAAAACTTGACCATGTCTGTAGATTAATAGGTACAAAATATTAAAAAACAAAATGGGAAAAAATCTAAGATTACATGACACTGGCTAATGTTTCACAGCAGAAGCAAAAAAGAACTAAGTATGGAAAAAACATGAGTAATCGTGGGGTGTCTCAGACCATCAAAAAACAACATTGAAATCGCGAAAAAAATCAGCTGTTTCATTATATTTTGGTGACGTGGTTATTGACATTTAATGGGGTTTTCACATAGGGCTTAGTTTAGAGTATCATTTAGTTTTTATTTTATTGCAATCGGCTTATAAATCAACAAAAGTAAATTAATTCGTTGACAAATGCTACTGATAAATTATGAACTATGTATGAACTTCAAACATACAAAGATATACAATGCTTTGTACAGTCGCCATCAGATATATCGTATCGTTTAAAATGTTGCCAATTAGGTATATCTAAACGTATATTTTGTCATAAATATGTGAACAGTCATTTTCAATAATTTCTTTGCAATGTTATTTAAAATTAACATGTAAAACAACGGAGTAAGGTTTTTTATCCGAAACTGTTCAGATGTTTATGGCCACCATGACTGCGTCGATATATTTAATGTTCTCGGCGTTCCTATATTTTTGATTGACTATGAGTAAAGAAATTATTGAAAATTAGAACTGCTTAGAAATATTTGACCACCTTGTTTGCTACGATATATCTGCTGGTGACTGTACAATGATTGAATTAAACAGTTAATAAGACCAAATATAAAAACAGAGTAAAACCACAGTATAAGAAAGAGTTTGGTAAAACGCCTTTTAGTAAAAACGTTAAATAAATAAAAGAACATTCGTAAGTATTTGAATATCGAATTATGAAAGCGTCGAAGCACACCAATCCAAATATTAGTATAGGCAACCATTTTATATAGACCTGTGAACTCCTTGACAATGTTATAACTTTTAAAATTACGTAAAAATTAAGTACAAGCATTGACCGTTCAAGCTTTTGAACCATTATAGCACAGAGTACTTTTATTACTAATTATAGATAGATTGGTGTTTTTCGTGAATCTATGCAAAGGTTGTTACGACTTTCGATACTGTCTTAAAAACCCTGTTTCCGGGATCTTAATAATTATGCCGATGGTTTTTTGTTTTTTTTTAGTGAAAACCATCAAACTAAACATATTTCGCTTAAGATCATTAAGTCGTGTTAAGAGCTATTATCTAACTATTATCGCATTAATAAAGAAAGCCTAAATTAAAAAAGTGCTCAATTGACAAACTAGAAAAGCCTTCAAGCTATTTTCATAGAATACTTTTATAGGTTTTTTAAAGTTACACATTTGAAAAAAGCAAACATACACATTTTGAAAAAAGAAATTACCGGCCGTTTTTGTTTTTATTCGAAACTGTCTAAAAGTGGAATGTTTAGAACCTATAAAACTATTGTATAACAATGGCTTGAAGGCTTTTGTAATTTGTCAATTGGGCACTTTTTTAATTTAGGCTTTCTTTATTGAGAAATCTTTATTAATGTGATGAGGGCGCCACTGGACTCCGGTAGCCCTCTTAAGTCGTTCCTAGAATCGATTTCTTATTTGGGTTGTACCGCTGAATTGTTCCGATTTCATTGTTAGTTTTATGGTCTGATCACTCTCTCATAAAACCTCATAAATATAAGAAGTATCTTATACCTACGTACAAGAGAAAGTGACAGAATGAGATTAACTTAGTACCGTACGTGATAATAGTGTATGGAGATTTCAAAGAAAAAATTGTCTAGTTCCACAATTCAAACGGCTCAAGTTACACTGGCACCACGCATGTGATGTGACCCAGTTGTATTGACTAGGGTGGTTACGGTTACGAGATTTCGGATTCGGATTTGGACATAGATTTAGGGAATCAAGCGTTTCTGGTTACAGAATGTCATTAAACTTGTACCTACTAGAATTGTTACCTATATACCATAGATCGGTGTAACAAGAACAGAAAGGTTTCTTCATGTTTGAAGGGGTGCTTCAGACCATTAAATTGAACAACTTTTAGTATTGAGCCAACAGAAATCGCGAGAAAAAAACAGGTGTTCCATACATGTTGGAAATCCATGTCCAGCAGAGGAGTTCTTGTGACTCATGGTAAAAATAATAAACTTGAAGTTATCTTTGCTGTAAAAATCAACATTGAAATGATGTTGATGAAATCATTATTTTTTTACTATAATTATACTCTGCCTATTATTCCATTAGGTAATTTTATATTGTTATAATTTCGTGCCGTTGTTGTATGGTTTCCATATTAAAAAGCCTATAAGTATTAGTGCTTATTTGGGATCATTACAATGTATGTGCCTGTGAGCGTTATGTTAATTATAATATTATTATACTGATGTTCTGCGTGCATAAGCTCCACTTGCGTGCAAGTGTCCGGGCAAGGAGGGCACTATGAGATGGGCCATACTCGTAGTGTGAGGAACACAATATGAGATGGGTCTTAGTATGAGGAACGACACCACATTCACACCTGAGATCTGATCGTTCGGTGAAACCCCATTTGGACAGGTTCACCTTCCCATCCCATCCATCCATCTGTTTGATCACTCAAATGTAATATTGGGTTCGGATACGAATATCCCTTATTATTGCTTCACTTCACTTTTTACGAGTGTAAGGGTGAACGGGGCGGGGCGGTGCATTGTCATCAAACAAATGACTTGTGTAGGAAGGTCGTAAAAAACTAACTTCGATAACATAAAAAACACAGTCTAAAATCGATTACTGATAGTAACCAAGTACCTATTCTGTATTCCACATAAAAATCATCTGGTGACCATAGGCGACTCATAAAAAGTAAAAAATAATTCGGTCTCCTATATTATTTTTATGTAATCAAATGTAGGTATGTTTTACTTAAGATATTTTAGGTAGTGTAGAAAAATCAATGGTCATTTCAGAGCGGCCTCCTACGGACTTTAAATATCTTAAAGAGATATAAAACGTAATCACAGAATAAATACTAGTACTACCACGTAATTATATTTGCTTATATCAAAAATAATGGGTGTCCGAATTATTTTTACTTCTTAAATGTAGGTATGTTTTTTGGCGAAGGGGAGTTTTTTTAATTTGTAATATAATAAATCGCATGTTTCGTATAATGTCATTTTTATGCACATCAAATGTAGCCAGCCATGTAAGTAAAATACATGCGCACCCACGTGACTGGCATCCTCACCGTGTGCGTGGGCTTATGCCCCAACAGTGGGGACCTACGCTCTACGGTGGGGACGAACGAGGTTTAGGATGATAAACAATAAAAACCGGTCAAGTGCGAGTCGGGCTACTCACGCACCGAGGGTTCCGTACCACACCACCACAGAACACAACAATTATTAACATAGAAAAAAAAAGTTTTTTGTCCGTGACCTTTAGCGCAAGACCTACTCACACTTGGCCGGTTTTTAGTATTTGTTGTTATTCTGTAGAGTTTGCTCTATAATCACACTAAGTTTGATGCTTGTATGTATTACCGTTTTTACGATAGAGCGTGAAGAAAAAACCTTGATAAAACTAGTTTCTTGTTGAGAACCCCCCTTAATTTTTAACTTTTTGACATTTTTATTATTTGTTAACAAATCCGCCGTAATAACGCATAATCTGAGAAAATTTCAACTATCTAGCTATTATGGTTCAAAAGTTACAGCCCTAAAGAGGTAGGACAGACGGACGGACGGACGGACGGACGGACAACGTAGGCTTAGTAATAGGGTCCCGTTTTCACTCTTTGGGTACGGAACTCTAAAAATTACCTTGATAAAACTAGTTTCTTGTTGAGAACCCCCCTTAATTTTTAACTTTTTGACATTTTTATTATTTGTTAACAAATCCGCCGTAATAACGCATAATCTGAGAAAATTTCAACTATCTAGCTATTATTGTTCAAAAGTTACAGTCCTAAAGAGGTAGGACAGACGGACGGACGGACGGACAGAAAGACAGACAGACAGACAGACAGACAGACGGACGGACGGACGGACGGACGGACGGACAACGTAGGCTTAGTAATAGGGTCCCGTTTTCACTCTTTGGGTTCAAACTCTAAAAATTTAAAAAATATTGTTTTGTTATGACTTATGATCAATAAAACTGTCAACCTGTCGACCATAAATCACTTAAATAAAATACTAAACTAATTATTTAACTTATTCAACTTTCTGTTCACATAAATTTAATAATTTCGTACAAAAAAACTTTGGCAACTTAAAAGCTTGTTTCGAATCTTTTTATAGTCGACTTTGTCTTCAACCCTTTTTTTATTACAAAACTTTTGTCTTTGAAGAAAAATAAAACTACGCGAGAGTTTTATTAGCCTTTTTCATATAATGACTATTTTTACTCTACGGAACGGTGAAGGTGTATGCATTTGGGATTTGAAGTCGTTATGCATCTTTTTGTTTTGAAATTGCATAAGTTTCCGATTATAACGTTTACAAGATCGGTAACGTATTATGACTGTACTAGGCAATTTTTAAGTCTTCTTCTTCTTTCTCGTGTGAAGGTGATCACACTTTGTCCTTCCAATACTTGGCCACCTCTATTTCCTCGAGGGGAAGCCTCTATTAGGTCCTGGAGGGAGCAAGACACAGGGCACAGGCTACACTGCGATAGATGTCGAGTGGTTTGCACCTGACCACACCCACACTCCACAGACGCATCGGCCGGCAATATGTCCCATCTCCTCAGATTATCTTTGGATCGACCAACTCCCGTTCGCAATCTATTGAGTGCCTTCCATGTCGCCCAATCTTCACGGCTTCCAGCAGAGATCTTTTCAGATGGTGTAATAAGGGATTCGCTGTCATTAATTCCTTGTTTCCATAGGTCAGTACGTGCATCCTGGGGTGTTATGCGGTCGAGAGCTGGATTAGTAATGAAGCTTTTCCTTGATTTTAAGCGACTTGGTACGGGCATGTGACTATGAAGCGGGTGTCGTCCGTCGTTGACTTGTTTCCAGCGCTCTGTTGCGACAGCTATTTGTCTACGTACCGATGGGGGAGCAACTCCAGCAATCTGGTACAGGTAATGGACTGGAGTTGGTTTTAAACAGCCCGTCAGGAGTCTACAGGATTCGTTCAAAGCTACGTCTACTTGACCGGAGTGCGAGGAGTTACTCCAAACCGGGCACGCGTATTCCGCTGCTGAGTAGCACAGAGCCAGGGCAGTTGTCCGCAGAGTTTAAGTTATACGCCACTTCTTTTCAAATTTCCTTTTGTTTCCACGGGAATGTTGTTCAGTATAAATCACCCTTTTTTTTTTCTAGCCAGTATCATTCCACTGCTGGGCAAAGGCCTCCCCTTTAATCTTCCAACCATCTCTATCCTGGGCAAGCTCTGGCCACTTGTCGTCAAAAGCACCCATTAAAGTAATGCAACTGTCTACTCTATAACACCCTGTATTGGCAAAATCATCAAAGATGGAGCCACAATTTAAAGATTAGAATAGATAATATAAATAGTGGTAGTGGCCTGCATAATAGTAGATTATGTACCAAGGGGATAAAGCAGTGTCTTTCATCACGGGCGCGATATTGAATCCCGAGCGTAACGAGGGATTCTAGGGTTAACCCCCGAGCGTAGCGAGGGTGTTTAGAGTTAACTCCCGAGCGAAGCGAGGGAGCTAAGACTAGAATCCTGAGTGAAGCGAGGGGTTCAAGCTCGCCCAAGATGAAAACACGTTTATCCCCGAGGACCATACTCTACTTTTCACACCCTCCGCGAGAAAATAAAAAGCAATACTGTTAGAAACCCAGGGGAGCGTGTAAATTCTCTATGGTTAGAAACCAATTATTTTATTAGAGTTTATAACAAAGTATTAGAGTTCAATAGTATAGTATTTAGAAAAACTATTTTAATAAATTAAAAGTGAAAGTAGATATTTGAAACATTAGAACAGGAGTGCGATTTTTGAATCTCATTTGCTGAGTTCAGCAGTTGTAAATGTCAAAGTAACTATGGAGATATGCATCTTTCTATTTATGATTTGACTTTCATAAATCATACTTCAGGAGTGCGATTTTTGAAAGTCAAATCAGCAGTAGAAAGATGCGTATCTCCATACATTTTCAACTGCTGAACTCATCGAATGAGATTCAAAAATCGCACTCCTCCAGGAGTGCGATATTACATTGTCTTTGCACAACTGGAGTGCGATTTTTGAAACTCTTTATTTGAACTCAGCAGTTGAAAATGTCAATATTACTACGGAGACGTGCATCTTTCTACTGCTGATTTGACATTAAAAAATCATACTCCAGACCCTCTAGCATGATTTCTCTACTTGCGCGCGACTCGACTTTTTCCCATACGACAAGTCGCCGCAAGCGCGGCTTTCGCTCTCCGAAAAGCGCGGGAACAGGTTATTTTGTATGCAGCGAAGGCGCGTCGCGCGCGTGTAGAGAAATCATACTAGACCTACAGGAGTGTATAACAACTCCACTAAATTATAAGGTATAGATAGGTTCAAATAAAACTTAAGATAATAGTTAATGTAGTTTATTTTCATTTCAGTTTTTACAACTATCTAAGTACCTACATAATTTAAAAGCCACAGCGATTTTTGTCCTTTAACGGCACGCTGAAAGCCCAGTACGGTAGTTGTAGCAGACTGGCGTTATTTAAAGCATCAGGCGACGCGGGTTCTGAAAAAATAACGATTAAATAAATAAATTATATTTTAATCTAGATATTGATAATGATCAGGATGTCTGGCAGTTACTAGATCAGTATAGCCAAAGATGGCATCCAACTCCAAAAAATATAGGTATGCCAACCTACAGCTAGGTACTAAGTATTCAGAATCATACTAACAAAGTAACGCCTAAAATGGACGCACTTACCAGTAATCTCAGATAGATAATTAAAAACACATTGATCATAAAAATCTATTCTATTTAGGGAATATATGGGATAGAACTCACATTTGGTGTTGAGTCCAGGGGTCTACGTTATTTAAATTGTCGATTGGTTGCTTCCAATTGGCTAGGTTAACTTTAAATCTAGCCCTGTCTCCAGGTACTGGTATAAGCTGGGATGTCTCATCATCTGATAGAAGCCTTAGTATCCCAGGATCGTCCTTGCCTTCTGCAATCATTAATAAATATGAAAGGGCGGTCAAGTGAATTTTTTAAACATTCATGTCAGGTTGAGAAGAAAATAGATATGACATGAAGGACATAGAAATAATTATATTTACTTATGTACTTTTGGCAGAAATGATATGGTTAGTAAGAGATAACATTGATCTTTTCCTTACTTGATCTTGCACGTACCTACCTATCACACTATAAATGAATAAATACACACACTTTACTTACCACAAAAAGCTCTGACATAAACATTTAGCCCCAAGTTTGTCAGTAAATCGCTAGTGAGCTGATCCATGTCCGTTTCCAGATTTATCTGGCTGGAAACTTTAGTTGCCATCATCTTATTATATATTTTTTTAATATTTAGTTCAAGACAGTCAACGATTCCAAATTCAGGACAATCATTTTAATAAAATTAAACACTTCACTTTACTGTTACTGTTATGATCACTTTAGAGATGATTACGATTCGTCTAATCCGGCCGGGAGGTGAAAACGAAATGAAATTAATATGGCAATTCAGAAAGTCAGCAATCACAAAAAGTTGTAAATATTACCGAACTAGTATTAAATTCAATATTAATTTGTTTAAAATCACAAAAATGGCTAATTGAAAGAAAATAGGAGAAACTAGAAATGACAAAATTCCGTGCAGTTATTACGGTGAACTGTTTGTAGTAAATATAACTAATTATAAGCTGGTTATAAAAGACAAGTATTGTAAAAAGAACTATGGGAACACTAGGAATTACAAAGGAGTTTGGTCAAAATTAATAAAAAAAAATAATCGAAATAACAGGTAAACACTTGTTATTACAAACGAGTGTTTTAATTAACACGACGTTATTTATAGCAAAAACAAAGCAGTTGCAGAATTAACTATGCCTTTGGATTCTCTACTTTTATTAAAACTGTCTATTCAAAATTACAATTGTGATTACTAATCATAGCTAATATGATTTTGGAAATAACTAAAGTAAAGTGAAACTTACACTATTTATGCAAGAATTACTTTATTATGTAATATTTTAATTTACTAAAACTAGTTTGTAAGGATTACATTTTAATAATACTAAACTAGTGTAAAAAATTGCTTGTGCCAGTAATGACAGCAGAACTTTAGTATTCATAACTATAAATTAGTTTTTACGCCAGTAACAAAACGGTTTTTTAATTTCTGGATAAGTTTTTCTCTCAGTGTATGACTTTAGATTCTAATTTTGAATGTTCAAAATCATGAAAAGTAGTCTCGTGTAAACCCCAAACGTTCTAAGTTCAAAATTATTATTTCGCTTCTGGTTTCGCTATTATAGGCTGTCTCTAGTGTCTGTCGTTTAATGATAAGCAGTGATAGGAATAGGTAGTGCCATTCAGGGTAATGTTGCGAATATTTGTGTGATGAATATTAATATTTGTATTCGATTCATGGGTGTTTGTATCCATGAAAGGCGTACAATTTTATGCATTGTATATTAAACAGGGTGCACGCCCCGTATAGATACAAACACCCATGAATCGAATACAAATATTAATATTCATCACACAAATATTCGCAACATTACCCTGAATGGCACTACCTATTCCTATCACTGATGATAAGGTATAAAATTGAGTGTAAAATTGTAAATGCGCAAGATTAATTGATCTAATACCGTGGCAGAGGGGAAATGCTACCGCAAGGCCGGTCCGGATATAATTAGTCTAAGGATTCAATACACCCGAGAAGTACTTAATACTTAACAAGTGATCAACATTTCAATACTTTTTTTGGGTTCCGTACCCAAAGGGTGAAAACGGGACCCTATTACTAAGCCTACGTTGTCCGTCCGTCCGTCTGTCCGTCTGTCCGTCTGTCCGTCTGTCCGTCTGTCCGTCCGTCCGTCCGTCTGTCCTACCTATTTAGGGCTGTAACTTTTGAACCGTAATAGCTAGATAGTTGAAATTCTCAGATTATGCGTTATTACGGCGGATTTGTTAACACATAATAAAAATGCCAAATTAAGAAAAAAAATAAAATTAAGGGGGGTTCTCAACAAGAGACTAGTTTTTATCAACGTTTTTTCTTCACGCTCTATCGTAAAAACGGTAATACATACAAGCGTCAAACTTAGTGTGATTATAGAACAAACTCTACAGAATAACAACAAATACTAAAAACCGGCTAAGTGTGAGTCGGTCTTGCGCTAAAGGTCCCGGACAAAAAAAGTTTTTTTTCTAAGTTAATAATGTTGTGTTCTGTGGAGGTGTGGTACGGAACCCTCGGTGCGCGAGTAGCCCGACTTGCACTTGACCGGTTTTATTATAGTTCATTCTGTTATTAAAAATAGTATTCAAGCAAAATAATAACTTAAAATGCGAGTTTACCGGTAATATTAAACGTTTTTTACTGATATGATACAGCTAAAATATATTTTTCACACCACCCGCTCGAAAATGGAACATTATATGTCATGTAACTCGAACCTAAAGCAAGTCATTATAGCCCTGTGACTAGCCGGGCAATAATATTGTACTGAATTTCATTATAACCCGCTGGTCAATAATGAGATTTGAATATGGAACCGCATCCACAGATTATTTAATAGTTACTACGATCATTACTTAAAATTCGTATGAAAACCTGTGATGAAAACTTATCATGGAGACAGGCACCAAAAAGAACTTAATTCGAAATTTGAACTGACCACCACGAGTATTGAAGACAATAACAAAAAATTAAAACCGCCTTCAAAAAAACTAAAAAGTTAAAAAATAATATTGCAGCCTATGACTTTTTCGTTCGCATCATTAGAACATTAATTTGTTTTATTGAAGTCGCTGTCAAGCCGGTACGATTCGCGACATGGCTTGCTTTTTTTGGCTTGGCTTGACACCGACTTCTATAAAACAAATTAATGTTCTTATGATGCGAACGAAAAAGTCATAGGCTGCAATATTATTTTTTAACTTTTTAGTTTTTTTGAAGGCGGTTTTAATTTTTTGTTAAAATTTAGTTTATTTCACAATTTTCAGTGGTGAATTCATTAGTTTGATTTAATAGGAGTGCTTTAAATTAAAAAACGCACAAGTCGGCAGTACGATTTTCGAAGGTTCCCCTCGATTTCTCTGGGATGCCATCATCAGATCCTGGTTTCCTTATCATGGTACCACCCTCGGGACATCTCCTTTCCAACAAAAAAAGAATCATCAAAATCGGTTTATAAACGACGAAGTTATCCGCGAACACACATAAAAAAAAAAAAAATATATACGGTCGAACTGAGAAACCTCCTCCTTTTTTGAAGTCAGTTAAAAAAAAAGAAAAAAAAAAGGCGCGAATCATAAAGGTATCATCTTTATGGTGCGAATACTGCATGTCTCTGTATTTGCTCTGTACCTATTATTGCCTTCCTATTGCTACGAACAAAGTAATAAAAAAATATTACATTGTCTTTCCACTACTGGAGTGCGATTTTTAAATCTCATTCGCTGAGTTCAGCAGTTGAAAATGTCAAAATTACTATGGAGATACGCATCTTTCTACTGCTGATTTGACTTTAAAAATGCCAAACCTGTCATTCCTGGAGGACATTTTTTAAAGTCAAATCAGCAGTAGAAAGATGCGTATCTCCATAGTAATTTTGACATTTTCAACTGCTGAACTCAGCGAATGAGATTTAAAAATCGCACTCCAGTAGTGGAAAGACAATGTAATATTTTTTTATTACTTTGTTCGTAGCAATAGGAAGGCAATAATAGGTACAGAGCAAATACAGAGACATGCAGTATTCGCACCATAAAGATGATACCTTTATGATTCGCGCCTTTTTTTTTTCTTTTTTTTTAACTGACTTCAAAAAAGGAGGAGGTTTCTCAGTTCGACCGTATATATTTTTTTTTTTTTTATGTGTGTTCGCGGATAACTTCGTCGTTTATAAACCGATTTTGATGATTCTTTTTTTGTTGGAAAGGAGATGTCCCGAGGGTGGTACCATGATAAGGAAACCAGGATCTGATGATGGCATCCCAGAGAAATCGAGGGGAACCTTCGAAAATCGTACTGCCGACTTGTGCGTTTTTTAATTTAAAGCACTCCTATTAAATCAAACTAATGAATTCACCACTGAAAATTGTGAAATAAACTAAATTTTAACAAAAAATTAAAACCGCCTTCAAAAAAACTAAAAAGTTAAAAAATAATATTGCAGCCTATGACTTTTTCGTTCGCATCATAAGAACATTAATTTGTTTTATAGAAGTCGGTGTCAAGCCAAGCCAAAAAAAGCAAGCCATGTCGCGAATCGTACCGGCTTGACAGCGACTTCAATAAAACAAATTAATGTTCTAATGATGCGAACGAAAAAGTCATAGGCTGCAATATTATTTTTTAACTTTTTAGTTTTTTTGAAGGCGGTTTTAATTTTTTGTTATTGTCTTCAATACTCGTGGTGGTCAGTTCAAATTTCGAATTAAGTTCTTTTTGGTGCCTGTCTCCATGATAAGTTTTCATCACAGGTTTTCATACGAATTTTAAGTAATGATCGTAGTAACTATTAAATAATCTGTGGATGCGGTTCCATATTCAAATCTCATTATTGACCAGCGGGTTATAATGAAATTCAGTACAATATTATTGCCCGGCTAGTCACAGGGCTATAATGACTTGCTTTAGGTTCGAGTTACATGACATATAATGTTCCATTTTCGAGCGGGTGGTGTGAAAAATATATTTTAGCTGTATCATATCAGTAAAAAACGTTTAATATTACCGGTAAACTCGCATTTTAAGTTATTATTTTGCTTGAATACTATTTTTAATAACAGAATGAACTATAATAAAACCGGTCAAGTGCAAGTCGGGCTACTCGCGCACCGAGGGTTCCGTACCACACCTCCACAGAACACAACATTATTAACTTAGAAAAAAAACTTTTTTTGTCCGGGACCTTTAGCGCAAGACCGACTCACACTTAGCCGGTTTTTAGTATTTGTTGTTATTCTGTAGAGTTTGTTCTATAATCACACTAAGTTTGACGCTTGTATGTATTACCGTTTTTACGATAGAGCGTGAAGAAAAAACGTTGATAAAAACTAGTCTCTTGTTGAGAACCCCCCTTAATTTTATTTTTTTTCTTAATTTGGCATTTTTATTATGTGTTAACAAATCCGCCGTAATAACGCATAATCTGAGAATTTCAACTATCTAGCTATTACGGTTCAAAAGTTACAGCCCTAAATAGGTAGGACAGACGGACGGACGGACGGACAGACGGACAGACGGACAGACGGACAGACGGACAGACGGACGGACGGACAACGTAGGCTTAGTAATAGGGTCCCGTTTTCACCCTTTGGGTACGGAACCCAAAAAAAGTATTGAAATGTTGATCACTTGTTAAGTATTAAGTACTTCTCGGGTGTATTGAATCCTTAGACTAATTATATCCGGACCGGCCTTGCGGTAGCATTTCCCCTCTGCCACGGTATTAGATCAATTAATCTTGCGCATTTACAATTTTACACTCAATTTTATACCTTATCATCAGTGATAGGAATAGGTAGTGCCATTCAGGGTAATGTTGCGAATATTTGTGTGATGAATATTAATATTTGTATTCGATTCATGGGTGTTTGTATCTATACGGGGCGTGCACCCTGTTTAATATACAATGCATAAAATTGTACGCCTTTCATGGATACAAACACCCATGAATCGAATACAAATATTAATATTCATCACACAAATATTCGCAACATTACCCTGAATGGCACTACCTATTCCTATCACTGCTTATCATTAAACGACAGACACTAGAGACAGCCTATAATAGCGAAACCAGAAGCGAAATAATAATTTTGAACTTAGAACGTTTGGGGTTTACACGAGACTACTTTTCATGATTTTGAACATTCAAAATTAGAATCTAAAGTCATACACTGAGAGAAAAACTTATCCAGAAATTAAAAAACCGTTTTGTTACTGGCGTAAAAACTAATTTATAGTTATGAATACTAAAGTTCTGCTGTCATTACTGGCACAAGCAATTTTTTACACTAGTTTAGTATTATTAAAATGTAATCCTTACAAACTAGTTTTAGTAAATTAAAATATTACATAATAAAGTAATTCTTGCATAAATAGTGTAAGTTTCACTTTACTTTAGTTATTTCCAAAATCATATTAGCTATGATTAGTAATCACAATTGTAATTTTGAATAGACAGTTTTAATAAAAGTAGAGAATCCAAAGGCATAGTTAATTCTGCAACTGCTTTGTTTTTGCTATAAATAACGTCGTGTTAATTAAAACACTCGTTTGTAATAACAAGTGTTTACCTGTTATTTCGATTATTTTTTTTTATTAATTTTGACCAAACTCCTTTGTAATTCCTAGTGTTCCCATAGTTCTTTTTACAATACTTGTCTTTTATAACCAGCTTATAATTAGTTATATTTACTACAAACAGTTCACCGTAATAACTGCACGGAATTTTGTCATTTCTAGTTTCTCCTATTTTCTTTCAATTAGCCATTTTTGTGATTTTAAACAAATTAATATTGAATTTAATACTAGTTCGGTAATATTTACAACTTTTTGTGATTGCTGACTTTCTGAATTGCCATATTAATTTCATTTCGTTTTCACCTCCCGGCCGGATTAGACGAATCGTAATCATCTCTAAAGTGATCATAACAGTAACAGTAAAGTGAAGTGTTTAATTTTATTAAAATGATTGTCCTGAATTTGGAATCGTTGACTGTCTTGAACTAAATATTAAAAAAATATATAATAAGATGATGGCAACTAAAGTTTCCAGCCAGATAAATCTGGAAACGGACATGGATCAGCTCACTAGCGATTTACTGACAAACTTGGGGCTAAATGTTTATGTCAGAGCTTTTTGTGGTAAGTAAAGTGTGTGTATTTATTCATTTATAGTGTGATAGGTAGGTACGTGCAAGATCAAGTAAGGAAAAGATCAATGTTATCTCTTACTAACCATATCATTTCTGCCAAAAGTACATAAGTAAATATAATTATTTCTATGTCCTTCATGTCATATCTATTTTCTTCTCAACCTGACATGAATGTTTAAAAAATTCACTTGACCGCCCTTTCATATTTATTAATGATTGCAGAAGGCAAGGACGATCCTGGGATACTAAGGCTTCTATCAGATGATGAGACATCCCAGCTTATACCAGTACCTGGAGACAGGGCTAGATTTAAAGTTAACCTAGCCAATTGGAAGCAACCAATCGACAATTTAAATAACGTAGACCCCTGGACTCAACACCAAATGTGAGTTCTATCCCATATATTCCCTAAATAGAATAGATTTTTATGATCAATGTGTTTTTAATTATCTATCTGAGATTACTGGTAAGTGCGTCCATTTTAGGCGTTACTTTGTTAGTATGATTCTGAATACTTAGTACCTAGCTGTAGGTTGGCATACCTATATTTTTTGGAGTTGGATGCCATCTTTGGCTATACTGATCTAGTAACTGCCAGACATCCTGATCATTATCAATATCTAGATTAAAATATAATTTATTTATTTAATCGTTATTTTTTCAGAACCCGCGTCGCCTGATGCTTTAAATAACGCCAGTCTGCTACAACTACCGTACTGGGCTTTCAGCGTGCCGTTAAAGGACAAAAATCGCTGTGGCTTTTAAATTATGTAGGTACTTAGATAGTTGTAAAAACTGAAATGAAAATAAACTACATTAACTATTATCTTAAGTTTTATTTGAACCTATCTATACCTTATAATTTAGTGGAGTTGTTATAACAAATCTTTTTACTAGGTATCACAACTTTCTCCTGTATTCTTTATTCTGTGTTTCTTTACAGCATATACATAATAATATGTATATACACTTTTATACAAGGTGTTTTTCAGTAGCTAGGAAAGAACGCAATATCCTGAATACTGATACGTTCTTGCTAGCAACTGAAAAAGTACTGTAGAAACATGTACATGTTATGTACAAGGTGTAACAAAACACCCTAGTAATACTTAAGGGGGTGCTTCAGACCATTAAACTGAACAACTTTCACTATGGACCCAACTTTGAAATTGAAAAAAAAATTGGCTCCTTAGTAAAAGTTATTCAGTTTGATGGGCTGAAGCACTCCCTTAAGTATTACTATGGTGTTTTGTTACACCCTGTATAATGTTGTAAAGAATACAGGAGAAAGTTGTGATATCTAGTATAACGATTTGTTATAACAATGCTACAATCTTGTAAACATTACTCATTTTTTAGTAATATCAAGTAGGAACTCATTATAAATTGTAAAACTACAAGCTAGAAATTACACTGCATTTTCTAAAAAACACTAAATTGTTTAGTAATAACAAGCACTATATTTCGAAATTATAAAAGTACAAACTAGTATTTACAAAATGTTCAATTGCATTTAAATAATCGTTTAGTAAAATCAAGTAAAACATCGTAGATATCGTAAAGTAGTTTCTAAAATTCAGTTTAAAGACAACCAGTAACTGCTATCGTTTTATTTGTAGATAATGAACGACTACATGTTTTTACAAAACGGTTTGTATATTTTGTACATCAAAATTTGGAGGATTACTGTTTCATTTTAGAAATTACAAAACACTTTGTCTTAACTGTGACGTCATCGTTTTGAGAATTAGTATTGCGCGTTAAAAATTACTAAAAGCTCACTACACTAATTACTAAATACAATAACTAAAAACGACTCCTCATTATTACAAAACTTTTGTTGTCGTGGGATCTGCAAATATTTATTTAATAATTAGAGAATTTTTGTAATAACAAATGAAGTTTTCTCTCAGTGTAGGCAATAAAATCCAAAGTTGCGGATAACATGTTACCTCGCCCCCCGCAAAAAGTGGCAGAAAGTTTGTTATACACCACTAGTTTTTAATTACTAACGTAACTTTAAGGGTGTATTCAGACCATGAATCTAAACAACTTTCCCAAAGAAACATGGGTCGAAAAACGAGAAAATTTTTTGGACCTCCCATAGAAAATCGATCGGCCGATCCGCACTTTTGTATGGAAGGTCCAAAAAAATTTCTCATTTTTCGACCCATGTTTCTTTGGGAAAGTTGTTTAGATTCATGGTCTGAATGCACCCTTAAAGTTACGTTAGTAATTAAAAACTAGTGGTGTATAGTAGAATGACACGTGGTTACGCGTCCCGATATAATTAGTCTAAGATTGAATCTGGTAGTTAAACAATAAGACACTAGCTTAAGACAGTAGATGAATCGGAAGATTAGACCTTATATAACTGAACTTAAGGTACGTATCGCAACGTAAACACAATGTTAGTGTAGTTTAAGATAGTTAACACCGTAACGCCGCGCCGCACCGCGCCGTAGAAACCGTTCGCTCTGCCAAATTACTAGTGCTCCGCGATACTCCACTACTTCTTTACAGCGAGCTTTCATACGCTGATGGAAAAGCTAAGTGTTACCGCTTTTTAGGGTTCCGCACCCAAAGGGTGAAAACAGGACCCTATTACCATTTACTAAGCCTACGTTGTCCGTCCGTCCGTCCGTCCGTCCGTCCTAACTATTTAGGGCTGTAACTTTTGAACCATAATAGTTAGATAGTTGAAATTTTCTCAGATTATGCGTTATTACGGCGGATTTGTAAACATATCAAAAAGATAAAAAATTAAAGGGGGGTTCTCAACAAGAAACTAGTTTTTATCAACGTTTTTTCTTCACGTTCTATTGTAAAAACGGTAATACATACAAGCGTCAAACTTAATGTGATTATAGAGCAAACTCTACAGAATAACACAAAAATAATAAAAACCGGCCAAGTGTGAGCCGGTCTCGTGCTAAAGATCCCGGACAAAAAAGTATTCTCTGGTGGTGTGGTACGGAACCCTCGCTCGGTGCGCTAGTAGCCCGACTCGCACTTAACCGGTTTTTATTTTTTAAGGGGCGTCCGCCCGGTTTTGAGTAACTTTGTAACCATTTTATACATTAACTATGGAACTTTTTAAGCAGAAAACAGAACTAAACAATCTACAGGATATGAGAAGTGATGTGGTTTTTCTCGAAATCTATTTTAATTAATAAAACTGAAGAAAAACGACTCCAAAGACACCTCTTTTTTTCCAGTTGTAACCGTTTTACTCTTACATTGTTGATCAGAAGAATATGAAAATTTACAATATTCTTCACAATACAATATAAAATGATGTGGTTTTCTTATTTTTTGAAAATTCATAAAAAATCATACAGGTTTTCAAAAAAAACGAAAAATTCTGACCGGAGCCGCGCAATTGAAGCGGGATGGCTAATTGCAAAAGTTTGCTTGTAAGAAAGAGAGCCTTGCAGATGGGAGGAGGAGCCTTAAATACTTTCATTCTGAAAGAGTCGTTTCTCTTTTGTTTTTAAAGTTTTAAAATTATTATCCAGATGCGTTGTAAAGGTGTTATTTATTCGTATTATGGTTCGGGGATGACCGCAACGCAAATATCTACCCAAATAGCTTCTATACAATTTACTTATACAGAATGTAAATAAGGCTCACAGGCACATACACACAACCTAATGATCCCAAATAAAGCCTTAGGCTTTTTGTTATGGGAATCATATACAACAACGGCACACATATAACATCCATGACCGAACCGGGATTCAAACCCAGGACCCTGGCTTGGCAGTTCAGCGTGGTAACCATTACACCAACCGGGTTATCATACACCAACCGCTCGTCCGGGTCGTCAAAAATGTATGGAAAGCGTTTCCAAAAACTCAAAGGAGTGAAAGTACTCATCAATATGAACAACTTTTACTATAGGACCAACTATGAGATCTCAAAAAATTCTACTTCTCCATACCTACATTTTGCGCGGTAGGAATTTAATGTTAGTATGAGATAGCAGATTTTTTTTTGAGATCTCATAGTTGGTTCTTGTTGTAAAAGATTTTTCACCCCTTTGAGTTTTTGGAAGTGTATCGCATACTACGTCATTGCGGCCCACTTCGCCCCGATGCAGCTGGTCGTAAAATAAGATAAGATTCTATAATATTCTTTCTTCTTCTTTATTTTTCTTTACCTATTCTTTCTCGCAGTGTACCATAACCAAACAAATTAAGTTTTATAAGGATTAAAACAACGATGTTTTCATAAAAGCTAAAACAATTTTTATACAAAAAAGTATGTAGTCGAAAAGATGATTGAATTTTCCAACAGGCTTATCCAATTTCCAGTAAATTTAGTTTTTCTTTGTCTAGGGAATGTGATGAACTAAGTAGGTACTTTGTAATAACTTAATGTTTCGCAGTCTAGTGAAATTGATAATGAAGACACAATTTTCTTTTAATACCTTCCTTTGAAAAATGTTTCGTTAAAAAGACAATGCGGGTTTTGTATGGAAGGTTGGCGCCTTATTTTTCGCCGTTGTTTTTGGCGCGGCCAGCAACCAAACTTGAATATTTTATTTCAGAGTAAAGTGACAATCAAAACTTATTAACATGTATATCCACATATGCTACACACAGTCCGAACTGAGATATAAAGGCTTGAAGTTGAAAATATTACTATTACGTGCACTTCAAGCCTTTATATCTCAGTTCGGACTGAGTTCCGAGATATTTGTAATTACAAGTGTTGTTTTTAACTTTATTCTGAACTATAATATTCGAGTTTGACTAATGGCCGCGCTAAAAAAAGAAAAAAGGTGTCATTTTGAGGCATAGGCTTTTGCCATTTGTACACCATTTTCTTTCTCCTTTTCACCGCCATTGACTTGATAATTGAAAGTAAATAAATTTAGTGCCCCATACATTGAACTCATTTATTTGCAAGAATATAGTACAATAAGGTCTTCAATTACAGAGTATAGCGCAATACATAATCTGCCACATAATAATGATGGCGTGCAAATCGAAAAAAAAATCCAACAAAAAAATAAAATTTATTTCACCGGCACCGTTACGTTCACCGAGCTATAGTAGCAAAAACTTGGTACGACCTCGAATTAATTTAATTTTCTTAACGGTCCCAGAGCGCCATAATTGCCCTACAACAAACGTCTTTAAATAAAGATTTTTCAAAAGTCTTAAGGCTGCACCGAGCCTATTGTGCTGCCCCCAATCGATTTTTTTTCTTTCTTAACAATTAAATAATATTTCCAAAAACAAGAATGTCACAGTGCAGTCATTGCTGATTTTCAATTTATCGGGTCACTGCGGATTTGTTTTTAATGTTTGTGGTATCTTTAAAACCGCCTAAAGTGGTCACTTTAGGCGGTTTTAACGATAATAGCTAAAAGCATAAAACATAATAATCCGTAATGTTTCGATAAATTTAAAGCAAATCAGCCTATAATATTGTGACATTCTTGTTTTTTGGAAATGTTGTTTATTTGTTTAGAAATAAAAAAAATACGATTGGGGGCAGCACAATAGGATTGGATGATAGGCTCTTAAAAGAAGAGCGACTGTGGTGCCAAGACCGTGACCGCTGACCGCGTGGGTTTGCCTGTACGTTACGGTTCGCGTAAAAATGCAGTAAAAATGAAACTCCGCTCGAACGACCTTTAAAGGGTTATCTAGTAAACTTCTCGGATAATGGGGCTGCGAGTTTCTTTTTACTTCTTTATTGGCTTTTTGTGGTTTGAGCTTTTTTAGAGTTCCGTACCAAATTTAAAAAACTGAGCCTTATAGATTATTTTCAGTTAGTTTGTCAGTCATATTATATTGGGTAGCACTTAACGAGGGACTTTCCCGAAAGTATCGCGACATATTGCGCGCAAGCGAAATAACGGTAGGGTCGAACATTGTAACTATTTACTTTGATAAGCTGTAACTTTAAAACGGTTGAAAATTTTAACATAGTTCCTTGGAGCCGAATTTTGTACAAATAGAATGTGAAATTTTCTGAAAAGTCCTTCGTTCAGTGCCAACCAGTACAACTGTAAAGTTTAAACCATCATCATTCTCTCACTACTCTCTCTCACGACTTCGTCCGCACAAATCAGATTTTTAAGTCAAATCATAAGCTATTAAACAAAATAAGTTTCATCAAAATCGGTTCTGTAGTTTTTGCGTGATGCTCGAACAAAGAAACAGACGGACAAAAATTCTAAAAAAGGTTGATTTGGAGTCAGGGACACCTAAAAACCATATCGAAATTTTTTTCTCATGTCCAGACTACAGACACACAAGGTATTATATACTTAATAGTTAAATCATCGTTGTTTTGCACTTTACTACGGAACACGAATTGTGCATGTTCGACTCGCTCTTGGCAGGTTTTCTATCATGTTTTTGTTGGTGACTGAACTCATAAAAATAAATGTTAGGTTCGTCGGTCGTTAAGGGATTCAGATTTAAAAGTTTATTTTAGTTTTTCAGTCTATTGCATGTTGAAATAGCAAATAAACAAGGTCATGAAATTGAACCATTTTTGCACGAAAAAATAAATTAAATGTTATTGTAGAAACTTTCACCGTTAAACTTATTTGAAATTGAAATGAATAAGTACTTAATATAATGTATGAATGAGCGTATTATGAATGAGTGCATTGGTATTAATATAATTAATTTAAAAGCCTTCTGAGAAATACAATTTTGATTACTATTTTGCGTAAGCCGTGGTGGTCCAGTGGCGAGTAACCTTGCCTGCCGTGCAGGAGGCGATGGTTCGATCCCCGTCCAGGCCGACTCGTACCAATGAGTTTTTCGGAATTTATGTACGATTTGTAACACCACTGGCTTTTCGGTGAAGGAAAACATCGTGAGGAAACCTGCATGCTTCAATTTCGAGGCATGTATTGTACCCACTGTCCATTACAAGTGGCGACGGGCTCACTCCCCGTCACACTGGACAGAGTTACGGTACTACTAGTGAAACGTGGATGTTCTGAGTTTTCAGAATATCTCTGACTACCCCCTCGGGGAATATAGTCGTGAGCATATGCATTTTGCGTAGCGATTTTTTTTAATGTGTTTTCAGATAGTCTTTTTGTATCAAATTAAAGATTGAAAAAAGTCTTTTTGTCACTAAATGGTGCCGGTTACAGTTTAAAAGTCTAATTCATAATTACTCCCCACCCCTCCGTAAAATGACTGGGCTATTGTTAGTACATGAGACAGCATAGTTCGTATATTATATGTTTATGTATTATGAATATGAAAAAATACGAACTTATTTGGTTATTAATTTATTTAAATGCGCTACAGCTACAGTCGAATGAATGCATAAAAATTCGGCACAATCTATCATCATCACCATTATTTGTAAGCCTTCACTCATGTCTTCAGAATAACTGATACAGTTTGTTTTAAAATGTAATACTGAGTGGAATAAAATTTTTATTGAAAAACGTAGAATGAGCAAAATTCCTCTGGACAATTTAGTCAGCTACAATTTGAGCCTAAAACAACATTACCTTTTTGATACAATATTTTTTCAAATTCCGTAGATTCATTTCCAATGTGCTCGATAGTCGTGTGAGGCATGAAATCTGTTAATTTTTAGGGTTCCGTACCCAAGGGGTGAAAACGGGACCCTATTACTAAGCCTACGTTGTCCGTCCGTCCGTCCGTCCGTCCGTCCGTCCGTCCGTCCGTCCGTCTGTCCGTCCGTCCGTCCGTCCGTCCGTCCGTCCGTCTGTCCGTCTGTCCTTCTGTCCGTCTGTCCGTCTGTCCGTCTGTCCGTCTGTCCATCTGTCCGTCTGTCCGTCCGTCCGTCTGTGCCACCTATTTAGGGCTGTAACTTTTGAACTGTAAGAGCTAGATACTTTAAATTTTCACAGAATGTGTGTTATTCCGGCGGATTTGTTAACAAATAATAAAAATGTCAAAAAGTTAAAAATTAAGGGGGGTTCTCAACAAGAAACTAGTTTTTATCAACGTTTTTTCTTCAAGCTCTATCGTAAAAACGGTTATACATACAAGCGTTAAACTTACTGTGATTATAGAGCAAACTCTGCAGAACAACAAAACATAAATACTGAAAACCGGCTAAGGTTGAGTCGGTCTTGCGCTAAAGGTCCCGGACAAAAAACTTTTTTTTCTAAGTTAATAATGCTGTGTTTTGTGGTGGTGTGGTACGGAACCCTCGGTGCGCGAGTAGCCCGACTCGCACTTGACCGGTTTTATTGTACGAATTAATAAAATGTCAAACAACATTTTGTACAAACTGCTAATAAGTCAGGAATTGTACAAATCGCGAAATTGTACCGCTGGCGATGCTTTCATCTACTTTTAGAAGTCTACCTTTAGCATTAGTTCATCGATTTCAACCGTTACAACGATTTTCTATTAACTGCGGTCACGATTCTCTCACCAATGGATTTCTTTTATCGAGAAGCGCTATTTTATCTAGATCCCCTTTTTACCTTTTCTAATCGCGGTTTCTCTTGTTGCGCTGTTACTTATTCATTTAACAAAGAAAATTCATCTTGAACTGGTTAAAAGAAATAAAATTAAGTATTTGAGACTAACTTTTAGCTGCCACTTCATCCGCGTTGAATTTGTATGCCTTTGACCGTCTTGAAGGTGCAAGGTATATTCTTTCCACATCAAGATCGATTCAGGGTATACAGGGTGAAATCGATATCATTAGCATCCTTTTAATCTAAGAGTCTGCCCATCGAACTGAACAACTTTTACTATGGCAGCAAACCGATCGGAGCAAAAAGAAATCAGCTGTTGGATACATTTGAGTCGCGAACTCGCGCGTCGACATCGTTAGTTTAGTATGGATATATGGAACAGCTGATTTTGTAATTGCTCCTATCGGTTTGCTCCCATATTAAAAGTTGTTCAGTTTGATGTGTAGAATCTTAGTTTAAAAGGAGACTAATGATTTCAATTTCACCCTGTATTTTTAAGAGCGTTTGAACGCCCTATTTGTCTGGCTGAAAATATTGTTTCTGAGAAAAGGCATATAATTTTTTAGCTCTGTTATAAAGGTCCTTTAAAACAGTGCTATAAAATTGTATGCATTTTCTTATAACAAAAACGAAAATTTTAGACCAGAAAAATTGGTCGTCCAAACGCTTTTAAATATACACACCCTTCAGCGGTTGAACTGTAAAAAAGTTACAAGAATAAAGACAAACAATTAAAATCTTGTTCGGTAACGGGTACAGTAATTCAAAAAGTTCGGAAGTTTTATAAGTTCTATTTTTTATTTGACATACTTATTATAAACAAAACGACATTGCTACAACCACGCTACAACACATACTCTCAGTTGCAGAAACGCTCATTAGTTGCTCATTAGAGTTAATGGATCTCTTGCTAGCTTTTACTACGTCAACAAGACAAAAAGTGACAGCAAGAGATTTAATGGAGGATTAACATTAAGGGAATATTCTCAAAAACCCCAACATTCAGGAACATTGTTTTTAGTGATATGCTATTGCAAATCCAGTGTATTATATTGATAATAAAAGATCTGCCTTTACTTAAAAATCAAATGAATCGTTTTTTTGTACGTTTCATATAATTTATTTTAGTAATCGCTTAAAATCCGGACACTGTTTGTCGAAAAATGGGGTTACTTTAGGAACATTTTTAGAAGATTATGTTACACGATTAAATAAAAGCTTACGTAAAAAGAAAGATAATATAAATGTAAAAATAAAACCGGTCAAGTGCGAGTCGGGCTACTCGCGCACCGAGGGTTCCGTTATTCCGTATATATACCACAGCACCACAGAACATAACATTATTAACTTAGAAAAAACTACTTTTTTGTCCGGAACCTTTAGCGCAAGACCGACTCACACCTGGCCGGTTTTAGTATTTGTTGTTATTCTGTAGAGTTTGCTCTATAATCACACTAAGTTTGACGCTTGTATGTATTACCGTTTTTACGATAGAGCGTGAAGAAAAAACGTTGATAAAAATAATTTTTAACTTTCTGCCATTTTTATTATTTGTTAACAAATCCGCCGCAATAACGCATAATTTGAGAGAATTTCAACTATCTAGCTATTACGGTTCAAAAGTTATAGCCCTAAATAGGTAGGACAGACGGACGGACGGATGGACGGACGGACGGACAGACGGACAGACGGACGGACGGACGGACGGACGGACAACATAGGCTTAGTAATAGGGTCCCGTTTTCACCCTTTGGGTACGGAACCCTAAAAACTAATGAATCTATTTTTTGAAATACGATTAGAAAAGACACAACATTTTTAAAATATTTTAGTAAAAAATGAAAGTTTGATTACCATACAAATGGCGAACAAATTCAATCTTTGACATCTTTTGACAACTGCAAACCTCTACTTGTTTCTGATTCTTTCCATAGTACGGCAAGTGATGACGTCACAAACGAAAATATACCCTTAATGAACGTTTCTGCAACATAATTAATAATAAAAACCATTCAAGTGTGTGTTGGCCTCGTGCTAAGAAGCCAGGATAATTTTTTTTTAGATTTGATGGTACTGGACCCTTGCTGTGAGTCCGACTTGCAGTTGGCCGGTTTTTTATTTAACAAACTGCAAGTACATAAGTTTTATGAAGCGTCCGACATCGAAACCGTAGAGTAGATACTCGTTTTTAAAATTATGTCTGAACTGTGCATCATTATGAATTAGTTCTCCAATCGGTTTTAAGAAGAACAAAATAAATGGATCGTGGAGTCAACAGTCCTGTTAAGTGAATTTTCTCCACTCAACAGCAGAACAATGCCCTCAAAAGTAATTAAAGTCCACCCATAATAAGTTTATTATTCTTTGTTTAAGAATTTGCTTATTTAATTGGTTTCACGTGGTACCATTCGCCAATTTTGTCTAGACGCTGTTTTCTTTACAGCAGACACTTAGAAATGTATTTTTGATGAACATTTTTAGACTAGTACCTACTTTTAAATGAACAAAGGAATAGAAATAATAAACAAAAAATTACGAGAACAATTTTTTTGAGAAGAAAAAGTTTTATTGTACTGTTATCGTTAACCTCAAATAATATTGAGCCCTACAGTGTCCTTCAGAAGAAACTAGAAATTAATGATGTAACAAACCAACAACCTAAGGGAATACACCCCAATATCTGTTTCGGTACCTCCTATAATGGTTTCTAGATTATGTTAATAGATATTTTTGTTTAATAGGTACTTAATGTACTAAAAAACCTTATTGACTTAAATTGGTTAATTGAAAATACGACACTTCGTTTGTATGAAGCGCGCTTGGGCGCCCTCGCTGTTACCTATATCCTTTTAGATTGAGAGCAGTCTGTAATTACATACCTAAGTTAGAAAAACTCTTTGGCACATGACGGTTGTCCGTGCGGGTTCGAACCCGAACCTCAAGATTGAGTTTCCATACCTCTCCGCAACGCGCCACTGACACTCTAATAAAAATGATTGCGTTGATATAGAAACTAAAACGAAGACCTTATGTAATTTTGTGAAAACTCCATCCTAAGTATTATAATTATACGATCAGTACTTCTTTAGTAAATTGTGCACAAACAAACAAGACAAAAATTATAAAAAGTTTCTTATTGCATTCTAGTTATAGATTCTAGTACTTAGTTTCAACGTAAAGAACAAAAAAATTTTTTTAACAAAAAATGAAAACCGACTTCAAAGCTCAAAAAGTAAAAAATAATAAATATTGCAGCCAATGAATTTTACGTTAGCATCTATAAGAATATCATTTTGTTTTATCGAAGTCGCTGTCAAGCCTGTACGATTCGAGACTGAGCTTGCAGTAATTTTTTGGCTAGGCTTGACACCGACTACAATAAAACAAAATGATATTCTTATAGATGCTAACGTAAAATTCATTGGCTGCAATATTTATTATTTTTTACTTTTTGAGTTTTGAAGTCGGTTTTCATTATTTGTTAAAATTTTTTTTTTTTAATTTTCAGTGTTGGTTTTAGATTGGGTTAACATATCCGTTGTACATGTAAAGGGAACATGAACGGGAAAACAAATCAATTATTTCAATCGTCGATGATATGCTATAGATCTTTGATGAGTTCTATTGTCTATCTCCGAAACGCTTTACCAGATCTTCACCAAATTAAAATGGGACCACCTCTGACGTACGACATGGCAAACAAAAAAAAAATTATCAAAATCGGACTACTCTGTAAGAAGTTATCGAATCATTTATTTCAATCGTCCATGATGTGCTATAAGTTTTTACGGAGTTTTATTGTCTATCTCCGAAGCCCTTTACCACATCTTCACCAAATTAAAATGGGACCACCTCTGAAGTATGACCTACTAAACAAAAAAAAATTTATCATAATCGGACTACTCTGTAAAAAGTTATGCATGTTCATACATAAAACAAAAAAAAAAAAAAAATATACGCGTCGACTTGAGAACCTCCTCCGTCTTTTGTTTTTTCGTCGGTTAAAAACACGCCATGTTAACAATTCTGTGTCTCTAAAATGTAAGTAAGTATAGTCAGAGTGACACTGACGTAACCTACAAAATGTAAACGGATTTTGTTTTGCTCTCGGGACTCGACAGGTATGGAGTCAGCAACAGATAGACATTCGATGTAGCGTACCATCGATGTAGCGTACCACCGATGTAGCGCATCATCGATGTAGCGCATCATCGATGTAGCGCATCATCGATGCAGCGTACCATCGATGAACGGAGTTCGAGAATACACTGGTAGAAAGATGCTTGACCTTTTCGGGCACAACTTACTTACCTCCACCAATTTATAAAAATATAAACTTATTACAAAACGGATTAAAATGTTTTTAATAAATTTAATAAATAAACAATAATTATACTTATAAAACGATTAGTTGAATATTAGTTTCAAAAAACTAAAAAACACGCTTTTGTGAGTAAAAAGTAAAAGACTCGTCAAAACAAACCAAATGAGCCCAAACTCGAGGTGTTTACTAGTAGTCATAGAATATTCCCTCTCTACCTCCTGGCTCCACCTTCAGATCAGCTCGATGGTACCAAATTATTTTGTTGACTTCAGAATTACATACGCATGCAAAGTTTCAAGTCGATACGATAAATAGGCTAAAATCGACTTTCTAGATTTTCTTACATACTTCGTTTGTTAGTTACCTATATAGGTGAAGCTAATATACAACGTGTTAATGAATTAGCGCAAAACCTCATACACCCCAACTGATTTATAACAAAATAATTGGATTGAAACAATAATTTCATTATTTTTATAGTTAAAATTAAAAGTTATTCGCATTTTAAGTTTTGAGGCAAAAATTATTTGTTATCATTTCAGCACTGAAAGAAAGCGCTAACGTACTCATGGATACATTTTTATAATCTTGTTTTGGTAGTAAGTAGGGTGAGTGTGCCCGTGTGGTGGTTTGACATCGGGTACAGTAAATTTAAAATTTTGCAAACAAATAATTTAATATTTTGAAAAAAATTAGCGATGTTGAAACCATGATAATTCTATTCTGCCCTCGATTCTAAACAAACTACTTTCTAGTTTTGCGTTAATTCATTAACACGTTGTATAAGCGTGTTAAGTTTTAAAGCACATCTCTCCACCAGCCTTCTCGAGGCAGAGTAGGAAGGCTGGAGTCTTTAGAAGGCTGTCAACATTGCCTCTTTGCATGACAAAGTTTATCCTGTTCACAAAACAAATGCCAGCTCTCCTGTCGCATTTAGAAAAAAAAACTCAGCACCTAAACTACATAAACCACTTCATACAAACCAAATACGTCCCTGTATAACGATTTGAATATATCTCCCCGCAAACAGATTTGGATGTCTGATCCACGCAATATATCCAAGCAAGTGAAAACAATATGCTGAAGCGGAGCGATTTGTTTGTTCCTAGCTACGAAGCGGATTTCAGACAAAATCCTCGTCTGAAATGTATTTACGATTGTTTCCCGACGGTAATGATGTATGAAGCTTTGTCTGATTCTATCCCACTCATCTTAATAACCACATAGGTACCCTACATTAGGAACCCACAGAGAAAAAGCGTTATACAATCGTGCTACTATAGGTGCACTACTAATACAAGGCGCGGCGCGGCGGTGTGCGCGTGACCTTTCACCGATGAGTTCACCTACACGCCGCCGGCCGTGGAAAAACCGGCTCGGCCGGTGGACAATCTAATGGAGCGCGTCACGTGATCATTTTGTGCATTCCTAAGAAGCTCTGTTTCTGTCTTTCAGTGTGGTAGGTATCTATTTAATCAGGTGGTATATGTATATTGGTGTTGGCGCAATATGTCATGTGATATCTTTTTACCCATCTAAGTACATTTCAGACACTTCCTAGGAATGATATCGTAACTCACTTTGTAACCGTATCGAATTTCAAAGACGATGATATAGATTGAAAATTTCGACGTGGCCTGCGGGGCGCCGACAGCTCTGTTGGAGAGGAGCATGCCCCGGATATGCAGGTCGTGGGTTCGAATCCCGCTCGCCACCCGACTTTTTCAATCCTGTCTCTAAAATACCTATCATTTATTTTGAAGACCGGATCATAATGAAAAGATAAAATTTAAAGAGACTAGGTGACTTCGGCAAGCATTAGACGAGTGTTCCCAAGAGTGTTCCCGACTCCTCTATATTGAACAAACACTTTGAACTCAAGATGTACACTTAGCTACATTAATACTGTAGACATAATAGGTAGAATATACAATCATATTAATAGAAATGTCTTCTTATAAAAACCGGCCAAGTGCGTATCGGGCCACGCGCAGGGTAGGGTTCCGTAGTTGTCCGTCACAATATATGAACCGCAACTGCGTAGGCGTGAAATTCGAATATCGTATAATCCTTTCTTAGTGCACCCCTAGATCCTCTGTACAATATACCTACCGGATGATTTTGACCATAGAGAATTTACACGCTCCCCCTAATTTTGACATTGGAAATGTCTTTTCGTTAGCTGCAGTATACAGGGTGTAACAAAACACCCTAGTAATACTTAAGGGGGTGCTTCAAACCATCAAACTGAACAACTTTCACTTAAATTGGGGGTTGGCATACCTATATGCCAAACATGTTTCTGTCTGAAGCAGTTTATGCTGTGCGTTGTCTGTGAGTCAGTCAGTCAGTCACGGAACTGTGTTATAAGATAGATACACATACGTGTACATTATATATATATTTTTTTTTTTACTGGTTTAATCTGCAATCGGCCAGCAGTGGCCATAATCAGATTGTATGTCTGTTCTAGCTTGTGAGTTTTATCCATGGGTGATTCTTCACCAAGCCTCATGCCCATTTTATGACCATCTCGATTCGAGACCTAGTATGTGCCTCCTCTTAAGCCGTGTCTTTATATTATGTTTGCATAGACCTCTGGCCAATCTATTTGTGTGTCCCTTAAGCCTTTTCTTTTACAAACAAACAAACGTTTCGTACAGTGTACATTATATGGGTAGAAAAAATATACTTAATGCACAACGGCACCGATATGACTAGTTTCTAGTTTAATTTTTATTCTATCTTTATCGTTGTCTAGTCTTCATAATACAAGTCCGAACTAGATTCTGATATTTTAAATTGGGAATAGATACCTAACCTCTGCCAATTCCAACATTTTTATTTATCAGTTGCTAGGTACAGACATTACGTCTTTGAGTGTACCACTCTACGGTTGAGTGTCGTATAACACTCCCACGCTTCCTTCTAACCTTTCTGGGAACTACTGAATTTTTTACGAAACTACTTACGTTTAGTGTTTGAAAAATGACTTGTTTTAAACTGTGACGCTGTTTTAAAGGAGGAAAAATTATGGTAGAGCTAGAGCATGGACTATCGGTGGTTTTCACAATACTGGTATTATTTCGATATCGGTATTTCTAAATACCGGTTTTCCGGTTTTTCGATATTTTTTCGATATTCTTGTAATCATTTTGAGAAAGATGGATATTTTTGAAATAAAAGTACATTTTAACACATTCGGCGTCAAAAAATCGCACCTTTTGAAAATTCTACTTAAGACTACTTTTAAACCTACTTGGGCAAAAGTCTGGGTATGACTATGAGGCTATAATGACTAAGTATAATCTTTTGAAAGCTAATTTAATTTACTTTTAGGAAAAAATTTATACATTTGGTTTTTTTAACATGGTGTAAGAAAAAACAAAATTAATCGTAAAAGGAGAAAAATTAAGTCTTTTGTCACTCGTGTTTACTTGCACGTTTATTGCCATAGTGAAAACGTCAAAAAATGCTTCTAAACCAAAAATTTGGAAAAACCTAGTGTTACCTCTCCTTACACTAAATACTGATTCCATTCAGTCATGCATGAACCTTACAAGCATTGATGGCATTCTGGAGGTCTTGCAGGGTGGCATGGGCATGATCACGGGTCCAAACTCATGAGTTTGGTCAAATCATCCCAAAGGTGTTCAATCGGATTCAGGTCTGGACTTCTCGCCGGTCATCGCTTATCAGGGTCCAAACCATTTGTGAACACACGATGCTTCGTGGGAGCGAGCGTTTTCTTGCATAAATGTGACCCCTGCCTCACAAAACTTGCATAGTAAAGGACGACAATTTTCATCCAAAACCTCGGCAATGTACCGAGGAGCAATCGACGACCCTTGATAACGAGCACCTCCAGTCCTGAAAACGCACACGAGTTCGGTTTTGCCATCTACTGAGTCGCCGCCCCGGAACATGAGCGAGCCACCTACGTGTTTTCAGTTAGCCACAGCGAGCTCAATATTTTCTATCTATACGAGCTTTATCTATCACACACTCCCTAGGGTTTTTAGTCCTCGCTTCCCTAAAACGTCTAAACACGACTCCAGTAGGCCATACGTTGGGAGCCAGGAAACTCTTCAGGTGAGCGGTGGGAACTCGGAGCTTGAAGGCCTTGAAATTCGAAGATCTTTCCGGTCCGAATCTTTCCAGCTCCGGCACCTTCACCGGCAGAGGCCCGTCGCTCCGAACATGGAACATGGTGCAGGGTGACGCAGGATGTCGTCCAAAGTCTCCTCTCTGTCCAAGTGGGAAATGTACACAAGAAGCGGTAGCCGGTGCGGTACCGCGTATACATGCTTGGAGCTACGATGGATACGGTTTTTCCTCTTCACAAGGATGAAACCGACATCGTCGGTGCCGGGCACTTTAGGCGGTTCTCAAGCGGGCGCCGTTGGCTGCGCGCCCAGAGCCCTTTGTTTGTTGTTGTTAGTAGACACAGGGCGCGCGACGTAGGTGCAACATCTCCTTGTACGTCTCCTTTGTGACCCCAGCTTCACGTGGGTCATGAAAGGATGCTGCTCAGTTCGGATCGTCGCAGGGATGGGGCGAGCGCGCCGCATGGTGGGGGCGTCGACCCGCGGGCAAACTGGATCCGTTGCAAGTGACGAGAGGTGCCGGGTGGCGCGGCAGCGCTGCGCCGCACGGTCTCGTTTCACTTAGTTGGCGAAGGTGAAAACGCTGGCGTAGCACTCGCTGCCTGTTATGCGGTAACCTCATGTCGCAACACGGCGCAAATTTTTTTCCGAGGCCTCCAACTTGCCTTGAAAATCAGTCATGTCGGCTGGGTGACGTCGACGTGATCGAAGGTCACAGGCAACAGCTTGTGGAAGTCCCGCACCACGTACGTAGGGAGGGATATCGTCAGGGTCAACACCTTCAACACCCGGAAGATGTCCCGGAGGTCCTGTTTGCCGCACCCGTCCTTCATCCTGGTGACGAGGCGCACGGGTCCACCGTGACGAGCACCACCTTGGCGGCGTGGATCTCGTCCTCCGTGTAGCTCGACGTGCAGATCTGCTCCAGACTAAGCTCATCCATCACATCCAACTTGTTTTGCATGAAGGCGAGCAGCTCTCACATCACAGTGGTGTCGCTACGCTTGGCCGGGACTCGCCATTACCTAAGTTTGACCAAGGTCAATAAATTAACGTTGCATCGGCTGCAAGTTTTAGTCGCAACTAATTGTTACTAAAATATTAATCGGAATTATTTTATAAAATACCTACTTACATTTAAACAAGTTAAAGATTGTAAAATAAAGTCTCGGGCGGGACTTTAACCCACACTCTTCCAAACCGGGGAATTGCGATATCCAATTTCGCCACCGAGCCCACTAGAGACTAGACCACTACCCAGAAAAGAAATTTTCGAAGCCCCGCCCGGATCTTAATTTTTTTATGTTCAATTTGATTCGAAATAGCACAACATGGATGTAACATGTTTAAAATCAATAATATTTTATATTTAAATTTAATTTAATTTAATATCGAAAAACCGGTATTCGTCGCTCCAATACCGAATTTTTCAATATCGCATATTTGGTCCGGTATCCCGGTTTTTCGGTAATATCGAAAACCGGTGTCCATGCTCTAGGTAGAGCAAAGGAATGGAGGTGAGCATTCTAAACCTTTACTAAAATTGGCTCGATATGCATTCAAACGTACGTAACGAAGGGTTAAGTAAGCGCAGGTGTGGTAACTCGGTGTGACTATAGGTCGGACGCGAGCGCACGCGGCCTATTAGGGCGGGCCTCACGGGGGCGGGCTGCAGCGGAAAAATCTGCCCATATCGCTTCTATACCAGATTCGGATTTCCGTCAGTCCGTTGCGGTCCGCTCCACTCCGATGCGGCCCGTCATAGGTTGTTTTACCAAGCGGATCTTTTTACAACTTCTGTCAGTATTACGTCAAATTAAAAATCAGTCAATACGTTGCGACCCGGCCCGCTCTAGTGTGCGAAGTAGGTACACATTTTCCGCTGTTATGCTGTCCGCCCTAATATGCGCTTACCTTTAGAGTGACCGTGTTTCCGTTTCTTTGACGGAGGACGGAGGCAAAGAAAATTTACGGAGGCATATGTTACGTCATCTCAAAGTCTACATAGTCGAATTTGATCTACGCAAGTCGATAACTTTCCATTATGTAAAGTATATTGACTTCTACCAAACAATGAAGCTTAGTACGAAGAAAAACAGTCACAAATTATTTTTAGACCTAAAACAACACATTGGTTGTGATATATCACTTTACCAAACACAGTTGTTCACATACTAGTAGGTATAACTGAATGGAACTGAAATTGTTTTTTCAACACTCTTGCTCGTAAAGTGGCTCCTAAAACACGCGTGCGTTTTACTTTACATTATCAAGACATATTTTCCTCGCAAGTGTGTTGAAAAACGTTTTATGAAACATGTGAGCGTTGGTCATTAAAGTTTCGGCTCGCTTACAGCCCTCGACTGCTGCTCGAGCTGCAATCCAGCTCTACTGTAATGGACAACTTAGCTCACTAATTGCATCATGATATTTTGAAAGTATTTTGATTAATCTATTTTTTTTTTTTTTATTAAGTATGGGTTTGCTCTTGACCTCAATCCAGTCCTCAGGACGAAGATGGGGTCGAAGATGTAGCGAGCTTACCCAGAAGAAGCCTATTCACTCGTACTTTAAAGGAATTCGGGTTGTATGTAAGCGCTCGGAAACACTGACGCAGGCAGGGCATTCCACTCCATGGCTGTGCACATTATAAAAGAATCGGAATGGCGCTTGGTGCGGATATGTGGGATGTCAACCAAAAAGGGATGATATCCCGCGGTGCGTCTGGATGTCCGATAGTAAAAAGGGGAAGGCGGGATGAGCTCATGTAGCTCTTGGGCATACTCACCGAAGTACAATCTGTAGAAGACCGACAAGCAGGCTACTCTGCGGCGGTGGGCTATTATCATTATTATCTGTGGTTTTGGGCCTTGACAGGCTTGCTAAGCCTGTGCCACGTAGACCATCGCTGGTCCTTTGTGATCGCCCTTTTTATAGTTCCTTACCAATCCCCACTGCGGCCAGAAATCGCAGTAGATTCTTGATCGGGATAGTTTGTATCTCATCTGGTGTCAGCACCTGCCTACCCAGATGAGTGCTGCGTTTGTACATCAGGGGACCACAATCACATAGGAGGTGCAGAGGAGTTTCCATCTCCTCCTTGCAAAATCTGCAGCCGGTCGTGTCACTTAAATTCAGTGTGTGCATGTGCTTATTTAATTTGCAGTGGCCTGTGAGTGACCTTGCTATTGTACAAATTTGGTCCTTGCTGAGGGCAAGGAGACCGTTCGCAAGTTTGCGATTGTAGCCTTTGATAAGTGCTTTTGAGTGGCCCATGCCTGGGGTGTTACACCAAAGCTTTATTGCCTCACCAAAGCTGGCCTTATTCAAAGACGGCGGTGGGCTAGGCTATGAAGCTTGGTCTCCACCAGTTGTCTGTCGCCAATGAGCCTCCTGGCTCTGCGTTCGACCGAGTCGAGTGCGGCAAGTTGATAATTGGCTGAGCCATCCCACAGGTGGCAGCAATACTCCATACAGGATCGGACCTGAGCTTTATATAACATTAAGAGCTGTCCAGGAGTGAAGTACCGCTTCACCATGTTTAGGATGCCTAGCTTTTTGGCCGCAGTTTGAGCCTTAGACTCGATGTCAGCGCCGAAGTTGAGTTTCGTGGTCAACCTAATGCCCAGAAGCTCAAGACTGTCGGAAACTGGGACAGATGTACCCCGGAAAGTAGGAGTCAGATTAAACGGACTCCTTTTGGCGGTGAATAGACAAGCCTGTGTTTTGGTGGCGTTAAAATTGACTAAATTGTTGTCACCCCACTGGGAGACAACACTTAAAATCATGTTTGTCCGCTCCACCATGGCCTCCCTCTGCAAACGTATTTCATCCCCGCGGGCTCCAGCGCCGGACATATATCTCCCCGTGACGGTACTGTCATCTGCATACCCAACAATACCTGACACAAGGAGGTCATTGATGTGTAGCAGGAAAAGTGTCGCGGAGAGAACTTACCCTTGAGGAACCCCAGCATCTATTGCCATGAGATCAGAAGAGCAGCTGTCAGTGACAACTTTAATCGACCGTTCTGTCAAGAAATCAGATATCCAGCTACAAAGATCAGCGGGGATGCCATAAGCAGGAAGCTTGCTCAGCAAACTAGCGTGCCATACTATGTCAAAGGCCTTCGAGATGTCAAGTGAGACAGCTAGTGCTTCACCGTGTTTCTCGATGGCTTCGCCCCAGCAGTGCGTGACATACACAAGAAGATCCCCAGTCGATCGCCCCCGGCGGAAGCCATATTGGCGATCACTGAGTAGATCATTATCTTCTAGGTACGTCAGCAACTTACTGTTAAGTACTTTTTCCATGACTTTACAGAGAATGGAAGTAATGGCGATAGGTCGGTAGTTGCAGGGGTCGGCACGACTGCCCTTCTTGGGTACCGGTTGCACATTCGCAAGCTTCCAGGATTTTGGCACCGTTTTTGTTCTGAGAGAGAGGCGATACATAATTTAATTTACTTTTAAACTTTTTCATCTGGTATCTACTTCAGACGGCTTCTAAAAACAAACGTTCTTAAGGTGGACCACTATTCCCAATAGGATGGGCAGAAACTTTACTTTGACTAACTTAAACTTTTTCCTTGTTCTAGACCCATACACAGCATCGAAAATCCAGTGCAACGAGACAATAGTGCTTTCACACTCGCACCCGCATGCCACTGTATCCAGCCCCGGGTTCCCTCGCTCTTACCCGGACGACGCGCTGTGTGTGAGTGAGGTCCGAGCGCCGCACGCGCACACGTTGCGGCTACACTTTGAGGAGCTGCTGACTGAACATGAGCCTCAGTAAGTGATCTGATTTATCATTCTCAGCCTCGAAACGTCTTTCATTTAGGTCACTTGCTAAAACCATTTTCTTATTAGCTTATTTCATTCCACTGCTGGGCAAAGGCCTCCCCTGTAACCTTCTAAACATGTTATCCTGGGCAAGCTCTGGCCACTTGTCGTCAAAAGCATTCAGATCATCCCGCCACCTCTTCTTAGGACGACCTTGACGCCGACGACCATTTTCTGGGATCCAGGGCGTACACATTTTTCTCCGTGCATTCGACAGTGCAAACACCATATGTAACGAAATAGACAATATCGCTTATTACTTTGGGAGTGTAGCACCTACCGGCATTATTTTACTATCATTACTTAGAGGATATAAGCCATAACTCGGTACAAGACGTTTCACGGACTCCACTGCATCATAATCATAATCATTTATTGCACAATCATATGGTACATAAGGTCTTAAATGCTATTTAGTCTCACATATGATACCCTATAAGGGCACAGCAAAATTTAAGAAATAGGTATATGTTACATTTATCAATTCCTAAGTTTAGAAGCATGCATTAAAATTTTACAATAATTTAGATAATAATATACTTAATCAGGTAGAACTTAATACATATTGATGTCGCAAAGAATTTATAACTCGTATTTATCATTTGTAAAATCGTCATCAAATATAGGTAAAGTACGTCATTTTTTAATTTACACAAGGTGAGTAGGTATAACAACACAGTTTAACAGTTTATTCCATCAATTGTTTAACAATAGAAATAGAAATAAGCCAAGTTAATTTGATTTGAATACTGTTGCGTCATGTTTAATCTAAATATATAAAAGAAGAAACTGACTGAATGACTGACTGACTGACATATCAACGCACAGCCCAAACCGCTGGGTCTAGAGATTTCAAATTTGGCACGTAGGTTCCTTATGAGGTCTAGGGGTGCACTAAGAAAGGATTTTTCAAAATTCATCCCCTTAGGGGGTGAAACGGGGGTCCAAAGTTTGTATGGGGAAACAAGATTAGTTAGACTATTTAATTCGAAACTTTACAGGAGTACTCCTATTAATAAATGAGTAAACACGTGTTTCAGGTTTTTTCAGAATTCAACCCTTGAAAGGGGGAAATTGGGTGACAAAGTCTGAAAATCGAGATGGGTATTGTTTGTATGGTTTATCGGGTCGCTGATAACGAAAAAAACAATGATTTTAAAATCCAGGGTGGTGCACGTGAAATATCATCATCCCCTGTGGAGGTGCGATGGGGTTGAAATGTCTAAATATCATTATGGGTGTAGCATCGATTTTGAAATTTAACAAAGTGGAGATGAAAATCTGTCGAAATGGATTAAATTTTATATTTTATGTATCTTACATCTAAATACATAAAAGAAGAAACTGAATGAATGACTGACAGACATATCAACGCACAGCCCAAACCGCTGGGTCTAGAGATTCCTTTGGCAAGTAGGTACCTTATGTGGTCTAGGGTTGCACTAAGAAAGGATTCCTCAAAATTCACCCCCCGAGGGGGTGAAATGAGGGCCAACGTTTGTATGGGGAATCAAGATTAGTTAGACTATTTTATTCGAAACTGCACAGGAGTACTCCTATTGATAAATGAGTAAACCAGTGTTTCAGGTTTTTTTCAGAATTCAACCCCTGAATGGGGGAAATGGGGTGACAAAGTCTGAAAATCGAGATGGGTATTGTTTGTATGGGGAGCGTAGGGGGTGCGTAAGGGGTGCATAGGGGTACGAAGGGGGTGAGTAGGGGTGAGTAGGGGGTGCATAGAGGGGTTGAATACGGGTGCATAGGGGGTGAGTAGGGGGTGTGAAGGGGATGAGTATGGGTGCGTAGGAGTGTGCTGGGGGTACGTTGGGGTGCGTAGGGGGAGCGTGGGGTGCGTAAGGAGGTGCGTGGGGTGAGTAGGGGGTGCGAAAGTGGTGAGTAGGGGATGCATAGAGGGGGTAAGGGTGCGTAGGGGATGAGTATGGGGTGCATAGGGGTCAGTAGGGGGGGGGGGGTACGTAAGGGTGAGTAGGAGGTGCATAGAGGGATGAGTAGGGGTGTTCTTTCAGAAGTCACAAAAACAAGTCAGTGCCACAAAAAAAGCTATAAACAAGTCCTAAGTCCACGCGTACGAAGTCGCGGGCAACAGCTAGTTTAAAATAATAATTAATTAGAAATTGTCATTTAAGTAATCGTCGATTGCATAGTAGCATTTATTTATTAGAAAAGATTTCAGGGCGTTTTCAAATAGCTTGTCTTTGGTTTTCATTTTAATATCCTGTGGTAATTTGTTGAAAATTTGGACAGCAGAGAAATATGGTCCTTTTTGGTATAGTGCCATCGTCTTAGTAGGTAAAACTAGATCATTTTTCGGCCTTGGTCTTAGGTTTTGAATATTTTTATTTATTTGTGTACGAGTGAATAAATTGACGTTTTGTCTTACAAACTTCGATATTTCCAGAATATACAACGACGGCAACGTTAATATTTTTTTCTCAATAAAATGAAGTCTACAGCTATCTAACTGGTGTATCCCTACCATAATACGAACGCATCTTTTTTGCATGATAAGCAAATCATTCGCACCAACCGTGTTACCCCATAATATAACGCCATAACGCAGCCACGCTCCGGCAAAGGCGTGGTAGGCAGTGAGTGCCGTTTTAAAGTCGGTTGTTTTTCTCAAAATACCTAGTGCGTAAATGAATTTAGACATTTTGGTTTTAGTGAGTGAAATGTGGGTTTTCCAATTCAAGTTGCAATCTATAGACAACCCCAAAAGTGTGCAGCTTGTTATCTCTTCTATGGCGGTATTATTAAATTTTATTTGCAAGGTAAGTGGTTTTCTTTGGTATGGGTAAAACTGAATGAGCTTTGTTTTATTCAAGTTTATTTCTAAATTACTTTCGTCTAACCATTGTTTTAGGGTAAATAACTTGGATGAAATTTTTTCTGTGTGGTTTTCGTTTTTTTGGAATCTAAAAAGAATCGAGACATCATCGGCAAATAACACTGTTTTTACATCATTGGTACTTAATATTTTTGGTAAATAATTTACATAAATCAGAAACAGGACACAACCGATTATACTACCTTGGGGAATCAAACCCTTCAAATCCCGCATTTCCGAGCGTATAGTTTGAACGTCGTAGGTCAAATTATCGTAGTAGTCGATTTGAACGCACTGCTTTCTATTTAGTAGGTATGACTTAAACCAGTCATACACTATACCGCGGATGCCTGACCTGTACATTTTGAACAGAAGATTCTCGTATAAAACTTTGTCATAGGCTTTACTCAAGTCTAGCAGCAGACCTACTGCATGGTACTGCTGATTAATAAAGTCTAATGCTTGTTGTATATACGTGTATACTGCTAACGTTGTTGACCGGTGCTTTCTAAAACCAAACTGATTCGAGTTAAGAATGTTATTTAGGCATAGGCATATGCTCTCACGACTATATTCCTCGAGGGGGTAGTCAGAGATATTCTGAAACCTCAGAACATCCACGTTTCACTAGTACCATAAAAAGCAAAGAAAAAAAAAGCAAGAATTTTATTTGTTTCCAGATAATTGTAAAGGCGTGTGATTTTGCTACGTTAGCACATAGCTTTTTCATATACCTTTGATATCGTAGGTAGTAGTGCTATCGGCCGGTAATTATTTGGATCGGTTTTTTCTCCTTTTTTATAGATTGGCTTTACTAATGCGATTTTTAAAATGTCCGGAAATATACCTAGTTCAAACGATTGGTTTATTAATTTGGTCAATGGTGGAGACAATTCGCTGGCGCACGTCTTTAATAATGAAGTAGGTATCTCATAAATCCCAAACGATTTCTTGCTTTTTAAACCTCTTATGATGTTGTAAACTTCGCGCTCGTTTACCGGTGTGAGGTACATGCAGATGTCGTGCTGCGGGGGTGCAGGTAACGGCGCGGTGGGGGGGACATTTTGCTCGCGGTTTTTAATTTCGGCATCCCTAGTAGCAATGCTTGTGAAAAAATCGTTAAACATATTGGTTATATCATTTGGGCATGTTAAAACTTCATTATTTCCCGTTTTTAGTTGTAGGTTAGAGTGTCGATTTTTTGTCAGCCTTCCCGTTTTCTCGTTGATAATTTTCCACATCGTTTTCGTCTTATTTTCAGAATTTTTCATTTCCTTAATGTAGTTTAACCGTTTTGCTACGTTCACACAGCTTTTTAATGTTTTTTCATATAATTTGTAATGGGTTTTGAATATATCATTTGATTTTAAATTGTTGACTATCGTTCTAAGTATCCGTTTGTGTCTACACGATTTCTTTAAACCTTTACTTAGCCAAGATTTTGTTTTTGTAGTTTTGAACTTTATGCGTTTCAGGGGTATAGCAGTAGGTATTTAATATATTGAGTAGGGTCTTATTGAATAAATCAAAAGTTTTGTTCACGTCTTTACTCGCTGGAAGTAGACAATTCCAGTTTATTTTTTGTAGTTCATATTGAAATAACGTCATATTTTGTTTGTTGTATAATCGTTTATAAGCAGTCCAAATTTTATTACATTTTCTGGTTGTTGCCAAATCAAAATTATATAATACACCTCGATGGTCTGAGAAACCGAAGTCTTTACGCACAGGTCATATTTTTTATTATTTGTGTAAACCAGATCTATACAAGTTGAGGATGTCGCTGTGACCCTTGTCGGCTGGTCGACTAATTGTGTATAGTTATAGGATAGCATGAGATCCGTCAGACGTCTAGTATTTGTAGATTTTTCTAACATATTGATGTTGAAATCGCCGCCTATAATAACATGTTTTTTAACCCAGTAAAATTAGATAAATCAGAAGAAATAATTTCCGGAGTTTTGGAACTTTTTTTAAACGTTCCTTTGGTACGTAATATTGAAGAAAAAAAAAAGTCCTGGTGAGGGGGGGCTGAGCTCGAGGAAGGGGGGGGGCTCTAAACGCTCTAAAGGTAACTTTTTTCAGTTTTTCGCTTATTTCTTGAAATCTAAAAGTCGTATCGAAATACTTTGTATGGACAAATTAAACCTAACAAAATTTCCTACAAAACAAGTAGTATGCATTTTTGTCATAGGACTTATCCTTTGAGGGCTACGGGGCCGAGAAAGTAACGGCATTTCAAAAATTATGAAATTTGTATGGCGACCCTCATGAAAGTTGAAGATAAAAACAAAATGATTTCATATTCTTCATCAGCAGCCCCGAAAACCCCCAGATACAAATTTTCATTCGGTTCGGGGAACCCTTAAAAGCTGCATTGGCGTTTGAAATTTCCATGGTAGCCATCTTGGATATCGCATATGGATTTTTTTCACCGCCAACCAAATCTGACCAGGGTCCTCTATGACATTTGTTCGAGCTCCATAACCCTATCTGTCATAGTTTCCGCGGGCCGTTGACCTCATCCATCAGGAGTCGACCTTCCGAGGAAGTCAAAGTTTTCCCTGTATCACCAAGGCATCCCTATGATGATCCCCAAATCCATCCTTGTACCGTAAGGAGAACCCGGAGATCAATTGGAGGTATCTGGTTGACCCCCCTGTAAAATTAATATTTTCTAGAAATCAAACCACGTCTGTAGATTATGACAGAATGACAGAATAGAATTTTATTTTTCTCTTTTATGGCTACCATATACAACATCTCCCTTCTTAATAAAAAAACAAAAATTAAAAATTAAAATAAGACAGCACATCTGTTAACAGAAAAGAAAACTTAAGAAAAACCGTAACGAACAGGGGGTCTAACAACTCTTCCCGAGGATGTGACAACAAAGCCTTGTGCGTTGACATGAGAACCTTGCATGCGTGCGCTCTGCATGTGCACAATGCCTGGAGAAGGTTGAGATACGGGAGAGTGACCATGAGAAGAAGAAGGCGATACATAATCGTCAGGAATATAATATGGGATAAAACTTAACGGTTTAATGTGAAATCTGTTTCTGATATAATACCTATTGCTGGAAATTATTCTGTATGATCTTTCATTAATTTTCTCCCTTATCTCCCCTTCTCTCCAACCATTACCAATTTTAAACAATATTTTCTCGCCAATGACTAACGGCCTCAAATTTTTCTTATTTCTATTATAATATGCCTCACTTGTTACTTGTTTTTTCTCTAGCAGATTTTTCAATTTATAACATACTTTAGGCTTAAAATTGATTGAACGCATGGGTAATATACCTCTTATCTTTCTATTAAAGAAGTTTTCAGCTGGAGACGGAATTTCATGTGAGATTGGTGTATTTCTGTACTCAAGCATAACTAAATATGGGTCTCTATTTTCATGAATGGCTTTTTTCAGTAAATTTTTGACAGTTTGAATAGTTCGTTCAACCATGCCATTAGACTCTTTCTCGATGACTCGATTTCTGGACTCGAAAATATATGAGTCACATCCCATTCTCTACAAAATACAGCGAATCGATCGCTTGAAAACTGCGGACCACCATCACTTACTAAACTTTTAGGAATTCCGTTTCTACTAAAAATTCTCTTCAAATTATTAATCACGCATTCGCTGGAAGCATTAGACAGTAAAGAAATTTCGGGAAACTTCGAAAAGTAATCTACAACAAGAAGATAAGATTTTCCATTTAACTCAAATAAATCTGCCGCAATTTTTTCCCAAGCAAAGGAAGGAACTTCGTGAGAAATCAAAGTCTCTTTTCTGTTGTTATTGCGAAACAACTTGCATGTATGACACGAAGATATCATGTTATTTATATCATTAAACATACCAGGCCAGTATAGGGAATCCTGGGCTCTTAGTATTGTTTTCGTTATGCCCAGGTGTGGGTAATGTAAACGTGTAAGCATTTCCCTTCGAAGTTTACTAGGTACAACAATACAATTCTTCTTAAAAATTAAATTCGCTTTGCAAGTTAAATCATTCCGCACCGTCCAATATTTCCGAATAAGCTCAGGTAAAAGTCTCTTATGAGAAGGCCAACCACCACTTATATACTCCTTAAGAAGTTTTAGTTCATCATCACTTGAAGTTAGATTTTTAATATTGTTGAGTTGATACTCGCTTGCATTAATACAACTAATGATATTATCGATCTGAGCTTCAATCTCTTGAGATTCGAGATTTATTTCTGATGAATCATTTTTATCAAATGATCGTGACAGCGTATCAGCTAAATACAACTCCTTTCCCCGCTTGTAAATAAGATCAAAATCATACTTGAGCAGTTTTAATAACATTCTCTGAATACGAGCCGAGCATGAATTTAAGGATTTCTTTACAATACTCACCAAAGGTGCATGATCAGTTTCAATTGTTACTCTCCTACCAAAGATATATTGATTAAATTTTTCACAACCAAATAAAATAGCCAAAAGTTCCTTTTCTATTTGAGCATAACGCTGTTGACATTCATTTAAAGCTTTTGAAGCATAGGCTACCGGTAAATTATTCTGCAAAAGAACCGCTCCGAGACCATCTTTAGACGCATCGACTGACAATGTTACGGGAGCACTTTCATTAAAAAATTGGAGAACTGGACCCGAAACTAATATCTCTTTCAAATCATCGAAAATTTTGTCATGTTCATGCGTCCAATTAAAAATAATATCTTTTTTTAATAAGCTTCGTAATGGAGAGTTAAGAGATGAAAAATTTGGTATGAATTTGGACACGTAATTGATAACGCCTAAGAAACGTTCTAACTCCTTCCTATCTCTTGGACTTTTCATAGAAATAATCGCTTGGATTCTACTGTCATCTAATTTCAGACCTTCTTTACTAATAACATGCCCTAAATATTTTTTTTTTTTTTTTTTTATGTGTGATAGGTAAGCATTTGACCCCAATCTCACCTGATGTTGAGTGATGATGAGGCCGAAGATGTAGCATGCTTACCTAGAAAGATGCCTATTCACTCTCGCCTTGAAGAGGCCCAGGTTGTATTGCTTAGGGAACAGGTCCGCAGGCAGGGCATTCCACTCCTTAGCCGTGCGCATTATAAAAGAAGAAGCAAACTTCTTCGTGCGAATTGCTGGTAGGTCAACGACATAAGGGTGGAAACCCAGTCTGCGTCTCGTCCCCCGCAGATGAAAGGGAGATGGTGGTATCAGATCGTGTAATTCAGTCGCACACTCTCCGAAATGTATCCTATAAAAACAGACAGACAGGCTACCTTGCGACGATGCTCAAGACTTTGTAGCTTCGCCACCGAGGTTGGATCACCTATGAGCTTCCTGGCACGGCATTTGACTTTAGACAAATTGAATTTGCATTTATCTTTATTCAGTTTGACGTTCTCCTGTCTGAGACGTTCTAAAACAGCTTTCAATCGTCTATCGTGTTCTTCCTGCGAGCGTCCCCAAATTAAAATATCATCGATAAACACGGCAGTCCCTTCTAAGTTTTCAAGAATTTCGCGCATTTTCTGTTGGAAAACTTCGGAAGCACTACAAATCCCAAAAGGCATTCTAAGAAACTTATACCTTCCAAACGGTGTATTGAAACAGCACAAATCGGAACAAGCATCGGATAACTTTATATTCCAAAACCCATTTTTGACATCAAGCGTACTGAACACTGATGCACCTGACAACTTACTAGTTACTTCTTCAAAAGTTGGCAAACTAAAGTGTTGTCTCATAATAACTTGATTGAGATCTTTCGGATCAATACACAGTCGTAGATCACCATTGGGCTTGTACACGATAACCAAAGAATTTACCCAAGCAGTTGGATGAGTGACTCTAACTATTACCCCTAATTTCTCCATCTCATCCAGTTTTTGCTTTAATCGAGGTTGAACCGCCAGAGGTACTTTTCTAGAAGCATGAATCACAGGAGTTGCATTTTTTTAATATCATATTCGCCACTCATACAACCCAAACCCTCAAATAAATCTTGAAACTCATTACAAAAATCCGTAGTTTTTTCAATAGTCCGTAAAGGAGTGACAAGTTTTAGATCAATAGCGGATTTTAAACCCAAAATATTCGTTGATTGTGAACTGACAATGAAGAAGTCCAGCATAAAAATCCTGCCATTGAACTTACATGGTAAACGGCACTTACCCAGGCATGGAATGCATTCACCTGTATAAGTAGTAAGGCGTGTCTTTGACGGAATCAAATTATTTTTGTCCAACTGCAACGAATCTAATGCACTTGCGTTTAAAATGTTAGCCTGAGCGCCAGTGTCTACTTTAACCTGTAAAGGAGTATTATTAATTCCTAAAGTTATCGACCATTCTCGAATGTGATTGACGGAGTTTACTAAAGCCGCACCTAAAAAGATAGCATCAACATTTTCTTCGTCAGCAACTTCTCTTATTGGAGCGCTTCTGCATTTACTTGCGAAGTGATTCAATTTTCCACAATTAAGGCACGTTTTCTTAAAGGCTGGACATCGATTTAGTAAATGTTTATATCCACAATTGTGGCAATCAATTACTTTTCTATCATCCGACGAATATTGACGTGATTGGCGTCCATTTGATGACGCTGTCATACAAGGTGTCATATTTTTTCCTTTGACACTTGAAGTCGGGGCTGAGGTCGAAGGCAAACTTTTTTGTATTTTATCAATATTAGAAATTTCTTGGACAAATTCTTTTTGAAATCTTGGGAACTCGGAGCCAGAGCAGATGTCTTGAACTTGTACCTTTGTACGCTGTGCAGTAATGCATATGTCTAATGCTGAAGAAAGCGTTAAATCCTTGGCCCTGAGGAGTCTATACTTTACAGTCACATCTATTATTCCGTATACTAATCTGTCCTTGATGAGACTTTCGGTGAGTGAGCCAAACTCACAACTGGCGCTTAAATCCCGAAGTTCAACCACGTAATCTTCCAACGACTCATTATCTTTTTGGTTTCTGGTGAAGAATTTATAACGTTCGTATGTAATATTCTTTTCTGGTTTGAAGTGAAGCTCAAATTTTGAAATAACTTTTCCAAAGTCTTCCTTGTCGGCTACATCCTCGAAATTGAAAGTATTATACAGCCGTAAAGCTCTATCACCAATTGCGGATAATAATAATGCTGTTTTAATCTTGCTGCTCTTACTATCACCTCCAGATGCTAATAAATACATTTCGAATTGTTGGCGAAAAAATTGCCAATTGTCGGCCATGTTTCCCGACCATGCCATTTCTGTTGGCAAATTTATACTAGCACCTCCATCACTTTTATTGTTTGCATTTTTTGTGTCGGGCATTATTTATGAATTTCCTCTCTGCACTTTTAATTATTTTAGGTCACAACACCGACTGCGCCATGTAAAATTAATATTTTCTAGAAATCAAACCACGTCCGTAGATTATGACAGAATGACAGAATAGAATTTTATTTTTCTCTTTTATGGCTACCATATACAACACCCCCCTCCCCCCACCCCCCACATAGATATTAGATAAATACCCGTACAATTGTTCACCGGGTTTCTCCCATTCAACGTATAGTTAAATAATTTTAGGGATCATCATAAGGATGCCCTGGCGATAAAAATAATATTTCGACTTCCTCAGAAGGTCGACTCCTGACGGATGAGGTCAAAGGCCCGCGGAAACTATGACAGATAGGGTCATGGACCTTGAACAATTGTCATAGAGGACCTTGGTCAGATTTGGTTGGCGGTGAAAAAAATCCAAAATTGCGATATCCTAGATGGCTGCCATGGAAATTTCAAAAGCCAATGCAGCTCTTAAGGGTTCCCCGAACCGACTGGAAATTTGTATCTGGGGGTTTTCCGGGCTGCTGAATAAGAATATGAAATCATTTTGTTGTTATCTTCAACTTTCATGAGGGTCGCCATACAAATTTCATAATTTTTGAAATGCTGTTACTTTCTCGGCCCCGTAGCCCTCAAAGGGTAAGTCCTATGGCAAAAATGCATACTAGTTATTTTGTAGGAAATTTTGTCAGGTTTAATTTTTCCGTACAAAACATTTCGATACGACTTGCAGATTTCGAGAAATAAGCGAAAAACTGAAAAAAGTCACCTTTAGAGCCCCCCCCCTTCCTCGAGCTCACCCCGCCCCCCCCCCCTCACCAGGACTTTTTTTTCTTCTATATTACGTACCAAAGGAACGTTTAAAAAAAGTTTTAGAACTCCGGAAATTACTTCTTCTGATTGGTATATTTCAGCTTAATTTTACTGGGTTATTTTTGTTTCCATAAATTTTAACTTTTCTAATAATGCGCTTATGCAGTCGTAAAAAACATCTATCTTTCGTTCTAATCTGTGAAAACATATTATTATGATATTAAGTTTTACCAATTCAAGACAACAACATTCAAATATAAATTCTCTAGTTAAATTCACTATGTCTAGTCTCTCGGTAAAATCTAAACTATCTCGCAGTAAAATCGCCACTCCTCCGTTCCTTCCTATGCGTGGTTCGATAAAAAGTGCTTGCAAATAAGTATCCTGGTATTTGGTACAAGTTAGCTTCGGATTCTGTGATATATATTTCAGAGAGACATATAGCATCGTCCGTTAGACCGCTCCGCTGCGTCCCTGATAGAGCCTCCCCTTTTTTTCTTCACTGCAGCACAAGACTGAATAGTCCCCCGTCAATGGCTTGCCGTCAACTCCTTTCTTGTAGAATAACTGGTTGAAGTTAAAATCTACAAATCAATTAAAAGCTTACAAAAACAGTAAAATTAATAATTGCACATAGGAATCTTGAATTTCTCTTATTTCCAAAGGAACAGCTTTTGGTCTCAAACTAAGAACCGTGTTAAATTTAATTAGTTATTTCGAGAAACTTTGCAGTTCTATTTTGCAAGTTTAGCCGAGTCAGAGAAATTTTGCGGTATTCTTGTATGTAACAATGCCGCTCAAATTAAACCTTCGTGAAAATTTAAAAGTAGATTTACTAGCGCTTAGTGTAAGTAGAATTCGTTTGCTTTCAAGACAGAAATCATTCCTATAAAGTTGGCTTAAACAGCCAAGTACGAATAGGTCGATGTCTAATCCAAACAGACGCCATTTGAAACATCTACTTGGATGGAATAAGGCCTATGATGATGATCCTACAAAAGGAAAACTTCCTCCAAGCCTCGCCCTGTCTGCGGTACTGTTCCTATAAGGCCATAGGATATTATGGTAAATATTTTAAAGACTACTTTTTAAATAGGCTTTGTGCGTACGGACCGTCGCGCATTAACATTTTAGTTCGACGTTCTTGAAGCACAAAGTTCTTGAAGAAGTGCGTAAATTCGGGATAGTGCGATATTTGTTACAGTAGTAACTATGTATAATAATCTGTTAAATCAAACATACCTCTAAAGATAGAAAAATTCTGTATCTGACGGGACTTGAACCCGCTTTCAACCTCTGTGTATGGTGATACATTTAGATACATTTACTTTATTTCAGTAGGTACATCAGTGTTACAGACCTGATCGTAATGGACACAAGTCCAATAAATAGTCACCACATACAGAAATCATGGAAACGCCTCACCAAACAGCATTTACAACACTGGCTGATTCTGACATGTCAACTAAAAATTATCACAATGGAATAATTGTTGAAGTTATCTATAACATTTGGTTTACCTTAAATTTTCTTAATTAAATTATTGAAAATTTTAAGACTCACTATGGGGTGACCGTAGTGAGACTCAAAAGTTTTCAAAGACGTTCCTCATACAGTTACAAATGTTGTTTATTTAAAATTAACTTAATGTTAAAGTTTTGAGATGGGCACACCACATCGATCCTCCCACGGAATTGGACAGTTCCTTAAGATACAATTTACACTAGACGCACACCACCGGTCTGCTGCTGGTAAACCTCTATTGTGTCGCCCTCCTCCATCTCCAGCGAAGTTGGTGTGTCATTCTCGTTGATTGGCTGCCCGTCAAACCTGAACCGAACTACTTGCATTGATAGACCCGCTCTATCACAGTAGGCATTCATCAATTTCCTCAAAGGTGTGTGTTTCTTTATTTTGAACTGGACAATAGCATTATCCTGGCCTAAGACTTTCAAGTTGATGTGTTCACTTTCTCCCTTTTTCTCATCAGACATGTTGAGATTTGTGTATTCTTCAAAACTATCAACACTAATACACTGAATCCAGGGAAACTGCAATGATTATTTCACAAAAGATGCACTACTGACAGATTGGCGATCCGGTGGCGTGGTTGGCGGATAGGTGGCCTTTAGCAAAAAAGGATTGTTATTTCAGGTTTGCTTCCATAGTAAAAGTTGTTCAGTTGGATCGCCTGAATCAACCCTGAAAATTTTGCTCATGATTTTATTATCACCCAGTATAAAATCAGGTGACATAGGTACTGCTTGTTGGATTTATCGATGAAGAAGTAAAAACAGCAGAGATTGGAGTTGATTTCTTTTAATCCTTTTAGCAAAGATACGACCACCATTACAGAGCACAGCAGAGAGAGAGAGAGACAGCAAAACTCTTATTCGCAAGTGACGTAGCAATGTCAGTATGACAGATGACATTGACAGATTGAATTGCGTTTACAAAGCCATTTAACTTATTAATCTAACACTGGCCCTTAAACCAATACAATGACAAAAATATCAAAAAAAACAAACTGGCCTTTCACAAAGACAAGTATATAAGTACATGCATAGGACAATAAAAACTGGCCCTTCCTGAAGACTCTACATGCAAAAATTACAAACTTTGCCTTAACTAAAACACAGAACATATAAGAGTTTAAGTAAAGTTATACTTAATAACTGGTTTTTAATTAAATTAAAACTTATAACTAACAAAAATTTTCACAATACTGTTTGTGTACAACAAATTATTATCCACAATTAATTTTACAGATCATGTTTACTCTCCTGTACACCAATTGGTAACAACTATATAACACATAGACATAAACCTTTAACAAACTGGTCATGTTTCTCGAATGTTAACGGTTTAGTTAAAATATCAGCAATCATTAAATTTGTTGACAAATATTTTACATCAATAAAATTTTTCTTTATGGTTTCTCTTATGAAATGATGCCTCACATCAATATGTTTTGTTCTACTATGATACATTGAATTTGTAGTTAATTTCTGAGCAGATTGGTTATCATTATACAATAATATTTTACAATCTTTTTCCAGTAACTCAAGGAGAAAACCACGGATAAACAAAGCCTCCTTACAAGCATCGGACAATGCCATATATTCAGCCTCAGTGCTTGAGAGCGCAACTGTCTTTTGTTTCCTACTTTCCCATGAGATTAATGAATCACCAAGCTTAAAAATAAAACCAGTGTAAGACTTACGGTCAATTTCATTTCCAGCCCAGTCAGCATCCACATAGGCCGTGACATCCAGCCCTCCCTTTTTAAAGACTAGACCATAATTCAACGTACCTTTGAGATAACGTAAAACACGCTTTGCTGCTTTCCAGTGAGGTTCAGAGTAAGCCTCACAGTATTGACTGAGTATACTTACGGCATGAGCGATGTCTGGTCTGCTGCATACCGCTATGTACATGAGACAGCCAATCAAGTTTCTATAAGAATACTTTTCTTCCTGTTTTTCACATTTTGGCAGCTTTATTCCTTTTTCCAACGGAGTTTTGGCTGGCTTGCAATCTACCATATTAAATGTTTCTAAAACTTTTGTTATGTATCCTGACTGATCAAGAGTTATCCTATCTTTTTCTTTAGTAACTCTCATTCCTAGAATTTGATGAGCAGTACCTAAATCTCTCATCTCAAATTCTTTCATTAGATCATTCTTTACTTTTTCTTTTAAAGTTGAATTACTTGTTGAAAACAAAAGGATATCGTCGACGTACAGTGCAATTATTATTAATTCATCTTGTGTTTTCCTGAAATACACACATGGTTCTGAAGAGGTTTTATTAAAGCTCATTTTCTGCAACAAAACTTCATTTATCTTGTCGTACCACATTTTTGAGGCTTGTTTCAGACCATATATAGCCTTATTTAATTTATAGACCATGTTTTCCTTGCCTTTGAGTTTGAAACCGTCTGGCTGCTCCATATAAACATTTTCCTCCAGGTCACCGTTCAAAAATGCAGTCTTCACGTCCAGATGATTGATGTCCATATTCAATTCTGCAGCTATAGCAAGGAGAGTTCTAATAGTAGAGTGTCTTACCACTGGAGAGAATGTCTCTTCGTAGTCTACTCCGTACCTCTGTGTGTACCCTTTTGCTACTAAACGCGCTTTGTATTTCAAGAGTTCACCGTGCAGACCTTTCTTCCTTTTGAAAACCCATTTACACTTTATAGGTTTTTGGTGCTTCGGTCTTTCACAGAGTGTCCAACATTTATTATCAACGAAAGACTTATACTCATCTGACATAGCGTTTTTCCATTCTGCTGCTTCTACACTGGCCATGGCTTCCTGGATCGTTTGTGGATCATCATCATCAGTCTTCAAATTCTTCACAAGTAATAGCACAGACTCTAACGTTCCATCGGTGTCTTCATAGTCCGATGACTCTTCCGCTAGGGTCGAACTACCTGGAGAATAAGTTTCATCCGCCAAACAATTTGTTTCTGACATTTCCTCATCACTGTCAGTGTCATCCACTGTAATGATCGTCATCCTTTTCCTTCTTAGGTCATCAGACATCTCTGGACTTACAGTAGATGGCGCTGACAGTTCATCAGCCCGTGTCTGCTGATCACTCTCCAGAACCTCATTTTCAGGCTCTGGTTCGGGAGACTGAACAGCATTCACAGGGTCCTCATGCACAGAGCTCTCATTTTCATCATGTGACCTATTATCCTTATAGAATTTTGTTTCAAGGAAAATCACATCCCGTGCTTTAATACATTTAAATGAGTTAAAGGGGTCTAATAGCCTATACCCCTTCGTGTCTTCACAGTACCCAACAAAAATATACTGTTTTGATTTTGAATCTAATTTGTTTCGATTCTGTGTAACAGCTTAAGCAATGCAACCGAAAATATGTAGGTAGCTTATATTCACCTTTTTGTTGCTCCATTTTTCTTCGGGTACCATTCCACTAACAGCCTTAGTTGGGTTTCTGTTTTTCAGATAAACAGCAGTGTTTACAGCCTCTGCCCAGAATCTATTATCCAGGCCTGCATCACGCAGCATGCATCTTGTCTTTTCAACAATAGTCCTGTTTGCCCGTTCGGCCACACCAATCTGTTGAGGAGAATATGGGACTGTTGTTTGATGCTTGATTCCATTTTCTTTCAGAAAAGCCTGTAATTTAGAATTAATAAATTCTCCGCCATTGTCACTTCGAACAGTTTTGATTTTGTGGTTAGTTTCATTTTCTACCATAACCTTGAAATTCTTAAAGTGTTCAAATACTTCATCTTTTGTCCTTAAAAAATAGACAAAAGTCTTTCTGGTGTAGTCGTCAATAAAGGTTAGGAAATATCTCGCTCCACTGAGAGAAACGTCTGGCATGGGGCCGCACAAATCGGTGTGAATTAAGCCAAGGACCACGTTAGCTCTAGTATATGTTTTTACTGGGAATGGCAACCTAGTTTGTTTTCCTTCGATACATGCGATACAGGGACGAAAGATATTAGGATTATAATTAATCCCTGAGACCATACCTTGTTTCAGTAGTGTCATGCTCCTGGAATTCAAATGGCCAAGTCGACGATGCCATACCTCCTGAGACTCTTCAGCCACTGCTCCTTTGGATGATGGTGATGGTGCCTTTCCCTTTACCTTGTCATGCTCCAACGGATGCTCATTTTCTGTTGCTGCACTGTAAGAAACAAAATTATTGCTGTTCCCTACACACTGAGGCTGACCAACGACATCGAGTTCATACATGCCATTTTTTAGCGATGCAGTAGCTAAAACTTGGCCCTCATCATCATATACGTGACATTTTTGTTTACCAAAAACAACTTTATAACCTTTTACAACTAATGAACTAACTGACAGCAAATTTGCAGAAAGATTCGGTACAAAATGAACATCTTTTATTGTCCTTACACAATCTTCCAGTTTCACTCGCACATTTCCTCGTCCTGCTGTCAGCAGTTTTTCACCATTTGCTACATTAACTTGTGAAGACTTCTCATTCACAAAGTCAAACATAATTTCTTTATTGTTACACATGTGGCTCGTAGCTCCGCTGTCTATGTACCACACATCCTGCTGGATACCTGCCGATAGAGCCGTCAATAGGGCCTTCGATGGATCCGCTTTAAACTTAGGTGGACTTGTGTCATTCTTCGGACAATCTTTCATATAATGTCCAGTTTTCTTGCATCTGAAACATCTTGGTGGTTTCCGAGAAGCTGCCAATGCTGTCGCTTCTTCAGATTTGTCACGTCGGTCATATTCCTGCAGTAGTTTTCCTTTTACCAAGTCGCTGGATACCTTGACATTAGAATTCTTCAAGGCCATTATGAGTGGGTCATAGTTGCTCGGAAGTCCGCTTAACATGATAACCGCTAAGAATTCATCGTCCAGAGGTGAATTTATGTCTGCCAATTGTTGTGACAATTCTTGCATCTTACTCAGGTAGCTATCCATGCTATTATGTTCAGACAATTTGGTGCTGAACAAGGATCTCAGTAGACCGAGTCTCCGACACAAACCTTTATCTTCGTATGCTTTGCTCAGGTTGTTCCACGCTTCACGTGCGTCTTTTGCATTCCTAACGTGAGGAAAAGCACTTGTATTCACAGACAGGCAGATTTTTGCTAATGCTTTCATGGATTTCTTGGTGCGAGCGTCATCTGATTCCTTTTCTTGGTCGGCATCGATTTTCTTTCCGCTTTCGATGCAATCCCAAATATCTTCATGAATTAGTAACATCTTCATCATAAACTTCCAAGTTGAATAGTTTTCAATTCCTTTTAATTTGTCGATAGGTTGACTTGTGGCGTTTGACATTTTTGTGTATCAACTTTGATTTGAGGTTACTTTCTACAAATCACCGAAAGTGAAAATACGCCGAAATATATGTTAATTCTAGCGTAGTTCGCGTGCTGGGCACATAACCTGTTGGATTTATCGATGAAGAAGTAAAAACAGCAGAGATTGGAGTTGATTTCTTTTAATCCTTTTAGCAAAGATACGACCACCATTACAGAGCACAGCAGAGAGAGAGAGAGACAGCAAAACTCTTATTCGCAAGTGACGTAGCAATGTCAGTATGACAGATGACATTGACAGATTGAATTGCGTTTACAAAGCCATTTAACTTATTAATCTAACACTGCTCGCTACGGGGGGTGCTGTGGTTGAAAGTTCTTGCGTGTTTTTGCAAAGTGCAAGTTCTGTACGTAGGTACTATTAAACATTCTGTGCTTCAGTGTACAAATATTAATAAAATTAAACTATCAACAAGGAAGAAACAATGTCCTCAACCCTCAACTCATTTATTTAACTTGAAAACATTATAAAACCTAACGACGTTTTTAAAGAACAACATTATGTAAATAGCGTGGCTTTAGCACGCACGTTCAAAAAATATTAAAATTTTAACAAAGACCCGTCGTCGCCATGGATATTTATGTAAAAAAATTTTAACAAAGACTTTAATTCTGGAATTATTATGTTTGTTTGTTTAGCTTTGAAGTAAAGCTTAGGGAATAACGCTTTTAAATTTTCCGTGTTTCGGTGAAAATTTTATATGTATTAGGCTATTTATTTTAATTTAAAACCTTGACCTCCTTAAAAAGCAAAATTAACAATCATTTTCCCGACGATAATTTCTGTCGGGGTGGTTAGAAACCTGGCTACAACAACCTTAAATAATAAAAACCAGTCAAGTTTGTGTCGGGTTTGCGCTAAGGATTCCAGGGAAAACTATATTTTTTATATTTTTTTGTGGTACAGAACCCTCGGTGTGCGAGACTCGCACTTGGCTGTTTTTTTATTAGTGATAGAAAGTTACTATATTTATGTAATCATGATTTTAATTGCTTATTATTTGTACAATGTGGTTGAGCTAGGACCTAGTAGCACTTGGTCCAATACGCATTTCGTCCAATACGCAGTTCGTCCATACGCATTTCGTCAAGTACGCATTTCGTCAAATATTTTAAGTGTGTTGTACAGTCAAGTAAAAAAAAAAAATGTTATTAATAAAATTATTTTATTTCATTTTTTTCACTAATTTCGTATACATCGTATATTGTGGATATATTTTTTTATAAATATAAAGATATATGTAATGTATAGGGTCCTTTAGGGTTTTTCAGGGGCATGATCAACAAGGCGACCAAGGTCTAAAACGCGCAAAAACATCAGCAGTTCCATATAAAATCACGTGACCGTAATTAGAATGCAATATATTATTATGAATTATGAACAAGTATGAATATGAAACTGCAATCCTACTCGCCCAATATATAGGACGGCTGATTTATTTTTGTCGCGGTTTCGATGTTGGTCCCCACACGGTCTATGGGTATGGGACCACCCATAGAGAAAGTTGTTGAATTTTATGGCCTGATCATTTTCTTAATAAAAACAGTCAGCATATTGAGTTGGACCGTACGTTGGTTTTGGTTGGTATAGATTAGAAACGTATTCGCTTTTCAGCTGCTTGTTCCCAGTTGAGGATCTAGCGAGCATGCTTCCAGTGTATCAGCATTGATTCATTGTTTACTAAAACCATGCTCCTCGGTACGTACAGTCATCGACATAATAATCGATTTTAATCGCTAGGTCAGAGCTCCGTCACAAGCGTTTGACAGCTACGATAAGTAGGTACCAGAAAGGTGGCATAGGTATTACCTATACCTGGAGAACAGACTGCCTTACAAGCGGTGAAACATGAAAATAATTCCTTGACGGTTAGTAATGACATAGAATGTTCGACCTTGTCGTTGTTTCAGATATTTCCGTTCATTTTATAAGGAGCAAAAGCTCCTTAAGTAAGTAAAAACACTAAAAACCTATTTCTTCTTTAACTTATTTTTTTTTTTTCATTTCATTTTTACTTATAGTTTTACTAAGTATATTTTAACAAAAGGGACTGACAGAAAACTGCAAAATTATTAAATTTGTTTTTTGGTTAACCTTATTGATTCAACTTTAGTTATTGTTTTTTCGACTTCTTATAGTTTGACAATTGGGTCCCGCTTTTTTTAGCCAAGTCACAGTATAAGAAAGAGTATCTATTACCTAGATACAGTATGGACACTCCCTTCCTCCCACCAACTTTTTACCTCACCCCCTCTATCGCTCTCTAGTTACCTCGCACTTCGTTACCTAAGAAGAAGACTTAAGGTTCAATTTCTTTGGTTTCGCATGTCCTGACGTCATCTTGTCAATTTCAATTTTGTGCATGCAGTGTCCGGGCTATGGCCACGTCCCGCATCTTGGTTGCACCCGCTAATCCGGGCATTAAGGTAGGCAACCCTAGTTCTGACTTCTGGCACACCTTCCTGTATGTCCATACATCTTGTCATACATTCTCGTCGATTTCGGCAACTTTTAAAAGTAGTCAAACTACTACGACTACTTCGTCCTCCTAGGTCTGCCTCTACAAATTTTTTCTTCCACACCCACCCATTATATTGTACATTTTTGTAGATAGATTAATACACGTGACTGTACATTAAGACCACAGTAGAATGAATACGAATGCACGTTCGGATACGATGCCAGTAGTCTGGTTATGCAAGCCGATGCAAAATGTGATTGCAGCACGCCTCAATCAATCCATGAATTTTGTCCTGCATTTTGATTTAGTGTTGCGAAATCCCGATTGAAATGCAAGTTGCAAACTTGGATGGATATTTCACGGAGCATCACGAAATAGGATCGGAGAAAAATATTAATATTAATTACATAATTAAACTTTATCAATAAAAAATGCTAATAATGACCACAATAAATTAAAATCGTAGGTTGTTTTTTAGGGTTCCGTACCCAAAGGGTGAAAACGGTACCCTATTATTATTAGATTATTATTATTTTCTCAGATTATGCGTTATTACGGCGGATTTGTTAACAAATAATAAAAATTTCAAAAAGTTAAAAATTACGGGGGGTTCTCAACAAGAAACAAGTTTTTATCAACGTTATTTCTTCACGCTCTATCGTAAAAACGGTAATACATACAAGCGTCAAACTTAGTGTGATTATAGAGCATACTCTACAGAATAACAACAAGTACTAAAATCGGCCAAGTGTGAGTCGGTCTCGCGCTAAAGGTACGGGACAAAAAAGATTTTTTCTAAGTTAATAATGTTGTCTTCTATAGTGGTGTGGTACGGAACCCTCGGTGCGCGAGTAGCCCAACTCGCACTTGACCGCTTTTATTTTAATTATTATTTTCAACTTCGAAGCTGTCAACCATTTATCGAACTAACTAAAATTCAAATCTTGTAATCGGATTTTCGCCCACTTCCAGTCAACAGGTAATGTTGTAATTTTACAGACGTGTGTAGTTTGATGACAATATGATACAATATTATCGAGACATGGACCTGATCTATCCTATTTGCCTATTTAAATTTTAATTCAAAATATAAGTGTGGGAGACATTTTCAAGTTATAGCCTGTAACTATCCTCATATTGTCTATTATATCTAAAATAAGCTTTTAATTGATACCCCACAACATGGGGGTAGAATTTTTTTTTGTTTATCCTTTCTACCTCCCCAAATTGCCCCCCAATATAAAAATTAAGCTTTTATTACTTCATTTATGATATTGGACCACCAATTCCTTTATCTGTACCGAGTTTCAACTTCCTATGTCTTACGGTCTCTGAGAAAAATGCCTGTGACAGACGGACGGACGGACGGACGGACAGACACCGAGCTGATTCCAAAATATATTAATATTTTTTTCGCTAACATAGTAAAAGTTGTTCAGACCATTAAGTCTGACGCACCTAAGTTGGACTAACAACACGGTAATACAAATTACAATATCTTGCAATATATTTATTAAGTAAATAACTAGATGAACAACTGTTACATGCATTCTGAGCCATAACGCATTTACATTAGCAAATTTACATTAAAACAGACTAGCTAATGCAAATTAAACCTTGTCTCTCCCTAAATAAAAGCGAATTTAGCTTGTAGTGTTCAAATATTGCTGTATTGCGCATGCAAAATGTTTTACATATTTATAGAGTGATTTTCATTTAGGAGTAAGGAGCTAGTTTCTGTTGTTTACTAATCTATTTTAGCCTTCAATTACAAAAAACTAATCATTATATATATCATACTCATACCTACCGAACATTAAAAAAAAAAAAAAAAAAAAAAAAATTCAGCTGAAGCATTATTGAAGCTAGGACTCGAAGCTTTGTCTCTGTAACTGAGGTGAAGGTACTATAAGGGTTCTTACACAAGAGCGACACATTAGGGACGCCGTTGGTCGCAGAGGCACAGATTATTTAATAGTTACTACCGTAACAGATAGTTCACGCAACCCGATTTTTCAAATTACAAACGTTGCGCTTCAGGAACGAAAATTACAATGAGCCTTATGTCAATGAGCGACCATTGACCCCTAAGTGGGGTCAGGCTGTCAATCGTACCTGAGCTGTGGAGTGAGACAGGTCGCGCTCAGGGTTGAACCTCATCTGGCACGCCGCAGCACCGCCGCGCGCGATCGCGTTCCGTCTACCTTATTTGCTCTAGCAAATGACGTTCCTGAGTGACAGAAAAGGATGGAGCGATAGAAAAAGGCGATGCGGTACTGCCAGATGAGGTTCAACGCTTACACTTTACGGTCGCCGCGGGTCGCGTTACGTCGCGCAACCCTCTGCGACCGCAAAGTGTCGCTCGTCTGTAAGAGCGTTATAGGTAATGTAATGACACTAATGACATGCATGAAACAACGTTGACAGAGTTGGTACGATAACGCTAAAACGCTACAGCATATAAATTAAAGCAATGTACCTACGAGAGATAACCCGAATAATTTGAAGAGAAACAAACACTTCCTGGGCTCTAATTATAGTTAAAACTTAACGCGGTTTAAAGTCAATGACATTTTCACTGTTCTTTTAATATACCTATCACACACAATGGAAGCTGCTGAAAAAAATAATGCATTTTCTAAAATTATAAGGTAATACTGAGATATCGAAATATTGTACAGTCAGCGGCAAAAAGATGTATACACTTTAATACTACGACGTAGAACAAAAGTGTATACATTTTTTTGCTGCTGACTGTACCTACCCGACGACTCCATAATTAAAGTTCAGTTTGAACGTAACTATACCCTTTTAAATATTACTAAGGTATTTTGTTACACCTTTAATAAATACATTACACAGGAATGAAAAGGAATTCCCATTTTTAGGGTTCCGTACCCAAAGGGTAAAAACGGGACCCTATTACTAAGCCTACGTTGTCCGTCCCTCCGTCAGTCTGTCCGTCCGTCCGTCCGTCTGTCCTACCTATTTAGGGCTGTAACTTTTGAACCGTAATAGCTAGATAGTTGAAATTTTCTCAGATTATGCGTTATTACGACGGATTTGTTAATAAATAATAAAAAATTCAAAATGTTAAAAATTAAGGGTGGTTCTCAACAAGAAACTATTTTATATCAACGTTTTTTCTTTACGCTCTACCGTAAATTCGGTAATACATACAAGCGTCAAACTTAGTGTGATTAGCCCGAGCAGCCCGACTCGCACTTGACCGGTTTTATTGAACACCTTGTCCAGTGTTTTTCATGCCAGCATTCGTGGTGGGTATACCCACCCACCATAGTAGAGTAGGTAAATAGTTAAACAAACTATGCTGCACTGGCCTCTAATTAGGGTTCCCCACGGACTTAATGAATTATAGTGCTAAAGTTTTAATGTCAGCATTGCAGGAAGTTTGCAGATTTTAGCGTCTCAGAAGTACTATTTTGTTTTCCACGCTAAAATGTTGCAATTCAGAATTGCATATTTAAAGAAAAAGCATTTTTTCGAAATGAAAATTCTTTGTCGTTTTAGAATTATACCCAAAAGAAAGCTACTATTAAGATTCCTTTTACCGTTCAGTAGCGCCCTCATCGCAATGTTTAAGATTTTTTAAGGGGTTTCCCTGACCGAATGACCTTGACTCTTTCAGAGCTACCTCACCTCTACTAAACTACTACATTTTAGTAGGTATACCTATTTTTGACTGGCTTGTCCTTCATTATGTCACAGAGGAGCCTTCTAATCCAAGAAAATCACATTCTAAAATCATGAGAATTCGCCCAAAATTTAACAATTATCTAATTTACTCATAAAATAATGGTCTTAAAAAAAATTTGCTAAATAGACATTTTAGATCTTAATATTGTCTACACAAAGGTGTGTGTCTCAAGTAATGTATTTTATAGAAAAATAAGAAATATGATCTATAGCAAATAAAGCCAGGATGTTGAAGAATATTGCTACACTTTTCAATTATTTTTATGTCTTTCAAATAACGAGAAGATAGCTTCTAAAAACCAGTAAAATATGGCCCGAGCTAGCGTTTACCTATGGGAAGCCTCTTAATCAAGAAAACCTAAATTAAGAAGCCTGACTCCGACTTACTAAGTACAAAAGCCGTAGTTCGTGTGTTGTTAATTACATACGCGTCGTAGACGGTATTTTATATATGGAAAAATAGTTCAGAAAATCTAGATGATGCGTCATAAATAAATAACATTCGCATTTTATAAAATAATTACGTACTTAGATCTAAAGCTTTTAAATTATTCATGATTTTTTATGGAAAATTTCAAAGCTTTATATCTTCTTAATTATAATATAAATTGCAAACGTTATTTATGACGCGCCATCTAGATTTTCTGAACTATTTTTCCAAATTAATATAAACTTTTATATTAATACCGTCTACGCGCATTATGCGTCAAACTTTTGTATGAAATTGACACCTCTGCAACCGCATTAAAGAACAATGTTTTTATAGGTTTAAAACATAGCAATTTGGAGAAATAAAGAAAAACATTTAATTCGATATGTTCAAAATGGAATGTTTAGAACCTAAATATATTATGAGGACGCCACTAAACGGTAAAAGAAACCAGGTCGCCCCGTATATTATAACATCACATTACATTACAATCATAACATTTTTCATTACATTACATTACATCCAAAGTAGATAATCTGAAAATTCCAGACGTCTAAAGAATGACACTATCGTTTGTAAAACAAATTGTTTCTTTACATTCCTTCGCTTTTCGGGCTGTTAAGATATTTCTTATCTTTTAACTTTGAACCCATTTCTGTTTTACGATGAATAATTGTTTGAGAACGTTTTGTTAGGGCGCTTGTAGTCTTACCATGTGGTTAATAATATTTAAATCTACTTTAAATCCTTATCAGCCATTGGTTATAGCAAAATGAATAAATATCATAGAAATTGTTACATAGATTAATTTGTCTCAAACAAACAATACGAACACGAAAATAATTCTGCTCGTCAATCTTCGATTGCGCAGTGTAGACCCGAGTCCTCGACAAAACCTGGGCCTCAATTGCGCAATTTTATACGGTTTTGGTTTGGTTTTGGTTTGGTTTTGGTTTAGTTTTGGTTTAGATTTGGTTTAGCTGAAGTAAAAAAGCTATCGCAGTATTGTTTTCTGAATGGTTAAATCGCACAATACAGAAAATTCGATCGAACGGACATCAAACGTTACGCCAACGTATCTTCCGAAATAAAGCTAAATCGTTACCGTTAATATAATTTGCGCGATACGAATTGTGCATTAACGTAACGTTTTTGGTTGTAGTTTTGTTTTGGTAGTATCGTTCAAACTTAGGGCGATTGAGGCCCTGAAGTCATTAGTAATTTATTTATTTATTTATTTCCTTTTTGGAGAACTTACAGCTAAATAACAGTTCGGTTTCTACAAAGAAAGATTGATAGTCAGATGCTGACAACAAGTTCCCAAATGTAATCAAAGGATACAGAGTCGGATGCAGGGAAAAGGACGCGAAAACAATTAGCCAAAGATTTTTTTTTTTAATCTTTGCAAATTAGCCAATAGCGGAAAGGGATGGCACATCCTGATCGGTCAATATAATTTCGCGCGCTATTTTTGTCAAATGCGCAAGTACATCGATATTGGTAAGACATATAAACCTGGTTAGGTACTACTAGAATACTGTACGAGAATTCAGTCCAGACTAGTATTATAATGACTAGACATTATAGTTAGACATTTATTGATAAAAAACAACGATGACTCAAATATACATAATGCATCATACATGCCCATTTCAGAAATCGAACCCATGACCCTCGTCATGCGCGCACTGATCGAAACGAAAAAATAAGATCGAAAAGGCACTCTGACTTTGTTACTTTGCAAATACACAATGAGACGACTTTCTCTCAAAGCCAACCAATCCTCGAACTACATCCTAGTTCGAGGATTGGTAGACTTCACATACGCAATAGAATTTCTTCTTAGCATAATCACAGAATAAATACTAGTCAGGCTTCCTCACGATATGTTTCTCTACCGTTCGAGAGAAGTCCAAACAAACCTGCTAAATTAAACATTTCAGGAAATTATTATCTTTACTTCTAGAGTCCAGACAGACCTGCTTGTCCATGCAAATTACTGTCTGTTCTATCTGATTTAAAAATAAAAATCATATGAAAAAAAAGACCAGCATTGTACAGTCCGTTTAAAAATATAAGGGTTCTAAAGAGAAACTCATTTGTCCAACTGTCTCCCAGGCGTCTCGACTGAGGGGGGGAGAGCTGGGGAGGGGAGTCAGCTGTTTCCTTTAGTTTTATTTCGAGGACCGAAGACGTGCTTATTGAACAATCGGAATTTAATTGTGAAAATTCAACGCTTTTTTTCATCCGACTGTGGCAACTAAACGGAATATTATCATTTTGACCTATCGTAAGGCATTCTGACAAGATAAAAACCCTTTGTTTTGTGGCCTTAGAATCGGAGTTTATACCAGTCGAACATCGATATAAATGGTTTATTTTTGAGGAGTTTTATGGACGAAAGACCTGCTCTGCTACCTACTTAACACATCATTCCATTTTGAATGCCAAATAATTTAACATTCTTTCACAGTGCTTTTATGAAATTACTAGCTTTCGCCCTCGACTTCGTCCACTTATGGACTTCAACACACCTGTAGGTACCCATTAAGAACCGATTTTCGAAAAATCCTTCAGTCAGTCACGGAACTATTTTATAAGTATAGATTAAAGTTCCAGATATTTTGTTATACAACTGCCATAATCACAAGGTGACTGAAGAACTGCAGGGTAGACTCTTCGAAAAAGGAGTGATGGTAAATTGATATTTATTTTCACCATGTAAAAACCTACCAGAATTCGTTTTTTGTATAACATTGTTCCGTTTTGTCCCATCCTACCCATTTTAAGCCGTATTCTGAAACTTCCGGATATTATTTAATGTAATATCCGGTATTCCAGCTATTCTATTTCTAACCCGACAAGAGTTACGGCTTGTCACTACAGCATGCAGTTTAAGTTGTGAATAATTTAACAGAATTATGTTTTGCTCCTATTCTCCGTCTATTCCTGATTCCAAGCTTTTATTTTTTTATTTCTTCATGATTGTATTTGTTTCCTGTCGACTACGCATCTGTAGGTATCTATAGGTATATACAAAATTATAATAAAATTCTAAACTTGACGTGGACATTGAAGGTTTAATTGGGGGTTTAAAGGAATTTAATTGGGGGCGGTTATGCTTAGTATGATACGCAATGGAATGCATTGAGAGATTGAGACCATTTTTAGAAGTTTTGTCTGTGCGTTTGTTTGCCTGTATTTTGTCTCCATAGTGACAGTTATTCAGTTTGATGGTCTAAATTAGCCCTTCAAATATTACAAGGGTATTTTTTCGCCTCGTATGGATATATATATATATATATATATATACAATATATATGTATATGAATCCATTCTATTCTAAAACAACTCAGAGGCTCTAGAGAAAAATTATTACCCCTATCTAAGAAACGGAATCTATCCACCAAAACTATCCACAAATCAAACCTCAAGCACTTGTTTCCAATCACTCTCTCGCCGGCATCGAATGAATCCCGGATGAGATCCGGTAATAAATCACATCCGGACTCCGGACGGCCGTGATCCGATCTGATTGTGGCTCGTCCGGGGATGCTTACTTTGTTTGGTCTGAACCGTAACTGGAGGTTCGATTTGAACGTTAACTTGTGATGTAGAGATTTTATGTCATCGAAATTGATGAAACTGATTCCTATGGTATTTTTTTATCTATTGAAAAATAAGTAGCATATATTATAGCATATGCTCACGACTAGATATATTCCCCGAGGAGGTAGTCAGATATATTCTGAACATGGTATATTTAGGATATCTCTGACTACCTCTTCGGGGAATATATCGAAACTATCTCCACTGTGACAGGTAGTAAGCCCGTTGCTATTTCTAAATGGATAGTGAATAAATAACAATTTTTAAAGCTTTTTGTACATCATTTTACACGAGCAGCCTATGGAACATATAGACTCAAAAAGTACAGATCTCTGCGAGTTCAATACAACAATGGATTCAGCATGCCGGATGGAACTACCTCGATTTTGTTCCACTTGGTAGGGTAGTGACAATAGCATCCTGAAAGCGATTGCTGAAAGTAAACGGGGTCCACTGCTATGACACATGTCCAAATTACGAGTTCCATTTTTGTAATCACTATTGGATCTTTGTTGTCCTTAATAAAATGTATATTTTTTTACTTACTGTAGCCATCATTGTCAGCATATTGTAGGTACCACTGTAAGACACAGGTCTGCCCTCTAGAATATGGGTAAATAAATGAAATATATTTTTTCGACACAATAAAGAATTATTTATTTATCTTCTATCTTTTAGAAAGAACGATATAAATTGTATTGTATCAAGGCCAACATCAATATAGCTATAAAACTTAACACGTTCACACCCTGGAGATCTAAAGGTTAAAAAGATCTGGAGTATCTATTCACAGCCTCCACCTTTCAAATAAATAGTAGCACACATCTGTAGGTAGTGGGTGATTTCGCCGACATCTGTGCTTTTTCTCATGTAATGGCGGTTCGTGTTCTAAGTGCTGGAAGTGCCCTTGAGATATATTTCTACATATTTTTTCTTTAGTTTCCATACTATGTTATATTGATAAAATAAAACTGTAGTATTCTCCTGTGTTTACTTTTAGGTAGGTATGTATTCTGTGTCGCGCGTTTGAATCCCGCAGGAGACAAATTTGTTGTAATTTATACTCAAGAATATATTCCCCAGGCTTGCCAGCCCCCACAACAAGATAAGATAAGATATTCCCCAAGGGATAAGGCCGAGACATAATAGCATATTCGGAGAAATCTACATTTCATTTTCAGCGCCTAAATTGTTCGCACATTGGACAGTGTTGACCTTCGTGCGTCGGTAGTGAGCCCGTGGTCAGTTCTAATAATACATGCTTCGAAATTTGAGAATTTAGGTTTTTCTTTAAATTTTCCTTGCAATGTTTTCCTTCACCAAAAACTTGTGTGATCCAGCATGGGATCGAATTACCCCTGAAGAGGTACTTACCAGACAACCAAAGCTATGAAAACAGGTTTGCACAAAATAACAATTCAAAGAAATGTCTACAATGATATCAAATTTACAAACCTTTTTAAAATTTCAACCCAATTAATTTAAAGTTTTAAAATAAGTATTAAAAATATTACTTATGTAAATGTATGTAAATTACAAAAGATGTTCTTCTCAAAATGAATACAAAACGTTTTGAATCCGCATAAAAATTCACAACAGCTTTTTACCTTACGCAAGCCGTGAGCAAACCTTGAAAAATATTTTTTACATTCAGCCCATTGTGTTGGACAAAAAAGAATTTTCAACAGTTTCCATTGAATTTCCTTTCTTACCCCTTTCATGTATTTTAATTTTAATGTCTTCGTTGAAATTTTAAGCTTAATGGACTGTTTTTGAATTTTAATTATCGTCGAATTTTTGTTTTTTATCCTAAAATAAAATGTGATTTGAGTATTACCTAGCAATTATTATTTTTCATTCGAAATGAGCTTGCGCTTGGCTTCATCTCACCTGACGGAAAGTGTAGATGAAGCCGAGGATTGTAACGCGCGCGCTCGCTAAAAAGCCTATTTATTCTTCGTTTAAAAATATCTTGATTGCATGTATCTAGGAAAACAGAACTATGGTTCCAAACCACCGGTTCTCATTATAAAGAGGATGCAAAGCTTTTGGTGCAGGTTGTTGGAATATCAAAGCCCTAAGCTCGGACTTTCTATTATCGATATATCATTATCGTTTTTGTCATAACTTCATTGGACTAGAGTTGAAATTTCAACGGATACGTTCATGTTATGTCAGTCTCATCCAGGACACTAATTCTTTAATTTCCATCAGCAGAAGAGCTGAGTCACTGATACGTTACCGGGCGTGATACGGCTTTTTGCTGTTCTGCCAAGATAAATGTCAGGCGAGGTAGTCAGCTGCCAAGATAGCTTAGCGCCGAGGATTGTGCTTGGCTCGTACAGTTAGGTAAACATTATGTTTGCGAGAAAAGTATAATATAAACATGCAATAGAAAATGGTTATATGACATTTTGTTATCTAAAAGTTGATTGAAAGTTTATATGAAAAATTCAAGGCATTATGGAAAAGCTGAAAGTCACCTAAAGGGCATAATATCTATTAAACGAGCAACATTTATGTGTATATACAGGGTCCAACTTAATATGCTAACGGTTTTTTAAGAGCATGATCGGAACATCATACTGAATAACTTTCTCAACGGTACCAATAACGAAATCACAAAAAATATCAGCTGTCCCATACATTCAGGTACTCAGTAGCATATGCTCACGACCACATTCTCCGAGGGGGTAGTCAGAGATATTCTGAAACTTCAGAACATTCACGTTTCACTAGTAGTACCGAAACTCTGTCCAGTGTGACGGGGAGTAAGCCCGTCGCCACTTGTAATGGACAGTAGGTACAATATAAACCTCGAAATTGAAGCATGCAGGTTTCCTCACGATGTTTTCCTTCACCGAAAAGCCAGTGGTGTTACAAATCGTACATAAATTCCGAAAAACTCATTAGTACGAGTCGGCCTGGACGGGGATCGAACCATCGCATCGCCTCCTGCACGGCAGGCAAGGTTACTCGACACTGGACCACCACGGCTATGTATGGAACAGCTGTTTTTTTTTCTGCGATTTCGACATTGGTCCCATAGATAAAGTTGTTCAGTTTGATGGTCTGATCATCCCTTTAAAAAACCGTTAGCATATTATGAAGGACCCTATATTATATTATCGTAATCGTGTTCTAGAAAACATCTCTATTTAAATGTAATTTTGTTTTCAGATAGTGTTTTACTTGGCATGGACATTTTAGCCTACTGAAATTGCAATAGATGTGCACTTTGTGTGCAACTGGATTTTCTCAGGTATGAAACCTATCTAGATTAACTTAGAAGACGCCGAGAAAACTCGATCGTACTAGATACATAGGTAAACTGTGTTACTGTGTAACTATGTTACTTACTTTTTGTCCCCCTTGTGAGTTTTGTACCGAACTGTACTTTAGTACCACTACGTAAACTCTTGAGTACACTTGAAATTCAGTGCACAATCTCCATTATTATTCTAAAAATGCAAGGTGTAGAGGATATCTTGAGCGAAATTTTTCAAGGTGTCTTTAAAATATATATGCACTTGAACTTAAATGCGTTACATATTTTATGGAGTTCTTCAGACCATGAAACTGAACAACGTTCACTATAGAACAAACATTAAAAAACACTCATAGTGAAAGTGGTCCAGTTTGATGGTCTGAAACATCCCCTTAACTATGTATTGCTTTTCACACCCTGGCCATATGGAACGGTTTTCCAGTTTTGCGGTCATTATTATATAATAATGACCGCAAAACTGGAAAACCGTTTGTATGGAACAGATAACAGATCAACTTTTAAAATAAATAATAAGTCAAGTCATTTTACGGAGTTTTGTTAGGATCGGTGGGGAGTAATTATCAATGGGTCTTTAAAACTGTAACCGGCACCATTTAGTGACAAATAGACTATCTGAAAACATATTTTAAAAAAACTTCGCTAACAAACATAAAAATAAAAAAATAGGTATATATTTTTGAGCAATACAATTGAAAATGCACTGAAAAGGCATCGAAACTTTAAAAATGAGGAATTCATTACAAAATACTGTATTTTTAAAAGCCTTCAAAGTAGACAGAAATATTACCACCACGTTTTTGAAGAATAAGGGTAATGGTAAAAAAATGTGAAAAAAATTTACCATCACGTTTTTTAGAACGAGATAAATCCTAAATTTAAAATTTGGAGCTGTTGCTGACGTATTTTTATTTATTATTTTTATGCTTAAATTGGCTCTTAAATACTATACCGAAAAAAATATCAATTATTAATTAGTCCCGGATTACGGTTTGTAATATGACTGGGCTAGAACTCGCTAGCTCGCAGAACAGATAGCCGATAGGGCCGGCGAAGGGTTCTCAAGTGGTACCGCTTACGCGTATTTCCGTTGTATACAAGGCCAGAACGCAAGGGTGTGAAACTAATCGAGTATATTATAATCGACTATAATTATATCGCTTACCGAGAGGCGCAGTGATCGTGGGCAGGCAGGGAGCCGACACAAGGTAGACCGACGACCTGGTGAAGGCGGCGGAAGCCCGTTGAATGAGGGCAGCGCAGGACCGGTCGTAGTGGCGATTGCTTGGGAGAGGCCACCGTCCAGTAGTGGAAGTCTATCGGCTGAGATGATAATGGTGACATAAAATATAAAAATTAAAACTTTTTTAAGGGTACACGAACCTGCAACCTGCCGGGCACTATCATCATCATCAGTACGTCACATTACCCTCATGGAGGGTGTATGGGCGTTAGTCCACCATGCGTGCCCAATGCAGATTGGTAGACTTCACATACGCATCGAAATGTCTTCTTCAGCGTATGCAGGTTTCCTCACGATGTGTTCCTTCACCGGGCATACTTTGTACCAATTAAACAACCGCCAACTTTGCCAATGCCACAGAATTTAGCAATATCACCGGTGAAGTACTTATTTTACATTCATTTCGCAAGTAATCATTTAAGTTCAATTTCAATTTAATATTAACTCTTTTGTTCCAAAATCTTTGTTTAAATAGAGAACTTGAAGCATCTCGTTATTAATTATCTAACGAGGTAGTTTTAATTGAATTTCATACCCTAGAGAAAAGCACTTAGAACTAATTCTTGAACTAAAACTTTACTTTTAAAACGTTTTAATATTTTTCTTTTAAAATTAAAATTTCTGAGTATCCTTTCTTTGTGGACCAATGTTGATTTTGTCTGTTATTGTAACGTCTTATGCGAATGAACATTTAAAAATTAAAAAAAAAAATTTTTGTCTTATGTGTTACGGCCACAGATCAACCTACGCATAGTTGAACTCATCAACCCACCGTATCAGTCTTCCGTTCCATCAGACATAATTATAGGAGGACGAGAGAGTACATCTGTGTTTAGTGCTAAATACCCTGCGTAGGTACCTGACTGCTTTTCTGTAAAGATTAACAGTCATCACAGTCGATATCGACTTGGACTCCATCATCATCATCATTCCGAAAAGGTGTTACAAATCGTATATTACAAATAAAAAAAAATTGATGGTCTCGTTTGATTCCCCACGAAAGTCGCGGCTGCTAGCTATACTATGAGAGCTTTTTATGAATTTGGATACAACCGATGCTCAAAAATATACGTAATACCATCATAAATCTATAAAACATATTAACACTTACTTACTTTAATACTTACGTTGTGTAACACAATTCCTGACATATATTACACAATTTAATAATCGCTTTATATATAGCTAGGACCAGACAGGGTGTGAACCCAATTACAGAGCAAACACTTGCTGTTACAAAGTGCTAAGTACAGGGGCTGATCTAGGGATTCGTTATGGAAGGGGCCTATTGTAAGAATGTTTGTACTAAACTTGCTAGAGACGGATGACTGTTACCTGTATTGTTTGATCTTGCAGTTGAAATTATCAGAAAGATACCTTTATAGCTTTTGTCCGTGACTTCGTCTGCGTAGAGATGTACTTTTTGTCAATCTCCCGTTCTTATTTGAGGTCAGTCATTATATTCAGCATGTTCATGACCTAACAATTATGTACCTAAACTATTTCAAGTTATCTGTAACAACTGTAATTTCAGTAATCCTTTCTCACACCTGTCCTACAACCATCATTAGCCCAGTAAGTCACACTTCTGGGAATAGGCCTCTTCATTTCCACGCTAACCGGAACGGTGCCACGCTAGTCTCATCCACTGTTTGCCGGCTACTTTACATAATGTCTTCAGACCATCTGGATACTCGTCTGCCCACTAACCATTCCCCCTTTCACGGCCGCCACTCTGTCGTACAATATTTCGAAATAAATACTTGTTTCTAAAATAAATGGTTATAATATGGGCTACGGAGCACTCTGGGCCCTCTGGATCCGGCCCTGGCGATGCGAAATTCCATGCCTTGCCTTGTTAGTCGCTATGCGCTGGCGAATAGTGACATAGTATAAATATTGTATGACTAAACGGCAGCTTGACGGCTTTAGTATAGTTAGCTAGGTGGCCTGAATGTTACAACATACATTTATAATAACAGAGTTAGCCAGGCTTCATCCAGGCTATTTCTTTTTCTCACTTGGCGCCAAAAAACAGTTGATAGACAATCTTGGAATATATGACATTACATAAATATTAGAGACGCGTAGCAAGTCTGTTAGCGTGCGGTCGCGTATCGAGTTCTCTCCGGCATGGACGTGACTCCACCATTTTGTATTAGCTCAAATGTTTTTTTTCTTTACATTAAACAATCCTTGAGATTACGGTTCTTCCAAAAATAACTCGACTTTGGCAGAAATGCAGTACTAATTACAAGCAAAAGTCCATTAATTTACTAATAACAATAAAAAATATATGGTACAAGCTAGGAATCGAAATCATGACCGAGAGTTGCCATCGGTGCTTTCACAATTCATACGAGAATGGGAAATAAAAACCACTTTCCTGTACTCCATTCGTATCACAAAAACGATATTTTTGAGTTTTAGTGAGTCCAGTGTCAGCGATATAAAAAACCGTTATCGTTTCCGGTTTAGCAATCAAAATGTTTCAACTAAATGGTGGATGTCGATCGTTCCGCTCTTTTTTATTGACAAAAGGCTTGTGGCGCGAACGTTGTGTTGCCGAAAATATATAATCCATATTCCAAATCGAACTGCCAAATACAGCAGTTTGCGGCAGATTGAATGGGATATTGTAGTTTAGGAGCCTGTTAATACGTAGCTATTTCATGTAGCAAAACACCTTATTCTTATTATAATTTTATAAACGTACCTACATCTATGGTATGGACATATCTCAGAAAATTTGCAAGCAGAAGTAGATGGGCTAGTCATATCTGCCGATGAACTGATAACCGATGGCGTGTCAGAGTTCTAGAATGGAGACCACGAACTGACAGGCGTATGGGACCGATGACCCTAGGGGAGTGAGTAATTTCTCTACGCCGCCGATGACCTAAAAAGAGCGGGGAACGACTGGATGAAAAAAGCCGTGGGTAGAGTTTTGTGGCGCGCCTTTGGGATTTTGTTCAGCAGCGGACTATGATAGCAAAGCAACAGCAGATGATTATAATCTAGATTCTAGAACATAATCTATATGTGTACTTAATGTCGGCCAAGCGTTTATGCGTGATGCGCTCACATAAATTCGGCAATTGATTTTCATTAAGAACCGATTCATTTATGCCACAAGCAGTACCCAAACTTTGTTCAGTGTGTTAGGTAGTGAGCCTGTCACCATCACCTTAGTATTTTAACATATTTACTGAAACAATAGTTGCCAGCTATTAGGCTATCCATACAAGGCACCAAATTATTATGTGTTCTCGGTCGAAGTGCCATGCATAATTCAGCCTTAGAGGCGTGAGCCGTATTTATATCTGGCGACACGACATAATTATACCAAAAAAGGTTTAATTATATCATGAAGGCCCTTGAGGCGTAGTGATTGGTTACATATTAGAAAACAAAAATTCAAACCGCCTTTAAAAAAAAACTGAAAAGTTAAAAAATAATATTGCAGCCGATGACTTTTTCGTTCGCATCATAAGAACATTAATTTGTTTTACCGAAGTCGCTGTCAAGCCGGTACGATTCGCGACAGGGCTTGAATTTTTTGGCTTGGCTTGACACCGACTTCTATAAAACAAATTAATGTTCTTATGATGCGAACGAAAAAGTCATCGGCTGCAATATTATTTTTTAACTTTTTGGTTTTTTTTGAAGGCGGTTTTAATTTTTTGTTAAAATTTTGTTTATTTCACAATTTTCAGTGGTGAATTCATTAGTTCGATTTAATAGTAGTGCTTTAAATTAACAAACGCACTTGTTGGCACTGCGATTTTCGAAGGTTCCCCTCGATATCTCTGGGATACATCATCAGATCCTAATTTCCTTATCATGGTACCACACTTGGGATATCTCCTTTCCAACAAAAAAAAATCATCAAAATCGGTTCATAAACGACGAAGTTATCCGCGAACAAACATAAAAAAAAATATATATATATATATATACAAAGAAGTGCTTCAGACCATCAAACTGAACAACTTTTTCTATGGGACCAGTATCGAAATCGCGAAAAAAAATCTACTGTCCCATACATTTCAGTCGAGTTATGTTTGCAGTTTTGTATGGGAGAGCGGATTTTTTTTTCGCGATTTCGATATTGGTCCCATAGAGAAAGTTGTTCAGTTTGATGGTCTGAAGCACCCCTTTAAGTAGCTGTCCCATTTTATTGTACACCCTGTATATATATATATATATATAAATAAAATAAATAAATATCTTGGACAATGTCACACAAATTATCTAGTCACATTTAAAGTACCAGAATCTAGCCTGGACTTGTATTATGATGACTAGACAACGATATAGATTACATATATAAATACAAACATCCATGACTCGGGTACAAATATTCATATTCATCATATAAATATTTGTCCCTTACGGGATTCAAACCCGCGACCCTCGGCACAGCAGGCAGGTTCACTACCGACTGTGCTACCGGGCTGTCAGATATATAATAAATAATAAATATCTTGGACAATGTCACACAAATTATCTAGTCACATTTAAAGTACCAGAATCTAGCCTGGACTTGTATTATGATGACTAGACAACGATATAGAATACATATATAAATACAAACATCCATGACTCGGGTACAAATATTCATATTCATCATACAAATATTTGTCCCTTACGGGATTCGAACCCGCGACCCTCGGCACAGCAGGCAGGTTCACTACCGACTGTGCTACCGGGCCGTCAGACATATACGGATCGGAACGGAGATATATACGGTCGAATTGAGTAACCTCCTCCTTTTTTGAAGTCGGTTAAAAATTATAAACTTTTTTATGTAACTAGCTACGCAGAGTACGCAGCACGGGTGTCGTTTTCACATTCTTATTTTTTTCTATGCCCGATACCGAGGTCCTTAATAGTGAACGTTGTTTGATGCTCTGAAGCACCCATTCAGTATGAAACGCATTTAACTTTCCTCCGTGTAGAACCGATAGTCAATAGACCGCTTTTGGGCAAACGTAACATAATTATGACGTCGTCGGTCGGCTAAATGGAGCGGCGACCGACAGTCTGAGGGCATATGAAGTAGTAAAGTTCATTATATCGGACTCAATGTTGCGCAATGGGGAGATCTAAGTCCAGCAATGGTGACGATGGTCATCCTCTTATCAGATAATCTCTCTTCTATCTTATCGTCTCTTATGTTTTTAAACTAAGGTCTTTTCTTTTGTTTATTGCTTTTGCAATGCTTTGTGTTTATATAACTTCTTTTTGATACGTTTAGGTACTTGTAAGCTGACTCGTGTGCTGACTTTTGTGTGAAGAAGAAGAAACAAAACAAATGTTTTTTCTTAACTATTCTGTATATATCAGTGAAATTAGATTTTGCGTTTTCCAATAAAATACAAAATAAAATGTAGTCGGCGTAATATGTCATCTTCTTCTATTCATTTCTAGGCGTCATTTCAGCGCTCTTACATAAATCACCCTTTCGAACAATCCATCTATCTTTTCTTTGGTGTTTCCCTCCTCGTGCAGCCATGCATAATATTGCATATTTACTCTTTCGATTCTTAAGTGTCCTTGGAATGGCCTAAGACCATCATTTATTCAGGAACATGTTCAGCAGTGAACGATGGCAGGCTGATAATAATGATTCTATAGGTATAGTATACATAAAAGCATATTAAAAACCATTTGAGAACGTACTCGGATTATGTTGTCTAATATAAAACCAGTGAGCAGGTTCATGGTTCATTCCGTTCATTTGTATCGCTTCAATATGCTTACGACACACGAGCGGCTGCGACGCGGAGTGGATTGCAAGTTTAGCTGGCTTGTTACTTCAATTCAATTTAGTCTAGGGTTGAAAGTTGGTCTTTGGATGATTTGTTTAAAAAATACGTGTATATTATGCAGTGGCAATACTGATGGACAGTGACCGCCCATAGCCGTGATTACAATAAAAGTTATATTGTGTCTGGTTCACCGCCTCGGAACGTGTTAACACATGCGTTATTGAATTCATATTACAATGTTATACGAAAGTGTAATAAAATACCCTAGTACCTAATATTGAAGGGGATGGTTTAGACCATCAAACATAATTACTTTCACTACGGAGCCAACATCGAAATAAAATAGAAAAAAATCTACTGTTTCATACAAAACTCGACTCCAATGAATGGAACAGCAGATTTCTTAATTTTTATTTCCATCAAAAGACCCTAGTATCTATTGAGTATTTCATGGGGTGGTTTAGACTCTAGCCCTAGTACAAATAAACGTGGCATGAAATGTTATACCAAGAATAAACTAAGAATAAGCAAAATGTCTACTAAGAAACTCGGAATAACTTAAACATATTATAACATCGGCGTAACTGTTCTGTATCATAGACCTGTTTTTTTCTTAAGTTTATCTATGAACCACAACATTCGTTGCGACCAACATAGTTACGGAGTACGAGTTCATAAGAAAGAAATTATGATCTCCTTATTCTTAGCTTATTCTAATCATAAATAGTTTTTATTTGTACCACAGAAAACCATCGTATGAAATAATACTAAGGTATTTCATCACAAATTGCAAACTTTTTTTTGTTCTGACATGTTTGCTTCCATAGGAAAAGTTGTTCAGTTTGATATAAGTATGTATGTGGTTTGAATGTTAATGATGCTATTCCTTACACCCTGTATAGATATGCTCACGACTATGTTCCCCGAGCTTTGGGGATATATCCAATTATGTACAATGTTGATATTGAAGCATGAACATGAAATAACAGCCTTTGTGTTTTGTTCGCTCGCGCTCTAATAATTTACAAAGCCTATTAATAACGCAGATTATCTAAAAACAGGTTTACAAAATATTGAGCGCACGTTGCATAATGAAATGAATGATCGATGTAGGTAATTAAATACTAGACTAGAGCTCATTGGCTTAGTGCACGAAGAGAAAAATGTGCTAGTCACTTTTGTACCTAGAATATAAAGAGGTGTTTCATTTAAAAAATATGTTTTTCACCTCACAAGCTCGGAAAGATTCTGTTTATCATTCGAAATCTGAGTGCAAAAGTGCATTTTAGTGCTAGCGTGTGGAAAGAGTTTTTAAAATTCGAATCTTTCCAGAGATTTTGTATCAAGAAAATCTTTCTATTCAATAAAGAAAAACAGCCTAAACAAGTTTTTTTCATGCTGTTTACGAGCTGGAAAGTGCGATTATTCTAAAAATGAGGTTGGCGCATTGAAATTTTCCTCGCTGTAGTGAGGTGAAAAGTTGTGTGTTTCGCTCGGCAGCAAAGTTATTCTGCGTCTCGTACTTTTGAAACCTTCGCCCCGCTCAGGTTTCAATACAAGTACTCGCGCCAAAAAGCAACTTTGCAGCCTTGCATAGCAAATAACTATTTCAGCCAAAGTATGATTTCAGCCCTCCGGGCGGAAAGCGTCAACTTTCGTCCCGATGCGCTAAACGAAGTTGCCGCTTTCCGAATCTTTCGGGGAGTAAAATAGTGTACTAACCTCGGGTAGAAAATATGAAAGCCTCAGATTACACGTTTGTTGACCTCGGCTTCGCCTCCGTCAACAATTACATGAGATCTGAGATCTTTCTTAGTTTCCTGCCCTCGGTGTGTAAGCTATTATTTTTCGTTCATGTTTAGCATTAGTATAGGAAACGATCACCCAAACTAAGCTACGCCGCGCCGGTCCGGATTAGTCTTAGTATGGGTACTAAAATGTATCGGTTCAAGCGCCTCCGTGCTCCGGAAGGCACATTATTTTAATTTATTTTTACTTTCTTCATTGATTTCCCAACAGTTGTTACACTAATATATACAAACTCAACAATATACAGGGTGTAACAAAACACCCTAGTAATACTTAAGGGGGTGCTTCACACCATCAATCTGAACAACTTTTACTATGGAGCCAACGTCGAGAAAAAAAAAATTGCCGTCCCATACATTTGAGTCGAGACGGTACTGCAGTTTTGTATGAAAGAGCTGATTTTTTTTTTCGCGATTTCGATTTTGGCTCCAAAGTGAAAGTTGTTGTTTTGTTTGTTTGTTTGTTGGTCTGAAGCACCCCCTTTAGTATTACTAGGGTGTTTTGTTACACCCTGTAATATCTTCAGAAACATTAACGTTAAATGTACAACTCATTAAAGGGAAATACAGCATGCACTGAAACAAACAAATTAAAAAGTTTACTTAGATTAATGCTACATTTACTTACTATTAATTAAATTACATACACAGTATATAACTGTTCCGATCTCAAAAGTCTTTTTGAGATATTATTCGCCCCAAACCTAATCAAGACACCCTAATAATATAATTACTTACATATATACTTACTTAAATTAAATCAAAATTTATCCTAAACTGTCAGCAAGGCAACAACTTTTAACTATATAGGTAGGTATGTAAAACGGGAGAGGGAAACAATTTAGCATCAAAGGTTAAGCAGTTTTAGGTTAAGCAGGTGATAGGTTTAGGTACTGAATAATGCCGTTAGATGGCGGAGTACCTATTCGTTAAACTAGGTGGCTTGAAACTACTTTGACGGCAAGTAGTAAAAAAAAAATTGCCTAACATGCCTTCACGAGCCTACCCTGGGCTTATGACAGCGAAAACATTAATTTATACATGTAAAGTGACGCATCCAATTAGGGTGATACAGTTTAATCAAAAACCATACGTCCAATCTTCATTTCTATATTTTTCAACAAAGTAAATTCAAAAGAAAGAATTTGAATTACATCCCACGACACTAAAGTTTAATCAAGTTTAAAAGCATGAACTTTGCACTGAAAAGGTCCCTGACTCGGCGTAAACGTCCCTATAATAATCCGCGATGATATTCTGTAGAGCTGAACGAGGGCAAAGATCGTCGAGATCACACGGGGTTGGACTCAGGAACATCATCTTTGGTACTAAGTAATCCTTAAAAGCTTGTCTTTTAATTATAAACTGATTTTTTCGCTAAATTTGAGTAAATATTAATAATCCGCTGATACTCTGGCATATCGCTCACTCAAATTTAACAATAACATACTTAAAAGGTCCTGTATATAGTATGTTATTCTGAAAAAGTAAGCCTACGCAGTGGAAGCGTAGCAGCTGAAAGATTATTGAGGAACCCAGGGAACCCCACTTCCTTTAAACTTTATAAAGAAATGATCCTAGGGTAAACGTTTAAGATGATAATGGTGAGGCATTCATAGCCAGAAAATTCTAAATTGAGCCATAATACGACCAAGTAACTTTTAGCATTTAAGTCGTAATCAATGTTATTTTACCCTGTTTCCGGCATCGTGATAAACATCCACGATGGTTTTATATCTACTGTGCGATGGTTTATTAAGGAAGTGGTAGAGAGAGTAAAGAAATCTCAAAATAAAAAGAGGCCCCCAACTTTACAGTGGCCCCAAAGACTCCGCTCTTAATACGGCCCTGTCTGATCGTTGAAGTTAGCAACAAAGCTTTAGAACTCCTTTGTTATAATGAGGTGTTGGACAAAATGTTGCAAGTTAGAGTGGCATTAATGATAGTCATGTTCATATTCAATCGGATAAAGGGGAGACATTTTATCGATAAATTTCTAGTGAATGAAATTTCTGTGGAAATGTATTATAGGGAAATGAATCATTTGTTAAACAAATAAGTAACTAGATACAATAATTATATATTGTTTCATTGTATCTAAGGATGAATGAACCAGCTACCCTATAAGATAGGGAATTCTAGTTTAGGAGTTACGAACTATTTTTAAAACTGTATTTTAAGATACTTACACTGAAAAAAAATTTGTTTACTTCAACCAACATCATGACTCCATATGAGCCTGTCAACATCATGACTTCTCCGACTAAGAGAACTTTGTTAAACGAATTCGGCTTGTTGTTACAACTAACCATCTTTTGTTTTTAGTAAACAATAATAACGTCATTTCAATTATTTTGAGTCTTAGTAGGCTCACATTTTTTTCAGTGTACTTATGTCAATGTCGGGGCTAACGCTCCATTATAAACTACCATCCGTGTCTTTGTGGACACGTGTTGGCTTTTCACAAAGGAATTCAGAGCTCCATTCCTTCCACATGACCAAACCATCGCAACATACCTTTCTCTATTTTTGTCACTACATCCGCTTTCAGACCACAGCGTTCTCTAATAAAACTATTTTTCAATTTATCCATCACATTTACACCACACATACTTCTCAATGAGCGCATTTCCACTGCGTTAATCCTACTTTCATGCGTCTTCTGCCATACCCAAGATTCACTTCCATACATCAATGTCGGGACTAACACTCCATTATGAACTGCGATCCGTGCCTTTTTGGACAAGTGTTGGCTTTTCACAAAGGAATTCAGGGCTCCATTTACCCTATTTCCAGCTTTCACTCTTCTCTCAATATCACCCTGACACTTGCCGTCTTTATTTAGCTATATGCGTATTTATGTAGCTATGTATTTAACACAGCTCTGGTTCACATTTACATTACAGAGAAATAGTACTAGAGGTTAAACACATGAGAATTATTATGGTCATAAATTCAACCACAGCCGCATACAGAGAAGCTTTCGCTTACTTAGAGTGCCTGCAGAGAATTGCTAGAAAACGTGTTCGTGTTGTCTCTCTCGATTAATACTGGTTTAACTTTCTAAATCGGTGTCTCACCTAACTACATTTCAATAACGCCCGCCGTGGTAAACTTAAAATAAAATAACCATAGAAATAGGGAGTTGGTATTATGAAAATAACTGGCCATTAAGAAAAAATATACAGAGTGTAAAATTGTATAATTTACATACTTTAAGAGGGTGCTCGTTTAGACTATAAAGCACCCCTTAAAGCCCACCCCCTTTTTAACTTACCACGTTTTAAATTCCCAATATCTAGGTCGTATTACAACACAAACTGCCACGATCACAAGAACACTTATCTTAGAACTTGTTGCCATCTGTAACTTATGTTAATTACCACACTAATTCCAAATGTTAGTAAACTTATCTAAGAATTAATTGCTTATGTTTGTACCTTAATGTCTTATTCCAAGCTATGTGAGATAATGTGTGTGTAGCATGTTTTGGAAACAACAGTTTATTAGACGTCGTGAGTGAAGTGGGCGTCCGAGGAGAACTGAACACGACCCTCGCTACACTACCTACTTGTCGAGTTAGATGCTAAATCCACTACCCCTAGGAACCTACCTCAAGGTCACCGTGCCGATGAATGCGTAGCTGCTCCGAACAAATATCCTAACAGCTTCATACAAGCTAACGGTAGCGATTACACCACAAGATGTGCAGCGTGCGGCAATACGCGAACATTTATGTACGATAATGAACGGCAGCTTGATAGAAACATTGCTGCGCATACACACAACATACGGGTGGTAGTTGCGAGGTTGTATGAAGTTGTTTTTCTGGTAGGACATCTATTTTGTGCTAGGGGGAGCCTAGTCTCGAGCGTGCCTTTATTGCCTCTAGGCGCCACCCAGGTAACAATAGTCAGCTATTTCTACTATAGTAATCGTTAAACTCAGATTTTTGTCCAACAGCTGCAGCTATGACTACCTGGAGATCACGGAGCTGGGACTGGAGAATATCACGGACCCTGCCCACGAAGACTGGCTGCTGAGGGACCACCACGACTCTTACAGCTCTGAGAATGAGGTAATGCATCATTTAGTTACATCACAGCTGCAGCTGTAACCGTTACAATTGAGCTGGGGCTGGATAACATCACGGACCCTGCCCACGAGGACTGGCTGCTCAGCGACCACCAGGACTCTTACAGCAGAGAATCAGATAATGCATCATTTAGTTTCATTATCATCTTATCATATTTAGAGACCGCAGTTCAAAGCTGAGAAAATTGACTCAGTGAGATATTTAATTTGTCACTTCTTCAACACTTCGTTGTTTGTGACCTGTTTGTGACGTTTAATGTTGTCTTCTATTAAGCTTGAAATTGGTTGACTTCAACGTTTTTGTTTGGTGCATTAACCTTTATTTTGGTCCTCATTCTTCACTTAAACATGCCATCTTCCACGAAATCGGTCTATTAAAACGACTGACATCCCCAATGCATCGGCTTTATTGCTTAGTTAGCTCTCTCGTATCTTCTAACACCTTAAAAGCGTAGATGCCAGATCATTATAATCGAGTTTGTATGTTATTGATTAGTTCGTAAGTTTCCAATTAAAACTAGGTGAAGGTATTTATTGTATAATAAAGAAGGCCAGTTTATCTGTTTATTAATTCATTCGAGAACGAGTTTTCTAGCGCATTGTCTTCATAAACTAAATATTCTTGTGATTATCATCATCACCATCAGGGTCTAGTCTACGCTCATCATGAGGGTCAAGACAAAACTGCCGACCCTTATACAGCACGCCTTAACTATGCCAGATCTCAATTAGATTTTGCCATAAAATAATACAATCTATCTCGATGCTACGCCATAGCACGCGTAGACCATTATATCTACGTGCTACGCAATGCGCTACGAGTCGTAGTCTTACAATAATTTATAATTAATAAAATTTTAATTCAACATACAAGGATTTTAACTCTAAGATTCAAATCGCAATAAAAAATACTTACGAAGTCATTATAGGTAGGTACCGACCTGGTACCGACCGAACATTTGCACATCAAATATTTGATAAGAACGTGATCCAATTTGATTCAATTTGTTTTCTTTTATGCCAATGTAGTCTTTATTACTACAGTGACCAAGTTCATGTAAAGTTAGCTGCTGTTTAAAAAGAATAATAATGCATAATTCACATTATTTGAAGCGTATTTTTTTAACTTTGTATTTTCAGTAGGACACGCGGTCTTTGCTAACATAAATATTGACATACGAATATTTTTTCAAGAATATCGGGAGCTAGATGTAATTTTTTTGCATTTATATGTTTATTTATGTTTTCGTGGATGCTTTGAGTTTTCAGAATATCTCTGGCTATCCCTGTCGGAGAATATAGTCGTGAGCATAATATGAATTACATTATTTTTTTGGATATAGATGGAAAACCGATATGTACTGATTATTGTGAGTTACGTATCGTCGAAATTGAGCTCAAAATTTTTGGAGGTCAACTAGTAGATAGGTTTTACCAGTTTAACTGTACCAAACCTCCATTACGTCAACAAGCATCTCAAAACGACCTCTAACAAGCACCTCAAACTATTTATTCTTTTCTCAAACAGGTCTGGGAAGAGCTGGAAACTCTGCTCCCCGAGTCAGACTCGATCAGCACCGGGTGGAGCCGAGACAGCCTGACGTCTGTATCCAGGCGCCTGTGCGGCGACTGGGGCGGCAAGCTGAAGCTACTGCGGTACCAGTCCAGGGGCAACTGGCTGCGGCTGAAGTTCAGGTCCGACCACTCGCGGCACTTCGCCGGCTACAGAGCGAAGATCACCGTCGCTGATTGTGAGTACACTCTGCTCCCCGAGTCATACTCGATCAGCACCGGGGGGACCCGAGACTGCCTCACGTATGTGCGGCGACTGGGGCGGCAAGCTGAACCTACTGCTATACCAGTCCAGGGGTAACTCGCTACGGCTGAAGTTCAGGTCCGACCACCCGCGGCACTTCGCCGGCTACAGAGCGAAGACTGCCTCCGTGGTCTAATGGTTAAGAGCATTGGGCTCTCGACACAGAGGTTGTGGGTTCGATTCCCACGGGGGATACCTAGTATCTATATGTCACTTTGTGCGTTTTTCCCCAGTTGGTTAGGACATTGCAGGTTGAATCACCTGATTGTCTGAAGAGAAAAATGAATCCGTGCTTCGGATGGCACGTTAAGCAGTTGGTCCCGGCTACTATCTATGGTAGTAGTAGTCGTTACATAAAAACCACGTCAGAGGCCGTAAGGCGGTCTGAAAAAACTCTGACACCAGGGCTCTGCCCACACGATTAGAAGATCACTGTCGCTGATTGTGAGTATACTCTTTCAAACTGGGTAAGGTGTATTAAGGGAAGGAGCCACAGTGACTCCATGTTAAATGTTTTGTACCGAGTAATAGCAAAAGACGTTTCACGTCAACAAAATAAAAAGTAAAACATATTACTAGGGCTATAACTTTACAGATATTTAAAGATGACTTAATATTGTTATTGGTATCATCGGGTTTAAGGAACAGCCAGGAAAATACTGAAACTGTTAATTCAGACCATCAAATTGAACAACTTTCACTATGGAGCCAACCAGAGGAAACGAAAAAAAATGGCTGTTCCATGCATTTGGGTCGGGTAACTCGGGTATATAATATAGCCGGTGACGTTTTCTATAGACATAACGAGTGTCGTTATTAACGACAAAATTTTTTTTTTGTTCTTTGAATATTGCTTGCATTTAGTATGGAAAGGTCAAATTTTTTCTTTGCTTTGCCTTAGTTGTTCAGTATCATGAGTACAAAGGCAACTGTTTACCCTAACACACTGTATAAAATACAACAACAAGAATTTCGAAATACCAGGTTCGTGACAGAGTTGCGAATGTTGCAATACTGCAAAAAACTCCTATAACAATGCACAAAAGGCATGAATTCCAACGCCCACGGCCAGCAGAACATTTTCCATTCAGAGCTTACAGTTGTGGACCGTTCGGAACTGAAGGCAGGATGCTAAGCGACCGGACACAATGCATCCAACTTTAATCGAAGTACTGTAAACTGTAAGGCCTTGAAATAGAGCGTGAATTCGATTGAGGAGTTAGTTGTATTGTAGTTGAAATGTTCAGTGGCGTGCGGTATTTTGTCTCTAATATTGATTTATGATATAATACGAAAATAGGTGCTACGTGAAGCGAATACATCTTATATGAATACATCTACAACACTCACAACACTAGTATAAAACTGTAATAGAAAGCCTGTAATTGAAGATATTTACCACAGAGTACTATAATTTATTTACGAAAAAAGTTATCATATTATGGTATTTATTTTTCCCCCGACTTATACCACTTCAGGGATTTATTTTCGAAAAACCCTTTCTTAGAAAATGTAGGGGCGCAGTACACGCTACGTCCTCTGTAGAATATAATAATGTATTCCAAAATTCAAGTAGATAGTCAATATCTTTAGTGGTTTAGGTTGTGCGTTGTCTGTCAGTCAGTTATTCAGTTCAGGTTTTCTTCTCGCGGCCCCCCGAAGGGGGGTCGCGGGGAGACAGTACCGAGGCGTTGGCCTCTTGCCTGTGGTAGCTATCGCCGGCCATTGATGCGGCCGGGTCCTTGGGTGGCATCTGGTGGTGCCTCGTGGTTATCCGGGTGGCTGCCGGCGCGGTCTAGCCCACCGAGTGAGACCCCGTTGGGGGAGGCCCAGTGAGCGACCTGCGGCCGGCAGTGTGGTCAATCAGGGGGGTTGTTTTTGCTGAGGAGTAGCCCACGGTCCGGCGGTTCGCCCTCGGTCCGGCGCAGGGTCCATGGGGATCCGCGGACGCGGGCAGTTCCTCAGCGAGTTGAGCCCTTATTTAAGGGCTCAGGCATCATAGGTCAATCAGGGGGAGGGGGTCGTCTGTGGAGGACTCCTGGTCCTGCAGTTCGGCCCGTAGGGGAACCGCGGACGGGAGCAGGCTCCACAGCGAGGATGCAGCTGCCGAGGGTACCGGCAGTGACGTCAGTCCGGTGGGGGGGCTGCGGAGGGGCACACGTTCCTGCCGACACAACGGGAAGTGTGCAGGCTCCATTTGCAGCGGTCGATCTGGGGGCGACTGCCAGCGAGGTCGAGCCCACCAGGTGGGACCCCGTTGGGGTAGGCCCGGTGAGCGACCTTGAGTGTTTTCTTGAGGGCTTGCGGAGGGGCCCACAGTCCTGACGACTCGCTGGGGAGTCGTGGACGTGAGCGGGCTCCGAAGCGGGGTGAGGGCGCGGCACAGGGTGTCGCGAGGAGGCGGGTGCGCTGCTGGTCTCGGTAGGGGGCCGTGGCGTTCGCTCGTACTACATCTCCTTTTTATTATTATCGGGCGGGTAGTCCAAAAATAATAAAAAGGAGATGAGGGTATACTACGGTTGTACTGCCGTTACGTTAGCGCGGGCAGTACAACAATCAACGTACCCTCGGTACGTTGGGAAAAACTACGTTTTAGCCCTGAAAAGGGCTGTTTGGCTGTCGTGGGGAGACTGCCGGCGAGATTCGAACCCACCGAGTGGGACCCCGTTCGGGGAGGCCCGGTGAGCGATCTACTAACCGGCAGTGTGGTCATCCGGAGGTTGGCTGCGGGGGGGCCCACAGTCCTAACGGCTCGACGAGGAGGCGTGGACGTGGGCGAGCTCCGCAGCGGGATGAGGATCTTCCCTCAGGCATCGTCGCGGGTTTCCGCGGGTGGGCGACTCGGCGGCGGTCGCGGGCGCTTTCGCGTTCGCGGGCGCGGCGTCGGACTGCGCGAAGCCCTGCGCGCCGGTACGAGGGGACGCCTCGTACGGGGCAGGGGGAATCAAAGAGGGGGTTAGCCCTGAAAAGGGCTGTTGGGACGCAATGGGGTGCCACTGTGGCTCGATCGCAAAAGCGCGGCGCCGGTTTAAACTGCGCTCGGGCAGCCGGCGCCGCGCTGGAGTTCACTGGGGTGCGCGGTGCGCGCGGGGGGGTGCGATCGCGTGTGCACGCTCGGACGTGGCAGACTGAAAATCACTGATGGACCTCAGTTATTCAGTCACGAGACTGTCTTATAAGTAGGTATAAACCATACCGTGGCCGCACATGAAACAGCAATAGTGTGACATTAAATCACAGATTTGCGGGCAAAAACTACTAAATCCTTAGACAATGTAATACACTACGTTTAAATCGGTTTGTCAAAAGTTACGTCATAAACACTTTTTAATGAACACTTCACCATAAACATTACGTCATAAACACTTTTTAATGAACACTTCACCGTAAAAATTACGTCATAAACACTTTTTGAAGTAAAAACTTCTTTAGCGGCGGTATGGGTGGTATGTAGGTATACCTTATCTTATCTTATCTTATCTTGTTGTGGGGGCTGGCAAGCCAGCAACACTTCGACCCAGTGGGATCTTTTGTGTTAGCCCCAATACTTTTTGCTTACTTCACCCTTCAAATACATGGTCAATGAAGGAGGCAATACCATTGAGGGGAAGAAGCCTTAGATCTCCCGGTTTTGGGTATCCATCACCGAGGAGGCACATGCGCTTTGCCGCCAAGACATCACAGTCACACCGGATATGCTCCATGGTCTCCTCATCCTCTCCGCACGCTCGGCAGCTGGGATCCAGGGTGAGTTTCATCTTGTGCATCATCGTGCCTGTGGCGTAGTGACCAGTGAGGGCTCCGACGATGGCACGAGCCTTGCTCCTGCTGTTGTTCAGTATGAACTTTGAGACACGAGCTGTCGCATTGCTGATAAATTTCTTGGAGTGTTGTAGACCTGTAAGGCTATACCACTCCAGCTTGTGTGTTTTATCAGCCCACTCCCTAATGGCCATTCTTATACTGCATGCCGGGATTCCCACACTTGGTTCTGGGCCAACCATTTTTCGCTCTGACCCCTCTGACCTCGCTAGGTATACCTACTATTACCTATTCTCTGGTATGGGTAAAAATGTTAAACTCACGTCAGGACCGTGACGTCACCCTGATCGAAAATTGGTCAGACATATCCCCCTCCCTTTCTACCGCGCGGCGAAAATGTATGCCTGTTCCTGCTGTTTCGTTTAAGCGGCATAAATTGTTATGTTTGGGTACGATAGCGCAATAAATGAATATTACATTTTACCACATAAATGATCCGTGCATAAATGATAGACTTTTATATGTTCAAGTTCTCACTCCTGCCGGCACTCCCGGAGTGCAACACCTTGTTTTTTTTTTGACGAAGCGCGTTGCTGATTGGGTTGCTGTTTATATATTTATTTTTGGCGAAACATGTTGCAGATACAGACATTTTGCCTTTTTGACGAAGTGTGTCGCAGATCTGAAGTTTTTTCTTTCTTATGCATTTAATTAATAAAATCTTATCATTTCTTTTTAATGACTTCAATGAAATACCTAGCACTTCCAACAAAAATATTGATCGACGCAAACATCCTATGAACAAAACTTTATAGTTTCAAATATAAATACAGCAGATCCACAGAGTCGACCTACTCGTAGCTCCACATTGTTGACATACTGTTTATCATTTGCACTACGTTCCATCCGCATAGACCCGTAAATCAAGACCGTTTCAACCTTATACCTTTGACTTAGAGCTCTGATCAGGCGCCTTCCAACATTGAACGTGCTAGATTTCAGTTCCTTCTACGAAGCTCCACAAATCACGCGAATTTCTCCCCTATAGCTTAGATGCAGAGCTCCGTTCAAGGGTCTTCTTACATTGCACGTGCTACACTTTGAGCAGGGTGCGAACTTTGCGTGCAAGTCGAACGAACCTGCTTCCGAACTAAGTTCGAAAACTAACTAGTAGTTTTAATTAACTGAGATAACGGTACCACGGTTCTTATTATGTTACGACCCAGCTGGATCACGTTTCGCTACGAAATTAATTTCGAATCTTCAAACCCATTGTCACACATTTACGAGTAGGACGTTTATAAATACAATAATCACAGAATAGCATTGCATACAGAAGTTTCACTTACATACAACGCGTATTAAAGTTGATAAAAGTTACCTACGAAATATTCTTCTTCTTCTGTCGTATACACTCTTGTTTGCATTCTCCTCGATGATTGCTGCCACACTCGCAATGTTTCTCCACTTCTGGCAGTTGGTCTTTTGGGTCACTGTCCTGATCAAGTCCGTTCATATGGGAGGTGATCTTCCCTTCGATCGTTTGCCTTTTACCTGACCTTGCACCACAAGTCGTACCATTGATTGTTCGTTTCTGGAAATATGACCGAAAGATTTTTCCTACGAAATATAGTCCGAGCCAAATTGAATCATGTCCGTGATAACCGGTGCAGGCTACCTCCATACGAGGATCACAAGGTTGCCGGGAAATATATATTAAATGTAATAATTTAGTTATCAAAAATCGGTTCGAAAACAGACAAAATAGGTATGACCCCCTCAATTTATCTTGTAACTCGGCAGAGGGGAAATGCTAACGAGGGACTAGTCCGCAGCTATATGGTCTAAGCCTTAATAGAGTCTAAGGTAAAGGCCAACGATAATGAACATGTGTATAGGTAAGTAGGTAAGCTGCTCAGTGTATTGCGCGTCTCTGGTGGGATTAAGGTAGACGCTCCTTAGCTACCTGTTCTAATAATTTCAATTATCTCTCTCGACTTAAGATAATTTATTCCATACTCGTTCCCTGTTCGTATATTCGGGATCGGAATCGCTTACTCAGTGAGGTGAAAGGAATAAATAAAGAAACTGTTTCTAGATAAGATTCTACTTATTTAGACATACATAGATACATAAATATTCCCACGCCTTCTCCCATTGCGGTAGGCAGAGACAACAGAATGCCATTTGCTACTTTTTTTTATTTCTTGGACACTGTCCCACAAATTATCTAATCACATTTAATGTACCAGAATCTAGCCTGGACTTGTATTATGAATACAACATGAACATGGATATAGAATACATAATTATATAAATACCTTAGATAGATACAAACATCCATGATTCGGCTCCAAAGTATTTGTATTCATAATACAAATATTTGCCCTTTGTGGGATTTGAAATATTAGAATCTTAGGTCACTACAAAGAGAATGGAATTGTCTAACTAGCTTCGAAATCCAAAATAGAATGAAGCTAGGGCATTATATCGGTGGAGCTTATACAATCTAGGGCATTTCATACAATTACGATTGTGTTCTGTGTTCACTACGGTGGACTGGGCTATCGGGCCGTCAGCCTTACAAACCTGTCCCGCTTCCTGCACATTCATCAGTCTTTTCCTTCGGGTCTTTTCATGCTTGAGTATGATCGTCGGTTGCATCGGGTACATTCTGACCTGACCTTTTTAAGCACACCGCCAAATTGATTGCACGTACTCGTACATCAAGGTCGTCCCCTTTCGACGTTTCCGCCTACTTATTTATCCAATTAAAATAATTGAAAAATGGCCATACCTAACGAAATTAAACATCATCATCCCAGCCGATGGAAGTCCACTGCTGGACATAGGTCTCCCCAAGGATCGCCATAACGACCTGTTCTGCGCTGCCCTCATCCAACGGGTTCCCACCGCCTTCACCAGGTCGTCGGTCTACCTTGTGGGGTACCCACGCTGCGCTTTCCGGTACGCGGCCGCTACTCGGGGACTCTTCAGCCCCATCGGCCATCGGTTCTGCGAACATTGTGCCCCACCCATTGCCACTTTAGTTTAACTTTTATTTGGGCTATGTCAGATACTCTGGTTATTCTGCGTATCTCTTCATTTCTCATTCAATCCCGCAGGGGAACTCCGAGCATATAGCCCTCTCCATAGCCCTTTAGGTGACTTTCAGCCTTTTTAAGCATTAGCAGCAGCGATTGATGCTAAAAACACATCTCCTATCTGCAAATAAAGTTTTTTTATGAGACTTTGAGTGAGCAACCACGTCTCTATTCCATAAATGTCAACAATGTATTTCATATTTAATGAAATTAATATTACCTACTTATAAATAAAAATAAAACCGGTCAAGTGCGAGTCGGGCTACTCGCGCACCGAGGGTTCCGTACCACACCACCACAGAACACAACATTATTAACTTGGAAAAAAAACTTTTTTTGTCCGGTACCTTTAGCGCGAGACCGACTCACACTTGGCCAGTTTTTAGTATTTGTTGTTATTTTGTAGAGTTTGCTCTATAACATAGAGAATTCACACGGTCATGCTCTATAATCACACTAAGTTTGACGCTTGTATGTATTACCGTTTTTACGTTAGAGCGTAAAGAAAAAATGTTGATAAAAACTAGTTTCTTGTTGAGAACCCCCCTTAATTTTTAACTTTTTGACATTTTTATTATTTGTTAACCAATCCGCCGTAATAACGCATAATCTGAGAAAATTTCAACTATCTAGCTATTACGGTTCAAAAGTTACAGCCCTAAATAGGTAGGACAGACGGACGGACGGACGGACAGACGGACAGACGGACAGACGGACGGACGGACGGACGGACGGACAAAGTAGGCTTAGTAATAGGGTCCCGTTTTCACCCTTTGGGTACGGAACCCTAAAAAACAGCTTTAGCTCGCATATCCGCCAGCCTAGGCAGCTCCCCCTTGGCGAGACGCCCTTACTTGGTTGAGATAATAATCACTAACCCTAAACACTTTTCTACACAACATTCGTTGCTGGAACTTTTAAACTCGCGCTCACAACACAACAGCAAAAATTTAAATTAAATTGCATACGTAGAATTCTCCTGATACACAAAACGTACTTGAATGTACGGAATCGTAGGATTCCGGTCCGCTCGTATGCGAATGAATGAGTGAATGGAAAGTTAACGAGGAGCTAGCTGGCAAGAATGCAAAAAGCCTAATGGTAATCAGGTACTGGATGCAAATTTTACGTCGTGAATGCTGATCAGAGCCGGATTTAGGCCTGTAGAGGCCCTAGCTAGGCAGTAAAATCACAAGGTTCTACGTCGATTTTCCTGTTCGTCCAATTTGGTTATGTTTTGAGTACTAGCAATACGATAACTTATATATTCCGTGGCAATACTAAGGGCAATACCTACATAACATACACTGAAGAAGATCTGCAGTCCACCAATCCGCATTGGGCACGCGTGGTGGACTAATGCCCATAAACCCTCCGTGAGGCTTAGACCATATACCCTTGAGGGTAGGCCTGTGCCCTGGCAGTGGGACGTTATTAGGCTGATGATGACGATGATGACTAGCAATATACAGGGTGCAAACTGAAATGCGTTACAGTATACCTATTTAAGGGGGTGCTTCAGATCATCAAACGGAACAACTTTTAATACGAAACCAACATTAAAATCGCGAAACTAAAATCAGCTGCTCCATATGAGATATAACCTAATACACAAACTTACACTCTTACACACACTCGCACACAAACACCTCCACACTATATACACACACACACTCAATCTATCTATTCTTAAGATACTTACCTCCATGCACCTGCTAGCAGTATTGTGTGAACTGATCCCAAGACGTCTTATTGTTAGTTGAAGGGCTCCGGCTAGGGGCTGCACTGAAGTTAAACTAAATCTTAAATTCAGGCATGTTTTTCTTAGTAGTATGATTTAAGAAATATTGTATTTCTCAATTAATTGTAGCACTTACTGAATCATTATTAACATACCTATGTATTATGATTACTTAGGTATACAAAATTTTTGTACGAATTAGCTATAATGTAACCTAGTACTATGTTTAAATTTCCGTGGGACGAGCGGGATCTTCTGGCACAGGTGTTTTATAACATTTTCTCAGAAGGTCCCAACCACTAGATAAAATTATGTATGTACTTTAAGAAAGCGAAAATAAACTATTTTAATTTTAATTTTAATTTAATACATTTTGGGTCGATTCGCCATTGACGTTTTCTATGGAACAGCAGATTTCTTTTTTTGACATTTCTCAGTTGATCCCATTTTAAAAGTTGTTCAGTTTGTTGGACTGAAGCGCCACTTATGTAACGCAATTTGAACTTACATCCTGTATACATGACATAGTTTACATACTTACAAAAACTCACAACCATTCAAGCACATAATCAGGCTAGCCACGTTGCTCCGCCATTTTGAGATCTTCTAATGTGTTTTTTGTTTAGATATAAAATAATGCTTGAGAATATACTAAACCATACTTACATGCATTGCCAGAATTGCAGTGCTAGACACAAAAAGCATGAAGAATCGCTTATCTGATAGTTACCTCTTACGACACCTATGGGACTTTTGTAGACTAGTTTTGAAAATATAGGTAATGGAAGATGAATAGGTAATAATAGTACACAGTCTTATTTTAAAGGTTACGGAGCGGAGTCCCGAAGCAAACTTTTTGTATTACCGTATAATCCGTCCCTGGTGGCGATGCAGGCTTTTTTATCTTTGAAACTTTGCCATCATGTTGACTGTGCAACCTTGCATTTACATTTTTGGCTATACAGCGCGATTTAAACGAACATTTAACTACTAAAGAACTCAATATTACTGTATCAGAAAATCCAGAAGCAGGAATATACTTCCACGTTCTTTTTTTTTGTTTGTTTTTTTAGCATGCCAGCCTACCCTGAGACAACAACAAAAATCGAAACGTGCCTCTGTCTTTGTTATTTTACGTACCTACGCTTTCAGCACGTTCTACAATAATGTACATCGAAAATGACCTACTTCTCCATGATATTTTTTTTAACATATAAAATGTTTTTTGTCGCTTCAGTATAGGCCCTATTTTCAACGAAAGTGCGACATGGCCCTGGTGTCGTGAGTTTTGGGACTACCTACGCTACGTAGCTAATTGGGGTGTCAAAAGATGCGTCTCAACGAGTGCTACAAAAAACAAATAAAAATTTGGCTGTTGCTAGTCGTCCGATAAACGGAAGAATAAAATAAAGTTAGTCGTCCGACTATCGGATGACTCATCCGCGAAGGTTATGAATCCAGTGAGCATGACCCTGGTCTGGGAATGAATGACCCTGGCTGTGGGAAAGTTGTTCAGAACTTTCCCAAAAAAAACCTATGGGAAATTCACAAAAAAAACTCGACTTTTCATACAAAAGTTTTGAACTTCCCACACTAAATGCTGACTAATTTACGAATTTATTAGGTTTCTGAGAGAAAGTTGTTCAGAATCGTGGGTACAATCACCCCTTAAAATAATTAAACTGTTTACACTAACACCCAGTATTTAAAAAAATATTGGAGGTACACACGGCGACACATCAAGTTACCCAAAACCAAAATAACCTGGCCGCGCGTCGGCATAGTAATGTATAACGTCGCGCGGCCAGCTTATTTTGGTTTTGGGTAACTTGATGTGTCGCCGTGTGTACGTATCACTAATGGGTTAAATTCAGAAGATGTACCTTTGTGAAAATTTTGATTTAGTTCATTTGGCAGATTCATTTTCAATGTAAGTACCCGAAGGTCACGGTCGTGTGGATATCTGTGCATTTATTGTAGAAGAGTAAATATTCTTTTATCTGTGGTTTACTCACGATGTACACCTATATGATAAATAAATTCCCTATATTTTTCGCTCGACAGCCATAATAAATAAATATACAGGGTGGCCGGGGAGTTGACGTTCAAACGTAAAATTTAGGTCCGGTATGTCGTGGGGTATCCGAATCACCCCCATGTATGTTCCGCGATTTTTTATAGTTTTCGAGTTATGATGATTTTTCCGATTTTTTGAGGAAACTCGACATGACCGGCTTAAACAACTTCTAAAAAAAAAGTATAAGACTTTTTAGAGATTCTTTTTTTGCAACTTAATCTTCATGAATTGTGCCTTTATTCAAAACATCATCAGCATCGTAACTTTGATAAAAGTTATGAAAATATTGGTCTAAAGTTAAAAATTTGCGATCCGTGAATTATGACTAAATTTTCAACTTTAAATTAAAACTCTAAACAGGTGACCTTATGATTTTTTAGCCAATCCCAAAAATGCGCCCAACTCTCAGCTTTCATAATCATAAATAAAAAGTAGTACTTAAGAGGGCTAATTTGGCTAGAATTGATCTTCAAAGACAACAAGGCGGAAAAGTCTTAAAATTTTTTTTTTTTTTGCCATAATTACCACGCCTAAGGCTAAATAATGATTAAAGAATGCTGAAAACCGAAACGGCGACGGGTTATGCCGGACTCTTACCGGCTAAAACCCCACCGTGTTCCACCTCATCGCATATTGCCGTAGAGCCTGAGGGCCCGTGAGGAATCTTACACACTCTTCGGCGCAGCGACCGACCTTACCAGGTCTCATCTCTGTTGGCCTTGACAAGCCTACAGGCCTTTAGGTGGTGCGTGGGAACACGCACACAACTACCTCGAGTCCCTATGATCAGACGCCGGAACCCCCAGCCCGACGCCCAGAGACTCAAAAATTAAGGGGGAGGCAGACCGCGAGCAAACGCAGCCCGTCTGCGCCCCGTGCGTCTTTGGCGGATCGGGAGTTCAGAAGTCGACTCCCTCTCCCTCTCCGCCGTCTCCTTCTGGAGCATTACTGCCTCAAAGAAGGAGAGAACCGCGCGCCAAGACGCCTCACTGTCGACCATAGCGCGAACCATCCACCGGCAGCGAGAGGAACCTATCGTGTTGGTGGAATAAGGAAAGTTTTAAGTAAAAAGTAGATAACCTAACCTAACATGAACTAACCTAACCTAACCTAGGAGGAGGGAGCCGACAGCCGGGTGCCATCACTGCGACGGCTGTCTCGACGAGACGGCGCAGCACGTGCTGCAGGAGTGCCCTGCGTGGGCGGGAGAGCGCAGTGAGCTCTCCCAGGTAGTTTCAGACCTCTCGCTGCCGGCCATGGTTCGCGCTATGGTCGACAGTGAGGCGTCTTGGCGCGCGGTTCTCTCCTTCTGTGAGGCAGTAATGCTCCAGAAGGAGACGGCGGAGAGGGAGAGGGAGTCGACTTCTGAATTCCCGATCCGCCAAAGACGCACGGGGCGCAGACGGGCTGCGTTTGCTCGCGGTCTGCCTCCGCCGTAGAGTGTGGAAGATTCCTCACGGGCCCTCAGGCTCTACGGCAATATGCGATGAGGTGGAACACGGTGGGGTTTTAGCCGGTAAGAGTCCGGCATAACTCGTCGCCGTTTCGGTTTCTAGCATTCTTTAATCATTATTTAGCCTTAGGCATGGTAATTAGGGCAAAAAAAAAAAAAAAATTTTAAGACTTTTCCGCCTTGTTGTCTTCGAAGATCAATTCTAGCCAAATTAGCCCTCTTAAGTACTACTTTTTATTTATGATTATGAAAGCTGAGAGTTGGGCGCATTTTTGGGATTGGCTAAAAAATCATAAGGTCACCTGTTTAGAGTTTTAATTTAAAGTTGAAAATTTAGTCATAATTCACGGATCGCAAATTTTTAACTTTAGACCAATATTTTCATAACTTTTATCAAAGTTACGATGCTGATGATGTTTTGAATAAAGGCACAATTCATGAAGATTACCTTGCAAAAAAAGAATCTCTAAAAAGTCTTATACTTTTTTTTTAGAAGTTGTTTAAGCCGGTCATGTCGAGTTTCCTAAAAAAATCGGAAAAATCAACATAACTCGAAAACTATAAAAAATCGCGGAACATACATGGGGGTGATTCGGATACCCCACGACATACCGGACCTAAATTTTACGTTTGAACGTCAACTCCCCGGCCACCCTGTATAAAACGTGAATAACGGGCGATCAAAGGTCCTTCACGCGCCATCGCACTGCTATGCCTCAATAGTGCCAATACTTTCAATCCGTCACGCGCTCGCCCCATTTCATAGCACGCGTCATTTGTTCCTACGGCTATGGTCTACGGTCGTCTTAACTGGGTTTTACGCCTTTCCACATACGGAATTCCGAATCAGAATTAGGATTTTGTATAGGATTTGACGCCTCCGAAATTCCGATCGGAATTGGTCGACAATTCTCGTGCCTCGAGTACCTAATAAAGAAAGTCAAGAAATCAGAAACTATGTCATATTTGCACCTTACCTTAGTCGGTAGTGTATATTTTCTTTGCCTTAGTTCAATACCCATTAGACATGAGCGCCGATTATAAATCAGTCGGCGGCGGCGCGCCGACTTTTAGGGGTAGGCGGCGGCGGCGTCACCTTGAAAAATCTACCTTATTTAAAGAAAAATTTAAACCATGGTTTTTAGTATCTTTTGTTCTCCAGGATAGTAAAAACAAACTGTACATGAAGGGAAAATACCTTAAATAAGGTAGGTAGCGAGTTTTGTGTAAAAATAAAATCATTTATATTTTTAGATGGTGAAATCGAACATTTCGAACATATTAATTCTATAGAACATTAATATGAAGGTTGAGTAGGACCTTAATCATTACACACGCCAGTTTTTACTTGGTCATCAGCCTGACTTCATCCTGTCGCTGCCCGTCGTTGTCGGCCAAGTGCTAAGGGACGTTCCAGTTCTTAGAGGATTCAGTGGTCTACATACTACTCTAACTACTTGTATATCTAATTGACCAGCTCATAGCTTACTAATTTTAAGAGCTATTTCAACTTCCTACTATAAAATGTCTTCACTGCGCGCAGATTGAGTATTCAGGGTCCTCGTTTCTTTTCCATTGGCAGATACCAAAAGCTGATTGAGTTCAAATTTCCTTCGATTTCAAACATTGGGTTATGGCCGAAAATATTCTGCGGCAAAGTGTCTTTCTTTGTTTTTTACATACTCTTGCACAACTCCGAGTGCAAAGTGAGGAGTTGTGCCTTTAGTAAAAAGTTTAGTTTGGTGATATAACATGACTATTTCACTCTTTTGCAGTGAATTTAGTCTAGTCTGCTAATTAATGGGTAATTGAACAGTCGGTCGTAGTAGGAGCGCACTACAGTCATACTTATCTCAGTATGTCAATGCACCAGACAATCTGACAAATATTTTACCATAGTAAACAAAGGCTAGCTTTAGCGACCTCAGTACAGTATTGTACCATACAAGAGCCGTGAATTAACAAATGCCGATAGAATACTGCTGGATATGTCTTGGTCTCCCCCAAGGATCGCCACAGCGATCGGTCCTGCACTGCCTTCATCCAACGGGTTCCTGCCGCCTTCACCAGGTCGTCGTTCCACCTTAGGGACGCCTACCCACGCTGCGCTTCCCGGTACGCGGACGCCACTTGAGAACTTCGGCCCCACCGGCCTTCTATTCTGCTAGCAATATTTCCCGCCTATTGCCCATTTAGTTTAGCAATTCTTTGGGCTATGTCAGCTACACTGGGTCTTCTGCGGATGTCTTCAATTGTGGTTCAATCTCGCAGGGAAACTCCGAGCATAGCCCTCTTCAGTGCTCATTGCCCATTGGGTGACTTTCAGCTTTTTTATGAGGCCTTGAGTGATCAACCACGTCTCTGTTCCATGTCATTACTGGCAATACACACTGGTCACTGGTGACTTTCGTCATAAGACTCAGCGGTATTTGGTACGTGAATATAGTATGGAGTGTCCCGAACTCTGCCCAGTCGAGTTGGATTCGAGGTTTGATCTCTTTCTCGAAGTTGGACCTACTTAACTGGATAGTTTGTCCCAGGTAAACATAATCGACAAAAACTTCGAACGCAGAGTTACCGATCTTTACATGATCTTCGTCTTGTCCATGTTCATTTTCAGACCAACTAGTTAGCTGCTAAGATTATCGAGCATTCTACTGAGCTTCTCCATGGTTTCATTGGAAAACCGAAGGTGACTGATATACTCGCCGTTTATGTTGATGCCTAGCCCTTTCCAGTCTAGAACCTTGAAACCATCATCATCTCCGGTGAACAATTTCGAAGATGTAACGTCAACCTGCCTCACACCTCGCTTTTTAGGATAGGTTTTGAGTTCTGACATATTGGCGTTTTTTTTTTTCAAGTATTTCAGCATCTCGATGTACTATTAGTCTACTTGGCATCGCTGAAAAGACTATGGCTGTCTGTACTGCAGACAGCCCAAGTCTCGATCGTATAATCGAAGGATTTTTATTCCATGAAATGTCAAGTTCACGTTTTTTTAGGATTTTGTATTGCACACGGAATTCTATAGGTGGCTCAGATAGGAGAGTTCTGAAAAATTTTGAGCACGCATTAGTTTATTATGTTATTGTAGCATTGCACGACAAGCAGAATGCAGATAAATTTTAAGCGAGCAAAGTCTATTTTTATTATCTTTCTATTAGGGTCATCAATATCTGCCAAACGCTCAAAGTAGGTTCGATAAAAACAAAGTATGTTTATAGTAATAAAATAATAATTTAGCCTCAAACGTTGCTATTTATTTCTCTAAGTTGTTTCTCAATAACGGCTGTCTGAATAAATGCGAATACGACTTTCGAGAACTGACGTTTTTAGGGAAATTAACTCGCTCAGCTCAAGGTCGGCGCGCCGACCGCGCTGGTCGGCGGCGGCGGCGCGGAAAAAATCGCGGCGGCGGCGGCGCGCCGGCGCGGCGCTCATGTCTAAACCCATACGTCATACCTAATATAGTAGACTATGGAACTTATAACCGTACCTACAAAGTTTTAGACCGATCTAAAAGAACGTTTTTTGACTATTTTCATTTGGTCTAGTGGGTACTGAACTTTGCTCGGCAACTTTAGAAAGTCTTACGTATTTACGTTTGCTTAGTTAGAACTTGGCAGTACAGAAATAAAGCGGTAACCTTGAAATTAAAAATTCACAGACAGTTTCGAAATTTTTTTTTGCTTGCTTGTGGGTAGCAAGTCCTGGTGTCAGATTTTTCAAACCGCCTTACGGTATGTGCTGTGGTTTTTTTAATGTAACGACTACCTCCACCAGAAATACTAGCCGGGACCAACGGCTTAACGTGCCATCCGAAGCACGGAATCATCATTCTTTTCGACAATCAGATGATTCAGTCTGCAATGTCCTAACCAGCTGGGGAAAAATGCACAAAGTAACATTTCACTAGGTGCCTCCCATGGAAATGGAACCTACGACCTCCGTGTCAAGAGCATCACAGATTCAGTCACTGTAACTGTAATGTGCTAATCTAATACAAACTTGTCAATCTCACAATGTCGTTGGGCCCACGATGCTGGTGGTTTCCCTACTGACCTCTGTTCTTGGCTAAGCCACCACAACACTATAATAACCTAGTTACTGTAATTATACGGTACCCACACGTTTCAAGGACCACGTATAACATTAATGGCGCCATTAAAAATTATGTAATTGTGTCTGGCATCAATTTTCATAATTATCATTAATGTTTTACAGAGTGTTGTGTTTACAAGCTGATTAAAAACCGGTATCGGTATGGTGACTATTCAATTTAATTCAATCTGTTATCAGTTATTAATGCAAGGGAATATTTCGATACGATGCAAATGAAGTATGATTTGTTGCGTGTAGGGTGTCATCAGATCTTCACTAAATTAAAATAGAACCAACTCGGGGGTAAATTCTTCAGAATGAAAAATAGATCGGTCAAGAGATGACGAAGTTATGGTTAGGGATTGCAATCCGGTTTTCCGGATCCGGTAATCCGGCGGATCCGGCACCATTTGAGGGTCTACCGGATCCGGCACCAGCCAGCCGGATCCGGTCCGGATCCGGCAAATGTCTTAAAAATAGCACAAAACCGTTTTTTTTGGGAACATTCTCGTGTTGGTCGTCGCTTATGACGTTACTGAGTCAACTGCTACGAATCGGCACCTACACGCATAGAGATATTGTATTTTTTTGGGAAATTGTAAACTTTTTCGAAATAATGCGCTAAAGTTTATTTTAATTTTTCACCACTAAATTCTTATCTTGTTGTGATACAGGGCCTGACTTCAGTTTCTTTTCACGTGACGTTGAATTGTAAGTAGGTACCTGACGAATTTGTTCAATAACATACTAATAGGTCCTAAAATCGATCAACTTCGTAATTAGTTTTTTTCTTAAAAAAATTCTCGCAATAATCAAAAGAAAATGTTTTTTTAGCATTATTAATACGATAAAAACTTCGTATCTTTTTTTTCACAGTTGCTAGAAACACGTGTATTGTTTTACAGTTTATTTTAAAATGAAAACACAAATTATTATAGATATTACCAATCCGGTCGGATCCGGCGGATCCGGCCGGATCGGTGAAAATCCGGTCGGATCCGGCCGGATTGAAAATTGCACCGGAATAAACACATACAACGAATTGAGAACCTCCTCTATTTGAAGTTGGTTAAAAATAATAATTCCCAAAAATATAAAATATTTAAAAAAATGAGTTGAACGAATAAAAAAATAAAAGAGCCCGGAAAAAATCAAATTTTCTGTCGGTTGGTCATTCACTACACCCCTGTATCATTCGATGGTATATAATTAATGCCATCGATAACAGGGTGTTAGGTTAAACAGTCGCATTACTTTCAGGGGTGACTATAGATAGGTACCCATAATACCGATCGACTTTCCCTTGAGTTATCTAGTGGTAGGAGTAGGTAGTATAATAATGTCTATGGGTAGGAGTCATTTTTGGTAACCTCAAATTTTGGATTTTTTATACTAAATGCAATCAGCTGATCGAAGGTTTGTAGGAAAAGTTTTTTTCCAATTTTCCTATGCTCCTTGGGGAACGTTATTTAGTACCATGAGTACCTACGACACTCATTAAAGCCTTAACACCCTGTAGTGGTGTAATGACTAGTGAAAGTTGTTCAGTTTGAAAGTCTGAAGCACACATCGCATTAAAGATTACACTCTGTAAAATGTCGTATCGCTTAGGTACATTAATTTTTGCGTCTTCCTTTTCACTTTGGCCGCCCCTGTAGAAGACAGACAACATGTCGGTAATGAGTCTCTCGGGAACTCTTTAATTTCCGAGCATGTTTTGTGGTCTGAGTAATTCTGGAAGGTCTACCGCTAAGTAAGAATGCGTTCCTGTGGGAGCTGTTGGCTTAACCATTCAACAAATAGCCTGGGTTTTCATCTCTGGATTCAAATAGACGTTGCTTTATATCTTGTTTGATGCTTAGAGAGCTTAGATTAATGATTGGTCTTCGCTGCGCTCGCGAAAAGTCATTTATCTTAGTTATACAGTATTTAGAACAATTATTGATGAAAATCGCCACACAATGACTCAAAATCATGACAGAGCCAAAAAAGTGTGAGGGTGTTACCAGACCAATCGATCGATCGTCGATCGACGGCATCGATCGATGGTTGAATGGATTAGTCGACGTCGATCGATAGTTTCTACCAGACCAATCAATCGATCGTTGGTCGATGCCATCGATCGATGGTAGAATGGATTTGTCGACATCGTCGATCGATAGTTCCTACCAGATCAATCGATCGACTGTTGATTCTCTGTCCTCTTGTGAATACATTTTGAAAGAGACTGATGGAATATAGCCGGGGTTAATCGATCAACGTCGACCGATGCCGTCGACCGGCAATCGATCGATTGATTAGTCGAACGGTATCCGTCGATCAATTACAGCTACCAGACCAGTCGATCGACTTCGATCGACGTTGACGGATGCCGTCGAACGACGATCGATCGATTGGTCTGGTAACACCCTGAGATTTGTTTCATGTGGTTATCAATCTTGTTGTCAACAATGTGCAAAACTGGCTAAATATTTTGGCTATTACCATTATAATATAATAATTTTAAGGGCGTATTCAGATAATGAAATTAAACAACTTTTCCAAAGGAACGTGTGTCGAAAAACGAGAAAAGTTTTGGACCTTCCATACAAAAGTGCGAATCGGCCGATCGATTTTCTATGGGAGGTCAAAAAAACGTTCTCGTTTTTTGACCCATGTTCTTAGGGAGACTTGTTTAGTTTCACTATCTGAGTTGAGTAGGTCCACCCTTACAATTTTTCTAGTACTTACCATTAAAAATTGGGTAAGTATATTCGCACACCAAAGAAATACAGGGTTTAGTGTGAGAACCTAGAAGTCTGTGTATTTATACTCTGTTTGCCACCATCATCATCATCTTATTTAACAGCTACACTCTTGTCGGTGGAGTATTCGCCAATCCAGTCTCTTTTCCGCTAGTCTGTTCAGTTCTTGATACGACACGACATCAACCTTTTCCTTCACTTGAACTGGGCTCTTCGCCACCAGCTGGAAGAAATCACTTCAGAGTTATTTCGTTCTATGTACTCATCAGTTTAATTCATCAATACTTCTGGGTGTTCTTATATACCTAGTCTTATTGCGCTACAGAGGTATCCTCAAGGGCTGTAATAAGTAAAGCTTTGTCAAGATAGACTAGCCCAGTCATTTTACGGAGTTTTGTTAGGAGGGGTGGGGAGTAATTATGAATTTTTAAACTGTAACCGGTACCATTTAGTGACAAAAAGACTATCTGAAAACATATTTAAAAAACATTCGCAAGGTACGCAACATAGACATCAAAATTTTATCTCCCAGAAGGCTTTTAAATTAATAATATTAATACCAATGCACTCATTTTAATTAAATTTACCAATGTGAATTATTTTTGAGCAATAAAATAGGCACTGAAATTTATAAAATGAGATACCTATTTATTAGAAAATACTAATGTATTTTTCAAAGCCTTCTAAGTAGACAAAAATATTAACACCATGTTTGAAGTATGTTAATAGTAAAGCCTTAAAAGCTTGCAAAAAAAATTTCCATTCGTTTTTTAGAACGAGATAAATGCTAAATTTAAAATTTGGGGCTGTTGCTGACGTGATATTTTTAATTTTGGTACATTTCGAAGCTCAAATTGGCTCTTGAATAGTATACCGATAAAAAATGTATTAATTAGTCCCGGCTCAAAACGTAAAATGACTGGGCTAGACAGTCGAAGCTATAAACGCGTCGCGAAGAATGTCACCGAACTCTGGGATGATAAACCGTGTTGGTATACTATACACGCACACAGAGATAAGTTGTATGACGCCTCACGCACACCAACCTAAGAAAGTTGGACACTTTTGTTTTGTGCGGTAGAAGCGTGAGGCTCTATCTTGACATATATTTTATCTAAGCTCAAGGGTATAACTCTTATATAAACATTTTTTATTTCCAGCTCAATCGTGTATGGACGTCAAACAAGTTCTGTTCAACGGGCATTGCTACCTCTTCTCTGGGTATCCAAAAGCATCGTGGGCTACCGCTAAGCAGGTAGGATTACCTCTTACTACAATATTATACCTACCTACTCGTATTCATAGGCTTAGGTATAATATGGTAATGAATTAAAATTTTCTTAATAACGTTATAAATACCTACTTTATTTTTATTTAAAAAAGTAAAAATTTGTATAATTATACAGAATAGTTTGTTGGCGCGCAAAATTATGTTTATATTTTTATTACCTACACTTCTAAACAGTTGCGAGCGATAGACATATTGGTGAGCAGTTTGCGAGGTACACATAGTTTTTTCTATGTTTCACACCCACACCCCTAGTAGACCAACAATGACCGACGAAATGAGGGTGTAAAATTAAATGGGACACTTACTTAAAGCAGTGCTTCAGACCAATAAACTGAACAACTTTTACTATGGGACCGACACTGAAATCACGAAAAAGAATTCCGCTGTCCCATACAAAACTGCAAACATAACTAGACTGAAATATACGGGACAGCAGATTTTTTTTTCCACGATTTTGATATTGGTCCCATAGAGAAAGTTGTTAAGTTTGATGGTCTGAAGCACCCCTTTAAGTAAGTGGCCCATTTAATTTTACACCCTGTATACTTACTGTAAATACTTACTTCTATGCTAAACAAGAATGTTAAGTTGACTAAAAAACTTGAGTAATAAATTTCCGAATCGATTCCAAGTTTAACACCTGGAGAAGTATTAACAAGCAGTGGAAAGTTTGAAGTTTTCATCTCGAAAAGTTTTTTCGCCTTTTCTTGCTCGTTAAAATTCTTTGCATCGATCTATTTCAACCTGACGAAAATGTTGTGCAAAGTTTGAGGGAAATTTCCGATTGATTGATTACCGAGGACCGAATGCAGAAAAAAATTTTGTTTTGTTTTTCCCCTTGATTCTTTATTATTTCCTACCCGACTGTGCCAAAATCTTAAACCTATCCCCATTTGATATTACTAAGCAATCTTGAAATCCCAAATATTATGCTAAAATTTACCTTTGTGTAAAATGGGTAGATACTTTTTGGAGCAATGTTTTTGACTAAGACTTCAAAATGCCGGTAATGCCATGCCATCATCATCATCACCAGTCCCTTTACAGGACACACGTCTGCATGCTCTTACGAATTAAATTGTTTTTTTGTGGGTTATTTATTCTACGCCACGCGAGCCCAGAGCTGATTTTCAATTTCCTGGCAGTCGATTTTCAAATCACCTCAATAGGCCTCTGACCTGACAAATCAAATGGATATACTTCCATCTAAAGCCGGCACTTCATTCTCGCCGAGAACGGGCGAGACAGGCCGAGAACGAGAGTGTGGATGCCCTTCATTGTTCTCGTGGCATCATAAGCTGTAGTAATTTTCCTTGAAAGTTCTTGCTGAGAACTCTCGGCTTAACGGCACCAGATGGTGCAAGATTTTCACTAACTACTAAACATAGGTATCTTCAGAATCATGGAGACGCTCGATAAATACCAAAAACGATCGCCTATCCAGAAACTGACCAGATCAGCGTTGTTTAACCTCGGTGATCCTTTCCACCGAAACTCCACTGTACCACCAAGTACCTCATGTGATAATTATTTGTCAAAATTGTTCCATCCTCAGGTATGCGAAGGCCTGAACATGCACCTATCATCCGTCCACACGTCCGAAGAAGAACGCTTCATAGTGTCCGGGATAAGACAAAGCAGCGATTACAGCGCTGGCTCCGTCTACTGGCTAGGGGCGCGTCTAGCGAAGACAGCTGACAACTTCAGCTGGGTTGATGGAAGCGCTGCGTTGTACCAGGCATGGCCGCCGTATAATGAGACTGAGGAGCTGGGGCAGGCGTGTTTGGGTGTTCAGGTATACAGATTGAGCTTTTTGATTTAGTAGGACTGCTTTGCAGGAAAAAATCTTTCTATCGGAAAAAGTAAGACTGGTAAAGGAAATGGGGGTTTAAATCATACATGCGAATACAATAGTACCTACTACGTGCATTCTAGCCGCTCCCTGCCAACATTATGTAACACATCATATATAAAGTGCCTACTTGAAGAGTGATTTGGTTCCGAGCACGGGCACACAGACACGTACAAGGGGGTACAAGAAACGTGTTTTTTCCAAGGCTTTTTGTTTTTGCTTGATCTTCAAAACGGCAATACGAGTGAAACTAGTTGTGATTGTTGGCTGTATGCGAAGTGGGTTATGGAAACTGTCAAATCGATCGCAGTGCCCGGGGTGGCAGAAATTTGTACTTTTTCCGGACAAGCTGTGAAAATATGCTTGAATCTATGGAAATCCACACACTAACTCAACACGAAATCTCCAAAACTGTCAAGACTACAAACTTAAAATTTGGTATGGAAGTTTCTTTTGGCATGGATGCCCACATAAAAAAGGTATGTCGCATTTCAACCCCCAAAGGTTTTAAAACTGAGGTAAAAGTTTAAATGGGTATTCCGATACAAATTAGATTTTGTCCGTGGCTTCGTCCGCATCCGCTCCCGTCATCGTACCTGGATAAAATATAAGCTAGCTTTTAAGACTTATAAAATGCTTTTAAATACAAAAAGTATTATCAAAATCGGTCCAGTAGTTTTGGCATAATCCTCGAATAAACACAGACTTGTACCTACTATAATAGTGTAGATAATTCACGGCTGTCTAAAAAAGTTCTGGTAGTACTTATAATAACTTGATGGGTAGTACGCCGCGCTAGTGTGGCGCTAGTGTCGTGCACATAGCCAATAGTGTGAATATACTCTAATGTACACACGGCAACAGATCAACCTACCCATAGTTGAACTCTATGCACATGGACATAAGGTCGAACTATGGGTAGGTTGATCTGTCGCCGTGCGTACATGACAATTTCGCGGCGCCTATTTTTTAGCACGAAAAAAAAGCACGGCACGCTTTCGTTTACACGCTGCTAATTTCCAGCGCCAATTTGCTAGAGAAAACCGTGCTAAAGATTAGCACGACGCGTTTACAAGAGTCTTAAAATTAGTAAGGGGATGCGAGGGACGCGGGCGGAGGTCTCTGGCGACGCGTGCTTTTTTCCTTGCTTTTTTCCGTGCCGTAAAATAGTTGTGCGAAAAGTGTTTATACGGTGCTTTTTTTGAGGCGCCGCGCCGCCGCAGAATTGGCGCCGCGAAATTGTCATCGTCTAAAACTACCATAAAATAAAAGAACAAATAATAAAAATCGGACAAGTGTGTGTCGGGCTCGCGCTAAGGGTCCTGGAGAAAAAAACTTTTTGTTGTTAATATTGTATGGTGGTACGGAGCCCTCCGTGCGCGAGTCCGACTCACACTTGGCCGGTTTAATCCCATAATTTTGGGAGCTTTTAATCTTAATAATTTTACTACCAATATAATTTTAATAGGTAACAATTAAGTTAATTAAATAGGTAGGTCCCTATAGTAGGTACCTACCTTTAATGATAATTCACTCGCTTTGAAGTTTGTTGAAACTGCTCGGCAAACAACTTCGTAATTAACTAGCCTATGAGGAAAGTTTGTCAGTTATAAGAAAAATACGGTGGAAGAAAATTTCTACTCCTTCATAAATAGTGTAAAGCGTCAAAGAAGTTTGCTCATTTGCACCGTAATATAAAAGAAAACTAGGAAGGTACTAGTGAGGTAGAAATTACGATAGGACGAGTCAAAAAATTTATAAAATTGAAGATTTTATTACAATTCTATCGTACTAAAAAAGGACTAAGTTATAAGCCCGTAGGATGCCACTGCAGGGCAAAGGTCTCCTTTCACGAAAAAGGGTGAGAGGGGGGTATTATATAATTGATAGGATTCCCTTATACAAGGTGGAGTTGAAGTACTTAATTGGCATTAAAAGACTCTACATATCACAGATTACCCCTATATCTATAGGTAATGTAAGGGCTTCTTAAGTTCTGTGCTACATATCAAACTGAACAACTTTTATTAAGGGAGCAAAACAGAAATCGCAAAAGAAAATCTACTGCACAAATTTTTTCGCGATTTCGATGTTGGTGCCGTAGAGAAAGTTGTTCAGTTTAACGGTCTGATTATCCCCTTAAAAAAATGTCAAAATATTATGGAGGACCCTATATAGAGAGTAGGAAATAAGACTGTCTCATCTCAACTTTCACTATGGATCCTACATTTTAGTCGGGTAGGTACAGCAGTTTTGTATGGAACAGCTGATTTTGTTTCGCGTTTCCTGAGGTAGGCTCCATAGTGCAAGTTGTTCAGTTTGATGGTCTGAGTTCAGTTTCAGTATTTGCTAGGCTCTCACTTACACCCTGTTTATTCCGTGCCTTATCGTGAGTAGATATTATCTCACACTTTATTGAGGTATATCATTTAACTGTCAACAGTGGAAAACATCTCCGGTACCATCTCAACCCAGCGGCCTCTACTGGACGTTACACAAGTGCGCAGTTACCGGAGGGTACGTGTGTAAACGACGACTCAACCCCGAGCATGTGGTCAAGAATCGAACCGTTGAGGGTAGTTCAGGCAAGTGTTCCATTATTTTGTACTTTTAAAAGCTAGTTATTTAGCGTTGGGGGTGTTTATTTAATTGTTCAATTCACTTATCAAGAAAATAGACAGAGATTGCTTCGAAAACATCTCTTTTGACCTTATTATAATTAAACCTTGAAGATTGAGGATATAGAATCGACACACTACCTATACAATTTGAGCCTAATATATATGAGACCCTTTCGAAACTATTATTATATAACTAGTCATCTTCAGACCCTGGAGATCGTAGATCGTCACAATGTTCGAGCCCAAACTCGATATTGCTGAGTGTGGCTTAGATTGCTTTAAAGCTCTTAAATAAAGCAGATTATCTTGAAAAAAGCTGAAGGAAGTAGCGGGCACACGCACAGCTAATGTAACAATTGTTTATAATATTTCAGGGGAGCTAACGAGTCCGAACCACCCAGGCATGTACGACAACGACCAGGACTACTGGGTGCATGTGGTGGGGCCAGCTGACACCAGACTCATCTTCGTGTTCACCTCCATAGACATAGAGTACCAGAAGGACTGCCTCTACGACTTTGTTGAGGTACGTGCAAAGAAACGTAGGTAAGTAACTACCTAATTTTAAAAAGTCTAACATTTTATCTATGAAGTCTTCTGGAGCAGAAGAATATTGAACATGCGGTACCTATTTGCGGTTCATGCAACTGGATAAATATTCAAAGTTGGTGAACGCCGTCTTTCCTCTCTAAAAGATTTCCATCCAGTTTAATCGAATAGGTATACAATTTTATAGCGCCGATGTAGCTCTATAAAATTACTATGAAATTCTATACCTACCTTTTAACAGGGTCTTTAGTCTTTACCCACCTAATGGTAAGCGATTGCTGACGAGGCCGATCGTGGAACAGGCTTTCCCAGATGATTCCCATTCATACTCTTTAAGGCATCGAAGTTCTACAGACTTTGTTCTACTTCTTTGAAGTATGGTAGAAAACTAGCTACCGCTTGGTGCAATTCAACCAGACGAGATTTATTTAACACATTCGCTGCTGCCCCAATAGCACAAATATCTACAAAATATCTAATAGATATCTATAAAATATCTTAGTGTCTACAAAACATCTAATTGATATCTAGTAGATATTCTGTGCTGTGTGGGTGACGGTCTACTTCATACGCAATAATATGACCGACATGCTCAATATGTTACATATTTTGAGACGAGCAGCGAAAAAGTTCTCTCTGTGGTTAAAACAGGCCATTATTTTAGAGATATAATCGAGAAGTGAGATGTGGATCTTGTCGCTCTGAATTGATTCTTCTGTCAGGCCAAGAGTATAGCTAGCTAATGTCTGAACTCCATATTCGAAACCCTTATACTAGGTATATTGGATGCATTTGGTGTAAACTTTGATTAATTTTATTATCAAATCGAGAGGCTGGTAAAATCTTCTGCAAATATAATAGTAGGCTTACGGTTATGTCGACGGATGACACATTCGGTTTAGATTCCAAGAGCGCCAATTACCAATGTTAATACATTTCTGAACATTTTGTTCTCGTCGTTCATTAGGTTCTCCTAAAGTATAGTTTTAGTAAAAAATCTAAGTTGTTACCTAGGTATCTTATCCACATCTCTATTGCCACAGATTATTTAATAGTGCTATTACACTATTTTATTACCTACCGCAAAGTTTCACTTTACCCCAAAAGAATCAAAGGACGTCGCGTCGCCGTCGTCCCAATTTTAAGATAACAAGAACAAAGAGGGTTAAGTTGACAAGTGAATTTGGAGAAAGCTTGCCAAAGCACTCAGTGCTGTACGAGATACGAAACAGTTGCTTTGGATGTCTTCCAGAAACGTAATAACGATTAAATATGTTCCCAATAATTTCAATTTATTTCATAGGTTCGCCAAATAGCGACATGCTATTTAGAACAAAAGCAGGTACAAAATCTCAATTTTCTACAGCGTTAGGGTTACGACACATTTCATTCATAGGGCATCAACCGAGACGTGGCGAAAGGCGTCCAAAAATTGTGGTGCATTAAATGTTTAAGGTGTTCCTTTCTCTACCTCCATTTTCAACGATGTCTAGCTATCGAAGCAAGTATTTTATCAACATTTTGTTCCAGCTTCGAGACATCCAAAACATGAAGTCATCGAGGTACTGTGGTTCAGTTGGCGAGACAAGATGGGTAGCTTCCAGTAACACTGCGATACTACATTTCCATTCTGATTACAAGTAAGTGTATTCTTTTGTGGATTCCATTACAGAAACAACAACATAAAATCTAGGAAAGGTTTAGAAGAAGCAACGCGACCAAACCTTGTTTCGTCAAATCCTAAAAGTGTAGGTATCGTTTGGAAATTGTTATCAAAAGACATTGCCCAATCCCGTTTCCCATACAAAATTGGTAAATTTGAATTTTATAAGAAATCCCACTGCAGAAATAGGATATTTTCCATTTCATTGGGAAGCACGATATTCTTCCTAATAATTTAAGCTATCATACGATTTGTATTTGTTCTTTAATCATACACATTCGCCAGCTGCGTAACGACCACAAAAAAATACACTATGTCACGTGGGCGATGTCCTTTTAATTTAAGCACAATTTCCAAAACACATCCTAGAAAAATTACAATGATGATTTTTTTTCCGTTTTCCAGTAAGTAATGAAACATGTTTCGAAAAGTCATCCCAAACATAATTGCGAAACAATATGTGTTTCTTAGCTTTGAACTTGCTAATAGGTAATAGTAAAAATTAAAACACCATAGTTTGTCAAGCGAATCACTACAAATATTATTGGTAGATTAATCTGTGATCTTTCGTAAGGGATATCATGGGCTTTCATGTAATCATCAGTGCCTAAGTCGTTGACAAAATTACTTATTTTTTTCACTTTAACACTTTATTGTACACACGGAAATATAAATGAAATATACTATCCACTTTATCTGATAATTCGCTATAAAATCGCTATCTCTATTACTCCTTTATTTTTTAGCAATCCTTGGACTTCACTGTTTCAAAGGCTAGTGTTGGCCATAGTCGCCGCTTAACTTCTCGTAGGAGTGTCATAAACCCATAGAGAATTTACACGCTCTCCCTGCATAAACCCCTTAACCCCAGCAAAAAACTGAAAAAATAAAATTATACCTATATTTTATTATTAAACCCGCACCAAACGTAACGAATCTGTTATCGATTTCAGTACACAAGGATCGGGGTATTCACTGCAGTGGAGTGCAGTTGAATTAGTTGGATGTCCATCGCAGACGTTTACATCTAAGGAAGGCGTCCTCAAGAGTCCAAACTATCCTCATTTTCTTCTTCCTAACCTGGATTGCACCATCGATATTCTTGCTCCTACAGGTACCTACCGATACATTCAACTTTACATCATATACCTAATAGCAATGATATTAATGTTACCTTATTAGTGACGTACGTAGACGAGACAAAGTACCTACGATGTGTAACACGAGTAAATGTAACTTATCCGCCTTTGACTTTGTATGGTGAGATACCTATATTTTTTGGTGTATTGCAATCATTGAGAATTCACCGCTCCCCCTGATTGCAATCAAACATGTGGGTGGCTTGCTCATTTTAGTCATCTATTATGCATGACAAAATCGCTTAATTAGCCATACCAGAAAGAAGTACCTATGCAAAAAGAGTATCAAATAGGTACTATTCATAAGAAACCAGAAAGCAGACGGTTATGAGCTGGTTACCCTCTGGGTGGGATTTTCTTTAAATCTAAGTACCTTCTAATTCGAACCATCTCTTTGAAAATGCCTTCCTTCATCAGGAAAACGCGTCTTCCTCAACATCAGCTCCTTCGACTTCGGTTACGGAACATTCGAGAACGGCGTCCCCTCCAACCTGTCTGAGCCAATACCAGAAGATACATTTCTAGAAATACAAATAGACCTGCAGAGTATACCAATCAGATCATTTACTGACGCCAATATTTTGACCAATGGCCTCTTTGTATCTCAAACTGAAACTTTAAGGCTGAGGCTTAGGACAGGGGAGAATATTAAAGGGAAAGGATTTTATGCACATTTCAAAACTGGTAAGTAGGCACAACAAGTGTTGGTTGTCAGCGGCATTTACGAGGGCATTGTTGTGTCCACTGTCCATAAAAACAGGCTCACTGCCTGAAACACTGAACTGAGTTTGGGTACTGGTGGTGAAACGCTAATTATTCTGAATTTGCTATAGTTTTTACCTAGATTCAAATAGGTAATACGCCATATCCCAATGAGTTTTTCTAACCTACGTACATAACTATATACTATTACCTATTCTGTGCCTAAGTACATAACTATATATTTGAATGACCAAAATGTCTGGTCTTGACAATTTTACACTATGTAATGCAATATTGTATTTTAATTGTACTTTGTACATTTTGTTTTGTTTAAAAGATGTGTGTTGTAGAGTTTCTGGCCGCATCTTCTCTCAACGGAACACCTTCCGACGCGGTGGTAGAGTCAAAAAATGACGTCAAAAAGCTATCTATATGATATTATTTTGAATAAAAAATTTTGAATTTTGAATAACTCCGACTGCTCTCAAACGGTGAAACATCATGAGGAAACCTGCATACACTAAAGAAGAATGTACAGTCCACCAATTCGCATTTGGCACGCGCCTTGTGATGGACTGACGCATACAACCTCCTTGAGGGAAGGCCGGTGCCCGACAGTGGGACGTATATCAGCTGATGATGATGATGATGATTACCTAGACTAGAGGAATAAATATTTGAATATCGCGTCACATAAAGCAGTAATTAACGAATTATACAATAATTTCAATTAATTTCAGTAAGCTTCCTAAATGTAACTCACATAGTGAACCTACAAGACGTTCGCTCTGGTCGGCTGTCAGCACCAAACTGGCCAGCTCCTGCCCCCGTGCGGTCTAAACTGCGTACGCGCCTATTAGCTCCCCATGCACACACTCTCACCATTGCGTTTGCGCATACCAGGCTTGTCGTTTTGCCTGACGACGTAGTGCCTTGTGGAGAAGGAAACGGATGGATTGAGGTATGAACCAACATTTTTATTATGACTTTTGGAAATTTGTTAGCACGAAGCACACCAATATAATTATTTTGAACAATACTTACATCCCCTATTCAAGGTCGTGAAAACATTTAATACTTGTCGTGATTGAATGTTTTCAGGTAAAAGACAGTTATACAGATAACAATGGAACGCAGTGGACTCTATGTGAGGTGGACAGAAGTAAAAGGAAGATGGAGCCTAGTGTTCCACTCGTTATACATTCCTACCTACATTCATTGACTGTGACGCAGTTTGCAGGTGATAGTGGTGTTAATATTGACGCTTCTCTACTCGTCAATAAAGGTAACAATTCTTCCTAGATTATGCTTTAAAATGAGTCCCCCATGGCCAAAGAACCTGGTCGGTTACTTTTTGTTTTTGACGAAGTTTGTGTCCCACAAGGCAGTGTCCTTGATCCATTAACATTTTTCTTTTACACATGTAACCTTTGATTTTTTCATGTTAAGTGCCTGCCTTCCAGATCCAGATTACCATAACAAACTATTGTTACTGCCAGAAGAAACAAGTCTTGAGTCCTGTTACCCTAACCCGTGCTTCCATGGAGGAAGATGTGCCTCTGAAGAAACCAGGAACTTCTGTCAGTGCTCGGGGTATTACACAGGTCGGTACCTAAATAATTAAGTTTTAAAGTAGGCAAAGATGTAGAAGAGTCCAGATACCTATTATGAGATTAGGGATAGACTTTTAACATCGTAATATGTAAGATGGAATATCGAGTGAGGTGGCCAACATTTTTGCTATGTGCTTTGTGCACTCTGTATTCACAAAAATAGGTATTGCAGCGCAAACCATATCCCTATCACCCCTTAGTAACGTTTTAGATTTGACATGATGACGTTCGCACCATGCGCAAATTGTGCATGGCATATGTGTAGGGTAGCTTACCACGCATCGTATGAACATCATTATACATTTCGTTCATTTTTATAGTTCATTCTGTTTTTAAAAATAGTATTTAAGCTAAAGATTCACTGAAAATGTGAATTTAGCGTTATTTTCTAACGTTTATTTTTACTGAGAGGATAAAAATAAAATATATTTTTATGTAGTCAGATCAGATCCAACGGGTGCGCGCGCCTGACTGCTCCCCTCAAGTTTCCCGAGAAAGTGTGAGGTGTGGTATCTGAAGTCAGAGGGGGGTGGGGAGTGGCCTTTTTTGTATGTACTGTATATGTATTCTGTAACTTAGCTGTCATTTTATACAAATGGGAAAAATTTTAAAGAAGAGTTAAGCATGTGATAGATAGATAGCACGTTTATTCATTCAACACTACATTCAACAGGTACAATAATTATAACATAGTGAACAGCAGAAAGGATACAATACAACATTTATTAAACGTAAGATCATTCACAGTACCTATGCGACCTGTACTGTTCCAATGAACAGGCTTTGGTCAGCATATTGCTGCAGCATTAACTGCAGCGCTGTTAATCTGCCAGAACCTGACGGACACTCGAGATACGTTCTCAGTTCTCACGCAAATTCAACTTATACTTATAGGTAGTGTCCATGCTGATGTTGTATGTAGTACTAGTCTTTCTTATAGACTTTTGTTAGGGGTTGCTTTATTCTATGTTTCAAACACATGGTATTCCACGACACGACAGAACGTTGCGGCGCTACTATTCATATTGCGAATTCGTTTCCAGGTGTATTCTGCCTCATAACAGCCTGCGAGCGTTCTCCCTGCGTATTTGGCAACTGTTCCCTGTCCCTACAAGAAGGCGCGGAGGGCGGGGGGGAGGCGTACACGTGCGCGTGCGCGCGCGGCTGGCGCGGCCGGCGCTGCGCGGAGCGCGTGCGACCCTGCGCCTCGCGCCCCTGCAACAACAGGGGCGCCTGCATCGAGAGGGACGGAGGGTTCCTGTGCCAGTGCAATCCATCGTGGAAGGGGAAAAGGTGGGTCGAGGAGCCTTTGACAGTGCTTTAATTTAATAGGTGTTACACAGTGCTCGTTTCGGAATCCAAGATCCCTACTTTAACTTGCAATATGATGGGTTACGTGCTTTACGCCTGCCACACACTTCGGAATTCTGAATCAAAATTAAGATTTTGTACAGGATTTGATGCCGCTGTAAATGCGAACGGAATTGTGAAGGAGGTAAATCCATTGGAAATCGTAATTCCGTCCGGAATAATTCCGCATGTATGTGGCGGGCCTTATACATCTAACTATTTTTCCCACGGCTTAGTCCGCGATTTATTATTCGTTTTGTTTTCGAGATGCAAACTCTCGTCTCATAATCATAACTAAGATCTCTTTAAAAGCAAAATTTGAAGGCGATTGAACGGTGAGCCTTAAAACTGGAACAAACTCTCACTTTCCCATACGTTCATCTGTTACGATTGGGGTAACTTTTCCACCGTATATAGACGCATATCATATCATAAAAGTATACTTATTTCAATTTTTCTTCAACAGATGTGAAATGCCCAATCCAAGTCCAAGAATCGTAAGTCTTGGAACCAGAATGATACAAGAGCCTTTCTGGATTGGCCTCATAGCTGTCTTCGTCGTCCTCGGGGTCATCGGTCTCGTGTGGTGTGCTAAGAGACATTTCCCGGAGAAAATAGAGAAACTGCTAGCTGAGGAGGCCGACAGATGTGCTAGACGTAAGTGTGTTTATAGATTTTCTTTTGGAGGACAAATCTTTAGGTACAAATTGAAAATTGGACTTTAAAAAAGACTTGTTCTACCAATCTGGACCTTTTTCATGAGCACACTATCTTGCTTATCACTTTGGTAAACACGGTTCTCGAACTTCCGCTTTTTTTATAAGTACTAAAATGAAGGAAAGAAAAGTATTCACCGTAGGTTTTTAATGAATAAATGCTTTCTAACTGTCAGATCTTTTTCTGTTTTACTCATGTGTTTCGATAAACGCACTTTCTCTGGGATGGTAAGAAAATGTCGGCGTCTTTTTTTTTACTTTTTCTTTTTCTGTGTTAGTTTTACTTGCGAGTCCAGAAATAGTTTGTGATGATTATATTTTACTAATATACCTATATTAATTAATCCGAATGTAATTTTTTTATACAGTTTCTGGATTCAGTGAGAATCACAATTCTTTTGACTTGGACTTTTCTTTTTTTGGATAATATAAAGCATTATAAAGCAGAAAATTGTGTTTGTGTAAGATAATACCTACATATACTCAGTTTTAATAATATCTACTTATTATTCCAAGTTAAATAAATTGTGTAATAAAACAAAAAAGGTTTGCCAGATCTTCCATTCTGCCTTGACATTCTTACATAGACTATCTCCTCATATGAAAGAAAAATTATTTTAGGTATATTAATTTCAATATTTTACAACAAAAACAATCGTAAAATCATGCAAGACGATAAAAATAAAAATTGTTTGATGAAAATGGGACAATACAAGAGTAGGTATAGTATGATAATAATCTGATAATATCCTAAAACTAACAAATAAATCAGGTGATTAGGGGAAACTAAAAAAATTTTTTTGCCTATGTGGAATCTGAACACCCAGGTGATATGACGGCAGTTGATTTTAGGAGACAAAAATGTAGAATTAAATCACACAGGTGATATCACCTAGGTGATCATAGTGGATTAATTCAATAATTATTAATATACCTTCATCAAAATACGTGATAAGGTCAATCAAAACTAAAACCGTCCCCATAGATACAACACTGATACTTGTGTTATCGTGAAGAAACCATTTAATCCATAGCCTCCCTTGATTCCTTACAAACCACATAAAATAAGAAATACGACAAACTACCCACGTCTCTAGGTACCTACCTATTTCGTTGGAAAACCCATTAAAATGTAATAGCAAATGAAACATCTGGCATTCCTATATATGTGTGGGGCTAGCGTCGCGGGCAGGCCGCCAGCGATACGCAGCCGTGCCGCAGGCGGAGCGCTGACCAGCGGCCGAACCGCGGCGGTCGGCACGCGGCGTGCGAGACGCGCCCGACGGTACGTGCCGTAGCCCGTACGGTAGCTGCCACCTTGGTTTTAGGCTTACTGTGATATTTTTTGGGTGACAAGGGTGACAAGCATAGAATTTATTTCGACATTATAATGCAGTCCTAAAAATCGGTAGGTTAGTGAAATCATTAAAGAACACACGAGAATACAACACGCTCACAACACAAGATTTTTTTGTGGTTATGTAATAATTACGCGTGACACCCAAAAAGTAGCACATCCTCGGCGTCGAAGACAAGTAGTTAGATCAACAGCGATCGACGAGCATTGGCGTTTATCCAGCGGATTTCAGCCGCGTTTGACGCGACGGGCGTTTGTCCACAGCGGCGGTATTGCGCGAGCCGGCGCCGGCGCCTCACCGCACGCTACTGACCCGGCTCGGCATCCGCAAGCCGTCAGTGACCCTATCGGCGCATCCCCGCGCCGCTCGCACCTTTAGCTTGGACGATCTCTTAAAGCCGCCGCCAGGACGTAAGGAGTGGAGCGAAGTTGGGCCTGAGACGCGCACTCCGCAATCACAATCGCGTACATTCCCATACTCTCATGTTTAGTAGAAATTAGCATAGGGATTGATAGAGAAATAGAGATTAGATAATTTGGATGAGTGATAGACTCATTTGTTAAAAAGGTTTAATTTTGTAGTCCACCCCGTTTCTGAAAGACTGATAGAAGAGTTTACGAGCATGGAAACCAAAATACGCAACTCACTGGAAAAACGTTCAAACATAACACACATTGCTATCAGACTTGTAGAAACACAGTGGAGTTCTGTAGGTACAACAAAGAACCCATAACGCTTTAGCAACGATAATTTGCGACATACTAATCAATCTCGCAAACATTTGATCAAACCCGTTGCGGGGTGCGCCGTAAACCAGAGCCCTGTGTCTGTGTGCGTGAATGTACGTACAGTTGTGTCCCGCTATTGAATGAGTCGATGTGGAATGCTGTAGACCAAAAACACGGCGGTCGCTGAAATTTTGGGACTTGAATTTGTCTGTGTGCACGGTGACAAAGCACAAACACAAAAGCATCTATTGTAGCGCTCCTTCCTTCGTTAGCACCTTTTTAGATCGTCCAACTATCTTTTGCTCTTGTACTATCTTTAATATTAAATAGACTACTTACTTACTTACTTTTTTCTATTATAAAATATTTTTCACTAAACTATTATGGACAGTACAAAGGCTACATTGTCTATTGAATGTTGCTTGTGCATGCTATTTTAAACAATGTTCTGCTACCCTATGTGTGTTCACAACTATGTTTTGATTAATCTACAAACCTCTCAACCTATTTTTAAATCTAGAGCAAGATGTTCATCTGCCACATTTCATTGTATAGCTATTGAAATATTTTCTTCTTGTATATCTTCAGATGTTTCAACTTTCGAAGTAACCTACTTTTCAATAACTGTACCTACATCTACATTATACTTCGTTGAATCAAAATCATCATCTCTTCTCATTCTAACATACAAAAGACGTACACGAACACTAAACAAAGTATAACACATGTTTCAATTGGCTTGAGAATCAAAATTTATGAATGATTTAGACCTGATAGCACTATCCTAAAGAATTGGCTTCCATAGCAGCACTAAGTTATAATTTACAAAATGGAAAAGGCATGAAACCGATTCCTCGAGATTGTATGTGCCTCCCGATAATTGTTGTGGTTCAATTTTAAAATATGAATATTGTGTAGCTTTGTATTGAAAATCGATGTCGTCAAAAGCTTTAAGTAGATTTGAATCTTCTTTAACACATCTTTTATTAAAAGTCTTGATACAGGAACACCGTCACCGCGGAAAAAACGTAACAATTCTACGCCGACGAAGAAAAACGCCGCTGAGAAGAAACAGATTTTACAGCAGCTTATAAGCCCGGCGTCAGCAAATGATCATTCGAAAAAAATTACTATGGGGGAGTTAATACAGATGTCAGAAAAAAGGACTTTAAGTACAGTAGAAAGTGCTCCAGCTTTTATAGACTATGGTGATAATAAAGAGACTTCATTCGCAAGTGAAGCATCTACCCCTTCAACTTCCCCTTCAATGAGACACATAATATCAGATCCTAAGCTAGAAAAGAAAGTAACATTCGCTAGACTTTTAAACAGAGTCTCAGCAGAAATGAGTTCGAGTTCAGAGGTAGATATAGCTAATACAATAGCTATACCGATGGCATTGATATCAGATAGAACGTTGAGAGCTAAGGCATCGAGTACTCCACCTTCTCCAGGGGTAGAAGTCAGGTCGCCACATAGTACATCGAGCAACCAGGGAAGTGATTCGATGTCAAGTCTTGATTTGACGTTGGCACATGCGGCTTTGAAGAAATATTCAAGGTAACCACTTCCACTATTCGAGGCATTCAGCTTAATATACAATAATAGACTGTGTAGGAAACCATTGCCAAGAATTCAGTTCGATGATAGTGACTTAGGTTTTGTGAACTGTAAAATTCCACATGGGTCACATCTGCCACTATCTTATAAATTCTTCGATTCACACCAGAAGAGCATCGAAGAGCATTTGCTCGCAGCAGCCATCTTATCACTAGTGAATAAAGGTTTTTATTTGCAGGCCGCCGACGCGGCGGCCGCGCTATCCGTATCGCTCCAAATAAATTTTACCTTTTTTCACTAATGATAATATTGCCGCTACGAGCAAATGCTCTTCGATGTTCTTCTGGTGTGAATCGAATCGACCCTAAACCTACTTACATTTTAGCAATAAAAAATTTTCAAATCTTACTTTTTCAGAACACCAAAAATCTCCAGCGCCGATTCGATCCTGGCCATGTTCAGGAACTTCTCATCATCATCAGCTGCGATAGTCTCTCGAGCATCTTCTGGCGGAGTATCAGCTTCCAGTACACCTTCGGCTTCATCTCCTCAGGATGATACTGTGGATGCTGATGACATATCATGGGCTTCGTCTCATATTCCATCGCTCGCACCAGACTCTCCTGTTTCCAGGCCTCATAATACTATTGAGATACAGGTAGGTACATGTTTACTATACCTACATACATAAATTGATTACATTTACTTAATACGTCAGGGATAGCTAATTTGTTGGTATTCTTCCCCCAGGTCTTGGATCCACTCAGTGCTCACAAATCTTCAGGCTTGGGCAGCAACCTTCTACACCCACCTTCAATCCTCCTCGAAGTTCCAAGCAGCATCAACAAATGCCTCTCGCCTATCCGAGAACTTCCCACACCTTTACCCACTCCTCTCCCTACACCCATGCCCACCCCGCTACCATCCCCTCGCATGCCCAGAGCCAACATGGAGCAAAGCATCAAGAATGAAACTTTTATATCGCCTAGTGAAGACGAAATGGATGAGATTCGGTTTGAGACGAGACCTGAAAGGCCACCTGAGTTGAGGTTGAAGGTATTTAGATAAACAGCTCAACAATTATGTTTTATCTATGATGTGTTCCCTCTACATTCGAATTTGTGACAAATATACTTTCAGGGTAATAAACACTATACTATAAAGCCCGTAGTCCATCTAATATAAACTAATTTTCTACTTTACTTGCAGCTTCGACAGCCAGTAGTCAGCGCAACCAGCACGGACACCCCAACGCCGTCCACCCACGTGACCGACTCACCCAGTCCCAGCTTCACGCACAGCCAGGACTCTGAGCGAGAGTCATCCCCATCCCCAAACACTCCTGCTTTACTAGTCCCTGTGCTAACAATAGAACGACCCTCCCCAGGCTCCCCGCCACCTAGACGCACTCCACCGCACTTAGAATTCCAACCACCTCCCCTTATAACTGTCACCTATAATGCAAGCGAAGAATCCGACGAACCACTGTCACCACGGCCGCCACCGCCGTCAGGAAACATGTGCTATTTAAGTCCTTTCTCAATGTCTGCTAGAGGCGAGAGAGCACCTTCAGAATCCAATCTTTCCTCGTCCGGCTATAGCTCCATGGCAAGTCCCGGCCCTTCTAGATGCGGTTCCAGTAATCCTCTTTGTCCCTCTGAAATGGAAGACCCAGGGTCTGGAGGAGGCCCATCCTGTTTTCAATCGAGAAGACGACCTTTAATGAAGACCAACTCAAGTCCTGCGACGTCCAACGATGACTCTAATGAAAGGAGACGAGGTCGATCTGATTCGGAGACTTTATCCGACGATCCGTTGTTGGAATCCAACGATGAGGGGATAGGAACGGATGAGAGGGTAGACGATGTACCTTCGAGTGCAAAAGAAATGGAAACATTGGTGGTATTGAAAGAGACATTAGATATACCACAAGCAACTCTGTGTTCTCCTAGTGGCGTAACGAAATGCTCTATAGTGAAATGCATTAGTGTCGAAAGAGGATTAGATGAGAAGGCTTGTTTAAGGCCTCCAACTTTACTTTCAGACTGCAGCCGACCGCTAAGTCCAGTGAGTTCGAGAAGTGAAAGTCCTTTGAGCGATAAAACTGGCTTAGGAATATTCTCACCACAATTTTATGGTCGACAGTTGCCCTTCACGGATTCGGATGGACTGTACGACTTCCCAAGTTCAGAGTGTGTGAAAGGGGGGAGCTGTAAGGGCAGTAGTATCCAGAGGAAAGCAGGAAGGAGGAGAGATAGGAGGACGACGAGAACCGCTAGTCATGAAATGACGGGAACAGCTAAATCAACGTTGCCGCATATGCCGCACTCTATGCACAATTTGTTAGAGGTTAGTGTTGGATTTGTCTGACGGATAGCTATAGAAGAAGAATAGAAAATAAAAGCCATGACATAATGGTTGACCAACGCCACGTTTCTTAGAACTGTTTCACCTTAGTCCTATCTCACTTTGCACAGATATGAGCGAGCTGAAAGTGCGATAAAGCCTTGTCTTGCGCCATGTGCGGAGGACAGTTCCAAAGATGGGCGGGAACTAGAACACATCTGAGAAATATTAAGCTCATTTACAAACTTCCACCTTAGATATTTTTGTTATCAATTGCTTCATGCTCATAACTACATAACCACAATAATCCATAAGCCTTTCAATGCTCGATCCTGTTTTTTTATTATTAATCTTCTTTATTCTGTCTGCCTAGAGAGCAGGTCACCTAGTCACCTTCGTCAACCGTTTTTTGATTTGCTTCAAGCTGATCATCCCACACAGCAAGTTGTCCATAACCACATTGTCAACAATCTGAACACCCTCTTTTTCGTCCAGGTGCCAGGTTGTCGGGATTCAGCCACTCGAGGTCGTAAATCAGGACGTCGACGGTCAAGATCTCAGGCACCAGCACCTCCGTCCTCGTCATCTTCAGAAGACTCCGTATCAAATGCTTCAGTCGCTTCAGTAGCCTCTGCGAGAGAATTGAGACTGCCACCAGACGTCGAAATGCAGGTATTGTATTTTTCAAATGATTCGTAAATTATTGTTTGTTGATAAGTTGATAACAATTTGAATATGTCTCTGTTTTATCTTTGATTGGAGTCAATGACGGATGATTATAAGTGTTCCGTAATTTTTGAAATACTTTTTAATCTTTCTATGTAATAAAGGTTTTTTATTCGAAATAAAATCAGTTGCTGGTATGTCTGCTTATATACCTATTATTTATTATATTACGTTTATAAATTGGTAGGCACATAAACTACACAGTTTGCTTGTAAAAATTCAACACTTGTAAAAAGTTTACACTGTCTTTGAAGTCATAATTTTTATGCACTTTCGAATTTGTTCCGCCTAAACCAGGGATGTCCAAAATCTATTTTTGTCGAAAACAGTTTGATCGTTGAAGTCAGGAAAATATTTTAAAATTAAACAGCCCGTCCGAACATCCTTTATTGTAGATATTATTATAGTACGTTTTTAGCGGTAACCTATCTTACTTTCGAAATTTTGCTGACCGAATTTCAGTTATTCGAAAACGGTTTATAGAATTTTCTAGTGACAGATATTTTCTTACACATAAATTTGTTACTCCTTATAAAGACTTGAGTATCATTTTCCAGAAAATTTAAAATCAGAATTTCATAATCATTTTTTTTCAGTTGACAACTGTCTTCTGGGTTCGAAGTTTTAAAAAGTCGAAGTAACTTCTTCCATAGTACCTATGACTAGAACACAACACAGTAAAGTTTTCTGTAATAATTAGGAGACGGCAACATGATACCAGGATTAGAGCACCAATATGCTTGCTAACATGCTGCATGTTTGCTTTGAACGGAGGGAGCGAAGCGAGCGGAGCATTAACATGCTTGCTGCTTGCTTGCTTGCTTGCTGCATGCTTGCTTGCTGCATGCTTGCTTGCATGATGCATGCTTGCTGCATACTTGCTTGCTTGCTGCATGCTTGCTTACTTGTGGCTTGCTTGCTTGAATGCATGTTGGGGGGTGCAGGGGGGCTGCGCCCCCCGCGATGGGGGTGCGGGGGGCGGATGCCCCCTGCCTGAGAAAAACAAACTGGTGTTTTTAAAATTGTAGGTTAGGTTAGGTTAGAACATGTAAGACACTAAGCGGAGCGAGCGAAGCGAACGGAGCATCAACATGCTTGCTGCTTGCTTGCTTGCTGCATACTTGCTTGCTGGCTGCATGCTTGCTTGCTTGCTGCATGTTTGCTTGCTTGCTTGCTTGTATGCATTTTGGAGGCTGCAGGGGGGCACAGCAGGAGGTGCGGTTGGTGGACGCCCCTGCCTGAGAAAATTCTGGGTTAGGTTAGGTTCATTATTTCTGCAGAAAAGTGAGCGTACGGAAAAACAAATATTCGAAAAAGTAAATTATATGACTTACATTACTTCGGATAAATGTGGCACAGAATTTTGATCCGTTGGTTAGATGAAAAAAAGGACAATAAAAAATCTGGCTTTTCAAAATATGGCGAATAATATTTCGGGGAAACAAAAAAAAAGGGAAGCAATAAAAAGTGTAACGATTTCGGAGAACTAAAATTCGGAAACCTCTAATTCGAAAGTACGATAGGTAACCGTTTTTAGCTTTATTTCATTGCAAATTATTAGCACTATTTAATTTACTTATATCTCATATGTAGCCCACCGGTGGTATAACCTGGTCAAAACAAACCAGGTATTTATTTTGACAAAGGTTCTGTGGTGGTCTACATCTATTTGTTTTAAGAGCCTATGTCGAAAAATAATTTAAGCGAAACGGGCTTGTGATAGCTTATATTACTGCCAGATGCGAGAGAAAGAGATGGGGCGACGCGCGCGCCTGGAACGAATCAAGCGAAAAAACAAACATTATTTAATTGTGATTGTACTATTTATGTATGTTCAATTCTGCTCTAATCAAAACTTAGATAATATCAATCTCTATAATATCAATCTCTTTTTTTAAATCAAGTCTCATGTTTCTATTTTTTTACCATAGCCACGCACTATATTTTTTGTAGCTTCTTCTAGACGATTGTATATTTTTCCAGCAGTCAGAACCGATGCGGTTGAGGAAACTACTTCGTCGGCAAAAATGTCGTAGTTCCGAGGTGATTGTATTACGTGGCATTTTTTGAAATTGTTGCATTGAAATCGTACCTATTAGACTGTTAATAGTGTAATGTTGTTTGCTAAGATTGTTAATGAATGCTGTTAACTATTAGTTAGTATCGTCAGTAGGTACATACATTAGATTACCTTATAGATCATCATCAGCTACTATCGTCCACACTAATGGGGCACAAGCCTAACCCTTTTAATAATATGTAGTATCATACAATAGATATATTCTTTGAACTGGAAATTCAAAACCCGCCCCGCCAGAGAGACGACTCACTCTGTAGTTAGATATTCAGTGTCTCTAGCCAGAGTAGGTATTCTTCTTCTTATGCCGTATAGTGTAGGGTTGCCAGACGTGCAGCTTTAGCCGGACATGTTTCGCCTTTTTTATTACGGTCCTCTTCGGCCAAATATACTCATATTACAAGTTTTGTCATTGAAATTGCAGAAACTAACTAGATTAGAGCGAGATAGGCAAGATCGAATGAATCAAATCACGCGGCTAATAAAGTACCTATCTGTAGGTAATAGAATGTATTATGATATGCTACGTAGCTACGCATCTTTCCCATCATAACTAATTAATGAAGAATGCTCATTAAGTAGGTATTCATTGTGTTTCTGTATACATCTACCTGTATACAGGATGTAAGGAAAAGTATCATTCACCTTTATACCTCATACTCTACCCATCAAATATGTATGTTTGTGACCTGATTACTCGTCAATTATGAATTGATGTTGTGATGATTCTGTTTCTGTTTGGTAGGTAGATCATACTTCCGAGGTGGTCCCACATAAATTTTATCGAAATCAATTTATCACGATAATAAAATAAAGTTGTATGAAAAACAATCTTTTCTCCACCATTTCTAAAGTGACAGTCGTTTCCTCACAGAATTTCAATTTTAATGTTCTGACAGGTTTCTTCCCATTTTCATTGTGGTTTAAAGGTTAATGATACTTTTCCTTACACCCTGTACTTATAAACTACTTAGGTATATCACGTAGGTCATCATTTAGTCCAATACACACTTACACTCATGACATTTCTTCAGAAACATTGCTACACCTATCTGTCCACTTTTTTTGCTAGTGTGTGTGAAAAGTGACTGTAAACATTAGGGCAGTTATCACTTTGGTCATCTTTTGTCCATACTACTTGACACCACACACTCAAACACAAAAGTCAAAAAAGTGGACATTCTTGTAATGGTATGGATCCCTCTATGCCTTTAGGTATAATCTCTTTGACCTATACAATCTACAACCACTTATTTTTTAAAGCGAGATATTGTACAGTTATGTAGCGTTTAAGAGGATATAACCGAACTGCGTGCTCCATACAAACAAAGTTTATTTATATTTAGCCCAGTCATTTTACGGTTTGAGCCGGGACTAATTACTAATTGCTTTTTTTTTTCGCTATATATTGAAGAGCCAATTTGAGCTTAAGAATGTACCAAAATTAAAAAAAAATTACGTCAGCAACAGTTCCAATTTTAAAATATAGATATTATCTCGTTCTAAAAAACCTGATGATAAGTTTTTTTAGCACATATTTACCGTCATACATACTTCAAACATGTTGTAAATATTTTTGTCTACTTAGAAGGTTTTGAAAAATACATTCGTATTTTCTAATAAATACCTCATTTTTTAAATTTTAATGCCTATTTTATTAATCATAAATAATGTATATTGTTAAATCTAATTCAAATGAGTGCATTGGTATTAATATTATTAATTAAAAAGCCTTCTGGGACACACAATTTCGATTTCTATGTTGCGTAGCAAAAATTTTTTTAATATGGTTTAGGATAGTATTTTTGTCTCTAAATGGTGCCGGTTACAGTTTAACAGTCCAATTAATAATTACTCCCTACCCCGCCTAACAAAACTCCGCAAAATGACTGGCCTAATTTTGGATATGCCATTTTAGCATACGCAAGTTTCTTCACGATGTCACCGTTTGAGAGCAGTTAGTCTAGCATAAGTATTTTGATAAAAGAAATTCAGCACCGGCTTCCTGTCCCAATTGCAAAGACACAGTCTACCCGTCAAGGAGGGTTGTATTTGGAATGTCTTTTGTCTACTAGGCGATGGAAGAATTTGAAAATTTTAATACCTAATGAATTTTTTCGCAGGACACATCATCCAAAATTTCTTCAAGTCTAGACTTGACGGAGGACTCCAGGAAACCAGCGAAAATCAACAAGTTGAGGACCATCAGTAATCAGATCAGGTAAAGAAGTATCGTCATCATCAGCCTATGTCCCACTGCAGGGCACAGGCCTACCCAGAAGGATGGTGTATGGTAGTCCACCACGCGTGTTCAATGCGGATTGGTGGATTACACATACGCATCGGAATTTCTTTTTCAGCGTATGCAGTTTTCCTCACGATGTATTCTTTCACCGTTTGAGAGCAGTCGGTATTACGTACCTGCATAAGATAGAAAAATCCACATGGCATGTTGTCCGATCGGTTTCGAACCCGGAACCTCATGATTGAGTATCCATACCTCTCCGCAATACGGCGAGTATTGTGACCGACGCTCTCCAAAGATTTTTTTTTTACTTTACGACTGCTTCGGAATGTGTTCCGTAGAGAAGATGCGGCCAGACCATAGATATATTATAGGGTAGATAAATATTATGAAGCGAGACATAACAACACTACTTGCCATCTATTCACACTTATGACAACCGCCCATTAAGAATAAGTGAAATGTCAATAGTAAACAGATACCGTCTTGAACCATTTTGTCACCAGACCTCCAGCTGGAAGACTCCGCTATTTCCTTACGTTAAGAACGACTTTTGCTTGAATTTGCTTAAAAAGGTGCCATTTGTGTAAATGATATTGCCGGTCTTTAGTCAGAGCCGGATTAAGCCATGCAGAGGCCCCTAGGCAATGCAAGTCTCGGGGCCCCCCTGCCCATGGGCGTAACAATGATTCTTTTCCAGTTTGATCCAGATTAGGTGGTCGCAATAAAACAGCACACATCTACTAAAATCGAGCTTCTACTACATACAATATGAATAGGATGTTGCAACACGATCCAAAACCTATAGTCTGTAGTGTTCCGTAACAAAATTGGGAAAACGAAACACTTATTGAACCACCTCGATGTCTGTCCGTCCATCTGTCTGTAGCACTCGTAAACTCGTTTATCTCGGAGATAAAGAGATTTTTATATAATATATAAAATTCTTATATTATAAGAAGCTGAAACTTCGATTTTTATATCAATTAAGGGCCCAATTAGAAGAGTGCAGTCAAAAAAAGATTTATTATTATAATTGAGCTTGGGAGTCAAAAGTTTTTTATTCTAAAATTATCATGTGGGGTATCATTAAAGGAAACGTTATGAAAATGAACATTAAAATCATTTTTTTAAATCTTTTCTTGATTTTTTATTCAATTCAAATACAAAAACGATTTTTTTTCTCACAAGCCGCGGGGCCCCTTGGTGATGGTGGGCCCGTAGGCACGTGCCTACTTTGCCTATATGGTTAATCCGGCACTGTCTTTAGTTTATACGTCTATGGGCCAGACGATTTTGATATTTTTATTCTGTTCATCCCAGATTCCTGCGCCGCCTGGAACGAAGCCTCAAAATGAAGGAGAGCTACCCAGCGGTCTCCGATGACGAAGGCGACGAGTCTTCCAGCGTGACCTCACCTCTCCTGCAAGGTCGGAAGGACCTCAACAGGGTGCCCGGCCACGCGATATCAGCCCCTCTACTAGGCGCCGCAAGGCCCAAAATAACACGGCAAAGACGATACGATAGGTCGCTACACAGTGAAGACACGAGGACTTTAAACGCTCCTGGACAAGACAATTCTGATTAGAAAAGTTTATTATTAAGTAAAATAAAACAGGGGTGAAATTTTTATGTAGCAGTGAAACTAAAATATCTGGGAATTTATAATATATCTATGCTGGGAATACTGAAAAAGATCAACAAAAATGACAGCTGTCAAAATTGTCATAGTATATACAACATTCTAATCTAATGTGATATATTAATATTTAAGAAACACGAAGCTGTATAGTGATGTTATCGGTTTAGTAAGTAAACGTTATTTAGTGAACGCGTAAATGAAACTTTTCATTTCTTTCTGTTCACTTTTGATGTCTTGAACTATACCTGTATCTAGTCGATGCTTGAACATGTAAATAATTTTCTTATAGCAATAACTTGTTTATAGATTAGGTACGTAGATATTTATGTAGATAAAGTAAACATATTAGTATAGTAGGACACAAAGTTAATGGATCGTGAGTTTTCCTTTTCAGCATAAGTGAGCTGGATGTTTAGTTAGATTGTGAATCAAACACAGTTTTTAGTTAGATTGTGGTGTTTTAATTTGTCGCGCTAATTTATAGTTTCAGATAATTAAAAAACTACCCTGTAAAATTTATTACTGTAAATATATTTAAACGTATTGCTCAAATGCATATTTTGTGAAATCGTTTTTTGCGCACTTTTGCTGTTTTGTATATAAATAATTATGTACATACTTGGAGTCGAGAGAAGTTTTCTGTCGTGATTATTTCAGAACATAATGTAAATCTTAGAACGTAAGTTTAAAAAACAAAATGAAAGGCCCAAAAAAATCGGTATACCAAATGCACAATTACTATTATACAATCATATGTATTGATATATGCACGCATTATTACTTATGTGTATTAAGATATAATGTCTTGAATTAAACCTATAAAATTATTATCTGACGCACCAATAGTATAGACACTGCAATATATCTAGATAAACTTGTTAAGGTCTAGAACCTAATCCTTAAAAATGCCTTTAGACACAATTTAGTTACTAAAATGTCTTCATGAATGTCCATAATATGTAGTAATTGTAAGCGTAGATTCCCAATTTCCCATTTTTCTTTATACATATTGTTACTTGGTACGTCTATTTTTTGTTTTAAAGGAATGCCTTAGCCATATGTCATCGTCATTTCAAAGCTTCCTTGACGACAAGAAGCTTAAAATACCTTTTGCTTGACGACTATCTTTCTTCATCCTAAACTTTATAAACTATCTGTCCAATTAACGAATAAAAATGTGGTCATTGTCTATAACTACGATAACTTCATGATCATTAAATAGGTACGGGTTTTAATGCCGATTATGTCATAGATAAATCGAAACTAGATATTATACTAGCGTAATCGTAGACAGTGTACAATAGAATAGGTATAATTTTTGTCAAGATACAAAATTTTTTTTTTTCGAGAGTACCTTCTGGCCATTTCGGTGACTCGCTCTTTATCAACCGTATGAAAAATGAAAATAATTTTAAAAGGTTTTGCATTCAAAATTGCATCACATCGTATATACCTAGTTACTCTCAGTAAAAAATAAGATTTATGTATAGGTATGACATTTTGTTCTCTTTTTCGCATTAATTTTCGTTCCATAAAATACCGTGTTACCTCAAATCAAATCAAATCAAAGATTTTTATTCAAAAAATATCACATAGAACGCTTTTTGACGTCATTTTTTGACTCTACCTCCGCTATGGAAGTTGTTCCGTTGAGAGAAGATGCGGCCAGAAACTCTACAACACACATCTTTCTGGCTACTATTAAGTATTACGGCTATAATTACGCTAGTATATATTATATTCAGTTACGTAGGTATGTTCAGTTACGTAGATAGAATATCTAACCGATACTAGACCAACCTTTAGTTTAGATAGTTAGTAACCATCCCAGCAATAACTTTATGTGATTTGACTGTTTAAAGACTGACGTTCAATCTGTGTGCAAGAACCAAAAGTAGTATCTGTGTTTAGTTTCGGTGTACTATCGTGTAATATTGATTAAAATATTGTACCTGTAATGTAAAGTGTTACCTACTAAAATGTCAAGATCGATTAATGTCCGGTTAATAAATGTTTTGTTTTGCAAAAAAAAATGAAATTAATAGGTAAATGTGAAAATTAAATCAGTTTCATTATTTATATCTTTATTCCTGTGTTTTCGCTGCGGAATATAAACCACATACCTAAGGAAGGCGCAAGTAAGCGAGCAAACACTGGTGTAGTGTAGCTAACACCCCGAAGTCGCTAATTATTGACACGCTATTCTTTTATTTTCCATTTTATTACGATTCTTTTGACGTAGGTGGCTCGTATTAGATTAGAGACAATATTTCTGATTGGACGTACGCTTTGATTTATAAGTACCTACAGTAGGTAAACTCAAAGAGATATTGCATTATTGAACCTTATTTTTTGCACAAAATGCAGAACTTGCAGAGGTGGATGCTAAAAAAACGCCGTCACACAGCAATTTTTAATTTATTTATTGCTATCTTGTAAGGCACACAGAAATTAAATTTAATTTAATTATTGCTCTCTTGTAAGGCACACAGCAATTAAATTTAATTTATTTATTGCTCTCTTGTAAGGCATACAGAAATTAAATTTAATGTATTTATTGCTCTCTCTCTTTAAGGGTCTTACTCTTACACTATATAACTATACATATACGTACTTTAGCACTGATTACCTACAAGGTAGAGAAGCTACCTAAGTAACTGTATTGTCATTTTCTATTTGCTTGCACCTTCCTCTTGATTTTATATTCACTGATTCACGCTATCGACAAAATATCTAAGTATATTATATCGTATTCATTGCGTCTAAATGTAAAATAGTGTAACTTAATAAATTATGGAAAAAGATGGCCTGTTCATTGAGACTGATTTTCTAAAACTTAACTCTTAAATCGTTGCTTAATTCCTCTTTGGCTCGATCGGTGTGTGCGTATTTTTTAACTTTTAGACTTGCACCGTGAAGTATTTGGGCTTCAAGATAATTTCTTGACGCTTTGTCTCTCAAATTGCTCATATTAATGACAGTGACAGCATCATAATTATTTACTTACTTAATTAAACATGTTTAAGCCAAAATACTTTTTTGTGCAAGTCACCCTTATATTGTTTTTTCAAACCATGTTAGGTACTTATTTCTCAACAATTTTAGATTCTTCTAAAATATCTTCATAAAACACAAGTCGTTTGCATAAGTACATAATTATTATTAATTAAAAATAAAATAATTAAATCAAAATTAGTTGCATCGTGAGAGCACCCAATTATCTTAAGCAATATCCACCTAATATTAATATTTAATTAAAAGATTTATTTCATAAAATGTCGTGGTGTTAATATTTAAATAAAATTAAAACTCTGTGATTGAAATGTGTGTGGCTCAAATAATTATTTAATTTTGGATAAAAGTAGTAGATTTTTCCCTTACTTATTTTTCTTATCAATTATGTAGTCTTCTATTTACCACCCTATAAAGAATAGTTTATAAAATAGCTATCACTTTCTCAGGATAACAATAAATTAAACCGCTCCATTCTGAACGAGAAATTAAAAAAAACTAAATATATTACCTACTCAATCCGTGTAGGACCATGGATGTAGAATATAATTCACATAACAGTAGGTGCACCTTTATTCTAGAAAATTAGTGGAAGAGCGGTAGATTAAAAAAGTCCATAGTTTCGGAACCCGTCAAACCTACTCCGATTTTAATGTTTTTTTTAAAATGTCTGATTATTAATTTAACATGCTACTTTTACAGTTTAAAAATTGACTCTCTAGTATGTAAAAAGTTTAAACCTAATTTTTTAAGAAAAGATGCTTACGAGAAAGAACTTACGAGTTCATGTAAAAACAGGGCACACCCACACATTCGAACTTCACAATTGCGTGAACGTTTTCGTTCCAATGTCAACTCTATTACAATGAAGTGCGTGGTGAGCGCGCTCCATACAAACGAAGTTTGATTCTATTTTGAATATTAACCAATTAAATCAATGATTTTTTTACACGTTTCAGAAACTAATATCCTTGTCTGTAGTTTGTCAGATTTCCGTTATGTTATAAAGTTTCAAAGTTACACTGGCTCAAAGATTTCTATACGAAAAAAACCTCAATTTTAAAACTGTACCTAGGTAGAGGTTGGAATATTTTAAATTACGGACATTTTAAAAAGAAAATGATCCAAATCGGAGCAGTTTTGGCCGGTTCCGAAAAAAATACGTTTAGTTACTGTACTAAATAAATGAGTTTCGTAGCTACAGTGAAATGATTTTGATAACCTAGGCGTTTTAATCTTGTTAACTTGGTGGGTCTAAGTGTGTTGTGTCTAGCTATGCAGAACTATTCTGCCTTCAAGATGGCTGACTTTTACAGTCAATACAGTCTGTCAGGTTTGGCAAAATAATTGTTGTATGATTCTAATAATGCATTTAAGTGCAATACAGTGCATCGTTTTTTAAGGCGGATAATTTTTTTTAAAACCGTCGTGATAGCAGTCATACTCTTGGTCTTGGATTAGGTACTATAGTTAATAACAAAATTAAAGTGTAATAATTTTTTTAAAAACAACGCCTGTTTTGGGGTAAAACCTTAGGGTAGAACAGTTATGTCGAGCTGTTATTCCAATTCCATTAAGCATCATGTGACATCATTCAGCTCTTTACACTTTTCACAATATGGCGAAGTTTTGTAAAAATCGAGTCTGGCTTCAGTAGGTTTAATTAATTGAATAATTGTATAGAAAACATGAAAGTTACGTTACCACGATACAAAATTTTCAATTAACTGTTTCCCACCTCTGACCAACTAACTAAAACCTATGACATTATCTTAGACATTATCGAAATCCTGGTCAGTTTCGGTATAAGTACCTATATAGGTTAGGTACATAACAGATTTTCACTACCTACAACTACAACTTCAACATTTTGTATGTTGAATTAGACCCACTTTGCTATTTTCAATTTTTCATTATAAAACACTAGGTATAAAACATAGGTAATGTTTATGGATTTATGGTATAGATTTTAAAAGTGTGACATCACAGTTTATTATTTTCGACCTAATATAGAAGCATTTAGTAGGTTTATCAATCAATTAAATTAAAATTATACTTTAAATAAAAAAAAAGGAAAGTTGGAAACCAAATCGTTATAAATTTTTACTCACCGTCACATTTAACCGCCCGGCGCCCACCTCTTTTTGGCAGTATCTCTTTTTTACTTATGCCATTTGCCAAAAAATGCATCTCATCAACTTTTGCGATTTTTAAAAATAAAGTCCTTTCGAAGATTGACTTTCTTTCGAAATAGTGTTTTATTTTTCCTTTGTCATTTGTTTAGTTCGTCCACTCGTCCACTTTATTGTTTTATCAAATCTTGTGTCATGATACCAGGCTTATTGATTCCTATCGAAAAAATGCCACTAAACGCTGTAGGAGCAGCCAGAGCGGTGGCTTTAGCTGATGCTGGGTACAGCCAGCGTCGCATTGGCCGGATGCTTGCTGTGCCTCGCAGTGAGACTGGTCGGTACAGTCGAAGACCTGGACAAGGACGTCGTCGATGACTTCAGCAAGAGATGATCGTTATATAGTAACGTTCTTAAAAATCGCTTTACTACCGCAGTAGAAGCTCGCTCTCGTCTGTTTGAAGTAAGACACGTCAGCATCAGGGAGCGCACAGTAAGAAGAAGATTGGCTGAACAACACCTGATAGCACGTAGACCTGCTAAAGCTCCCTGACTGCTGGCACATTAGCGCAGAGCACGACTTCAATTTGCTCGCGAGCACGTTCCCTGGACGATGGAGCAGTGGAAGAATGTTTTGTTTAGCGATGAGCCCAGAATTGCATTAAGAGCTCCAGATGACGGCCAGCGAGTTTATAGGCGCAAAACGAGAGGTTTGCTCTCTGTGCCATTGTCGAAACCGTAGGTTTTCAAGGTGGCTCGATAATGATGTGGGGAGCAATTTCTTACGAAGCACGTACGGACCTAGTGGTCATTTCTGGGGAGAGTTTCAAGTTACGTGGAGGAAGTTCTACAAGAACATGTGGTTCCATTTGCTCCATTTATTAGAGAGGATTTCGTTCTTATGCACGATAATGCCCGAGGACATGTCGCTGGCGTAGTGACGGAGTACCTAGATACTGTCGGAATTCGAAGATTACCATGGCCCGCGTGTAGTCCTGATCTTAATCCCAACAAACACGTCTGGGACAGCTTAAAAAGACGGGTGAAGAATCGAAATCCAGTGCCAAGTAGGTACACTAATTAGAGAGCTTAAAACAATGGTTTTAGAGGAGGGGCACAATATTCCGCAGTGTGCCATTATGGATGGTATTCCTGGCCGTTTACAAGAAGTTATCAGAGCCTGTAGGGGCAATATCCATTATTAAAACTGTCTTTTTTTCAACATCTTGCATAATTTTTATTACTAATCTCCAAAAATGTTTATCAACCTAAATGTAATTTAACTTTTTTTTTGTTTGTTACAATTGACAGTAAATTTTGACTTAAATTTAATACTGAATTATCATTTTATAAAAAGTATTATAGGTACCGCAAAAGAAGAGTGGGCGTTTTGTACAATTATGCTCCGAAGAGGATTAAATGTGCCTGTGAGTATAACGATTCGCCTATCTATACTTTTCTATTTATTTTTTTATCATACTTACTATGTAGGAGTAGGACACGAAGGACCTTTAACACGTAAGAATACCTGTTACTCTTATTTTATTTTTAAATGTTTTTATACATGATACCGATTTCATTTTCCTGGTTCACATAATATAATAAATAATAAAAATAATTTATTTCACTCAATACCTACTTATTATATTTTAATTTGAGGTCTTCCCTTAGATCAATTCGAGAATGCTCGTATTGTAGATGCCTCGCTACTTCCTTAATTAATTGTAATTCTTAGATTGAGACATGCCTGAAATGAAATGTATAACTATTAATTAACAAAAAAAGAAACAAAAAGATAAGAAATAAAAATGAAAATGTGAATCACATAATTATATTATACGAGCTTTTACCCGCGACTTCGTCCGCATAAATTTTAAACCAGATTTTAAGTCAGATGATAAGCTACCAAACAAAAAAAGTTTCATCAAAATCGGTTCTGTAGTTTTTGCGTGATACTCGAACAAACAAACACCCAAACAAACAAACAAACGAACAAACAAATAAACAAACAAACAGACAGACAAAAAATCCAAAAATGGTGATTTGGAATCAGAGACATCTAAAAATCATATCGTAATCTTTTTTTTTGTAAATATCTTCCATGTACAGACACACTTCTGTTACAGTTTTATAATAGTTTAGATTGTGATGTCACAACTTTTGTAGTCTCCTTACCTATTTATACTTAAGTAATTTTTAAAATGTAAGTGATTCAAAAAGTGGAAACATAGAATTAAGATATCGTGTAAATACGTTTTACACAACACATACTTATTAAGGTGTTTATTCATTATTATATATTAAAATCTTATTCCCAAACAATGTAAAGAAATAAATAAATTTTGCTTGTTAAATTAAACTTTTTTCCTTAACCTTTTCGTTATGAACCAATGGGGAAGCGAGAAGGAAAGCTAATCCATTAAATGGATATCTAACCCAGTAAAATTAGATAAATCAGAAGAAATAATTTCCGGAGTTTTGGAACTTTTCTTGAACGTTTCTTTGGTACGTAATATTGAAGAAAAAAAAAGTCCTGGTGATGGGTGGGTGAGCTCGAGGAAGGGGGGGGGGGCTTTAAAGGTGACTTTTTTCAGTTTTTCGCTTATTTCTCGAAATCTGCAAGTCATATCGAAATGTTGTGTATGAACAAATTAAACCTGACAAAATTCCCTACAAAATAAATACTATGCATTTTTGTCATACGACTTAACCTTTGAGGGCTACGGGGTCGAGAAAGTAACAGCATTTCAAAAATTATGAAATTTGTATGGCGACTCTCATGAAAGTTGAAGATAAAAACAAAATGATTTCATATTCTTAGTCAGCAACCCCGAAAACCCCCAGATACAAATTTTCAGTCGGTTCGGGGAACCCTTAAAAGCTGCATTGGCGTTTGAAATTTCCATGGTAGCCATCTTGGATATCGCAATTTTGGATCTGACCAAATCTGACCAGGGTCCTCTATGACATTTGTTCGAGGTCCATAACACCCTATCTGTAATAGTTTCCGCGGGCCGTTGACCTCATCCGTCAGGAGTCGACCTTCCGAGGAAGTCGAAGTTAACCCTGTATCACCAAGGCATCCATATAATGATCCCCGAATGTCATCCTTGTACCGTAAGGGGAACCCGGAGATCAATTGGAGGTATCTCGTTGACCCCCCCCCCCCCCCCCCCCCACAGATATTAGATAAATACCCGTATAATTGTTCACCGGGTTTACCCCATCCAACGTATAGTAAAATGATTTTAGGGATCATCATAAAGATGCCCTGGTGATAAAAATAATATTTTGACTTCCTCAGAAAGTCGACTCCTGACGGATGAGGTCAACGGCCCGCGGAAACTATGACAGATAGGGATATGTACCTCGAACAAATGTCATAGAGGACCCTGGTCAGATTTGGTCAGATCCAAAATTGCGATATCCAAGATGGCTACCATGGAAATTTCAATCGCCAATGCAGCTTTTAAGGGTTCCCCGAACCGACTGAAAATTTGTATCTGGGGGTTTTCGCGGTTGCTGACTAAGAATATGAAATCATTTTGTTTTTATCTTCAACTTTCATGAGTGTCGCCATACAAATTCCATAATTTTTGAAATGCTGTTACTTTCTCGATCCCGTAGCCCTCAAAGGTTAAGTCGTATGACAATAATGACTATTTATTTTGTAGGGAATTTTGTCAGGTTTAATTTGTCCATACACAACATTTCGATATGACTTGTAGATTTCGAGAAATAAGCGAAAAACTGAAAAAAATCACTTTTAAAGCCTTTCTCGAGCTCACCCCCCCAACACCAGGACTTTTTTTTTTTCTTCAATATTACGTACCAAAGAAACTTTTAAGAAAAGTTCCAAAACTCCGGAAATTACTTCTCCTGATTGGTATATTTCAGCTTAATTTTACTGGGTGTGTGATACTAGGCCTACCTATCATGAATTGACACTGTACTGTGTGTGGTACTGTACTGAAGTATTAACTCGCATTTTGTACCTATGTAATAGTCTGAGATCCGACCGTAAAATTATGCACCTATTTCATAGGCGAATGAAATGTGATTCTAGTGTATGTTTACAAAGGGGTTAATTCAACGCAGCCAGGTTGCCTAGAAAAATCTTGCCGCAAGTACCTTTTCCATTATAATTTTTAGTATAACTTTTTCCACGTGTCTGTTAGGGAAGCGAATGAGGTGCCATCGGAAGGAGACTAATCTAAAGTATTGGAAAAACTAGGTTTGCCACCTCTCAGTCTGCCGTAACTATAGGGTTGCCGGGTTAAAAATGACTTCTTTGAACCTGGCAACCCTATAGTTGCGGCAAATTGAGGTGGCAACCCTAGTTTTTCCAGTACTTTAGATCAGTCTCCTTCCGATGGCACCTCATTCGCTTCCCTAACAGGCACGTGGAAAAAGTTATACCAAAAATTATAATGGAAAAGGTATTTGCGGCAAGAATTTCCTAGGCAACCTAGCGGCGTTGAATTAACCACTGTGTAAAAATACACCAAAATAACATTTCGTTCGCCTATGAAATAGGTGCATAATTTTACGGTCGGATCTCGGACTATAAAAATCGGATAGGCTGTATCAGGGACGCAGCCGCAGTAGAGTAGTCACGTGAAACGTCTTGTACAGAGTAATATGCTTCTATCCTCTAAATAATGGTAATAAATAAAGGCTTAGTAATATGGTCCCGTTTTCACCCTTTGGGTACGGATTTACGGAACCCTAAAAAAGATTTTTATCAGGTGTGCATTCCTATGCATTGTATTATAGACGATTTGACAAAATATTTAAATGATAAGACAAAAATTTGGCAAATAATATTTTATTTCAATTTTGTACACAATATAAACAAATCAAATTTAAATCACAGTGTGTATAATTGATTGTTATTATTAGACGTACTTCCTAATGTAGGAATTAATAAAGACCTGCGCTATGGCGCCCGGGCTTCATTTGGCAATTCGATAGCCAAGTCGGCAGCGAATCTACGTAGTTGAGGGTCGCAGGTTTGAATCCCGCAAGCGACAAAAGGACATTATTCAATGTACCTTTAGCTCCATAAAGTAAAGCAGCAACGGACATTTCTTTTTATGAAAGGTACCAACATTAGAAAACCATTTAGCTATTATTATGCAGTTGCAGAAACGATCATTAGAGTTAATCCTCCATTAAATCTTTTGCTAGCTTTAACTACGTCACCGAGACAAAAAGTGACAGCAAGAGATTTAATGGAGGATTAACTTTAATGAGCTTTTTGCAACTGAGCGTATGTGATTGAAATCATTTAAGGCCAGATATATCCCTAGTGCAAGCGTCTCTTTCTAACAAGCAAACTTTTGCAATTGGCCATTCATTATGCTTCAATTGAAAACAAGATTGCAAAAAAAACGTATTTTGTCATCAATATATCTTTTCTTTCCGGTGTTTGGGGTAAAAACTATCGGTCAAAGGAAATCTTTGATTTGTGTGCCAGCCACTATAACGACTACTTTATACGGTATCAAAAAATTTTAGAAAAATGATCGATCAAAGTTATTTCTTATCCAACGTTTTGACTGAATCGAGCGAAATTCAACCGCATCTTTACCGTCGATAAATAACACTGATTCTTCGTCGATTTGTTTGTATTCATGTAACTTAATATTATTATTACTTTTAATCGAATGCAGATAAAACGAAAAAGCTAGTTTTTCGGCATCCAACGAAACCCGTACGACATATTACAGTGTACAAAACTGTTTGTTGTTAATCCGTTGAGCGTCGACACACTTTTGTGTACTATTGACGATTTAATAACCGACACTTGGGGCATCTACGTTTGCGCCGGACCCAATCGCTCCACGGGTAACCCGCTCAACGCTCAACGGGCTCAAATCTACTGGGCAAACGCTGCTCCAGCAACGCTCCACGGGATAATAATACAATATGTATAGGCATATAATAACTGTATATAACACATATGGACAAAAAAGAGCCTGATATAAGTTATATTACATAATACAATACAATAACTACATATATGTAATTACATTAAATCCAAGCCTGCGATTTCACTAATATTATTATATTCACAAAAATAAAGATCTAACTTATTAAGTATTTTAAAGTAGCAAGCGAGTGAAGTAAAATTTTTTATTTTATCTTTTGTCTTTATCAAAATCAGATTCTGTCACTATAAAATAATCAAAATATCTAAACTATTATAAAACTGTAACAGAAGTATGTCTGTACATTGAAGATATTTACAAAAAAAAAATTACGACATGGTTTTTACCTGTCCCTGATTCCAAATCACAAATTTTTGGATTTTTTGTCTGTCTGTTTGTTTGTTTTTTTATTTGTTTGTTTGTTTGGGTGTTTGTTTGTTCGAGTATCACGCAAAAACTACTGAACCGATTTTGATAAAACTTTTTTGTTTGATAGCGTATCATCTGACTTAAAATCTGGTATATAATTTATGCGGATGAAGTCGCGGGTAAAAGCTCGTAGGTGATATTTTGATTATTTTTATAGTGACAGAATCCGATTTTGAGACAAACAGGATTTACGGGTGATTTCTTCTAAACTCGTAACGCAATCAGCAGCTTCTTCTCACAGAAATAGCTCGTGTGAAAAGGCTTTATAACTTTATCACATAAGCGATATTTGAGCGCGGTTTGATGAATATGGATAATAATATGGATGTTTGTATAATCCCCGCAAGTTGATATTGCGATTGGCGGCCATCTTGGTGACGTAATTTTGACGTAGTCGACGTGCACCATCAGTACCGTTCGCAAGGTCAGCCCGCGCTTGATGACGTCACGCAGCTGTTATTGTGACAAGGTTCCATCGCAATATCAACTTGCGGGGATTATATCCATATTTTTTTTTATTATGTATCTTTGTCTAGTCATCATAGTAAAAATCCATACTAGATTCTTGTACTTTAAATGTGACTTTATAATTTGTGTGACAATGTCCAACATATAAACAATAATGGATTAAACTCAGAAATACCGGGGCGATGTAACGGCTATATCGCGACGATATCGTATATAATTCCGTCAAAAATCGCTTGTGTAATATGGTGATATGGCACTTACACATGTTCATTTTTAAAATATCTGAAGTATTCAACATATCCATAGACGCCTAATTATCATACAATACAATCAAAGCTAAATTAAAATGGCACTTACACTCGAAAATTATCATAAACTATTAATTTTTTCAGCGTTTTCCTACTATATCAAAGCAGATTCATCAAATATCACATTTAAAATAAAATTTCAGTATTTTTTTTAAATATTATGCTACATGGCAAAGCAAAACAAAAATTATATTCGAGTTATCTTTAAGTAACATTCGAAATTGCATAGCTCACAGAAGAGAGAACCCAGCATCGCCTTAATACAGGGTGTAACGTGCTTCAGACCATCAAACTGAACCACTTTCACTATGGAGCCAACTTCGAAGTTGCGAAATAAAAATCAACTGTCTTACAAAACTGCAGTACAAACTGCAGTTGCGACACTACCAATGACCGAATCAAGGAAGTTCGACATCATCAAAGAGCGAATCACGGAGGTGCGACACACAAATTGCGAATCACGGAAATGCGACATTTCCAAATTGCGAATTACGGAAGTGCTACATCTCGTCAGTGCGAATCACGGAAGTGCGACACATGCTCGAATCAAGGAAATGCGACAGAATGGAAGAGCGACAAAAGGAGATCGCGAGTGGCGCGCGAGCTGCGCATTCGCGGCGCGTTCGTCAGGTGTGGACGCACCCTTAGCTCGACTCAAATGTATGAGACAGCTGATATTATTATTTATTCTCGGTGTGGGCTCCATTGTGAAAGTTGAAGTTTGATGGTCTGAAGCACCCTCTTTAAGTATTACTACTAAGGGTATTCTGTTACACTCTGTGTAGGCCGTAGCCACATGTAGGTGGAGTACGCAACGCAGCGCACGGCATTTTGCACTGCCAAACCATTATCGACTTTAAATGAATTGAAATAACATCGAAAAATTCGGACGTGTATCGAGTGTGAAGGTACCATAACACGCATGCGCGGCACGGCACTTGCGCGCGTCGCGTGCTACCTCGCCCCCGCCTGCGTCTGTACCCCTAGGGCGTGCCGCGCATGAAGTTGACGGCCTAGGGTTAAGTTGAACCTCATTTGCTCTAGCAAATGACGTTCCTGAGTGACAGAAAAGGATGGAGCGACAGAAAAAGGCGATGCCGTGCTGCCAGATGAGGTTCAACTCCTATAGTCCCCGAGACCATCGAAGCGACATGAGGCGATTTTTTTTTTGTGGTTTTTGATATTCGATGTTATTTCAACGCAGGCAAAGTCGATAAGGGTCGCCAGGCGTGGGCCGGCTCTATTTATCGAACTAAATAGTCCCCATAAGATTTATCTTTTCTGTGGCTAAACTAGTTAAATTCTTACAAAATAAGAACGCATTGTTTATAATTAAGAATAAATTATTTAAATACATATACATACGTACATTCACGACCATAACTACTTTCGGTGTGATCAGAAACTTTGCTTGCTACAGCAAGTATTTTTTATAAATTAATTATAAGTTAATTATTTACAAGTAAAAACTATTTATTCTTAGTATCACATGTGTTGTGTATGAACAAAAATAATCAATTACAGGAAAATGCGTGTAATTTAAAAAATAGCATTCATCATTGGTTGTTCTACAGACAAGACACGTAAACAGAGTTAATAATAATAAACACCAACTGTCTGAGTTCACCGTTTCAGTATTTGCTAGGCTGTCACTTACACCCTGTATAGGTAATATAGTCAAAGGAAAATATACCGTATTTCATCACAATAAAACCTAAAGTTCCACGTCGGAACGTACTAGACAACTAGTGAATTGTTTCGTTCACACAGTTCAGCACCTAGTAAAGAGATGCAATTCTCTTATTTGTCTTGCCCAGCTATGAAAGCATTCGAAACGAATTCGAAACACAAATCAATCCGCTGTGTAAGTAATAATTCCATTGTTAAAACTAAAACATGCCATCGTGAATACCGATCGGTATCAAAATAGCTAGAAATATAGCGAAATTCCTCAAAACCAATCTCCAATCATCAGGCACGGCGTACGGCAAAATGATGCCCGTCAACTTATGAATCTCATGAGCCGTACAAATAAAAATATACGACGTCAGAATCAAATTCAAAATCGGCGCACTGGGTATCAATACCAGAACTCCATGCGTATCCGCCGCTAACCAAATATGAGACTGACTAGCAAATAGCTCTAATGTAATCGTACCGAACCAGGCGAACATACTTGAATGTCGCATCCTTAACGCTCCAGAAACATTTCGCAGCAGAATATAGCTTACTATAGGTAAGAAAGAGACGTAGCTATGTATCTCGTTGCAGTCGAATATGTTAGTGCAGAAGAAAGTGAATGTTACATAGCTACCGATGCCGATGAAGGCGAGCAGGGTGGCCGAGAGGGAGAGGCCTGGTGTGAAGAGGTTGCTGTGGTTGTTGTCGTCGAGGAGGTTGTATCGCTGGGCGAGGAGGTACGCGGTGGCGAATATTATTCCGTAGGCCATTGAGTATCTGTGAAGAATGAAGGTTTGTTAGGCCTCTTATAATGTGTTGCCCACAACACATTATTTAAAAAAAAACGATAAGTGTAGATGAGATTATGAAAGCGTTGAAGAGTATGAAAGTTGGCAAGGCTGCAGGTTTTGATCGAGTGACAGTTGAAATGTTGAGGAGCGGGGGCGGAGTGGTGACTAGCATTCTGTATTTGCTGTTCAACAAGTGCTGGATCTGTGGACGAGTACCAGATGACTGGTGTAAAGCAGTCATCGTCCCTTTATACAAGGGCAAAGGTTTTCAGCAGCAGTGCAAAAACTACCGAGGCATCAGTCTACTCAGTGTCGTTGGAAAATTGTACGCAAAGATTTTAATTGAGAGAGTATTGACTGCAAAAGAGAGAAAAATCTGGGATGTGCAAGCGGGTTTTCGGAAGGGCATGGGATGCACTGATCAAGTTTTCTCTTTGCGGTGCATTGCCGAAAAATATTTGGCCAAGAACCGAAAAGTCTCTTGCGCTTTCGTAGATTTAGAGAAAGCTTATGACAGAGTGATGAGGGAAGAATTGTGGGATACCCTGGCCATGTATGGGGTGAATGATAACTTAATACGGGCACTGAAATCTCTCTACGAGGGTTCCAGTGCATGTGTCAGGATAAACGGGGCACATACCGATTGGTTTGGTATCTCCAGAGGTGTCAGACAGGGGTGTGTAGCGTCACCGTGGCTATTCAACCTATTCATGGACAGTTGTTTGAGTGATTTGAAAGAAAGAGAGTGTGGTCTAAGGATGAATGGGTTATCTGTCAAATGTCTGTTGTATGCCGATAACCAAGTTCTGCTTGCGTCATCGGTACATGACTTGCAGGAGATGGTAACATGTATGTATGAATCATTTAAAAAGAAGGGAATGAATGTTAATGTGAAGAAGACGAAAGTTATGGTTATCGAGCGCGATGAAACAGTGACTGAATGCAAGATTATGATAGGTGATGCAAGGCTAGAGCAAGTCAGTGAGTTTGTGTAAGTACACAAACTCACTCAACCCAAGTGGGTTGTATGTTCACAAGAGACGGAAAGTACGACGGAGATATAGAGAGAAGAGTAAAAGCAGGAAATATGATTAATGGAGCCTTGCACACCGTCATGAAGAGTCAAACTATGTCTAAAAAGGCTCGATTGGCGGTTCACGACGGTGTGTTGGCACCAACTTTAATGTATGGCAGTGAGAGTTGGGTATGGCAGAAGAAGCATGAATCAGAATAAATGCTGTTGAAATGCGGTCCCTGCGTATGTGTGGTGTGACTTTGAAGGACCGGATACGGAATAGTGTGATTAGAGAAAGATGTGGTCTGAAAGAAGATGTAGTGACCAGGATTGAAAAAGGCATGTTGAGGTGGTTTGGCCATGTAGAAAGAATGTGTGAAAGTAGGTTGACGTATGAAATTTACAAGGCAAGTGTGAATGGAATGGTTGAAAGGGGTCGCCCTAGGCGTACGTACGCACGTACCCGGAACCGACGAGCTTGTATGAAGAGACTTATGGATGTTGAGGAGGCGAGAGATGTGTGTCAGAATCGTAGCATGTGGCGATCTGTTGTCTCTGCCTACCCCAGTAGTGGGACATAGGCGTGAGCATATGTATGTATGTATGTACGTTAAAAAAAAACAGATTCGTATATAAAAATATACGATTCTGGTTTTATTACATTGGTGATTACACTGTATACGTACTTTTGCTTGAAGTACACGATACATGGAGCTTAATACTACAATAACCTGCAGTGGTTCACTGCCAGTGGATAAGTGGAGTATGATTCCTTGCCCATATAAGGTGTAATTCTTCGTTAAACTAGATGTTTTTTAGAAATTTTCTTTCTTTTAGCCAAAAATTTTACAGTGGAGTTTGGTTCCCTTTTAACTTCTGGGACACATGAATGCCTCATGAGGCCTCATATCAATGCTTAATGCAGTACCTGGCAATGCCTCCTTGGGCATCGGGGACGACGTGCTAAATTGTTCTAAATAAAAACTTATTTCAAAAAAGCTAAGGTTTATTTCTCTTTGGAATGTTTTACGACATAAGACCTTATGAAATTCCCTGTCTAACGATATATTGAACCAATAGGAGCGAGCCATAGTGAAGGCAAAACAGTGGTTTTATGTGACTCGTTATAGGGAAGTGCCGGTGGCTTACGGGTATTTCGACTCAAAAATTGATTCATATCTTTGAAATTGTGCTTTTAAATTTCTTTGTATCCAAAGCCGGATAAATTACCAGAGAGTACTATAGAGCAGTAAAAAGCGTAAACATTGGCAATTTGACATATTTATCGAATTTTTTGTAAAAATCGGTCGCCGCCTCGCCGCGCCGTATTATTTTCGTTGTTTCTTTTTGTGTACAGCAATGTAGTGAATTTGATGTTTATTTCTACAATCTAAATGAGTGTAGGAAGCGTAAAAAACAAAAAACAACTTGAATTGGAAACGAGAAGTTGGACAATTTTGTTGATTCTTCCACGAATCAGCCGCGCGGAGGCCAACCGCGTGCGCGGAAGATTTCTCTGGGGCACTCCAGATCGGCTGGCGGCGCTGCCCAGTGCTTGAAAGGTTAAACCTGTAATAAACACTGCTGCTTCCACCTCAGCCACCAAAGTCAAAGTGTAACAGTGGAGTTTGGTTCCTTTCCCCTAAAGTCTTGTAACAAACACTAAAATAACTTCAAACTCACCGATCCTGCTTCCACCTCAGCCACCACTGGTGTATATCATCGTCGGCGTTAACAAACAGCGCCTTCCACGGCCTCGTCACGAATATCTTCTGGAAGAACACCTCGCTCATGTACAGCACTGTCACTATCGTCAACAGTCCGATCACTTTGACCGCTATGTACAGATACTGGTAAGGTTTAGACTCCACCGTGTGGGTGGATGATTGGGTGATGTGTGGTGGTAGGGCGAAGATTACGAACATCTGCAATGAGATAAGTTTCCTAGGTTAGTAGGTGATTCGTAGTGGCTACATAATACATAACATGAGCCCACAGATTACCCCCAATAGATACCGCATAATGAACATTTTGTTCACGCTCGAAGTCACCATTTTTGGCGGTAGGTGCGGGTAGCGGGGCACGAAACGGTGCAACGTGATTGGCCATTTCAAGGTCGCACTACTTCTAGCTCGCTCACTCGCGTTGCTTATATCAGTGAAAAACCATATATGTGTGGCGAGTCAGCGGCCCTGTATGCGGTACCTATTGGGGGTAATCTATGCATGAGCCTAACCATAGCTGGGCAAGTGCATAGGAGAATTATTATTAATTGGAATTATTTTTTAAAAATTATCAACATTCAAACTGCCTTAATAAATGGAAACCATCAAACTAACAACAGCACAAACATAAAACATCCATGACCGAACCGGGATTCGAACCCAGGACTCTGGTTTGGCGGCGATAGTTTTAGTCGTCAATGTGTTAGTTAGCTCAAAACATAACCAAACATACTTAATTCGTAAATATTAGACACTTGTAAATTAAAAAAAAATTTAAAATAAACTCACCAAAGTATACCAAAAAGACACCAGCGGTATGAAACTATAAAACTGATATGGTCTGTTCATGGTCAGACAAAGGACCACTGTCAAGAAATTGAGCCGAAATATCACTCTGAAATATCTGACCAATCCCGTGTCACCGGTCTTCCAGGTGTAATAGAAATGTCCGTAGCCAGTGAGGAAAAGATATGCTGAGACTAGCGCTCTTACTAGCATGTAAATGGGGAGTATTTTGCTTGCTCCCGTCACTTGGTATACTAAAATGACGAGTTGCATCCACCCTTTCCATTCATCTGTTTGTTCTCGGTGGAGGACTCTGGAAAAGTAGTTTGATATTAGAGGAAGATTAGAGGAACTGCCTCCGTGGTCTAATGGTTAAGAGCTTTGAGCTCTCGACACGGAGGTCGTGGGTTCGATTCCCACGGGGGGGGACACCTAGTGATATGTCACTTTGTGCGTTTTTCCCCAGTTGGTTAGGACATTGCAGGCTGAATCACCTGATTGTCTGAAAAGAAAAATGATTCCGTGCTTCGGATGGCACGTTAAGCCGTTGGTCCTGGCTACTATCTCTGGTGGTAGTAGTCGTTACATAAAAACCACGTCAGAGGCCGTAAGGCGGTCTGAAAAAACTCTGACACCAGGGCCTGCCCACACGATAAGAAAGAAGAAAGAGGAAAGTTACGTTGAGTATTAATCTCAAGAGCTCTCGCTGACTTGAGATCACTTTGTATTGAACGTCAGTCTGAGTTTAAGAGCCCGTAAGTACTTGAGATCGATATACATATTAATAGAATTAAAATTTCAATTATAAAGTATCCATTTGACATGGTGTGAGTTCTTTTATGCACCTTCTGATGCAACAAATCAATGATTTATTGTTATTTTGCGCTTGAGAGCCGGTTCAATGTAACAAAATGACTTAATGATAAAGGTGACCTTGAGAGGTTAATGTAAATATAAAATTTCGATAAATAAAGAAAGGCTCTCTAGATAAATAGCAAAAAATACACTGAAACCCGTGTTCTTAGTTGTTTCCGTGGGGCTTTCTCACTCGAGCCGAGGACATTTTCATCATACAAATTATGTCAAAAACGTCTTCGACTCGAGCGAGGAAATGTCAAGAAAACAACGAAGAATACGTGTGTGAGAGTTACTAGAATCTCATAGTAAACTGAAACCTGATTTTCTAAAAATCATTGGACCAGGAGTGCGATTTTTGAATCTCATTCGCTGAGTTCAGCAGTTGAAAATGTCAAAATTACTGTGGAGATATGCATCTTTCTACTGCTGATTTGACTTTCAAAAATCATACTCAATACTCAATGCTTCATTGCGTTTCACAATGGTATATACAATAGGTGGTGTAATCTTATAAAAGTACAACATTGTGAACCCTGTTAGGAGGGCACAGCAATTTTAAAAGAGAGGAGGACTTGAATAGAAGTTATCAAGATATTTATATTCTTTATTTTAAATAATAGTATTGTATTAATATGGTATCTACTAGTAAGTTATTGTATTTACTTATAAAATTATCATATTTATTTATTTCTATATGAAATTAACATAATGTAATGTTCATACTTCAGGAGTGCGATTTTTGAAAGTCAAATCAGTAGTAGAAAGATGCGTATCTCCACAGTAATTTTGACATTTACAACTGCTGAACTCAGCGAATGAGATTCAAAAATCGCACTCCTGATTTTGATGTGCCTTCCTATGAGTAATTAATTAATGAGATAAGGTCTACCAAAAAATATAACACACTCCCAATCCGATTAGTTCATAGGCCCATACAAAGTTTACCAGTATGTTTTGTTTTAAAATAAGATTACAAAAAAATACTCACCGACTAGACTTCGAATCGTCAGTAAAAAACAGTCCCAGAGCAAAAACATAGCCGACCGGCAGCCAGAAACTCCACTCCGAATAATACTTGTTCTCTTTCATGAAGAAGTTGGTTCTATCGCAGAGGTAGAAGTACGCCATGATCATGCCGAGCTTGGCGAGCGCGGCGAGGGGCGAGGGCGGTGAGGAGGAGGAGGAGGAAGGGGGGGAGGGGTTGCCGGGAGGGGGGACGAGGCTATAGCCGGCGAGCCGCTGCTGCAGCGTGCCCGACCAGCGCCATATGGACCGAGCGCCCGCAAGCACTGCACTGCAGAATAGTTAACGATGTTTAGTTAACTTTGACAATAGTGAAACTATCTACAGGGTGTTAGTGTTAGGGTAAATAGTTGCATTACTTTAAAGGGTGATTGCCAAAGCACTTATCAAAGGCTAGAATCGCAAACTTGCGAACGGTCTCCTTGCCCTCAGCAAGGATCAAATTTGTACAATAGCAAGGTCACTCACAGGCCACTGCAAATTAAATAAGCACATGCACACACTGAACTTAAGTGACCCGACCGGCTGCAGATTCTGCAAGGAGGAGATGGAAACTCCTCTGCACCTCCTAAGTGATTGTGGCCCCCTGATGTAAAAACGCAGAACTCATCTGGGTAGGCAGGTGCTGACACCAGATGAGATACAAACTATCCCGATCAAGAATCTACTGCGATTTCTGGCCGCAGAGGGGATTGGTAAGGAACTATATAAAGGGCCAAGACAACGGACATAACGGACAAGATAGGCAGGATTTTGAGTAAATACTCAATCTCTACTGTGTTTACTCCTCTTGGAAAGATTACGCAAGCATTACGCTCACCGAAGGATAGGATTCCTCTTGAGTGCCCTGGCGTATATAAAGTAGACTGTAGCTGCGGTAGCTCATACATTGGGCAGACGAAGAGAACCATTTCGTGTCGTATGAAAGAGCACATTAAGGTGGTGAAAAACAATGACCCTCAAAAGTCCGCCATCGCACAACATCTTATTGAGGCGGGCTCTAACCATTGGATTGAGCTGCACAAACCACAGGTCCTCTCTACTGACCGCCATTACTACCCAAGAATGGTGAGGGAAGCGATTGAAATTAAGAAACATCGTAATTTCAACAGAGAGGATGGTTTCAAATTGTCAAGTACGTGGAATCCGGTGCTTAACAAAGGAATAAGTGCTTCACCGTCATACTCGGGTTCGAACAAATTTCGGAGTGACACAGTCAGTGTATTTTGTCGGGCTGGACCAAGTGACGAAAGAGAGAGAGAGAGAGCATCGAGTGAGTTCCGATAGTAGTGGTCGGAGCAAACGAACGAGAGTGAGGGTAGACAGATTTGTCTGCTCTTAGAAATGTACCTGCAGTTCCTCAGTCATCCCGTGATCATGGCAGTTGTAACACTGCCGAAATATCGGGAACTCACAAATACCTAAACGCGGTAAGAACCCGTTAAAATGTTTAATTCTAGATTATATAAAGGGCGTTCACAAAGGACCAGCGATGCTCTACGTGGCACAGGCTTAGCAAGCCTGTCAAGGCCCAAAACCCCAAATAATAATAATAAGGGTGATTGCACCCATGATACTGGACAACTTTCCCAAAGAAACCTATAGGAAAATAGCAAAAAAATTTTTCGGCTTTTCATACAAAAGTTCGATCAACTGATTGCATTTAGTATGGGAAATCCAAAAAAAATTTACGAATTTCCTATAGGTTTCTTAGGGAAAGTTGTTCAGTATCATGGATACAATCACCCCTTAAAGTAATGCAACTGTTTACTCTAACACCTTGTATAGTTACCTATACTACTTAAAAATTATCGTTAGAAATAAGAAGCCATGTCGATAGTACCGGTATCGATGCTGTTGCCCACAATCAACAATATTGGTCATTCGGAGATATTATACAATAGCACGTTACAGAACATGTTGAGGATCTTATCTATGGTCAGTGACTCACCACAGTACGAACAATGCCTGGGTGAGTATCTGTAGACGCGTGTAGGGCTCGGGCGCGGCGTTAAGTTCATGTGGTTGTTACAGAACATGTTGAGGATCTTATCTATGGTCAGTGACTCACCACAGTACGAACAGTGCCTGGGTGAGTATCTGTAGACGCGTGTAGGGCTCGGGCGCGGCGCAGCAAGACCCGTCGTTGAAGTTCATGTGGTCGTTACAGAACATGTTCAGGAGGATCTGGGCGCAGTGTCGGAGGGCTGTCGCGCTTAGTCTGCTTCCGTGCTCTGAGACAGCTCCTTGTGCCACCAGGCGGGGGGAGTTCCAGATTTTAGCTGCGCTGTGGGTTAATATCTGCAATTCAAGTTAATTAATTAAATACAAAACTTGCTTAAAATAATCCTGCTAAACCGTTTTCACAGTTTGACCGCAGGAAGAACAGTGACACTGATTAAGTATCTAGTCCTATTCAAAATTCTAGAATCTAGGCCGGATGTGTATTATGATGACTAGAATTTAAAAGGGTGGTTTAGACCACCGTTTCTCAAAGTGGGCGATAACGCCCCCTTGTGGGTACTGGAGGCTTTCCGGGGGGCAGTAGAAGGATCAGAGAAAATTAGGGGGCGTTTTGGCGGTCTAGGGCAACGAGGTCAATTTAAAAATATAATTTAAAAAGGGGCATTTTTATTTACACATAAACAAATAGGTATCCGGATCATAACATAGCTCAGTAATAAGTATTTAATTTTATTTCGAAATTTCGAGCTCGTTTTGCTCGCTCTAAATTTTTCTTTTAATAATTGATTACAATTAAACTTAAATCGACAGAGTTAAGACTTTTACCAAGTTGAAGTGCTGAGAAATTGGTATAGCTGGAGCTCGCTTCGCTCGCTCGGGTATCTAATTCGTTGGCCTGTGCAATCGCTAAATATTCTGGCTACAGCCGAGAAATTATATTGATAATACGAGTTCGCTTCGGTCACTCCAAATATCTACCTATATTTCAACTAGGTATTTTCCTGCAAAAATACCTCAATGTTCTGGACATAGCCAGGAAATCGTACTGAAAAATTTTAAGCTCGCTACGCTCGCTTGCTTCAGGTCCCTTTTTGGCCTACGAGATCCTACTGAAAGGCGGATGCTAATCACCAGATACACCCCCCTAAAAATAAATCCTGCCGGTGCCCTCGAGTGCTGTAGCAAAGTTGCTAGCTACGAAAAAGAGAAATAGAGTCCATGATACTAAACGTGGTGACTTACGGCTGTTCTTAGTACATTTGAGCCTGATTTGATCATACTCCTTAAAATGCATCAGATTCATCCTAATTTTTTTTTAATGGTAATAAAAATACCTCTGAATAATATGATTAAAAAACATGCTCTCATTGAACGTTATTTCTTTAAACTCAGAAATAGACGATCATAGGTAAAATTCACGTTTAAAAAATGTTGCAATAGCTGTTTCAGACGTGCGACAGGGGGCAAAATAAATTTAGGGGGCTCTAGAAAAAAAATATTTCTTAAAGTGGGCGGTGGGCGAAATAAATTTGAGAACCTATGGTTTAGACCATCACACTGAACGATTATCACGATAAAGAAAATGTCGAAAAAACTGCTGCCCCATATATTTGAGTTTAAACGGTAACTGCAAAACGACGGTACGGTACTGCAGTTTTGTATGAAACAGCAATTTTTTTTTTCTCTACTGTCTCCATTGTGAATGTTGCTCAGTTTGATGGTCTAAACCACCCCTTTAAATATAAATAGGGTATTTTGTTACATCCTGTATAGAAACAAACATCCATGACTCTGGGTCAAACATTGATTTGCCCCTTATGGGATTTGAACTCAGTGTTAAATGTTGATACTTTAAAACAATAATGCTGACAAATTAAAAAGCTACTCGCCTCTATAGCAGCTCTATTATAAGCATCAATATCACTATTACTTATTTTGTTCTTCAACTTTGCACTGTCAACTGGTTCTAGTAGCTTCCAAAGGACCTGAGTGTTTTTCGCGGCGAGCGAATCTATGGCTTGTACCAAGTGCGTAAGGTTTCTTTTGTATTGTTCCAGAACTAGGTCGGTTGTATTACGCGTAGATAGTAGGTGTAGACCTGTGCTCGCTATTATTACTGAAGGTGGTTTGTCTGAAACTTGCCTGTAAAAAAGAAAAATTATGTATAATATTTTGCCGTGTTGTTCCTCAGCTTCACCTGTCGGCCGGCTCCGTGAGGAGCCACGACAAATACTGGAGACTTGAAGTACAAGTACCTATGTGTGTGCAAACATACATACTTTCCAATCCAAGCACCAGTCTACGTGCGCACACCTTTTCAGGGTTCCGTACCCGAAGGGTAAAAACGGGACCCTATTACTAAGCCTACGTTGTCCGTCCGTCCGTCCATCCGTCCGTCTGTCCGTCCTTCCGTCCGTCCATCTGTCCTACCTATTTAAGGCTACAACTTTTGAACCGTAATAGCTAGATAGTTGAAATTTTCTCAGATTATGCGTTATTACGGCTGATTTTAAAACAAATAATAAAAATGTCAAAAAGTTAAAAATTAAGGGGGGTTCTCGACAAGAAAAATTGTTTTTATCAACGTTTTTTCTTCACGCTCTATCGTAGAAACGGTAATACATACAAGCGTCAAACTTGGTGTGATTATAGAGCAATTTCTACAAAATAACCACAAATACTAAAAACCGGCCAAGTGTGAGTCGGTCTAGCGCTAAAGGTTCCGGACAAAAACGTTTTTTTTCTAAGTTAATAATGTTGTGTTCTGTGGTGGTGTGGTACGGAAACCCATGGTGCGCAAGTAGCCCGACTCGCACTTGACCGGTTTTATTAACACATGTCATCTTTCACACAATCCATCCATATTTTTAACCGACTTCAAAAAAGGAGGAGGTTTCTCAGTTCGACCGTATATACAACGTGTTAATGAATTAACGCAAAACTAGAAAGTAGTTTGTTTAGAATCGAGAGCAGAATCGAATTATCATGGTTTCAACATAGGTAATTTTTTTCAAAATATTAAATAATTTTTTGGCAAAATTTAAAATTTTCTGAACCCGATGACAACCCACCGCACGGGCACACTCACCCTACTTACTACCAAAACAAGATTATAAAAATGTATCCATGAGTAAGTTAGCGCTTTCTTTCAGTGCTGAAATGATAACAAATCATTTTTGCCTCAAAACTTAAAATGCAAATAACTTTAAATTTTAACTATTAAAATAATGAAATTATTGTTTCAATCTAATTATTTTGTTATAAATCAGTTGGGGTGTATGAGGTTTTGCGCTAATTTATTAACACGTTGTATATATATATATTTTTTAATATGTTTCGCGGATAACTTCGTCGTTTATGAACCGATTTTGATGATTCTTTTTTTGTTGGAAAGGAGATATCTCGAGGGTGGTACCATGATAAGGAAATCAGGATCTGATGATGGCATCCCAGAGAAATCGAGGGGAACCTTCGAAAATCGTAGTGCCGACTAGTGCGTTTTTTAATTTAAAGCACTCCTATTAAATCGAACTAATGAATTCACCACTGAAAATTGTGAAATAAACAAAATTTTAACAAAAAATTAAAACCGCCTTCAAAAAAACTAAAAAGTTAAAAAATAATATTGCAGCCTATGACTTTTTCGTTCGCATCATAAGAACATTAATTTGTTTTATAGAAGTCGGTGTCAAGCCAAGCCAAAAAATGCAAGCCCTGTCGCGATTCGTACCGGCTTGACAGCGACTTCAATAAAACAAATTACTGTTCTTATGATGCGAACGAAAAAGTCATAGGCTGCAATATTATTTTTTAACTTTTTAGTTTTTTTGAAGGCGGTTTTAATTTTCTTTGGTCGTCCTCTCTTCATGCAGCCATCCACATTCATATTTAACGCTCGTCTTGTAATATGACACTCATTTCTTCTCACCACATGCCCATACCACAGTATAAGAAAAAGTATCTATTACTACATACAGTACGGACACTCCCTGCCTCCCACCCCCTCTATTGCCCTCTGATTATCTCGGCAGTAAGTCAATAACCAATTTTAAGCGAAATAAGCGAGTGAGTGCAAGCGAGACAGGAATACACATTTGCTTAAGAGGAACCACAGAATAGGTAATAAATAGTATATAGTTCTACATACAGAACGACCACTCCCCGCCCCCTCTGACTTCAGACACCCCACCTCAGCTCACACTTTCTGGAGATACTTTAGGAGAGCCGAGCAAGGGAATGCAGTCAGACGCGCGTACTCGTTGGATCTGACTACATATAATTGTGTCTTTTCAGTGCATAAAAAACGTTGAAAAATAACTCTAAATTCACATTTTCTGTAATTCTTTAGATCAAATCAAATACAATTTTTAATAACAGAACACATAATAAAAAGTATCGAAGTGTAGATGACGTTAAATGCAAAGCGCGACTTTCAACCCTACACGCAATGTCATGGACAGTTTGCACAAATAATAAATAAATATCTTGGACAATGTCACACAAATTATCTAGTCACATTTATAGTACCAGATCTAGCCTGGACTTGTATTACGATGACTAGACAACGATATAGAATACATATATAGATACAAACATCCATGACTCGGGTACAAATATTAATATTCATCATACAAATATTTGTCCCTTACGGGATTCGAACCCGCGACCCTCGGCACAGCAGGCAGGTTCACTACCGACTTTGCTACCGGGCTGTCAATGACAAAGTGCGCTTGTACGGACGAAATTTCGAAATTCAAAAACGATCTATTCCGAGAGTGCCGGACCTGTGGAGGAACCACGATTCTACCAGAGGGGGTAAGGTAAAAAGTCGGTGGGAGGCAGGGAGTGTCCGTACTGTATGTAGTACTAAGATACTCTTTCTTATACTGTGCCCATACCACGATAATCGATTTACCGCAATATGAGAAATTGCGAAGCGTACATCGTTCACTTTTTGTGGAGAAAATAACGTTGTATTGTATTGTTTATCTAAGGCGGGTACCGAGCGATTAGGAGAATAAACTGCCTCCGTGGTGTAGACCCGACCCGGTGGTCCCCCGGGGGAATCGAACCCACGACCTCCGTAGGGAGGTGTCCTAGGAGGAGGGAGGAGACCTAGTGATATGTCACTTTGTGAGGTTTCCCCAGTTGGTTAGGACACTGCAGGCTGAATCACCTGATTGTCTGAAAAGAAAAATGATTCCGTGCTTCGGATGGTACGTTAAGCCGTTGGTCCCGGCTACTATCTCTGGTGGTAGTAGTCGTTACATAAAAACCACGTCAGAGGCCGTAAGGCGGTCTGAAAAAACTCTGACACCAGGGCTCTGCCCACACGATAAGAAGAAGAAGGAGAATAAACCACTCCTAGTGGGCGCGGGAAATCGATGACAGAATGACAGAATGGACTCGGATTTTAGAATGTTGCGGACTTCTTTGCCCCTGCATCTCACCGTGAATCTACCTATATTCCGAGAGATAAGTGTACTTTTTGCAACCATCAGCAGCAAGGCTGATTCAGTGTTTATGTGTAGAGCTTCTCTGTGATGGGGATGGACCAGGTCTGCCTGCATAACTCCCGTCGGTTTAGAAGTAACTGATGATTAAAGGTCTGTAAAAAAATCTTATGTTATTGTTGTAGTATGCACTGTAGCTATGTGAACAGTACAAAAACTGACATGGTTCATCAGTCGGTTTAGGAGATACAGCCGTTCAAAGATCGGAACTTTGACTGGCTGTATCTCCTAAACCGACTGACAGAACTTGACAGTTTCTGTACTGTTCACATAGCAACAGTGCATACTACAACAATATCATATTATCAGCCGTGCAGCTGATCGTTAATTTTTACAGACCTTTAATCATCAGTATTGGTAATTTCTATAAATATCAAACACTTACCAGCTCCCAAACTGTTCGACCATGGTCTTAGAAACGTCGTCGCTCCATATAAACGTAACCGATAGTCTCAACTTTGGATCCACGTAAGTATAGTTTGGCATGTGATGGTCTACAGTCGAATATGACATGTCCATGTCCAGACGAGTTTTGAGTACTCCTGCAATGCGATAAGGTTGATTATTCGATCGATACGTTTTAAAGGTTTTTATTAGTACTCATTCCAACAATTAAATCGACTGGAAACATGAAGAGAAATAGCCTATGAGCTCACTCAAATGAAGTGTCTTAAAGTGTGAGCAGCACGGCTAGCATGCCACCCACGACAAAGCGTTTTAAACGAGAAAAACGTAATCCGCGCTCTTAATAAAGATGGAGGCGCATCTCGATTTTTATCGTTTTCTCGGGGGTGGTATGCGAGGCCTACAAGACAGGTATAGTTTTCTTGGGGTTTAGTTAAATATTTCCGAAAACATGTTTAAAACTCAGATCAAAAAAGTCCTCTGTAAAAAAGCATACAAAATGGATGATTATTTTAAACGATCAAAATGCTTGGGTCTGAGTGAGCTAACTTATAGTTCACTGTATAGTATCCGTTATTTAATTAAATAGACTAACACTCAGTTGCAGAAACGCTCATTAAAGATAATCCTCCATTAAATCTCTTGCTAGCTTTTATTATGTAAACAAAACAAAAAGTGACAGCATGAGATTTAATGGAGGATCACAGTGGGGCATAGGGTTCCGTAGTCAAACGACTACGGAACCCTATGCCCCACAGTGATCCTCCTGAAAAGATTTTACATTGAATAAGTGGGCTTCAAGCTCATATATTTAATAAATGAAACTACCGGAATGTAGGGGAAAAATACAAAAACATTAATATTATTTAAATAACCTCCTTTTTTTGAAGTCGGTTAAAAAAGATTCAAATAAGTAAATCTTTGGCCCGAATTAATAAACTGATCCCAAGCTCTTGCATTTTTGCTTATTTGCCAGTGCAAAATTGAACCATACTGCCACAAGCTTAGAGTATTTATTACTCTGCAGATTTTTATGCACTAATATTTTTACCGTGCAGTGAAAACGGCTTATGAACGAGAGAGTAAATATTGTTAATTGATATGTAGAGGAACTCAGTGGAAAGTTCCTCCGTTGAAAAGGGAAGATCTTCCGCCAGGCTTGGACCTTCTATTATCGAATCTATATGATTAAATCTTTGCGCGATTTGTCTTGCACTCTATTGTGAACCTTATTTGTTGTGCGTTACGGTTTAAAAGTTGTCTTGTATGGTGCACATTTGCGGGTGTGACAGTTAGCGCCATCTGTTAGCTTCGCAGCTATAACTTGCCTGTTGTGGGTCACATGAGTGGCAGGTCTCAGAGATTAGACGTTAGAGTGTTAGTTTCTTACCATAGAGGTAGGAAGTATAGAGATAGTGCGACAAAATTCATGGGGGGGGGGGAGGGGAGGGGGTGCAAGAAGATTGCAGAGAGAGAGAAAGAGAGATAAGAAAATGGTAAAAACTATACGCGCGAGAAAGACAAAAAATATACATAGCTTCGTGCATACTATTGTCTTCTCTTTTTCGCCTATAGGTTTGTCCTTCACTATAATTTATATGACTGGCAAATCATTGTCTTCTCTTTTTCGCGTATAGGTTTGTCCTTATTTGCATTTGCTTAATATATTTTCAAGGGCGGGAAAAAAATATTGTTTAAAATAATATTAAAAATTATTTTTAATAATTAATTAAGTTATTCTTTACATTTGCTTACATTTCCTGAATTGTTTGTGCAGTATCTCAGTACACACCACGGCATTTTTTATGCAGATTAATTTTTTTCAATGTAACTGCTACACGTGACCGCAGTGAGAGAGCGACTAAATGCCAGAGTACTATACAACGTGTTAATGAATTAACGCAAAACTAGAAAGTAGTTTGTTTAGAATCGAGAGCAGAATCGAATTATCATGGTTTCAACATAGGTAATTTTTTTCAAATTAATAAATAATTTTTTTGCAAAATTTAAAAACTGAACCCGATGACAACCCACCGCACGGGCACACTCACCCTACTAACTGCCATAACAAGATTATAAAAATGTATTCATGAGTACGTTAGCGCTTTCTTTTAGTGCTGAAATGATAACAAATCATTTTTGCCTCAAAACTCAAAATGCGAATAACTTTAAATTTTAACTATCAAAATAATGAAATTATTGTTGCAATCTAATTATTTTATTATAAATCAGTTGGGGTGTATGAGGTTTTGCGTTAATTCATTAACACGTTGTATAGCCGCAGTTGAATGGGACAACGTTATGAAGCGCGATGTTCACTCTATACTTCTTTTTGTTTTATGTTTCTTACCTATAAAATACTCGTAGAGCTGTTCAACCCGCGAGTCGCCGATGAAGGCGAAGCTGTTGTATTTCCCCCAAAACGCGAGATACCGCAGGCATCGCCGCGCGTCTCTGTAGTCAACATAAACACTCACTATTAGTTTACGCGAGATACCGCAGGCATCGCCGCGCGTCTCTGTAGTCAACATAAACACTCACTATTAGTTTTAAGCTACTTAAGGCCAGACCAAATGTATCCGAAACCGATAAGCGTGTATGAATCTTCTAATCGACCGTGGAAGAGACAAAAGAGATGTCAGTATCGTAGCCGACGTCGTTTAACTGTCTCTGCCTACCCCAATGGGACACAGGCGTGAGTATATAGGGTTATTTTAAATTAGTTGGCGGAACTGAACCAGGGCACTAGTTAATGATAAGATAACAGATAGCATAATCAATGTTTATAATTTGTATTGATGAATGACAAAATTATTATTATCGTGCGTAGGTACGCGTAGTGCGTAGGTACGCGTAGTGCGTACAGTATGCGTGGCGCGGGCGGACATTCACCTCAAAATCATATGATCAAGCGGGGGGGTCATTATCACGTAATTTTACTTAGTAACAGATACCAAATGTGTGCATACTTATATGTGTGTATGTAGTTTTAAGGTTGCGAACTTGCGAATAATGCTTAAATTTTTAAAACGATCACAAAAGTAAAGAGGGTAGTCCTTGCAGACCGCTTCCTATCCTACAAAACGAAGTTACCTATAAAGCCGAATGCAATGTGTCCAGATTTCTAGAGTCGATAATAAATGCGGGGTTTCTCTGAGTAGTGTGTTGGGACCCCTACTATTTTTATTGTATATAAATGACCTGCCTGACATAACACACTATCAAATGATCTTGTACGCTGATGACATATCTATTGTTATTCCTAGCCGTGAAAGTGACGTTTTTGAATCCGATATAGGCACACCATAAAGGTATTATACCTGTCGGAATAGAGTAAATAAAAATAAATAAATAAATATCTTGGACAGTGTCACACAAATTATCTAGTCACATTTAAAGTACCAGAATCTAGCCTGGACTTGTATTATGATGACTAGACTACGATATAGAAATACATACAGGGTGTCCGTAAGTAATGGATAACCTTGCACCGGCTGATAGAGGACCTCAAATCAGTCCAGAAACTGGACTTTCATGTCCAGTAAAAGTGCCACGGTTTTCGTGATATTTGGACTTTAACATTTTTTTCTGAAATTTGGTACCTTTGTTACTCTTTTGACCACCATGGCCACAAAAGACAGATTTACAGTCCACTTTTTGCATAATATTCTCTAAGAGTGGTGCTATCAGACGTGCATGAGAAAGTTAGTATAGCTAGGGTTGTTCTATTAAAAAAAGAATCTTAAAGTCAACTTTAAACTTTTCCTCGAATTTTTGCCTAATTTTGAGCATGTGTGGTCTAAAAAAAATGTATTGTGACCAGGGTGGCCAACTTTACCAAAAATGCCCTATTTAGTGCTGATTTTAAAATGGTACAGCACATGCTATTTTTTCGTTTAATAATAAAGATACTGCTATTCAAACTGAACTGGAGCTATTTTTGCAGTATCCGAGTTTTTCAAAATTAAGACTTGCAAGGCGGTAATTGATTTGACAATCATGTTGGATGGTGGGGTAAAGCCTTAATAGAGTCATGGCCAAGATCAGGCCAATGAGGAGAGGGTGGTATGGCAGCCAGAAATTTTGACTTCATCAAGAGAAGCGTCGGTAAGACTTGGATCGACAAAGATGGCGAAATGGGAAGGAGGCTTATGTCGTGGGTGGATACGGGCTGATGATGATGACGACGACGAGGGTAACATTAATGAAAAAGTAACAGAAATTGTTGAAAATTATTTAATTAGTACCTATAGTAAATGTTCAAATCGTTTTCCTTCTGTCCTGATACACGCTCTACATCTTCTAATAAGTTTGAGTGTCCCTGCGTGTCTTCGTTTACTAATTTTTTGAGCGGCGGTTTCGATGCGTTGTCGCAACTTTTGTAATGAGCAGATAGGTCTGGAGTACACTTTTTCTTTTATGCAGCCCCAATAAAAAAAATCTAGTGGGTTCAAGGCCGGGGACCGCGGTGGCCATAATATTGGGCCCGCACGGCCGATCCATCTGCTGGGATACGTCTCAGGAAGAATACCTGGTCGAAGTGTAGGCGGCTACGGTGAAGGAAGACCTCAAAACGAAGAAAATGAAGACATAGTGCTGCTTGAAGCCCTATGTTGATTGTTCTACTTCTAAGCGTGTTATAGCGCAGAACACTGGGATCTGAAAGTCGAAAGAAAAAGTACTCTGTACTCCAGACCTATCAACTCATTACAAGAGTTGCGTCAAATCGCCGCTCAACAAATTAGTGAACGAAGATATGCGAATATATTAGAAGATGTAGAGTGTAGAGCGTGTATCAGGGCAGAAGGAAAGCAATTTGATCATTTACTATACTGGTGGTGTGGTACGGAACCCTCGGTGCGCGAGTAGCCCGACTCGCACTTGACCGGTTTTATTTCATTAATGTTACCCTCGTCGTCATCATCATCATCAGCCCGTATCCACCCACGACATAAGCCTCCTTCCCATTTCACCATCTTTGTCGATCCTGCGTCAATTATACCCAGGTCTTACCGACGCTTCTCTTGATGAAGTCAAAATTTCTGGCTGCCATACCAACCTCTCCTTATTAGACTAATCTTGGCCATGACTCCATTAAGGCTTTACCCTACCTTCCAACATAATTGTCAAATCAATTACCGCTTTCCAAGTCTTAATTTTGAAAAACTCCGATACTGCAAAAATTGCTCCAGTTCAGTTTGAATAGCAGTATCTTTTTCTTTAAACAAACAAATAGCATGTGCTGTACCATTTTAAAATCAGCACTAAATAGGGCATTTTTGGTAAAGTTGGCCACCCTGGTCGCCATAAATTTTTTTTAGACCACACATGCTCAAACTTAGTCAAAAATTCGAGGAAAAGTTTAAAGTTGACTTTAAGATTCTTTTTTTAATAGAACAACACTAGCTATACTAACTTTCTCATGCACTCCTGATAGCACCACTCTTAGAAAATATTATGCAAAAAGTGGACTGTAAAAATCTCTTCTTTTGTGGCCATGGTGGTCAAAAGAGTAACAAAGGTACCAAATTTCAGAAAAAATGTTAAAGTCCAAATATCTCGAAAACCGTGGCACTTTTACTGGACATGAAAGTCCAGCTTCTGGACTGGTTTGAGGTCCTCTATCAGCCGGTACAGTGTTATCCATTACTTACCGGACACCCTGTATATAGATAGAAACATCCATGACTCGGGTACAAAGATTCATATTCATCATACAAATATTTGTCCCTTACGGGATTCGAACCCGCGACCCTCGGCACAGCAGGCAGGTTCACTACCGATTGTGCTACCGGGCCGACTATCCAATTTTTTTCTATCACTTACCATTGTCGAGATATCTGTCATTTTTGGTATCTTATAAAAGTGGTCTGATTCTGGAAAGGTGACCGATCCGCCATGTAAGACCGGGTTTTTCGTGATGGGTAAAGTGTGTTCTCTCGATCCAAGTTGGTTTCGCATTTCCTACATGTTTAGGCCCAAGACCCATTATTTTCGATTTTCAACCCCGGTCTGATTTTGAACGGTGACCGATTTGAGAAAAACTAAATATGCTGTGGTATTCTCCTAAGAGTGCTCTTTCTAAAAATGCATCCAATTCGTTTCCTATATGTTTAGGCCCAGACACCATTTTTTCGCGATTGTCTGACCGCTGTAAAAAATTTCAGTGACCGCTTTGAGTCATAAGACCGAGGCTAAATGATGTACTTTGGCGTCTATTTTCGAGCTAGACTGAATCCAGCTTTCCTATACGTTTAGGCCCTAGACCGTTGGTGGCTCTGGATCTATATGAGGCACACACAAGAGTGGTGTCAATACCTGGTTAAATAGAAACAAATTAGTAATGAATGCCGTAAAAACTAAATTAGCTTCAATTGAGAAGTGTCGAAGTTCAGTAAAATTAAAATTCATGGGTCTGCTCGCTCATCCTAGCTAATTAATATATTATGAGTATTCGGAAATTTAATACTCACACACAGATACCGATTCTATGCTTATTTTAAACCTTAAAATAAATTACAAAACTCATACTAGACATGGGATTATATGCATTAGCATAATGGCAAAATGTGCATACAAATGTGTCCTAAAAAGGGTCAAATAGCCCTAAATCCAATACAAGGTTGGTATATTGCATTAAACAACTGGCTACCTATTATGGTTCAGGAGCTTTGACTACTTATTATAAGGACTGGCCTTGCGGTAGCATTTCCCCTCTGCCACGGTATTAGACAAATTGATCACTAAACGAGACAGCCTATAATTGCGAAACAATAATTTTGAACTTAGAACGTTTGGGGATCACACGAGACTACTTTTCATGATTCTTAACATTCAAAATTAGAATTTAAAGTTATTAGGAATAAAATCCAAAGTTGCGGATTTCATGTTACCTCGCCCCCCGCAAAAAGTGGCAGAAATGTTTGTTAGTAGAATGACACGCGTAACTAGTCCCTATATTAGTCAAAGTTCAGGAGAAACAGCCCTCTGAAGGTAAGACAGACTGACGGACAGCATAGGCTTATGAATAGTCCCGTTTGACCCTTTGGGTACGGAACCCTAAAGTACCTTCTTCTTCTTCTTATCGTGTGGGCAGAGCCCTGGTGTCAGAGTTTTTCAGACCGCCTTTCGGCCTCTGACGTGGTTTTTATGTAACGACTACTACCACTAGAGATAGTAGCCGGGACCAACGGCTTAACGTGCCATCCGAAGCACGGAATCACTTTTCTTTTCAGACAATCAGGCCTGCAATGTCCTAACCAACTGGGGAAAAACGCACAAAGTGACATATCACTAGGTGTCCCCCGTGGGAATCGAACCCACGACCTCCGTATCGAGAGCCAATGCTCTTAACCATTAGACCACGGAGGCAGTTAGTAAAGTACCTTAATTAATTATTAATTTTGTGACTATTATCACGTAATTTTCGGCGGCGGTGGCGGTCTTCATATGCGAGCTTACACGCTTAGCTACCGAAATAAGCTCGATCAGCAAGAGATTACTAAATTATGCAATAACGCTATAGCTATGTAGTAATAAATACTCTTTCTTATACTTACTGTGCCCTATAGGTGTAGCTACAAAAGTAAAATAAAACCGGTCAAGTGCGAGTCGGGCTACTCGCGCACCGAGGGTTCCGTACCACACCACCACAGAACACAACATTATTATTAACTTAGAAAAAACACTTTTTTTGCGCAAGACCGACTAACACTTGGCCGGTTTTTTGTATTTGTTGTTATTTTGTAGAGTTTGCTCTATAATCACACTAAGTTTGACGCTTGTATGTATTACCGTTTTTACGATAGAGCCGAGCGTGAAGAAAAAACGTTGATAAAAACTAGTTTCTTGTTAAGAACCCCCCTTAATTTTTAACTTTTTGACATTTTTATTATTTGTTAACAAATCCGCCGTAATAACGCAGAATCTGAGAAAATTTCAACTATCTAGCTATTACGGTTCAAAAGTTACAGCCCTAAATAGGTAGGACAGACGGACGGACGGACAGACGGACGGACAGACGGACGGACGGACGGACGGACAGACGGACAACGTAGGCTTAGTAATAGGGTCCCGTTTTCACCCTTTGGGTACGGAACCCTAAAAAAAGCTATAGAATTTCGGGTTTTACCTATGCATTTTCATATGCAAACATAGTAGTACATAATAATCCGAGATGTCATGTCTACTGATAACAAACCAATCAACAACAAATCACATCAACAGAATCATAGTCAGATTCTAAAGTGTCCAGATAAGATTAGATTAGCTAAACCACTTCCAAACAATTTACTTCAATATAAATGATAAGAATTAACACTCATTTGTACTTATGATGAATATTTGAACCCGAGTCATGGATGTTTGTAAACTTATATTATGTATGAGTAAGTATGTGTTTTTCAGGATTTCAGTGTTGGCACCCTGTTCGATTTGTAACACATTAAATTTTACATCCTGTATAATGTAAGCTCTGTAATAAATGTCTGGTCTATAATAATATCTAGCCCAGACTTGTAATGTGACATTATTGTTTTTTGAAAATGTTTTTTAATAGCACAATAGGGTCGGTGCCCCCTTAAGGGACTTATAATATACTAAAGTGTTAAGTAAATGATTGTGATGTCAGCCCCATTGTACTTTATGTCTAGAATCTAGATTCTACTCTAACAATCAAATATTACGTAGGAGTCACATTGCAGGTTCTGACATGAGCACTTGTCTCGCGTGGTGTTCGCGCGTCGCATTTTTGCCTTCCACGAGGTTCAAGCAAACTTTTCTTGTTCTTGATCAAAAATAATCCCTGAGATTGGGATAGATTCTCCCATAAAATACTTGACACTGGCGGAAATGCAGTGCTAACGCACAAGCAAGAGTCAATTAATGAATTATAAATTTAAAAATATTTAGTAGTTTTATTTATTTGTATTAGAGCATGTACACACGGCGACAGGTCAGGTTACCCTGTTTGGACTTTGAACTATTAACCCAGTAAAATTAAGCTGAAATATACCAATCAGGAAAAGTAATTTCCGGAGTTCTGAAACTTTTTTTAAACGTTCCTTTGGTACGTAATATTGAAGAAAAAAAAAAGTCCTGGTGAGGGGGGGGTGAGCTCGAGGAAGGGGGGGGCTCTAAAGGTGACTTTTTTCAGTTTTTCGCTTATTTCTCGAAATCTGCAAGTCGTATCAAAATGTTTAGTATGGAAAAGTTTAACCTGACAAAATTTCCTACAAAACAAGTAGTATGCATTTTTTCCATAGGACTTAACCTTTGAGGGCTACGGGGCCGAGAAAGTAACAGCATTTCAAAAATTATGAAATTTGTATGGCGACCTTCATGAAAGTTGAAGATAAAAACAAAATGATTTCATATTCAGAATCAGCAACCCCGAAAACCCCCAGATACAAATTTTCTGTCCGTTCGGAGAACCCTTAAAAGCAGCATTGGCGTTTGAAATTTCCATGGCAGCCATCTTGGATATCGCAATTTTGGATTTTTTTCACCGCCAACCAAATCTGACCAGGGTCCTCTATGACAATTGTTCAAGGTCCATAACCCTATCTGTCATAGTTTCCGCGGGCCGTTGACCTCATCCGTCAGGAGTCGACCTTCTGAGGAAGTCGAAATATTATTTTTATCGCCAGGGCATCCTTATGATGATCCCTAAAATCATTTTACTATACGTTGAATGGGGGAAACCCGGTGAACAATTATACGGGTATTTATCTAATATCTATGTGGGGGGGGGGGGAGGGGGGGTCAACCAGATACCTCCAATTGATCTCCGGGTTCCCCTTACGGTACAAGGATGACATTTGGGGATCATAATATGGATGCTTTGGTGATACAGGGAAAACGTTGACTTCCTCGGAAGGTCGACTCCTGATGGATGAGGTCAACAGCCTGCGGAAACTATGACAGATAGGGTTATGGACCTTGAACAATTGTCATAGAGGACCCTGGTCAGATTTGGTTGGCGGTGAAAAAAATCCAAAATTGCGATATCCAAGATGGCTGCCATGGAAATTTCAAACGCCAATGCTGCTTTTAAGGGTTCTCCGAACGGACAGAAAATTTGTATTTGGGGGTTTTCGGGGCTGCTGATTAAGAATATGAATTCATTTTTCTTCAATATTACGTACCAAAGGAACGTTTAAAAAAAGTTCCAAAACTCCGTTAATTATTTCTTCTGATTTATCTAATTTTACTGGGTTATATTATAAGTTGAACGCTGCAAATCGTGCGAAAGGGTGCGGTATGTTGTTGTTGTTTCGTCTCACAGCAAGCTGCGCCCGCGCCGGTAGCCGCGTCTATGCAGGCTCTCCACCGCACTATTTTGTGTTTTGTACGTAGTGTAGTTATGGGTATATAATATAGGGTGCGTGACCTGATGTGTCGCCATGTGTACAACCCACCGAAGCTAACTAACAAGGTGCTAAGTTTACTTCTGGCAATTGTAGGTATCATAATGATATACCATCACTGTAAAGCCAATGGTGTTACATAAATATTGAGACACTCATTGGTTTCATCCAGGCAGAGATAGAATCACCAACTGAACGAAGTGTGGCTACACTCAGCGGGACCCTGTGTCGTAGAACGATGCGAGTATGTCTGGGATTTAGTTCCGAATTTGTTCTATCGACTCCAATTATAATAGTAGATTGTTAACCAAGGGATGAAAGTCACCCATTTCACACGAGATGTTTGGCGCCTCGAACGAACGTGAGGGGCGCCCATAGCTCGAGTGTGAAATGGGTACTTTCACCCGAGTTAAACACTCTGCTTTTCATCACGATTACGAGGAAATTAACCAAAAACCAGATAATGCAAAATCAATTTCTGAATCGATATTCGCTCGATGAATTAATTTTAGGCTACGTTTCAAACGTTTGAAAATCACTCGGGTACCAATAGGAAGTAGAAAAAAAAACATACGAAGATTGTAGATGCTAGAGTGAGGCAGATATACTTCCCTAGTGATTTTTACACGTTTTGAAACAGATCCGCAAAATTAGCAACATGTGGCTTTCCCTCCCTTTTTTCTTTTTCGCGCAAAGCTGCGTTCCGAACCTAGCTACGCGCCGTTCAGGAGTGCGATTTTTGAACATCATACGAGCGACTCGTCAGTAGAAAATATCATAATTACCATGGAGATTATGCATCTTTCTACTGCCGATTCTCTCGTATGATGTTCAAAAATCGCACTTCAGAGCCTCGGTGAAAAACGTTCTACCATAGAGCGAGTTGAAAAAACAACCGCACCCAAAGGTCGTGAACGCAGCCCAACTTAAGGACTTTTTTTAAACCAGCCTGTTTTTCAAATTAGGTACTTTTTCTTCACGCAGAAAACAAAATGCATATAATTTATACAAAAGTATCGAAATGTTACTAATTATTGTTATTATTACTAAATTCCAGTAAATTCCAATATTTTTGTTCATAATAACTATAAAAATTAAGAATTATAATATAATGTTATCGAAGTGTGGCTGTATAGGTTTCTGCCTTTGCTCAGTATAGAGTGGTATCGACGTAGATTTTTTTTTTAAATTACTTTTCCGCTCTAGGGAAGAAAAGTATCACTTTCAACCCGCTTCTTAGATAAACAATGACCTACTTTCAGAGTGTGAGTGATGAAAATATAATTTGTTCCGTCAAAATGGAAGAATGGCATAGGTTTGAAAAAACCTCCAGCTAGCGGGACCCTTTTTATTTATAAGTTACAGGAACTCCAAATGGGTGTCAAGATTTAGTTCTACTCTCCTTTAGTACGTTTTAAGTGTAAATAGTGTTCTAGCATATGTAATTTCAACAATAACAGGGTCCGAAAAAACGACAGCCACGTAGCGTATTTAGTAAAAAAGTGTCCCGCTGAGTGGAGGTTTTTTCGGACTCTGTTATTTTTGAAATTATATAGGGTAAGGGGAGGTAATTCCGTGATACACCTAACAATTTTTGTTATAACTCAAATAAAGATTAACTGATTGATATGGGATATTGTTTAAAGTTTTGGGCATATATTTGATCTTAATTTATGAATACACACAGTTTGATACTAGATTCTTCATTCATAAATTTGTAATATTTGCTTGGTGATAAAGTGACATAGGTAAATTCGTGGTAAGGTATGGTAATTTCGTGATGGTGGATAGGTAATATCGTGATAGACCAAACTCATAGGATTTCGAAATAATACATACTGAAATAGGTCATACAAAAAATCCTTGTTAGGAACAGAACGGCATACGTTAATCCTAGAGTAAAACGCCTTTCTAGAAATATTCTAAATAACCAGCTGCTTATGAATCCTATATTTCTGCACAGTCATATCATAAGAGTCATAACATTTAATATAGTTGTTCGCGACATCGAGCTGCCGGATTCGCGCGTCGACGCGGGCCGCTACGGTTTTTCCTCGCGAGTTCAGACACCCAACGTGATCAGTGCAAATTCCAATTAGATTATTGTTTTTTTAGTGTTTATTTGTAGATTATTGCTTGTGGAATGCACTGGTCATGTTGGGGGTAACGTATTTGTACAGTTCGTTATAGTTTTGTATAGTTTTTTCACGTGTTTAGAGTCGTAGTTTTAAGTTTTCTTTATTATAGTTTTTTGTTATTGTTTTTATAGTTATAGGTATAGTTATAGGTTTTCCAAATAAAATTGATCGTTTCTCATAGTTAGAATAGGTTAGAATAAGTTTTTGCATTGTTTAGAGTTGTTTTTTAGGCGTTTTATTTCTGATATTTTCATACCCTTATTTCTCAAGATAGGTGATAGGTGGATTCTATCTAACAGCTTAGGTACACAATAGTAGATGATCCTTACCTTTTTCACACACAACATATAGACTAGAGTAGTTAGATAGAAAAATATAGCAGTTTTATAGTTCAGTTTACACCTTGCACTTTGACCCCGTATTTTACATAATAGATATATAGATAGAAACATAGAAATAGGTAGGCTAGGTGAGGATAACCCAGGTGCACTTAGTCAGAACCCTAGGTCATAGATAGAGTGCCTAGAATAGTCTAGAAATAGAATAGTTTGCAATAGCGCGGCAAAAATTGTGATATTTTTCCGCTTTATTCTGACTAGGAAACCTGGGTATCATACCTAGTATAGATTGTTATATGTCAAAATACGGGTAATTGTAAGCTCTTTCTATAGAACATCGTAGCTTTGAACTATCCCTTATAGTTTTTAAGATATAGCCTAAAATGTCAGAACTTTGTGATGAAAATGTACAACCAATTTGAACAATAAAAGCGGCTCTCCTTACGGTATTGCGCTAGGTAGGACATAGGCGCGCAAAACAGCGCAGAATCAATCAGTCGCAACGAGTCCTCCAGCGCAACATCGGAAGAAAAGCTAGCGAAGAAAACTGAAGAACCTCTTTCATTGAAGAACCCTGCTCCCTGCTCCATCAAGATCAGCTGCCTCAGCCTGCTCTCTGCGGTCTACGATCTGCGTCCCACTCTCACAGTACCGCCGTAGTCAGGGCGTCATCCGGCGATAGTTAATAGTTAGTTAAATGTGCTAGACCAGGCGTTTTCATATCGAAGGTGGTCGACCACATTTTTTGGTCCTCCGAGCCGGATCACGTCCTGAGCGTACTGTGAGACCTGGGTGAAGACTGCAAGAGCTGCTGTATAGAAGATGCCGGTGACAAGAAGCATGAAGTCAGCGCCGCGTCAAGCCGGACCCCCGTCCCGTGAGGAGGAGTCCACGTCACGTCCTGCTGCATCCGCGTCAGGCACCCCGTCCGGCTCCGAGCCGACGGCGTCGTCCGCGACGACCACGGAGTCGCGTACGGCAACCACAGCCCCGGATACATCAGCCACGTCGACTGACGCCACCAGGGCGTTGAAGAGCCCCGTTCCTGAGAAGCCCGAACGGACACCGGCACGATCCAGAGCATCGAGTAGAAGACGAGAGCTGGCGGAGGCCCGGCTGGAGCTTGCCAGGGCTCGAGTCGAGTTGGCCGAGGCCAAAGTCAGCGTCCTAGAAGAGGAAACTTCAGAAGAAGAGGACTCAATAGATGAAACGGTCCGTGAAGAAAGAACGTCGGAATGGGTCGACAGAAGCACTCTCGCCCTCACGATGGAGCCTCACAACGTGCCTGAACATAGTTCGGAACCACCACCCGCCGTGCCGCCGCCACCACCGCCGCGTGACGACGAGCCCGGGTGCCGCGTGGACGCCGAAGCACGAGGCCCCATTCATAGTCATCCGACGAAGACCTCGGAGGAGAGGCCCTACTGCCTGGGCCTCCCCGGGGGCAACCGCCAACTTGTCGTGTTGCAGGAGCCGCCGCCACGACAGGAGAGACTGATTATAGAAGATAGAAGAGCGGCCCTGGCGCAGGGGCCCTGGGACCATACCACCGGGGAGCCACGCCAGCCTGTAGCGCCGCACCATTCGCCTACGCTACAGGAAATACGGAAGACTATAGAAAATAGAAGATGGGAAACGGCGCAGAGGCCCCCCGGTGGGGACGTCGCCGGAGACCCACACCTTGACGCGCCGCGCCAGCCGCCTACGCGTCAAGATAGCAAGCCGAACGAGTTGGCGATCCAAGAGCTCGCCAGTGCCATCACTCTCGCCGCGCGGTCGGCGGCGCAGCCCGTAATAGCATCGAGGGTTCCTGACCTACCCTTCTTCAGCGGCCAGTCGGCGGAGTGGCTACCATTCAAAATAGCGGTGGAAGAGGCAACAATACAGCTGACGGAGCAAGAAACCATAGCGAGACTGCGGAAGAGCCTGCGCGGGCCGGCGCGGGACGCCGCCCACTGCCTATTTGTGGGCCACACGTCGACGAGAGAGGTAATGCAGCTTCTTGAGGCCAGGTTCGGACGACCCGACGCGCTCGTCATGGCTGAAATGAAGAAGCTGAGGGAGCTGCCGCGCCTCACAGAAAATCCGAAGGATGTCTGCGTCTTCGCGTCGCGTGTGGCGAACATCACCGCGACGATAAAGGCGCTGGGGCGGTCGCACTATCTGTACAACCCAGAGATAGTGCGGGCCGTCATAGAAAAGTTCCCGCCTACGCTACGGTTCCGGTATTACGACTTCGCTCCGGAGCAGCCTGCCTTCCAGCCTGACTTGGTAACGTTGACCAAATTTTTAGATCTCGCCGCCGAACGGTGCGGTAACTTTGCTCCCCTCGAACATGTGCCGTTCGACCGGCGGGAGCAAACACATCGAGGACCAGCGCGCACCTACCACGCCGGCGCCGACGGACAACGAGCGAAGCCAGAGCCCTGTCCGGTCTGCAAGAAAGGCGAACATAAGGTAAACAATTGTGAAGTGTTCAAGAAAGAAAGTGTGTCGGCGCGCTGGGACATTGCAAAGGAGAAGCGCCTGTGTTTTAAGTGTCTACGTGTTCGCCGCAATCAACACATGTGTAAGGCACGCAAGTGTGAGACGAGCGGGTGTCAACATAGCCACCACCCGCTACTACATAGCACGCCGCAATCGAAGCCGCCGCCCGAGCAAGAGGAAATAGTGTCGTCTGCAAGGAACAAGACGAAAACGGCGCTGTTGAAAATAGTTCCTGTCATCGTTAGCGGCCCTAGGTCACAAGTTGAGACCTACGCACTGTTGGACGACGGCTCTACGTGCACCATAGTAGAAAGAGACATCGCTAACAAGGTGGGTGCAACAGGGACAGCATCACCGTTTACGATAGAGGGCGTAGCGGGCGCGCGGATCGACGCAAGCGAGTCGACGCGCGTGCGCGTGAAAATTGGCGGCAAATATAGTATAGAAGAATTCGAGATAACTGCGCGCACTATGGACAAGCTTCATTTATCGCCGCAGCGGGTCCCGCCGGAGCTCATTTCCGGCCTCGATCACCTCAAGGAGATAGCAGAGGAACTCATCTATGAAGAGGGCAAGCCAACTGTACTCATCGGGCAAGACAACTGGCAGCTGCTGCTCTCTCACGCCGTGCGCCGTGGGGCGGACGACCAACCCGTCGCCTCCCTGACCGACCTAGGGTGGGTCCTTCACGGCGTGCGAGATGGTCGGCGTGAGAAGGTCCATAGTCATCGCATCAGCTACGTGTCTTCGCCCCTTCCTGAGAGTTCTATAGAAGAGATGATTCGAGAACATTTTTCGCTGGATTCGCTGTGTGTGGAGCCGCGACGCAGCTACAACGATAGTGAGAAGCGAGCGCTATCGATTCTGAACGAGACGACGAAGCGGTTACCGGCGGGAGGCTTCGAGACCGGGCTCCTGTGGCGTCGCGACGACTTCACGCCGCCGGATAGCTACTCTACTGCACTTCGTCGCCTCGAACTTATAGAAAAGAAGCTGGACCGGGACCCTACGCTGAAGAAGAGGTACACCGCCCTGATTCAAGACTACATAGAAAAGGACTACGCAGAGGAAGCGCCCGTGTCTGCCGCGCGACCTGAGAAGGTATGGTACCTACCTCACTTCGGCGTAGTCAACCCAGAGAAGCCCGAGAAGCTACGTATAGTGCACGACGCGGCGGCGAAGTCAAGAGGGACGAGTTTGAACGATATGCTGCTGTCCGGTCCCGACCTACTTCAATCCCTGCCCGGCGTGCTGATGAGATTCCGACAGCGGAATATAGCAGTGACAGCTGATATTCGTGAAATGTTCATGCGAATATCGATTCGAGATGAAGATAGAGACATGCAGCGCTTCCTGTGGAGAGGGGAGCGACGCGACGGACCTCCGACCGAATATCGCATGAAGAGCGTAATATTCGGGGCCACCTCTTCGCCTAGTACAGCTATTTTTGTGAAGAATAGAAACGCCGAGTACTTCAAAGAAAAATACCCGGAGGCAGTGAACGCCGTAGTACGTAGTCATTACGTAGATGACTACATAGCCAGCTACGACAGCGAAGAGGAAGCTCTACGGGTCTCGAATCAGGTCGCCTTCATACACAGTAAAGGTAATTTTTTTCTGGCAAAATGGGCATCAAACTCTCATCGTGTTCGTGGTCAGCTGGCGCCGGGCGAGAAGAAAGAAGTAGTGCAACTCGACACCGAGAAGATATTGGGGATGGTCTGGCGGACGCAGACCGACACGCTTTCGTTCAACATTAACGAACGTAAGTTGCCTACTTCACTACTCGACGGTACACCTACTAAGAGAGAGGCTCTACGCGTAGTTATGTCTATCTACGATCCACTGGGACTCGCTACGCCTATCACCGTGCAAGCTAAGAGAGTGCTACAGAACACATGGCGCTCTGGCATCGAGTGGGACACCGAGCTACAACCAGCAGAGGCGGAGGCGTGGCGGAGTTGGGTAGGCGAGGCTAAGCAACTCTCACGCTTAGCCGTGCCACGCTGCTACGCCCAACTAGCGCACGCGACGACCATCGAGCTACACACGTTCGTCGACGCCAGCAGCTCGGCCTACGCGGCCGTCTCCTACTGGCGAGTGACCGATAGCGACGGACGTGTCTACGTGTCCCTCATCGCTGCGAAGGGAAGAGTCGCGCCGCTGAAGACAGTGTCCATCCCGCGCCTCGAGCTACAAGCTGCAGTGCTGGGCGCCCGCCTAGCACACACCATCGCCGCCGAGCACGACATAAAGCCGCATCGTCGCGTGTTTTGGTCCGACTCACGCACCGTGCTCACCTGGCTACTCAACGGTCCTCGCGTCTACAAACCATTCGTCTCGCATCGTGTCGCCGAGATCGGCGAGTCTACGAAGACAACGGAGTGGAGATGGGTCCCCACTAAGGCGAATGTCGCGGACGACGCGACGAGAGAGACGCCTATCAACTTCGAGTCGACGCATCGCTGGTTCGTAGGGCCGCCTTTCCTACACCTACAGGAAAGTGAGTGGCCAACAGAGACAGAAGATAGTAGCCCAGACGACGCCGACACTACCGAAGAACGACTACATACGACGAGGTCAACGACACGACTCAGCGAAGCCCTATACCCGACGTGAAACGTTTCTCCAACTTCAATCGCCTGCTACGAGCGACCGCACGAGTGCTACAGTTCATCGAGTTGCTACGCGCGCCGCAACACTGTAACGCGGCCCGCAAACGCACGAAGAAAAATATAGACAGCGACTCGACGTGGGGAGACAAGAAAGAAAATCGCAAGAAAATAGTCAAGAAAATAGTGACGGGCGACGTGACTACATCGCCATACAAACCTATAGAAGCACACCATGTTCACCGTGCCCAGCTCCTGTGGACTCGAGCTCAGCAAGAAGAGGTCTTCGCAGACGAGGTGAATGCCCTGCGACTCGGCCGCCCTCTACCGGCAGACAGCAGACTCAAACAGCTGTCCGTTATCTACGATCGAGACGGCGTGATAAGACTACGATCGCGCATAGACGCCGCTACGGACATCTGCTACAGTCAACGGGAGCCTGCAATTATAGACGGCGGCCACGTGTGGACTCAGCTGTACATCACACATGTACACACACAGCTACACCACGGCGGTTTCGAGACGACGGCCAACGAAATACGACAACACTACTGGGTGCTACGACTGCGCTACGCCGTTCGTAGCGCAGTGAAACAATGTCTACGGTGCCGCATCGCTAAGGCGAAGCCGGCGCAGCCATCTACGGGCAACCATCCACCGAGTCGCCTCGCTCATCATCAGCGGGCCTTCACCTTTACCGCCCTAGATTATTTTGGGCCCCTTACCGTGACCGTCGGCCGTACCCATCAGAAGAGGTACGGCGTGCTCTACACGTGCCTCACTACCCGAGCTGTCCACATAGAGCTCGCGGGTAGTCTCAGCACGGACTCTGCGGTGATGGCGCTGCGAAGGTTCATCGGACGACGTGGCTGCCCTACAGAGCTCTGGTCGGACCAGGGCACCAACCTGCGCGGCGCGGACATAGAGCTTCGCCGCGCGATCGACGGGGCGACGCAAGAAGAGGCGTCGCTGCGCGCCATCCGGTGGCGCTTCATCCCGCCGAGCGCCCCATTCATGGGGGGCGCATGGGAGCGTATGGTGCGGAGCATCAAAACCGCACTGTACACCACACTCAACGAGCGCGCGCCGAAGGAAGAGGTGCTCGCTACCCTACTCGTCGAGGCGGAGCACACCGTGAATAGCCGCCCCCTCACACACCTGTCGACGGCCCCGGACGACGAGGAAGCCCTCACGCCCAACCACTTCCTCCTGGGCGGGCCATCACGCGTCCCACAACCCGGGACGTTCACCGACGGCGACATCAGCGGGCGCAGGGAGTGGCGAGTCAGTCAGCGGCTAGCCGACCACTTCTGGGCGCGCTGGGTGCGCGAGTACCTCCCCGAGCTGCAACACCGGCGGGAGCCCCGCGCCACGGGTGGCGCGATCCAGCTGGGCGATCTGGTCCTCATCGCAGACGGGACCCTGCCTCGCAACATCTGGCCGCGAGGCGTCGTGATCGCCACCTTCCCCGGTCCCGACGGCGAGGTACGAGCAGTCGACGTGCGCACCAACAAGGGAGTCCTGCGGCGGCCCACGAAGAAGCTAGTGATCCTGCCCACTGCCAACGAGTCGCCCTGATGATCTACGGGTCTACCTGCCTGCCGCTCACTCGAGAAGTTCCAGCTACGAGAGCTGCGGCGGGAGATAATGTTCGCGACATCGAGCTGCCGGATTCGCGCGTCGACGCGGGCCGCTACGGTTTTTCCTCGCGAGTTCAGACACCCAACGTGATCAGTGCAAATTCCAATTAGATTATTGTTTTTTTAGTGTTTATTTGTAGATTATTGCTTGTGGAATGCACTGGTCATGTTGGGGGTAACGTATTTGTACAGTTCGTTATAGTTTTGTATAGTTTTTTCACGTGTTTAGAGTCGTAGTTTTAAGTTTTCTTTATTATAGTTTTTTGTTATTGTTTTTATAGTTATAGGTATAGTTATAGGTTTTCCAAATAAAATTGATCGTTTCTCATAGTTAGAATAGGTTAGAATAAGTTTTTGCATTGTTTAGAGTTGTTTTTTAGGCGTTTTATTTCTGATATTTTCATACCCTTATTTCTCAAGATAGGTGATAGGTGGATTCTATCTAACAGCTTAGGTACACAATAGTAGATGATCCTTACCTTTTTCACACACAACATATAGACTAGAGTAGTTAGATAGAAAAATATAGCAGTTTTAAAGTTCAGTTTACACCTTGCACTTTGACCCCGTATTTTACATAATAGATATATAGATAGAAACATAGAAATAGGTAGGCTAGGTGAGGATAACCCAGGTGCACTTAGTCAGAACCCTAGGTCATAGATAGAGTGCCTAGAATAGTCTAGAAATAGAATAGTTTGCAATAGCGCGGCAAAAATTGTGATATTTTTCCGCTTTATTCTGACTAGGAAACCTGGGTATCATACCTAGTATAGATTGTTATATGTCAAAATACGGGTAATTGTAAGCTCTTTCTATAGAACATCGTAGCTTTGAACTACCCCTTATAGTTTTTAAGATATAGCCTAAAATGTCAGAACTTTGTGATGAAAATGTACAACCAATTTGAACAATAAAAGCGGCTCTCCTTACGGTATTGCGCTAGGTAGGACATAGGCGCGCAAAACAGCGCAGAATCAATCAGTCGCAACGAGTCCTCCAGCGCAACATCGGAAGAAAAGCTAGCGAAGAAAACTGAAGAACCTCTTTCATTGAAGAACCCTGCTCCCTGCTCCATCAAGATCAGCTGCCTCAGCCTGCTCTCTGCGGTCTACGATCTGCGTCCCACTCTCACAGTACCGCCGTAGTCAGGGCGTCATCCGGCGATAGTTAATAGTTAGTTAAATGTGCTAGACCAGGCGTTTTCATATCGAAGGTGGTCGACCACAATAGTATAGGTCATCTTCATCAGGAGCAATTATTCAATGTCAGAATATAATAATATGCTTCTTCACAATGTACAGGGTGTTAGGGTAAACAGTTACACTACTTTGAGGGCTGATTGTATCCTTGATAATGAACAACTTTCCCAAAGAAACCTATAAGAAATTAACAAAAAAAATCGAGGTTCCATACTAAATGCAATCAGTTGATCGAAAGTTTGTACGAAAAGTTTTTTTTTTTTAATTGCTATACGGTTCATAGGGAAAGTTGTTCAGTATCATGGGTACAATCACCCCTTAAAGTAATGCAACTGTTTACCCTAACACCCTGCATACAACAAATCGGATAAATCCAAATATTATCATTTTTTCTCAACTTCTTTCCCGTTTTTTTTATTTTCTTTTTTCTTTTCTGGCTTTCTTCTCTTCTTCTGTGTAGGTAATTCAACTTCCGGTTCTTTTGTTGGCTTAGATGGGTCAGTGAAGTTGGTAAATAGTTAGAGTCATGATAAAAAAAACTACGTCATTCACGCATAGCATAGACTAAAATACAAGATTAAAGATGTATGTAAGACCATACAAGCAAAATAACCCCTAAAATAATACTTTAAGATGATTAAAATTAATTGACAAAATACCTCTATCAAATCACAAAAAAATTTTGCAAAATCACTTAAAATATTGCACATCTAACACAAGGATATTTGAATGAAAAATTCTCGAAATCCAATGCACAATTTATATCAATCTGTTCGTAAAACATTTAGCTATCAGTTTAATACCACATTCTTTAAATATATTACTTATTTACTAATTAAAACTTCATTTCATTGTCTACTGTCGTCATTTGTCAATCCTGTTTTTTTTAAAACTATAAACGCTAGGACACTGTTTTCACTTAAAACGTAAAAAAAAGGAGAGTAGAACTAAATCTTGACACCCATTTGGAGTTCCTGTGCCCTATAAATAAAAAGGGTCCCTCTGGCTGTAGGTTTTTTCAAACCTATGCCATCCTTCCATGTTGACGGAACAAATTATATTTCTAATTGGATTTGATAGAACAAATTTGGAACTAAATCGCAGACATACTCGCATCGTTCTGCGACACTGGGTCCCGCTGAGTGTAGCCACACTTCGTTCAGTTGGTGATTCTATCTCTGCCTGGATGAAACCAATGAGTGTCTCAATATTTATGTAACACCATTGGCTTTACAGTGATGGTATATCATTATGATACCTACAATTGCCAGAAGTAAACTTAGCACCTTGTTAGTTAGCTTCGGTGGGTTGTACACATGGCGACACATCAGGTTACGCACCCTATATTATATACCCATAACGACACTACGTACAAAACACAAAATAGTGTGGTAGAGAGCCTGCATAGACGCGGCTACCGGCGCGGGCGCAGCTTGCTGTAAGACGAAACAAAAACAACATACCGCACCCTTTCGCACGATTTGCAGCGTTCAACTTATAATAGTTCAAAGTCGTTCGTAGTCCTCTTCTTCTAGTTTGTGGAAATACATTTCTGAACTGCTATCTTCCTGTACACTCATGATCAACTGTTGTGAGCACAGTGGACGTGCCCACAACCCTAATCGATTGGCCTATTGTAATTTGGTGAGCAAATATGACTAACATTTTTAGGTTTATTAATTTAGTACTGAAGGTACAAGGTCTTGGTTGAGGCGACATGCATTTTGTAAACATCTCCTTTGTAGGAATGCAATGTATCGATTGTGTGTGAGTGAGTCCATAGTCTGACTCGAACTTGACCGATTTGCAGGTGGCCATAATTATACCTTTTTTTAGGGCTAGACCTGCTCCTGTGATCTACAACCAATGAATAAATGTAGCCAGATTTTTTTACAAAAAAATTTAAAGAAAATTCTTACGTCTTTGAGTATCTGTGCAGCATACAGCCATAGGGCTGCCACTCATGATCGCCCTTGTACCTTCCAGATGAAAGAAGCCAAGTGCATGAATCTGGCCCTAAAAACAAATAAAAAAAACCCATGTAAAAAAAACAATAATATTTTTTTTGCAGCGAATGGTTTTCACTGAGCTGTGTTTGAATACTTGATAAAAGCCGCACCTTTTGAACGGAATAAAACTCAACTTACCATATCGTAGGTGTAATATTCCATGATATCCAATAAATCCAATGACGAGCACGAAGGCCACAAGCTTAGCGTTCTCCACATTCAACTGGTCTATAAACCATTCAGCCGACGATTTTTTGGAGTACACCATACCGACCGACCTACCGATTTAAGGCAAAAGTAAACATTCAATTCAATTATGCATATTAGATTAGGTATTACGAATTTATTATAAATAAAATCAAGTAATATTACCACTTTATGTTATGCTCGTTGTTAAGGATATTCACCGTATTCTAGCCAGGAATTTATGTAATTAATAACCACGGTCTTTTCACTTATTAATGTAGTACAATTTAATGGTAAATAAAATAGTAGCTTATCTATGATCAGTGTTGCCAACAGTTATAGTAGCTCTCCACCAGATCCAACTCCTAAAACCACCAGAAAACCACTAACAGAAAGTGGCCCTACTCTCATAATCACTAAATTTTCCACTAACCAAGAAAACAATGGGTTTTTACCTTTAATCTACCCTTTAGTTACATATTTTGTAACATTTATTTGTAAGTGCCGTGCCGTGGTGGTCCAGTGGCGAGTAACCTCCTTGGAGAAGGGGATGGTTCGGTCCAGGTCGACTCGTACCAATGAGCTTTTCTGAATGAGGGATTTTCCAAAAGCAAAAAAAAGTAAAAAGTTAGTTCCAAATTTCTGGATAGATGGCGTTGACAACAGAGGGGTCGATTAGGTATGGTATGACCAGCACTGGTAGCATGCACCCCGCTATAGCCGTGATACGGCTTTATCACGTCTTTTATGTCGTTCTTTCACGCGCAAAAGATAGAGATAAAAGACGTGATAAAGCCGTATCACGGCTATCGCGGGTGTGCATGCTACCAGTGCAGCACTGGTACCTAGCATGCCAACCCGCGATAGCCGTGATACGGCTTTAACACGTCTTTTATATAGTTCTTTTGCGCGCGATCGAACGAGATAAAAGACATGATAAAGCCGTAACACGGCTATCGCGGGTTGGCATGCTACCAGTGCTGGTCTACCCAATATCAAACTGTACAAAAACATGTATAGTCATTCCTTACAGTCGCACACAGATTGCCATAAGAGTGACAGTGACGTAAATCTGTTAAACAAATGTCACCACTTTTTAAGCAAATGAGGGATTTTCCAAAAGCAAAAAAAAGTAAAAAGTTAGTTCCAAATTTCTCGATAGATGGCGTTGACAAGAGAGGGGTCGATTAGGTATGACCAGCACTGGTAGCATGCACACCCACTATAGCCGTGATATGGCTTTATCACGTCTTTTATCTCGTTCTTTCGCGCGCAAAAGAACGAGATAAAAGACGTGATAAAGCCGTAACACGGCTATCGCGGGCTGGCATGCTACCAGTGCTGGTCTACCCAATATCAAACTGTACAAAAACATGTATAGTCATTCCTTACAGTCGCACACAGATTGCCATAAGAGTGACAGAGCTAGATTAGACGTAAATCTGTTAAACAAATGTCACCACTTTTTAAGCAAATTCAAGCAAAATTCGTTCTTAACGTAAGGAAATAGCGGAGTCTTCCAACTGGAGGTCTGGTGACAAAATGGTTCAAGACGGTATCTGTTTACTATTGACATTTCACTTATTCTAATGGGTGGTTGTCATAAGTGTGAATGGATGTCAAGTAGCGTTTCTATGTCTTGCTTTATATTATTTATCTAACCCTATATTTTATCTTTGAGTATGACCAATATAAGCTGACCGCGCGCAGGGTGAATAACGTATAACGTCGCGCGACCACCTTATTTTGGTTTTGCTTAGCTTGATGTGTCGCCGTGTGTACAAACAAACCCTTTCTTATTGTTGTTGGTTTATTATAAACTATCTGCAGGGCTAGTATGCCAACCCACTATAGCGTGATATATCGCTATCACGCTTCCGCTCTCTTTCTATTTTCGCACGAACGAACAAGATAAAAGATTTGACAGATGGATGTGTTAAATATCGCAATCGCGGGTTGGCGTGCGTACTAGCCCCGCTGTTGATGAAGTAGCTATTACAAGTTTCCCGGTTTATTTGTGTTTTTCTGTTAAGCCGGGTCCACTGCGCCATGTTTTCGTGTTACGATGTTAGCAAACACGAAAACATGGCGCAGCGGACCCGGCTTTAGGTTTTTGTAGTTTGTTATTGTCGTTATATTCAAAATGGATACAAAGCCCATACAGCCACGTCCGATACTTGATTCATTGTTGACAGACAATAACACCGAGATTGTTAATAATAAACCGACAATAATATCAAAGGGTTTATACTGCGTCTTTTTATTAATAATATTCATAAATATACCATAGGTACCTAATCGACCCCTCTCCGTTCAACGCCATCTATCGAGAAATTATGAACTAGCTTTTTTTTTTCTCTGGAAAATCCCCCATTCAAGCAAAATTCGTTCTTAACGTAAGGAAATAGCGGAGTCTTCCAGCTGGATGTCTGGTGACAAAATGGTTCAAGACGGTATCTGTTTACTATTGACATTTCACTTATTCTAATGGGCGGTTGTCATAAGTGTGAATGGATGTCAAGTAGCGTTTCTATGTCTTGCTTTATATTATTTATCTACCCCTATATTTTATCTTTGAGTATGACCTATATAAGCTGACCGCGCGCAGGGTGAATAATGTATAACGTCGCGCGACCACCTTATTTTGGTTTTGCTTAGCTTGATGTGTCGCCTTGTGTACAAACAAACCCTTTCTTATTGTTGTTGGTTTATTATAAACTATCTGCGGGGCTAGTATGCCAACCCACTATAGCGTGATATATCGCTATCACGCTTCCGCTCTCTTTCTATTTTCGCAAGAACGAACAAGGTAAAAGATTTGACAGATGGATGTGTTAAATATCGCAATCGCGGGTTGGCGTGCGTACTAGCCCCGCTGTTGATGAAGTAGTAGCGATTACAAGTTTCCCGGTTTATTTGTGTTTTTCTGTTAAGCCGGGTCCGCTGCGCCATGTTTTCGTGTTACGATGTTAGCAAACACGAAAACATGGCGCAGCGGACCCGGCTTTAGGTTTTTGTAGTTTGTTATTGTCGTTATATTCACAATGGATACAAAGCCCATACAGCCACGTCAGATACTTGATTCATTGTTGACAGACAATAACACCGAGATTGTTAATAATAAACTGACAATAATATCAAAGGGTTTATACTGCGTCTTTTTATTAATAATATTCATAAATATACCATAGGTACCTAATCGACCCCTCTCTGTTCAACGCCATCTATCGAGAAATTATGAACTAGCTTTTTTTTTTCTCTGGAAAATCCCCCATTGATGTACGATTTGTACCTAACACCACTGGCTTTTCGGTGAAGGAAAACATTGTGAGGAAACCTGCATGTTTCAATTTGGATTGTATTGTACCTACTGTCCATTACAAGTGGCGACGGGCTCACTCCCCGTCACACTGGACAGATTTTCGGTACTAGTGAAACGTGGATGTTCTGAGGTTTCAGAATATCTCTGACTACCTCGTCGTGAGCATATGCATAATCCGCGAGTTGACAGTGTGATTAAATATAAAAGTTAATTATTTTATTACATAGATTTATTGGTAAAAAGTGTAAAACAATACAAATTAGAAAAAAATAATTATTAATTTATTTTATTTTCAATTTTAAAAATCACGATTTTTTATCTGTGAGTCACGTGACTTGAAACGCCAATCAGAAAACGTGACGTTTATAAAAATGGAGCAAAGGTTTCAAAAGGTCGACAGTACCAATTTGCCGAAAATAGATGTCCGGTGTGATGTGTGTGTGATGTTGTGTGTGATGTGTGTTGTGTGTGATGTGTGATGTGTAGATGTGTGTGATGTGATGGGTGGTTGCTAACTATTTTGCCTCCAATCCGGATTTTTGTTCGGCTGAATAAAGAAATTTGAAACTTCTGCGTGAGTATACTTGCTTATTTTGATGCCGGCTCTTCATTCTCGCCGAGAACGGGCGAGACAGGCTGAGAACGAGAGTGTGGATGCCCTTCATTGTTCTCGTGGCATCATAAGCCATAGTACTTTTCCTTGAAACTTCTCGCCGCGAGTTCTCGGCGAGAGTGAAGTGCGGGCATTAAACTTACAAAATGTCGTTATTTACGATGGTTTAGTAGGTAAATACTAAAAACAAAACTATCTTTTTGTTGTTATCAGATCTCCAAGAGAAAGCTGTCGAAGATGTCGCAATCAGTCACGTTCAGCTGTGTCGGAAGTCGGAACGCTGGGTCTGGTGTAGTAATTTCTAGAATAATGTCCAGAACACAAAGTGCACACCAAGCCTTATAACGTTAGTTTGGTTGTTAACGAAGATGAAGGCAAAGTCACAGATGTCCAGTGCCTCGAATGTGTAGCTTCTCATGGTGGCTTCATAGATTAAGTCAAGAGCCTTCATCTACTTCCAGAGAGTGCTACTAGAAGAAACCCAAGTTGGCGCAGGTTAGCGCTCCACATTGTTTATCTACAATGTGCAATGCAGAGAAAACTTTTGTCATTACTCATTAGCAAGGTCAATCCTGCTTAAATGTGTTAAGTAAGTAAATAAAAGCATATACTCGTAATCGTTTAAATGTTTGTTTTATTTATTTTATCAAACAAAGCAATAATATAACAATATTTATATTAGGCCATTACAACAAAATTTCTGCAAAATCTGACACACGGTGAACTTCGGCTTCACACTCCTGTAGCCTATATATGTCCCACAGCAGGCCTTAACCCTTATCAGCAGTGATTGGAATAGGTAGTGCAATTTAGGGTAAAGTTGCGAATATTTGTGTGATGCATATTGATATTTGTATTCAATTCATGGGTGTTTGTATCTATACGGGGTGTAAAATTTGATGTATTGTATATTAAACAGGGTGCACGCCCTGTGTAGATACAAACACCCATGAATTGAATACAATTATCAGTATTCATCTCACAAATATTCACAACTTTACCCTAAATTGCACTACCTATTCCGATCACTTTATCAGGCATAGTACGCTTCATCGACCACATAAAAATAGGTTCATTATTGAATGTAATGTGGTTGCCACAGCCTGATAAAGGGTTGAGCCTACACTGGCGGAGGGTGTATGGGCGTTAGTCCACCATGCTTGCCTAATGCTTAGATTAACAGACTTTACATCATATATCAGAACTAGCGACCCACCGAAGGAAAAGTATCATTAAGTATTAACCTTTAAACCACATCAAAATGAACAACTTTTGCTAAGGGAGCAAACTTGTAAAAAAAGTCAGCTGTCTCATACATTTGAGTTGTGTAGGTAATACAGTTTAGTATGGAACAGCTGTTTTTTTTTTATTTGACTTGTTTGTGCCCATGGTCAAAGTTGTTCAATTTGATGAGTAGAGTATCAAGAGTATGTGGTTTAAAGGTTAATGATACTTTTCCTTACACCTTGTATAAGTACCTACACATTAAGGATGACTCACGCTACACCGTGCCGGGTCATCGGTCGCAGCAGAGTGACCGAGCCGGCCGCGGCCCCGTAAACACATAAGTATTTAACCAAGATCTGGTGCTGAACTCAAGAATGTCTCCGTACTAGGGTACTCCTCAATAGTAAACCAGCACCACCATGCTGTTTACCTGATATACGGACAGACAAATGCGGAAAGCGACTTTATTTTGTACTATGTAGAGATAATACCTACCAATTTTTTATTTATTGCAATAGTTAATTGATTTTATTCACTGAGCTTGAAAATCCTGACAAGTGTGTACCTCCCCGAGGGTAGGCCTGTGCCCTGCGGTGGGACATAATGCGATGATGATGCCAAAATCTGTGCACCAAAAGTTTTGTCGGGGTGTCGCCTCTAGTAGGTAGGTACTTCAATGGTTCAGACCGACTTCTTCTTTTTCATTCTTTTTTCATCCAGTAGTAGTTGTTCAACAAGTTCCTTTCTTTGTCTTTTTGAATATGCATCTCGGTGAGTAGTTGTGGTTGTCTTTTTCCGATCGGGTTGACATGCCAACTTAGCACAACTCAACAAATGGTACTCCATGTAGTTCTCCATGTCATTGGGGAGCTGAAACATAGATAGATATTGTAGTATTCATTCAGTAACGTACTTAAATTTCCTTACATAACATACATAACCTCAAAAAGGTTAACAAAAAGGTTAGGTTTATTGAGAGGGAATTATTGGCCTATTGACCTGGAAATAATATTGCATTGGCTTGTTACTTACATCGAAATGATCTTCACAACAACATTTTGATTTCGGTACATTCCCTCGACCAAGTTCCATGGACTTGGTTTCGAATATCTGTTTTAGCCGAGCGGGGGGCGGGACATGAATAAACTGTTTTGTGGGAGTTTTGATAGCAGTGTTCACGTAAGAAGGCACGGCACTACATCTGAGCACAACATTTATAGTAATTTTTCACATCAATTTTACCTAAATCGAGCAAAATCAACTCTGCACATAGTAACTTGGTTTTGTTTGTGTCATGCAGACTTGCAGAGTGACGTCATACGTGGTCACGTGATCATAATGGCGCGTTTTTGTGGCATATTTTTTATTTAAACTGAAAAATTTATTTTTATTGCATTTAAAGGTGTAATTTTAAATAAATATTAATTCATTGGCATTATTTTAAACAAATAAAGTGTTTAAATCATTTTTCCAAAAGTTGGATACTCCCGGGTAAGTCCTAAAATATAACTTAACTAAACAAAGTAATGAAAGAAAATAAACTTATTCGCTTCTGGCCGTACATAGACCAAAAGTGACAAATATGCTGGCGGCATTTCTCCGCTGCACACACAGCTAAGGACATAACTTGTTGGATCAATTAATATGAACCCAGGTCCTTAAAGAAAGGTTTGGCTTGGCTTCGAATCCCCATGGCTCTGCAGTCTCGACAGCGAACAGTTGTTTATGTGTATCTACCAAATATGTTTCTAGTTTTGTTTTGTAAATAATAAGTAAATCGGCATAGTGGTTGAGTGATCATCTGTCCTACTAATTGCAGTGCTATTTTTGAATCATACACTTTCAAAATCATGATCGAATAATGAATAAACTTAAAAGCTTAACACATTTTCGAGTATGAATAAGGCTGTGCAAGATTCAAAAATAGCTCTCTTGAAATTAAATTTTACCATTTTTCACTAGAAAAAACCACCAGCCACTAAACGCAAAATTTCTCCACTAAAAGGGGATCCAAACCACCAGTTTTAGTGGAGAATCCACTGAGTTGGCAACACTGTCTTAATGGCATGGCCAGTGCTGCCAATGTAAATTTCTTGATTCCCCGCTTAAGTAGGCTCAATTCCCCGAATTTCCCCGATTTCCAATCATGCATTCCCCGAAAATTCCCCGACACTGTAATATGCAAGAAATAAAGCATTTTTTCTTGCAAAATGTAGTTAAATGTTTCAAAAATTAGCTTATCAACTTCTTTGTCTTCTAATTTTTATCAAAAAATCTACTTAAATATTTAGAATACAATGAGTTTTATTTATTATTTATATTTCTCCCACACTATCGGACTAAGGATGGTCTGATTCGGTTCTAATTTTAGCAATTCCTCTTCTTTAGACATCCTTTGTTCGACATTTATTACAAATAGGTGATTCCCCGAAATTCCCCGATTTGAATCATTCCCCGCGCTCTCCCCGCACGCATCCCACATTCCCTGAAAATCGGGGAAATTCCCCGGAATCGGCAGCCCTGGGCATGGCAGCGGTCGCAGATTATTAGCCACCTTCGTCGTTAGATGGTGCTGAAATGAATTACTTTTTGACCTCGGTACAGTTGTTTCTCTTACAAACTAGATGGCGTAACAAAACTGACCATTTAGCAGATAGACACCTGCAGGCGTAGCATGCATCCCCGTGATAGATATATTTATCAAATCTATCTTTCATATCACGCGCGATAACGTATCAAATTTGCGAACATGGCTGACACTGTGATAGGCTGTGATATGTTTATCACAACTATCACTTCATTCGTTCACCATTCGTTCGTTTTGTTTATTTGTCATCCTTTAAACGCAACAATTTCATAGAGAGAGAAAGCGATGTTGAATTATCTCTCTGTTGAGTATCCAACTTCGCACAAAAATCTTACCAAATAAGCACGTCGTGACGTTTTACAAACAACAACCAACAACGTGAAATTATAGTTTAAAATTGGATTTAATTCGAAATCTCAGTAGAGAGTAGTAATTTTATTCCTTAATTCAAAATAAGGATGAGTGATAATAAAGAAAAAGACATCCCGAAGAAGAAACGGTAAGTTTACAAAGAACTCGCGAGTCAGTTTTTGGTCTACCGTAATAGTTCTATGCAAAACTTAAACAAAAGCTTAAAAATTTACATTTATCGTGGTTAGAGTGTTATCTTGGTCACTTTATAATAGTACTTTATAGAATACAGATAGAATTTATTTGCTTTGAAACAGGTAAATATTACAAAAGATGGTATAAAATATACAATAAGTTTCTTCCGTTCAACACTGTAAAAACTGTTAATTATTAACCACTTTCTACCTACCAGACAAAAATATATGAAATTAGCTATAATCTTTTGTGTTCTTTAATTTCTAGAGTCCGAAGCACCACTACTCATAAATGTTATAGGACTATATGGCAGCTCACCCCCGGCTGGCAAATAACGAATTCAATGGGCCGCAAGGCAAGGCGCAACTGGACCGACAATGGGAAAGTCTCCGGACAATACTTAAAGAGCATGGTCCGGATAAAACCACAGACCAGTGGGAGCATGTAAGAACTATAATTTTCTTTTTGTAACAACACGCACTATGTACACAGACCAATGATAAACCTTTTGGCAAGCCTCCTTCACTCGACCGTACCTACCGCTATACGTAGCTACACTTTCATGGAGAGCCCGCACTCCCGCGCTATTCAATTGCCACGAGCGCAAGCGAAAGCGCTGATCAGAATTTTGCGGTGAGAAAGAGCGGTAATTAAAGCTGGATAATTTATTGTTTTGTAAGGGAGTGATGTATCTGTCATGTAGTAACTCCTTAATCTGTGCTTTTGGTTCTAATTCTAAACATAGAATTGTGGCTCCATTCCATCGTAGTGCCAATCTCCAGTATAAATAGCAAATGTGCTTGACGTTATTAATAAATACAATAATAAATACAGGGTGTAAGGAAAAGTATTATTAACCTTTACGGTGCCCACACATAACTGCGATGTCAAATCACAATGTCAAATATCTGCCAGCGCTCGATGACTTCCGTCCGAGTGGCTGGATGTCCGCAGGACGAATCGGGGGAGCGGGAAAGGCGCGACCAGTGTTATAGGAGAAACTTCGATGCATTGGTGAATGGCCCAAGTTGCTAGCGTGCAACTACTTTTGATTTAGTTAGGGCTTGGTCCAAGTAGTAGCGGATGGTCGCTACATGTGTGTGGTGACCTCAAAGATTCTTTTATGCACAAAAATACACTTGTGCTAGTGCTAGTGCTAGGTACTATGAAATGGTGGAGCCTCATTGCCAGATGGAGAGCGGTATCCGACTCATAACTGCCCAGTAAAAGACCTTTTAAACCTTTTCAGACTTCGCGTGACCTGAGGCGTAATGCACGTAACATTGGCGCACGAGTAAAGTCAGTTTTAAAAAAACTTGGGACCATAGGCCCTGAAAGTGCCTTTGGTACTACAGGGGCTGAAGAAACAGGTGTAAGTATAATCGACATACCTAGATTATAAAATTCATGCATGTACTATCGCGGACTTTTCCGCCTGACCACCACTAGGCTCATTTTTGCTTGCATACTAAAAAATAAAAGCGATGTCTTACCCCGCCCTATTGATGAATAGACCAATTAATAATAGTTTCCAAACAATAAATTTTGGGCGAAATTATGCGATTTTTTTCTTAAGTGGTCAGGTGGAAAAGTCCCCGATAGTACGTACGGCGACACATCAAGCTATACAATACCAAAATAAGCTGGCCGCGCGTCGGTCGCTTAACGTATAACGTCGCGCGGCCAGCTTATGTTGGTTTTGTATAGCTTGATGTGTCGCCGTGTGTACCGTCGTGTGTCAGCCGTAATAATTTAGTTTCATTAATTTTAAGAGACCCTTATGCAAAACTTTTAACATGTGTTTTTTGTAGCAATAGACAATGTAATAAGTAATAAATCTAAATATAGTTTGTCGATGCTACTATCAATACCGTGACACAGTCAAGAAAAAAAATTGATAACACTTCATGAAATGTTGAATTTTCTCGAGTTACGCTTGTGTTTTGGTGACACAGACAAACAACAGTTTTTACTGTAAATGTAACAGGTTTATGAGTGATTTTAACATTGCCATCTAGTCCTTTTTCGATTTACTAGTCTTATCGTGACTAGTAAATCGATCGATCATTGTATTGTACTTATATACATTTCATTTATAGGTTGAATTTGAATGTCTGTCACATGACCACCCAGTAAAAGACCTTTTAAACCTTTTCAGACTTGGCGTGACTTGAGGCACAATGCCAGAAAAATTGGGGTGCGAGCTCAGACCAAATAAAAAGGTGCGAGCAAACTCAGCCCAACGCGCAACTGGCAATATAGCAAATGTACCGGAACTAAGCCCACATGTTTTAAAAATACTATAGGCCCTGAAAGTGCCTTTGGCAGGACAGGAGCTGAAGAATATGAGAACGAGTGTAAGTATAATAGTTGTAATACCTAGATTATAAAATGCATGGGGCTACAGGGCCAATGCTGTGAGCGAGCCTTTCTCAAGCCACGGGAAGTGAGCCCCTGCCTAGAGCCAGAGGTAGTGCGCACATTCCTAACAGAGAGCCACTATAAGAGCGTGCAACAGGCAAAGAGCCAGTCCGAAGTCGCCAAGGTCTGTTATACTGAGTGTATACAGGGTGTAACATAACACCCTAGTAATACTTAAGGGGCTGCTGCAGACCATTAAACTGAACAACTTTCAAAATGGAGCCAATACCGAGAAAAAAATAAAAAAAAGTGCAAGTTGTTCAGTTTGATGGTCTGAAGCACCCCTCTAAGGGTTGAACCTCATCTGACAGCACCGCATCGCCTTTTTCTGTCGCTCCATCCTTTTCTGTCACTCAGGAACGTCATTTGCTAGAGCAAATAAGGTAGACGGAACGCGATCGCGCGCGGCGGTGCTGCGGCGTCCGTTGGCGTTCCGTCTACCTTATTTGCTCGAGCAAATGACGTACCAAAAAGATGGAGCGACAGAAAAAGGCGATGCGATGCTGTCAGATGAGGTTCAACCCTAAGTAGTATTGGGGTGTTTTGTTACACCCTGTATATGTTTTAATATTCTAAGATTTTGAAGTACACAGGTTGTTTGGTACGTTCCTTTTTAAAATGATAATAAGACTAGTGGCCGTGGTGGTCCAGTGGCGAGTAACCTTGCCTGCCGTGCAGGAGGCGATGATTCGATCCCCGTCCAGGCCGACTCGTACCAATGAGTTTTTCGGAATTTATGTACGATTTGTAACACCACTGGCTTTTCGGTGAAGGAAAACATCGTGAGGAAACCTGCATGCTTCAATTTCGGGGCATGTATTGTACCTACTGTCCATTACAAGTGGCGACGGGCTCACTCCCCGTCACACTGGACAGAGTTTCGGTACTACTAGTGAAACGTGGATGTTCTGAAGTTTCAGAATATCTCTGACTACCCCCTCGGGGAATATAGTCGTGAGCATATGCTAATATGCTAATCAGACTATCAAACTGAATAACTTTCTCTATGCGACTAACACTGAAATCGCAAATAATATCAACTGTTTGTTTCATACATTTGAATAGAGTAGTACAGCAGTATTATGTATAGAAAAGCAGATATTTTTCTTTCGTAGTTTCTAATTTGGACCCCTAGTGAAAGTTTTTCAGTTTAATATTCTGAAGGAACGAATTTAACTACCGAACACCCTGTATTATCCGGATGGCGGAAAAGTAAATTAAACACAAATTTCATTAACAAATATTATAATTATAGCACGGTCATTTTTATGTTTTAAAAATTATTGTACAACTTCCTAGTGAATTAAGAAACATAGTTTTTTTATTTTTTATTCCTGAGCTGAGATTTAGGAAATGCCATACCAAATGCTCGATGGGAGACTACGTTCTTTGATAATTTCACTCAAAACTTATGATTTTATCTATGCTCTTTAAATAATGTTTGAATACTTTTCGTTACAGGATGTTTCTAAACAGCTGATGGACATCAACATCAACAATCAGTTAGCCACATCCAACACCATACAATGCCATATGGATAAGACTGGCGTTCAGAGGGAGAGGTTGGTAACCATTATGCATAATAATGAAATAAAAGACATCATTCGTTTTGGTCCAAAACGCGAAAGAGCAAGCCAAAAAGAAAATCGATATTCTGTTAGAACTTAGTTCGTCTCAGCATTCCGCCTTTTCATATTTTTGATGTTATAAAACTTACAGCTACAGCACAGCTGTCATGCCATTATATTTTTTTTTTTTTGGAAATCACTATTACCGCTTAGCTCAGGGAGCTATTACTGCTTTTTACTATTGGAGGGACCACGAAGGGTCTACCGGGCCAAATGAATGAACTTAAGCAACCGACCTAGGGGCACCCCAGAGGGGTACGGACCTCGGCACAGGACGTTGCTGGGGCTACGCGGCGGATTGGGTAGCGGGGATCGGTGAGAGCCATTATAATAAATGCTTAGATTGACAAGTTCTGACAGAATATAGCATTAGTTTTCAGTGGACGGCAATTCCACATTTGGATCAGAAATGAAAAATATATGACACGTTGACTACTTATATAGGGACTAGTTACGCGTGTAATTCTACTAACAAACATTTCTGTCACTTTTTACGGGGGACGAGGTAACATGAAATCCGCAGGTTTGGATTTTATCTCCTACTAGCGTTTACCCGCGACTTCGTCCGCATAAATCACATACCGGATTTTAAGTCAGATCATAAGCTATCAAGCAAAAAAAGTTTCATCAAAATTGGTTCAGTAGTTTTTGCGTGATACTCAAACAAACAAACTAAATTCTTTTTTGTAATAGTACTTATAGATAACTTTAGATTCTAATATTGATTGTTAAAAATCATAAAAAGTAGTCTCGTGCGAACCCCAAACGTCGTAAGTTCGTAGTTATTGTAGCAATTATAGGCTGTCCCGTTTAGTGATGATAATGTATAAAATTGAATGTAAATGCACATGATCAATTGTTCTTATACCGTGGCATAGGGGAAGTGCTACCGCAAGGCTAGTCCTTATAGTAAATAGTCAAAGATATGAAACATGGATGATGTCCTTCAATACTAGATTTTAGGAGAAGTAAGTTTCACCTCCTTGTTGGCGCTTTTGTTGACCAATTTGCAAATAACTTGCATTTCCTACGGCTGCTGGTTCACCAGAGGGTACGACGGAAGTTCCTCGGTTGGTACTCGTATCTCAGCCTCAGTGAGGAACTCTGAAATAATAACATGACTTGTTATGCGATTTCTTATTATAAATAACTAGCGGCCCGTCCCGGCTTCGCACGGGTGGACGTCTAATCTTTTCTAGCAATAAATATAGCCTATATTACTCAGGGTGAATGCAGCTTTCTAATGGTGAAAGAATTTTTTAAATCGGCCCAGTACTTTTTGAGCCTATTCATTACAAACATACAAACATACAAAAATAGGTACAAATCTTTCCTCTTTATAATATTAGTGTAGATTAAAAGCAAAATTGTTTTGTTCCAGAATATGGTGACTTGAACAACAAGAAAGTGAAGAAATGGCAATTGGGGAGTTCGGAACAGGCATAAGAAATGACAATGGACAGAGACTAGTAAACATGGCACTGGAAAACAACTTCAAAATAATGAAAAACCCGAAAAACAAGTTGACATGGCTTTCACCTGGCAGACTATTCAAAAACGAAATTGACTATATAACTTCTAACCGACCGAAGGCATTCCAAGACGTCAATGTGATCAGGAAATTCAATTTCAACACCAATCACAGGATGGTCTACGGAGTGCTCTATACAAAGGAACCACCCAGATCACGAACAACAATAGGGAAACCGATCAACATACCACATAACTGGTTAACTCCAAACTTAGAGTCCGACTCTCCTGCCTCAGATATCCAGACAAAATATGACTCAACAATCAGTGAAATATTACCCCTCAAAAAACAACAACAACCAGAGAAAGAAAACTGCATCAAAGAAGATACACAGAACTTAATTTCACAAAGAAGGGAATTACTAAAGAACAGAAAGGATAAGGAGACAAAGAAACAAATAACTGAGATAAGCAAAAAAATTAGCCAAAGCTTAAAACGAGATATTAAAACTAATCGAAAAAAATGCATTACCAAATTCATAAATAAAACAGGAGGGATCAAGAAGGCCTACAAGGAACTAAGGAACAAAAAAAATGGATACCTTCGGTCAAAAACAAAAGTAACAAGTCGAGAGCAAGAGCAAGAGCAAGCTATACCCCCCATGACCCCCATCTTAACATGGGAAACAGATATAGCAATAGCATCACAGAAGAATGACAAATCCCCGGGGCCAGACAACATAAAATGAATCCCTCAAGGTGCTCTCCAAAGAAAACCGTGCAAAGCTGACTGAACTGCTCAATCTTATCCTAAATTCTGAAAGCATTCCTGTACAGCGGACAACAAGCGTCATCATTCTCATCCACAAAAAAGGCACCCGTGACGACTCGGCAACTATCGACCCATAAGCCTTATGTCAAACATATACAAAATATTCTCAAAAATAATATTAAATAGAATAATAACAAGGAAACTTGATGAACAACAACCAAAAGAACAAGCGGATTATCATGCCAGCTTTTCTGCAACGGATCACATGTTTGTACTCAAACAACTAATTGAAAAATTCCAAGAGTTTCAGAGGCCTTTATACCTGGCCTTCATTGACTACAACAAAGCTTTCGATTCCTTGAAACACAAGTACATCTGGAAATGCCTTGAGAACCAAGGAGTGGAAGACAAATATGTGAGGATCATCAAAAACATATACACAGAAAGCTCGGCAAAGGTCAAATTAGAGACGGAGGGTGAATTGTTCCCAATAAGTAGAGGAGTAAGACAGGCCGATCCCCTATCACCAAAGATCTTCTCGGCTGTTCTCGAAGAGATATTTAGACAACTGTACTGGGAGAACTATGGCGTAAACAAAAACGGAGTAAGACTTAACCACCCCTTAGGTTTGCCGACGATCTGGTGCTTATCTCAGAAAACACTACAAATCATGCTACAGGATCTTTCAACACAAAGTAAAGTAGTGGGACTGACAATGAACAAGAGCATAACAAAAATGACAAATCAGGGACCAACTAGCATAGAAGGTGATGGAGAAAGTAACGAATGTACAGAGAGTTATCTGGGTCAACTGATATCGTTCGAAAACCAAATGGAGAAAGAATTAGATAGGCGAACTGCAAATTCCTGGAAAATCTACTGGAGCTTGAAAGAGGTCATGAAAGATAAATCATACCCAATAACTATTAAAAGAAAACTCTTCAAAACTTGTATGGGAGTATACAAGTGCCTAACATATGGGTGCCAGACCTGGGTGCTGACTAAAAAGACTGTGCAGAAACTAACCACATGCCAAAGGGCCATGGAAAGGAGCATTCTAGGGTTGACACTTCTACACAAAAAAAGAGCCAAGAACATCAGGAACGTCACTAAACTAGACAATGCAACATTCAAAGTTAAAAAACTAAAATGGACTTGGACAGGGCATATGTGTAGCTGAAAAGCAAAAGCAGCTATATTTCCAGACACAATGGAAAATCCATTGTGTCTGGAAATATAGCTGCTTTTGCTTTTACACCCGTCATATGCTAAGGTACCAAAAGGAAAAGTGGAACACAATAATAGTAGAATGGCAACCGAGAGACTGTAACAAAAGGGAAAGAGGACGTCCAAAGAAACGATGGGTAGACGACATCAAAGCAGTCTCGGGCCCTCTATGGACGAGACTCACAAAAGACAGAGTGCAATGGAAGATGCTGGAGGAGGCCTATGCGTCTCTAGACGCGCAGAGTGAAGAGGAGAACTAATTGAAGAGTGTAACATTGCAACTAATGTGTCTCTGCAAAAGGCTAATAATAAAATGGTGACTTGGAACCGAAGATTTACTTTTTAAGTTTTAGTTTTAGATCCTAATATTTATATTTAAGCTGATTTGTTGCCATTTTAATTCAGACTTATTTATAATTGTTATGTTAACTAAATAATGTCACGTTGTGGTTTGGTCAATCATGATTCATGAATTTCATGATGATTCGAATCCATAGGACGACATGCTATATATGTACCAATAAGTTATTCTAACTTATGTACGTAACACTGACTGCTCTCCAACGGTGAAGGAAAACATCTAAAGGAAACATGCATATGCTGAAGAATAAATTTTGATGCATATTGTGAAGTCTACCAATCCGCATTGGGCATGCGTGGTGGACTAACGCCCATACTCCCTCACTGAGGAGAGGCCTGTGCCTGGCAGTGGGACGTATATAGGTATGTCATGATGATGATAACATGTATAAGCTTTTATTCAGTAGCGACCAGACCACTAGTGCAGGTAGGTATTTATCGAATAAATATGCTTTTTCTCAACCTACTGCATAAATGCTTAAAGAACAAAGTTTTAACCATTTGATGTTACCACGAGCTAGACCACATCTTTAAGTTTCTGCGGGCTTTTAACCTTTTCCATGAAAATTCCACCTTCAGGGAAGTCTGTACTCGTACCTACGTATATCTTAATTCACTTAACCAAGCTTGTTTTTGCTACTTTGTCTACTATATTTAGCACTTTTGTAACTGTTTATCATTGTACCATATTCCTGAAAATAAACGATTGTATTATATTTTAAAACCATAGTTTTCTTTACGGATGGCCGGGCTGCGGGCTAGCCCAAACATCTCGGGCAAGAGGCCTGTACTCGAGTGACCCAGTACACTCTCATGACATTTACCAAAACAGACAACATAACATAAATATTCTACAACAGACAACAACAACAACAAGACAACTCTAGACAACATGACTCCCTCTGCACTCTCACCTCGAACCTGTCCCAGGGTCCCTCGGAGAGTTTACAGTAGGCTTAGGTACTGTACTTAGGGCATCCTTTCTTCCTTCCTTATAGATTTCTCCTGCGGGTAATTGTAGCCTCATATGCCCTCTAGAACTCTGACACCCCACCGGTTGTCAGTTCTTCGGCAGATATGACCAGCCCATTGTCACTTCAGCTGCTAATTTTCTGAGCCATGTCAACCACTTTAGTTCTTTGACGTTCAATTCATTTCTAATGTGATTTCTCAGAGAAACACCGAGCATAGCTCTCTCCGTAGCTCGCTGAGCGACCTTGAATTGATGAACTAGTCCTTTCGTCAGAGTCCAGGTTTCCGCACCTTAGGTCATTACTGGCAGGACGCACTGATTGAACACCCTTGTCTTGAGGCATTGTGGTATAGCCGAGGAGAATATATGACGGAGCTTCCCGAACCGATCGCGAAGGGTAGGCGTAGTGTGGGACGCCCTATGCTGCCCGCTGGAGAGATGACCTAAAAAAGTAGAGGGGAGCGACTGGATGAGGAAGGCCGAGGACAGTTTTGTGGCGCGCCTTGGGAGAGGCCTATGTTCAGCAGTGGACGATGATAGGCTGATGATGATGATACCCTCTTGACATTATGGGATTAGGGTATTAGGGGATTATTTAATAAATTAATTAACTACGTTTGTTGATTTGGAACAAAGAACACAAAAATTATAGTCCAAAGTAATCTATTCGATGTTAAAATCCTGTTTGGAATGGGCGCACGCAAAGAGATACCACATACCACTATTTAGGTATTGACTACGTGGGAATTGAGCCAATTTTACAGATTTTTACAAGCTCTATAGCCAAAAAGATGTCTATCGCGTAGAATTTTGTGGACGATAAGTTATCTCATTAAACTGTCAAAAAGTGAAAAAATTTGAGCGCGCGTAGCTGTCAAATGGTGGTCATGTTCGGCACTGTGATACAGTTTTCGCGAGATATCGATGTGATAAAAAAGTGACGTCACAAGCGTGCGCCATGCTCGCTGTTGCGATAAAATTTCAAGATGGCGGCTGTATCACCTACATTTGACAGATGAATGTGTTACATATCGCTATCGCGGGTGTGCATGCTACGCCGGCTGTTTTCGTATTACATAGTCTAAGCCTTTTTTTTTCAAAACGCGTCGAGAAATGGCCAGAAGTGCGATTTTTGACAATCATACGAGCGACTTGACAGTAGAAAATGTCAAAATTACTATGGAGATTATGCCATAGATACAGCGTAAGCGAAAAATTCTTCGTCTATACATAGATATAATATCCAATACAGGATCGCGCTGTGCCAAATTATCTTTCTCTCGGTTTAATCAAAAATAATTCATAGCCCAAACACATAAAAACTATTTGGCACGCATAAAGTTGACCATGCTAGAAGAAGAAGGCATGAGTTGCACCCTGTGTCCCATTCTACAGTGTACTGGTGTTGCCATATGTATATGTAATGATTTCAGCCGAATTGGTAAGATCAAATGAAGCAAAAATGTATCAAATCTTTTTAAATTATTTATGTGTTGCAAAGCCGTGGTAGTAAAAAAGAAAAAAATTGACAACCCAATCTGCCATATTATTTGAAATTGCCGCTAGCCGTCAAATTAATTTTTATTATTTTTTATCCACATTTTACGTTAAAATGGTTCGTATTTGCTTAATCGACGGCTGTAAAAGCGAATATTATAAGTTATTCGAATACATGCAGCATTGATTGAAGAAGCGTCCATAGATTCTACCTTAAATTTGGCTAAATAAACGAACTTACCATCAACTCTCTATACTTTCCTCTATATCTGTCTCTTTCACTCTGCTAGATTGGCGCCTCGAATCTGACAAGGCGCGCTCATTTGACGTTTACTTCATAGCGTTTATAGATTTTGCCGCCGAAGCTTGCAAAATTTTTTCTTAACTTTAAAACTTGTTTAAAACAGTGAAATTGCAATGTTTTACTGTGTAAATTACACGGAAAGGTTGTTTTGTGAGTGTTCTGTGCGTGTTTTGTCAAAGAGGTGCCCTCACGGTGTGCAGAAAATAAGTAGAAGCACTAATGAACGTCACCTCTTTAATGCCGCTGCTTTGGATAAAGAGCGGCCTCTTCGAAGGGTCTTTTGACGCTTTTAACCCTACAGGACAGGGGCTTGGACAGGGGTGAGTTACCTCTACATCTTTCAATCAAGTGGAGGATGGCTTCTTTAATTGCTTCCCAACAATTTTATGATTCATATCTGTACTGACACCTTAGCCAAGTTAACTACCTATTTTTCAGGATCTAGTAGGTATGATCCTTTGTATTTCGGCTATTTATGGCTAAACAGAACACTCAGAACATGTATACTATTGTTCCTAGGAACAAACAACAGATTTGATATCTGAACCAATATTTAGTCAATCTCTGTGACACCTATAATCTTAAGCTCACCTATACTAGGTGATTTACGTTCTAATATTGATCAAAAGAATGTTATACCCACCCCCTGAAAGAAGAGAAAGTGGTCAAGCAATGGTTTTGTGAAAAGTGTCGCTGCAGTTTTTGCAGTTGTGTTGCGTACCAACAAAATATCGATGTGGTTGTGTTGTCACCAGTAATTGCGAGGTGGTTACTTCGTGTGCAGACAGACAGATTGACTCTGGCACAGGTGTGTGCGCACTGTCGTTATGTTAATGCAACGTTGTGTCTGCAATGTGGCCAGCCGCTACCTAGTGTGCGGTGTCGCTGGTGGTGGTGTTGTGGTTGTGATGTGGTCGATATAACCCATGTGGTCAGTAATGATAGCAGAATGTGGTACCGTGTAAATTCTACAGTTCATTTTCAATACAAAATATGTGCCCGCTCACGTGATGTGGTTGCGGTATGTGTGAAACAACCCTTAGACAACCCCATTGAGCATTGAACACTTTTTCAGCCGAGTGGCATTCTACCTGTTATATTTTAAATCATTAAGTTTCTCTAGTCAATTAAAGTGCGTTATACCTTATAAGTCTTATTACATACATACTTACAGTTAGAAACAAATAGGTTTACCAAAGTTCCCCGGAATGGGGGGTGAAATATCACCCATATTTGCAATGTTAGGCATACCTGTAGAAAATATACATTAAAGATTAAAAGGAGTTTGCCATAAAACAGATCAACTTATGCAGGTATAAATATGATCACAAACCTATGCCACCATTGCCACCTTCCTTTGCAAGAATTTTATGTGTCAAAGATGGTTAAAAACTTAAAGAAGAAATTAGATGTGCCTACCGAATTTGTTTCCCTTTTTTCAAGATGTTCTTAATAAGGAGTACGGAAGGACAAAATCTTTTTTAATTGCTGTCTTATAATTATGACCGGGTACTGCAGCCAGCCTTCCTTTTAGGCCCTCTGGTCTTTTGCAGTTTTATCGTATTAGACTCAAAGAGTTCCTTTGGCCCACAGTGATTGGATGTCTTGATTAATGTAGACATTTTCTTCCTGGTCACACAACCATACTGAGTTTAGGTTAACAATACTGGCATATCAATACTAGGCTGCACTTGCACTTAGTCTGGACCTGTAGTATTTGAACCGTTTTGTATTGTATAAGAATACCATGAGCTACAATAGCATGCGCTAGTTATCTACAGATAATAGAACCTAGTGCTAGTTAGCTCTCCTAGGCTTTGCCAATATAACCAGATAGCGATTATTGCAATGTCAACAGTATCAGTTCTCTGTCCCTGTGCAGCAGGAATTTTCCTGATGGCGGAAGGCCATTATACCACAGTTCGGTGGTTCTGCACATAGGGTGAAGCACATTTGAATCAGACACATCGGATGTGGTCTGGGGTGCTCACTTCAGGTACAAATATGTATCAAATCTTGTTCCCAGTGTCGGAATGGCATGGTACTTTTTGCCCCCGACCTCGGAGGTCATAGACAGAACGTGGGGTTCATGCATGGCATTACCGACTGATTATCTAACGCAGTGCTTTTGCGCCCGTCAACGCCCACGACCTCGGAGGTCGAATATAGATCATAGGGCATATACAATAGCTTTACTGACTGTCCATCTAGAACCCAGTGCCGGAATGGCACTCGTCGCACCCGGCCGCGGAGGTCGTACATAACATGGTGCATGTGCAATGGCATTACCGACCAGTTATCTAGGATGCAGTGCCTGAAGGGTGCTCGTCGCTGCCCTCGACCGCGGAGGTCGAATATAGATAATAGGGCATATACAATACTTGGCATTACCAACCTCTTATATAGAACCCAGTGCCGGAATGGCACTCGTCGCCCCCGGCCTCGGAGGTCGCATTCAGTACATGGGGCATACCCAGTGGCATTACCAACCTCTTATTTAGAACCCAGTGCTGGAATAGCACTTGTCGCCCCCGGCCTCGGAGGTCGCATTCAGTACATGGGGCATACCCAGTGGCATTACCAACCTCTTATCTATAACCCAGTGCCGGAATGGCACTCGTCGCCCCCGGCCTCGGAGGTCGCATTCAGTACATGGGGCATACCCAGTGGCATTACCAACCTCTTATCTAGAACCCAGTGCTGGAATAGCACTTGTCGCCCCCGGCCTCGGAGGTCGCATTCAGTACATGGGGCATACCCAGTGGCATTACCAACCTCTTATCTATAACCCAGTGCCGGAATGGCACTCGTCGCCCCCGGCCTCGGAGGTCGCATTAAGTATATGGGGCATACCCAGTGGCATTAACGACCTCTTATCTAGAACCCAGTGCTGGAATAGCACTTGTCGCCCCCGGCCTCGGAGGTCGCATTCAGAACATGGGGCATATGGAGTAGCATTACCGACCTCTTATCTAGGATGCAGGGCCGGAATGGCACTCGTCGCCGCCCCCGGCCACGGAGGTCGAACATAGATCAGGGGCATATACATATCAGCGTTGCTGACAGCCTTAGTAATACCAACCGATTATCTAGAATCCATTGCTGGATGGGCACTCATCACTCATCAGTTCATCACCCCCCCGGTCGCGTAGACCGTTACCTTTGATTTAGTTGATTTGTTCACTTCTAGGAAAAGACAATCATAGATAGTTGTGAAGGTTGGGATTTCAGAGATGGTCCAACAATCTATTGCGAATATTGCGAGGCATTCATTTCACATTGGATCTTCGGGTTGGCATGGGCGCTCTCTCCCACCACTCAATATAGATCCACAATAACTGTACCACCTTCACTTCACATGGCACAATACATTTTGATAGTACAACTTGGACACACAAGTGCTGCCAACTGACAATTTACATTCTGTTCAGTTCTTGGGGTAAGGACTTGAGCAGGAGCCCACCACGGGTGGAGAAACTAAAACCCTTAGCCCTAAAAAAGGAGGGGGGGAGGCTAATCAGGCAGTGCACTGACTGGTCATTAAACGAAAGGAACTCCTACTTAAGAGAATCGGTCTTAACAACCTGCGATAAGACATCTACCAGACACTACATTATAAAATAGGGTCTGAGTAACTGAGTAACTTCGTTTGGTGTAGATTCTAGAGCTCCATATGGGATATGTGGGCAGAATTTTATGGACATCTCAGACAATACTCTGCCATAGGTCAGTAGGTTTTACCTGCCGTGCAGCTGGACCATTATAAAATTACAAAATATCCTGTTAGCTAAATACCAGGAGAGAAGGATGCCAATATGTGACACTAGTTTAGTATTTGATTGGCTAGAAAATTAACCCAATGCAGATATTGATAGATCCGAGAGTACCAGGTAGAGTAGTGTAGTGGTGAGATAAACCTAATAATTATAAATAAATATAATAACCCAACTTCAGCTCCAGACACAGAAAATGTTAACAATCCAGCTGACTAGCTAATGATAATGAGCAACAACATACCGTGGAGTCCTTATGCTCAGTACAACATGTAATGAAGCTTGGGTCAACGAGAAGAGTTGTTTTGAGAATGATGTAATTAATCTTTTTCTTATCTAATATCTAATAATATCTTATGTTATTAGACCAGCTATCAGAACTCAAAACGGTCCATGGAGAGAATCATGAAAAAAGCTTACTGGTAAATTTTATTTCGGAAATTGTATTGTTCTCAGATAAGCAGTACCGTATAATACTGTTAAGAATGAGGACCTACTATTAAATAATTTTTCATACATCTACCTAATAAGTTCAGTGGTTTGAATTAACTGTAATGCTTGCTTGCCTATCGTGTCGACTTCAAATGTAATGTAACTGTAATGATCTCTGAGGATTGTTTCTGTATGATGGTTAAGATTATGCCTCAACAGGTGTAGAAATTTAATCTTAAATTGTTTTTCTCTTTCAACAGCAATCTGTTGATTTTAAATACCTAGTTACATTGAGTGAGATAACATTTAGTCATTATCAAGACTATTATGTTCTATTACTATTATGAAAGTTATTTTATGGTGTATTTTTCCTTTTTATACAGGACTTGTGTTAATGTACCCATTGTTGATGATGATGGCTTTATGACATACACATTTTCATTTATTTTCACATAGCGTTTGTACTCTTTCACCAGCAGATAGCAAACAGGTCTTCAATCAATGCTGCATGTATTCGAATAACTTATAATATAACTGTTTTGCATTACAACAAAACAGATATTATGAGTGAGAGAATACATGCAGCATTGCAGCAAGGTGCTTGCTGGTGATTGATGAAGACTATGAAGTAAACGTCAAATGAGCGCGCCTTGTCAGATTCGAGGCGCCAATCTAGCAGAGTGAAAGAGACAGATATAGAGGAAAGTATAGAGAGTTGATGGTAAGTTCGTTTATTTAGCCAAATTTAAGGTAGAATCTATGGACGCTTCTTCAATCAATGCTGCATGTATTCTCTCACTCATAATATCTGTTTTGTTGTAATGCAAAACAGTTATATTTTCCAGATTGTGGCTTATCGTATCAAAGGTTTGTATTTTTAATATGTTTTAGTCTTGAAAATATTAAATTAGTTAGGGTAACAACAAACATAGAAGGTAAGCATCGGAAGCAAACAAAATTTTAGTTGAATTAAAATCCAATCCTTCATATACCTACATTATGATAAAAATTACGAAGATAAAACATAGTAGGTTGGTAGATATTATTTTATTACCCACGACCGACAGAACATAGAAGGTGTTCACACGGCGACACATCAAGCTATACAAAACCAACATAAGCTGGCCGCGCGTAGATCGAGTAACGTATAACGTCGCGCGGCCAGCTTATGTTGGTTTTGTATAGCTTGATGTGTCGCCGTGCGTACACACGGCGTCATTATAAGTTACGCGACCTACCCGCGGCCAGCTTATTTTGGTTTTGTATAGCTTGATGTGTCGCCGTGCGTACCTACCTATGCGTTTAGGGTGAGAGGTTGTTTGTTTGTTTGTGTGTGCCAACGAATGTTCCCATTTATCTCCAAAACGGCTTGACCGATTTAGATACGGTTTTCTGCAAAGGGTTTGTGATTTGATTAAGGGTGGTTCTTAGATAGGTGTTACGGTGTTCATTTGCCAAGAAAAATATTAACTATATTTTTCTTTCGTCAAAATGACTTTTTGCGCATTTACACCGAAACGGTTTGACCTTATACTGGATGATTTTTTTACCGTTTCGAAACTTTCAGGGGTGGTTCAGACCATCAAACTGAACAACTTTTACTATGCGAGTAAACCTGAAATCGTAAAAAGGAAAGCATAGTAAAAGTTATTCAAATTGATGGTCTGAACCGCCTAAAAGTTTCGGAACGGTAAAAAAAACAGAAGTGCGATTTTTGAACATCATACGAGCGAATCGGCAGTAGAAAATTTCAAAATTACTATGGAGATTATGCATCTTTCTACTGCCGATTCGCTCGTATGATGTTCAAAAATCGCACTTCAGGGTGTTCGCGTTAGGTCCGCCACACACATACGGAATTGCAATCAGGAATTCCAAATCAGGATTGTGATTTTGTACAGGATTTGACAGCTGCGCAATTCCTAATGCAATTGTGGAGGGGGAAATCCATACGAAATCGTAATCCTGATTCAGGATTCCGGATTGCAATTCCGTATGTGTGTGGCGGACCTTAAGGTACCTAGTCCATAGAAAATTCTGGTATTGTGAACCTTTTTAGTCACATACAGGTGATCCAAAAGGTATAGCAGCCTAGCACCTAGTACTTTCGAGTCTTTGCTCTCTTCTATCTATTTACACGCGCAACATGCTCCGGTTTCAGGATTATTTTAAAGTCAATAAATAGTTTCTTAAAAGTGCCTAGGTCAGATAAAAATAGTGCCTTTAACGAAATGAAGTTTACGAAATATTTATTTTTTTACCATAGTACGCTAGTTTGATGTCAAAGTAGCGTAAATGTGTTAGGTATAGATATATAGATACACATTTTCTGTAGCAAAGCAAAACGACTACACAAATAGTGAAAATATAATAAAAGTCCTAAAAGCATAATCGCATTGTCACCCTACTAGGGATAGGGACACCGCGTCCAGGCTGCTTTATCCCGCTCTGCACAATATTCCGAGAAGACCGCATTCCAGGTTTTACGTAGTAAATTAATATTTCTATGGTCTACGTAGTAAAGTAATATTTCTATGGTCATGTCCTGACATGCATGCATTCTGAGATTCAGAGACGATTTTTAAGTCATAGTTCGAACTCCCGTATGTCAAAACCGATGCTAAGTTCAATTTTCGTATTCAGAGTTGAGTAAAACTTTGCTTAGGTAGTCTGAACTCAAACTTAGCCGAGCATTAGTTTCCGAAATCGGCGACTTAAGTCCTACTTTGGCCCTACTCAGCAAGGAATCAGGGCCATAATGCCAAAAATTGCCAGCAAAACGAAAAATAATCCTCAATGTACTATCAGTTTAAAATAACAATGTGCATGACCTTGAAGGGCCGTTGGATAACTTCACTCGGTTGACAAAGGAATGTAGACTCTATGCAAAGGAAACAATCATTTGAATGACTCGAGTGAAGTTCGTGTGATTGAGTGACGTCACATTTGCGAGCGAGGTCATGCACATTGTTATTTTAAACTGATAGTAATGTCAAAGTCCCTTTGACATATTTATCATAAATATTTGTTTGAAACTAGGTTTTGAAACAAGAAAATTCGTAACAAATCTGTGGTTTTTAAATAAAATGGACAATATCACAATATTGGCCGTATTATTGTCCAATTTCTGGAGTATGTTGTGTTGAGAAATTACGATTTTTACGAGGATTGTTAAAGTCTTCAAGTCCTGTTCCACTTCGTCAGGAAGAATAAAGATCCCTTTTGATGGTGCTTTCGATTACATAACGAAAGTAAATTAACCGATCCACACATAACCCCCGATACCCAGTATTAAAAACATGATTATTACTTTGGAGAGCGACATTATACAAAGGATACCTTCCAATATTGTGATGAGTAATGTATTCTATCACTGCGCATTGATTATGCGTGGTGAACTACCTAATGCCTCAACACCCTCCTTGACGGAATGCCTGTGCCGAAGAGTTTGTGAAGTTCCCAAATCCCATACTTTTTACTCAACAAAGCTTTTCTCAACACGCAACATCCTTGGTTATGTCAGCATCAATCAGTGTTGCCAATGCAAATTTTTAGGCGGCCGTGTATATTAGGTAAAAAAGCCGTGTTTATATGGAAAAAGACCAACGGTGGGCCGTGTCACTGCTTAAAAAAAGAAACATTTTTCAATATTAGCCAAATGGTAGGGTTTTTAACGTTAATTAAACGTTTGCAAATTTTATCTATTTGAGTTAAACAATTTCATCTCATCTGTTTTCTGCTCACAGAGCAAGAAAGAGGAACAAAACCCAGCCAACATACCGTAGACAACTTAGTTGCAATGTTGGCATTCGGAATTGGATACAGTACACAGTCGAACCATAAACTTATATTTATAACAGTCTAATACTCTAAAAGTGATTATTTATAAATAAATTAGTCAATTACCGTAGAATTTGCGAAAAGCCGTAGAATCTGCTACGGCCACAGGGTTACAGCCGTAGGCCGTGGATTTGGAAATTTTTTGGCCTGAAAGCCGTAGAACACGGTAATTGCCGTAGCATTGGCAACACTGGCATCAATTTTCATATCTTATCTCCCTAAACAGGTATTTTTTTTTTTTTTGGTTCAGTTCAAGGTAAAGCGATTATAGTATCGCATACAACCGATGTCAGGAATAAATACTCTCATTTATAGCAAATAAAACGTTGGTGTTCGACGTTTCAACGCTTCTTTGGAGTTTTTGGAGGCAATCGAGAAACGCAGGAAACGCAGAGAAGTCCACAGGAAAGAGGTGAACCGACCGCTTGCCGCGCTACAAAAGAACGGAACACTTTTCCTGTTCACGACCCACACCATCATATTTCACTGAACTGTATATTGTTCACTTGCACGACACTTTGTTACGCAAAACAACACCGATTTTACGAACCAAAACTCACTATAAACAATAAAAATTCGATGAAATATGAGGACTCCAAACGTATCTGTTCAAATCCCGCCAAAAACTCCCCCTAAACAGGTAAGTAATAGTCTTTTAATAATCAACACATTCGAGGACAGTGACAGGCTATAGCAGTAATAATAAAAGTTCTATTGTATCTCGTTCACTGGAGTCGCGTGGCTAGAGGGCTTTCGAGTGGACGTCTGTCGTTGGCTCGCGATTTAAGTAGCCACGCGGCTCCGCCATTTTATGGTGGTTTCGAGTGTGTGTTTTTGTATAAAAACAGGGCTTTGAGATCGCCATATCCAATTACCGTACAACGTCAAGCACTAATTGCTCTTTTTAAACTAGATACTGGCAAAATCCACCAAGGAAACGCCATTAAACAAAAATAGAATAGAATATCTCGTTCACTGCCCGCGAACATGTTAAGATGGCTGTGTGATTTTGGCTTACAATTTGCCACCCCGTATCTCTCTGTGGGTGTTGTAAAAGGTGACTAAAGGATAAGAGTATCTTATGTAGTGTATTTGTCAGTGAAAACCTAGCCACCTATGACCGCTTTACACATTATTCAATGTTTACACCTACAATATGCTAAAAGAGCTTTGCTATGACTGCTTGCAAGACAGTTCGTAGTTGTATATGTATGTGGTATATCATCTGTGCGGATTCAAACCCAAATCCTCACGGTTAAGTGTCAATACCTCTGAATCGCACTACCAATCTCGAAAACTTGATTTAAATTCATAGATTTATATATTACTAGCGTAAGGATAGGCCCGTCAGAATATTTTACAAAAACCTTCTTCATAGAAACAAAAATTTGCGCCATCTGTCATAACTCTTATACGAACTATATCGTGTCATATATTTGTAGTGCTCTAAATTGACATTTTTCCTTGCATTTTAGAGCCAACGAACTGGGGACAAAAGTCAAGCTCATAGGCCATGTCCTTACGCTAGTAATATATATGTCTTTGTTTAAATTATAATTATAATGATAATATTAATATGGACAAGTCTTGTGATCCCATAGCAATAAAAGTTTAGCGATTAGATTACATACCTAGTAGTATAATAAACATAATTTTTATTTTCAGGCCGCCGTTGCACCAACGATGAAAATGTTTGATGTTGCAGCATGATGGACAAATAATGATAGGTACTGGACCACGCACTGTGTATGTGCTTGCTCCCTTTTTGAATCCCAGCTCGAGAGCACTACAAAAGTATAATTATGTGGAAGTTCAGACCAGAAATGTTTTGGCGTGTTTGGTGCCCTAAAAAACGGATTTGAGTGTTTACAATCTTGTTGGACTGAGCACCAAAATAAAGCAAATATATCGAATTGTGGCATACTGTGTGTGTAGTTCTGCAATGCCAATAAAGTGCTGAAAGAAGATAATCTAGTTGTCCATTTTTATTAAAATTATTTCGTTGTATTGTATTGTATTGCATTGTATGATAAATATTTTGTGTAAATAAACCCCTTTTATGAAAATTTCCATAATTCAAACCTTGTTTTATTTTGATTGTGATTTTTCATCTTAGTTTTTCACGTTTTTCATTAATTTATTAGCCGATTTTACGCAAAGAGAATATAATCACTATGATTTTACGCATCAGCGATTCAAATCACCCGCGTAGTTTTTTTTTTTTTTTTGTTCATTTCAAGGTAAAGCGATTATAGTATCGCATACAACCGATGTCAGGAATGAATAATCTCATTTATAGCAAATAAAACGTTGGTGTTCGACGTTTCAACACTTCTTTGGAGTTTTTGGAGGCAATTGAGAAACGCAGAGAAGTCCACAGGAAAGAGGTGAACCGACCGCTTGCCGCGCTACAAAAGAACGGAACACTTTTCCTGTTCACGACCCACACCATCATATTTCACTGAACTGTATATTGTTCACTTGCACGACACTTTGTTCCGCAAAACAACACCGATTTTACGAACCAAAACTCACTATAAACAATAAAAATTCGATGAAATATGAGGACTCCAAACGTATCTGTTCAAATCCCGCCAAAAACTCCCCACGTAGTTTGAATTTTCCAGTGTGTTCCATTAGCGTCGGGCCATCTTTGACAAAATCTTCTACCTCTTTTACTCTTATGACGATATCGTATGGTTCTATCACTTGATTCTTTCATATAGCAGTTTTAACACCTTGGCAACACCATGCCACAGAGTGTCTATTGAATGAACGAATGATAACTCGTACTTAGCCGAGTAGCGGCTTAGCACCGGTTGAAACCATAGAAATACTAATTTACTAGGTAAAACCTGGAATGCGGTCTTCTCGGAATATTGGGAAGAGCGGGATAAAGCAGCCTGGACTCGGTGTCCCTATCCTTAGTAGGGTGACAATGCGATTATGCTTTTAGGACTTTTATTATATTTTCACTATTTGTGTAGTCGTTTTGCTTTGCTACAGAAAATGTGTATCTATATATCTATACCTAACACATTTACGCTACTTTGACATCAAACTAGCGTACTATGGTAAAAAAATAAATATTTCGTAAACTTCATTTCGTTGAAGGCACTATTTTTATCTGACCTAGGCACTAATTACTAGGCACTATTATGGAACTATTTATTGACATTAAAATAATCCTGAAACCGGAGCATGTTGCGCGTGTAAATAGATAGAAGAGAGCAAAGACGTGATAGTACTAGGTGATCCAAAAGGTATGGCAGCCTACCATAACCTTTTGGATCACCTGTATGTGACTAAAAAGGTTCACAATAGCAGAATTTTCTATGGACTAGGTACCTTAAGGTCCGCCACACACATACGGAATTGCAATCCGGAATCCTGAATCAGGATTACGATTTCGTATGGATTTCCCCCCTCCACAATTGCATTCGGAATTGCGCAGCTGTCAAATCCTGTACAAAATCACAATTGATTTGGAATTCCGGATTGCATTTCCGTATGTGTGTGGCGTACCTAACGCGAACACCCTGAAGTGCGATTTTTGAACATCATACGAGCGAATCGGCAGTAGAAAGATGCATAATCTCCATAGTAATTTTGACATTTTCTACTGCCGAGTCACTCGTATGATGTTCAAAAATCGCACTTCTGTTTTTTTTTTACCGTTCCGAAACTTTTAGGGGGTTCAGACCATCAATTTGAATTGGAAAATATATTTATTGAGGAGAAAGACAGTAATGGTTAATAGTAATAATAGTATAAAAAACATAAATGTATACAAAAATCTAAACTATTCGGAGAATCCGCCGCGGTTCGTTTCGGGCCTAAACGAGCCTATGACGCTTGCGGCGTTACCCCGTTGGATGGCTAAGGCAATGTGTTGGACTAAGAACGAACCAGACCGTGGATCGCAGCCCCTGTCCCGCATCCGGCGACCCAACTCTCGGGCTAGGTTCTTTGCCTCAGCGCTCCAGGGACCACCTGTCTCAACTGCGAACGGCACGAATAACTTTTACTATGATTTTCTTTTTACGATTTCAGATTTGCTCCCATAGTAAAAGTTGTTCATTTTGATGGTCTAAACCACCCCTGAAAGTTTCGAAACGGTAAAAAAATCATCCAGCCGAACCGAAACGGCTTGACCTTATGTCAAGCCGTTTCGGTGTAAATGCGCAAAAACTCATTTTGACGAAAGAAAAATATTTACTGCAGCGCCCCCTGGCAAATGAAACCGTAACAACTATCTAAGAACCACCGTTAATCAAATCACAAACCCTTTACAGAAAACCGTATCTAAATCGGTCAAGCCGTTTTGGAGATAAATGGGAACATTCGTTGGCACACACAAACAAACAAACAACCTCTTACCCTAAACGCATAGGTAGGTACGCACGGCGACACATCAAGCTATACAAAACCAAAATAAGCTGGCCGCGCGTACCTACCTTCCCACTATGTTTTATTACAGATATTAGAACAGTTTTATCTTCGTAATTTTTATCATAATATATGCGTCCGATGCTTACCTTCTATGTTTGTTGTTACCCTAACTAATTTAATATTTTCAAGACTAAAGCATATTAAAAATACAAACCTTTGATACGATAAGCCACAATCTGGAAAATATTCGCTTTTGCAGCCGTCGATTAAGCAAATACGAACCATTTTAACATAAAATGTTATTTGACGGCTAGCTACAATTTCAAATAATATGGCAGATTGGGTTGTCAATTTTTTTCTTTTTTACTACCACGGCTTTGCAACACACAAATAATTTAAAAAGATTTGATACATTTTTGCTTCATTTGATCTTACCAATTCGGCTGAAATCATAACATATACTACATATGGCAACACCAGTACACTGTAGAATGGGACACCTTGGGGCGTAGAGGGAGTAGAACTTGGGGACACCGGGTGCAACTCATGCCTTCTTCTTCTAGCATGGTCAAATTTATGCGTGCCAAATAGTTTTTATGTGTTTGGGCTATGGATTATTTTTGATTAAACCGAGAGAAAGATAATTTGGCACAGCGCGATCCTGTATTGGATATTATATCTATGACGTAGACACATAGAAATATTAATTTACTACGTAGACATGACTTCATTACAGTTTTTTCACAAATCGATTATTTCAATTTGGCAACACCGTCAACACCATACGTCCGTCTAAATTTGATTGCAAATGGCCACTATGTCTCCGTCTGAGGTTTGTGAAAATAATTAAAATATTACATTTTTTTCATGTTTTCTGGTACAATTTACACTTTTTTCTCTAACCTAATGCATTGTCAATTAAATATGATGTCTTTTGCATGCCTCAGCTTAGATATTTAATTTATTTTGACCATCCTGTTGTGACAGATTTCTCAGCAAAATTTTTGTCAGAATTTCTATTGTTGTGTTATCCAAATGCTTGTTCAGAGTTTGAAATAGATAATAATAACAACCCGCTAACATTGAACTTGCTAGTGGTCTTATAGAAATAACGTTGCACATTCAAATTTATCCACGTTATCTATTTCAACAATGACACGAAAATAATTTTTATGCGTTCGTCTTTTTAGCGAAGATTACAAAAAGAACTCATGTCTCTGATGAAGGAACCTCCACCAGGAGTCACCGTGGACGGAGACCAGGCCAGTCAAAATCTTACACTGTAAGTTTTATACATTTTTATTAAAATGTTAATCTGTCTTTTTTGCTTAGATTCTGTATACTGTGTTTTTATTGTCTAATTTTCGTTATTTATTTTACCTCTACGCTGTACTATTATTCTATTCTATTCTATTTTTGTTTAATGGCATTTCCTTGGTGGATTTTGCCAATATCTAGTTTAAAAAGAGCAATTAGTGCTTGACGTTGTACGGTAATTGGATATGGCGATCTCAAAGCCCTGTTTTTAAACAAAAACACACACTCGAAACCGCCATAAAATGGTGGAGCCACGTGGCTACCTAAATCGCGAGCCAACGACAGGCGTCCACTCGAAAGCCCTCTAGCCACGCGACTCACTATTATATCTTTCAACTGTCTACAGAGTGTCTGTCGAAGATTGTAAAGTTTGAATTGAATTCATTTTAGTGTAGCATCACTAGCAATAGCAACAAATGTTTTAATGTACAGTCACCAGCAGATACATTGTAGCAAACAAGGTGGTCAAATATTTCTAAGCAGTTCTAATTTTCAATAATTTCTTTACTCATAACCAATCAAAAATATAGGAACGCCTAGAACATAAAATATATCTATACAGTCAAGGTGGTCATAAACATCTGAACAGTTTTGGAAAAAAACCTTACTCCGTTGTTTTACATTTTAATTTTAAATAACATTGTAAAGAAATCATTGAAAATTCGCTGTTCACATATTTATGACAAAATACATGTTTAGATTTATTAATTGCATTAAAGTAACTGCATGGAACTAAATAATGATAATTCAAATTTAAAATAATGTAATTATAAAAGTCTAAGAATAATTAATTTGTAAATGAAAATGAATCTATTTAACTAAGAATGAAATTAATATTGTAAAATTGAAATTTTGTTCAGAAATAAAGGCTATTTGATTTGATTTGATTTGACATGTTTAGATATAATCGGTAACATTTACTGTAATGAATTTATTGAAAAGTAGCACTGGTCAGAAATATTTGGAAACCTTGTATGCTACGATATATCTGATGGCGACTGTACCAGTACTAAATATGGTGATCAGTAGGAACTGCATGTTACTTACACTGGAATACGGTTCCTGTACCGCATTGATGTTACCAATGTGTCATTTTGTGCTGTTTTGTGTGATATGTTGTTTCTATGAACGTGCTTGTCTATCGTTAATGTAGTGTAGACATTTTCTGTGGTTCAGGTTTTGACGACCCCATCTTACAGACGGCACCTATTGTACAGTCCTTCCACTTAACTAAACAAATAAAACTTGCTGTGTGTCTGTAAAATCCTATCAATACTATTTCATTACTAGACATAGCATAGCTTGCTCACAACTATATTCCCCGAGGGGGTAGTCAGATAATGCTGAAACCTCACAACATACACTTTTCACTAGTAGTACTGAAACTTTACATTGACAACAATGGACATTGGACAATGGACATTTACTAGACATTGGGAACAAAGGGGTTTGTGTATCTTTATATGGACCAATGGCATAAAATTTTTTTGTTGCGGCCCCTTCTAATTTTATTATTGTTTTGTTACATTACCTCGATTAAACACGTATGACTAATAAAATTAGCTCTAAGGTATGTCGGGCCCGAGATAGACAGGGTGAATGTTTTGGACAGGGCAGTAGAGTAGGTACCTCAACCGTTGTAGCTACAGGAAAACGTACTTAGTAGACTATCCATTACTTTTTGCAACTTTTTGATCCGCATTCAAAGATTTAAAAAAAAATGTAGGTGTCATCAAGGAAATGGACAATTTACACAAAAACTTTTTTTGATGCCAATTGATCCTGTTTCTTATATTATAATTATAAGGATTAAAAAACGATATCCAACCAACCGAGGTTACAGTACGAAATTGTCTGATTTCTTACGTCCTTCTATGTGGCTCGTATTCGGACGCATTTATTAGGCTATCAAGTTTGTTCGCTGCTTAGACAATTTATATAGGGACTCGCCTTGCGGTAGCATTTCCCCTCTGCCACGGTATAAGAACAGATCACAGACAGATCAGATCGGACCGATCTTGTGCATTTACACCCAATTTTATACCTTATCACTAAACGAGACAGCCTATAAGAGATGTTAGCGACGCGCCTATTCCTTTTTTGAATTTGTAATTTTAGAAGAGACCTAATATTTTTATTGATCTGGGGTCCGCAGCCATCTTTGTCAGCGAATTGCTTTGATTTTCGTTCGTTGGTTTTGTTTTTTGCAAATTGCGATTTTTCCATGTTTTCTCATGTAAACTGTTGAAATAAACGTTCTTCGCGTACTAACTTTGTTTTCCGTTCGTGAAACCTGCCGCAGTGATTAACAAAGTGGTCTTCGAGCCGGATCTATGTATCGCACACCGCCCGACAAAATGGTAAAAAAACACGTGGTACCGTGCGCCGCGAACTTGAACAAAAAGAACGCAAAGATCGCGAAATGGACATGGAAATACCAGCACAGCAGCATATGCCTGTGCCTGTGCCTTCTACGAGTGAGATTACTCCTGCGAAATCGATGGTGCCGCTACCGACATATAGCATGAAGTCGGAGCACCGAGCGTGTATTGCACGCAGGACCCAAAGTTTAAAAACAAAAGGAACTTCTATCGCATCACAGCAAGCCAGGAAAATGCAGCTAGTGCTGGATGCAGAGAAAAAGAAAGATACAAATGACACAGATACAAATGACGCTGATAGATAAACAGCTGGAAGCGGACCTAGCTAACTTAGAAGAAAACTACAGTTCACAAGATGACGATGAAGTTAGTTCAACCCAAAACGTTGAGCAATGGTTAGAACAGACCCAAAATCACCGTGTGTTAAACCACGAGGCTCCGCTTTCACCGCCGCAGCCAACCGCGCCGCCGGCATCCGGCGCGCTTGATCCGGCTGTTCTACAAAGCTTGGTTGATAACCTAGCTACTACGCTGAAAAACGTGACCGCTGCTACATCCAACAAACCTGACATGAATCTGCTGAGTCGCATCTCTACACCGAAAGACTTACCCGAGTTCCTCCTCGTAACTCTTGGCCAAAGGGACTGATACAGCAGGTTTATCCAGGTAAGGACGGGCGCATCAGGCTGGTTGAGGTGAAGACTAAGACAGGTACCTGGCGGCGCTCTGCAGCACGCGTCGCACCCATCTCTTTGAGTTGTGAGTGCTGAGTCAGCACTCGGGGTGGGGAGTGTTAGCGACGCGCCTATTCCTTTTTTGAATTTGTAATTTTAGAAGAGACCTAATATTTTTATTGATCTGGGGTCCGCAGCCATCTTTGTCAGCGAATTGCTTTGATTTTCGTTCGTTGGTTTTGTTTTTTGCAAATTGCGATTTTTCCATGTTTTCTCATGTAAACTGTTGAAATAAACGTTCTTTGCGTACTAACTTTGTTTTCCGTTCGTGAAACCCGCCGCAGTGATTAACAAGAGAGAAACAATAATTTTGAACTTAGAACGTTTGGGGTTCACAAGACTACTTTTCATGATTTTTAACATTCAAAATTAGAATCTAAACTTATGGGGAATAAAATCCAAAGTTGCGGATTTCATGTTACCTCGCCCCCCGCAAAAAGTGGCAGAAATGTTTCTTAGTTAAGGGTCGGCACTATGTAAATTGGGAAAAACAGGGTTTGGCGTTCCGACTTTTGAGGATAGTAAACAGCTTAATTTTGAAACAAAATTAATACCATCGTGACTTTAGAAGATGAAGGACAAGATGAACAAAAAAAAAATTCTGTAAAATTGTACAGTTTCATCAGAAAGTAATCGAGAACTTCATGAAAAACTCTAGAATAGGCCTGCCGCGTTCCGAGTCTTGTGATTTAGTTAAACAATATGAAACAACAACAAATATTTCAAATCAATGGCAAAACATCAAAGTACACTTTAAACAAATCAGTTTTTCGATACGACTTCTAGTTTTTTTGCAATTTATTACCAAAAATCACATATTTTTTTGCACAATTTCTTCATATAAATTTCTATGGGCTGTCAACGTTCGAAGTCATTGCATATAGACCGGTGACCGCAAACACCCAACCCAGCCTTGTAAGATTAATGGCCAAATCCATTTTGTAACTAGAGAACGCAAAGAGTAATTTATAAAACCGGCTAAGAGTGTGTCGGGCTCGCCCAAGATAGGGTTCCGTAGTCATTTCATGAATAGCTTTTAGAGATGGGCGTTTCAAAACGTAAACAGTTTCTGAAACTAGCTATCGGCCCAGTAGCAGCTTTTACGTTTTCGTTCTCAGATGAAACTATTTATTTCGAATAACGTGTGAAAAAAACTTTTTATGTGATTTCTCCGACACTGCTTGTGCTACAGCGTTCGTTATAATTTTCATTGAAAGTACTCATCCCGGATCTACATTATCAAATAGTTTCAGATTTTTTACTCGGTATTTTATCTAGCTGTGATAGTATAAATTATACCCCTGCATAATATGGATTTGAGAAACCAAGGTCAAAATTAACATTTACAGCAACAGTGCCGTAACGGACCCACTGGTGATAGAATGGGTCTCAATCCCAACCATACAGGGTGTTAGGCTGATCAGTTTCATTACTTTAAAGGGTGATTACACCCATGATACTACACAACTTTCCCAAAGAAACCTATAGGCGCCTCGGGAATGTTCGCGGCGGCGAACGTCGACTGTTTCTATACGACCATGCGCAAACGCGCCGCCTCCCTGGTGTGCAGGGTGCGAGCCAGCCCCAACACCATCCTCAGCATGATAGCGGACAGACTGGACTCTCCCTACATTTACGCACTGTAACAACCTTCATGTTAATACTAACACTTAGGTTTAAGATATTGTTACTAACACGCTATGAGTCCCTTGTTGCTCGAAATAAAATTTTTTTTTATTATTTTTATTTTTATAGGAAATTCGATATTTCAATAAAATATTTCGTCTTTCAAATGCAATCAACTGGTCGAACGGTTTGTATGAAAAGTATTTTTTTTTTTCGAATTTCTTATACAAAGTGTTACAAAAATACAAATAATCATTTTAGGGAGTGGCTTAGACCATCAAACTGAACAACTTTCAATATGGGACCTGTAGTATAACGGAACGCAAGTTAAAGGAGACTGACAGTTGCTGTCAGTGTCACTGTCAACACAGAGCTGTGAGATATAACCTCGAACCTCAGACATCTTGTAACGTAGCTAGGAAGATATTATTAATATTAAGCAGCTGTAAAAGACTAAAATAAATAGCGTACACCACTGAAGACCATCTTTAATTACGTAACAATACAGGACCTATATCGAAATCACGAAAAAAAATCTGATGTTCCATACCAAACTACAAATCTACTAGAGGTAAATGTATGGGACAGCTGATTATTTTTTCGAGATTTCGATGGTAGACCAGCTAAATAGTCCACGCATGTGAAAACCGGATAAGTGACATACTCCTGGTCACATTCATCATCATCATCATCATCAGCCTATAAACGTCCCACTGCAAGATCGAGACCTCCCCTCAGGGAGGGTGTATGGGCGATAATCCACCACGCGTGCCCAATGCGGATTAGTAGACTATGTATGCAATGTATGCAAGCTTCATCACGATGTTTTCTTTCAGCGTTTGAGAGAAGTCCATATAACATAAGTTAGTCATAAGTTATAAGACCCTATCGTTGTCCTGTGAACTAAATTGAGGTCAAGAGCAAACCCATCGATAGTTAAAAAAAAAACAAAAAAAAAATGGTATGACAAGATTAAATTTTTCAATTTTATAAAGTTGTAGTCCTGGCATTTTCAATATTGTTGTATACTTAACTGTCATTTCAAACGAACCTCATTTGAGAGTATTCGGTATTACGTACATACATTAGAAAAACTCATTGGTACATGGCTTGTCGTCCGGTTGGTCACATTACTATAATATGGTTGGGACCCATCGTACCGCCAGGGGTATTGCCAGTCACATGGTGGGTCCATGGGTTATTCCCGATGTCCCCGACAGCTATGCCCCCAGTGGGGGACAGCGGGAAAAAAATTCTCGCTGTCCCCGCATGTCATCCTCTGGGGACAACGAGAAAATTTCTCGTTGTCCCCCACTAAAATAGAATCAATGGATTTTGAATAAAAAAACTGTAAATAGTTTACCGCATGTCCCCCTGTCCCCCACTACTATAGAATTAATGGATTTTTAATGAAAACACTGTAAATAGTTTAGTAATTAAATTTATTTTGTTTTTGCAATAAAATATGTGCTTTATACTTACATCAATAATTAACATATAATGTTATAAAGTCGAATACTACACTATTATTCATTATTTATATGTTTTGAAGAAAGATTCTGAATAGGCATTTTGGTACTTTTCTAAAACCACAGTTGTAATCAATAATTTTACATCAATGTAGGTAAGTATCTAAAACAGTTCACTCATTCACGTTGTCGCTACAGCTCCCACCAAATATGTTGTGTTGTTCATCCCGATGTGTCACATCGGATGAACAGCACGGCATATTTGGATCCACCATTACTGGTGGTGGGGAGCGTACTGCTGATTTTAATGTTCATATTTCTGTTCCTGTTATGTGACGGGAGAGGGGGTGGGAGCTGTAGCGACAACGGAATGAGTGAACTGTTTTAGATACCTGCATTGATGTAAAATTATTGATTACAACTGTGGTTTTAGAAAAGTATCAAAATACCTATTCAGAATCTTTCTTCAAAACATATAAATAATGAATAAGTGTAATATTCGACTTTATAACATTACGAGCTTTTACCTGCGACTTCGTCCGCATAAATTATATACCAGATTTTAAGTCAGATGATAAGCTATCAAACAAAAAAAGTTTCATCAAAATCGGTTCAGTAGTTTTTGCGTGATACTCGAACAAACAAACACCCAAACGAACAAACAAACAGACGGACAAAAAATCCAAAAATTGATGATTTGGAATCAGGGACATCTAAAAACCATGTCGATTTTTTTTTTGTAAATATCTTCAATGTACAGACAAATTTCTGTTACAGTTTTATAATAGTTTAGATATGTTAATTATTGATGTATAAAGCACACTATTTTATTGCAAAAACAAAATACAGTTGATTACTAAACTATTTACAGTGTTTTCATTAAAAATCCATTGATTCTATAGTAGTGGGGGACAGGGGGACATGCGGTAAACTATTCACAGTTTTTTTATTCAAAATCCATTGATTCTATTTTAGTGGGGGACAACGAGAAAATATTTCCCCGTTGGCCCCAGAGGAGGACATGCGGGGACAGCGAGAATTTTTTTCCCGTTGGCCCCCACTGGGGGCATAGCTGTCGGGGACATCGGGAATATCCCGGGTCCATCACGGTACTGTTGCTATAAATACCAGTTTTGACATAGGCTATGCTGCAGGAGTATTGCCACCCACCACCAAACATACTTCCGAGTAGTACCCTAAATTCGGTCGGACTTATGAACCTGCCAGGATAGGGTGCGGCCGAACAGATTTTTTAAGCCTTACTAATCGGCCTCTAGTGTACCAACAGACTAGTTCCGACCGTTGATTCGATGAGGTAAAATGTTGTGTTACCAAGGTTGACTTTTTCCTTCACGCCAGTAAGCGTGCCACGCTGCGCCACGGCCAACATAACATAACATAATATAAATATTATTTATTTGCACAGCAAAAACATACAGCAACAAAACAGAATAAAAGAACGTAAGGGTACAAATGGCGGTCTTATCACCGCCAACCAAGTTTTTTAAAAGTTACTTTTAGCCTTATTTAGCTACAAAATGGATTTGTTCAATTAATGGCATCCGAGGTATGTCTGTTTGAGAAGCTTGTCACAAGTTCCTTTGCATGCCTCAGTCCTGGTGTATCCGACCAGAGCTTACGGCTTTGGTTCACGGCCCATTCCTTTAGCACACGTCTAGAGGTGTTGCGAGAGATGCCGCAGTAAGGCTCCGGGCCTATAGCGTCCTCCTCCACCCCTCTCCGTGCCAGCTCGTCAGCAGCCTCATTTCCATCAATACCGCAGTGTCCAGGCTAGGGTGACAGAGTTTGTCGATCCTAGCTGGTTTAGGGCTTGGACACATTCTAATGTTTTGACTCTATTTCTCTCTGTCTATAGAGAGACTTGGTTCGTTCGATAATATTTGGAACGGGTTTCAGGCATAAAATATATTTAAATTCTTCACTAACGAATTCACGAATTTATAGATACGATTTCCGTTCGAAAGTCATGCCTAAAGGGCATTTTTCTGAAAGAAAACCTTAACTTTATTTGTGACCCCCGCGAATGGGGTATAGATTCCAGTGTTAAGATGAAGTTTTCAGTCTGGTATAGGAATAAAGGGGAGGCTGCAGTTTAGCGCATGACCACAATATAGGAAAAAGTATCTATTACTAGATACAGTACGGACACAACCTTCCTCCCACCAACTTTTTACCTCACCCCCTCTATCGCCCTCTGGTTACCCTCGCTCTGGTTACTTGTTACCTACGAAGAAGACTTAAGATTCAATTTCTTTGGTTTCGCATGTGCTGATGTCATCTTGTCAATTTAAAATTTTTGTATGCAGTGTCCACAACCTAATTAGAAAGAATACGCAGTGTCTGGGCTGTGACATGGCGTTTGGTTTTGGAGTTTAAAATGATGTGATGAGTGAGAAAGTGACCAAGGACCCTGACGTTTGGAGTAGAGGCGCCACCCCTCTATCGGCTACGGCTCGATTGGGCCGTATCGTCTGGAAATCTGTTGGACCTGGTCTCCGGGGTCAACTCCCCGCTACGCTACGGCGCTGTGCGCCTCAGCGACGCTCAGTCCGCGGCCTTGCTCGGCGGGTAGATTGACCTGGAGACGAACTCCACCAGGTTCTAGGGGGGACGCTTCGGAGCTCCGCTCCAACGCGGAGCTCGGCCTTCGACCTCGCGATCGGCTCGGCCTTCGGTCTCGCAAAAATTACACGGGGGAAGGGAGACGGGTGTTTACGGAGGTGTCCAGGCAGTATAACTAAGCATTGGATGCTTCGGGGCACGCGCCTACGCGGAGCTCGACCTTCTGCCCCGCTTTTTTTTTCCAGTTCGGAGCAACTTGAAAAATGGCCGCCATCTTGGATTTTCGCGACATTTAAATAGCTAACCTCATTCCCTATGACATTTGTTGAAGCACCCTGTGTCTATCTCCGGTTCTCCGGTCATGCAAGAGCTGCAGACGTTTGAAATTAGTATGGCGGCCCTCTTGGATTCCACCATTTTGGAGTTTTTTCACTGCCAGTCAAATCTGACCAGGGTCATCTATGACATTTGTTCTAGGCCAATACCCTTATCCATCAAAGTTTCCGCTGGCCATTGACTACATCCACCAGAGTTCCACCACCCAGAAGGTTCACCAACCAGTTCACCAACTTTCATATGTCACCCAATCGTCAGTGGGATTTCAGCATGGGACCCCTCAACTGCATAAATAATTGCTGGGAATTCCTCGATTTTAAGGGCCTATTTTAATTTAATCAATACATAGTTTCAACATTATCATTATAAAATATAATTAAATCATTACATACTGATCAGTACACGGTATTAAAACGTATTTTATTCCAAATATTTAGACATGCCGACCACTGGTACCTTTTTACTAAACTTTGCTACTTAGAAACATCATATAAAGTCATTTACTATATGAACTTGTAGAGAATTGAACATTAATTAATAATCAATTAAAATCCCGAAATGCAATTTTTTACCCAACTTTACAAAACTGCTTATATCTCGGAAAATAAATGCCGACCACTGGACCCTTTCTGCTTGGACGCCCACAATTTTATTACTTGGTGCCTGTCGGACCGGTGATCATATAGTGTAGTTTACCCCAAAGATAAACATTTCGATAAATATTGTGAAGCAAGACGTAAATATGCTACTTGACATCTATGACAGCGATGACTTGTGTGCGAGCGGGATAGAGAACCGGGGCGGGGCGTGGGGGAGTGGGGGTGAAATTTGAATTTTAGCTGAAGTAGTATCGACTCTTAATTTGATTAAACTTTTTTTGGTCACACATGTTCTCGAACTAATATAGACCTGCGTTTTCTACTGGTTCTCTTACTTACGAGCCAATCATTCTCGTTCGTACTTATGTACCAATTTGTAATATTTTACTTTGATCTAAATTCTAAGGTAATACCCACTAAGTTGGTGGGTAAGTTAAGTTCACACATACAAACACATTAGAGCATGTCCAGGATGAGATCAAACCACCCTTACACAAACAGCGAGGTTGCTACCACTGGACCACCTCTTACATACATTCATGCATACATATTCTCACGCCTGTCTCCCACTGGGGTAGGCAGAGACGAGAGAACGCCACCTGCTACTAGTTATCCTGACAATTCTCTCTAGCTTCCTCCACATTAATTAGTTCTTTCATGCAGCTTTCAGGTACATCTGACCTGACCCTTTTTAAACATGTCGCCAATTTGATATGTATATGTAAGTCTAGGCCGTCCCCTTCCAACATTTCCACTTACGCTTGCCTTATAGATTGCACTCTTCAATCTGCTCTTATCCATTCTTTCCATATGACCAAACCATCTCAACATACCTTTCTCTATCTTTGTCACTACATCCTCTTTCAGACCACAACATTCTCTAATTACACTATTTTTCAATTTGTCCATCTCAATGGTGTTACACCACACATAGTTCTCACCACCTAAATCATTATTATTAAACCCTTGAGTTTGAGATGAGTTTTTCGGAATTCATGGACGATTTGTAACACGACTGGCTTTTCGGTAAAGGAAAACATCGTGAGGAAACCTGCATGCTTCAATTTCGAGGCATATATTGTACCTACTGTCCATTACAAGTGGCGACGGGCTTTCTCCCCGTCACACCGGACAGAGTTTCGGTACTACTGGTGAAACGTGGAAGTTCTGAAGTTTCAGAATATCTCTGACTATCCCCCCTCCTTCTATGCTATTAAACCCTTTTCTTCTTTTTTATATGCAGGTGGACAGTTCATATGGAGGGAGTGCCGGGCACTCTCTACGAGGGAGAAAAATTCGTATTGCAATTCAAATTCACAAACAAGTACCCATTTGATTCCCCTGAGGTGAGTGCATGAACTACGAGTATTTATACTTTTACATTTCATCTATGTTACGTTTCGTATTTGCTAATCACGTTTTTGAGTAAATTGTGACTTATTACAAGGGTGTAAACTTTATATTTATTTAGTTAAGTGATGACTAGTGACTGCTCTTGAATTGTGTTTTCGCACCAAATATTTGCTTATGTATTACTATCGTACTCGTATGTTTAAAAGAATTAGCTGGTATTGCGCTCTACTTTGGATCGGTTCAGGAGGGCAATTGCGGTAAATAAATCACAACCGAACCATGATTGGACCCCGTGCGAACCAAAACTTTTAACACATTCGGTATTAAACTATTCATCTGACAGCCGTTAGAGCCGTTTTGACAGATTGCTCAGACGTTAAAGGCTGTCAGTCACATAATAAATAAGTCAAGTTTAGCGCGATACGGAATTAAATACAGTTGAATGGTAATTGGATTGCAATAAGATTAGAACTGAAATGGGATAATGATGGTACTTGGATGTTTTAAATTAGCGCAATCGCCCTCCAGTCAATGTCTCGACTTGAGATCTTCTAAGGGTCAGGGGAAATCTACACAAAGTTTTTTTCTGCACGCGATGTAATTATCTGCAGCTAGGTCTACTATGACTATCGATTTCCGATATAATCGTGAATGTTTTCATTCAAATATCAAGTTTGTTCCACAGGAGGTCCGACAAAAATTATCACGATATATCGAATATAGAAAGCCTTTAGGGTCTGGCATTTTCGATTTTGTTCTCTTTAAGTAAAGTTTTTCATTTTGATCATCTGAAGCGCGCTCGCGCGCGCGCGCGCGTCATCTCAGTTGATGGACATAGGCCTCCCCCAAGGATCGCCACAACGACCGGTCCTACGCTGCCCTCATCCAACGGGTTCCCGTCGTCTCCACCAGGTCCACCTTGTGGGGCTATCCACGCTGCGCTTTCTGACCCATCTCTCTCGGACCCATCGGCCATCGGTTCTGCGAGCAATGTGCCCCGCCCAGTTTTACCAGTGATCCTTAAAAACCCTTCTATTTCCGATATTTTCTTGTTTCGCGTTACTTGGGAAGTAGAAACATTTTATAAGTTGCTTAGGTATAAGGCTTCATCCAATATAAGTTTCAAACAAAAACGTGATAATTCATTGTTTGTATGACAAGTCAATAGGCTAACAAATTATTTTGATAAGATTAGTCAAATTAGGCTAATTGAAGCATAGATTATACAAAGTACGTTGACCTGGAAATACCGTATGACGCTTAAAAGCTAACGACTTCTTGTCAGTGCGAGCGCCTTTATATGAAGTTTCCAGAGTGAAAACTAGCCACTAGAACACCACGGCTTTTTAATGTTTTAATGGTAATGATAACTGTAAAGTAGGCTTGAATAATTTGGAGACCTATTCCATTGCAGGTGACATTCATAGGCAACAACATACCGATACACCCGCACGTGTATTCCAACGGGCACATCTGCCTGTCGATCCTCACCGACGACTGGTCGCCCGCCCTCTCCGTCCAGTCCGTCTGTCTCTCCATCGTATCCATGCTCAGCAGCTGTAAGGAGAAGGTAATGACATTACAGGTGACATACACACACGTGTACTCCAACTTGCACATCTGCCTGTCGATCCACACCGACGACTGGTCGCCCGCCCTCTCCGTCCAGTCCGTCTGTCTCTCCATCGATCGTATCCATGCTCTGCAGCTGTAAGAAGGTAATGTTCGTAATAAGATAATTTCGAAAGTTCCACTTAATTTCTGTCATGAAGATATAAATTTTCCTACTTAAGAAAAAAATGGGTTTAGAGCATTATGTTTCGAGAGCTTCAAAAGATTTAAGAATCACCTAAAGCCCAAAAAATTTAAATGTTGTGGTTCAATTTAAGGCTGCACCGTGCGAATTCAGGCAAAACAAGGTCTGCGGATTTAAAGATGCTGGGTCTATAAATGAATTTCGAATTATAAAATATATGCAAATAGTTTCTCAAGGGATGCAGCCAGCTCGTAACATTGCCAGAATCTTGAAATAGTTCACAGGTTTCTTTAGAATCGTTGACAAACATTACCTAAATATTGAAAAAGGGGCTTCGGGGATTTAAAGATGTAGGCTACAAATCACATCTTTTTGACAAATACAAATACAACATAGTTAATTTAAGGTTGCAAGTACAATGTGACATTGCTATTTTTGTATAATTATGTCTTAATTACCCCCAAAAAATGCACAAATATTGGTCATAAAATCTCCATACATTTTTACTATGGACGCGCGACACCAAATATAAGGATCTACATTGCGCACAAAAATTCAGACGCCTGACGGCTTTCAACGAAGGAGCACGTTCGATCTGGCATCGATTACATTGTTGCAATATTACGATACATTTACATGGCTCCTCGGACGGCACGCGGTCAATAGGCGTTGGCTCATTTTTGTCATTTTCAAAACTTCACATAGGTAGTATTATTTTCGTTAAATGTTTTACTAAAGAAGCAAGTGTAAAAACACTAACTAGTAACTATACTATTACAAACATGCAAATTGGTATATTCACATACACCACTTTTTAATTACTAACATAATTTTAAGGGATACCTCCCTTAAAAGACAATAAGTTTTAGTGATAAGACCGCCATTTGCACCCTTACGTTCTTTTATCCTGTTTTTGTTGCTGTTTGTTTTTGGTGTACAAATAAAGAATATTTATGTTATTTATGTTAATGAGACTAAGCAACTTTCCCTAAAGAACATGGCTCGAACGAGAAAATTTGTTGGACCTTCCATACAAAAGTGCAGATTAGCCGCTCGATTTTCTATGGGAGGTCCAAAAAAAATCTCGTTTTTAGACCCATGTTCCTTAGGAAAAGTTGTTTAGTTTCACTGTCTGAATACACCCATAAAGTAATGTTAGTAATTATAAACTAGCATGTTACAGGTATGAAAAAAACCGACTGCATACAAATATAGCAAGGTGCTTCAGACCATCAAACTGAACAGCTTTCACTGTGGAGCCAATATCGAAATCGCAAAAAAAATTCCGCTGTTTCATAAAAATGGCACAGCTACTCGATAATTCGACCAAAATGTATGAAACAGCGGATTTTTTATCGCGATTTCAAGGTTAATCCCGTAGTAAGTAAATGTTGGTCAGTTTGATGGTTTGAAAAAAACCATAAAATTATGTAATGCATTTTGGTGTGACAGTAAGTCTATGACTGGTATGTCAAAATATATGAAAGCTATCATTTTGGTGTGATAGTAAGTATTATTTATGACTGGTATGTCAAAATATATGAAAAGCTATCATTTTGGTGTGACAGTAAGTATTATTTATGACTGCTATGTCAAAATATGGATATAAACTGGATGCAGAGGGCGAGGGACAGAACGTCATGGAGAAATATGGAGGAGGCCTATGTCCGAAGACGGACTGAACAAGGGCTGTGATGGATGGATGGATGTCAAAATATATGAAAAGCTATCATTTTGGTGTGACAGTAAGTTTAGTGTAATCTATGACTGGTATGTCAAAATATATGAAAAGCTATCATTTTGGTGTGACAATAAGTGTTATTTATGACTGGTATGTCAAAATATATGAAAAGCCATCATTTTGGTGTGACAGTAAGTGTTATCTATGACTGGTATGTCAAAATATATGAAAAGCTATCATTTTGGTGTGACAATAAGTGTTACTTATGACTGGTATGTCAAAATGTATGAAAAGCTATCATTTTAGTGTGACAGTAAGTGCTATCTATGACTGGTATGTCAAAACATATGAAAAGCTATCATTTTGACAGTAAGTATTATCTGTGACTGCCAGTCAGTAGAGGAGTACTTTCAAATCAAATCAAGCAAACCAAAACAAGGCCAAAATTAGTTTAGTAAATAAGGGGCAGTTTTTTCCAAACTGCCCCTTATTTACCTTCGGTCTTGAGACTGCAGTTTAGAGTTGGGCCCCCAAGTACGCAGTCAAAGAATGTCAAAATATTTGTGAATTTTCTAGCTCGCTTCGCTAGCTCAATCTTTTTGTTTTAGTTCTGCGCTCCGTAACTGAGCTCGCACGCTCCAGCTTTTGGTGCAAAATGACGAGCTCTATACATGAACAGACTTGATTTCGATATGAGCCCATGGTTCTAAATCTTATAGCGGCGTTTTCATTGTATTGCCATAAATTTTCGAGCTCGCTTCGCTCGCACCTCGATTTTGTTTGTATTGCAATTCGCATCGACCTAATCCCATTGTACTAAAATCGTGATGTTGCTATTCTCACTCCTTTTGGTCCTTATCGTATTGCAGTATAAAATCTTGTGCCGGTTCGTTCGCTCCTGGTTAATACTGTAGGTACCTACCGCAAAACCTAGACGCATTGGATATAATATCGTAATGAAGGCTTGCAACGATCAAATAAAATTTGTAATAAAATCTAGAGCTCGCTAAGCTTGCACCTGGTTTTAGATAATATTATTGCAGTGATCTAATAATATTATAAAAAATATCTCGAGCTCGCTTCGCTCGTTCTAGGTTTTTCACTGTATTGAAGTCGTGTTGCAAGATCTGCAGAAGTTGCTTCAGGTTTAGAACATAATAATTGTGCGACGAGTTAAAAAATTATCACAGTAAAAACAGCGGCGTGGATTACAGTAAAATCTTGAGCTCATTTTGCTGGCTATAGATTTTATTTTTTTCAATTTCGCTCCAAGTTTAAGATTTTATTGTACCGTAAAAATAATTTTCAGTCGTCACGGGACGCCCGGCAGATGTGAAACTTCTCCCGATTTAAAGTTCGATCTTCTGTCACACAAAAAGGTTGCGGATCAGAATTTCAAAGACAAGAATTTTCACTTCAAAAAACTTTGATGTAAATTTGTGGGAAGTCCGGGCGGTCGGGGGGGCCTCATTAACTTTTGCCGCCCCGGGCCTACAATGGGCTTAGTCCGCCGCTGGGAGTAAGTGTTATTTATGACCAGTATTTTTCCAAAAACATCGAAAAAGGGCCCAAAATAAGTTAAAAGAAAAGATGTGAAGCCACTATGGGCAATATTATAATAATTTAGCACAATTTTAAAATAGGTTTGTCTGAAACCGTTCCTTTAATTTATACGCTTTTTCTTTCCCATTTAGTTAAAAAGTCATTAAATGCATAGCATTTGTATAAAAATAAAGTAAAATCTTTTTTCTGTACTGAAACTTTATCAGAAGTTAGAAATCTGTTTAACATTTTTGTGAAAAGTCTGTCGTCTGTATTAAAAATCCAAAAGTATACACAGAAATCGGTAACAAAGACAACACTGGATTGGCGTAGTGAAAGGAGCGCCGCGCTGCCCGTTATCACTTCAAGTCAATTTGAACCTTAACATGTACAAGATTTAAAATGCTTGGTAACATTTGTAAAAATGCTCCTGCGCGCCGCTGCGCTTTACTGCTCTTTTGGTGTGAATCGACCCTTACCCAGGCACGGCGCGCGGTGGTGATGCCACGCCCCGCTTGTATGAAGCTTGTCTTCTGATGCGGCTTTGCCGAGATATCTGTTCATGCGCTAATTGTGCTATGCAAAATCGACCCGTGTAAACCCCGCATTACCTAATTAATAATATGCCAGTTTCTATAAAGTAAATAAAACATTTTTGTAAATAGGTGTAGTTTATTTATTTATTATAGATGACCGCGGCGAACTTTGTACCGCCTTAGAATCTTCCCGACACACACTTGGCCGTTTTTTTTTAGCTTATGTTCATGGTTAATGTAGCATTCTAATAATGGTAAAGAAATTATTCAGATCGGTCCAGTAGGTTCGGAGCCTATTCAATGCAAACAAACAAACAATAAATCAAATCTTTCCTCTTTATAATATTACTAGCGGCCCGTCCCGGCTTCGCACGGGTGGACGTCTAATCTTTTCTAGCAATAAATATAGCCTATGTTACTCAGGGTGAATGCAGCTTTCTAATGGTGAAAGAATTTTTTAAATCGGCTCAGTACTTTTTGAGCCTATTCATTACAAACATACAAACATACAAAAATAGGTACAAATCTTTCCTCTTTATAATATTAGTGTAGATTAGGTAGGTAGGTATGGTTTGACTATGCTGTATGCGTCCTTCATACGGTGCAAACGTTACGAACGTTTTGCCAGGCGGCCGGCCGCCAGCGCCGGCAGCGTGGATTGTTTGTGTGCGTGAGGCACGCACACACGTCGCGAGGCAGTCCAATACCTAAAACCGATCGGCGGAAAAAACTCGACCGCCTCTTAACGATTTCATTATCATGCGTCTTCTCTCTTCTGATAACTAAGGGTCAGCGCACACCCAGCGTAAAACTGTTCGAGCATGCGCGAGCAGTTTTCATTGATTCAATTGATAATGAACTCTATTCTCATAGAAATAAAGTTGAAAATAGCTTGCAAGGGATTAAATCCCTGTAGCGTCTGTTCGAGTATGCTCGCGTATGCTCCTCGCGGCGACGCGAGCAGTCGCGAGCATGCTCGCGCATGCTCGAGCATGTTCCGGCATACGTCCGTGTCGATGCTTGCGATTCGTCGTAAGTGTTGCCACCTCGGCCGGTTTCGGACTAAATCTAGCATATTTTTTAACTACTTTAGCCCGAAAAGGGCAATTTACTACAGATAATATATAATAATCTAACTCTTTTTGAAAATACAAAGAAAATCTGAAAGGTCGAAGCAGATTTAGTAGGTTTTCAAATTGTTCATATTCCATTTAATAGTACATAAAATAACTGTCCCTAGAACTTTAAACCGTAACACAGCACAGGACGTAGTATTTCCCAAATATAAGTACATCTTTCTTGCCTCTTTTCATCTTATTGATGTGCTCTTCTTGCTCCTCTTCCTTTGCTAGTAACCCAATAATTACCAAATCCCAGTCTACCATACTTTAAAATTGTTGTTATCGCACGTCTTTACTATAAAATATTGTAAACACAACGGCAAAATTCACTACGTCAACTGTAGCAACACGGGAACATCCGCGAGACTGTTCGAACACGCGCGAGCACGCTCCGCCGCCGCCGCCGGCGGATTTTGCCGCTAGGTGTGCGCGACTGCAAAGAACATGCTCGAGCATGCAAGAGCAGTTCTACGCTGTGTGTGCGCTGACCCTAACGTGTTTTTATAGCATTTTAAAATTATTTTACCTTTTTTGTATTCGCCGAAAAGTTTAATCTATATTCGTAAAAGTAGTATTCGTTGCATCACTAATTCATGAAATAACTTGTGACGGTATTCTCTTTTCGTCGCTTTGTCAAGTAAGGTCCAATCATCATCACGTGCTCAATGCGTATTGGTAGACTTCACATACGCATCGGAATTTCTTCTTCAGCGTATGCAGATTTCCTTACGATGCATGTTTTCCTTCGTCGTTTGAGAGCAGTCTGTATTTATTACGTACATAAGTTAGAAAAAAACTCATGTGTATGTGGCATGTTATCTGTGCGGATTCGAACCCGGACGTCAAAATTGAGTTTCTATAACTATCCGCAATGCTCCACCGAGGTTAAAAAGGTCCATTGCGTCACTGCATTCTACAAAATTAACATAAATAATTATATATTTTCAGAAAAGGCCACCAGACAACTCGTTTTACGTTAAAACCTGCAACAAAAATCCTAAGAAAACGAAATGGTGGTATCACGGTATGTATTACTTTAATATTCCATTAACTTATTTAACTGTATTTGGAAATAAAGCCTTAAATTATAGCAAGTGGCAATGGATTTATCCCCTTGAATACGTGCCTGGTTCTATAGTAGAAAGCCTTGTAGGCTCAGTTAGGAATCAGAACCCCATTTAATACTCGGTGATTTTGTAAACACAATAAATTTTCAGGTTTGGTCCAGACCATACCGCTGTTCTATACGAAACTGCAATCCTTCTCGACATACATGTATGGGACAACAGTTTTTTTTCGCGTTCGTTATTTGTCCCATAGCAAAAGTTCCCTAAATAAACCGACAGCATATTAAGTTGGACCCTGTATAACGCATTTTCCACCCGGTATATTTGTCATCTCATCACAATACTTCGACAACGTTATTGATTACATTTTTGTTATATTATTCCTGTCCATCTCGTTCTAATTTATTATTAAACGAGCTTTTACCCGCGACTTCGTCCGCATAAATTATATACCAGATTTTAAGTCAGATGATAAGCTATCAAACAAAAAAAGTTTCATCGAAATCGGTTCAGTGGTTTTTGCGTGATACTCGAACAAACAAACACCCAAACAAACAAACAAACAGACAGACAAACAAACAGACAGACAAAAAATCCAAAAATTGGTGATTTGGAATCAGGGACATCTAAAAACCATATCGTAATCTTTTTTTTGTAAATATCTTCAATGTAGTATAGACACACTTCTGTTACAGTTTTATAATAGTTTAGATATATAATAGATGGGATCCAAGGGCTGGCGCTTTAATCGCTCAATGGATCAGTTTAGCCGTTCAGCGAGGAAATGCTGCCAGCATCTTGGCTACCCTCCCGCGCTGTCCAAACCTGCACCATATTTTAGGTTAAGTTAGTTTTAGGTTCTCAATATTTTTATTTATTTTTAATGTACTTACCAACTTTTATTTGTTTTACCAATAAATTCAAATCATAAAATATAATAGATAAAATATCTTTCACATTATCACATATCGGTCTTCGTAAACACGCTCGAATGTTTCGAAGTCTATTTTTAGACATATTATTTGCATATGTCGACTATTTCCTTGATCAGACTATAATTTAATTATACATATTTGACTTGGGTTAGAAACTGCTACGGTAAACAAGTGCGAGTCGGACTCTCGCACCGAGGGTTCCGTACTACCACACAATACAGGATCTAAACTTAAATGCGTTACATACTTTAGGCTATCAAGGCTTTAGTTCCAACGATTTCCCGTTATGATTCATTTTTCTATTCAGTTCAATAATCGATACCTAAATCATCATCATCATCAGCCTATCATCGTCCACTGCTGAACATAGGCCTCTCCCAAGGCGCGCCACAAAACTCTATCCTCGGCCTTCCTCATCCAGTCGCTCTCCGCTACTTTTTTTAGGTCGTCTCTCCAGCGGGCAGCAGGGCGTCCGACACTACGCCTACCAGTTCGCGGTCTCCACTCTAGAACTCTGACACCCCACCGGTTGTCAGTTCTTCGGCAGATATGACCAGCCCATTGCCACTTCAGCTTGCTAATTTTCTGAGCTATGTCAACCACTTTAGTTCTCTGACGTATCACTTCATTTCTAATGTGATCTCTCAGAGAAACACCGAGCATAGCTCTCTCCATAGCTCGCTGAGCGACCTTGAATTGATGAACTAGTCCTATCGTCAGGGTCCATGTTTCCGCCCCATATGTCATTACTGGCAGGACGCACTGATTGAACACCCTCGATACCTAAATAAATAAAACTAAATAATATTTTATCTTTGCAGACGATTCCGTGTAACATAACATCTCGTCGCTACATCGAGCTTGGGACGATTAAATCTCAGTATGTGATAAGTGTTACGGCATGTGCGTCAAATAATAGTGTACATACGAGTGACGAGTGACTGACGCGACGGAGGGATGGTTGGCGTCAAATTGATAGTTTGCGTCGAAACGGCCGTGTTGCCGAGCTAAGGGTTGTGCCACCCTAACTGTGGTCTCATTTCGGAATATGTTTGCGGAACCCTAAAAGTATTCAAGGAAAATATGTGCATCTTAGATAGTGCTAACAAATATTGTGTATTTTGGATTTTTTGAAAAATTAAGCTACGATTGGTAATTTAAAAATTGTGCTTATTTATAAGGCGCCATTTTTAGATCGCTCTTTGGGTATGTTTATAGATGTGATTAGCTGTTGAGTTTATGCGATTATTTCGATGCTAAAACTTAAAAAACTGGAGGCAGATTTTTTAAATAATGACTGTTAAACAAAGACCGTTAAACTATTCCTTTACACTGATCTCGGGGATTATTGATTTCTTCTGCAATTTTTAGCTTTGATACCTTTGCTAAACCCTTTCTGTGCCAATAACTCGGCATGCTTTAACCGCACCGACTCATCGCGTGTTCGTCTTCATCCTCCATGTAATAATGATAGCAAGGTGGATATAGATAAACTATGATAACATGACCGGCGACTCCGAAGTGTCTACAAGTCTCACAACGCATGCGTGTGTGCTAAGACAGAAATTACACAGAAACTAATAAACGGATTTATTTCCTGTTGAATTTGACCTGCATCGAAAGCTTCAAACAGGCTTCAAACTATACTCTTCCAGTACCATAGAAAACTAACTTGGACATCCTTTATTTTTCAAATTCACAGATTGTATTGTAAGATCATTAGGCAAATAGCTTTTTTATGTAATATATTTATGTGTATACGTTTAGCCTCCAGCTATGACTAGGTCGAGAGCGGAACTTACTTACGCAGAAAATGCCTGTTCGCTCTTATCTTGAATACATTAAGGTTGCTTATTATATATTGGCTAGTATATTGGTCGTCAGCAGGATCTAATGGGCAATTTTAACAAGTTACAAGCGAAACAACACGGTCGATCACCAACAAATGCGAATAGAATTGTCAGTGCTAAATTATAAATATTGTAATTAGAATAATAGGTTATGAAATCAAAATGTACTGCTTACAGAGAATGTTGGAAATTTTCAGTCATATTCATTTAGTTGTATATAATTTTGATTTTATTTATTTGTAACATGTTGAAAAATTCGTTGTTTTACACGTACGTAGACTCACGACTATTTCAATCGCAGAGTGGACAGAAAGTTTGCAACAGTAATCTTTAGTTCTAGACTTTTTATCAACTGTTATTGTCCCACTATTGGGCAAAAGCCTCAACTAATAATAGTATGTCATATCATAATACTGCAGATATACATCGCGAAAATACATCTGTACCAAACATTTAGGTCGAATTATTATTGACATGTTCTTTGAAACAATCAATTTCTTTTTTGCAATTTTAATATTTTTCCCATTTGTTCAGTTTGATGATCTGAATCGCCCTCTTAACTAAATATAAAACTAACTAAATATATAATGCATTTAAGTTTACATCCGGTATACACAAGCTAGATAACTCATGACTCATGACATGAGTGGTAGGTAAACTCGAAGACACCACAACTTTCTTGTTAGTTCCCAATTACTGTCATGTGTTTTCTTTTGTTCGTCCTTATATGCATTTGTAGTGAGTTCTCATGTAATGGTATAATGCTATTATTAAAGCATCATTGTATGTATAAAATTGTACTTTCGAGGCACAAGTCACTAGAGTTCATTTTCTCATGTTACAAATGAATGAAAAAATTTAAAAAAAATATTGTTAAAAAATATGCCAATATATTATGACAGATTTTGTTTTATTTAATTGGTCTTGAACAATATTGGGCACGCTGTCGTAATGTATCCCTCATAATTTTCATAAAGAAATTGCTGATTACTTTTCTCTTTTCTCCATGAACTGTGTAAAACAATTTTATAGCAGTCATTAAGGTTAAAGTGACATTTGACCTGAATTTCTTTTAGATATAAAAGCTAATGGTACATTAAAATTAATATTAAATATTGTAGAATTTTGTTAGCATTTTTTTTCTTTTTTGTAATATAATCGAATGTCCTATTTCTATGTCATGGAAGATTGCCGCTGTCTAAAAAAATCTCTTGCATGCTAAGGTTACGTGATATTTTTAAAAACTGTTTCATCTCGTAAAACCTAATATTTTTTACACTTGCTAAAAAGTCTAAAAACGGATAACAATAATAGCCGTGTCATTTCACAATAGTTTTAAAGAGTGATTATTTTTTCACGATAGTTTTAAACATAATTATAAACTGCCTGCAGATAGAGTCCGCTTTGGCTACATCTTTCTCCAGAAGGTTGTGCTGGTACATTTCATTGAAATTGATTTAGTAGTTTAGACGTACCTAACAAAAAGACAAACATACTCTCAGATTTACATAAAAGCAATATTTGAGTAAATGGTTTATGCTTTAACTGAAGATTAAAGACGAGAGAAAACGAGAACCATCGAGGTATAACTGTCTTTGTTACTTTGCGCAGCGCATGCCAAAATGAGCGCTGATTTCCCCGTTTTTTCGGTTTGTTGTGAGCCCTATACTAGGCATAATCAAAGAAAGTATGAAGTTTGAAGTCTTACTATTTGACCAATTTATGGGCTAAATAATCGTGCGATCTTCCGACATTATATTAAACATACTATGTGATAAATTCATAATATATGCATTCTGTTAAAAATAATTATATCTTACATAATTTGTGCCGGTACTTTATATGGGATATGTTTATGTGATAATAACGCAACACAATGCAATCTGGGATGGGACGTCAATTAAATTCATAGTGAAATAGCTAAAAAACTGACCAGATATATTAAAAAAACTTCGCCATGTTGCGGACAAAATGTGAACTAATTTTACTTGTTATTGCTGTGTTCAACGGCTTGAATGTTGCAGAATGTTTCCTCCCGTGTTTTGAAGAGACAGGCGCTTCTGCTTTTTCCACTTTTCCTACAAATAAATAATAGTATAAATAACGCTCACAGGCACATACATCGATGTTGGTTCCCTAGAGAAAGTTGTTCAGTTTGACGGTCTGATCATCCCCTTAAAAATCTGTCTGCATATTAAGAAGGACCCTGTATATGTATACTCACGCTCATTATCCCTAATGGGGAGAGCAGGCCATCAATTGTATGCGTTAGGTTAACGTAGATTTTAGAACACCGCAGCATATACGTCAGACGGCATTACCGCGAGCATAAAATAACCAGACCCGGAATGCCGGCTCCATACAACGAGCTATACAGACGCCCGCACATATTGCATGGAGCAGGCCTTCTGTCCCTGTTTATATTTGCTGCGTGCAGCAGAGTTCTGAAGTATATACTAACACCTAAACCGCTTTAGACAAAATTCCTCCTATTTCTGACTACATTGAAATATATTGGGGTTTGTTTTTTGTTTACAACATTTTTTTAATCGGAATGGAATAATTTATCACGATCGAAATTAAACCGTATTTCATTGATAGGTAGATGACACGATTGTATCAAGACCTCCGCCTCTAAATACCTAGTAGACAAAGTTGTATTACGTGATAAAATACAACCTGCTTACCAAATAATTTCTACTCTACACGTGTTTCGCTCCACCAAGGAGCATCCTCAGGAGTTAGACCGACGAACAGAGACCGTTCGATACAGAGGGTCTACCCGCACATTCGATTCGAACTTTTGCGTGAATGTTTTCGTTCTAATTTCAACTATTACAATGAAGTGCGGACCGAAACAGTGGCGATATAGTGAAGATCGAAAGTGCGAGTAAGGGGGCAGAGTTGTTACTCCACCGAGTACGGACCGTGCTCGGTGCCGGACGCTCGGTGGAGTAACAACTCTGTATCGAACGTTCGTCGGTCTAACTCCTGAGGATGCTCCTTGGTGGAGCGAAACACGTGTAGAGTAGAAATTATTTGGTAAGCAGGTTGTATTTTATCACGTAATACAACTTTGTCTACTAGGTATTTAGAGGCGGAGGTCTTGATACAATCGTGTCATCTACCTATTAGGCATGGATTTCCGCAAAGTAACGCCTGATTCAATTAATTTCGTATTTCATTGTACTCGAGTAATAAATAATAATTGATAATAATAATAGATCATTTATATTAAAATAAAATTATACACTTGGCTAAAAAGTTGCGTTGCATTTAATCTGTAATGAATTGCACAAAATAAATAAGCTAAAATAAGTTACGATTTTACTACTCGTGTAAAGCGTGACCAGAAAACTTAATAACCTGCTTTGGGGGCGCTGCAATCGAATGTAAACTTTAAGTTAATAATAATTCGAGTACAAAAATTAGTTCCAACGATTTTCCGCAACATGGCGAGGTGTTTTTTCTGGTTAGGCTTTATTTTTTGTTAAACATTCTTCAAGTAGGTACAATGATGAAATAGTATTCAATCGGGTAACATGGAATATACGAACCTATTTTTTATTTTGTGATTTATATTGAATGAATTATATGAATTTATAATTAAATGAATTTATTGTGAATAAGAACTAATGTCGACAAGTGGTTATCTCAGTCATAGGATTGTTTCAGATGGTAACTTGTAAAGCAAAACGAACAATGTAGACTCCGCTGTGTATATTATTCACTGTATGATTAAATGAAATTGTGAAGTTTATATGAGTTTTATTTACTTTACTTACCCGAATGCCCCAGGAGGGTAATGTTTTTTCCTAAACTTCACGTCACACTTGGTAGCTATAATGTAAAGCCAAATCAGAAAACAACACACATTCATGTTTGGAAAAATCCCCTACTCATTGAAACAATTTTTTTAAGCCCCATAAAGCTGTTATTTCTGATTACGCTTACCCGAAGATGATTTAGGTGGGTGACTTTGTGAATATTCAGAGCATTTGAACGCCCAAAGACGCCGTGGCATGACGCCTACGTCACCCGCCTACGTGACGAATTGTATTCGTTTCAAATCTTTTCACAACTAACGAATGAATATGATCCAAGAACACATACAAATAGTATGATAGACAAAATTATACACAAAATAGGAGGAATATCATATCTCTCAAGGACATGGAAAATAAATTTCCAATTTACTAGTTTTGGGGCGAAACGGGATTGGGCGTTTTCCTTTATCTGACAGATTATTGTGCTGTTATAAACTGCCTCCATGGTCTAATGGTTAAGAGCATTCGGTTCTCGACGGAGGTCGTGGGTTCAATTCCCACGGGGGACACCTAGTGATGTCACTTTGTGCGTTAGTAGTAGATACATAAAAAACACGTCAGAATAACCCTCCTTCTGGCGCAGTCGGGTAAAAAAACTGACACCTGCATGAGTAGCATGACAACCCGCGATAGCCGTGATACGGCTTTATCACGTCTTTTATCTCGTTCGTTCGCGCGCAAACGAAAGAGATAAAAGACAGGGCTTGCTACCCACACGATAAGAAGAAAGAAAGTCTAGCGGCTTTAGTATGGCAGCGTGTAAAGCGCTATCGCGCCCACAAACTTATGATCGCGCCTTAGTTCTCTATTTGCGCACGAACGAACAAGATAAAAGACGTGATATAGCCTAATCGTGCGCATCGTACTGCGGCCGCAGGTGCTTTATATTTGTGCTTTAACATTGTATGCCTTTCTTATAAACCAAGATGAAAATGTTCGGCCAGATAAAATAGGGTGGCGTTCATACGCTCTCTGAATATTTACCCGGGCGGGCGGGTAGGTACTCTAATTAAGTAGGTACAGTCGCCATCAGATATATCGTAGCATACAAGGTGTCCAAATATTTCTGAGCAGTGCTAATTATTGTTAGTGCATTAAATTATTTACAGTAAATGTTACCAATTACATCTAAACGTGTATTTTGTCATAAATATGTGAACAGCGAATTTTCAATAATTTCTTTACAATGTTATTTAAAATTAACATGTTACAACAACGGAATAAGGTTTTTATCCGAAACGGTTCAGATGTTTATGGCCACCATGACTGCGTCGATATATTTGATGTTCTCGGCGTTCCTATATTTTTGATTGACTAATGAGTAAAGAAATTATTGAAAATTAGAACTGCTTTGAAATATTTGACCACCTTGTTTGCTACGATATATCTGCTGGTGACTCTTGTCCCCTTTAAAAAACAAATGTAATGTTAAAACAGTCTTTTATAACAGAAAATCCAAACTATACAAATACAATACAATTTATTTACAATTAATTTGTAAGTATAAAATAAAATAAGTCAAAAATATGTCTAGCCACGTCTAGCCCAGGAGTGTGATTTTTTAATCTCATTCGCTGAGTTCAGCAGTTGAAAATGTCAAAATTACTGTGGAGATATGCATCTTTCTACTGCTGATTTGACTTTCAAAAATCATACTACTTATCAGTTTAAAATAACAATGTGCATGACCTTGAAGGGCCGTTCGATAACTTCACTCCGTTGAGAAAGGAAATTAGACTCTATGTAAAGGAAATAATCATTTGGATGACTCGAGTGAAGTTCTTGTGATTGAGTGACGTCACATTTGCAAGCGAGGTCATGCACATTGTTATTTTAAACTGATAGTAGTTGAGGAGTGCTATTTTTGAAAGTCAAATCAGCCGTAGAAAGATGCGCATCTCCATAGTAATTTTGACATTTTCAACTGCTGAACTCACCGAATGAGATTCAAAAATCGCACTCCAGGAGTGCGATTTTTGAAACTCACACGTTGAACTCAGCAGTTGAAAATCTATGGAGATACGCATTTATCTACATCAGATTTGACTTTCAAAAATCGCACTCCTGGAGTATGATTTTTGGAAGTCAAATCAGCAGCAGAAAGATGCATATCTCTATAGTAATATTTTTGAATCTCATACGTTGAACTCAGCAGTTGAAAATTTATGGAGATACGCATCTTTCTACTGCTGATTTGACTTTCAAAAATCGCAAAGTATGACTTTTGAAAGTCAAATCAGCTGTAGAAAGATGCGTATCTCCATAGTAATTTTGACATTTTCAACTACTGAACTCAGCGAATGAGATTCAAAAATCGCACTCCTGATTTATATTGATATATTATCATAGAGTAAATAAATATATTATTATGAAAACGTTTTTATTAATAAGTTACAAGATTATTTACGTGTTCTAATAAGATACGGCCACTGAGTTAGATGTATAGAGCTAACATCTATTGCAGCGATATAGTACCTAGTATATGTTCCGTGGATATAGTACTCTAGCATTTAGTCACTCTCTCACTGCCACGTCACGTGAAGCAGTTTGATGGAAAAAAAAAAATCTGCATAAAAAATGCCGTGGTGTGTACTGAGATACTGCACAAACATTTCAAGTTACATTTGTAAAGGAATAACTTTTCATAGGTAAGAAAGATGAATGAATTATTAAAAAGCATTTTCAATATTATTTAAACAATATTTTTTCCCGGGGCGTCGTAAAATATATTAAGCAAATATATGCAAATAAGGACGGAAGGAAAAAGAGAAGACAAGAGATATTGCAGAGATATTGCCATTCATATAAATTATAGTGAAGGACAAACCTATACGCGGAAAAAGAGAAGACATTAGTATGCACGAAAATATGCGAAATTCGTTAGAAACAATGTGTTTGTCTTTCTTGCGAGTATAGTTTTTCCTTTTCCTTTTTTGTTATCTCTCTCTCCCGCCGCATTTCTAATGACTAAAACACCAAATTAGAATAACAAAGTCAAGGCAAACATTTATGTAGTTATTTTATCATTATCACAGAATTAATTAATTGATATAAAAAAGGCGGTAACAATTTTTAAAGGTCATAAAACCATGATTGTTTTTCATGGGCGTTTTCAGTGTAAGTACTAAGTATAGACGTAATTCTATGTAAAAATAAATATAAAATCGAGCGCGTTTGATTCCACAACCTAATTCAGTTTTACAAACCTGTTCAGAAAATAACGACAAAACAATATTGCAACATCATCATCATCATCATCATCATCATAGACCTTTACACCTGCTGCAGATAATTTAAGCAGTGTTTTTAGAGAAGCTCGAAAATGAATTCTAACATTTTGTAACAAACGTGGGTGAATACAAAGCTTCGGCTTCGGTCGAATCTTCGGTAGATTCTGGCCGAAATCGAATGAATGTGTGGTTCGGCCACACACGTTGCTTTTTTTGTTAGAACATCGATTCTTTCGCATTTACAATAAGTACTAGGATATAAATGTCGTAATTCACAACACTATCGTAAAATACTATAGAAAATAAATTAACTTTATTAAAATTAAAAACGTAATACCGCACTTATGTACGTAATACCGACTGATCTCAAACGGTGAAGGAAAACATCGTGAGGAAATCTGCATACACTGAAGAAGAAATTCTGATGTGTATGTGAAGTCTACCAATCCGCATTGGGCACGCGTGGTGGACTAATGCCCAATACACCCTCCTTGAGGGTAGGCCTGTGCCCTGCAGTGGGACGTTTATAGGCTGATGATGATGAAAATAAAAAAAATGTTACGCCATTTTAAATGAAATTATAACACAAACAACAATCATTGTACTTATATTAACAAAAATTGGCACTTAAGGCATTATTTTTGGAAGTCTACTCAAATAATATTCATGATCGTACCTCGTCACCAGAATACCGTCTGTCACTTTTACTGGACTATCAATAGAGTAATCTATTAACTCTCCCTTAGCTGTGGTCATTTTACCATCAACTGATTTCAGTATCGCGTTTCCAGCGCAGATATCCCACTTTTTAATAGCTGTAGCGTGGAGATAGACGTCGTAAGTACCGTTTATGACGCCCATGACTTTGTAACCAGCTCCTGCCGCTTGAGAGACGGTGGTTTTAGGACCAAAAGCCTCTTTAGCAATTTTTTCTACTTTTCCTGGATGTGATCGAGAGACAACTACGTGGGGTTGATCTTTATTCTCTTCTTTCTGTGGAGACACAATATTATTATAAGAAACGGCAACAGAAGCAAAGTTTAAGGGTGCCTGTCCATTGAAGCTGTACGAGCTGTGCGAGCTGTGTAACTGTGTTTTTTTTAACCAATCAGGAGCTCGGGCGAGATCGGCCGCGCCTCGCCCGAGCTCCTGATTGGTTAAAAAACACAGCTACACAGCTCGCACAGCTTCAATGGATAGGCAGCCTTATGATGGCTTGGTTGCATATCGACGCCTTAGAGTGAAGAACTCGTAAGTGCAAAAGAGAAAATTTTTCAGGAGGAAGAAAAAACTGCGTTCTATAAGTTTTTTGTAAGTTCGGAGGTATTTTCGAGGTTCTTATTACATGCTATAGATGGCATTACGCGTATCAGAATATTTTAAGAGTGAAATCAGGAGATGGTTTGTGAGATTTTCTTTCCTCAAACTTTATCAAAAGGACATTCGGCACATAATACCAAAAAGAGTATTACCGTACTTTTATTTTCATTATGGACTATGGAACACTATAAACTAATTACAGGCATCAGTTTATTTTATAATGCTTTATTAGTTTTTATTATTTTTATATATAAAAAAAATTGAGCTTGCATCGTGTCCGTGTAGCTAGCGTACACATGAAAGGGATTTGGCTGGGACTAGTGCCAATAAATAGTTTCTAAATAGTGCCTAATTAGAACCTAGGTCAAATAAATAGTGCCTCTATACTTTAAGAGATATCGATTTTTTTTTACCTGGTACGCTGGCTTGACGTCATGGTAGCGTACACATTTTCTGTGGCTAAAACGGTAGTATGCGGACACGCTTGCATCACCTCCTATCAAACAACATTGACAGCCATTTTGGGGTTGCTGCTTTTTTATAATTTATTAATAATAAATGAGTAAATAACTCGTTAAATAAAAATAAATGATACAATCTGAGTCGTTTTTATAAAACCGCATAATTTATTATACATTTGACTTCAGTCAAAACTTCTATACATTTTCTGGTATTTTTTCAAGGAGGGCGACGGTTGTTCTTTCATTTCCAAGGTCTTCACTTTAATGCGACGATATGTAGATTTGGAGTAGGAGCCAGTTATAGCTAGACTTCCACTGATAATGTTACTAACCACAAGAGTCTTGTGGTATGTATACATAGAGACTGATGAGTGATGATGAAGAAAAAGTCATAAATAAAAATTTCTGACAAATTTTGAGTCTCCCTGAACATAATGAGTTACCAGACAGTCACACATTAACTAGAAAAAGAAAAGCTTGAATCTATACTTATTAAACAGTTCCATGACAGACTGACTGACAGACAACGCACAGCCTAAACCACTGAAGATAGAAACATGAAATTTGGAATAAATATTCTGCATAGCATGTAATAAAGGATTTGTCAAAAATCCGAGATCCACGTGGACATAGTCGCGTGCAAAAGCTAGTAAGAATAAATAGCGTAACTTACATGTGGCACACTACGTATGTTAGCAGAAGTCTGCTTTGTGAACCATCCCCAGTATGTCCGAGCCGGGAACGGGTAGTGTATCACACCAATGATTGGAACTCCTTTGATTGCTACACACACCATAGTTGTTACATACTGGTAGAGAGCCTCTGGAAACATAATGTACTTTATGTTATTAATAAGGCTTACCAACTTAATAGCATACAGTAACCTTATTCTATGTCATATTATAACTGTATGTATTTCATATTTCGCATTATATCATTCGATATAATGCGATCAAACAAAAATAAATGAGCAAAAGAAGCCAGAGTGATGAAAAAAGGAAACAAGATAAAAAGCAGAAGGATGATCTACGTGATGTTGGCAAAACCATTGTAAAAACCGCCTTTGTATCTATACCATCCATTACCGTACATTGTCAAGCACGTATGCTATCTTAGGGCGCCTTCAAAGCCGCAGAGTGTAGCGCGGCGGCAGCGCTGCAGCTCGCCGCGCTTTGTTAATTTGTATCAATTTGACAGCACAGCGCTGCAGCCACGTTGCCGCCGCGCGACACTCTGCGGCAAATTTGAAGGCGCTCTAAGATAGCAAACATGCTTGACAATGTACGGTAATGGATATGGCAATCTCGAAGCCCTATTTTTACACAAAAGCACACACCCGAAATCGCCATAAAAACGACACAAAACCCGGCGCCATATTTGAAATCAATCTTTTCTCCATCTTGATTTTTTATTTACTAAAGCGGTGGCTCAAGCTGTTGGTCATGAGCACAGGTGAAATGCAATTGAACTGACTCGTTACATGGGTTCTTCAGCACTGCGGCCCATTTGTCGCCGACCTACGACGTAGGTCGTCAGCAGTGAAAGTGTTAATAAGCGCTGTATTTGTATTACAATTTATAACATTAACTTAATAATATAAATTAAAGCACACTTATTTATTGCAAAAACAAAATACAGTTGATTACAAAAGCTTAAAATTTTTTTCAGTAATTTCATTAAAAATATATTGATTCTTTTTTAGTTGAATTTACTTCTTGTTCTGTATATTGTTGTTGTTTTTTGTTTATTTTGGTGTGCAAATAAAGAATATTTATCATATCTTATCTTATCTTGAGGTCAACGAGAATATATTTTTCCTGTTGTCCCCCACATATGAGGTGGTGGTCAACAGGAATAATCTGATTACCTTTAGTCTGATTTTTATTTTTATTTTTTTTATTTATAAATTAAATGGACTCTTGCTTGTGCGTTAGCACTGCATTTCCGCCAGTGTCAAGTAGTTTATTGGGAGAATCTATCCCAATCTCAGGGATTGTTTTTGGACAACAAGAAGAGATTGAGGAATGTGGAGCCTCGTGGCAGGCACAAACGCGACGCGCGAAACCACGCGAGACGTGTACTCGGGTCAGTTCCTGCAACGTGACTCCCTTAGTCTGATTTATGGAATAAACTATAAATTGTAAATGTTCAACATAAACTACAGAAGGTATAGCAGTGCCACACTGAATTTCACTACAACTACCACGTTTTAGAGTGTTTAGTAAAGTTAATAGTTTTATTAGGTGATTCTGCCATAAAACATAATTTATTTTCTTTGAAAAATACACATGACCTAAACTAAACTTGTTACAGCACATTTCCTTACCAGTATACTCCTGCGTGGCGTCCAAAGGATCAATCCAGACGGTCACATCTCTCGCAAAGACGTGCTCATCCAACATATAATCTATCACCCGATGTTCACTAGGTACGTCCTCCATATCGAACGGCTTCTGATCCTCACAGCTCGGGTCGTCAGCCGAGTGCTCTTCCGACACTATAGCAACCTTCGGAAAAGTTTTCTTCAGCCCATAATACATGACGCAGTGAGAAGCGTAATCTGCATCAGTGACAGGATCATTCGCTCCTTCTTTAGTCTTTCCTTTACTTTTCAGGTTTAGCTCATGGTTTTTACCGTCAGCCACCTTCGCTCCACCCCTCTCAGCGGCATATATACACCCTTTCAACAATGTTTTCAAGTTTACGAACTCAGTTTTGTCGGTCGGGAAACTCGCGGTGCCAGAACGCCAGTAAATTATAACGAATAATACGAAAACTAATGTGAAACAAGCGAATTTGTTTAATCTGAGTGTTCCGCCGAAATTCATAGTGGCTTTTGATATATTATGACTTGACACGAATTTAAAATCTGTTATGTTGGATGAAGTAGTACTATCAGCAAAGAGTAGAGTAATATATCGGAAAAAGAGAGCCCTCTAGTGCCATTTTAATGCAAATAAATTTGAAACGCCACCTATGATATTTAACAAGAAACAGTTGCTATATATATACGCATACCTATAGCTATATGTATGCTTTACAATGGAATCTACTTTTTCTCAGTAATGAGCTATTTTGTTCTAGTTTAGAGTAGTAGCCTCAGTAACAGGACGGAGGAGTAATCTTGCCTCAACGTCTGAAGTGAAAATCAACACTCAAATCACAAAATGGGCGCAAAACACAAACAAGCGTACGCGCAAGTTGTAACGGCGGCCATATTGTAACAACTTGTGTAGCTGGTGTTGCTAGGTGACAATAATATGGTGCTACCACAGAACATAAGTTAAATTATTTACTAATTTTAATTAAAACAGTTTTGAAATATTACGTAAATTGTATTAAATAGGATCAAAGTTTTTTTATAATTTTAGTAATAAATTTGCTTTATTGTTGAGTTTGAAGAGACATCTATCGGAAATTTGAGACAATATTTTTGTAGTTACACGTTATTCAAAGAAGATGCCGCTGGTTTCTTTGCGTTTTTCCTCAAAGTTCCCCTCTGTCCCCCCTCTGACTATCAGTTTAAAATAACAATGTGCATGACCTCGCTCGCAAATGTGACGTACAGTGTTGCCAGATCCAATTTTCGAAATACGGGAGGTGTACCAATAAAAAATCGGGAGATGTATGGGCGACATTATGAAAAAATCGGGAGATAAATTTTTCCTTAAAATTAATCAGACCATGGTCTTTTAATAAATGTTTTTTTAACATTTTTTCGTTTACTTTAAAATCATAGCAATTGCAATTTTTTTTAATATTTTTCGTGTGCAAGATCCCTGAATTTCCTAATTTGGCCGGTTAACCAAAGCAAAAGCAGGTTTATTTCGCTACTTTGCAATGTTGCAAAATTAGTAAACTATAACTGCCAAAGCTTGCCATTGAATATGTATTCAACTTTATGTTATTAAGTCAAAGTATAGTTTAGGCTACGCATTTTACAAAGTTATGTACACATTTAACACAGCATTGCATAGCTTAGCATTTAATTTTGTTCCGTTTTACGCAGTTTTTTCGAAAAAATAGTTGTTCTTAAAAAATCGGGAGATTTGAGTGGGAATCCGGGACATCGGGAGACATTGACAAAAATCGGGAGATATCCCGGAAAATCGGGAGATCTGGCAACAGTGGTGACGTAACTCAATCACACGAACTTCACTCGAGTCATTCGAATGATTATTTCCTTTCTTTGCATAGAGTCTACATTCCTTTATCTACCGAGTGAAGTTATCCTACGGCCCTTCAAGGTCATGCACATTGTTATTTTAAACGTAGAACCTTTGAGTAGAACTCAGCGTGACCACTTTTTTTTCAGAGAATCTACCAAAATTACTGCCGAAATCTACTAAAATCTACCAAGACCTGTTTCAAATTCTACTTAAATTCTACCAACTAATATTTATGTGATGGTTAAAAACACGTTTCTGAACAATATATTATCATTTTTATGGAATCGTTCATCATTGCTCATGTTATTTTCACATTTTTGTATATTTTTGTAAGTTTTCTGCGTCTTATGGGTTTATAAGAATGTTTCGAATCAAATTAAAGATTGAAAAATTCAGTCTCGGGCGGGACTTGAACCCGCACCCTTCCAAACCGGGGAAGTGCGTTATCCAATTTCGCTACCGAGCCCACTAGCCAGAGAACGAATTTTTCAATCTGTTGCGTCTTGAGGGGACGTGAGCGAAAAACGACGACGACGACGACGACGGCGACGTGAAATTCGTTCTCTGGCTAGTGGGCTCGGTAGCGAAATTGGATAACGCACTTCCCCGGTTTGGAAGGGTGCGGGTTCAAGTCCCGCCCGAGACTGAATTTTTCAATCTTTAATTTGATTCGAAATAGCACAACATGGCTGTAACATGTTCAAAATCAATAATATTTGAAATATAAGAATGTTGTTTTTTTTTTCATTTGTAAAAAATAAAATATTATAGTTTAAAAAACTAAAAAACACGCTTATTAATGCACTAAAAAGTACAAAATAATCTGATTTACTTAAAATATAATAAGTTACGATAATTATGCATCCTACCATTGTACACTTGTTAACGCAAACTTCTCACTTTTTAATGTTCAATGACCAAGTAAAAAGCGTGGGGCGCATTGGGGGAGCGTTGGTGGTAGTGGTAGGTAACGTTTCTTCGAGAAATTTATTTCGATAAAGCGCCCCACGCTTATTTACTTGGTCATTGAACATTAAAAAGTGAGAAGTTTGCGTTAACAAGTGTACAATGGTAGGATGCATAATTATCGTAACTTATTATATTTTAAGTAAATCAGATTATTTTGTACTTTTTAGTGCATTAATAAGCGTGTTTTTTAGTTTTTTAAACTATAATATTTTATTTTTTACTTTTTAGTCTTAAACCATCAGGAGATCCAAGTCATCACGTCACCAAATGTAATGCATTTAGTTAAAACTCGAGTGGTTTACTAGAAGCCGTTGAAAATTTCAACTATCCACCTCCTGGCTCCACCGTCTGGTCTTATTCACCGTTGTATTAGGTTCGTGAAAACAAATCAAATACACCAAACTCGAAGGGTTTACTAGTAATCGTTGAAGAGTTCCACAATACACCTCCTGGCTTGGTCGTGAGATCCACGATGCTATGTATAATGTTGAGACTCGTCCAAACATACCAAACGAGCCCAAACTAGAAGGGTTTACTAGTAACCGTTGAAGATGTAGCAGCCCGCCAACAGATAGCGCTAACAGTCTCCCTAGCAAAAATACGACATAAAACAAATAACGATGGCACATTGGAAACCCGTAAAGCTGCTACACAATCTGGTGGTTCACAATCGCATGCAAGACACAAATCGCGCAAGAAGAATTATCAGAGTCTCAGTATATAGGTTCTGGTCCCAGGCATCACACCTAGCCTGGCGGAAGTACTTCCCTTTTCAATGGAGGAACATTCCACCTCAGTTCCTCTATAAAGAGTTCCACTATCCACCTCATGGCTCCATCTTCAGATCCTCATCACCATGTTGTGTAATATATTGGGTTCGATAAAACATACCAAACAAGCTCGAACCAGAGTGGTTTACTCGTCTGATTTGATTTAACGAACCCAATCTCGATGGGTTTACTAGTAGCCATTAAAGAGTTCCAATATCCAACTCCTGTCTCCATCATGAGTCCCAAGACACCATGTATAATGTATGGGACTCGTCCAAACAATCTTAACGAGCCCAAACTCGAGTGGTTTACTAGTAGCCATTGAAGAGTTCCACTATCATCCTTCTGTCTCCATCATGAGATCCACGACACAATGATATTATATCGGACTCGTCAAAACAAACCGAACGAGCTAAAACTCAAGCGATTTACTAGAAGCCGTTAAAGATTTCCACTATTCACTTTCTGGCTTCATCATGAGTCCCAAGACACCATGTATAATGTATGGTACTCGTCCAAACAATCTTAACGAGCCCAAACTCGATGGGGTTACTAGTAGCCATTGAAGAGTTCCACTATCCTCCTACTGGCTCCATCATGAGCTCCAAGATACCATGTATAATGTATGGGACTCGTCAAAACAAACTAAAAGAGCCCAAACTTTAGTGGTTTACTAGTAGCCATTGAAGAGTTCCACTATCCTCCTACTGGCTCCATCATGAGCTCCAAGATATCATGTATAATGTATGAGACTCGTCAAAACAAACTAAAAGAGCCCAAACTCGAGTGGTTTACTAGTAGCCATTGAAGAGTTCCACTATCCTCCTACTGGCTCCATCATGAGCTCCAAGATACCATGTATAATGTATGCGACTCGTCAAAACAAACTAAAAGAGCCCAAACTCGAGTGGTTTACTAGTAGCCATTGAAGAGTTCCACTAACCTCCTACTGGCTCCATCATGAGCTCCAAGATACCATGTATAATGTATGGGACTCGTCAAAACAAACTAAAAGAGCCCAAACTCGAGTGGTTTACTAGTAGCTATTGAAGAGTTCCACTATCTATCTCATGACTCCATCATCAGATCAGCTCGATAGTACCAAATTATTGTATTGTCATGCGAACTACATACACCTGCAAAGTTTCAAATCTATACATTAATTAGAAGTAGGTTAAAATTGACTTCCTAGATTTTCTTACATACTTACTTAGTTAGTTACATACAGGTGAAGCTAATATAAGCGTGTTAAAAAAAAACAACATTATGCGATAAGATAAATTTTACTGTACACCACTAAAGCTTTACTAGAAGTTTCGGAAAGCCCCCTGGAGTGTGATTTTTGAACATCACACGTTCATACGAGCAGTAGAAAGATGCATAATCTCCATAGTAATTTTGACATTTTCTGCTACTCGTTTGAACGTGTGATGTTCAAAAATAGCACTCCTGAAGTGCGATTTTTGAAAATCATACGAGCGACTTGGCAGTAGAAAATGTCAAAATTACTATGGAGATCATGCATCTTTCTACAGCCAAGTCGCTCGTATGATTTTCAAAAATCGCACTTCTGCAATCGTTTTCTCAGCTATTTGTATTGTCAGCTTAGATTTTTTTGCCTGAATCCTTGAATTTTTGATAAAATTTTCGAATAACCGAATTTATACCTAAATCTACTGAAAAATTTCCCTCTACTAAATTATCGTTCTCTTTGCCCAAAATCTACCAAAAAAGTAGAAATCTACTAAAAGTGGTCACACTGGTAGATCTTGGAATCGCAGGTTTGATCAGTGTTCACGAAACAAAAAATTAGAATTCGGTAGAAGTGTGGTCAAAAAATCGGGAGAAATCGGGAGATTTTGAAATTTGTTGTAAATAAAGCTAATTTAAGATTTTTATTACAGATTATAATCAAAATTATTTTAAGATGTAATTAAAAAAATAATTTAAAAAACTTTAAACATAATATTTTAATTTTTCAAAAGGCATTTTATAAAAATTTTGAAGTGTTTTGTCTTCTTTCTTTAAAAACCTGTAACTATTAAGTTATATAAATATGGATTACCATATTGCAATAATTTCCCTACTTCTACCGTACCTGTATAACTAAATCCTAATTTTATTTGTTTGATATTAAATTAGGTAAATTACTCATTTATTTCAGACCAAAAAATCCATAATTTCTTTATTATTAATTATTCAGAGAATCATAAAAATCGGGAGAAATTGACCATGTTACGGTAGATCGGGAGATGGGGTCGGAAATCGGTAGATCTCCCGTAAGATCGGGAAGTTCGGGAACACTGAGTTTGGTTTGCGATGCGAACGCAGCTGTCAAACAGTGTGACCATCTGGAAAATAGAGAATCTGCCAGACGATAGCTAAAAATCTGCCAAACGGCCTAAAGAAAATGCCATAAATATGCCACATAGGTATGTACATTTTAGTGTGTGTGTCAAAACACTTATTTATTTCAAAGAATTTGTGCAGGGTTTATATTCCGAGAAATAAATGTACTTTTTGCAACCATCGGCAGCAAGGCTGATTCAGTGTTTATGCGGTGTAGAGCTTCTCTGTGATGGGGATTAGTGTTGCCGCTCGATAGGCCAAATATCGATTGTCTATCGATAGCTATCGATAGGTGAGAAATAATGTACTCGCTCGATAGGACAATCGATAGTATCGATAGTATCGATACTATCGATAGTATCGATATCTCTTTTACTCCAATAGTATCGGTAAACAGCAATACTATCGATAGTATCGATAGTTTCGATCGCTGCCATCTAATGATCAATCGATAGTATCGATACTATCGATAGTATTGCTTTCCAATATCGAATAGACTATCGATACTATCGATAGTATCGATACAATCGATAGTTTTGCACTATCGATAGCGATAATTATTTCAATAGTATTGCATTCGGTATGCAGGCATAATGGGTAGTGGAAATGTATAACGTGGCTATGTTCAACCAAAACCACTTTTCTAGTATATTGCCTTTATAATAAGCGCACGTTTGGCTTGCATACTGAATGCAATACTATCGAAATAAATATCACTATCGATAATACAAAACTATCGATAGTATCGATAGTATCGACACTATCGATAGTCTATTCGTTATTGGAGAGCAATACTATCGATACTATCGATACTATCGATACTTCATTGGTTAGCAGCGATCGAAACTATCGATGCTATCGATAGTATTGCTGTTTACCAATAGTATTGCATAAAAAGAGATATCGATAGTATCGATAGTATCGATACTATCGATACTATCGATTGTACTATCGAGCGGGTACATGATTTTGACGTTCAACAATCGATAGCAAAACTATCGATTTTTCGGCAACACTAATGGGGATAGATAGACCAGTTCGGGTAGCATGCACACCCGCGATAGCCGTGATACGGCTTTATTACGTCTTTTATCTCGTTCTTTTGCGCGCGAACGAACGAGATAAAAGACGTGATAGAGCCGTATCACGGCTATCGCGGGTGTGCATGCTACCAGTGCAGGTCTGCCTGCATAACTCCAGTCGGTTTAAGAGTTAGTGATGATTAAAGGTATGTAAAAAATTAACGATCAGCTTCAAGGCTGATCGTATGTTATTGTTGTAGTATGCACTGTAGCTATGTGAACAGTACAAAAATTGACATGGTTCATCGGTCGGTTTAGGAGATACAGCCGTTCAAAGGTCGGAACTTTGACTGGCTGTATCTCCTAAACCGACTGACAGAACTTGTCAGTTTTTGTACTGTTCACATAGCTACAGTGCATACTACAACAATATCATTCGTAAATTTTTTACAGACCTTTAATCATCAGTAACTCCTAAACCGACTGGGGTTATGCAGGCAGACCTGGTCCCACCCTGTATACTTTAACCTTTAAGTATTATACGACTTCAACGAAATAAAAAATAGTTTGACAGGCTGTACACGAATGTATGGGAAGTGGTCGTTCTTCTTTCTATTCCTTCTAAAAATATATATAAAGAATAAGGTAAATATTCCCAAATCTGCCAAATCCTGCCACTTTTGGTAATTCGTCAAATGGTAAAAGTGAAAATTCGATAGCCAAATCTGCTAAAATGGCAGAAATCTGCCACAAATAATCACACTGCTGTCAAATGTCTTGTCAGCCAGGAACTGTATGACGGAAAAGAGAGTCCTTTAGTGGCATTTTAATGCAAATAAATTTGAATCGCCATCTATGGTTCTTAACATGAAACAATGAGGAGTTTTCCAACAGCAAGTCAAACGTAGTTCAACATACCGGCAATAGATAGATACCAGCACTGGTAGCATGCACACCCGCGATAGCCGTGATACGGCTTTATCACATCTTTTATCCCGTTCTTTTGCGCGCGAACGAACGAGATAAAAGACGTGATAAAGCCATTGCACTGGTAGCATGCACACCCACGATAGCCGTGATACGGCTTTATCACGTCTTTTATCTCGTTCTTTTGCGCGCGAACGAACGAGATAAAAGACGTGGTAAAGCCGTATCACGGCTATCGCGGGTGTGCATGCTACCAGTGCTGGAGTGTCAACGGCAATGTATTGACAGAGCAGTTGAAGCTTCATATGGCGAAATCGGAGACGGGTGCCATGTTTAGGCCTTGTTATTGTATGACGTGGTGACTCTATGGCTATAAAAACTCATTGGGGACAACCAATTAATATATATTTTGACATGGATATTCCACGTTATAAACAAAGTGATGAAAACCGAAAAAATATTATACAAAAATGTGAAAATTGCTTGAGCGATGATAAGCGTTTAGATAAAAATGATAATATTTTGATCAAAAACGTGTTTTTAACCATCTGGAATGACAAATATTAGTTGGTTGCTAGAATTTAAGTAGAATTTGATACAGCACTGGTAGCATGCCAGCCAACCCGCGATAGTCGTGAAACGGCATTATCCATCGTAGTAAATTAATATTTCTATGGCATTATCACGTCGTCAGTGTTCCCGAAACAAAAAATTAGAATTCGGTAGAATAATAAATAAAATAAAAACGTTATTTATTCTCTCCACAAAGTAGCTAACATAAATATAAACAATAAACTTATTAGTAGGCACTTTATAAACAGAAATAATATCAATATCAACTAGGTTTGTGGAGACTGGTGCTCGTACAACGGTACGGAGTTAATTCTCCGCACTTGTGTTACAGGTCACCAGGCCTCCACCGCCCGGGCGCCGCCGCCGGCGCGCCGCGCTACAAGATAATACACTGTTTTTTGCTTAGTAGGCTAGGGGGTTTTATTGCTTACAGTAGTTGGTACATTTAATCTTAGAAGCTAGGAGTGTGCGTGGTGTGTGCGTGTGTGTGGGTGTGTGGGTGTGGGGGTGTGTGTGTGTGTGTGTGTGTGTGTGTGTGTGTGTGTGTGTGAGGGGTGTGTGTATAAGTGGTCATGTGGATGCGTGTGTGTGTGTGTGTTTGTGCGTGTATGTGTGTGTGATGCCGTGTTTGGTATGCAGGGGTTCCGTATCATAATATAATTTTAAATTAACTAATAGAGAAAGAAAAGAAAGGTAGTTATTACTTATTTGGACAGGATTATTTGATAGTGTTTATTAGGTTTTCAGTTTCTTCATAATCCAATTGTTTTATCCAAGTCTGTAATTTGTGCCTGCATTGATTTTTAGGAAGGGAATATATGTCTAGTTGTTTATTAATTTTATTATAGAGATGGGAACCTAAAAAGTTGAAGAATTTTCGAGCAAAAGAGGTGTTGGGTGGGGAATTTGTACAGACTGTGTGTTTACGCCTTTTGTGTTCGAATAACTTAGGATTATAGTGTAGTTGGCTGTGTTTACGCATGGTGGTGTTGAGAACAAATAATTGTCGTACAGTAGGGACTTCACATCGCTTGTATAGTTCTCTGGTTGGGAACAAAAATGGAAGAAACCTACTTACCTTCAACACCGCCCTTTGAGCTCTTTCTAGTTTAAGCAGTGTCGTTTTGGGAGCGCCACCCCATACTGTGATGCAGTAGGTCAGGATGGATTGGACAAGAGCATAGTACACAGTATCAATAATCTTATTATTCGCTACATGTCGGAGGTTTTTAAAAATGAAGATTAGTTTGCGGGTTCTACTAGTAAGAAGATCAATGTGAGGTTTAAAACTTAGGGTGTTATCAATATGGATCCCAAGGTACTTTATCATGTTTGTTTGGGTAAGTTGTGGGCATGGACAAGTAACATTATGTATGCATTCAGTGGTGTGAGATTTTATGGACAGATTGTCGTATGCATTGGTCGAGAAGTTCTTGATAGAAAAGGGAATGAATTTAGTTTTGTCAGTGTTAAGCGTCAGTTTGTTTGAATGGAGCCATTTTGTCACAATATTAAAGCCACTTTGAGCAAGATTAAAGACATTAGGCCAGTTGTCTGCTGCAAAAAGCAAGGCGGTGTCATCGGCAAATGTAATTACTCGGCCACCCGGCATGACGAGATCACAGAGTTCGTTAATGTAGGTCAAGAATAGGGTGGGTCCCAAGATACTACCCTGCGGTACCCCGAACGCAATGGGAAGGTCATCACTATACCAAGTCCCTATTTTCACTCGTTGGCGACGATTAGTAAGATAGCTAGTGAAGAGCTGCAATTGTAGGTCTCTGATACCCTTCTGTTCCAATTTGTCCAAGAGGAGAGGGACAGAGACTGTGTCAAATGCCTTTGGTCGAGAAGAGTGGTCAAAAAATCGGGAGAAATCGGGAGATTTTGAAATTTGTTTATAAGGTTTTTTATTCTCATCAAAAGTATAATATTCGATGTAATTAAAAAGTAATTTAAAAAAAAATTAAAACTTAAATTTTTTGACTCATTATTTTAAACATAATATTTTATTTTTTCATAGAGCAAAAGGCATTTTCTTACAATTTGAAGTGTTTTGTCTTCTTTCTTTAAAAACCTGTAACTTAATCCGTATTGCAATAATTTCCGCACTTCTACAGTACCTAACAAAATCTTAATTTTATTTGTTTGATATAAAATTAAATACTTATTTATTTCGGACCAAAAAAATATATAATGTTGTAAGTAGGGCGATTAGTAACAATGTATACAATAACATATTGTATTTTAATTTATTATTACCAGAAAAATACCTTAAACTTTGTTACTGACCGAAAACAATTAAATGCAATAATGAAAACATATTTAAAAATGAATGGATGCATTAATTATTATAATTTTTAATAGAATGTTGGTTTTTATTATGAATTAATCAGAGAATCAGAAAAATCGGGAGAAATTAGTCATCGCTCTCCAAGTCATGTTACGGTAGATCGGGAGATGGGGTCGGAAATCGGTAGATCTCCCGTAAAATCGGGAGGTTCGGGAACACTGCACGTCGTTTATCTCGTTCGTTCGCGCGCGAAGATGATTTACATTTTGCATGAAAAAATGCTTTATTTCTTGCATATTACAGTGTCGGGAAATTTTCGGGGAATGCATGATTGGAGATCGGGGAAATTCCTGGAATTGAGCCTACTTAAGCGGGGAATCAAGAAATTTACATTGGCAGCACTGGTTCAGTTGTCTGTCACTGTCAGTTAGCTGATTAGCTCGTCAATCGTCGATATTTCTTTTCTTTGAACTTTTATCTTTAAAAGAAGGCAATTTAACGCCACTGAAGGGTGTGATTTGTGAAGTACGACTAAACGATACAGCCAAACCTTCCTGATAATGATCTTGATCGATATTTACGACATGGTCAGTATAGTAACCTTACTTCATATAAGACGTTCTATAAAATCATGTTTTACCACTTATCAATCGTTCTAGGCCGGTTGGTGGACATTAGTCATCGCTCTCCAAGTCGTCTTCATATCAACGTACTACCTGTGGGCTAAGAAAAGGTCAAGAAGGCGTTATGACACCAAAGTCAATGGAAAACCAGTGGAATGGAAACCAGTACCGTTGATTGAACACGACGTGGTAGTGGAAGAGCCGCCGATGATGGGTAAAATTGACGAAAATGTTCTTAATGTTGGTGCAACAAGCTTCCTATGCTTAGATAAAGAGGAATCAATCATGGATGCTGCTTTAAAATCCTTGAACAAGTATGGAGTGGGTTCGTGTGGTCCTCGAGGGTTCTACGGGACGATAGATGTGCATCTGGAGCTTGAGGAACGTTTAGCCAAGTTCCTGCAAGTGGAAGAAACTTGTGTATACTCGTACGGGTTTTCTACAATAGCCAGCGCTATTCCAGCGTATGCTAAACGTGGTGATATCATTTTCGTGTAAGTACTGTTTGTTCTTCATACTTTAAATTTTTATACTTAAGTCTATTTATTGCTAAAGAGTGTTTAATCATCACTACATAGTATAAAACAAAGTCGCTTCCCGCTGTCTGTCTGTCTGTCCCTATGTATGCTTAGATATTTAAAACTATGCAACGGATTTTGATGCGGATTTTTTAATAGATAGAGTGATTCAAGAGGAAGGTTTATCTATATATTATATACAGGGTGGCCGGGGAGTTGACGTTCAAACGTAAAATTTAGGTCCGGTATGTTGTGGGGTATCCGAATCACCCCCATGTATGTTCCGCGATTTTTTATAGTTTTCAAGTTATGATGATTTTTCCGATTTTTTGAGGAAACTCGACATGACTGGCTTAAACGACTTCTAAAAAAAAAGTGTAAGACTTTTTAGGGATTCTTTTTTTGCAACTTAATCTTCATGAATTGTGCCTTTATTCATAACATCATCAGCATCGTAACTTTGATAAAAGTTATGAAAATATTTGTCTAAAGTTAAAAATTTGCGATCCGTGTATTATGACAAAATTTTCAACTTTAAATTAAAACTCTAAACAGGTGACCTTATGATTTTTTAGCTAATTCCAAAAATGCGCCCAACTCTCAGCTTTCATAATCATAAATAAAAAGTAGTACTTAAGAGGGCTAATTTGGCTAGAATTGATCTTCAAAGACAACAAGGCGGAAAAATCTTAATTTTTTTTTTTTTTTTTGCCATAATGATCACGCCTAAGGCTAAATAATGATTAAAGAATGCTGGAAACCGAAACGGCGACGGGTTATGCCGGACTCTTACCGGCTAAAACCCCACCGTGTTCCACCTCATCGCATATTGCCGTAGAGCCTGAGGGCCTGTGAGGAATCTTCCACACTCTACGGCGCAGCGACCGACCTTACCAGGTCTCATCTCTGTTGGCCTTGACAAGCCTACAGGCCTTTAGGTGGTGCGTGGGAACACGCACACAACCACCTCGAGTCCCTATGATCGGACGCCGGACCCCCAGCCCGACGCCCAGAGACTCAAAAATTACGGGGGAGGCAGACCGCGAGCAAACGCAGCCCGTCTACGCCCCGTGCGTCTTTTGCGGATCGGGAGTTCAGAAGTCGACTCCTTCTCCCTCTCCGCCGTCTCCTTCTGGAGCATTACTGCCTCACAGAAGGAGAGAACCGCGCGCCAAGACGCCTCACTGTCGACCATAGCGCGAACCATGGCCGGCAGCGAGAGGTCTGAAACTACCTGGGAGAGCTCACTGCGCTCTCCCGCCCACGCAGGGCACTCCAGCACGGCTAGCATGCCACCCACGACAAAGCGTTTAAACGATAAAAACGTCTTGCGCGCTCTTTCTGGCATACGTAAAATAATAAAGATCACACACACACACATCTCGATTTTTATCGTTTTCTCGGGGGTGGCATGCTAGCCGTGCAGCAGCACGTGCTGCGCCTTCTCGTCGAGACAGCCGTCGCAGTGGTGGCACCCGGCTGTCGGCTCCCTCCTCCTAGGTTAGGTTAGGTTAGGTTAGTTTATGTTAGGTTAGGTTGTCTACTTTTTACTTAAAACCTTCCTTATTCCACCAACACGATAGGTTTCCAGCATTCTTTAATCATTATTTAGCCTTAGGCGTGGTAGTTATGGCAAAAAAAAATATTTTTAAATTTAAGAATTTTCCGCCTTGTTGTCTTTGAAGATCAATTCTAGCCAAATTAGCCCTCTTAAGTACTACTTTTTATTTATGATTATGAAAGCTGAGAGTTGAGCGCATTTTTGGGATTAGCTAAAAAATCATAAGGTCACCTGTTTAGAGTTTTAATTTAAAGTTGAAAATTTTGTCATAATACACGGATTGCAAATTTTTAACTTTAGACCAATATTTTCATAACTTTTATCAAAGTTACGATGCTGATGATGTTATGAATAAAGGCACAATTCATGAAGATTAAGTTGCAAAAAAAGAATCTCTAAAAAGTCTTACACTTTTTTTTTTAGAAGTTGTTTAAGCCAGTCATGTCGAGTTTCCTCAAAAAATCGGAAAAATCATCATAACTCGAAAACTATAAAAAATCGCGGAACATACATGGGGGTGATTCGGATACCCCACGACATACCGGACCTAAATTTTACGTTTGAACGTCAACTCTCCGGCCACCCTGTATACAGTATCATCATTGCACCCGTGCGAAGCCGGGGCGGGTCGCTATACTCCGTTCAGGAATTAGAACGACAAAATGTAAACAAAGAAACGTCACTGTCAAAGTGACATTACGTGGTCAGAAACATTTGGTGCATTTTTTAAGAATAAAATTATGTCGGCACGGCATATTATAAATTGCGTTGACATTAAAAATCTATAAATAATAAAAACAATCGTGACAATTTGAATAAAATTTTTAAATTATCTTATGTAGTCCGTTACTATGTCTGTGTGGGCCGTGCATAGCGTACGGACTCAGACGAAGGTATTAAACAATCAATAGACGTGTTTACGTTATTGTTTACAATAAAAAATGTTTTTCATTAAGCACTTTGTTAAAACGAACCAAAGGTCTAAAATATCTGATTGTTGCCAGACCACGAAATAAAATATTTACAGTCACGCTTTCTTTTAATCTAAAATAAATTATATAATGCGTTTTTTAAATTTATTTTCCATACAAAATTAACATATCATTCGTCGTAATCCTTTGCGAATAGAATAGATAATTTACTGTTAATCATTCCGGAGATAAGTTTTCTTCCGTCTCGAGATGGTATTTTCTACACTGGTATCACCATTGTTTACATTTTGTCGCTCGAATTCCTGAATGGAGATTAGTTCAATATAAATAAATATCTTTGACTTTTTACACAAATTATCTAGTCACATTTAAAGTACCCAAAATCTAGCCTGGAATTGTATTATGATGACTTGACAACGATATAGAATACATTTATACTAGGTTAAAACATTCATGTCTTGGGTAGAATTATTCATATTCATCATACAAATATTAATTGGAGCTTATGGGATCCCAACCTGCGACCCTCCGCACAGCAGGCAATGACTGAGCTATTGCACCAGTCGTTGTATAAATACAAATACAAATATCTTTACTAACAAAAGAGAAATTCAATACACAAGATACAATGGACCCCGCATGCGGCAAGCCAGGGTGCGGTGCGGTGCCATGCGGTAACTTTTAATAGTCTCTGTGAGTCACATTGTAGGTCTGTTATTGGATCACATGTTGGTTGAATGTTTCCTGGCCTACAGCAAAGCTCCAATTGGCCAGTGGCTCGAGATTGTGTTTTGTGCATGAAATAATCCTTGTAGTCACCAAATATTTTTATAACTTAAACGAGCTTTTACCCGCGACTTCGTCTGCATAAATTATATACCAGATTTTAAGTCAGATGATAAGCTATCAAACAAAAAAAGTTTCATCAAAATCGGTCCAGTAGTTTTTGCGTGATACTCGAACAAACAAACCCACAAACAAACAAACAAACAAACAAACAGACAGACAAAAAAATCAAAAAATTTGTGATTTGGAATCAGGGAGATCTAAAAACCATACCGTAATTTTTTTTTGGTAAATATCTTCAATGTACAGACACACTTCTGTTACAGTTTTATAATAGTTTAGATGTAAAAGGATAATAAAATGAAATAAAATCGGTCAAGTGCAAGTCAGGCTACTTGCACACCGACGAGGGTTCCGTACCACACCACCACACTATTAACTGAGAAAAAAGGTTTGTTTTCCCAATTAGCCCAAGACCGACTTACACTTGACCGGTTTTTATTATTTGTTGTTATACTGTAGAGTTTGCTCTATAATCACAACAAGTTCGAAGACTGTATGTATTACCATTTTTATGATAGAGCGACAAGAAAAAACGTTGATAAAAACTAGTTTCTTGTATGAGGAACTTTTAACTTTTTGACATTTTTATTTATTGTTAACAAATCCGCCATAATAACGCATATTCTGTGAAAATTTCAATGGTCTAGCTATTACGGTTCAAAAGTTGTAGCCCCAAATAGGTAGGACGGACGGACGACATAGGCTTAGTAATAGGGTCCCGTTTTCACCCTTTAAACTCTAAAAAGAAACTATTGTTTTACCTCGAAACAGTTTCATGCATTATCAGTAAGTATTTGAGTTATTATCAGGGAAAGTTTTCCATTAGCGGTTGTTGCTGTTTTTAATGCCTGTGATTAATTTAATGCCTTTGTGTGAGTCCAATTGTGGTAAACCAACAATCTGGTACAGTCAACATCAAAAGTAAATGATGACTTTCTAAAAAAGCCAATGTCCAAAAATGGCGATGGCGCCTTTTATTTATAGGCAATTTTTTTGGCGCGGCCATTATTCAAACTTGTATATTTTAATTCAGAATAAAGTAACAAACAAAACTTCTTATGACAAGTGGGGATATCTCTAAACCCAGTCGGAGATATAAAGGCTTGAAGTAAATAATTGAAGTTAATAATGAATATATTTTAAACTTCAAGCCTTTATATCTCTGTGCGGACTGATTTTAGAGATAGATACGTAATGACAAGTTTTGTTTGTTACTGTAGGGTTGACTGACGGCCGCGCCAAAAAAAAGGCGAAAAGATGGTGCCACCTTCCATACAAAAACCTGCATTGTCTTTTGTATCTGATGTGTTGTATTCATGCTGGTAATTTTATTAGTAGCTTTAAGTGAACTTAATTTAACACTCTTTCATTTTTATAAGTAAATCTTTAACTTTGTAAAATATCACTTTATTCATGATTAATTTCAGTATGAATTTTGCTGAAGTTCATTGTCTTTTGCTGTTGACTTTACAAGAAATTTTACATAACTTTACTCATTTTAGAGGTAGATAAGTCCCTAGATATTCGGCAAAACTCTTTGCCACACTGGCAAGTCAAACTTAATAACAAGTCATCAACCCTACTGAAGATCATCATTCCGGGACATGGCTGTATACACCTTAAAACCTAAACTTCTCTTTACAGTGATGAAAATGTCTGGTTTGCGATACAAAAAGGCCTGGATGCATCTCGTAGCACTATCCGTTACTACAAACACAATGACATGGACCACCTCGAACAATTACTCTCTGAAGCAGCCAAGAAGAAGGAACTCAGGCCTTCGAGACGTGCCTTCCTAGTCGCGGAAGCAATTTATTATAATACTGGAGAAATGTGCCCGTTAAAACGGCTTGTGACGCTTGCTAGGCAATATAAGCTGAGGATTATTTTGGATGAAAGTTTGACTATTGGTGTAAGTATATGTTTTTTATTTAGAACTTATGAAAACAAAATTTTTATTTCAGCCTTATCTTTTGATCTACATAATATGATCAAGCACGTATCCAAGGAGGTCCATCCATAGGTGGGATTTATCCCCCCCCGAAATCCGAATATTTGTATGGAACAATGTTTACAGCTATTTCATTGATTCACAATGATTTGTGAGCAACCACAGATTTGTTATAATTATAACAAAGACATGTTTCATTACATCTGAATCTGACCCACTGTAGTCATTGAAATAAAATCACTCATAATCATAAAAAAATGGAACAGCTCCCATTGTTAGATTATTTTCTTCCATGCCACCTTGCTGCCTCGAACCATCTGCACCTCCACATCTTCGGCGGATGACTAGCCTTAGCTAATGCCATGATCTAAGTTTAGCCGTTATTCCAGGTGATAGGTAAACACGGTCGTGGTATAACGGAGCACCTCAGCATACCGCGCGACGAGATCGACCTGATCGTGGGTTCCCTGGAGCACACGTTCGCCACTGTCGGCGGGTTCTGTGCCGGAACACATTTTATCGTGGAACATCAACGGTTGTCTGGCTTAGGTATGTTGATTTGAATTAATTAATATCATAACAACATCCAATGGATTGGTTGGACGTTTGGAAAAGATTGGGTCACTGAAAAGTTATAATTTTATAAACAAATAAAAATTACAAACTAAATAAAATATTGTTTATTCAAACTAATATCACAAAGATAGGTTATTGACGTAATTATGTTGTATGTATGTTGTACTTATTCTTAGTATTCCTAGTAGTGGTTTATTCATTCATTCATTCATTTATTGGTTGCTTTCATGGGTACATAGGTTCTTAATAACTTAAAATAGTTCCATACATGAAACCCGGTTGGGCACTACAACATTAAATTCACCTACAATTTTATTTACAAATTACTAAATCATCTGGATAATATAATTGCATCTTAATAAATTAACAAAAACAACAAAAAAAAAAAAAAAAGTAAGGCTATTAGTTACGGTACAAAATTATAATTACCTAGTTATATCTGTTAATTAATCTAAAATTATAGTTTTAACTGTATTAATGAGTATTATTACTCACAAATCTTTGCTTTATGTTAAGTCTAATCTTGACTTTCGAAAAATTCTTGAAGTGAGTAGAAGCAATTCAAAAGTAGATATTGGGTTAGACTTTTATTAAATGTTACTTCCTTTGTTTCGTCCCTAATGGATTTTGGTATTTTATTATAAATTTTTATGCACATCATGTATGGGCCCGAAGTGTACATTTTCATCTTAGATGCTGGTAGAACTATTTGATTTCTTGGTCGTAGATTGAGGGAGCTAAGTTTTTGATCTCTAGATTCAGGGAAAAGGTGCCTATATTTTCTTATAAACCTACTAGATTCCAAAATGTATAAGGAAGTTAGTGTAAGAATTTTTTGCTGACGGAAATGAGGTCTACAGCTTTCAGTTTGTTTTATATTTACTAGTATTCTTATACATCTCTTCTGAAGCTTAAACAAATCCTCTACATCTGTACTGTTACCCCACAGTAACACGCCGTAGCGTAGCCAGGCATGAGCATAAGCATAATAGGCGGATATAGATGTTTTTAGGTCCGAGCATTTCTTTAGTTCAGTAAGAGCGTAGGTGAACCTAGACAGCTTGGTTATGATTTTTTGGACGTGTGATTTCCAGTTAAGATTTGAGTCTATTTCAATTCCGAGTAAATTCGCAGAACTCTCACATTTTATGACTGTGTTTTGAAATGAATAGTTTATATTGAGCATTCGTTTCTGGTAAGGTCTAAACTGAATGATTTTTGTTTTGGAGTAATTTATTTCTAAGTTATGTAAGGTTAGCCAATGTGTTATTTTAGTTAAAGTGTTATTTAGACAATCGTTTAAAGCTATATTATTTTCATGTTGGTATGGGAAGACAATTGAAATGTCGTCGGCAAATAGGACGCATGGGATATCGAGGATCTTCGGCAAATCGTTGATATAGATCAGGAACAGGATGCACCCGAGTACACTGCCCTGAGGAATAGATCCTAGTATGCGTTTCTTACCTGAATGAATATTTTTAATTAGTCCTGTGCTAGTGTCGTGGTATTCTATTTTTACAATTTGATCGCGATCTTTGAGATACGATTGAAACCAACTATGTGCATTACCTCTTACGCCAATACCAAACAGTTTATCTAATAAGATCTTAAACGATACTTTATCATAAGCCTTGCTCATGTCGAGTAGGACACCGATTGCGTAGTTTTTATTGTTTATTATAGTTAGGATTTCATGTATGTATTTGTATAATGCTAGAGTAGTCGACCTGTTTTTTCTAAAACCGTTTTGATTTTCATTAAAGATGTGGAATTTTTCACAGAAGGAGTAGAGTCTGTTTGCCATCGCAGTCTCGAAGATTTTTGAAAAAGTTGTTAATAGTGCAATTGGGCGATATTGGGTTGGACTGGTGAGAGCACCTTTTTTATGAATTGGTTTAATAACTGATGTTTTTAGGAGGTCAGGCATGATACCCTCCGAGAAAGACTGGTTAATTAAGCTAGTTAGAGGCGAGGCAAGTTCTGAAGCACATTTTTTTATGAGTATTGGTGGTAGCTCATCATGTCCAAAACTTGTTTTGTTTTTCAGTTTGCGCATTATTTTGTATATTTCATGTTCATCAACGGGGCGGAGATAGAAGGAGTTTAAGGGCGGGTCAATGACGGGAGTACCGCATGTTTTATCTACACTGTTGTTTGTGCAAGACTCATCTCCCAAGGCTGCAAAGTAATCGTTAAATGTGTTCGCAACTAAGTTAGGTTCCTCCGTAAGTTTGTTATGGATTTTTAAAGATATATTTTTGTAGTTACGTTTAGTGATTTTGTTTGTTTGCTCCTTTATTACTTGCCACATTGCTTTAACGGTGTTATCAGACTTCTGTATTTTTTGGATATTTTGTAATTTTTTTGATTTATTCACTGCTTTTTTTAATAGCTTTTCATATTTTTTATAGTAATTGTTTAAAATATCATTGTTAGTTTGAGACAGAAATATTTTCAACAAACGTTTATGTCTACAAGATTTTTTTAGACCAGCGGTTAGCCAAGTCTTTTTGTTCCGTAGGTTATTTATTTTTATTAGTTTTGTAGGAATGCAGTTGTCTAGAAGGATATTGATATTTTTTGAAAAGTTGGTAAAGTTTTCGTTTACATTTTTATCAGAAGTAATAACGGAGTTCCAGTTTAGCTTTTGTAATTCTAAGTTAAATAAAAGTATATTTTGTTCGTTAAATAATCGTTTTTTTGTCGACCATGATTTTCTGTGAGTGGTGGATATATCAGGCATAGTTATCAGAATCCCTTTGTGGTCTGAAATTCCATATTCTTTTACGGAAACGAACGTTTCTTTACAATAAAAATTTGTAAAAATAAGGTCTAGACATGTGGCAGAGGTATTTGTAATCCGTGTGGCCTCTTTTACATGTTGATGGAAATTGTGACTTTTGAGTAGGTTTAAGATTGTACATGTTAGGGTTGATGTATCTAGAACGTTTGTATTGAAGTCTCCGCCAATAACAATATTTTTTCGCTTTTCTGTTAAGTGTAATTTTTTTAAGAATTTTTCTAAAGCATTGTAAAAAATTGAGAATTCTCTATTCTTTTCAGGCCAGTATAAAACTATAATTATTGTATTTAATTTTTCTAATTCTACAGCACATATTTCAAATATATATTCGACAGTCATGTCCGTAATGTCCTGACGATCTATGTATTCTATATTCTCGTTTAAAAATATGCACACACCGCCGCCTCCATAGTTTTCTCGACAGTAACATGATGCTAGGTTAAATCCGTTTAGTTTTAATAAGTCTAGTTTCTTCGTAGTTATCCATGTTTCAGTGAAGCAGAGGGCCTGAAGTTCTTCCTCGTCTGCGAGTTGTTCTACTAAGTGTGTTTTTCCGTTAATACTGTGCATATTTTGATATAGAATCTTTTTAACGAAAGGATTTTCCTGTATGTGGCATACTATTTCTTTGGTTTTTAATATTTAATGTTTGGTTTAGAGTTGATTCTGGGGTCGGTGGTGGGTTGTCTCCTTCATTTGCAGATGGTTCATGTGTTTGCTTATATTCTTTCCCATTAATCAAAAGCTTATTTTGTCTGATAACTGCATGGTGCCCATTTCGCCGTGCTTCAAGAAGAGTTTCTCGTAATAGCTTTCTTGTCTTCATAGAATCCTCGTCTAGGAATTCAGAGATTGCCATTCCTGTGTTTCTAAACACGTGTTTATTCTGAAGTAAATATTTCGTTACTTTCTTGCTTAGAAGTTCAATTATCAAGGGTCTTCGATTGCTCTTTCTTCCTATTCTGGACAAGTCTTCTACGTAGCCTACAAGGTTAATGTTCATTAATTCTCCAAAGATATTAATTACTCGGTCGTGGAGATCTTCTTCAGTTTCCCGATAATATTCATCTAGACCATGTAGTACTATTTTCTTGCAGTTATCCTTGTTATTAACCATATATTTTGCGCTCCCATTGTTGGAAGTTGGGTAAGCGGTAAGGCTATTGATTCGTTTATTTAAATCACGTATTTCGTTTTGCAATGTGGTGTTCTCTGCTTCTAAATTACTAATAGTGTTTTCCATTTTGTTTATACCTATTTTCAGGTTTTTCTGCTCTGAAGATAAAATATCAGTCTTTTGTAATATTTCTGTTTTCAGTTTTGACATTGAGTGTGTAATTTCGGAATATATAATTGTTTTTATATCTTCTAGAAGGGACTGTTTGTTATCATTAAACTTTTTGTCTAGAAGTTTTTCTATTTGCTCTAAAGTTAATGCACTTGTAGTTGTAGGTTGTAGTATAGGTTCCGGCTTTTTGGGGGGCTCTTTGGGGTTTAATCCTTCCTCGGCGTGGATCGTATCGCCTAATATACTTGAACCCTCTGAGCTTGTGGAATCATTGAGCGTGGTTTTGGGGGGCTCTGTTTGTTTTTTACGTATTGTTATATTTTTTCTCTCAGGTGATTGGACTATGATATCGTGCTCACGTAAACGGAACGGGGTGTTAGAATTGCCCGTTTTCGGCATTTTGCAGAAACAGGATTGACACTTCCATGACAGTTTGTGCTGAGGAGTCATTGTGTTATAAAATCGCTTACTCGAGACGTTGGCACAATCCAGATCGTATATGTTATTGCATAAGGTGCAGATTAGGTATTCTCTACCGGGAACATCTTGGAGACATCCTGCGCAGACAGCAGATATTTTAGTTACTGGTGTCATCTTGTGGTGAATAGAGGTACTAGATACTTGTTGTGTTGGTTCGCTATATTGATTGAGGTTAAGTCCTGCTACTCGGAGGTAGATGGCGTTGTAATCGAAGGAGGCGTTAAATGACTTGCTACTTGGATTTATTTGTAGGTTATTTATAACAAATTTTCACAAACCTGGTTTGTTCTCACATCTGTTATCCCAAAAAGGTTGTCTGGTGTACAGGATTTATGGTATCTGACCAGTTTTATTAATATACGCTGGTTATATTTGTGAATTGCTTCAATTTGCCGGCACACTATTTTTGTTGTTTTTCTTCTTTTCACTAGTATATCTCTCGAGTACTGTGATTGTAAACACTTTCCGTCTAAAATCGACAAAGGTAATAATATGTTTTATCTTGATTTATACACGGGAACTATTTATTTCGATAAAAATAACGCAGAGTTGTTCTTTGTTTACGCACTGCAGCGCCCTCTCTCACAAGCACCTCTTACACCACCACCACCACCACCTTTAACACAAGCACCTCTGTGCTTCGGAAGGCATTCTAAGAAGTATTCCTTTTAGATGGTCATTTTAGTATGGTCTGGGCGAGACCGATATTCAGAGTGATCAGGAGCATAATTATGTCACTCGCAAAAATATTCCACTGCACTCGCAAAATGCAATGATAACATGTTGACCACTAACTAGCCCCACCAAACCGCATGGTGGAGTGTAGTCCCTTATCTCCAACGCTTATTCGTGAGGGAGGGCCTGTTCCCTACATTGCAAGGTATATGTGTAGATGGAAGGTAGATGAATAATTATCATCTACCTTGCATCTATCCATATCGCTAGAAAAACCTATTGCTACATGTCAAGCCAATAAATTCTAAAGAGTCACGTTGTAGGACTGCTATTGGGCAGTTGAATCGTGTGTCTGTCGTTGGTTTCCCCCTCCCCGGCCTACAACGAAGCTCCAGTGGTGGCTCAAGACAGTTTTCTTTTTTGAAAACAATCCTTGAAGTCACCAAAATACAACAACAACAACTGAACAACTTTTACTATGGGAGCAAACCGATAGAAGCAAAAAAAAAACCTGCTGTTGCATGATTTTTTAGTTGCTCCGATCGGTTTGCTCCCATAGTAAAAGTTGTTTAGTTCGATGGGTAGACTCTTAGTTTAAAAGGATGCCAATGATATCAATTTCACCCTGTATATAACCGCACAACGTCAAGCACTTTTGCTACACAAACTAGACATTGGTAAAATCATTAAAACCAAGATGGCAGTCATTTTTTTAAAATAGAACATAATACATACAGTAAATTCTAAATCATAAATTTTTCCAGGCTATTGCTTCAGCGCATCTTTGCCTCCAATGTTAACGCAAGCCGCCATCTCAGCACTGGACGTATTGGAACAGAAGCCGAGCATTATCGGCGAATTGGACGAAATCTCTAAGAAATTGAACATGTGAGTATTGTATATTAAATGGGGCGTTACGACGGAAATCTGTGACTAATAGATAACAAGGTGGTATCGCAACTGACGTGAACACAACAAATTTTACTGTACTTACACGCGCTCCACCTAAAAAAACTTATTTTATGAGTAGATATTTATAAATATTATGTTAGGTACTGTCCCTAAGTACTATATCGGTTTGTAGTGTGCGTGAGTCATTGTTGATAATGTTTTATAGTTCGTAATATCGGACCAAATCACAATATGAAACATATTTTATGACGTTCTGCATTATTAATATTTGTAAATTTTGTTATTCTAATCTGTTACTAGGTATGACAAATAATTCCTTTTTACTAGCCTTTGATTACGCAAGTTCTTATTAAAGCCAGATGGATGTTTTAATATATAAATATTCTACATTGATTGTCAACGTCTTTTCATTGTACCATTTCAACTTTTCTTTATAGGTGTCTATGTCTAAGCTATTTGTTGAAAAAAAACATTAATTCATTATATAAGGTCTAACAAAATTAGGTGAAACTATTTAAGGGTATGATCAGACCATCAAACCGAACAACGTTCTCTATAGGACCAACATAGAAATCACCCAAAAAAATGAGCTGTTCCATACAAACCTACCGAACCCAAATGTATGGGACAGCTGAATTTTTTTCGCGATTTCGGTATTGATAAATTGAAAGCAAAGAGAATGTAACTCACTACGTTATAACTGTTATAGGAGTCGGGACTTCCATACTAAAAACTGGTCGTGACCGATATCCAGAATGTTTGAAACCATTAAAACCTACCGTTCAAAGGAATTAAATGGCGTCATTGCACGTTTCATATAAAATTTTTTTGTTAGAGAGTTGCGCGAGCCTGGAGAAAGTTGTTCAGTTTGATGGTCTGATCCTCCCCTTAAAATAATTTCAGCTAATTTTGTCAGACCTTATATTTTACTGTAACTGTTGCTTTCCAGGGCCTTATCTCAACTGAAACACTACACGTTCCGAGGTGATGAAATTTCTCCAATAAAACACATTTACCTCAAGAAAGAAGACTTAACTGACCGCTTAAAACACTCCTACCTCCGCAATATAACAAACTACTGCCTAGAAAAGGGCGTTGCTATGTCGGTAGCAGCATATTTAAGAGACGTGGAACATAATTGTCCAGAACCTTCTATTAGGCTGGCATCGAGTAGGAAGTTGAACGATGATAATATGAAGCTTATATGTTCGTTGTTGGACGAAGCGTACGATAAAGTTGGACCCAAACCTGAGCTAGTGGCGGTATGATTTCAATTTGCTTGTTTTCAAGGTATCGTTCGAATATTTGATCGTATGTAATAATAATTAGATTGATAGAAGCTTGATTTTACTATTGACAGGGAGAGGGCAAAACAGATAATGTTATAAGTTAAATTGTACCTAATCGTTTCAATTCCTTTTTAACTGAGGGGAAACTCAACCAAAAAAGTACATTTTGTCTGTAGTACTGCATAGTACATGTACATTTATTTTTACATAATTTTGCATTGACAGTCATACATACAATGATCGAAGAATAAATATGTACGAAAACCAAAGTGCCTATAATTATGTTTGGTGGATTATGTCTCAAATGAATTATTGCGATTTCAGTATTTCGTTTAGAAGTTGGTCACAAAATTTTGAGTTTATAAAATTGTTACGTCCGTAGATTTTGAAGCTGGAATAACATAATTATTCTTTATTTGCACACCAAAATCTGCAATTAAAAAGACATTGGTAGGTAGGTACCTATTGACATAAATAGTAAAAATCTAAGAAAAAATATACAGGGTGAAATTGATATCATTAGCATCCTTTTAAACTAAGAGTCTACCCATCAAACTGAACAACTTTTACTATGGGAGCAAACCGATTGGAGCAACTAAAAAATCAGCTATCCCATACTAAACTGCACCCGCCGCCCCGCTGCCTACTCGACTCAAATGTATGCTACAGCAAATTTTTGTTGCTCTGATCGGTTTGCTCCCATAGTAAAAGTTGTTCAGTTTCATGGGTAGGCTCTTGGTTTAAAAGGATGCCAATGATATCAATTTCACCCTGTATAATTTTATCATATCGAATACTGGTAGATTTAGTTTAGTTTTAGTTAATAGTTTGAATAATTAACTTAATTTTGTTGTTATTAAATAAACATGTAGCGTACCTACCTACTCAGAATATTATTTTTCATAGTTCCAATAAATGGTATCAAGAATAACAAAATGCAATACAAAATGTTGTGCCTACTTGGTACAAGTTGCGAGTGTTACTGAACCACAGTATAAGAAAGAGTACCTATTAGTGGAACTATAGTTCTTAAGGCTCCTTTTACCGATCAGTGGCGCCTACATCACTATCTAAACGATTTCTCATTAAAGAAACCCTGAATTAAAAAGTGCTACAATAGTACCAGATTTATAAGTTCCCCTGATGTACCTGCGCAGTTGACTTTAATAGCGCGCAATTACATTGAACAATCAGGATGTGACCTTCAATGCCTTGCAACGATTGGCTAATTGTTTTCGCGCCCTTTTCGCTGCTATCAGACTTTGCACCCTTTGATTACTAAACGACTCCGGGTTTTGTCGGGGAATCAGCGCAAACGTCTTCGTTTGTTTCGTTTCGTTTGTTTCGTTGGCAATCTTTTGCCGAGGTTAAACATTTCCCTGGTCGTACATACTTACTGTAGGTACTCCAATAAACTACAAAAGTTTTATATAATACTTTTATAAGGTCTCAAACATTCCACTACAAAAATAAAAATAAATAAATGTAAAAGCGGCTGTTTTCTTTTCTGTATGTTTGTATGTTAATTGCTTTAAAGCTTTTTTTTAGTTTATTGGAGGAGCATTTTTTAATTAAGGCTACCATTTTTATTGTTTGTTAACAAATCCGCCGTAATAACGCATATTCTGAGAAAATGTCAACTATCTAGCTATCACGGTTCAGAAGTTACAGCCCCAAATAGGTAGGACAGACGGACGGACAGACGGACGGACAGACGGACAGACGGACGGACGGACGCACAACGTAGGCTTAGTAATAGGGTCCCGTTTTCACCCTTTGGGTACGGAACCCTAAAAATGTCAAAAAGTTAAAAATTAAGGGGGTTCTCAACAAGAAACTAGTTGTAATCAACGTTTTTTCACCCTCTATCGTAAAAGCGGTAATACATACAAGTGTCAAACTTAGTGTGATTATAGAGCAAACTCTACAGAATAACAACAAATCCCAAGGAACACGTAAGCTATATAGCAGCTGTACAGTAGCCGCATAATGGAAATTTCCTTTATGCAGCTACTGTGATGCTGCTATATAGCTTGCGTGTTCCTTGAGATACTAAAAACCGGCATGAGTCGGTCTTGCGCTAAAGGTCCCGGACAAAAAACGTTTTTTTTTTCTAAGTTAATAATGTTGTGTTCTGTGGTGGTGTGGTACGGAACCCTCGGTGCGCGAGTAGCCCGACTCGCACTTGACCGGTTTTATTTATAATAAATAGTAATTGAGAAATCTGTAACAGTGGCGCCCTCGCCACTGAACTATAAAAGGAAGGACTCTTAAATGATGAAGGAAAAATGGTAATTCTGTCTTTCCTTGCTCTTATAATATGTATGAAGTGTAATACCGGCTCGGAATGGTCGGAACGTTATTTCTAACTGTTGTAGATGTTGTGTACATAACATACTACTTATAGGTAGGTACATGTTCACATGTTAATATATTTATTTTAAAAGGGAATTGACATATCTTTAATCCGATATTTTATTTTAGAATGTTCATGTTTTTTAGTTCAATGTTTGTTTATCATATTTTTTTCATTCAATATCAGGAGTGCGATTTTTGAATCTCATTGGGTGAGTTCAGCAGTTGAAAATGTCAAAATTACTATGGAGATACGTATCTTTCTACTGCTGATTTGACTTTCAAAAATCGCACTCCTGAAGTATGATTTTTGAAAGTCAAATCAGCAGTAGAAAGATGCATATCTCCACAGTAATTTTTACATTTACAACTGCTGAACTCAGCGAATGAGATTCAAAAATCGCACTCCTGTTCCTAAAACGTTAAGACTATATTACCTCGTAGACTGTTGATATCATCGATTCTATAAAAAAAAAAAACAACAAATAAAATATAGAAAATATAGACAAAAATTTAAGCCTCAATTTATTCAAGTCTTGGCTTGAAGAAATTGAAGTTGGTTTACATTTTTGTAGACAAAAATTTTAACTAAGTAATTAGAACTAACAAATGTCAAAAAGGTCAGGTTTAAAGGTCCAAGTAAGGTTAAGCATGGTTGATGGAGATCTATTTGAAAATCCAGTAGGCCTACCATGAGTTCACTGTAGATACGTTACTACTGTAGTTACTTCACCGACAGAATTAAACATTTATGTTTGTCTTATGTACGTGTAATGTCTAGTTATAATATTCATTATATTTTAAACGAATACAACATTTTATTCTAAATATCCATTGTAATAAACTATAAACTATGTTCTGTAACTAGAGGTTACCAAAGAAATGTTTGTAAACTTCTGTATTTTTAAATTATTTCGAATAAGTAGGTACTATTTTAAAGTATCAATATAAATCTTATATATTATGTTTAAGTGCTTTCAATGCATTTATTATTTATTACTGCTGCCAGTTGCATTCACTATTGATTTGATTCGTTTTTCCGTTCACGACGATTGAATATCTGCATTATTTTAAGGTGTCAGTATTGATTGTTTTTTAATACTTATATATTAAACTTGGACCACATGTATGCCCTAAGCTAATTTTTATTCTTGTTTTGTTAAATAATCATAGTCAAGCTAGCGTGGTAAGTCTCAATTGACCAAAGCAATTTGCATATGGTTATGGTTGTAAGCTCTTTCTGTTGACTGTAGGGCGATTTTCTAGAAAAAATATGTTGACATTAGGAAGAAAACACGTCGCATTTTAAATTACTTCATCTAAGTACATAGTTTTTGTATCAAATCTTTTGAAAACAAAGTTCATATTTAGTGCCAATTTATTTATTTAGGACTATGATTTTAGAAAAACACTGTTTAGCAAGCAAAATGCAACTTTGTCAAAATGGTCTACAATAGTCAACATTCATTAAAATAATTATAAAAAATTCTAGAAATTTCTCAGAAGTCTGCCCCAAAATGATGGTATTATAAAAAGTACGACGGAATGTCCAGGGTGGTCCGGGCAAACTTTGATCAATAGAATATGTTTATAGAAGATAATATTACTAAATCGGTCAACACTCAAGTGACAGTCAAGTTATATGTTAATTACACAATTATTGTACACTCAACTGTAGTTTGCTATCCAAGAGAAATAATAATCTGTAATTTTGACAGAGTACCTATTATTAGATATTTATTTTCAGTATCAGTCAACTTTCAAACTTGTCTTTATGCCTTCGGTTTTAAAATAACATGGAAAAGTAAACGCTACATACGTTGATGAAGCATAGCGGTAATCTTATTAACTAATTATTCTATAAACACATTTTATTGATAACTCTTGGTAATTAACATACCATTTAATTGAAATAGCATTGCACAGTGCTTAATTTGTTATATTTAAATAAATTATATTGATTATACAGTTGTTACATCAATCATTGCTACTTCAAATACAATTATCCTTATTTTAAGGTGGTAACATGAAGACACGAACACTTTTTGTCTGGTGGAAATATTGTCAAATTCCTTTTTGAGATTTTTACGTAAACATTAAAGTTTTTCTAATGCATGGACTAAGATCTGACTATATCATAAATTCATAATATACCTAGTATTATACCAGCTTAATACCTAGACAAACACATTGTGCAAGTCAGAAGGCTATTTTTTGAACATGCACAAAACGAAAGGGATTGCAACTAAAAATATCGTCCTAAAATAATTTGTCAGCGCCACGAATGGTTCGAATGCGAGAAGATTCAAAGTTGTTTACAAATGTAAAATTATTTTTCTTCTTGGATATGTCATAACGATGTTTATGTCTTTTACGCTATGACAGTAATTTCTATAGATTTTTATTAGGCTGCTAATACGTATAGAAAAGAACATAATTCTGAAAGTATTGGACACTAATTACATACTAGATAAAGGTAGGTACTAGCTATGGATTCGTTTGTTTCTTATATACGATAACGTGCAGATTAGCAAAAACAGAGTATTTCCATCCTATATATCCTATATGTAATCCTATCGTTTTTACTCTGGCACCAATTCATCCGTCATATGGCAGTAACCGATATTCCTCTTGAATTCAGTTTCGTTAGGTCCATGCAAAGGTTTGCGGATGTCTATCAGTCGTCTGTCTGTTTCTAAGGCTTGATTCTTGTACTCCAAGTCCTTCGTTACACGTTGATAATGATTGTACATACCGTGGTAAGTCGTTCTGTTGATAGGTTGATACATTATTGTAAAATATTTATATTATTGGACCAAGTGACAAGCCTTGAGGTACACAGATTTTTGTTGGCATCTACAGTCATATTGTTCATAGATTCATAGATTCTTTATTGTACACAAAAACATAGTTATGAAAAAAATTACAATAAGTCGTGATTTACAAAGGCGAGCTTAACGCTTAACGCTTTATTGTTGAGATATGTATGTTTTTTCTATGTTGTATTTACGTGGGAAATTAAAGATTTTACGAATACTTTATTAAATATTTAACACAGTACAAGTAAATTAAAAAAAATGGTGTGACACGCAGTCAAAGGTTAACGAAAAATCTATAAAAAACTGTTGCCAGAATCAATACTTACAGTGCATCTTCCAGTTTCTTCTCCAGTCTATCTGAACTCAAGTGAACCCTTTCGTATTCTTCCAACAACCCTCTCATTGGCTTATCCTAAAAAGTATAACATCTCATTTGAAAATAAATCTTTTTAACTACTTTCTCCAGGTAAATGTTCAACTTACCTGAACTCTCTCAAGCACAGGTCTCCAATTTCTCATTTCCAGTCTTGTCTCAACTAGTTTTGTCGGGTTTATTTTATCTGCGACTGCTGCTCGCAAAGTTTCTACTTCTCTGTCTACCTTTTGCAGATTTGCTTCCAGCTAGAATAACGTTATTAGAATAGTAGATTCACCTTTTTTGGATAAGTTCTTGATAGTTTATTTGCAAGGATATCTGACAATATCTTTCATACGAAATATGTCAAACGATCTGTTAGATAAGCTATAACGAACTTATCCAGAAGTGGTGAAACAGTCCCGTATTATAGTATAGAGGCCTATAAATTTCGAAAACGTTTCTAATGATAAACATATTGTTATTATTGTTTATCAATAATACAACGTGTTAATTTATTTAGTTTTAATAATTTCATGTTGAGGGACATTATTTGTTATGTTATGTATGAATTCCGCTAAGTACTACTTAGGGTTTTATTTCGAAATGTGTACTTTTTGTTTACTTGCTTTTTAACTTTAATAAATGGTTCAATTGTATCACCTTGTACTTCTGCCATTCCATTTCATTCCTGGCCCTCTGTATGTCGTAGATCCTTCGTCTCATAATCATCTCAACCTCTTGGCTTTGCGCGTACATCTGGTTCGTAGCTTGTTCCCTACTCTTGAACATTGTCTCCCGAAGATCTTTTGATTCTGCCATTACTTGCTCGGCGATTTTTATCGTATTCTCTATGCAGTGGACATAGCTTGCTTCCGACATAGAACTTGCAATGTTAAAATGTTGTGAATTAGATCAAGTAAAATTCTTAATAGATTTCTTGGGCCTTTAAATAGCAAGTTTGCTTTGGTTAACATTTATGGTACAAGTAGTAGCTACTGTGATCTACAGAAATGTATAAATCCGAAAGTGTGTTGGCATGTACCCAAACGAATTGACATTAAGATTACTTTTATCCATAAAGCAGAATTATGGCATGTATGGAACGCATAAACATTAAATATTAACTACCTTTAATCTAGAAATTAAAAGAAATTCAAGAAGAGTGAAGTCGCGCTCAAAAACAAGCAATACTCACTCTCCCGGTATTCTAGTGGGGTCCAGCTTATATGATATATCAGAGCTGTCTCTATCCAGGTCTTTGACGTTATACTCCAGAGTCAAAGTCTCATCTTTGTTCTGTATCTCACGTTCTAATCGACACAACACGTTGGTCAGTTCCTTTATTTTCTCCCAGCCTTGGTGGCAGACGTCCGTTAGGACTCGTTTGTGATTTTCTATTGTATGAAGCTCCTAAAATAGGGGAGATATTAAAATTGTGTTGAGAACCCTCTAATTTATCGGCAACTTCAAAAACTTCAATGTGTTTGTCATTTACTAGGTATAATTATTTACCTTAGCTTAAGGCTATACCTAGATAAATCATGTGACTCATAGGCAGTGCCAAGTATGGAAGCATGTCGCGTCGCTGACATGTTTTTATACTAAACTAATGAACATAGATATGACGCGGTGATGCGTCTTTCATATTTTCATAGCATAAGCATTAAAGCAAAGAATAGTTAACTATTAATACGCTTTTGTTCGGGTATCCGCTAGACAACATAAGTACTATCAGTTTAAAATAACAATGTGCATGACCTTGAAGGGCCGTTCGATAACTTCACTCGGTTGCAAAGGAATATAGACTCTATGTAAAGGAAATAATCATTTTAATGTCTCGAGTGAAGTTCGTGTGATTGAGTGACGTCACATTTGCAGGCGAGGTCATGCACATTGTTATTTTAAACTGATAGTAAGTACTTAATTATCTTGTTTCGTCTTTTGCTCATTATGTTGTGTTTCATTCACAACCCTGTTGCAACTTTTGGATACCTAGCATAACACTGTCACACTATCTCAAAAGTGCGATTTTTGAAAATCATACGAGCGACTTGGCAGTAGAAAGATGCATAATCTCCATGGTAATTTTGACATTTTCTACTGCCAAGTCGCTCGTATGATTTTCAAAAATCGCACTTCTGTACTTTGCTGGAATGCAATTCCTTCTCCTTCGCCTCAGTACAGACTTAATCGCGTCAGTACGGTTAGCATCTTCGATGCCGATACGCGTCTCGATAATTTGGAACACTCGGTTTCACACCGTACCGGAGCGCCGATAAAACGTATCGAGACGCCGTGCACAGATAATGTGACAGGGTAGTAGGTATTTTTGTTTCGCTAAAATCTTCAAGCAAAGTGTTAGAGGGAGGTTACACGGTCAGTATTTCATCAGTCTGGTCAATCGTTGAATGACACCAGAATGACGCCAGAATGATGATTACACGATCAGTTTCCCATCAGTACTAGTCATTCACTTCAAGTTGGCCGTTACCTCCCTTCCCGCTTCCCCGCACCGCACCCCTAAGAGACCCTAATAAACGCAATTTTATAACCTTTAGCAACGCAACCACGTACGGCACATCCGTCCCGGTTACTAATATCGCTTTTAATTTTAAATTTTTATTTGCCTTTTATATTATTTTTTGTCGACGGGGCCAATTAATGTGCCTGTGAGGAAATTTTGTAACGGTCATCGACGGCCAACTGGTCGTGAACGGGTAGTATTTCATCATTCACAATGGAATGACGGAATTAATTTTCATCAGTCTGGAGTCTGGACCATCATTCCATCAGTCTGGACCATCATTCCGTCAGTCTGTCATTCTCCCATCATTCTGACCAGACTGATGGACCAGAATGACGAAATACTGAACGTGTAACCTCCCTCTTATCTAGCGGAAACCCGGCTATAAAAGATACCTCATTAAGCTCTCCGCCAAGATCATCTCTAGTTAATTCTTTGGGCACCCTCTGGTCTCTATTTGAAAGACACTGCGAAGACACCATTAGAGGAATCTGCAGGGACTCCAGATGCAGCTCAGTGGCATTCTTCTCCTCTTTCAAGGCACGGATTTCATCCCGCACCATTTCTCTGGTAAACCTTTGCTTTTCTCGCCATGACTGGACTTCAAATATTCTGAGTGACAGGTAGGAATAGGTAATACCTAGTAAGTGTTTATTGGATGACGTGGACTAGGAAATTCATCATCATCAGCCTCTATCGTCCCCATTCGGGAATAACTTGTGTTTAATTAAGTACTAACATAACAAAAGAAGAATTAGACCGGGCACTCATTGTGTGCGATATGTGTGTATAAGTGCGATTTTTGAAACTCATTCGTTGAACTCAGCAGTCGTAAATGTCAAAATTACTATGGAGATACGCATCTTTCTACGGCTGATTTGACTTTCAAAAATCGCACTCCTTAAGTATGATTTTTGAAAGTCAAATCAGCAGTAGAAAGATACTTATCTCCATAGTAATTTTGACATTTTCAACTGCTGAACTCGGCGAATGAGATTAAAAAATCGCACTCCAAGAAGCTTCTTCTCCGTAGGATTTTAAAAAATTACATCTTTTTTTGATTTGACATTCAAAATCATACTCCAGGGGTGCGATTTATGAAAGTCAAATCAGCAGTAGAAAGATGCGTATCTCCCTAGTATCTCCATACATTTTCAACTGCTGAGTTCAACGCATGAGATTCAAAAATCGCACTTCTGGAGTATGATTTTTGAAAGTTAAATCAGCAGTAGTAAGATGCATGCATGCATATCTTCATAGAAATTTTGACATTTTCAACTGCTGAGTTCAAAGTATGAGTTTCAAAAATTGCACTCCAGGAAGGCGGTGGTCATAATTATTATTAACAGAAAAAATTAAGGCATTTTTTAAAAAAACTTCGACATCTCCGGATTCAAAAGTAGAAATTACTAGTAAAATAGACAAATCGTCCAAAAGCAGCAGCAAAACGCAACCACGAGTCGCGGCGCGTGTCGCTGACAACGGGCGAGACCTGGACAGGCCGAGAACAAGTGTGGATGCCCTTCATTGTTCTCGTGGCCCATAAGATATTTTCCTTGATAGTTCTCGCCGAGAAACTTCACCCCGCTATACAGGGTGTACAAAACACCCCAGTAATACTTAAGGGGGTGCTTCAGACCATCAATCTGAAAAACATTCAATATGGAGCACACTTCGAAATCACGAATAAAAGAAAAAACAGCTGTCCCATACATTTTAGTCGAGTTGGCACAGCAGTTTTGTATGGGACAGCTGATTTTTTTCGCGATTTCGATGTTGGCTCCATAGTGAAAGTTGTTCAGATTGATGGTCTGAAGCACCCTCTTAAGTATTACTAGGGTGTTTTGTTACACACTGTATAAAAAAATATAGTTTACCTATCCCGCAACAGCTCATTGTTAACATAGTTGTCCCATCTCGTGGTCACAGACGATTCGTTTCTCAGCTGATTAGCTCGTTGCCGCAGCTCGTACGACTCGAACCTCCTCAGCCTGGCTTCATTCTGCAGGCGCTGGATGTTCCTGCTCCAGTCTGCTACACTTATACGGGGGTGGGGCTTCTCAAAAACCGGTATTGAAGCGTCCATGACTGTTGAAATTGAGGATAGAGTGACCTAATAAAATGTATGATAGCCTACTTTTGTTGCTTGATCGATAAAATTATATCGATTGGTGGAAGTGGGCGGCTGGCCGGATTTATTATATGTATAGGCTTATTTTAAAGGTTTCACGCGTAAACAAATCAAATGTTTTTATTTTATGAGATTTGAGCTGATTTGAGATAGACGAGCGAGACGAAATGCTAAACGAAAAATCTACCTATAGTTTTAATTATTCGCGCCAGATTCGCGCCAACTGCACGTCAGCAAAACGTTAAACGGAAAAGCGAATGAATGATGATGAAAGATCGCTTCGCTTTGGAGTCTTTGGACCGCACCAAAACAAAATCAATATGGCGGCTCGCTTCTGTTGAGTTTATGCGTAGCCTTTCTTGCTGTGATTTTACTGATAAAATAGTAATAATTTCGACGAATCAAGTGTTAAACTAGTTAAAAATAAAAGTATTACCAAATTAGTGAAGTGAAACTTCCTTAGCAAATCTACAAGGAGCGATGTAAGTTTTTCTAAATTTGCCTTAATTATTCAGTGATTGTCGTGTTTTTAAGTATAAATTGTGCATCAGGTACGACGATAGGCGTGGTGGACGAGGCGGAGGCCGAGGTGGTGGTCGCGGAGGCAGCAGGGGCGGGTCTCGGGGCGGTAGATCGAGCGATAGGTCCCTCGACAGGGGCAGCCGCTTCGGGGGCAGCGGAGGCGGCGGCAGAGGGCGCGATGGCGGCGGCAGTCGTGGCGGGAGCCGCGATGGCGGCCGAGGCTTCGGGGGCCGCGGCGGGCGCGACGACTTCCGCGGCGGCTTCGGCAAGAACGACCAACCTGGCGGCAATCTCCGCAAAATACGCTGGGACACCGTCCAGCTTACACCGTTTCAGAAGAACTTCTACGTTCCACACCAGAGCGTGCAGTCTCGGTCTCCGGTCGAAATCGAGGCTTACCGAAGCCAGAACCAGATCACTGTGAAAGGCAGAGATGTGCCCGCCCCGAGCATTTATTTCGAGGAGGGTGGATTCCCAGATTACGCTATGAAAGAGATATTGAAGCAAGGGTTTCCTCATCCGACTCCTATTCAGGCTCAAGGCTGGCCGATAGCTTTATCGGGGCGTGATTTGGTTGGAATTGCACAGACGGGCTCTGGAAAGACTTTGGCATACATTTTGCCAGCTATAGTACATATAATCAATCAGCCGAGGCTGTTAAGAGATGATGGACCAATCGTCCTGGTCTTGGCTCCTACTAGAGAGCTTGCACAACAAATTCAGCAGGTAAATATACAAACAATGTTGAATAACTACATAATTTTATAATTTTAGGCCTGGTAAAGGATCTACATGATTGCCTGACTTCTAACTAACTTAAACTTAAGCTAATCTGGATATCCCCAGACCTTGTTTTCCAATTAGATGATTATAAAAATATGACCCATAAAAAGAAGCAGTTTAACATTCTATATCAGTTAGGTTAGGATTTTTAATCCATAGTTGTTATGTGTTTTTTAAAGTATGAAGTGATTACAAGAGTTTGTTTTCCATTGTGCCGCACCAGACATTGGTTGCGATGAACGGGATCGCTGCAGAGATGTTGGACGGCGATCCCAACGAGTCGGACATGCCACGCATTGTAAATTTACATTTCACTACTAATATGTAGAACTTAGCTTTATATGGCAGGCTATGTTCGAAAACCTAAACGTTTTTGGGGAATTTTTTGTAAATAAAAAAGTTTACGATTAGAAGTTTCTTCTAAATTCAAAATTATCTTTTTCGCTAGGTTCAGGTTTCTGAACGTAACCTTAATGTCTTCAGTTTTTAGCACCAGTTTGTATTCTTTGTTGTATTTTTATTTTATTATTCTATTAGATATCCTTAGTATTTTATTTAGGCTTCTTCCACTTTGCTTTCTATTCAGGTAGGTTTGTTAGGCCAATATTAATAAACACATCCCAAGTACTCTCTCAGGCCCTTAACCCTTGAAGCCATATAGACACAATATTCCTGAACCATTCATTATGTAATTGTATTGTTATCTCTAAGCTGGGTTCAAATGGTTCACCTCAAACTTTTAGTTTGCATGAGAGGTAGTGCAGGCTCTTGTGTTTGGTTTATTAATATAGGCTTTATATTATTGTGGTCTTTTTTGGTCTAGCACGGCAACGCGACATAGTAAAGTCGCACCTTATATCCTTTTCACTTGGCGCGTAACAGCGGGAGAGAGCGCGATATAGCGTTGTCGAGCTAGGTCCTGTGATATAAGAAAATTTAACTTCATTTTACCATTATAATGTTTCATCCATCCAACCACATTCTTTTCCTATGTTTTTAGTTGTTTGGGGATATCTGTTTAAGATTATTCATCACTTTGTACTGAATGTTTTAATAGGTGACTGTTTTATTGCAATTTCTGTTCGATAATAATCTTAGAGTATGTATAAACAAGGTATTCTAGAATTTTCTTTCAATTTCCATGATAGACAGATGTATATGCAAAAATATAGATGCTTGAATATACCGCTGACACAATCAGGACTTGGTATATTTTCTTACTAATTGAATGAGATATTGACACGGTTTATTGTTCATACCTGGGCTCACGGTTCATACTCGATTATGCTTGATCTATAGCTTGTTCATACATACTCGTATGGTAATAACTAATAAATAAAACTGATCAATGAAGAATTTATAAACAGCTGTATCAGCGATTTGATATGGTCTTCAAGTCGTGTCATCTTGGCTTCTACGGAAACAAAACAGCAGGACTTGTTTCATTATCTGTTTTTAAAGACAATAATTTGCTATCGTGCTATGTTTATAACGGCCTTATCACATTTGCGATTTTATGGCAATAGTCTAGCTAGGAGACAGGGCAAGAAATCGTATTGCTGCAATGTTAAATCGCGTTATGAACGAGCTTCGCTCTCAATGACGCGTTTCGCTCTCGTTCTTTTCTTGGCAATTGAGTAAATACGTTACTGAGACAAACACGAGATGAACATTTTAAGGAGCGCGCAAACTTATGTCACATACACGCTCGCTCATAGACTGTCCACTGGCAGAGCCGGTTTCTCTACCAACGTAAACCTATACGAGGGGTGTTCAAGACGCAGTTATCTTTTATTACCTCTTAATTTAATACACTTGATATATCTTTTTTCTAGACTTAAAATTTCCTTAGTAAAAATCTCTTTATCCTGAGCCTCTAAAAAACCGTGTACTGCGGCGACTACTGCCTCATGGTCTTCAAATTTTTGGCCTCTGAGGTAGTCTTTCAACCGCGGAAAGAGATAGAAATCACTAGGGGCCAGGTCCGGTGAATATGGAGGATGTTCCATCAGTTCAAAGTCAGCATTTTCAATTGCAGCTATCGAGCTATCGCAACGCTGGTCATGTGCGCGGGGGCGTTATCTTTGTGAAACAAGACAACTTTAGTCAGTTTGCCACGCCGTTTCCCGCATATTCCCTAGAGCAAGTTTTTTTTTGTCCTGCATATAAATTCCTCGTAATAGTGGCAATCGTGATTGAGATATTAGATCATTACCACATTTTAGCTGTCCCAGAAAAGAGAGCCCATGATCTTACCGGCGGATGGAGTTCCCTTAAATTTCTTCATGCATAAAATTCTTTCTGCATCTCTAGATGACGCTCTTTTCTAAGTCATGGACTGCTGCTTCGTTTCCGGGTCATAATGATGAAGCCATGTTTCATCCATGGTTATGAATCGAGACAAAAATCGATCAGGATCTTGCTGCAAATCCAAACAGCTTCGCGAAAGCCTTAGTCTGGTTTATTTCTGCGCGTCCGTAAGCATTTTGGGCACCCAGTGCGCGGTCACTTTTTTCATGCCCAGGTGGTCGTTCAATGATAATATTATAGACAGTCCATACCGAAATCTTCATTTCTTCAGCTTTTAAACGGAACTATAACGCGGCGATCCGCCAAAACAAATTTTCAACTTTTTTAATTTATAATTTGTTCGGTTACTGCCGTCGCAGGGCGCTCCGAGCGTGAGTCATCGTTGGTGGAAGATCTTCCTCGCTTAGACTCAGCACACCAACGAGCAACTGTAGAATATAGAGGAGCATGAAACCATAATGTTCCTTGCAAGTCTTGATTTACCTGCTTCGTAGTAAAGCTGAGATATTTAATTACCTACCGCGCGAATTTTAATTTCTCCATTTTCGAGAACATGTTCCGTAACCTAGAATACATAATGACTACAATTTTTACAGAGATTTTGTATTAAGAATAGATAGATTTTTTTAAAGAAAAGTCGAGAAATGGCCAGGTCTCTCATTCTTATTTATGGTATCGCTTCATTTGAAAAAAAAGACAAACACAGACAGATGTCACCGTCTTGAACGTCAAAGTGTAAGTTTCTGAGTCATCGTGGTGCCCTGATGGGGACCAACGTCGTTGTGTTATTTAGTGTGAAATTAAATACGAATTTTTCATTAATTTCAAAATAAATATCAAGTGCGTGTTTTTTATGCACAATGGCTTGTGTGGCCTCTGGCTGCACTAGCAGAATGAGAGTTTTAAAAGAAGATAATCAGAGGATATCTTTCCATCGGTAAGTAATCGACTCCTATTTTTAAGATGTTGACCTAGGTAATGAATGAAATAATTCATTCAGAGTAAAGCTTTTTTCATTGTGAATGTGTTACATAATGTGAAGTATCATTTCAGCCTGTTTTGTTTTCGGAAATTATAAACTAAAATCATAAGTTCATTTGCATTGACAGTTTATGTACTCTAATTTATACCATTAGTGTTGACCCGACTAATCGACAATTGCACAGAATCTGATTGCAAATAAGGAAATCAAATGACATCATGCAAGATGTAGCGGGAGTTTGGATTAGGGCCCTTTACGCACTGCGACTTCGCAACGCGATAAAGCATCGATGCAAACGCGATACATCTTCGACGGAATACGTTCGTCATCGTTTGATCAGTCAGTTCAGTCACAGTCATTCATCAACAGTCTTTGTCACACGCACACGCGCGTCTGCATTGATAGTTGCGTGTGCATACAAACACCTGTTAATTTGCTAGTGTAGCGATGCAGTCACGCGATTGTTAAACGCGCGTTTATCCGCTTCAAAAAGTCGCAGTTTGTAAAGGGGCTACTTTGAATAGACAGATGAAAGTTTGACATTACCATGTGAAAACCTAAATTTTTTATTCCATTGAATTCTGGTAGACTTATACAAAATTGTTAGGTAATTACGTTAATTTATTGCTATTATTTTGCAGACGGTGCCTAGGCATCCCAGACCTTCCAGACCGGAATTGGTTGAGCCGTCAACATCCATCAAGAAGAGTTTTCAGAAAGAAATCAATACAATGGTCTACCTACGGTCCCTTGGAGGTGTAAAAAGAACGTCATCCAGGTTTCATCATCAAACTAATTTGATGTAAATATTTCAACGTAGTGTCACGAACGCTGTCAAACGTTAGACGTGAGAAGGCATTCAAAAATTCGGAGGGTGTATTAACAATCGCCGTGGTCTTACGGTCTAAGGGTCCGCCTCCCATGCTGGGGGGTGACGGTTCGAATCCGATCCGCGCCAAAAATATTTCTAGATTTTAGTGTTTTTAGAAATGTTCTAGAAGGAAGAGAGAGAAGGAATATTTAAAAAGGGACAAAAAGGTGAACGTGTCTAGGAACTTCGAGAAAGGAGGCGAAATTACGAATATTTGAAAAGAACCAGAAAAGTGGGCGTGTCTTCGATCGGTTTCGAAAAAGGAACGCGGGGTTAGAACTATCTGGAGGAAAACAATCGAGTAAAGAAAAGAAGATCGAAAAAAGGGTATTCCGGAATGTTCTGCGGGATATAAAAAGGCGGCGAATTTCGACTGGCGGCAGTCCTTGGTTAAACAGTGAACAGTGCGAAACAAAAGGAAGAAAAGTAAAAGTGGAAAAGTACTAGTGAAGAGAAAAGTGCTAAGAGTGGAACAGTGAGTAGACTAGTGTCAGTGTAGTGCGTGACGTCATAGTGTCAGTGTAGTGCGTGACGTCATAGTGTCGTACGTCTTGACGTCATAGTGTCGTACGTCGTGACGTCATAGCTGTGACGCGTGTCGTGTCGTCACAGTAGTGACGTAGTGGACTGTGAACAGTGACAGTAAGTGGTGCACGGGGAATCCCTGCGAGGAGGACCCGGTGAAGTGAACCGTTTAGGAGAACCTCTGCGAGGTGGACCGTTTGTAAGTGAATCCCAAATAAACTCTGTAAAATTGGACTTAACGTTTCACTCCAATCCCGGAACCCGTAGCTCGTAGCTGTTGGTTTCATCAGTTAATACAATAAAAGATAAAATGTTTCTTTTTTATTTACTTATTTATACCTACAAAAAGTCTGCCCATAAAGAATAGAGATGAAAGGCAGGGCCACATAGAATGCAGCTGCAGAAAGGCTGCAGGCCGGCAGTAGTTGTAAACTATGGAATTATAAATGCGAGGTGTCGCACTGCGGCTACCGTTCCGCAGCTGTTCCGCAGCCGCGCCGGACTGCATCTAGTGTGACACCTTGCATATAATTCCATAGTTTACAACTACTGCCGGCCCGCAGCCGGCCTGGAGCCGTTCCGCAGCTGCACTCTGTGGCCCAGCCTTAAACGAGAGTGCTAGTTTCTTCGTAATTGTCACATTTTTGGCGTAAACTACTTGAGAATAGTAACAAATTTTTTATGAAATTTTTTCGTAATGAGGGTTCTGTACCCATAGGGTGAAAACGGGACCCTATATTCCTATAAGCCTACGTTGTCCGTCCTTCCGTCCTACCTATTTAGGGCTGTAACTTTGAAACGGTAATAATAGCTAGACAGTTGACATTTACACAGAATGTGCGTTATTACAGCGGATTTGCCACAGAACATTATATAGTCTTATTTTTTTATGGGATTTGCTAACAAAAAGCAAAAAATTTGGGGGCTCATACAAGAAACTATTTTTTAAAGTTTTTTCTTCTCGCTGTATCGTAAAAACGGTAATACATACAAACAAGCGTCAAAGTTGGTGGTGTGATTATAGAGCACACTCTACAGTATAATAACAAATAATAAAAACCGGCCAGGTGTGAGTCTGTATCACGCTAAAAGTCCCGGTGAAAACAACACTTTTTTGTGAGTTAATATTTTTGTGTAGTGGTGTGGTACGGAACCCTCGATGCGCGAGTAGCCCCGTAGAGTTTTTATATTATTAATTTCCCTTTTCTTCACTTTCATTTTGGGCAGGCTGTAAATTATAGATATACTGCTATCGATAGGCTGTCGATATGTATCACAGGAACAACACTAGTATCGAATATATAATTAAAACAAGTATCTATAGATAATCGGTCTCATTGGCACAAAAGGTGGCATAGATAAAAGTATATCCAACCATTTATTTATATGGCATTTTATAACGTAAAAAAGAGAAAACCGATGCACATGTTTCGTCTTAAAAAAAAGTAATCTATTCTTAATACAAAATCTCTGAATTTTTAAATAAAAAAACAAATGAAAATCGAAAACTTATAAATGTCTCTCGGCTTTGCTTGCCAGTATAATTTTTTTTCTTACCAACGAGTATCTATTTCATTCTCACTTTTTATTGAACACCCCTAGTATGTGAACTCGTCGGTAAAAGGTTACGCACACAAGCGCGCCTTGTAGTAGTTAACTGTAGTATCGCGATTGTATGAAGCTTTGTCTCTGTGAGAGATTTATTCATGTGTTATTTAAAAGTTCTAAAAGTTGCTAGTGTGAAAAGGCTCCTAATGAAAAGTCTCGCTTTTCCATTTCCACAAAATAGTTTTGTTTGGTGTTCCACCTTTCTTTTACCTTATTTGTACAGTCACCATCAGATATATCGTTGCATACAAGGCGTTCAAATATTTCTGAACAGTGCTAATTTTCAATAAATTCTTAACAGTCAATATTACCAATTATATCGAAACATGTATCTTGTCATAAATATCTGAACAGCTAAATATCAATAATTTCTTATGGATTAAGGTCTTTTTTCCTAAACTGCTCAGATGTTTATGACCACCGTGACTGCGTTGATATATTTGATGTTCTAGGCGTTCCTATATTTTTGTTTGGTTATGTGTAAAGAAATTATTGAAAATTAGAACTGCTTAGAAATATTTGACCACCTTGTTTGCTATGATATATCTGATGGTGACTGTACTTGTATTTCTATATAATTTTAAGTGTATAAGTATTTTATACATACATATTTTGATGTGCAACAAAAGTATAAATGGTTGATTGCTTAGTATGCGCGTAAATGTTGGATGACCTAAAAGCCCCAAAAAATTGATAATCATTATAATAATAATGATTAATATAGATATGTGATGTAGATAGATCTATTCGATCTATTCGGCTATCGCACTATTCGACTATTTGATTCATAAACTTTTAGATTACAGCCAAAAACAGTCGCCTAATAAAACATTTCACCAAGAATCAACATTCAAAGCAGGACCTTAAACGCAACGTTCCCTTGCAGGTGGCCACGGATTTCGGCCAAAATGTCGCAGTGCGTAACACTTGCATCTTCGGTGGTGCACCCAAAGGACCTCAGGGCAGATGTCTGGAGCGCGGGGTGGAGATCATCATCGCTACTCCGGGAAGACTGATCGATTTCTTGGAGAAAGGTATGTCTAAGAGGAAATGTCGGTTTAGACATTGAGGAATGTACTTCAAACCGCCGCCGTTTTTAGAGGCTCTATTGAGATTTAAATTAATCTTCCAGCGGAAATCTGTTTTAACTCTTACATACAGGGTCCAATTTAAATTTCTGACTGTTTTTTCGCGATTTTTATATTGGTGCCATAGAGAAAGTTTTTCAGTTTGACGGTCTGATTATCCCCTTAAAAAGTGTCAGCATATTAGCAAACATTGTACATATCTATTATAACATTATTTGACGAATTTGAGATTGTATGTCATTTCCATGCGAGTTGGCGCAAAGTATCACATTTCCCTGTTGACTGGGTCGCGCTGTATGTGTATGTGTTATACTTAGAGCCATATCGCACAAGCTATGTTTGAGCGTAGAAGTTGACGGACGCGATTCCGCCGCGATATTACTAGATCAATCAGTGTCGCGGCGGAATCGCAGCGATAACGTTCAGTAAAAATCACGGCGATTCAGTTGCGATGTCGCGGTGGTGCTATGCTGTTGCGAGTTCGTAAATAGCGTGTCTGATATGGTTCTTACATTGCGGAGCTAGCCGGGCCTGGCCCTGTACCCGGATTTCCGAATTTCGATATAATACCGCCTATGATTTGTCGTCCATTTCCTTGCTATAAGCAATTGGCTCATTGTAAGTTTAATTGTGTGAAGGTACAACCAACCTGAAGAGGTGCACGTACCTGGTGCTAGATGAGGCTGACAGGATGCTGGACATGGGCTTCGAGCCGCAGATCCGCAAGATCATCGAACAGATACGACCCGACAGACAGGTGGGTGATGATGATGAAGTTGTTATTGTGATGTAGACTTAGAGTGAGCGCAGACTTGAGACAAAACAGTTGTAAGACAGACTACCGCTTTACTAAAGCTATGAAGCTGCGCACACTTGCAACAAAAAGTCTCATAGACTAAACTGTCTACGAGACACCGAGACGAATCTGACTAACGACTGTCGGCTTCCCTTGGAAAAGTATGTGAGCGCGCACACCAACGACAAAACTGTCTAGCGACGTACCCATTGTAACCCCTCTGTTCCCAAGCTGTTGCTCGGGGTTTCCCGGACACTGCCTAGTGCCTACATAGGTAGGAGAGAAGTCACAGAAAGTGGCAAGACGATGATGTCAGCAAATATTAGGGCTGCAAGAACTATGGTTGTTTGCGGTACAATTGATGAAACGCGGGTAGATGGCGCGAGTGAAAAATTAAAATTTATATGACTACTACGCTCAGCGACAAAAAAACCTTGATGATGTTCAAGACAGAGCGAAGTGGAAGAAACAGACTCGGAAAGCAGACCCCGCTACCCAGCGGGACAGCAGTTAGGAAGATGATGATGACGCTCGGCGACAAAAAATCGCACCTTTTGAAAATTCAACTTCAAACAACTATTAAACCATTTCAAACCTAGGACTTGGACAAATACTTTGAGGCATAAACCAAATAAATAAATAAGGCTCACGGGCGGGCACATACATTGTAATGGTCCCAAGTAAGCACTATAGGCTTTTAAATATTGAAACCATACAACAATGACAACGAGTTGCCCGCATTTCAGAAGCTTTTGTTCTTAGCAGAATAGGCCCAAACCTAATTTTCATTAAAATTAAAAATTAACGATTAAAATTTTAATCTAAAATATGATTAAATATTAATTAATATTAATCTTTTTCGGATCGATTAAAAATGTATTTAGTCTGATTAAAACTAATAAAATTAATCAATTGATAAAAAAATTATGGATTAATGCCCACACTTAAGGTATGGCGGAATCTAGTGGGAGCGCAGGCAGCGATGACCAAAAAAAAATCGTTAACTATAATAATGTCTACAGTTTTTATATGACCGCGGCGCTGGGGGGTGGGACGTTCAATGAAAAATGTTCGGGGGTTATAAGGTTAAGTTACGCGTCGTGACGTAGGCAAAACAGTTTTGTCTTACTTGGTGTGCGCCGCTTTTGAAACAAAACTTTCGAAACAGTTTTGTCTGCGTGCGACGAATCTGTCTTACAACTGTTTTGTCTCTAGTCTGCGCTCGCTCTTAGGGTGACTCGCACCAGTATTAAACATATTATTTAAGCCATAAGAGTATAATGGCTTAAATTAAACATGTTTAAATATGAATATGATGCTGACACTATCATCAGAGGGAACAGAACCTACTGGCAAAACAATTGAAGCGTCATAGAGATGGTAATCGTTTATCGAGCATTCAAGCTATCGATAGTTTTTAGTTAGACATGATGACATGACATTGTTTATTTTTTATTGCAATATAGTACGGCATTTTAAAGAGAGTAAAGGAAAAAGCGTTATAGGGTAAACTTCCCAAGTCGCGGTAGGTATCAGAATTTTATTGATAGATAAGAAAAAGACATTTGTTTTATTTGTGTGCCATCTCATCATAAATAATAAAAATTTAATGTGCGTGTTAAGTTGCTTACGTAATGAACATCAAAACTAAAAGTATCGACAGCCTGAAAAAACAATGTCGTATCTCTATTAAATTTCAATTGCTTTGCCATTAGATTCCGCTCCATGATCATCAGTATGAGCCGGGTAAGGCCTCAGGTTCGCACGGGGCATCGCGCGGCGCGTAGCGCGGGCCAATAAATCTATGAAAATTTAGACTTAGAGGTCCCGTACATGAATGAAACTTAGTAATACGTGTAGAGTGAAACAAAACTAACAAAAAACCCGTTCTTTGTTATATTTCCTCTACCCTAAGGTTGTCTGGAAGAAATCGCTTTTTAGCGATAAGACCGCCTAATTTGTACCAGAATAAGTTTTGTTTCCTATAATGTAATTTGTATTTGGTGTAAATAAAGTATATTTCATTCATTCATTCATTCAAAAAAGTAAATTGGTTGTAACCTGTAAAACTTGGGGGGAAAGTTATTCTCCTTATGATACCTTTTGTAGCAAGTGTGTGAAATTCATAATCTTTTTTATTAGATAGTCCATTCATTCTTCTACTGATTCATTATGTTTATTTTAATGATAACCGTATAATATTATGATAATGGAAGAAAACGAAATCACGAACTATCAGTTCAACCAAGCCAAATACATTCCGTAACGACCAAAAAATACCTCAGTGATATTAGATGAAAATAGCCGTTTGGCTACTGCTTTTTGGATGATTTGTCTATTTTACTAGTAATTTCTAGTTTTGAATCCGGACTTCTGGAGATGTGGAAGTTTTTTTAAAAAATGCTTTAATTTTTTTTGTTTATAATAATTATACCCGCCGTCCTGAAGACCTTTTAGTTTTCGTAAAAAATGGCTGGGTCCAAATCTGCCCATCTTCTTTTCATAGATTTATTGACCCGCGCTACGCTATGTTTGTGTTTCCGGCAGCCCGCTCCGCGCACCGCGGCGCCTGACGCCCCGCGCGAACCTGAACGAGGCCGAAGACAGAATGTTCTGGCTCTGTAGATCTACGGAAAGTTAGATAAACGGCGCGATAAGACATTTAACGCGGCGCCATGCCGCCCGTGCAGTAATTAGCTGTAACCTTATAGTTCGAGATCCGACCGTAAAATTATGCACCTATTTCATAGGCGAACGAAATGTGATTCTAGTGTATGTTTACACAGGGGTTAAATTAACGCCGCCAAGCTGCCTAGAAATATCTTGCCGCAAGTACCTTTTTCAGTATGATTTTTGGTATAACTTTGTCCACCTGTCTGTTAGGGAAGTAAATGAGGTGCCATTGGAAGGAGACTGATCTAAAGTACTAGTTAAACTAGGGTTGCCACCTCTCAATCTACAGCAACTATAGGGTTGCCAGGTTAAAAAATGACTTCTTTGAACCTGGCAACCCTATAGTTGCGGCAGATTGAGAGGTGGCAACCCTAGTTTTTTCAGTGCTTTAGATCAGTCTCCTTCCAATGGCACCTCATTTACTTCCCTAACAGACAGGTGGACAAAGTTATACCAAAAATCATACTGGAAAAGGTACTTGCGGCAAGATATTTCTAGGCAACTTGGCGGCATTAATTTAACCCCTGTGTAAACGTACACTAGAATCACATTTCGTTCGCCTATGAAATAGGTGCATAATTTTACGGTCGTATCTCGGGCTATTATTTTTGATTCCAACTTATTTTAACAACCAACCGCCAGGTCCTCATGTGGTCAGCGACCTGGCCAAAAGAAGTGCAGAACCTAGCCGAGGAGTTCCTCCACGATTACATCCAGATCAACATCGGCTCCCTGTCCTTGTCTGCCAACCACAACATCCTGCAGATCGTGGACATCTGCGAGGAGTGGGAGAAGGGGGAGAAACTGTTGACATTGCTCAACGAAATATCTTCCGAGGAGGAAACCAAGACTATCATATTTGCTGAGACTAAGAGAAAGGTATGACTTTATTTCAGATTTATTCATTGCTTTCAGAACATCTCCAAATACACTCAACGGCACGGAAACTTGGCCAGACATCAATTCGGCGACTGCTAAAGTTAAAATAATTTGCCAGCATTTTTTTTTAGGTTGTACAATAAATGTTTATTCGACGTTTCAACCACTTTATTTATGTCCCGATTTAAAGTTTAATACACTATACTTAGGTTTAAAAAGAATTAAATGTTGACTTAATTGCTAAGATTTTCAAGACACCATAGAATCAACACGACTTGTATATTTTTTATTTTCCATTAATTTCAGAAGGGGTTTTTACTAGGGATGCAACGATTCGGCCATTACGATTACGATTACGATATTAATCGTTATTTATTACGATAACCGATGCATTACGATTATTTAAACAAACTTAGTTGAGATTATACTCAAAATGTGTTTTCATAGTGTTTCTTGCATTCCAATGAAAGGTTTGTAAATCACAAAAAAAAACTTTAAATAATTCCAAGATTTTGTTATTTTTCTACTAATTTGAGATAGAAGTCAAGGGCTCACTTGGTCAGGATTATGATTTTTGGATGCGTAGAGGCCAATTTGCTTTGAAAAACACAATAAAAAAAAAAATGGAACGTGATTCTGTATAATCTCGTTAATCAAGCGTTATCTCGTACGATTCACGTGGGAGAATAATCTTTTCAAATGTAAACGAGATATCGCGAGAACTAGAATGCATTCCTTACTTCAAACCAAGAATCAAATCATAGGAATCAGTAGAATTAAAAAAAATCGGAGTCAAATCTGACAAAAAACAGATTTAGCTCCAAATGAGCTAAAATGGCAGCGAGAGATCCGTTTTTTTTTAATTGTTTTTTGGCTCTAGAATCTAGTATTCAGGTCTGGTATTTGTCAACAAGTGCAATCCGATTGAAGTTTTCAATTCGATTTAATAATCGTACGATTCTTGGTACGGTGCATTGCATCGTTATTAATCGTGATTATTACGATTACAGATGCAAAACGATGCACCGCTTCGTAATTGTTGCATCCCTAGTTTTTACCTCCTCTAGCTTTAATTCTGTCTGGCATGCTTTGAACATCTCTGATGTCCACTTCCTAAATTTCGTCCCAAGTGACTTCAAAAGAATGCTCTAATATCAATTTCACCCTGTATAGTTGGCAAGGAATTGATTTGTCTCCTTTATTTCTTTGTGGATAAGGTTTTAGAGCATATTTCCGATGCATTCACTAACATCAATGATTAAACCGACATTTTGCCACAGGTGGACGAAATAACAAAAGCAATAAACCGTGCGGGATGGCGCGCTCTCGCGATACACGGCGACAAAAACCAGCAGGACCGAGACTACGTGCTCAATCAGTTCCGACAGTCCAACGGCGGCATTCTAGTCGCCACCGACGTCGCCGCGAGGGGGCTCGGTAAGGTCACCTTGTTTGTTACACTGGAAAGGGCCACTAGGGATCTGTATCACAGATTACTGAGGCACGATAGCAAGCTACAGACACGACTTTGAAACTTTTGCTTAGTTCTAATAGCTCCGTTTTGGCGCTGCTGTCGCCAATTTTGACAGTCACTTATTTTTATAGAACTTGTAGTTATCCTTATCGTGTGGGCAGCAAGACCTGGTATCAAGAATTTTTTCAGACCGTGTTACGGCCTCTGACGTGGTTTTGATGTAACCATTACTACCACCAGAGGTAGTAGCCGGGACCAACGGCTTAACGTGGCATCCAAAGCACGGAATCATCTTTCTTTTCAGACAAACAGGTTATTCAGCCTACAATGTCCTAACCAACTGGGGAATAACGCACAAAGTGACCTATCACTAGGTTCCCCCGTGGGAATCGGTCCCACGACCTCCATGTCGAGAACCCAATCCTCTTAACCATAAGACCACGTAGATACTTGTATTACCCACGCACGCATCTGTCACGGCCCTAGGCGCCGAGCGTAAGCAAATGATTGTCAAATTCATAGTGTTTCAATAACTGCCTCCGTGGTCTAATGGTTAAGAGCATTGGCTCTCGATACGGAGGTCGTGGGTTCGATTCCCACGGGGGACACCTAGTGATATGTCACTTTGTGCGTTTTTCCCCAGTTGGTTAGGACATTGCAGGCTGAATCACCTGATTGTCCGAAAAAAAAATGATTCCGTGCTTCGGATGGCACGTTAAGCCGTTGGTCCCGGCTACTATCTCTGGTGGTAGTAGTCGTTACATAAAAACCACGTCAGAGGCCGTAAGGCGGTCTGAAAAAACTCTGACACCAGGGCTCTGCCCACACGATAAGAAGAATAACGCTAGTCTAGAATCGTCTTTAAAATTTCCATGATAGACAGACGTATATGCAAAAAATATAGAAGGTAAATATCGCTCTTGAAAATGCTCACTGACACAATAAGGACGCGTTTTATTTAGGTACTAGTTGAACGAGAAATTGACACGTTTTGTTGTTCATATTCGTGCCTTGTGCGCGACAACAACACGCGATGACGCTGCTATTAGTCAAAATGGCGTCTCAAGATGACGGTCAAAAACGACTGTAGCGCCAAAACCGAACCATAGGAACTAAAGCTGTCACAGGCCTGCGGCCGAAGCATGGTGCCGCGATTAGGCTATATCACGCCTTTTCATCTCGTTCGTTCACGCGTAAATAGAAAAAGAGCTAAGGTGCGATAGCGCTATAATCACGGTTGCCATGCTACGGCCGCAGATCTGTACGTCCATTTGGGATCTTATAAAGATGCTATTTGGCGGGCTAGGCTGAGGCATAAAAACGTCTAGTTTGTTAGAATAAAGATGATTTGCCATAATTATCATGGCTGAATTGACTTGTCAGTCTAAGTGCTGTTTCATACTAGTCGTTTTTACGGTAGAGGCAGCTGCGGTGAATAACTCGCGCAGATAAATAAAGAGATTGGCTGAAATCAAGAAAATTATAGATACTTAGCTACTATATTCTTGTTTCCGGCCGGATTGACAGACTAATCGACCCTGGTAGGTTTTATCTAGAAAACGATAAACGAGAAGAGTAATTTTTTTTAATGAAGGAACATTACAAAATGATATAAATAAATGTATAGGTAGCCTATGTCACTGTAAACTGCCCAGAAGTTGACTATCTTATGTTTGAGCCACCTATTAACAATACGATTAAACAACGAAAACGTCTAAACAAATACGTTTAAAAGGTGGTGACACTCCCGCCAACCTTAAAAGAACCTATCAAATTAAAGGTATCAAACAAAAGATTATAAATGAAACAGTAGCGAGGTCTTTTATAGTACGTTCTCGCACTGTTTGACCGGGGTGTTTGGTCTAAGAGATGTCAGGAGCGTACGGGAGGTATTTGATGCCATTGCTTAGTGAATTTATGAAATTGGTTGTTAATGAAAACAACCGCTATCGAGGTTCCAGTATTCACGATACATTATTTTGAATATACCAGCTTGTTAATTAATGATTACTTAGTATTAAGTTTAGATAATTAATACCAAAAACTGAAAGGGAATAAAGGATGTATTTTTTAATTAATGCACTAAGATGTTACCAAAACCTTACAAGGACAGATATTTGGTAGCTTGGACTATAATATAGTGCAATCTAGCCGCTCTTTTGACCAAAGTGTCCGCTGTATTCAGTTTAGTAAACATTAGTGTGGTAACTGGTCAGAGAGTATCTTATTTTTTACTTTTGATTTCATCTAATTTGTCCAGGTATATTTCCAAATCTTTTTCTTCCGTTTTCGTCGAGGTCCCAGCACTGATACCCATAAATTTTAATAACATAAACGTAGCTTACACCCAGACAGACGATTTAAACAGCGTCTTGTAGTCTTGATGTGGCTGTATTAGCCTAGGCGATAGCGGCAAATCTCGAAATGCACAAAATGAAGTGAATATTGGAACATAGGCTACCAAACAAATAAAACTGGAGCAATGGATACCATTAGAACTATTCATTCATGGGCTGTGATATCGTATCTTGTGAAGTCTCAACTCACAAGCAAGAAATTATAGTCCTATGATTAAATTAATAAATTTCCATGACTGACTCGGCATTATTCTCAATTGTTTTCATTTCAGAGGCGCATGCGTGCAGAGATAAGGGCTAGCCCGGCGGTGTGTTGCTGACTTGGATATATTATAGATTCTCATGATGGAATCCTTAATGACAGCATTGTTTTAATACTGACTGTCAGCGCACACTGTTTAAATAAGCATGCTGCCTCTAAAAATATAAGCTTTGAGGGTAAAAGAATATGATGGTCTTACAATTCGATATTTTTAATTAGTGATTGGGTAGAGAAATTTGTAACACGTCTCGGTTAGAATTGGTTACGCATGATTTTGTACTTTTGTTATGACTTTTTACTATTCTCGGTTGTAAATCAATTAACTTCTGATTATGCCATGCCATTTTTTTTTTCATTGATAGGCAAGCGTATTTCCTAAATAAAAAGATATTGAATAACTAAAATTCAAGGTTAGGTTTAAAAAATCTAGGTAGTAATACCAACATAATAATAGAAACACTCAAGTGAATTTTTTTTCCATAAAGGACAACCGCCGCTCTCCCATGAAAAAATACCTTAAAATGTATAGAAGTTTTGACTGAAGTCAAATGTGTAATAAATTATGAGGTTTTATAAAAACGACTCAGATAGTATCATTTATTTTTATTTAACGAGTTATTTAATCATTTATTATAAATAAATTATAAAAAAGCAGCAACCCCAACATGGCTGTCAATGTTGTTTAGTAGGAGGAGGTAGGAGGTGTTGCAGGCACAATGTTTTTTTTATATAAAAATGATAAAAACTTATAAATCATTATAAAATAAACTAATGCCTGCAGTTAGTTTCTAGTGTTCCATAGTCCATAATAAAAATAGAAGGACGGTTATACATTTTTGGGTATTATGTGCCAGATGTCCTTTGTTTAGAAAGAATAATTAACTTCTAGCGTACCAAATGTTTAGATTTATACGTTACTGTACACAATTATCAAAATTTTATTTTAAAGTAAGACCATCAAACACAAAAGAGCAATACATGCTTGGTTAACCGTCATGAGAGATTTACCGCAAAGGGCCTACCCTACGCCACCTGACAGCTTGACAAGTAAATGTGACATACGATACGTATGGAGAAAACGTATAAATAAAGTATAAGTCAGCACACCGTTCCACTCTTGGCCTACAACACTCCGGGAGCACTGAAGGGCATAATACAGTTATTTCCAGCTTCCTCGCCTGCCCGTGACTCTGTGAAGGTAAATATTTCACTGATTAACGTTTGGGGGAACAGTTCTTCTTTTCGTGGACTTTGATGAGGCCTTTGACTGTGTTTTTCATAAAGTTTACGTGTAAAAATGATGGTTTGTTACGGTTTAATTACTATTGTAGTTTAGTAGATTCGTTTATAAACATTGCATGCATTTGATTTTATTGTTAATTTTTTCACCATTTATATGTAGTGGTATGCCGCAAGGATCACACTTAGGTCTATAAGAATTCTTCCCTCAAACAGTTTCCAATCAATATTTTGTACATAGACATATCCATTGCTGTATTTGTTTCTTGTGAACTCGATACCACTTTAATAGACAACTAATATGTGTCCACTTCCGTACAGATGTGGAAGACGTGAAGTTTGTGATAAACTATGATTATCCGAATAACTCTGAGGACTATGTGCATCGTATCGGGCGTACGGGTCGCTCTAAAAACACCGGAACGGCTTACACGCTTTTCACGCCTAATAATTCTGCGAAGGTAACAACTACTTTTATAATCATTACGATCTTTTACCCGCGACTTCGTCCGCATAAATTATATACCAGATTTTAAGTCAGATGATAAGCTATCAAACAAAAAAAGTTTCATCAAAATCGATTCAGTAGTTTTTGCGTGATACTCGAACAAACAAACACCCAAACAAACAAACAAACATACAAACAAACAAACATACAAACAAACAAACAAACAAACAGACAGACAAAAAATACAAAAATTGGTGATTTGGAATCAGGGACATCTAAAAATCATATCGTAATCTTTTTTTTGTAAATATCTTCAATGTACAGACACATTTCTGTTACAGTTTTATAATAGTTTAGATTAGTCCGAAAATTTCAAAAATCTTGATCTGTATAAGAATTTGTTTTCTTTTCATCTAACTACCTATTTGACATAGATGTTGTTTACTGTTTTTGGCGGTAATCTGTGTGACAATATCAAAGTTATTCATGTTTTTTACTCAAATAAGAAAAAAGAATTTAAACAAGCGGTTCGTGGTGTTTCTACAGGCTAAAGATCTGATGGCAGTGCTTCAGGAGGCTAATCAAGTGATCAACCCCAAGCTGTTGGAGTTGGCGCAATGCGGAATGGGCTTCAAGGGCAAATATGGTAAGTTTAAATTGTCATTCCAAACTAATAAGAACATACTAACATTTCACTGACCGATATGGTCAATAGTCAGTTAAAATTCCAGTAACAGTTTAATTTTTTCCAAAATTTTGTAAGTAAACGATAATTATTTACCAGTATCGTGTTGTTCAATATCTTACCAATAGAACTAAACAAAAATAATAGGAAGTATACACCATTAAACACAAAACATTAAATGTTTACGCGAGCGCCTTCTAGGGTTAAAAAACAGTCACCTTGTCAGTCTAATCACCAGCTATTGGAGCATTAAAACTAATGCAGGGCGGTGTGGAAGGGAGTAGCACTCGCACGAGCGATTAGTGCGGGTTGCGTTCGCTAAAATGAGGGCACTACATTCTCGCCGAGAACAGCCGAGAACGAGAGTGGGGATGCCCTTCATAGTTCTCGTGGTGTCGCCGTAACCGTAGTAATTTTCCTTGAAAGTTCTCGCCGAAGATTTTCGCCGAGTAGTTCTCGCGAGAATGTAGTGCCTGCTTTACGTTTTATGTGTTGATCATGTGAAGTTCTCAATACAATTTGTTAATGAATTAACGCAAAACTAGAAAGTAGTTTGTTTACAATCGAGAGCCGAATCGAATTATCATGGTTTCAACAACATAGGTAATTTAAAAAAAAAAAAAAAAAATTTTTTATAAAAATTTTAAATTTTACCCGATGTCAACCCACCGCACGGGCACACTCACCCTACTTACTGCCAAAACAAGATTCTTAAAATGTATCCATGAGTACGTAACCTCAAAACTTAAAATTGCGAATAACTTTAAATTTTCACTATCAAAATAATGAAATTATTGTTTCAATTTAATTATTTTTGTATAAATCAGTTGGGGTGTATGAGGTTTTGCGCTAATTTATTAAGACGTTGTATAAATGTTTGTACTACACAAGGGCGGGGTCGTTTCCGTGACCGTGACGACGATCGTTCGGGCGGAGGACGCGGGCGCGGCCGGGACACGCGCGGGCGCGACGGCGGCGGCGGCCGTGGAGGGCGCGGCGGCAGTCGCTTCGGCGGCGGCGGCGGCGCGGGCGGCGGCGGCGAGAGGAGTGAGTATTGGCGATAGTTGATTAGTTCTACCACAGATTATACAGGGTGAAATTGATATCATTGGCATCCTTTTAAACTAAGAGTCTACCCATTAAACTGAACAACTTTTACTATGGGAGCAAACCGATCGGAGCAACTAAAAAATCAGCTGTCCCATACTAAACTGCAATGCCTATTCGACTCAAATATATGCAACAGCTGATTTATTTTTTCTCCGATCGGTTTGCTCCCATAGTAAAACCGGAACCATGAACGGAGAATACGCTTGACGCGCCGCGTGAAGCGCCGCGTCTCCTTGAACGAGGCCTTAGTTTAAAAGGATGCCAATGATATCAATTTCACCCAGTAGTTACTTCGTAACAGATACATTAGTTCCTTAGAAAACGATAAGGTTTCACGCTTAAATAATTTACTGCCAGACGGTACGCGAGAAAATGTATCTAATGGTGCTTGACTCAGAGTTGTTATTACACCGTACAGCGCTCGACGTATGCGACGTTGCCGTTTGGAGCGAGTGGCAGAATAGGGATGATGACTGATCCTGAAAATACATATCTTATAACGAATTCTAAAAAAAGGCTAAATTCAATAACAAAATGTTAAAACGAAATTACAATCAAACAGAAAACAAAAAAGTTATTTTTTTATCGTTTTCTATCTCTTTCATGCAAAACAGATGTTGGTATGAAACTTTGTTATTTTATTATTTGTAGTAAAATACGAGGGTATGACGTCACTACCGTCATATATGCCTCTCGCTCTAACCGTATATTTTAAACACTTATATTTCGGTTATTTTAGAAGATATTAAAAAAATCTGTTTCACTTCAGTGTTTAAGACATCAAACAAGTTTTAAAAAAGAAATAAAATAAAAATTGTCATCATCCCTATTCATACAAGCGCATCGCTTACGATGCGCCAACGTGTAGGTACTTATCTCTGTTCCTACGGCCGAGTGACGGAGGCCTTTTGCAAACCGTTAAAAGGAGGAAAGGCGCCTACTTTAGTCATCTTGAGGAATTGCCGATTCCAGCTGCTCCAGACTACAGTCACACCTTTGACCTTGGACACTTATGCTACGGTTCGAATTATACCAATAGTGCAAACGCTATGCACACGCTTTACCGGTCGGTCCAAATTAGTGAGTACGAATACACTGCTAAACAATTTGTACAATTGGAACTAGCTGTCAATTTGACATGCATATGCTGCACTACCTATTTTTAAGTGCGGCGTAAGCGCTAGTTAATGACGTTACTGATGACGTCAGACAACAAACGTATCCTCACATTCGCGCAGTATGAACCGATTGTGTGCATGCTATCTCTAACAATAGCGCATATTTGCGCATTTTGGACCGTAGCATTAATTGTCATTTCATACAAATGGAAAACGTTTATAAGAACAGGTAAGCATATGTGTGAAATTAAGTGAGTGCGAGGTTTTACACCAAGCTTCCTACCAAGCGATCCTTCTTAATATGCTGACAGTTTTTTAAGGGGATGATCAGACCATCAAACTGAACAACTTCCCCTTAAATTATCATAATAAAGACCCTATATGTTTTCAATATCATTAACACGTCCGTGGGCAGTTAATAAACGAGACACAATATCTAAACTATTATAAAACTAACCGAAGTGTGTCTCTGTCATTGAAGATACATATTTAAAAAAAAAATTACGACATGGTTTTTACCTGTCCCTGATTCCAAATCACAAATTTTTGGATTTTTTGTCTGTCTGTTTGTTTGTTTGGGTGTTTGTTTGTTCGAGTATCATGCAAAAACTACTGAACCGATTTTGATGAAACTTTTTTTATTTGATAGCTTATCATCTGACTTAAAATCTGGTATATAATTTATGTGGACGAAGTCGCGGGTAAAAGCTTGTAACTTTTATTGCTATCACTGCTTTAACCTGTTACTGTCCACGAATGTGTTAAAGAGGGCTATCACAGTCCAGTGGTGCCCTCATCACATTAAAAAAGATTTCTCAATAAAGAAAGCCTAAATTAAAAAAGTGATCAACAGATAAATAAACTACAAAAGCCTTCAAGCTATTTTCATATAATACATTTATAGGTTTTGTAAAGGTCTAAACATACAAATTTTGAAAAAAAAGAAAAAAAACGGCCGCTTTTGTTTTTATTCGAAATTGTCTAAAAGTGGAATTGTATAACAATGGCTTGAAGGCTTTTGTAGTTTATCTGTTGAGCACTTTTTTCATTTAGGCTTTCATAGCATAGCATATGCTCACGACTATATTCCCCGAGGGGGTAGTCAGAGATATTCTGAAACCTCAGAACATCCTCATTCAGGCTTTCTTTATTGAGAAATCTTTTTAATGTGATGAGGGCGCCACTGGACTGCGATCGCCCTCTTAAAGTAGTAATAAAATAAGTTTAGACTGGTGAAAACATGAGAACCTTTAGTTGTGTGTGACTAAGCATCAACAGATCAACAAAAACCAAAAACAAAATCAACAAAAATGGGTTTTACCTATAGTATATCTTAAACTTATGCATTTATCCCCAGGCTCAAGATGGGACGATGACTCCTCCGACAACTTCAGCAACAACCAGAGCTCGGGCTTCAACCGTCAAGACAGCTTCGGTAGCCGCCCTAACTTCGGCGGTAACCGCGACGGTGGCTTCAACCGAGAGGGCGGCGGCGGCGGGGGCGGGTTCAGGGGCCGGGGCGGCTCCCGAGGCGGGCCCAGGGGCCGAGGCACCAACGGCAGCACCGGCTACCAGGCGCAGACCCCGAGCTACGGCCAGAGCTTCCCACCGGCGCAGAACTTCGATCAATCCCAATCTCAAGGCTATGCAGGGTTCAATATGCCGCCGCCGACTAGTTACTACAACATGTATGCTCAACCTCCGCCGCCGCCCGCCAATAAATTTGGTGCGAAGTAGGTTGTTAATTGACATTTATTAACTAGATCTGCCGACTTTGCTTTTTGGAGGGTTCGAGCTTTTGTGAAGACCGCAGTGAAATTGTTAGTCAAACCGATATTTTGAATGGCTTTGCTGACTAGGCCAGGTACAACTTTCTATGGAAAACAAGTTTAAAAAAAAACATCATATTTCTAACATCCCAAATACAATGATAACCAGTGCATTGCATTGTTTCATTTTTGTCTTTGGACGGTTAACGCTCAAGTTTCAATCCACCAATTGGTGATTTTAAACTAAATTAAATATCTCTTGGTCGTCTAGTTAAGAAATGTAGATGAAATATAGTTAGTGTATAGTATTTTAAGTTTTTGTGTATTTTTAAATAGGCATTTGGTCCTTTAGCTTAATTAAAATAACGAATTGGTAGAATTATGAATCGGCCATTTTATAAATTCGTTATTCTCACTCAAAATGGCCTCCTACGTCCAAAATTAATACAGATTTTAATTCCCAATAATAGAAATGTGTAACATTCCTTCCAGCATTGTCGAGACAATGTGATCGCTATATCTTTTGTGAAATGTGCAATTCACCAGAATAAATATAATTATTGTAAGGATATTTTGTTTTATTTCCAATTGCTTTTGCATCAATTCAAATTGCACAACAAAACACATCATAGCGTGTATAATTATTCCCAGTTGTCATCACGGGCTCCATCGACATTGGCGACAAGTGGGGAAAAAAAATATCGATTGTCGCCACTGGCGACAAAAAAGGTATGGATTGTCACCATCACCGTAAAAAATAATAATCTCGTAATCGTAACTGATTCAAAATTTTTGTTTATTTGCAGTCAAACAAGAAAACCGGACTATGTATTTTTGAAGTCGGTTTTATTCATAAAGATATTATACCTTACGGAATAGAGTAAGTGACATGAGTTGTCAAATGTAACCGTTTTTGGACATTTTTTGGAGTCCTCGGCAGGGTAAAAATTCGATTTCTGTGTATAATTCTCAATCTAACGTGAAATCGTGAATAATGTAATGAAACAGTGTTAGTATATTTCACAAAATTATCTACGATTTCACTTTAGGTTCACGATTATTCACAGAAACCGAATTTTTACCAGGACTCCAAATCCCCAAAAACGGTTCTATTGCCTCGCGTCACGTATCTCTTTCTATTATACAGTGATGCCGCTATGTACATCTCGCTCTCTCAGCTGTCACTGTCTCTCTTACGTAGTATAATACCTTTATGGTTTTATTACCTTCTCAAAAATATAATAACAAGTAAGCCATAGTTATTACTATTTTCCTTGAAAGTTCTCGCCGAGGGTTAGTAGATAAATAAAAACTATATTATATTTTATATCTTTGCTTATTCAAATTTAAATAAAAATCAATTTCAATAATATTACATAGTCTGGTTTTCATGTTTGACTGCAAATAAAAAAAAATTTGAATCAGTTACGATTACGAGGCTTTATTATTTTACGGTGATGGTGACAATCGATACCTTTTTTGTCGCCAGTGCAGTGGCGACAATCCATACTTTTTTTCCCATTTGTCGCCAGTAGCGATGGAGCCCGTGGTCACAGAATTCATTCTTCGGTAATTGTATATAGTTCTACCACAATTCTACATATTAATGGTCCAAATCAAGACCTACTATATACCTATTCTATGCTATATTACCTATTCTGTGTCCTAATGAAACGTAGAAAGAGAAGAAAAAATTCTTCATTGATTGGTCTATGTCTGTCAGATGTCTGTGTAATGAAATGAGCAATTAGGCAAAGATTTAAAAAAAAAAATCTTGGCTTACTCCAAGAAGCTTGAAATTTTCCCTACAGAGATGGAGAGTGCGTCACAAACTATTTTTTGAAGTCAGAATCTTTGCCCTTGGAATGACCTTGGATGACGTCACTGATGTTTCCCATCTCTTTCTTAGGGTGACAATACGCTATTGATAGTTTACGGACACTGCCTGATAATGGTCAAATCATAACTATTGTAAAACTGTAACGGAAGTGTAATCTGTACTTGCAGCCTAGCTAGCAAGTTTCACGTGATACTCGTACAGCTATATCATGAATTTTATCTCGTTCGTTCGCGCGCAAACAGAAAAAGAGCGAAGGGGCGGTGGCAATCTAGGGCTAAATAAAATTGATTGCATACTATCTCTACTTTTACATCCATTAAGGAATGTATCGAAATACCAATAACCATGTATACAAACATTTATACTCACGACCGTAATCCCTATCGGGCAGGTCAAAGATCGAAACATAAGTGTAAAAGGTTTGTAACTAACAATGGTAAGTATTAGCATAAGACTAGTTAATAATAGTTCCATTATTAACTATATGGAATTCGCTAGATAAAAAACAATAAAACTGCAGTGATTGTTTATTTACTTTTATTAATAATGTAAAATGTACAACAATCAATCACCCAATTAATTATAATAAGTTCTGGTGGTGTTTAGGTTGCGACTCAATCATGCAAAAACAGTGTCTGGTTTAAAATGTAATCTTCATATTTTGGCAGACAAATAAAATGTACCCTCTATTGGTATTAATGGATACCTACGTTATTTATTCATTCTCAATATCTTGAAAGCTGAAAATTAAAATATAAACATTAAGTTTTAATTTATTTTGTTACTACTATAATATTTCTGTCAGGACTTTTTTTCCAGGAAGGATTTTTTAATATCTAACCATAAAATTTATTAATTAAAAATTAATGAAATCCTGTAAGTAAGTAATTACTAATTACAGATAACTTATTTTAAAGGATTCCATTAATTTATTTTATTTGGACACAAAAATGTTGCTCTTAAAAGTTTTTAACTTTCGAGCAAGATAAAATTATAATTCGTATCGCACTTATGTATCACACATCGTTAGGTAGTCCATCGTAACCTACTCCGAAAATATCAAGACAGTCAGTACTAATGGACACCCTACTAAGGTATGTTATTTATTTTCAAACTTGATGAATATGTGAATATGGTACTGGAAGCATCAGAATATAAAATAGTATAATATCTATCGACAAACGACACTGAAATTAATCATTCACATTAAATTATGACTCTTAAGTGAGAATATGATAAGTTGATAACACGGGGATTGACATAAAAATACACTCACCTGTGAAACTAAATGTTAGAATTTGGTTTCTAAATATTTCTGCGATTTTGCTTAATCTTCTACATTGTTTAAATCGCAAATATAACTAGAACACAATTTATTTTATTAATTTAAACATTCGAAGCGGTAATAATATTTTGACAGGTCAACTATAGTTTTAGATAGAGTTTTCAATCAGAGTTGCTATAAAATTAAAAGGTAAGCTACCAGAAATCGGGGAAGTGAAGGGCTGATTTATTTTGTGTTTTATTTAATAACATTTTTTACTGACTTCAAAAAAGAGGATTCTCAAATTGACGCGAATTAAATTTGTCAAAAAACTACATACATACATACATAATATACCCACGCCTGTGTCCCATTTGTTACAAAATATTGTAACTCGCCGGCCTTTGACGTGTTAGTTATGTTTGTAGGTATGTTCACGAGGAAGAGGAAGATTGGGCCGGCCGGCTCAAAATAAAATGGGACACTTACTTAAACGGATGCTTCAGATCATCAAACTGAATAACTTTTACCATGGGACCAATACTGAAACCGCGGAAATAAAATTCGCTGTCTCATTCAAAACTGCAAACATAACTCGATTGAAATGTATGGGACAGCAGATTATTTTCTCGCAATTTCGATAGGTATTGATCCAATATAGAAAGTTGTTCAGTTTGATGGTCTGAAGCACCTCTTGTCCCATTTAATTTTACACCCTGTATATTTTAGTGCCGTGCAAAGTCGGGGCCTTAGCATAATAATAATTGGGAGAGTTTATCTTTAGAATGGCAACTCCATGTAAAGTAGAAATGAGATGGGAAACATCAGTGACGTCATCCAAGGTCATTCCAAGGGCAAAGATTCTGACTTCAAAAAATAGTTTGTAATTAAATCTCCACCTCTAGCTCTGTAGGGAAAATTTCAAGCTTCTTGGCTTACTCTGTGTGACTATTGTGCGTAGAGCGTCACTTACTCCCGTCAGCGCCCGGAGGGGAGCAAGCTAAGAGGAAACAATTTTCGGTTTCAAAGAATGTTACTTGTTAAATGAGAAATATTTAATAATTTTTATGAGAGGAGTTCACTCGAAACATATGCATCATCCGCATCATCAGGATCTGATTATCAGATCTCTCATACCAACCACAGATTCAATATCTACAATCTTGTCGTCATATCAAAAGGAACAAATAAAAAGACTGAAAATGTCGAACATTTCACTTTATTCCTACAAGATAAATTATAATAAACATGATTTCATTTCACGGCTTTAACATTCACTATCACAAAAATAGCAAACAAGATGAAAAGGACTTTATTTTGAATGCTACATGGCTTTTAGTGGTGTGCCTGGCCCTTCTCCGGGTCGACGTAGTCCAGCTGCTCCTCGGCGTTGTGGGGCCAGAAGGACGGCTTGTTGAGAGGGTCGAGGGCATCGTTGGGATACGCGTCCTTGAAGTCCTCCATCGTCATCTGCTCATATGGCAGAAGGGCCTTGGTTTCATTGATTTCCTTTTCATACCTGTAAGTTGGAGATGATTTTTGGTGGGTATTCTTTTGTTATATTAGAGCCAAATATCTTAATTTAATTGCAAAATTAAGTTAATTTTAAATCATTATTTAATCAACAATCAAAAATGCAATATCTAAGAGTAAATTGTTCCAAACCATTCTTGGTCCTAAAAAAATTGTTTCTAAAAGGACCTACATCTAATAATAAGGATTTGATTAGATTGTTTTTTCATCATTTGTTTAAAATTAGTTGTATAATTTTATTTGGAAAGTTACTTTAATAAGTTAATTCTTGTCTCTTTTGTATTGGTTAGAATGACAAAAAAATACTAGTAAGTCCTATCATACAGAAGTTGCATATCCATACAATGCATACAGACTTAAAAATATAATGTGAGCATAATAATTGAACCACGCGCGCATCGCAGTATGTAACTGAACCGGTGTAGGTATGCCGTCTCCATGTGAGTTGGCACAAAATGTATGACATTTCCCTGTTGACCGGTTTGTGCTTCTTATTCAAATTCTTATAAGTACTTCCAGTGCAGAATGACTAGCCTGGTTATACGACACTATTGTGAGCTTAAGAGAAAATATAAAAATAAAATGTTCACAAAACAACCAAAATCCTTACTTAGCAATAGCAGCATTGGACTGGGCAACAAAGGCTTCAATAGACTTCTTAATTTCAGCCCACTGTGCCTCGACCTGAGCGGTCTGAGTGTCGGCAGGGTAAGGAATCTTCAAGGCTTCGAACTGCTTCTGGAAGTTATCGACCATGCCGGGGACTGGCACTGCCTGCTTATACAGAGCCCAGTTGATCTTTGGCGGCTCTGGCGGGTTAGCCAACACCCTGAAAAACGCCGTGATTTAACCAAAAAAGGTCCAACAAAAATAATTATGTAACCAATCCTTGTTAAAACTAACCTCCGAAGGTATCCATCGGAACGGATTTTGAAGCCGGCTAAGTTGACCCTTTGTTCGGCGGGGACCCTCTCGGCGAGGGCGACCCAGTTAACAGAGCTCTGTGCGATCCTTTTCGCCATTATTCGACAATATTTTCAGAATTTCAGCTGCTGTCACGGGGACTTCGAAAGTAACCAACCAAAGACAAAACTAGATAAACTAGAATTAACTAGATACAGGGTTGCCAGATGCGATTTTCTATTTCTCCCCACATTTGAAATAATTTTTCTCCAAAATGATACTATTTTCTCTAGTTTTACCCAAAGGCCAGAATGGTGATCAGTACGTACAGTAATATAGCCTAAAAAGAATAAAAACGCTTTCAACAGGATAGACATATTGGTACAGAGAAATAAAACACCTGTTTTGTTCGGCAAATGAAGGAAAAAACATACAACTTACCAGAAAACTGTGGTTCAACTTCCTATGCTGATCTGTATCTTCTTGTTGACATTAGGACATAATGTCTTCTACTAGGTAGGTAGGTACTAACTACACAGCGCATTAAATTAAACTAACTTCTTCTCTTTGACTAATTATTAAAATTTTCTTCTTATAGATATCACAGAATGATCAAGACAATCGACAAACCAAACAAAACTTTACAAAACAAACAAAAAACCTCATGTGGAGTGAATAAGTGGTTGGAGCGAATGAATAAATGGAATGAAGGAACGAAAGGAAACGAAAGAACGTTCAAAAAATGCATGTTCGTTTCATATACGTATGCGTTCCAAAACTAAAAATTAAATTACCCAAAATTCTCCACATGATTTTTTTTTTCTCCAAACTTTTCTCCAAAAGTTCCTTTTCTCAAAAATTTCGCAAGGAGCCAAATTTTTACCCAAAATTGCGAAAAAAATACCCAATCTGGCAACCCTGACTATATATTTTGTTTTTGGTGTTGCGGAAGATTGTCAATCTCTATCTTATAAAACTCATTCGGTCTTTCCGGTTTGATCTGACAAGCGTCATGATTGGTTGATTGCGTTGACGTAGGTATTTACGGGATAGTACCAAGAAGCTTGAAATTTTGATAGTACGGATCTCGGTAGAGAGTACATATTATGTTCCTTGGTACGGATAGTACGCCAACCCGCGATTGCGCCGTTCACATCTATTGCTACGGTTCGAATTATGCCAATAGTGCAAACGCTATGCACACGCTTTACCGATCGGTCCAAATTAGTAAGTACGAATACACTGCTAAACAATTTGTACAATTTGAACCAGCTGTCAATTTGACATGCATATGCTGCAGTACCTATTTTTCGTGTGCGGCGTAAGCGCAAATTAATGACGTCACTGATGACGTCAGACAGCAAACGTATCCGCACATTCGCGCATTATGAACCGATTGTGTGCGTACTATCTCTACCGATAGCGCATATTTGCGCATTTTGGACCGTAGCATATCTGTCAAATTTAGTCTTTTGTCTCGTTCACTCGCGTACGTAGAAAGAGAGCGGAAGCGTGATAGATGACGATGATGACATTGCGATGCGACGTCGCAGTTATGTGTGGGCATCAAGTGGGCACCGTAAATCACGCTATCGCGGGTTGCCGTACTGGCCCTCTGCCAAGCTAGCACGTTACATGTGATACGGCTATATCCATCTCGGTAAATCACGTCTTTTATCTCGTTCGTCCGCGTGCAAATAGAATAAGAGCAGCACTGGTAGCATGCCAACCCGCGATAGCCGTGATACGGCTTTATCACGTCTTTTATTTCGTTCGTTCGCGCGCAAAAGAACGAGATAAAACACGTGATAAAGCTGTATCACAGCTATCGCTGGTTGGCATGCTACCAGTGCTGAAGCGTGAAAGCGCTGTATCACGTTCACGCTATCGCGAGTTGGTTGGCGTCCTAGCCCCGCGAGTTGGCATACACAGGTAATGTCTATACCAAAAAGCTTATAGTATAGGGTAGACATGAGCGCCGCGCCGCGCCGGCGCGCCGCCGCCGCCGACCAGCGCGGTCGGCGCGCCGACCTTGAGCTGAGCGAGTTAATTTCCCCAAAAACGTCAGTTCTCGGAAGTCGTTTTCGCATTTATTCAGACCATCTATGATTCAGACATAGCTGTTATTGAGAAACAACTTAGATAAATAAATAGCAATGTTTCAAGCTAAATTATTATTTTATTACTATAAACATACATTGTTTTTATCGAACCTACTTTGAGCGGTTGGCAGATATTGATGACCCTAATAGAAAGATAATAAAAATAAACTTTGCTCGCTTAAAATTTATCTGCATTCTGCTTATCATGCAATGCTACAAGAAAATAATAAACTAGAGACCTATAGAATTCCGTGTACAAAATCATAAAAAAAAAACTGGAAATTGACATTTCTTAGAACGTATATAAAATCCTTTGATTCGATCGAGACTTGGGCTGTACTGCAGTCTCTTCAGCGATGCCAAGTATACTAACGGTACATCGAAGTGCTGAAATGCTTGTACAAAAACGCCAATAAATCAGAACTCAAAACCTATCCTATTGCAGGGAAGTGTGAGGCAGGAGACGTTATATCTCCGAAACTGTTCACCGAAGATGATGAGGTGAAGATGTTGTCAAGGTTATGGACTGAAAAGAGCTAGGCATCAACATAAACGGCGAGCATATCAGTCACCTTCGGTTTTCCGATGATATAGTCCAGCAGATACCATGGAGAAGCTCAGTAGAATGCTCGATGATCTTAGCAGCGAACTACTTGGTCTGAAAATGAACATGGACAAGATGAAGATCATGTCAAGATCGGAAACTCTGCGTTCGACAAAACTGTCGATTTTGTTTACCTGGGACAAACTATCCAGTTAAGTAAGTAAGGTCCAACTTCAAGAAGGAGATCAACCCTCGAATCCAACTCGACTGCGCAGCGTTCGGGAAGCTACGTAGTATCTTCACCTAGTGTGTAGTGCCAGTGATGTCATGAAAGAGAGACGTGGTTGCTCACTCAAGGCCTCATCAAAAGGCTGAAAGTTACCCAATGGGCAGTGAAGACGGCTATGCTCGGAGTTTCCCTGCGAGATTGGACTAGAATTGAAGTGATCCGCAGAAGAACCAGAGTAGCTGACATAGCCCAAAGAATTGCTAAACTAAATGGGCAATAGGCGGGAAATATATCTAGCAGAACAGATGGCCGGTGAGGCCGAAGAGTTCTCTAGTGGCGTCCGCGCACCGAGAAGAGCAGTGTGGTTAGGCCCCCAAGGTGGAACGACGACCTGGTGAAAGTAGCGGGAACCCGTTTTATGAAGGCCGCGCAGGATCGATCGCTATCCCTGGGGGAGACTTATGTCCAGCAGTCGAGCCATCGGATGGGATATGAAAAACCTGGAGTGAGTGAAACGAGCACGGATTTTTGTTAATTCACGGCTACTGTATGGTACAATACTGTACCGAGGCCGATAAAGCTAGCCTTTGTTGACTATGATAAAATATTATTAATCTCCATTGTGACTTAGGCTGTGCTGGAATCCTGGCAGCGATGCCAGATTGTCTGGTACATTGACATACTGAGATAAGTATGACTGTATGACGCTCCTACTACAACCAACCAGTTGGTTGTAGTAGGAGCGTCATACAGTCAAAAAACAGCAAAATTGAAGCCTTCTGATTTCAAGAACCCCTCCCCGCTTCCCGTTCGGCTCAGAACAAATCGAAAATTACAGTCCACTGCTGAGCCGGCGGGAACAGGTACCCTGTTAAAAAACAATTAAGTACCTACTTATTAGGTTAAATAACAAAATGAAAATCGTTATTTTTTATTTACATTAATTTATTTAACTTTGGTTTTTTATATATCGACTAATTGGTACTAAATAACTAATATTTAGATAACTTACAAAACATGAAATTAAGTGATCAACAAGTATGCTTGAAGTTGTAACTACTGTAGCGATGGAGTTTGCATATTAAAGCCAAAAGCATACTGGCTGAATTTGAATTTGAAACGTCATAGAAGTTATACTTTTATTTTTAATCGAATACGATCATCTTACGAACGAGAGCAAATCTGTGCAAATCATCTAAATAAAATTAATAGAAAATATTATAACAAAAGCCATAATTAAAAAAAAAGATCGATTGACTACCATCTGCATGGGTAGCATGACAACCCGCGATAGCCGGGATACGGCTTTATCACGTCTTTTATCTCTTTCGTTTGCGCGCGATCGAACGAGATAAAAGACGTGATAAAGCCGTATCACGGCTATCGCGGGTTGTTATGCTACCCATGCTGGGTTGCCTCCCCCCTGTATACTACTTAGTTCAACTTCAAGAACACCTTACGATTATTTATTCTAATTGACTTTTCCATCATCAGTCTTCAAAAAACGAAATAGTTAGATAAGTAGTTTATCTATTTTTGGTACATACATATGGTTAGATTTTTCACTTTCATACAAAAGCCATTATATTTATTTTTTATTTAGCAATAGGTAAGGGCATGTAGTTCTTATTTCTTACATTATATTCATTCGTGCTTGGTTTTGCTATTTTTTAAACTTAGACCATTATGTAGGTAAATCTAACTTTGGTGTATTGGTGACTTATTGATACCACATACTGCGTAATATTTTATGTACATTATTTACAAAAGATTATCAATATTATGATTAAAATAATCTTAAATTATTGTGCACTCTGATCTGCAATCTTGTTCATATAATTTCTTATTGTTTAGAGTTTTCACTCTTATCTTAAAGTAATCCTATTCCCATTAACGTCACATATGTAGTAGTAGTAGCATTTTCCGTTGGCTTGCATTGGCCCACAGTGGGGAATCTGTTGGGCTTAGACTGTTGGTATTATAGGCCTACCTACCTATACAAAATACCTAGGATATATATATATATATATAGGATTACCTACTTATACAAAATGAATATGGCCCAACCAAATGCTAACAATAAACGCTATTAGGGATATGCGTGTATATGATTACCTATAGATAATAAATTGCATCGCTGTAAATTCTGATTCGAAAATATCAAAAAAACTGCTTAAGTTATATACTTAAGGCTACTCCTCCCATCTGCAAGGCTTTCTTTCTTACAAGCAAACTATTACAATTAGCCATCCCGCTTCAATTGCGCGGCTCCGGTCAGTATTTTCCGTTTTCTTTGAAAACCTGTATGATTTTTTATGAATTTTCAAAAAATAAGAAAACCACATCATTTTATATTGTATTGTGAAGAATATTGTAAATTTTCATATTCTTCTGATCAACAATGTAAGAGTAAAACGGTTACAACTGGGAAAAAAGAGGTGACATTGGAGTCGTTTTTCTTCAGTTTTATTAATTAAAATAGATTTCGAGAAAAACCACATCACTTCTCATATCCTGTAGATTGTTCAGTTTTGTTTTCTGCTTAAAAAGTGCCATAGTTAATGTACAAAATGGTTACAAAGTTACTCAAAACTGGGCGGACGCCCCTTAAGTAGTTTATGTCATTTTCGTATACTAATTTGAACAGATGGAATTTGAAAAGGGTATGATTTTATCAATTACCTAATAAATGCATTTTCAGTGGCCTAATAAATAATATTTGTTCCTAAAATAGTAGATCTGTCTCCTAAATTGAAAAATAATATTAAAACGCTTACCTAAATATTAAATAAGAATTACTTGGAAATAATATCAATCATCAAATAATTATATTGGGTTTCAATATAGTAAAAGTGTCACTTAAACTGAATCACCAAACAATTTAAAAAGGTTACCCTAAAAATTAATTTTTAATCACTGGAAAATTATATTGGAGGGACTGTACAATAGGTACCGACGAGTTCAGGGTTCATATATTTTTTTCTAAACAGGTCTTGTTATAGTTAAGCTAAATACGAAATTTCAACTTCCGGAAATGTGCAGGTCTCGAGATAAGATTTTTTGAAATTCGCCAAATCTCATACAATTTTGTCTAAAAGAGCGTGTCGTGTAGGGGAACTAGAAAAAAAAAATTACACCGAAGGGTTCTATGGCAAGCTGTTGAGTTTGATACGGCGACCAGCCTAACAGTAGCAATTCAGTCTGTCAGTCAGCTGTGGTCGCAAGAAACCTAACATGCTCGTCGCTGGAGTTGGATACGGCGTCCAGCCTCCGCCGCCGTAACTTTTCAATAAATTGTATCTCGAAAACTAAACATTTTGCCTTGAGATGACCAATTTAGCATGAAATTTGTCGAATTTCAAAAAATTCTATTAAGGACCTGATCTATTTATTATTAGGTGACAGATCTATTATTTTGATGATTGAACGAATTAAATGATACTAATAGTATTATTGCTGCCTGTGACTTACTTTTTAGAGGACAGATCTTATTTTCAGGCTATAGAAAAAAGTGATCAAACTTTAATTTAAGATACATATTTACATTTAATATGATGATTTATACTTAGAGACAGTTTTGATAAATATGAGGACTAATATATTTCTTGGGCATAGATATTATTATTAATTTATTAGGGTATTGCAGATTAGTGATAAATCTAAACTTAGGTGACAGAAAATATTGTCCTCATTCTTGGGTATTATTCAATCATCATCATCACTGGTAAAAAAGCAGGTAGAAAAACGATTATGATTTGTTGCGTGCACAAATGATACATTATCTTTTTTTTTAATTCTAATTTTAATAATACAGATCTGTAGGTAGGTACCAACTGTTATTATAATCATTGATATTTATGAGATTCTTTAGTATTTACTTAGACATAACTTCTTATATTGATGCTACTAAGTATTTTATTACCTACGTTACCTTAAATAAACGTCAAAAATAAGAATTGTTACCGTTAAAAAAATAGGAACGATTTGTCACTTTCGATCTTCTCCAAACTAATTTTTAAACATTTTGAGTTACGATTCTCCTTAAACTTTTTTGAACAGATTAATTGGTCCAAATTCAACTTTACAGTAGGTATTCAATCGTGATTCAACCCAAATGTCTCAAATCAACCTAGGTACAAGATCTAAGGGTACAAGTTCCACTAAATCAAATTTTTTTTAGCTTCTTACAAAGTATTTTCATTACCCATCGATCTAACATCCTCTAATCATAACTTAGTAGGTTTCTCCTTATCTTTCCTCTTCTCAACATAATTGGGAGAATTTGAACTCTGACCCACTGTCCGACTTCCCCACGTTGTCCGTTTCGTTACTGGATTATTTTTACAAAATCTCAGAAGGTTGCCATACGCCGCTCTATATTGTCTATTGGTTGCGGCGTAGATGAGTGGGTTTATGACGCTCGAAGCCCAAGCCAGGATTGAAGCTATGATGTGGAGCCAGGGGTATCGGATGCCGTCGACTGCTACGTTCATGATCATGAGGGGGAGGAAGCAGGCGAGGAAACAGAGGAAGATGGTCAGCATTAGAGTGGTCAGGCGGGAGTCTTCTTCTTTTTCTCTCGCTGTTTGGCCGCTTAGTTTGCTGTGGGAGAAAAAAATTAGATTTAGGTATCATTCAGTACCTATTGAATGGAAGGGAATAAATTTAATAAAAAAAACTACGTAGTATTAAAAGTTTATGGAAATAAGGATAAACAAAAATTATAATAAGGCGGCACTATTGTAAGGGCGATAAGGAATTCGACATTATTGGCCGTTCATATCAATATAATTATGTACAGTCAAGAGCACATCAAGCTTTACACTTGCAGTTCGATTGTAACGCTTATGGCGCACTAAATAAGAACGGTACAAAGTCCAAAGTGTCAAGCTTGACGTGCTCTTGACTGTACCTAAATACATATGTAAAATTAAAAGTTTATGGAAGGATAAAAACTACCTAATTAGAATGAGGCAATATAATATTGTAATACAGACGATAAGGGATTATTTTTGGCCGTTCATATCAATGGACACCTTCAAACAGCTGTCCTTAGGTAACATTGCGTTATTCAGTATTCATAACGGTCTTCTATTTTCGATTGGTATAAGGAGATTTTGGTTTGAAATTCGCATTCGCATTACCGCATTACAAAAACACAAACGTATAAGTACAGTCAGCATCAAAAGTTCATGAACAGTTGAGTTCAGAACTTTATTATCACAATTAAAGATGATAAAAGTTTATCATCTTTTGATGCTGATATTGTTTTCGGTGTGATAAACTGATGACGGATAACTATAGGGTCCTTCTTATCATGCTGACAGTTTTTTAAGGCGAAGATCAGACCACACAAAAAAATCTGCTGTGCCATACAACACTGCAAACCTGAATGTAATGTGTTTGTTTTTTTCGCTATTTCGATTTTCAGTTGTCCCATAGAGATTTTTTTTTTTATGTTCTGATTATCTCCTTAAAAAACCATCAGCGAAGAACCCTATTCATAAATAGTAAGATGATAATTAAGTTTCATATGAATATTGAACATGCATTCATTGGCGTAGCTAGAGATTAGGGGGGGGGGGGGGGGGGGGGGCAACCGACCACCCAGCTCATAGCTAATCCGCAACTGGCAAGATTAAATTTGTCGTTTGTTTGTTTGTTTAAATTTATCGCTAAAAAGCGATAAGACCGCCTTATTTGTACCATTATTGTTTTTTCTCTGGCTCCCAGTAACCACAATTTGGCTTGGGATTTTTAAGGAGGTTGTAGGTCACGATTGTTACATACCTAAACAATAACAGTAGAGTACAACTTTCCATTTTGCTAAGGGGGGCAACAGGCTTTCTGAGGTGGGCGTCGCCCACCTCTGTCCCTCCCTAGCAACGCCAATGCAAGCATTAACATCGTCCCAGAACCGGAATTAGCACAAAAAAAACAATCACAACAACGATATCTCACCCACATACACACCTGCGTCCCTCTAACTTCCTCTTACTCTGTCGCACCCTCCAGTATATGCAAGAGTAGGACACTATGATGACCAAACACGGGAGAGCGAAGCCGAAGACGAACAAATATTTTTTGGGTGATTTTCCGTCCTTCGGTAGAATGGTACAGGAAAAGGTGCCGTGGTCAAGTCCTAATTGACCCCAAATCCCGAGAAGTGGTGGCATCTGGAACAATTAATATAGATACCATCATCATCTTATAGTCAATAGACGTCCACTGCTGGACATAAATCTCCGCCAAGGATCGCCACAACGACCGGTCTTACGCTGCCCACATCCAACGGGTTCCCGCCACCTTCACCCTATGCAGGTTTCCTCACGATATGTTTTCCAAAAGGTTTTCCATCACCGTTTGAAAGTAGTCAATATTACGTACCTACATAAGTTAGAAATACTCATTGGTAGGTACATGGCATGTCGTCTGTGCACATAATCTCTCCGCAACGCAACGCGCCCCATTCGCTCTCTCCAAAATATACTTTATGAGACTGGACAAAGGCTAAGTAGGTAATAACTCGTAGGTAATAACAAACAAAACAATACCTTGTTTAGATACCTACTGAGAATGGTTTAAACAATAGCCTACCTATACCACAGATTATTTAATATGGCATCTACTTAAGACCCCTGAATAATGCATGGATAATAAAACCCACGAGTCATTAGAATGTATTTAAAGCATCCTGCAATTGGTGGAAGTTTGTTTGAAACGCTCTATTTTATGAGTCCCACACGCACGCGTCGTATTTATTAACGAAAATTATAGAAATGTAGCGTTTAATGTTTATCGTTGAGCTTGGGGTGCGGGCAAAGTTATGAGAGATTGTAAAGAAATAAAAAAAGTTACGCGTGTCTACAAAGCTGCGGCATTTCTACCTGTCGGTCGTACTGCCTGCATAGCACTGCACTACACACTGCTAGCTGCTAGTGAAATGTGGTTATTCTAAATAGGTAAGTATAATCTCTGACTTTCATCCTCGGGGAATATAGTCGTGAGCACATGCTATAAGAAAATCTGAAAATATATAAATTAGTAATTTCGTGCATTTCGGTGTAAGGAACAGCCAGGGAAAAACTTTAATTTCTTGCCATCAAACTGATTAACTTACACTATGAAGCCAACCTCAGGAACCGCGAAAAAACTGCTCTTCCATACAAAACTGACACAAATGCCTAACCGATTAAAAAGTATGAAGCAGCTGATGTTTTTTTGCGATTCCTGAGGTTGGCTCCATACTAAAATTTCAATTTGATAGTCTGAATTCACAATTTCATAATTTGCTTGAATGTCCCTTACAACCAGTTTTACTTTAGGAAAATTTTAAAGACATTCCTACTGGAATGGGATAAAGTGAGATATCGAAACAAAATCGCTATCGCGTATAAGTTGCACGAATTTGTTCGGAGTTCATTCTAACACTATTTAACGGATGTTCCTTAATTCGGGACAATTAAACAGGAATTATAAATTATGGAAGTGCAACAACCTTGCTCTAGCTTCCTCCATCATTTGGAATGTTTGTTTTATTGCGTCTGATCAGGACCAGTCACGCGGTGTATGTTGTACCTACTTATTAGAACGAAATTTGAAAGTAGGTAGGTATGGTTATCATCATCATCATGTTTAAGAGGATAGTCCTTGTCCTTGCAGAGCGCCGGAGCGTACAAACGAAGTTACAACCCGGGCGAATTAACTTGACACCTGGCTCGAACGAAGTTGGTGTAAACAATAACAAATAACAGCAAAATAATAACTCGAAAATTCTAAAGCGCAGGGACACGTGCAACGGTAACTGAGATGCTATCGCTACTGGCCTCGTTTTAGAATTTTCGATTTATTCGTTTGCTGTTATTTATTTGTTATTGTTTACACCAACGTCGTTCGAGCCAGGTGTCAAGTTAATTCGCCCAGATGCCGTAGTACGCCAACCCGCAATAGCCGTGTTCGTCATAAAAGATGTGATAAAGCCGTATCACGGCCGTGATACGGCTTTATCACATCTTACGGCTATCGCGGGTTGGCATGCTACCCATGCAGGTTGTAGATACTAGGTTGTAGTTTCAATACTAATCATATGCAATTTTTTTAAGACGATCTCGGTAGAAACTAATCATTGTGCGTGTGGTTTGTCAGATTTTATCTTTTTAAACACTTTTAGGCACATAAAAATATGGTCCAGTCCATGAAATAAAATATTCCATAACTTCGCTTCTGTCATAACCACAGATCACAAAAACTAAAGGGTCATAACAGTTTATTACAATTACAACCTGGGCGAATTAGCTTGGCACCTGGCTCGGAATTTGAGACCCCTCCTGCTACCCCCCGCGCCGGACCCCGCCGTCGCTGTGCGAGGCCGTAGCATAGCATTTCAGTTACCGTTGCACGTGTCCCTGCGCTTTAGCATTTTCGAGTTATTCTTTCCGAGTTTTCCGAGTTTTTTTATTCCGAGCCACGTGCAAGCCAGGTGCCAAGTTAATTCGCCCAGGTTGTAGTTGTTTTTATTGGATTTGCGTTTGGTCAATATTATTCATCCATTACGCAAATATTGATTGGTTATTTTGATGACGGTCTAATAGATTCTAGATTATCTTGACAACTTGACTTTGACTCATATACCTACCTACTGTGAGATACGATAATTTCGGAGTTCAACTGAACATTGTTTGTTGTAACGGCGATTTTGAGAAAGTTGTTCAGTTTGATGGTTTGAAAAATCGCACCGCCTCTAATAATAGGTATGTAACGTATCTTATTTTACACCCTGTCTAATGTTTGAGCAGCATTTTGTAGCTTGTCATAATGTTTGTTTAGAATTCGTTATGGCTGTTTAGGACTGGGTGGATTTTAGCCCAGGGTCATTGATCTTGGGCAGTGATGTTATTTTGATTTTGAACTCATATTTAAAGGCGACGATAAAATCAAAATTTGTGTTTTGCCAGGGTACCTATTTGGTTGATAATTGTCTCGAAATGGTGATAATATAATAAATAATAATGCTATGTTATCATAATGTTGTGTTCTCACAATGTATCATCATCGATGACTTTAAAAACAAATTTTTTGATCATGCTGAATTTTGAATACCTAGGTTGATGGGTAGACTCTTAGTTTAAAAGGATGCTAATGATATCAATTTCACCCTGTATATTGGCTATCTAAATTGTGCTAAAAACATTTTTTGTTACTTTAATTAGGTATTAAAAGTAGGACCAGATTTAGATTTGCATGGAGCGCGCTCCGAATTATGTACCTATCCTAAAATATCCTGCCTATAAAGTTTTTTCATAGTGTAGGTAATCAATAAAGGAATCAATAAATCGTTTCAATAATATGACCATCTCAACAGCACTCACCATAAGCCCGAATGAGACCAGCCATATCAGGAACAGCTGGATCCAGATCTTGGTAGTCGTGTAGATCTGTGAGTACATGTCGTAGTATGCTATCAGCGTATACCTGGAACGTAACAGATTATCTCGTTAATGCATGTTGTTTTAAAGTTCTTTTTTGAGTTATAGGACAAAGATAACAACTGGATATTTTTAATGGATGGTTTTGCTCTTTGGGCAATAGAGCAACGTTAAGGTATTGAGGAAGTAAATAATATTAAATAATTTAAAGGTTGGGCGTGTAACGTCACTTTGACAGCACTAAAGTCAGCTGTTGGTTTTCTGTCTCTTTTCTTAATCTTATTTTAGAAAGTGACAGGAATAAATTTAGTTAAGTCGTGGCACAGTCCGAATCGGGGCCAATGACTCTATCCCACTATCATACTTGTTCGTGAGCGAGGAGGCCGATACCCTGCAATTAGACAAATATTGGTTCATCATCATCATCAAACTATACAACGTGTTAATGAAATAACGCAAAACTAGAAAGTAGTTTGTTTAGAATTGAGAGCTGAATCGAATTATCATGGTTTCAACAAAGGTAATTTTTTTTCAAAATATTAAATAATTTGTTTGTAAAATTTTAAATCTACTGAACCCGATGTCAACCCACCGCACGGGCACACTCACCCTACTTACTACCAAAACAAGATTATTAAAATGTATCCATGGGTACGTTAGCGCTTTCATTCACTGCTGAAATGATAACATCTCATTTTTGCCTCAAAACTTAAATTGCGAATAACTTTAAATTTGAACTATCAAAAAAATGACATTATTGTTTCAATCTAATTATTTTGTTATAAATCAGTTGGGGTGTATGAGGTTTTGCGCTAATTTATTAACACGTTGTATATGTCCCACTCCCACTGCAGGGCACAGGCCTATACCCACAAGGAGGGTGTATAGGCGTTAGTCCACCACACATGCTTTATGCGGATTGGCCGACTATACAGCACTAGACACTATCAGCATTTATTCTTCAGCGTATGCAGGTTTCCTGAAGATGTTTTCTTTCTCCGCCTGAGAGCAGCTTCGGTCGGTATTACGTAAATAAGCTAGAAAATTCATATTATCTAATGATGTTGAATGATTGTAGTATGTACACGTACAGGAATTAAAACTAAATTATTTATGCAGGGTTTAAATTAAATCCGTTACATATCAAAGGGGATGATTCAGACCGTCAAACTGAACAACTTTTTCGCTGTGGGACCAATATCGAAATCGCGAAAAAAAAATCAGCGTTTTCTAGAAAACGTCAATCGCTGCGCGACCAAAAAAAATGGACAGCATAATCTATGGGGACAGCAGATTTTTTTTCACGATTTCTGTGTATATTTTCTTTCTAGTTTTCTTTGGCGTTGGTCCCATAGTGAAAATTGTTCAATTTGATGGTCTGAACTGAAGCACCCTGTTTGATATGTAACGCATTTAATTTTACACCCTGAATTCGTGATCAGGAATTAATTCATGATCATGAATTAATTGATGAATGACGACTGATTCATTCATGAGAGGTAGGTACTAGGTACTGCATGCGGTCATAGATCTTTTTAACTTCTCTTAAACTTTGTTACGTTTCGTAGTAATTCCTGTACTAGCGTAGTTTGGTTTTGAGTAGGTACTTATATATTTAGCAACCAACAGAGGCACTTTGCTGATCCACTATTCACTTTCATAAAAGCCGAGTGTCTCTTATCACTTATCAGCATTTAAAAAGCACTCAAGCGCCTATCGGTCGTGGGAAAGCAAGCACGCTGTATAAACTGGGATTAGATAGCTGAGGTTTCGTCACCCTTTGTAATAAAACTAATAGACATTATGAAAGCTTTACTTATTCATTTTGTGATTATTATTTTGATTAACCTAGTTGATATAGTAAACTTAATAAATTCATATTAGGCTTCTGAGATGTACAGTCACCATCAGATATATCATAGCAAACAAGGTGATCAAATATTTCTAAGCAGTTCTAATTTTCAATAATTTCTTTACACATAACATAACCAATCAAAAATATCTGAACGCCTAGAACATCAAATATTATCAACGCAGTCATGGTGATCATAAACATCTGAGCAGTTCGCCTCAAATGTATGGGACAGCTAATTTTTTCTCGGTGTTAGTTCCATAGTGAAAGATGTTCAGTTTGATGGTCTGAAGCATTATTACTAGGGTATTACTAGAGTATTACTAGGGTATTTTGTTACACCCTGGAAACGGGTCCTTTTTAATACGGTGACACTTTTTTATTCGATGTTGGTTCCAAAGAGAAAGTTGTTCAGTTTGATGGTCTGATCGTCACCGGAAAAAAGTGTCAGCATCGGTAGTAGAATAATAATGTCTATGGTCAGCATATTAAGAAGGACCCTGCATATCTCAAGATACAAATACAATAGAGCAGTCGACAAAATTTTCTTTTTAATTTAAGGAACCTACCAACCAAAAAAAATCTTTGTAAAGTACCTTATTTTTGTTTTTTGAGTAACAATAAGTAATCTGTTTTATTTCATAGGTTCAAAAATGAGACAGACGGTATGGACACTTTTTGTTCCTTCGTTTGACTACGGAGTACGGAACATGGAAATAATTACGGAACCCTAATAAAACCTCTTTGAATTTCGACCTAAAGATAATCTTGACCTAATATCTAATAGGTACTATTAGCTGTAACCGAGATGATTGTTATGTTATGATAAGTTTATGTAGGTAGGTACCTAATCTCCATTCGGAAATTAGAGAGCCAAAATGTAAACAAAGAAACGTCACTATCAATGTGACGTTTCGTGGTCAGAAACCTTTGGTATATTTTTTAATAATAACATTATGTAGTCACGGCACTTACTAGATTGCGGTGATATTACAAATTTGTTGTCTATCGTAAATAATATTTTTCTTCAAACTTTATTAAAACGAACCAAAGGTCAAATACATCTGAATGTTGCCAGACCACGAAATAAAATATTTACAGTCACGTTTTCTTTTGTTCTCAAATACATGACGACGTGCGTATTTTATTATTATTTTCCATACAAAATTAACATATCATCTGTCGCAATCCTTTGCGAGTAGAATTGATAATTTACTGTTGTATATTCCTGAGATAAGTTTCTTCCGTCTCGAGATGATATTTTCTACACTGGTATTACCATTGTTTACATTTTGTCCCTCTAATTCCTGAATGGAGTATAAGCCTATCTACCTATATTTGTATGAAACACGAAAACTTTATTAAAGCTGGTAAACATAAAAACGAAATCACCAAAAGGGCCAACACAACTGCAGCTCAATGCACATTGCATTTCATGGTGCAACTGAACAGTGCACTCTTTGTACCTCGGGTGCCGACCCGCGCCGCGCTGCGCTCGCCTCGTCAATGGGTTTCTTTTTATATGCACCGCGGGGTGCAAGGGATAGGCGAGAGCGGTTGCGTTAGCGGTAGATACGACCAGGAAAAGAATTCCCCTCATCAATCTTCGTTTGCGCAGAGTCCCCCGATAGAATCCGAAGTCGTTTAGTAGCAAAGTCGGATACCAGCGAAAAGGGCGCGAAAACAATTAGCCAATCATGGCAAGGGATGGAAGCTATATCCTGATTGGTCAATATAATTTCGCGCGCTATTTTTGTCAACTGTGCAGGTACATCGGTGAAACTTATAAATGTGGTACTATAATCCCCGCAAGTTGATATTGCGATGGAACCTTGTCACAATAACAGCTGCGTGACGTCATCAAGCACGGGCTGACCTTGCGAATGGTACTGATGGTGCACGTCGACTACGTCAAAATTACGTCACCAAGATGGCCGCCAATCGCAATATCAACTTGCGGGGATTATACTCAACATTGTACTCAACCATCTTTCTTATACCATAGTTAAAAAAAACGAATAGTAGTGAAGCTCGGCGGTTGCGGCGGGTCTATGCCCACGCGGTGTGCGGGGTGTATCCTAATTTAGCTCGCTACAAGGGGACGAGCTCCTCAACCCGCACGCCTGCCGCCGCGACCGGTGATCTTCCACCCACCGCTATTAGTTTTTATAAAACTACGAGCTTTTACCCGCGACTTCGTCCGCATAAATTATATACCAGATTTTAAGTCAGATGATAAGCTATCAAATAAAAAAGTTTCATCATAATCGGTTCAGTAGTTTTTGCGTGATACTCGAACAAACAAACACCCAAACAAACAAACAAACATACAAACAAACAAACAAACAGACAGACAAAAAATCCAAAAATTTGTGATTTGGAATCAGGGACAGGTAAAAACCATGTCGTAATTTTTTTTTGTAAATATCTTCAATGTACAGACACACTTCTGTTACAATTTTATAATAGTTTTGATGCTTAACTGTGGCGGTAAAAACAAATGAACAACATTTCCAAAAAACAATAATGTCACATGGAGAGAAAGGGAAGTTATGCCTCCATGAATGACGAGGAAAAAGCGCGATTTAGTCGTCACGTAATTGTATGATAATTGATATGATAACTGAAGTCATGATGATTTTGTATAACCTTGAGGTTTCACAATACGAGTGTAAAAAAATAGATTTAGAGTATAGTGGCGTACAAAAACGCAACAGTAGGTAGGTAATTTATTTACCCGCTTCCACTTATAACTTGTACTAATCGTTATTTCAGTTAACCATTCTGAAACGAAAGCGACTGAAACACGAAAATAGACTTTAAATCTGTTGCCATAAGAAAGGTTTTGCCTCAAAAAGCTAAAGCCATTCAATGTTAGTTTTATTTAGTTGTGCATCGTTTTTATTATTCAAAATGCGTTAGTTTTATTATGTGTCTCTGTTCTAACGCAATCAATGTTTGACATTAATTATAATGGTTAAATAAAAATAAACGTGGATTTATACATTATTAAGACACAAATGTTTTTAAGACCAATACAAAGTCTGGATCGAAAATCTTTCTGACGTTTATAAGCTGATGATGATGATGACATTTTTATTAATTTGTATTAGGTAGGTGTACCTATAAGTAATTCTTTTTTGTTTAATCATCTATTACTTAATTCATTTGTTATTTGCTATTTTTGTAAACGTATTGCTTTTTTTTTGCCTGTTTGCCGATGACAGCGCAGACCAAATTTGACTTGTGATTTACAAAAATAAATATTTTTTGTTGTTGTATGTACTTACATCCTGTACATCGAAGATCAACCTCCATTCCATTGTGATGTGTGTTCGATGTACAATTCATAATGTTCTCCTTTTCTTAGCACAGCAGACATGTATCAAACCTAATCAAGTAAAACTTTATTTACTTTCAACTAGAACGTAAAACCAATCACGCACGGATAAGCTACATAAGTGTAGGTTTGCACGCATACCTATCTATCTCTAGATCTTGTTTACATTTTATGCATTCTCCATGTTTTTTATACTTCTATACTTTCACAGTAATCATTGTTTACGGATCATTAAGGAAGGCCATAAGAAATATGAAAGTTTGTTGATTTCAAAAAAATTATGTTTATTTTCAAGTCTTACCAATATTTTGTTCGGACAATATTTTACGGGGATGATGGAAAGCTAAACAAGTTTCTACAACGTGTTAATAAATTAGCGCAAAACCTCATACACCCCAACTGATTTATAACAAAAGAATTAGATTGAAACAATAATTTCATTATTTTGATCCTAGTTAAAATTTAAAGTTATTCGCATTTTAAGTTCAGAGACAAAAATGATTTGTTATCATTTCAGCACTGAAAGAAAGCGCTAACGTACTCATGGATACATTTTTATAATCTTGTTTTGGTAGTAAGTAGGGTGAGTGTGCCCGTGGGGTGGGTTGATATCGGGTTTAGAAAATTAAAAATTTTACGAAAAAAAAAATTTTCATTTTGAAAAAAATTATCTATGTTGAAACCATGATAATTCGATTCTGCTATCGATTCTAAACAAACTACTTTCTAGTTTTGCGTTAATTCATTAACACGTTGTATATGGGACTGTTAATACAGAAATCTCGAAGAAAAAAACATCTACTGTATTCCAATTTCCATATATCTATATACAGGGTGTTACAAAACACCCTAGTAATACTTGAGGGGGTGCTTCAGACCATCAAACTGAACAACTTTCACAATGGAGCCAACATCGAAATCGCGAAAAAAAAATCAGCTCTTTCATACAAAACTGCAGTACCGTCTCGACTTAAATGTATGGGATGGCAGATATTTTTTATTTTTTCTTGACTTTGGCTCCATAGTGAAAGTTGTTCAGATTGATGGTCTGAAGCACCCCCTTAAGTATTACTAGGGTGTTTTGTTACACCCTGTATAAGTAGTTTATTTAACACTTTATTGTACATACGACCGCCGATTGTGGCCGTGGTGGTCCAGTGGCGAGTAAACTTGCCTGCCGTGCAGGAGGCGATGGTTCGATCCCCGTCCAGGTCGACTAGTACCAATGAGTTTTTCGGAATTTATGTACGATTTGTTTTCGGTGAAGGAAAACATCGTGAGGAAACCTGCATGCTTCAATTTCGAGGCATGTATCGTACCTACTGTCCATTACAAGTGGCGACGGGCTCACTCCCCGTCACACTGGACGGAGTTTCGGTACTACTAGTGAAACGTGGATGTTCTGAAGTTTCAGAATATCTCTGACTACCCCCTCGGGGAATATAGTCGTGAGCATATGCTTATGCTATGCTTGCACACACGAAAATATAGATTAATACAGCATAATAGACAAAGGGCGAGCTTATCTCTGAAGAGATTTCTTCCAGCAGATCCATAGTTAAGTAGGTATAGTTAGGTAAGTATAGGACCCATAGTATATGTATAACCCATAGTTATACCAGTAGGTAAGTAATAACTGCAATCCTGCTGGACCCGAGCCAAATGTTTGGGAGCTCTTATTGTGTAAGCTTCAGATTTTTAATGAAAAATCCGGTAAATTATTTATTTGTGCTTCTCCGATCATCATTTATCCATTGCCTGAAATTGAATCACCAAGAACTGATGTAGATTTGATAACGATCGATAAACGAAACAATTTACCACCGCCTCTGATTTCTTTTCGCCTTTTCGATGTTAGTCCATGATCATGATCAATAATCATCCCCTCAAAATGTTGTGCATTATTTCAAAATTATCCTGCATTCTAATATCAACAGAGAGAGATAGATAGGTATAAGAGATTTAAGAGACCGTTAAAATTAACACCAATTTTGAGCCCCTATGTTTTGTGCCTGTGATGGTAACATTTCAATTTAGGGCCCATTGTTGTTAAATAATTTGTGAGAAAACTATTTTTATTGTTTTATCTATAGATTACACTAATATTATTATAGGCTGTTGTGTAGGAGATACCATGATGGTAGGCCTACTTCATACATAAACCATGTGCTCATGTAAGTACGACTGTCAGTTTCTAGTTTAGAAGGTTTTAATTTATTTTTGTATTGAGTACCTAATGGGGTCAGCCCCCCACATGGTGGACAGACTCTGACTGTACCTACCTATATGTACCTACGTTTGGAAAATCTTTTAGGTAAGTTGAAAATTAAGTTTGTTGAGAATATGGTAACTTGAAAATCTGTTAAAATCATAGAGTAAGAAGAGATGGCATATCGGCTTGTTTCTATAGAAAATTTTGTCGCCAACAAAGGGGGTGAAAAACGGGTGAGGGGAAGGGTTAACCTTTAAGGCTCCTCCTCCCATCTGCAAGGCTCTCTTTCTTACAAGCAAACCTTTGCAATTAGCCATCCCGCTTCAATTGCGCGGCTCAGGTCAGAATTTTTCGTTTTCTTTGAAAACCTGTATGATTTTTTATGAATTTACATAAAATATGAAAACCACATCATTTTATATTGTATTGCGAAGAATATTGTAAATTTTCATATTCTTCTGATCAACAATGTAAGAGTAAAACGGTTACAACTGGAAAAAAAGAGGTGACTTTGGAGTCGTTTTTCTCCAGTTTTATTAATTAAAATAGATTTCGAGAAAAACCACATCACTTCTCATATCCTGTAGATTGTTCAGTTTTGTTTTCTGCTTAAAAAGTTCCATAGTTAATGTATAAAATGGTTACAAAGTTACTCAAAACCGGACGGACGCCCCTTAAATACGCTACTTCCCGCTATTATGACGTCAGGCCCAGTTGAGTATCTGTGCACAGTTCGATACAACATCTCTAACCCAGGGGAGCGCGTTATTTTCTCTATGGTTAAAATACTCGCGAGCGGAAATTTTCTCCCCAATTAAAAATGTTAACACCTAATTAGCTAGCTTCTAGCTAGCTAGTTTGTTCGTATATTTTTCCCGTCGCATTGTATTTCTTCTCCTAATAATAACACAAACACATAGTCATTTACCCATGTCACGTGTCGAGTAATACACATGAGGACATTTAAATTGGATAGCACGGTGCATTAATATTAATGTAATGTAATGAATGAGTTATGGTAAGTAATGGTTCAATCTCAGGGAGGGCGATGCACTTCGGTGCATCATGCGTGCGTCTGCGAGCTAGAGAAAGTTTATTGAAAGACCCTTTGAAACTTTGTGTGAAGTTAAAACTTAATATAGCTGCTTTGCTAGGCTGTCGAAAATATTTGTGGACTAAAAAATATCTTACTACTCGGTTTAGGTACATCCTGTGTTCAAAATTTATTTTTTGTAGGTGTAGCATTGTAATTATGTAAGAGGTCGCCAAAGCTTTAGGTAAGTACACCCTGTGTACTAAATTAATTTTTTGTAGTTTTAGCGACCTCTTTGTAATTATGTAGGAGGTCGCTAAAGCTTTCAGTCTTTTTTGCACTTTAGTAAACGCTTGAATTATTTATTTAAAATAACTGCGTACCCTAAAGCTTTGTTAAATGAATTATTCCGACGAGTGCAAAGAAGTGATAAAATATAATCCAGCCTGACTTTTACCAACCGCCTGAGATTTCACATTTACGTTTTTACGATTCCTGTATTTTGTTTCAATTAAATATCAACAATCACTGCTATAACATTTTCTTGGCCGAGGATGGTTTTCTAGCACGTCTTGGAAGAGGCCTAGTTCAGCAGTAAACCGCTGACGTTGACTGACGGACTGATTATGATATGACTTTGAGCGCTATTATATCTCGAGATACAAGCATTTACAACCACTTAGTTTTAAGAGGTATCCAAACGACACCTAACTAGATTGAGGTAAGAAAACATTTTTTTCAACCCCGTTTTCGTTGTATTGTATGGGAGGTTAAAATAAGTGTTTCTTCTTAATTACCTACTTACCACATTTTTGTGTTTGGGTCACTATTTCTATCTTTTTGCCTTTCAAGTTAGGTATTGGTTCAAAAATGTGGGAGTACCTATTTAATTGAGGCGGGACATACAAACGGACAGACAGAATGGACAAAAGTAAGAATAATACCGTAAAGATACCACTCACCTATTAACAGTAATAGCGACCATAGAGAGCAGCGACACCGCCTCATTTCCATAAAAGACGAAGGCGAACATCTGGCAGAGCTGTGGGCCGAAGGGCCAGTCCTGCTTGATGTACCGGCTGGCGGTGAGCGGCAGGTTGATGCTGCAGAACAGCAGGTCCGAGACGCACAGCGACAGCACGAACATGGTCGTCACGTGCCCCCGCAGCTTCGGGTGCGTTAGGAGTGCCACTGTTGTTATTGCGTTACCTGCAATGGAGAGATCATGGAGTAAGAGGAGATGGCGTAACGAACTGTGCACAGATATATCCAACTGGGCTTGACGTCATCGCGACGTCCCCGATCTCACTTCAGTGTTATTCAAAGAGTACTTTAGTGTTATTCCGGCAGCCATGGCATGAACTAAAACATACAATAAAAAAAAAGAAATCGAAATTCTTATTTTATTTCGAAAAATCTATACAACTTTTTTATTTCATTTATAAAAAAAAAAGAATCACATATTTGGAAAGTAATCACTTATAATCCTACATTATAAAAAAATACCCATTATGACGTATTGGTTTGAATAATGTGGATTTAAAAATGTATTACTTGCCACAGAACTAAGATCACAATAAATGCATGGAGCTAATAGTACTTAGTATGAATCTCCATACAAAAACCACGGGAGTTACATGCCATGATAAAATTTATATGTGTTGATGTCTGTTCTTCAGAATGATATTAAATGGTTTTGAGAGGGGGCCAAAGTAGGGGGGTAAAAATAAACAATATGGCGGCATTTAAAAAAAAGGTCATCTTATCCTGATTTTTCTGCTATAACCCAAGAACTGAAAGAGCTAGAGGAAAGATGTAAAGAATAAAAAAGATTTTTCATAAAATTGTGGTTTGCGAGAAAATTGCTCCACAATATAAAAGTATGTTATGAATTATTAATAAAATTACTTGTTCCCGTTTTCTGTCTTTTTAATTATATACGTGTGGTCTGTAGGGATTTAGTATAGGTATAGGGGTTTAGTTAGCACCTTCCACAGTTATAGTGAAAATATAATACCAGGTAGACCCCTGCGACCAGGTCCACCAGGTTCAGCGGATTGGCAGATTTAGGGAGGCTATTTTGTGTAACCTCTGTACTGTGGAGTTGCCGTGTCATGACCCTAACCGCTTATTTAGTGATTTCTTTAAAATTACTTTAAAAATTTTCAATGAAATATTTCCAGTTAAAGTCATTAAAATTAACTCTACGTTTAAATTTAATGATTGGGCAACTATGGGTATACGGAGAAGTAGAGACAGACTTTTTGAGCTATATGAAATTATAAGTCTTATACTCATGATCCTAGTTTTATAGAGCATGTAAAATCCTATTCCAAAATATTTAAAAAGGTATGTATAGCAGCAAAATCCAACCATATATCTAAAATAATTAATGGATCAGATAATAAAATAAAGGCTATATGGAGAGTTATTAACAATGAAACGGGTAAATCTAAACCGCGTGATTTTGACTACTCCCTGAACACTGATAAAGGTTTAATAAGTTCTAATGCTGAAGTGGCTCAGCTGTTCGAGACCTTCTTTGCTGACATTCCCATAAAAACAACACAGAACTTACATTCATCTCCTGTACTGGCAGAAGCCTTACTTAAGGAAAATGTAGACATTTCGCCCCATATTCAATTCAAGTTTAGCAAAATTGACCCTTGCACTTTAATAAGGACTTTTAAATCGCTTAATATGAAAAATACAGAAGATCTTTGGGGTATGTCAGTGAAGCTAATTAGTTCAGTCATTTCACTTGTTGCTGGCCCCTTATCGTATTTATTCAACATGTGCATAGACTTAGGCGTCTTTCCTGATTTAATGAAGTTTAGTAAGGTTATACCATTGTTTAAGTCTGGGGATAAATCGGATCTAGGCAATTATAGACCAGTATCTATTCTTCCGGTTTTCAGCAAGATATTTGAAAAGATCATGCTCAATCAAATGCTTTCATACTTCAATATGCATAAACTTTTCCATCTTCAGCAATACGGTTTTACCAAGGGACGAAATACGACTGATGCAGGCATTAATCTTATTCAGCATATTTTTAGTGCCTGGGAAAATTCCCAAAATGCTATTGGCATATTTTGTGACTTATCGAAGGCGTTTGATTGTGTTGATCATGAGACCTTGCTGAGCAAACTAAAACACTATGGAGTGGGAGATAAGGGTTTGGATTTAATTAACTCGTATTTGAAGGATCGGGTTCAAAGTGTGGAAGTAAATGGAGTTAAATCCTCTGGTGCTCGTGTAAAAATGGGTGTACCTCAGGGCTCTATATTGGGTCCTTTTCTCTTCCTAACCTACATAAATGATCTTCCGTTTATGGTACATGACATGACTAAGATAGTATTATTTGCCGATGATACATCACTTATTTTTAAAGTTGACAGAAATTGTGCACGACAGAACATAACTTCGGTCATTTGTACATAGTTTTTATCAATTTGCTTTACTTTGCATTGTTTTGTATTGTTTTAGTTATAGGATAAGTTTCTATTTTAATAAAGCCATAATTTCTTATTAGGATTAGGGCCTAGTACATAAGTTATGTAAATAGTTAGAATAGGGCTTGTATTTCATTCTTTAAGTGATTTCCCTTGAGATTCCTACCCCAGCTAGATAGGTACACATTTCCCTAGTTAAATTAGCACATAGTTTCATCAGATTTTAAAGTAAATAACACGATTAGCTTACATAATTCCAGTTAGAATTTACCCTGATTAGACTTAGTATCTCATTACAAGGGGAGGAACTTAAGAGAAATCAACGATAGAAAGAGACAGTGCAACTGTCCCTGTCGGCGCATACAGGCGAGCGAGGGGGGCCCCGACTCCCGCGAATCCGCGGTATGAGGAAGCGGGGGACGGGGTCATATAAATATTGAAATCTTTCGCGCGCGCTCCTCACTCTGTTTTGCGCCGGCAGACGATGAAAATGATATGTTTAGATATCGAAAAATAGGTATGTAAGTAATTAACATTATTTTGTTACTGTAGAGTATAAGATTGAAATGTAAATAAAGAGATTTGAGTACAGGGGAAGAGTGCGGGGTGAAGGGGAGTGGTCGCTCGAAAATGATATATAAGAAGCGCCGATTCGGCGCAGATTCATTCCGGATCCAGCACTCGAGAAGAAAACATCTTGAAGAAAGAAAACTCTCTGCGACCACTAGCCCTCTCTACCCCACCCTCCAGCCTGGCTCACATTTGGAAAACCGCATCGGCATTTTCACTCAAGAAAGAAACCCCTACTACAGTCCACGCTCCACAGAAATGATGATCAAATTTACACGGTAAACCATACTCTTCAGCTGATACTAAAATGGTTCACTATAAACAATTTAGTTCTTAATTCCAAGAAAACCAAATGTATTAACTTTTGCCTTCCGAATGTTAAACAGGGGAACAGTAGTGTAATTATTAATAAGGATAACCTAGAATTTGTGGATAAAACTGTTTTCTTAGGTATAACTTTAGACTCAAAACTTCAGTGGGGCCCACATATACAACGTGTTAATGAATTAACGCAAAACTAGAAAATAGGTTGTTTGGAATCGAGAGTAGAGTCGATTAATCAAGGTTTCAACATAGGTAATTTTTTTCCAAAATATTAAATAATTTGATTGTACCAATAATAATTTACTTAATTCTGTGGTCAATCCACCGGCACCGCACAGGCATACTCACTATTACTCACGCTACTACCAAAACAAAACGCCATACGCACGCGACGGCCGCGCGCTTTCATTAATAGCGGAAATATCCTGCTCAAATGAAATAGGAAGAAACGAGATGAAACACCGGCGAAAGCGAGCGGCGCGGCGGCCGGCGGCCTTTGTGCCGCGCCGCGCCGCCCCGCGCCGCGGGGGAGGGGGTCGCGGAACGCACAAACAAAACATTTCTCCAGTCGTGCGCGTATGGTGCGAGTGATTAGATTACGTAGCTTAATTATCTTACGCTTCCGCGATGACCTTTCATTTCATTACTCGAATGTGCAGTAGGTATACTGAAATGGTGCAAATCCTTGTTATTTGTGTGGAGATAACGTAGGTAACCAGTTTGGTGTAGTGTATCAGTGTCTAATAGAACAATGCTAGCTGCGACCCAATAGCTGCGCGACCACGGGACTTTTAGGCCTCCCACTGCTGCCTCCACGACCCGGAATTAGAAAACAGCATCTTGGAGTACTTCTACTACTACTAGGTAAATTGAGCCCTATCCCAGATAACATTTACGGTCGGCGACTCAAAAATGACGTCATTTTAAGGTACTTATACAGTCAGTCCGAATAGTCCGATGTTGGTCGTAGAAGTACATACTAGTTGGTACTAGGAACGTCATTTTACCGTCAGCCAGTATACGTCCTGTGTTGGACGCAAGTTGGACGTTATACTGACGGACGTTCTCAGTCAATTTGACAATGACTCCTTTTTTCTCAGCTCAGTCGCGCCATTTTTCTATGCGCATCGGACGTGTCGCGGAGTCCTTTTTGTTGTTGAGTTAGAGTTATTCAAAGAAATTGAACCTAAAGTGTGTTAGTAATGGACGAGGACCGCCCAGCCAAGTGCGCAGTGATCCAGTTTATTGTTTGCGGTGGCGGTGCTATTTCTGTTGTGGATTCAGAGTGGCTGAAGCCACGATGGTGTGAAGTGTATTGGCCGGTCATAAAAAGGCCCAAAGCTTTTGAGCTGATCCTCAATCTCGACACGTCCCCCAGCGAAAATTGGAAACTTTATGGTGTGCAGCAAGTGTTTTACAAAACTGGTAGGTACGTATTTTATCCCTTTCCTGCATGGGTAGCATGCCACCGTGATACAGCACTATCACACATTCGCTCTTTTTCTATTTGCGCACGAACGAACGAGATAAAAGACGTGATACAACCGTATCACGTGTAGCATGTTACCATAGTGTAAATAAAATAATAGTGATGAAGCTCAGCGGTCGTGGCGGATCTATGCCCGCGCGGCATGCGGGGGACGGGCGTACCCTAACTCTCGGGAGGCACTCCTCCCGGCCCCCGCACGCCCCGCACGATTGGCCTGCCGCGATCGCTGAGCTTCACCACTATTAGTTCTTTACACTATGATGCTACGGCTTCTGGGGCTAGTACACCAACCGGCGATAGCGACATAGCAAAAACAAAGCATAGCATCTGCCAAATTTAGTCTTTTATCTCTTTCGTTCGCGCCCCAATAGAAAGAGATCGGAAGCGTGATAGAGCTATATGACGCTATCGTGGGTTGGCGTACTAGCCCCGCTAGTCAGTTTTCAGTTTCGGGGAACCTGGCTTCTCGGGATGCTTGTATGAATTAACTACGACGACGCTTCTATTTAATAACGCAGAGAATTTCCGCTGACGGGTCCACTAGTTATTTATATATTGTCTAAGAAAATAATTTTGGTTTGATTTACAAGTACCTAACTAACTTATTTCTTTTTACAGGTGTCAGGTCGAGATGTTTCCAGTAAAGTGCCACGTACAATGAAGTCCTACATTTCCGACAAGCTAGCTGCAGAGTACAATTTCTATGGAATGAAAACTGCAACGAAAACCAAAATTGAAAAAGTTTTTTGCACTCTACGCCTCAGAGACTGCATTGTAGGTGAGTACATAAGTACCTACTGAAATTCTCCAATACTATCTCAATATTGTTTGCGTCAATCCCCCATTCAATATCTTTGCACTATTTGGAATTCAAATAATTAGTTTTAATGAATTATTATTAGGGTTCCGTACACATAGGTTGTCAATGGGACCCTATTACTAAGCCTATGCTGTCCATCCGTATGTCAGTATATCATAGCGGTATAATCTCAACAACTGTAAACAACTCCACAACAGCACGGCTAGCATGCCATCCACGACAAAGCGTTTAAACGAGAAAAACGTCATGCGCGCTCTTTCTGGCATACGTAAATTAATAAGGATGGTGGCACATCTAGATTTTTATCGTTTTCTCGGAGGTGGCATGCAAGGCCTACTGAGGTAGCCTCATAACATATTCAGTTTATTCATCTAGGTATCTTGGCAAATAATAAAAAGATACGGAGCCCTGTGTGCGTGGGTGCTACTCCCACGACCATTTTTTTACAATTAATAAATTGTATCTTTCTTGTTTCTTTATAGAAGGCGTTGTTAGCACAACTGCAACTGCAACGGCAGAGGGCGTCGAAGTTAGCATCAAAACCTGGCTACAGCGTGCGCCAGAAAGGATAAATAGTTAGAGGCTTTGGTTTTCCCATACGGTAAACAACAGCTTCAAACTATCGCCTCTCCGAATTTAAATTGATTTCTTTATAATATTTTTAGAACATCTTTTACTAAAAGTAAAATCTTTAAATAAAATTTTACATTTCGGTGTTCATTAATTTATTTATTTACAACCCTAGTTCACTCCACCGTAGTCTAGGAACGTCATTCTACGGCTGACATTCAGAAACGAAATTTGAGTATCAGTTTCTATTTTGATATGTAAAAATCAATAAAATTTTGACATATCGAAGTAGGATCTTATACTCAAATCTTGTCTCTGAATCTCAGTCTAAGGCTGCCTGTCCATTGGGGCGAGCTGGCTGGCGGAGTGGTGTAGCGAGGAAAATATTAACCAATCAGGAGCTCAGCCGAGATTTTATGCAATCCTGATTGGTTAATAAAACTCCGCTTCCCCGCTCCGCCAGCCAGCGCCAGCCAGCCAGTGTCAATGGACAGGCAGCCTAAGGGTGCGTCCACATCTGGCGAACGCGCCGCAAATGCGCAACTCACGAGCCGCTCGCGAGCTGCACATTCGCGGAGCGTTCGTCAGCTGTGGACGCACCCTAAGGTTCCTGGATCGGTCTTGATATGACTTCCTAAGTACGTCTAGTCTCGTACCTCGGTGACGTACATTTTCGACGTCTGTAGGACCGATAAAGGACGTACATTTGTCACAACATAATGACGTCTTGATACGACGGCCTACGGACGTCTTAATACGACGGCCTACGTACGTCTCGATACAACGGCCTACGGACGTCTTGATCCGACGTCATTAGGTTGTGACAAATGTACGTCCTTTATCGGACCTACAGACGTCGAAAATGTACGTCACCTAGGTCGAGCAAGACTGTAAAAAGACGTCATTAGGACGGCTAAATGTTATCTGGGATTCCTATTTATTTAAAGCCAAAGCACTGCCTACACACGATAACAGCTGATTGCACGCAATCTGAATCTGAAGTAGGTACCTACATTGCTTCGTGAGCGTATTATGTTTCGAGTTTATATCAAACTAAACGGTCGATGTATTTCAAATTGCATAAAATCTGTTGTATCGTGTGTAAACGTATCGTAAGTTCGTGACAAATTTCGGCAGAGAGCGATCAGGAGTGCGATTTTTGAATCTCATTCGCCGAGTTCAGCAGTTGAAAATGTCAAAATTACTGTGGAGATATGCATCTTTCTACTGCTGATTTGACTTCAAAAAGCATACTTCAGGAGTGCGATTTTTGAAAGTCAAATCAGCCGTAGAAAGATGCGTATCTCCACAGTAATTTTGACATTTTCATCTGCTGAACTCAGCGAATGAGATTCAAAAATCGCACTACAGAAACTACTAAATACCACCGATACGGCGTATTCGGTTCGCCGCGCCAGCGCAGTGTAATGCGGGGTTTACACGGGTCGATTTTTTATGCGATTTCTATCCTTACCATTAAAATTGACCATGTAGATAAGGCATATGAAGTGGCAATTTAAGGCCACGAGTGATTCAAATCGCAAGTCCCGGGAAGATTAGTTGACTAAAATCGACCGCGAAAACTACCAGTCGCTTGAGATCGCTCGCCGCATGAAAGCGTTTTTGTGGTTTACCTACCTACTTGAATAATTTATTTACGAATTATTGCGATACCAACACCAACACATGGAAAATCTGTTCTGCTCATAATTATTAAACAAGATGAAATAGTCGCATATGATATTTATCAACTGTGAAAGTGACGTAATTGAGCGGTTTTGAGGCGATTGCGCCTAGCGTCACGGCCGCTGTCCGGCATAATGAGAATCGACCCATGTAAACCGCCCCTTAGAAGTTTAGACCGTGCAAGATGGCGGTGCGGCGCCGGCGCGGGGTGCGAGCGGGCGGGTGGACAGTGAGCGAGCGGGAAGCGATTTGCGCTTCATTCATACTTTGCCATACACATTGGAATGGATTGTAAAGGATACGAAACATTAAAATGCAAATAACTTTTAATTAAATTGATTGAATTAATAAATGATTTTTTCAATGTAATTATTTAATTATAAATCAGTTGGGGTGTATGAGGTTTTGCGTTAATTCATTAACACGTTGTAGAATCTTTAGCTGGCAGGTTAAGCTCTGCTGCATATGCAGTCTGGAAAATAAGACAAATAACGGATGTTGCAACTGCGAGGCTAGTCTATTTCAGCTACTTCCACAGCATCATGTCTTATGGCATTTTGCTGTGGGGGCGAGCATCCGATATTAATACAATATTTGTGCTACAAAAAAGGGCAGTACGTGCAATTTACAAACTGCGTCGTCGAGACTCTCTTAGGGACCGTTTTAAAGACGTTAATATTTTAACCGTTGCTGGTCAATTTATATACGAAAACATCATGCATGTCCGTAAAAATATTGCGCAATTTCCAAAGAACAGTGACAGGCACAACTTTAATCTTAGAAACAAAAATAAACTTGACACCCCTGTGTTCAGACTCAGTAGGGTCAATACATCATTTATGGGCTACTGTATACGTTTTTACAATAAAATTCCTGACGATATATTAAATTTATCTGAAAGAAAGTTTAAATCACATATTAAGAAGTCTTTATCTGGCAAGGCATATTATAAAATAATTGACTATATTGAAGACACAAATGCGTGGTGCGATTCCAGTTTGACATAATTTATATAGCAAAATCGGTGACTTTTTAGATTGTGACGTTCGAAAAGAGGTACATTGTATCCTATTTTGAATAAATATATTTTGAGTTTGAGTTTGAGGTTCCTGGAAGGGACGCTCCGTCGTCGCTTTATGCCTTAGTGCCTTACGCGGAGCATGGCTCTGTGATCCTAGGCCTTCGCATAAATTACTAGGGCGGTAGGGTATCACTCGTACCTACCTGTCATCTTACAATAGTAAAGCATTTTTCTCATGAACTATTACATTTATCAATAAAGTCATAAGAAATAAAGTTATAGATAAATGTACATAAGTACAACATATTATTTCAAAATATATTTCTGTAGCATGTAGTGTTTCTGAGTTATAATAAAAATAGTAAATTTTCGAATAAAAAAGTAATTTTATCTGGCCGATATTCGAAGTCAATGTTTTGCCCATAGATCAAAGCGCCGAAACAGTGCAAGTAGCTTATCTATGAAACAGTGTCAGACCCAGTGAATAGCTCGAGCGTGGTAGCTCCTCAAAGCTTCTGCTTTGTCTGCGTACAGGTAGGTAGCATTGGTGTTTACCTGTGTCGAAAGATATCCACAGCTCCTGGAGATCGTGTGGCTCAAGTGTGAAATAAAAGGATATCGCTATTACCACAATGTCAGAATCAACCGTGTGTTTTAAGTCTAATCATAAGCAGATAAGATTATTAAATAATAATCTTTGATGCACCATTGAGAACCATGTCTTTTACATGCAGAAGAACGCGGCCATGTAGGTACATCTTCAGCATAAAACTGTAAATGCTTGTTGGTTTGTTCGCGCAATCGCGCATCACGCGAAAACTACTGGACCGATTTCGATAAAACTTTTTTTGTTTAAATGCTTGTGTGATTAGACTTAAAATCTGGTGTTTCATTTATCTCGCTACGATGGCGGAAAACCGTGCGGACGAAGTCGCGGATAAACTCAAGTTAATCATAATTATCGTGACGAAATGTGACTTATTATGTTTTTAGCTATTATAATGTAAACATAATGTAGGCTATGATATTTTTTATAATTAAGGATACTAGAACTATTTGAAAATCATTTTTATTCAACAAATATGGCTACCGTTTCAAACTTAAAGCAAAGAAAATAAAAAAAGTACTGAAATATTTATTTATTTTCCTTTTATCTCAAGTTTTTAGTATGAAATGCTGTCAATATTGTTACGGCCGCTGTCAAACGTCAAACGTAAAGAAGGCATTCGAAAATTCGGCCGGCTCATTAACAATCGCCGTGGTCCTACGGTCTAAGGTTCCGCCTCCCATGCTAGGGGGTGACGGTTCGAATCCGATCCGCGCCAAAAATATTTCTAGATTTTTGTGTTTTTAGAAATGTTCTAGAAGGTAGAGAGAGAAGGAATATTTAAAAAGGGACCAAAAGGTCTAGGGGTGTCTAGGAACTTCGAGAAAGGAGGCGAAATTACGAATATTTGAAAAGAACCAGAAAAGTGGGCGTGTCTTCGATCGGTTTCGAGAAAAGAAGGCGGGGTTGGAAATATCTGGAGGAAAACAAACGAGTAAAGAAAAGAATAACGAAATTCGTAGATCTGGAATATTCTGCGGACTATAAGAGCCCGGTTACACGTTCAGTATTTCGTCATTCTGGTCCATCAGTCTGGTCATGTTTATTTGATTTGAAGGGAAACTGATATACTAAAGCACCATGTTAGTCGGGTCAATCTCGAGTCAGTTTCCCTTCAAATCAAATATACATGACCAGACTGATGGATCAGACTGATGAAATACTGACCGTGTAACCTCACACTAAAAGGCGGCGAATTCCGACTGATGGTCAGTCCTTGGTTAAACAGTGAACAGTGCGAAACAAAAGGAAGAAAAGTAAAAGTGGAAAAGTACTGGTGAAGAGAAAAGTGCTAAGAGTGGAACAGTGAGTAGACTAGTGTCAGTGTAGTGCGTGACGTCATAGTGTCGGTGTAGTACGTGACGTCATAGTGTCAGTGTAGTGCGTGACGTCATAGTGTCGGTGTAGTACGTGACGTCATAGTGTCAGTGTAGTGCGTGACGTCATAGTGTCGTACGTCGTGACGTCATAGCCGTGACGCGTGTCGTGTCGTCACAGTAGTGACGTAGTGGACTGTGAACAGTGACAGTAAGTGGTGCACGGGGAATCCCTGCGAGGAGAACCCGGTGAAGTGAACCGTGTAGGGGAACCTCTGCGAGGTGGACCGTTTGTAAGTGTATCCCAAATAAACTCTGTAAAATTGGACTTAGCGTTTCACTCCAATCCCGGAACCCGTAGCTCGTAACAATATTATACCATTAATGAATTCCTCGTCTCTGGTTTATTCGAAAATGATACCAAACTTAATGCAGTAACTTAAAAAAAACGCTTTTATAAATTGAAAACCTATTATTGACAAAGGACCCCCCCTTTCCCCCCTAATTAAAAATCAAGATGGCTCCCCTTCTTAAAATCATCTAAGTGTTCTGGGGATTCACTCTGCCAAAGGAGATCTCTGAATCATCAAACCAAAGATTTTTTTTGGTCTATCGACTAGATACCGCCGACGACATAATAAAATGCGGCAAAAAATATCACGCCACATCAGGCTTGATATTTCCCGTCTCCTAGCAACGAGTGTTGCTAATCGAATGATTTAGGAAATCGTACCTATTAAGGGGCGTCCGTCCGGTTTTGAGTAACTTTGTAACCATTTTATACATTAACTATGGAACTTTTTAAGCAGAAAACAAAACTGAACAATCTACAGGATATGAGAAGTGATGTGGTTTTTCTCGAAATCTATTTTAATTAATAAAACTGGAGAAAAACGACTCCAAAGTCACCTCTTTTTTTCCAGTTGTAACCGTTTTACTCTTACATTGTTGATCAGAAGAATATGAAAATTTACAATATTCTTCGCAATACAATATAAAATGATGTGGTTTTCATATTTTTTGAAAATTCATAAAAAATCATACAGGTTTTCAAAGAAAACGAAAAATTCTGACCGGAGCCGCGCAATTGAAGCGGGATGGCTAATTGCAAAAGTTTGCTTGTAAGAAAGAGAGCCTTGCAGATGGGAGGAGGAGCCTTAAGTAATCTGTGATCGTACGGACTACGCATCTCTCACACGTCTTTTGAAATCTTGAAATCGTTGATCAAATCGAGTTCATTATACAATACATATTATATTGTTATATTTTGAAGATCGTTCCCTACATTTTGAAGGAAATCGTACCCTATACTATACTATAGGGTACGATACAGTGTGGGCATCACATTACAAGTGGCGACGGGCTCACTCCCCGTCACACTGGACAGAGATTCGGTACTACTAGTGAAACGTGGATGTTCTGAAGTTTCAGAATATCTCTGACTACCCCCTCGGGGAATATAGTCGTGAGCATATGTAATCAGATTAAATTAATTTTAATTGAATGAATCACGATTCTGACAAGTTACAGTCCTAAATAGGTAGGACAGACGGACGGACGGACAGCGTAGGCTTATGAATAGGGTCCCGTTTTCACCCTTTGGGTACGGAACCCTAATAAAAAAGTAACCTAACTACTGGGCTTAACTACTATAAATTTTCGTATAATTCGGATAAAAGTTTAGAGTTTGCAACATTATTTTTTGAAGCCGCATTTTAGGAGCCCTTTTTCTTAGGAAGGGCGGTATCTAGTCGTATAGACCAAAAAAAATCTTTGCATCAAACGCCGTATATTGATGTTTTTTGTCGTGAGCAAACGCGACTACAACGCACTGAAACCAACGACACCTATAGATTGCCAACCTATCTTCGTACACAAAGACCTACAGACCCTGCGAGTACGTTTTCGTGCGAACCGACGCTGTACGAAAACCACTTCAAGCACCCTACGAAGGACCCTACCGTGTACTCAAGAGAAACAACAAGATTTTCACTCTACAACTACCGAACCGAACAACAACTATCTCAATCAATCGACTAAAACCAGCCTACATTATTCAAAACGACGACGACCTAAGCGACAACGACACTAAAACGAAGACAGAACAAAATAACAGAACGACTCTGAAACGAAGAAAAACTCAAACATCAACCAACTGCTCCAATCCTGAAACAACAGAAGACATCTCGATCTGGACGCGCCGTGAAACTGCCAGTACGCTTCGCTTGAGCACTGTTACCACACATTATTATTGTCGAGTAACGCTTCGTGAAACCAGTGAAGGTCGCTCTGACAAGAGCGGTTGATTCGAAACAAGATGGGCGTTCTGAAAAGAACGTTTTGTATTATTGTCTTCGGTTGCTCGAAACTATATTGTCAGCGATTATAAGAAACAGGAGTGTAAGCCGCTTCAACACGAACATCTTCGATCTTCACCGCAGTGCTGTGCGCACGCCCTCTCGCCGCGACGACCGGAGCCAAAAGAACGAGCGAGCGCGGCCGCCGCCGTATACAACGCGACGAGCGCCGCGGGCAGAGGTGCGGCGCGAGGGGCGGGTGCACAAGACCGCGGGTCGCGCTTCATTCCCATCGGTCCAGTTAAAATCTTATTAAATAAAAATAAAAATAAAAAAAATAAAAATAATAAAAATAAAAATCTTTTATTTCAGACAACATATCCACACAAAATAGTCCATACAAAAAATGTTAGTAGGTACTGGAGAAACTTATAAACTATGTTAGTAGATTATAATTTATAACATCAATAAATAAATAAAACATCAAGCAGAGGTGGCTACTTACTTCCCTACCTGGCAGATCTACCGCATGCCGAACACATGTAATTCAGTAAATCTACCAAGCAGAGGGGAGTCCATTCTGTCAGCAATCATTTTCAGCACTCTGTTCGAGCTCGCACGAACACGGTGTACCGCTGATGCAAGTTTCTTTCGCATAATTGCGTAAAAGTCATCTGTACTGTACTGATTGGAAAGATTCCTCACATAGTTTATTTTAGATATATTTAGCTTAAGTTTTTATAAATCATGGATTGGCTTGTCGCTGCCAGTAGCTACCCGTTCGCACCCCCCCCCCCCCCCCCGCGCGCCCGCGCACCCCCAGTGAATTCCAGCGCGGCGCCGGCTGCCCGTGCGCAATTTAAACCGGCGCCGCGCTTTCGCAAACGAGCTGTAGCGACACCCCGCTGAACGACAACAGCCCTTTTCAGGGCTAAACCCCCCCACTGATTCCCCCTGCCCCGTACGAGGCGTCCCTCGTACCGGCGCGCAGGGCTTCGCGCAGTCCGACGCCGCGCCCGCGAACGCGAAAGCGCTAGTGTAAGCGCACCGGACTGCGCCCGCGACCGCCGCCGCGTCACCCACCCGCGGAAACCCGCGATGATGCCTGAGGGAAGATCCTCATCCCGCTGCGGAGCTCGCCCACGCCCACGCCTCCTCGTCTAGCCGTTAGGACTGTGGGCCCCCCCGCAGCCTACTTCCGGATGACCACACTGCCGATTAGTAGATCGCTCACCGGGCCTCCCCGAACGGGGTCCCACTCGGTGGGTTTGAGCTCGCCGGCAGACCCTCTACGCAGCAAAACAGCCCTTTTCAGGGCTAACGTAGTTTTCCCAATGTACCCTCGGGTACATTGATTGTTGTGCTGCCCGCACTAACGTAACGGCAGCACAACCGTAGTATACCCTCATCTCCTTTTTATTATTTTCGGACTACCCGCCCGAAAATAATAAAAAGGAGCCGCAGTCAAGCACCCACCGCACGCCCACACCGAGACCAGCAGCGCACCAGCCTCCCCGCGACCACTTGTGCCGCGCCCTCACAGTGCCTTGGAGCCCGCTCACGTCCACGACTCCTCAGCGAGTCGCCAGGACTGTGGGCCCCTCCACAAGCCCCCCCGGACAACCCCACTGCCGGCGTGTAGGTTGCTCATCGGGCCTCCTCAACGGGGTCCCACCCGGTGGGCTTGACCTCGCCGGCAGAACCACAGGACTGACCACTGCATTAGGAGCCTGCACACGCCCTGGCATGCCGCCAGGATCGTGTGCCCTCTGCAGCACCCCCCCGGACTGACCCCACTGCCGGTCTACCCCCGGCAGCTGCACCCCAGACTGACGCCGCCGCCGAACTACCTACGGCGGCTGCACCCTCGTTGTGGAGACAGCTCTGGGCCGCGATCCCCACGGGTGGATGGGACCCGTGGGTTGTATCGCCAGGACCAGGAGCCTCCCCACAGACGACCACCTTGGACTGACAATTGAAACCTGAGTCCTTTAAGGACTCACCCCGCTGCGGAAACTGCTAACGGCCGAGGATCCCCTTGGACCGTGGGGCGGACCGAGGGCGAACTCGGGCTGTGGGCTACTCCGCAGCACCAAACCCCCCCTGATTGACCACACTGCCGGCTGCAGGTCGCTCGCCGGGCCTCCCCCAACGGGGTTCCACTTTGCGGGCTAGACCGCGCTGTCAGCTACCCGGACCACTACGAGGCACCATCAGGTGCCCAACCCATTGACCCGGCTGTATCAGCAGCCGGCGATTGATACCACAAGCAAGAGGCCAACGCCTCGGAATTGTCTCCCCGTGGCCCCTTTGGGGGCCACGAGAAGAAATCCTCGAGTGCAATAAATCATTCCTTCTACAATCAATCAGTTGCTTGTAGAAGGAATGATTTATTGCACTCGAGGATTTCTGAGGAGGCGGAGGAGACTCAGGTCTTACTAGTTACATACTCCGAACTCGCTAAAAGTTGATTTCATCATAAAGTTAGTTGTTTGCTTTGTTAACATCGGACTATAAAATACCTAGTGGGATAGAACGTGGATAGAATATATACACAGCGGTGCACTAGGGTCTCAATTAGGGTTGCCAACCTTAATACAAGGATAAGCGGGATATTTGCAATCAAGATGCGGGACGTGGCTAAAAAAAGCGGGACCCGGCTGTCAAAGTATAAAAAAAAAGTCGAAAAAACAATGAGGATTCGAAGAAAAATAAAAAATTTGTGTTTTTGGTTCCTTTTCATTATAATAATAACACAAACAACAGAGTGGAATCGCAAGGGGCAGAGTGGAATCGCAAGAGCACAGAGTGGAATCGCAAGAGCACAGAGTGGAATCGCAAGAGCACAGAGTGGAATCGCAAGAGCACAGAGTGGAATCGCAATAGCACAGAGTGGAATCGCAAGAGCACAGAGTGGAATCGCAAGAGCACAGAGTGGAATCGCAAGAGCACAGAGTGGAATCGCAAGAGCACAGAGTGGAATCGCAAGAGCACAGAGTGGAATCGCAAGAGCAGAACCTATGCTCCAGGTTGGAAGTGTATTGCACGTAATGGCGTAATAACGGGGAAACCCGCTCACGGGGGTAAACCCCGCGATGGTGAAACCGGAGCCGCACCTCTCGACAACCTTCAGCCGCTCAATGAGATGTTGCCCCATTGTCGCACTTTGTGCGTGCGGCCGTTTTATGGGGCCCACTCGACGAGTCGGCGAGTCACCGCCTGCCTTATTTACAATTTTGAGACTAGTTGTCATGGCAGGCGTCCGTTAGTCTCCTCCCATAGCCCAGTATCCATCCATCCAACTTTCACCTCCATAGCCCAAGACCTTATTTTTCCATCGCGGCCATAGCGCCGTACTCCAATAGTCTTTACACAAATGGCGGGGACCATCCCCGTGGGTATCATGTTGTACGCTCGGAGATGGTATCCGCCATTTGTGTATCCCTTACATTTAGATTAACTTGTCTTTTGAACGGGCCTCTACATGTTGGCTTCGGCCCCATGCACGCCTTCCAAAGGTCCGGGACTTAATTGCCCGTGATTACGGAACGTAAGACACACAAACAACTAAACTATAATAATAAGTAGGTACATCAAACTTTAACTTTAAGGAGCATTCGAATCAGAAATGAAAATCGGTCAATAAACTTTTAAATGATTTTACAAACATAAAAGTTAATACCATGGGGTGCCAGGAATCAGCAGTTTAATGAAACCAGTGTTGGTACGTCAGGCACACCTTGGACAGACAGCCTCGTTACTAAAATTACTAGCTGGCTAATCTTTCCTATATATCATGATATCATGAATAAATAGTCATGCGATATGGCTATGCTGACATGAAAGAAAAAGAAGAAGAATACATCTAACTTTGAACTTAAGCATTCAATAAAAAGAAATAAAAATGCAAAAATTTTAGAAGAAACTTAATAAAGTTTTATATCACTTCTTCTGAGTCAACTGAGCTCATAACTAGGTACCTCTGCCACAAAGGTTAGCCAGAAAACGGGACAAAAGGCGTCCCGCACACATCTATCGCGGGACGCATCCTCTGAGGGTCTAGAAACGGGACGTCCCGCCTCTCGCGGGACGGTTGGCAACCCTAGCTCAATTGATTGGTTAATCGAGTGCACTCGAACCAATTAAACCAATCCACAGTAGGTAGTGCTAAGTTACTTAAATAGCCTAAGTGCATTTCAAAGTAATTAATTACGGAAAGAGGTACCTACCTTAATGTTTTTTTCTAAATAGGTACTTATCCCTAATCCCTACTAAATATTATAAATGTGAATGTAAGTTTGTTTGTTACGCTTCCACGCCGATCATCATGAAACTTTGTACACATATTCTTGGAGGTATTAGAAGTAAAGTAACATAGGATAGGTACTTGGGGTTTTCCAAACTCCACGCGGACAAAGTCGCGGGCAAAAGCTAGTAATACATAAAGTGCAAACATCTAGCCCGGCTTGCACCAACAAGTATTTAGGCTTAAACGTATTTAGGCTGAGATTCAGAGACGATTCGTTAAGACGTGCTAAGCACGAACTAAGCCAAGACAGCCAAAGTAGTACTTAACGCGAACTTACTTTTTGGTATTCACAGTCAAGTTTCAACCGATGCTAAGCCACTACTCGGCTAAGTACGAGTTATCATTCGTTCATTCAGTAGACACTCTGTGGGATGGTGTTGCCAAGGTGTTAAAACTGCTACATGAAAGAATGAAGTGATAGAACCATACGAAGTCGTCATAAGAGTAAAAGAGGTAGAAGATTTTGTCAAAGATGGCCCGACGCTAATGGAACACAATGGAAAATTCAAACTACGCGGGTGATTTGAATCGCTTCTGCGTAAAATCGGCTAATAAATTAATGAAAAACGTGAAAAACTAAGATGAAAAACCACATTCAAAATAAAACAAGGTTTGATTTATGGAAATTTTAATAAAACGGGTTTATTTCATATTTCATTTATTCGCATTCATGTACATTTACAGCATAGGTGTTACTTAGTAGCTAAAGCGGGTACATGAGCCCTGAAAGGGCACAGCAATATTAGCAGGTAATTATAAAAATAAGAAAGTGGTTATTACACAAAATATTTATGATACAATGCAATACAATACAATACAAGACTATCTTCTAACTAGATTATCTTCTTTCAGCACTTTATTGGCATTGCAGAACTACACACACAGTATGCCACATGATGCCACAATTAGATATATTTGCTTTATTTTGGTGCTCAGTCCAACATGATTGTAAACACTCAAATCCGTTTTTTAGGGCACCAAACACGCCAAAACATTTCTGGTCTGAACTTCCACATAATTATAATTTTGTAGTGCTCTCGAGCTGGGATTCAAAAAGGGAGTAAGCACATACACAGTGCGTGGTCCGGTACCTAACTATCATTATTTGTCCATCACGCTGCAACATCAAACATTTTCATCGTTGGTGCAACGGCGCCGGCGGCCTGAAAATAAAAATTATGTTTATTATACTGCTAGGTATGTAATCTAATCACTAAACTTTTATTGCCATGGGATCACAAGACTTGTCCATATTAATATTATTATTAAAATTATAAATTAAATCAAGTTTTCGAGATTGATGGTGCGATTCGGAGAGGTATCAACACTTAACTGTGAGGATTTGGGTTCGAATCCGCACAGATGATATACCACATACATATACAACTACCAACTGTCTTGCGAGCAGTTGTAGCAAAGCTCTTTTAGCATATTGTAGGTGTAAACATTGAATAATGTGTAAAACGGCGATAGGTGGCTAGGTTTTCACTGACAAATACACTGCATAAGATACCCTTATCCTTTAGTCACCTTGTACAACACCCACAGAGAGATACGGGGTGGCAAATTGTAAGCCAAAATCACACAGCCATCTTAACACGTTCGCGGGCAGTGAACGAGACACAATAGAACTTTTATTATTACTGCTATAGCCGGTCACTATCCACGAATGTGTTGATTATTAAAAGACTATTACTTACCTATTTAGGGAGATTAGATATGAACATTGATGCTGACATAACCAAGGATGTTGAGTGTTGAGAAAAGCTTTGTCGAGTAAAAAGTATGGGAACTTCACAAACTCTCCGGCACAGGCATTCCGTCAAGGAGGGTGTTGAGGCATTAGGTAGTTCACCACGCATAATCAATGCGCAGTGGTAGATTACATTACACATCACAATATTGGTAGGTATCCTTTGTATAATGTCGCTCTCCATTAATCAAAGTAACAATCCTGTTTTTAATGCTGGGTATCGTGGGTTATGTGGGGATCGGTTAATTTACTTTCGTTAAGTAATAGAAAGCACCATAAAAAGGGATCTTTATTCTTGCTGACGAAGTGGAACAGGACTGTTGAAGTCTTGAACAATCCTCGTAAAAATCTTAATTTCTCAACACAACATACTCCAGAAATTGGACAATAACACGGCCAATATTGTGATATTGTCCATTTTATTTAAAAACCACTGATTTGTTCCGAATTTTCTTGTTTCAAATAAACAAATATTTATGATAAATATGTCAAAGGGACTTTGACATTACATTGAGGATTATTTTTCGTTTTGCTGGCAATTTTTGGCATTATGGCCCTAATTCCTTGCTGAGTAGGGCCAAAGTAGGACTTAAGTCGCCGATTTCGGAAACTAATGCTCGGCTTAGTTTGAGTTCAGACTAAGCAAAGTTTTACTCGACTCTGAGGCTGAGATTCAGAGACGATTCGTTAAGACGTGCTAAGCACGAACTAAGCCAAGACAGCCAAAGTAGTACTTAACGCGAACTTACTTTTTGGTATTCACAGTCAAGTTTCAACCGGTGCTAAGCCGCTACTCGGCTAAGTACGAGTTATCATTCGTTCATTCAGTAGACACTCTATGGCATGGTGTTGCCAAGGTATTAAAACTGCTACATGAAAGAATGAAGTGATAGAACCATACGAAGTCGTCGTAAGAGTAAAAGAGGTAGAAGATTTTGTCAAAGATGGCCCGACGCTAATGGAACACAATGGAAAATTCAAACTACGCGGGTGATTTGAATCGCTTCTGCGTAAAATCGGCTAATAAATTAATGAAACGTGAAAAACTAAGATGAAAAATCACATTCAAAATAAAACAAAGTTGGATTTATGGAAATTTTAATAAAAGGGGTTTATTTACACAAAATATTTATGATAGGTACAATGCAATACGATACAATACTAAGAAATAATTTTAATAAAAGTGGACAACTAGATATTATTCAATAATGTTGTTCTTCATATTCCTTATATTCTTTCAGCACTTTATTGGCATTGCAGAACTACACACACAGTATACCACAATTAGATATATTGCTTTATTTTGGTGCTCAGTCCAATATAAACACTCAAATCTGATTTTTAGGACACCAAACACGCGAGCCAAAACATTTCTGGTCTGAACTACCACATAAATATAATTTTGTAGTGCTCTCGAGCTGGGATTCAAAAAGGGAGTAAGCACATACAAAATGTGTGGGCCGCGGCCGGTACCTATCATTATTTGTCCATCACGCTGCAACATCAAACATTTTCATCGTTGGTGCAACGGGGCGGCCTGAAAATAAAAATTATGTTTATTATACTGCTAGGTATGTAATCGAATCGCTAAACTTTTATTGCTATGGGATCACAAGACTTCTCCATATTAATATTATTATTATAATTATAAATTAAATAAAGTTTTCGAGATTGGTGGTGCGATTCGGAGGTATCGACACTTAAACGTGAGGATTTGGGTTTGAATCCGCACAGATGATTATACCACATACATATACAACTACCAACTATCTTGCAAGCAGTCGTAGCAAAGCTCTATTAGCATATTGTATGTGTAAACATTGAATAATGTGTAAAACGGCGATAGGTAGGTTTTCACTGAAAAATACACTGCATAAGATACCCTTATCCTTTAGTCACCTTGTACAACACCCACAGAGAGATGGCAAACGGGGGGCCACGGGGTGGCAAATTGTAAGCCAAAATCACACAGGCATCTTAACATGTTCGCGGGCAGTGAACGAGACACAATAGAACTTTTATTATTACTGCTATAGCCGGTCACTATCCACGAATGTGTTGATTATTAAAAGAATATTACTTATCTATTTAGGGAGATAAGATATGAACATTGATGCTGACATAACCAAGGATGTTGAGTGTTGAGAAAAGCTTTGTCGAGTAAAAAGTATGGGAACTTCACAAACTCTCCGGCACAGGCATTCCGTCAAGGAGGGTGTGGAGGCATTAGGTAGTTCACCACGCATAATCAATGCGCAGTGGTAGATTACATTACACATCACAATATTGGTAGGTATCCTTTGTATAATGTCGCTCTCCATTAAACAAAGTAACAATCATGTTTTTAATACTGGATATCGGGGGTTGTGGGGATCGGTTAATTTACTTTCGTTATGTATAATCGAAAGCACCATCAAAAGGGATCTTGGTCATTAAACTGTAGTCTTTGGTGTCATCTTGGGATCTTTATTCTTGCTGACGAAGTGGAACAGGACTTGAAGACTTGAACAATCCTCGACCCTCGTAAAAATCGTAATTTCTCAACACAACATACTCCAGAAATTGGACAATAACACGGCCAATATTGTGATATTGTCCATTTTATTTAAAAACCACTGATTTGTTCCGAATTTTCTTGTTTCAAACAAATATTTATTATGATAAATATGTCAAAGGGACTTTGACATTACATTGAGGATTATTTTTCGTTTTGCTGGCAAATTTTTGGCATTATGGCCCTGATTCCTTGCTGAGTAGGGCCAAAGTAGGACTTAAGTCGCCGATTTCGGAAACTAATGCTCGGCTTAGTTTGAGTTCAGACTAAGCAAAGTTTTACTCGACTCTGAATACGAAAATTGAACTTAGCATCGGTTTTGACATACGGGAGTTCGAACTATGACTTAAAAATCGTCTCTGAATCTCAGCCTGAATACGAAAATTGAACATAGCATCGGTTTTGACATACGGGAGTTCGAACTATGACTTAAAAAACGTCTCTGAATCTCAGCCTTAGTGATAGTTCTGTCCTTCACACTGCTCATACAAATGACAGTGACAGCAATGATGCTTGCACCAAAAAGTATTTAAGCTTAAACCAGCGCTTATAAACATGTTTAAATATGAATTTAAACATGTTTATAAGCGCTGGTTTAAGCTTAAATATTTAAACATGTTTATAAGCGCTGGTTTAAGCTTAAATACTTTTTGGTGCAAGCCAGCCTTAGTACAATTCGCATAATATAGGGGAAGCATTTACTTATTTGTTTTCGTGTGAAGCAAAATAAAACCTGTCAAGTGCGAGTCGGGCTACTCGCGCACCAAGGGTTCCGTACCACACCACTACAGAACACAACATTATTAACTTAGAAAAAAAAACTTTTTTTGTCCGGGACCTTTAGCGCGAGACCGACTCACACTTGGCCGGTTTTTAGTATTTGTTGTTATTTTGTAGAGTTTGCTCTCTAATCACACTAAGTTTGACGCTTGTATGTATTAGCGTTTTTACGATAGAGCGTGAAGAGGGTCAGCGCACACCCAGCGTAAAACTGTTCGAGCATGCGCGAGCAGATTTCATTGATTCAATTGATAATGAACTCTATTCCCATTGAAATAAAGTTGAAAATAGCTTGCAAGTGATTAAATCCCTTTAGCGTCTGTTCGAGTATGCTCGCGTATGCTCCTCGCGGCGACGGGAGCAGTCGCGAGCATGCGCGCGGATGCTCGCGCATGCTCGAGCATGTTCGAGCATACGCCCGTGTCGATGCTTGCGATCCGTCGTAAGTGTTGCCACCTCGGCCGGTTTCGTACTAAATCTAGCATATTTTTTAACTACTTTAGCCCGAAAAGGGCAATTTTCTACAGATAATATTATATAATAATCGAACTCTTTTTGAAAATACAAAGAAAATCTGAAAGGTCGAAGCAGATTTAGTAGGTTTTCAAATTGTTCATATTCCATTTTATAGTTCCTAGCCATAAAATAACTGTCCCTAGAACTTTAAACCGTAACACAGCACTTTTCCTGCTCTTGCTCCTCTTCCTCTGCTAGTAACCCAATAATTACCAAATCCCAGTCCACCATACTTTAAAATTACTCTTCGCACGTCTTTAAAATATTGTAAACACAACTGTAAAATTCACTGTCAATTGTAGCAACACGGGAGCATCCGCGAGACTGTTCGAACACGCGCGAGCATGCTCGCGCATGCTCGAGCATCCGCCGCTGCCGCCGGCGGATTTCGCCTCTGCCGCCGGCGGATTTTGCCGCTAGGTGTGCGCGACTGCAAAGAACATGCTCGAGCATGCGCGAGCAGATTTACGCTGGGTGTGCGCTGACCCTAAACGTTGATAAAAACTAGTTTCTTGTTGAGATCCCCTCCTTAATTTATAACTTTTGACATTTTTGTTATTTGTTAATAAATCCGCCGTAATAACGCATAATCTGAGAAAATTTCAACTATATAGCTATTACGGTTCAAAAGTTACAGACATAAATAGGTAGGACAGACGGACGGACGGACGGACGGACAGACGGACGGACCCGACACGGACGGACGGAGAACGTAGGCTTAGTAATAGGGTCCCGTTTTCACTCTTTGGGTACGGAACCCTAAAAACGAAGGTTAATTCTATAGAAATAGAATCAAAGGGCCTGTTATGTAACCATTTTAACCATGGGCTAACATAACCTCAGGCTCAGGGTTAAAAGCTCCAACAACTACAAAAAAAATTAAATAAATACTATCTTCTCCAGTAAAAAGAAAAATATCGTTATCAAACCAATCAGTAAGTCACTTAATTTCTGGAACATCAAAATTTCCAACTCAAAACGTACAAAATAAGCAATTTGGACGAATAAAAAGATTACATTAAAACATTGAAACTAAGTGCTATAACGCTATCGTAACTAGGGGCTGACCAGTAACCATAAATATCTGTTCATAACGTTATCATCCTTCATTTGTCAACACAGCACTGATCGATAATATCGACAAATAAATAAACATTGTCACTTCCCTTACCTTCTAGGGGCTGTCCTCACACACAACTGCGATAAAATTGACAGTTTGATTGATTCGCGCTCACCCTCCATTGTGGCGTTGCCGTTGGGGTAATGTTATGAGATACAAATAGGGGTGAGGACTTTAGGATGGAAGATGGAATGAAAGATTCCAAATATTATTGGTTATTGACAAGCACGGCAAGCCTTGAGGTTGGACTTACAATGAATAGATCTAAGACTCAAGTCATGACCAACAGCATCAAACGTAGAGTCGAAATAGATGGGCAGGTAATACACTATGTTGATGAGTACATTTACTTGGGCCAGATAGTTTTCTTCGAAAACAGGCAAGACAAGGAAGTCGCACGTCGTGTCGACAACGCCTGGAAGAGCTACTGGTCCATGAACGAGTTAATGAAGGGTAAACTCCCGCTATCCCTCAAACGAAGACTCATCGACATGTGTATCCTGCCTAACCCTTACCTACGGTGCCCAGACCTGGTCTCTCACTGAGTCTCAAAAGTCCAAACTCAAGATTTGTCAGAGGGCAATGGAGCGTATACTAGTTGTTTAAACTTAAAAGAACGGATCGTGTCGGAAACACTACACTGCGCTCCAAAACACGAATAGCCGATGATGGGGAAAAAATCACCAGATTAAAGTGGGATTGGGCCGGCCATCTCTGTCGAATGCACCAGGAAAGGTGGGCAAGAATTGTAACGCCCTGGATCCCAGAAAAAGGTCCTAGGAAGAGATGGCGGGACGATCTGGATTCTTTCGATGACGCGTGGCCAGAGCATGCCCACGACAGAGATGGTTGGAGGATTAAAGTGGAGGCCTTTGCGCAGCAGTGTGGGATGAAATAGGCTACTGAAAAAAATTACATCTAATCTGATTACGTCAATCAAGACCTCTTGGTCTTTATTGACGTAATCATATTTTTGTTCTACGCTACGGCCCTGGAGTGCGATTTTTGAATCTCATACGTTGAACTCAGCAGTTGAAAATGTATGGAGATAGGCATCTTTCTACTGCTGATTCGACTTTCAAAAATCGCACCCCTGGAGTGCTATTTTTGAAAGTCAAATCAGCAGTACAAAGATGCGTATCTCCGTAGTAATTTTAACATTTTCAACTGCTGAACTGAGCGAATGAGATTCAAAAATCGCACTCCTGCACATGTGCTTGTAGCTTAAATTGTAATTTGTATACAGGGTGTAAGGAAATGTATCATTAACCTTTAAACAACTTTAACAATGGGAGCAAACATGTCAGAACAATAAAAAATGTGCTGTTCATACGTTTGAGTCGAGTAGGCATTGCCGTTTAGTATGGAGCAGCTGTTTTTATTTTTGCGCTGACAGGTTTGCCATCCCATATAGTAAAAGTTGTTTAGTTTGATGGGTAAAGGTTAATGTTACTTTTCCTTACACCATGTATAAAATATCTCCAATTCCATATCGCTGTCTCATACATGGTTACGCTAGACAGTCTGTGGTTATTTCCACTATCGTAAGCGAAAGTCCTAGATCGATGCATGGAACCTTCGAAGTTTTCCACAAAATAAACTCCTTACATAGCCCACACCTTGATCTACATAGTCAGTCCTAAAATAGTAACAACTGTCGCTTAAAAGCTTATCTAAAACAATTATTACTAAACAAAGCTAAAGGGATATGCAAAAGGGTGTAACGCAACGAAGGCTGAAGAACACACTTCTCAAACCTTATTTTCATAGAAATAAAGGTGATGAATGCAAACGAACTTTCGTTGCTGACTGCAAATATAAAGTGTCCATTCTCTAAAAGACTATTTAATTGCTATCCGTATACAGGGTGATGGAAAGTAAAACCTTTATTCAAATTATGTAGTTCGTTCATAAGAGAGGTCATCGACTTTCAAAAATCATACTAGTCTTCAGGAGTGCGATTTTTGAACTGCTGAACTCAGCGAATGAGATTCAAAAATCGCACTCCTTATACTGAACCATTTTCTCAAAGGAACACAGGAACATAAGAGAAATTTTCGCAAAGAAATTTTTCGAGTTTTCATACAAACGTTCGATCAGCTGAATGCATTTAGTACCTATGGAGAGTCCACAATAATTTACAAATTTCCCAGAGGTAGGGAAAGTTGTTCAGTATCATGGGTAAGGCCACTCCTCTCATTTGCAAGGCTCTCTTTCTTTCAACTTTTGCAATTAGTCATCCCGCTTCAATTGCGTGGCGCCGGTCGAAATTTTCAGTTTTCTTTGAAAACCTGTATGATTTTTTATGAATTTTCAAAAAATAAGAACCATCATTCTTTATTGCATTGTGAAGAATATTGTAAATTTTCATATTCTTCTGATCAACAATGTAAAACGGTTACAACTGGAAAAAAAGAGGTGACTTTGGATTCGTTTTTCTTCAGTTTTTAACCGACTTCAAAAAAGGAGGAGGTTTCTCAGTTCGACCGTATATATATATATATATATATATATATATATATTTTTTTTATTAATTAAAATAGATTTCGAGAAAAACCACATCACTTCTCATATCCTGCAGATTGTTGAGTTTTGTTTTCTGCTTAAAAAGTGCCATACTTAGTAAATGTATAAAATGGTTACAAAGTTACTCAAAACCGGGCGGAGACGCCCCTGTTTACCCTAACCCTAACACCCTGTATACCAAATAAAGGTAGGTATACTAGGTACTTATAATGTTGCTCTCTATCTCTAACAATGATCACGTGACGGACTTAATTGAATGCCAGTTATTTCTGTATATTTGTTTGTGGTTCAATTAATTAGTACAATGTTTGTGCTATAGATGTACGGGGGAGTTAGCACGCGCGTTTTTAATTTAATTGCTAGGTTTTTTGAGATATCAAGACAAGTAAAGTACCTATAGATATTGCTACAAAAAAAAAAGAGAAGTTAAAAAATATATATATTTTTAGTGGAAATAGAATAGTGTTGTTCGCGGCGAAATTATCGATATCGAGGTATTGAAGGGACTTTAGCATAACATTTATTTAGGCTTTAACTCTACTAGATAAAAAACTCGATGATAAGTTTTGTACAGAAACGGTGGCACAGTTCTGTTAGTAGGTAAGGTAGGTAGATAAGATAGCTACTTTTCTCTGACGGTGGTGTAACAAATATTCACTCATCTAATGATCCGTATACTAGACCTACCTATATGTTATTTTACTTTTTCTAGTCAAAGATGGTTCAAAATACTACCAAAGACCACCAGTCTGTTCACCAGTCAAGTATGCCCTAGCGTTTACAACTCATATTCTAGTTTTATTAATCAGACCCATTTCAAATCACGTTCATAAACAAAGAGTCCTTTCATCGTGGAAGGGACAGAATGTCCCTTCTTTTATGTTTTTATTTGTATTATGCGATGCAATCAAACCTTATTTGAAAGAGCTCTTTCATTCCACCACGGTGATTTTATGGCGTTACTTAAAATTACAGTTACAGCAAGTGTTAATTACCAAGTCAGTTTCAAGAATTAATCTAGAGATTTGAAATAGCTTTGTGAACTTGGCACCCGACATTGGAAAATAGATATTCGTATGTATGTATATAGTTGATTGTAGTAAAATTTCGTTAGTAGTAGCTCCAAAAAAAATTAGAGGACTTTAAAAAAACTCAAATTGTAAACATTTACTAAAATTTTAAAGAACCCCGCACAAAATGTTCGGGTAAAGCCGTTCGGTCAATTTGGCTGAAATGTTAGGGACGCATAGTCTGTAATACGCTGATCAAAAGTGTGAAGTTACAACGTTAAATAATTACCAGTTTCTGAGATATGAATATTTAAATGTTTAAACTTTACACCACAAAAATGAGTGCCATTTATGTTTGATCAAAGGAATAGTTCCGTTAATAATAGTATAGGTACTGTAGAAACGAAACTCGCGCAACGGAAACATTCAAGGTCACGTCAATACCATGTTGGTTTAACCAACTGTTCAGTCAGGGCTTGCGTCTCTGGCAAAAGTTAATCTGACTAACGCGTTAGATTAAATGGGTTGGTGGGTGGTTGGTAGTGTATGAGGGGTACATGAGGTGTCCATTAGGGGTCCATTGGTGGTGCATTAGGGGTTCTTTATCGGTCCATTAGGGGTCCATTGCGAGTCCATTGGATCCCAGATTCGTCCCTAAAAGACCCCTAATGGACATCCAATGGAAAGCCAATGAATCCCCAATGGACTTCTAATGAACATCCAATGGACACCTAATGGACCGCCAATGGACCCCTAATGGATAACTCATGTATCCCTCATACACTACTAACCACTTAAGATTAACTTATGCCAGAGACGCAAGCCCCGACTGACTAGTTGATTAAACCAACATGATACTGACGCGACCTTGAACGTATCTGTTGCGCGAGTTTCGTTTCTATAGTATACTATTATTAACATAACTATTCCTTTGATCAAACATAAATGGCACTCATTTTTGTGGTTTAAAGTTTAAACTTTGAAATAGTCATATCTCAGAAACTGGTCATTATGTAACGGTGTAACTTCACACTTTCAATCAGCTATTACCGACTATGTATCCCTAAAAATTCAGCCAAATTGACCGAACGGCTTTTCCCGAACATTTTGTACGGGGTTCTTTCGCGTGAATGTACACACGGCGACACATCAGGTTACGCACCCTATATACCCATAACTACACTACGTACAAATAACAAAATAGTGCGGTAGAGAGCCTGCATAGACGCGGCTGCTGGTGCGGGCGCAGCGTGCTGTGAGACGAAACAACAACAACATACCGCACCCTTTCGCATGATTCGCAGCGTTCAACTTCTATAAGTTCAAAGTCCAAACAGGGTAACCTGACCTGTCGCCGTGTGTGATTAATTGGGAGCGTTTATCAAAAAAATCGTATATCGTAATCGTATCGTAAAAAACATAACACTCCTTCTGGCGCAGTCGAGTAATCTAAAAACATTTTTAGAATTTTTGTCAGTTTGTCTGTCTATCTGTTTGTCTATATTATTTGTTTGTGCACGCATCATTTAAAAACTAGTGCACCGATTTGGATAGGGTTTTTACGAAAGCATAGGGCCTTATTTTGTATTATTAGCATTTAGGCTTTATATCAATCAAAAGTTTGTTGGTGGTTGGTGGTTTGTTGCAATCAAAAGTTGTCTTATGAATATTTCAAAGTCAGCGGTCTAACTGGTAGCTCTGTAAGCTGTACTCTTTTCCCCTACTTTTTAACCGACTTCAAAAAAAGGAGTAGTATTTTTTTTTTTTTTTTTAATGTGTGTTCGCGGATAACTTCGTCGTTTATGAACCGATTTTTATGATTCTTTTTTTGTTGGAAAGGAGATATCCCAAGGGTGGTCCCATGATAAGGAAACCAGGATCTGATGATGGATCCCAGAGAAATCGAGGGGAACCTTTAATTTGAAGCACTACTGTTAAATCGAACTAATGAATTTACCACAGAAAATTGCGAAATAAACAAAATTTTTACAAAAAATTAAAACCGCCTTCAAAAAAACTAAAATGTTAAAAAATAATATTGCAGCCGATGACTTTTTCGTTCGCATCATAAGGACATTAATTTGTTTTATAGAAGTCGGTGTCAAGCCAAGACAAAAAACTAATTCAAGTCCTGTCGCGAATCAGCTTGACAGCGACTTCTATAAAACAAATTAATGTTCTTATGATGCGAACGAAAAAGTCATCGGCTGCAATATTATTTTTTAACTTTTTAGTTTTTTTTACTATAAGCCATTTCTAATATTTTGATATTAGGTTGAATTATGTATAATTAATTACTTATTTGGACTTATACGTAAATGAAACCAAACAAACATTTCCGTTAATTACATTAAAAATATGGTTTTACATAAAGAGATACGAAGACGACGATGCACGCTATTTTAATAATATATATTTATGAACATCATCCAAATTATCTTCAACTCTAAAAAAACCTAGGTACGGTAGTCGATGGAATTAGAATTCGTTATAGAATTGTTTGTTTATGCAGCTCTGATTAGGATATACGCCATATCATACGGTCAGTAGAAATCTGGATTTCGTTTATTACTTACTGTATTTTGAAAAGACAATGAGGGATTTTTTATGGAAGTGGTGCCTTATTTTTCACCTAATTTTTGGGCGCGGCCAGTAACTAAACTGGAATATTTTAGTTCAGAATAAAGTGATAAACAAAACTTGTTATTTCAAGTATCTCTAAACTCAGTCCGAACAGAAATATAAAAGCTTGAAGTTGAAACTTTATTCATTACGTTTACTTCAAGCCTTTATAACTCCATTCGGACTGAGTTTAGAGATATACTACATACTTGTAACATGTTTTGTTTGTTACTTTATTCTGAAAATATTCAAGTCTGGTTGATGGCCGCGTCAACAAAATAGGATTAATAACAAAAGGCGCCATTTTTAGGCATTGGCTTTTTTTTTAATGCATTCGCGGACACTAAGTCATACTTTGCAAGAAAAATTTAGTGCTCTGTTTTTTTTTGGGTGTTACGGAATAAAAATATAAATTGAAAACTTTTAAGGGGTGGTTTAGAGACCATCAAACTGAACAACTTTCACTATGGGACCAACATCGAAATTGCGAAAAAAAAATATCTTTTGTCCATACATTTAGCTCGAGTAGATCTGTAGTTTAGTATGGAACATCGCAAACGCATCGTATCATGGCGATTATGGCAAATCTCCTCATTTTGGGGGAGGCCAATGTCCAGCAGTGGACGTCTATCGGCTGGTATGATGATGATTTTTTTTTTCGCTATTTCAATATTGGTCCCATAGTGAAAGTTGTTCAGTTTGATGGTCTTAACCACCTCTTAAATGTTTATTTGTATTTTTGTAACACCCTGCATACTTTCGATGTAGGTAGATAGGTAAGGTAGCCTAGTATACCTACCTACCTATAGTATAGGTACCTATTTTAGTTACCTATAAAGTTGTTGCAAATGAAACGAAAACGTACCTATCGTTAGATGTTCGATTACGACCGCACTTATCTTATTAATGTCTTATGTTTATGTGTTTTAGTGATAGATTATTAGTTGATTTTAAAACGCAACATATTATTAATATAGGTAGATAGCTACTACCTACGTCTCTATCAAGGTCAAAATGAACTATTTTTTTAATTACCTTTAGGATTTTTTTAGGAAAAGTAATTTGAAATTCTAATCAAGAATAGTTCAGCAGGCAGTGCAGACTCGATATGACAAAAACTTCAAAGAATTTATTCAATGTTGTTTTGACACGTATCTTCCACAAGGCACACGTCGCATGTAAACAAAGGCGTTTTAACGCCTATTCCCCGAATGCACCAACATTATGCCATTAGACTATCATCGCATGTAAGCTGATAGTGTAAACATAAATATTATAGATAAACAAAAAACCCAAAATGTACGAAGCTAGGACATTAACATCCCTATGTGATAATGATAGAATGGTAATAATATCTGTGGCGCGATATTTAAAAAAAAGTTAGTACGTAATTAAAATTTTCTTACCAACAACTCCAACTATACTGAAGATGCAGGCACACACAGCGGCCAAAATAGTAGCTTCCCTCGGAAAGAACAATAGCGTTGAATTATGCGTTCCCAACGTCGAATTGTCTGCCATTTTTTAAAATTTCTTATTTTCACTTTTTACCGACAAATTTTCAACATTTCACTAACACATCACTGGTTTTTAATTTTGTAGATTTTCTTTACATTTTCTTTTTTAAATTTAATAAGGTGTTTTACGAGTCAACTTTGTCCTTCATTTGAATATTTTTTTAGATTCACCGTGTGTGGGTGTCGTAGGATCCTGTAACAAAAGAAGTAGAGTTATAATTTTATTCAAGTTTTTATAGTTACCACGTGTTCTGGATCATGATTAAAAGATTAGGAGTTTATAATTTCGTTCACATATGGCGTGTTACACAAGAAGTAACAATAATGATAATTATAAATACTTAGACATTTCGTCTGAAGAAACTTTGTAACGTACCTACTGCAACAGCAATTTTATGTAGATATTAAAAAATTTTAGGTTCAAAAGGGCATCAAAGAAAGATCTTTTTTCAAAGTGGTAGAACATGAATAAAATAACAGACACTATTGTTATAATCGTTGTTATTGTTATAGAAGATCGTTATACCTAATGTTTGTACATTACCCACTGCCCTTGATCATTTTAAGTCTACATTCATTGTCAAACGTTTTAAAATCTAAAATTCGAACACTGTTACGCAACAGTCATAATTATTGTTATAAGATCAAAAGAAAACTAGTTCTAGATCAAGTTAGTATTGTTTTTTACCTACTGACATAGACTCACGTTAATGCACCTAAAACGACAAGTCAATACAAAAATTTCGTTTTCCAATAAACTCGAGCACCATAGTCAGAGCAATTCACGCGTTAACGGGCTAACCTATTTACATGGATTTACATCACAGTCATACATGGATGAGTATGGAAAGCATATTTATTGTACCTAGTTATCCACTGACATAGTTACAAGTTTAAATTATCACTTGAGACGGATGCGTTTAAGACGGTTTTAACATACATAAGTCACACAAAGAAAGTATGAAATATTTATGATAAATGGCGGCAAAAGAGCGCTGTCCCCGATTGAGTGAAAGAATACGGAAGAAAAGTGCTTATTCATGACATTTAGATAACAAAATGATTCATTGTTTTATAATTTACAAAAACTATTTTACAAAAGTATTAAATATCTACAGGGTGTACAATAAAATGGGACAGCTACTTAAAGGGGTGCTTTAGACCATCAAACTGAACAACTTTCTCTATGGGACCAATATCGAAATCGCGAAAAAAAAATCTGCTGTCCCATACATTTCAGTCGAGTTATGTTTGCAGTTTTGTATGGGAGAGCGGATTTTTTTTTCGCGATTTCGATATTGGTCCCGTAGAGAAAGTTGTTCAGTTTGATGGTCTGAAGCATCCCTTTGAGTAGCTGTCCTATTTTATTGTACACCCTGTATAAGTAGAAACCTTTTTTGAGTTCGATAATACATTTCTTATAAAACGAAAATATCGATAACACACGGAACACTACATTATATTATCCCATCACTAAAATTAAAATAAACTGTCGAAATTTAATTAAAATACTGACTCGCAATTCAAATTTAGTTCGGTGCTCTTTGATAGAATAACAAGTCAGGACTGCAAAATGTTCGTCACCCAACGTCCCTCGCGTTATCGACTTGAATACTAACTGCTTATAAACATCGATTATGATTGCCCTGTTAAGTGTCGAGACGAGAGACGCTCGGCTCCTTGATCACTTCCCATCCTTATTTAGAAAGGGTTCTGTGAAAGAATTGTGTAACGCGTGTTATATTAGAATACCTAGGTACTGATGCAAGGTTATATTTTAGAGAAGAAAGATTTGGAATTTTTTTTTAAACATTACTCTTGGTCCTTTCGTTAATAAAACTATGGATGGCATACAGACATCATTCTGAACATACATACATACAGGGTGTTAGGCGCATCGTGTGCCAATTGCGAAATGCGAATGGGATGATTGGAGGGGTCTTTAGGTACCTCAGAAAAAAAAATAAAAAATCCTGGCCCAAAGATTTTTTTTTAACTGACTTTCAATGGTTTTGGGTGAAAATTGCCAAAAATCTACATTCAAATTTTTTTTTAAAAAAACCTGTTGGGTATAACTAACTTTTTTTGTTAAACCTTTAATCTGTGATAGTGTGCGCTTCTATCGAACCCAAAATTACTCGCCAGTGACATCTACTTTTTTTTTTACAGCCCCCCAAAGTTTTTTTTTTACGTTAAAATAAATGTGATAGTCAACTTTCGATCTCAATAAAAAAAAAACTAAAAGTGATCATGCTCTTCCAATTTTTTCAAAACATCTCTGGACTGTCCCCATTCTAATGGTATGCAATACGTTATGAAATAAAATGAGTAACATCGCAAATTTTTTTTTTTCTGTAATAATTCGCAATTTTCTAATATTCAATAGGTGACGTAAAAACTAGTATTTCCGGTAATTACACTCACAGTCAGGTAAAAAAATTAAATTTTGAAGGGTTTACTTGAAGTAACCGCCTCCCGTTCTTTGTTTGATACAGGTAAAATTTGCTTTCTCACTCTAACGTAGTGAAATCTATCTTGTATCCATTTCTCCCGGGGGCTGTTTTTTTTAATAGACCCAGGGGGATTTGTAATACTGACTGAGTAATGAGTATTACAAATCCCCCTGGGTCTATTCAAAAAAACAGCCCCCGGGAGAAAGGGATACAAGATAGATTTCACTACGTTAGAGTGAGAAAGCAAATTTTACCTGTATCAAACAAAGAACGGGAGGCGGTTACTTCAAGTAAACCCTTCAAAATTTAATTTTTTTACCTGACTGTGAGTGTAATTACCGGAAATACTAGTTTTTACGTCACCTATTGAATATTAGAAAATTGCGACTTATTACAGAAAAAAAAAAAATTGCGATGTTACTCATTTTATTTCATAACGTATTGCATACCATTAGAATGGGGACAGTCCAGAGATGTTTTGAAAAAATTGGAAGAGCATGATCACTTTTAGTTTTTTTTTTATTGAGATCGAAAGTTGACTATCACATTTATTTTAACGTAAAAAAAAAAACTTTGGCGGGCTGTAAAAAAAAAAGTAGATGTCACTGGCGAGTAATTTTGGGTTCGATAGAAGCGCACACTATCACAGATTAAAGGTTTAACAAAAAAAGTTAGTTATACCCAACAGGTTTTTTTAAAAAAAAATTTGAATGTAGATTTTTGGCAATTTTCACCCAAAACCATTGAAAGTCAGTTAAAAAAAAATCTTTGGGCCAGGATTTTTTAATTTTTTTTCTGAGGTACCTAAAGACCCCTCCAATCATCCCATTCGATTTGGCACACGATGCGCCTAACACCCTGTATAACAATTATTGAAAATACATTTCTTGATTTCATAAAGGAAAGAACTGTGTAAGTACAAGTACCTACTACAAAATAACTAGGAGAGAGAGTAACGAGTAATAATGTTCTTATTACAAAAGTCTTCAAAAAATTAAAAATATTTAAAAATATCACTTTCCTTTTGCACCAGTTCACTAATCTAATTAGGTACACACGGCGACACATCAAGTTACCCAAAACCAAAATAAGCTCGCCGCGCGACGTTATACATTACTATGCCGAAGCGCGGCCAGCTTATTTTGGTTTTGGGTAGCTTGATGTGTCGCCGTGTGTACATGTGCAAAGTCTTGCTACGGCTAATGTTGCGAGTTGCGCTTGCGACCAAGCACAACCACAAGCAACTGTCAAAATGTCAGTCTATTAATATTCAAAATTAATTAAGTTTTAAGATAAAATTGACTTTATTGCTTTCACAATAATCTAGATATCAATGTGTGCTAATTAAATAACGCCGCAAATTATCGCGTTAATTTATATACGTTCCAGCAGCAGAAGTACAATCATATAAGTCGTAAATTGCCATTGTTATTGTAATAAATAATAATTCATTTGTAATATTGACTGAAGAGATGCGAGAGGAGTACAATGTTTGTTTATTTATAAATCTTTCTGCGAGGCAATAAACCTTATTGGTTACTCATTCCATTACAAATTCCATGACGTAAATAATCTTCAGAGTTTGACGTTGATTCAATGACGTCGTTTCGACCACAGAACACCACCATTATAAACCACGTGGATCCGCAGAGATGTTCTGAATCCGATGACCAAAAGAATGACATTTAAAAACCTACCTTACAGGAATATTCTCTAAGCCTACTAACGTAATTTTTGGTATGATGGATGGACGCATTTAATAATCTTAGACCATATTTACTATTTATTAATTGAATAGGTAATATAATATTATTATCTTACTGTTAATATCTTAAACCAATTCATATCTTACGTTTACCCGCCATTTTTCTCCTAACCTTACTTCGCCATAAAGTCCTTGACTTCGCCAAAGTTAATGACAGATGTCAATTCAATTTAATCGATTAGTCGATTGTTTACACACATCACTAATCTGCTAAGAGCATGACAAATCGATACTGCTCGCCAAAATTGGTTAATGACGTCAGAAAGTTGATAAATATGGGCGATAGTTAGAACACTTAGTCCTTATTGCAGGAACATTAATATCTACGAGTACTTAAACGAGGTTAAACTGTGGCTGATTAATGGTGTGTAGACATATTTAAATAGGTAAGTATTTTAAATTTAAAAAGTACTTGAATCAGTACCACCTTTTAACCGACTTCAAAAAAGGTGGAGGTTTCTCAGTTCGACCGTATATATGTATACAACGTGTTAATGAATTAACGCAAAACTAGAAAGTAGTTTGTTTAGAATCGGGAGCAGAATCGAATTATCATATTTTCAACAAAGGTAATTTTTTTCAAAATATTAAATAATTTTTTTGCAAAATTTAAAATTTACTGAACCCGATGTCAACCCACCGCACGGGCACACTCACCCTACTTACTACCAAAACAAGATTATAAAAATGTATCCATGAGTACATTTGCGCTGTCTTTCAGTGCTGAAATGATAACAAATCATTTTTGTCTCAAAACGTAAAATGCGAATAACTTTAAATTTTTATTATCAAAATAATGAAATTATTGTTTCAATCTAATTATTTTGTTAGAAATCAGTTGGGGTGTATGAGGTTTTGCGCTAATTCATTAACACGTTGTAACTATATATTTTTTTATGTGTGTTCGCGGATAACTTCGTCGTTTATGAACCGATTTTGATGATTCTTTTTTTGTTGGAAAGGAGATGTCTCGAGGGTGGTACGATGATAAGGAAACCAGGATCTGATGATGGCATCCCAGATAAATTGAGGGGAACCTTCGAAAATAGTAGTGCCGACTAGTGCGTTTGTTAATTTAAAGCACTCCTATTAAATCGAACTAATGAATTCACCACTGAAAATTGTGAAATAAACAAAATTTTAACAAAAAATTAAAACCGCCTTCAAAAAAACTAAAAAGTTAAAAAATAATATTGCAGCCTATGACTTTTTCGTTCGCATCATAAGAACATTAATTTGTTTATAGAAGTCGGTGTCGAACATGTCGATTAATTTGCATTTATGTTAAGGATGGCTAGATAACTTTACTGTTCTGGTTTCCGGGTAAACGAAATTGTGCGCAAGCGCAACTAGGCCACAGTTAATCTTTTCCGAGTGTACCTAGTTCACCTACTTAGCTGTCACTATCAGTAAGTTTGTTGGCCTACTGTGGGTTTCTTAGGTGGTGTCTTGTAATAATATCTTTGGTGCTTTACGGATTATATTCCCTTAAGGGCCAGGAGAGCGATTTTTGAATCTCATACCACAGAGTACTTGAACTCAGCAGTTGAAAATGTATGGATATACGCATCTTTCTACTGCTGATTTGACTTTCAAAAATCGCACTCCTGGCGTATGATGTTTTAATGTCAAATCAGCAGTAGAAAGTTGCGTATCTCCATAGTAATTTTGACATTTACAACTGCTGAGTTCAACGAATGAGTTTCAAAAATCGCACTCCAGGGCCTACAGACAAAGTAACATTTCTATTGGAGTAGTCGCTAATAGAAATGGCAGAATGTATGGATTTGACATTGGCGATCCAAACATTTTAAAGTTTGTTTTCTCCACCATACGTCAAATCCATACATTTTTTCCGTTTCTATTAGCGTCAACGCCAATAGAATGTCAACTTGTCTAGGGCCCCTGGAGTGCGATTTTTTAATCTCATACGTTGAACCATGTTGAACTCAGCAGTTGAAAATGTAAATATTATTAGGGAGATACGCATCTTTCTACTGCTAATCTGACCTTCAAAAATCGCACACCTTTGAAAGTCAAATTAGTAGTAGAAAGATGCATATCTCCAATCTGGTTCGTGATATCTCCATAGCAATATTTACATTTTGAACTGATGAGCTCAGCGAATGAGATTCAAAAATCGCACTCCTGAGCCCTTACTTAACTTCTTGTTTTTCGTCCACTGATGAAGTTGTCTGACTAATGAACCCAAGACTGGTGTCGTAGATAATAGTCTGACCAGAGACCCCCTTAATCCTGTAATCTCCCAGTTTTTGGTAACCATCTCCAAGGAGGCATGCGTTTAGCCGCCAAACCGATGTTCCACGGTTTCCTCCTCCTCTCCGCACGCTCGGCAGCTGGGGATGAGCAGGGAGGGATGGAGAGGAGGACAAACTATAATATCTACGATACCGTCTGGGTTAATTAGTCAGACAACTTCATCAGCGGACGAAAAACATTAAGTTATCATCATGTTGATAATATTGATGATGATGAAGTAATTTGAAAGGTTTTTATTGGATCACCAACATTCGGTAGGTACATTCCAAATAAACTATATCTCACAAGATTTGTCAGGAAATCGATTAAGCCAATGTACACATTTTACTGGAATCCCTAGTTTATCAACTGTAATTTATTGGCAGCAAAATGTTGATCAAACATGGCGTTAGCGACCCTGGGTCAGTTTGCTTGTGGTGCTATATTTAGAGAGGCAGGCAATGAAAACGGTGGAAAAATGGTTGCTTATTGACAGGAATTATATAATTATATATACAACGTGTTAATGAATTAACGCAAAACTAGAAAGTAGTTTGTTTAGAATCGCGAGCAGAATCGAATTTACATAGTTTCAAAATAGGAAATTTTTTTCAAAATATTAAATAATTATTTAGCAAAATTTAAAATTTACTAAACCCGATGACAACCCACCGCACGGGCACACTCACCCTACTTACTACCAAAACAAGATTATAAAAATGTATCCATGAGTATGTTAGCGCTTTCTTTTAGTGCTGAAATGATAACAAATCATTTTTGCCTCAAAACTTAAAATGCGAATAACTTTAAATTTTAATTATCAAAATAATGAAATTATTGTTACAATCTAATTATTTTGTTATAAATCAGTTGGGGTATATGAGGTTTTGCGCTAATTCATTAACACGTTGTATAGGACGTGTAAAAGAAAGACTCCTAGCTAAATAAGACTTGCATTTCTAAGACAGTCATAATGTTCGCTCATCGTCACTATACCCATCAAACTGAACAACTTTTACTATGGGAGCAAACATGTCAGGGCAAAAGAATATCAGTTGTTCCATACTAAACAGCAATACCTACCCTACTCGACTCAAATGCATGAGACCAAAAGTGCGATTTTTGAAAATCATACGAGCGAATTGGCAGTAGAAAGATGCATAATCTCCATAGTGATTTTGACATTTTCTACTGCCAAGTCGCTCGTATGATTTTCAAAAATCGCACTTCAAATGAGACGAATGATTTTTTTTTGTTCTGACAGGTTTACTCCCATAGAAAAACTTGTTCAGTTTGATGGCTAGAGCACCTAAGTGGTTTAAAGGTTTATGACACTTTTCCTTACACCCTGTATTTACATGTCTTCCGCCTGAGTGAAAATGGAGGTTGTTCAGTCCTGTTTTTCTGTGCACTCCATCCAAATCGGTTCAGTAGTTTTTACGGAAATTCATTATAATATAACTGACTAACGCTCAGTTACAGAAACGCTCATTAAAGTTAATTCTCCATTAAATCTCTTGCTGTCACTTTTTGTCTTGTTGACGTAGTTAAAGCTAGCAAGAGATTTAATGAGCGTTTCTGCAACTGGGTGTAAAAGTCGTGTAGTGTTCCATAGCATCAAGTTGGTAGGTAAGTGCAAAGTTTACAAACAATACAAATGACTTAGCCGCAGACTCAACGGGTTTAAGAGGGCTATCGCAGTCCAGTGGCGCCCTCATCACATTAAAAAAGATTTCTCAATAAAGAAAGCCCTAATTAAAAAAGTAATTAACACGAACACTACTAAAGCCTTCAAGCCATTGTTATACAATACTTTTATAGGTTCTACACATTCCACTTTTAAGGTGGCGGTTGACAGGCGACCGCCTAGCGACCGCACGCCGCACGCCGCAACCCCATGTCGCGACGACACTACTGGTTTGTATGTAATTCTATGAAATACCCTGCGCAGCCAGCGACACGCTGCTCGACTTCACTGCGGTGCGGTCGAGCTTCACTGACGCTCGACCGCAGACCAGTAATTATCTTAGATTCACGATATTTTTGAGTGGCATGCGATAGAACATAAAAGTCGGGTATAACACGATAATTCATATAAATTCCACGATATTTCTTTAATTTAATGAAATTTCTATTTTCAACCACATTTTCCGTTAAATTCCAACAATAAATCATACTGGCGTTTGGTATTTGGTAAAACAGTGTTTAAATATTACTAGATATAATAAATACGAGATGATAATTTTGGGAAACAAATAAAAAAAACATTTTTTTACTTTTTACGGAAATTTTTTCTACTTATTCGTTTTTACGAAAAAAATTCTATTCACCCTTTATTACAGCTCAAGTTACGGCATAGTAGATATAAAGCATCATCCTGAATCTTAAAACCCTACTGAAAATTACTACCCCAAAAAATACCCTAAGTTGGCAATACTGTCTGTAGCTGCGGCGTGCAGTTGCGGCGTGCGGTCGGCTTCCCATTCACGACCGCAGCGACGTGTCGCCGCGACACGTCGCGACCGCACGCCTCATGCGGTCGGCTACCAATTTGCTCCTTTAGACAATTGCGAATAAAAACAAAAGCGGCCGTTTTTTTCTTTTTTCCCAATTTATATGTTTAGACCTTTAAAAAACCTATAAAAGTATTCTATGAAAATAGCTTGAAGGCTTTTGTAGTGTTCGTGTTAATTACTTTTTTAATTTAGGCTTTCTTTATTGAGAAATCTTTTTTAATGTGATGAGGGCGCCACTGGACTGCGATACAGTCTCAATGACTCGCACTTTGTTTGTTTTTGTTAAACCTTACCTTACCTAACCTACCTAATACGTCAGGACAAGTAATGCTACTCCGTATTGGTCACGTAATCGTAACTATTATAGGTACTTACCTAGTAAAGTAATTGTATTGATTCATGTCACACGTATTTATTCGGAAATACAACAAATAAAATGAGCATTTTACCAACAATTTTCCTGGTAATGATGCCATACCCCTGGTAACTCAAGAACTGGTAGGTCAGAAACTCAGAATTTAAATAAAACTTTCAAAATGTTCTGAAGGATGATTCATAGATAGAATGCACCACCGACTCTCGCTGCAAGTCGGTTTGTTGGCAGTCGCGTATCGGGTACTCTTCGGCTTACCACAAGGCCCCACCAATTTAGTATTAGCTCAAATATGTTTCGTATACAGGGTCCTTCTTAATATGCTGACACTTTTTTAAGGGTATGATCAGACCATCAAACTGAACAACTTTCTCTATGGCACTAAACATCGAAATCGCGAAAAAAAAATCAGCTCTTCCATACAAAACTGCAAACGAACTCGAGCCAAATGTGGCAAATGGGGCAGCAGATTTTTTTTCGCGATTTCGATGTTGGTCCCATAGAGAAAGTTGATCAGTTTGATGGTCTGATCATCCCATTAAAAAAGTGTCAGCATATTAAAAAAGGACCCTGTATAAAATAATCCTTGACTTTACCAAAACTCAATAGTCATTAATCAATAATCTACAGGATGAAATTGATATCATTGGCATACTTTTAAACTAAGGGTTCTCCCATTAAATTGAACAGCTTTTACTATGGCAGCAAACCGATCGGAGCAAAAAAAAATCTGCTGTTGCATACATTTGAGTCAAGTAGGCATTGCACTTTAGTATGGGGTAGTAGATTTTTTAGTTCCTCCGATCGGTTTGCCCCTATAGTAAAAGTTGTTCAGTTTGATGGGTAGACTCTTAGTTTAAAAGGATGCTAATGATATCAATATCACCCTGTATACACATAAGCAAAACGCCATATAATTGTATACTTAGATCAGAAAATATAATGCATCAGTTTTGTCTGTGTGTCCACCGTTTTTAATCTACAAAAGATATACACAACACAATACGTAAATCGAAATACGAGGAATGATTACATCAAATCCACGAGTAACGTCTAAAAATCTAAACACAAGTGGTGTTATGTGGGTGGATCTTTTGAATCAATCGTAAAATTAAATGGTAAAAAGCTTCAAGCTTGTGATTGTGACGATAAACACGAGTTATTTTAGATGGCTGAGAATACGGTTTTCGCCTTTACCTTGACACAACACAAACTTATGTGGCCAGTTAACACGACTTATGTGGCCAGGCCCTAAACTTGAACTACTCGTACTAATCAATTTTAGACTACCACTATTAGAGGGAGGTTACACGGTCAGTATTTCATCAGTCTGGTCCATCAGTCTGGTCATGTATATTTGATTTGAAGGGAAACTGACTCGAGATTGACCCGACTAACATGGTGCTTCAGTATATCAGTTTCCCTTCAAATCAAATAAACATGACCAGACTGATGGACCAGAATGACGAAATACTGAACGTGTAACCGGGCTCTTAGTAACGCAAAACTAGAAAGCAGTTTGTTCAGAATTGAGAGCAGAATCGAACTATCATAGTTTCGTCATAGGTAATTTTTTACCTTAATTTGTATGTAAAATTTAAAATATTCTGAACCCGATGAGTATTCTGATGAATTTCATGAATTTCATGAATTTCATGAAAATTCAGATGAATATTCTGAACACGAGATGTCAACCCACCGCACGGGCACACTCAACCTACTTATTACCAAAACAAGATTATTAAAATGTATCCACGAGTACGATAGCGCATTCATTGATTGCTGAAATGATAACACACCATTTTTGCCTCAAAACTTAAAATGCGAATAACTTTAAATTTCAACTATAAAAATAATGAAATTATTGTTTCAATTTATTTATTTTGTTATAAATCAGTTGGGGTGCATGATGTTTTGCGCTAATTTATTAACACACTAGCGGCCCGTCCCGGCTTCGCACGGGTGGACGTCTAATCTTTTCTAGCAATAAATATAGCCTATGTTACTCAGGGTGAATGCAGTTTTCTAATGGTGAAAGAATTTTTTAAATCGGCCCAGTACTTTTTGAGCCTATTCATTACAAACATACAAACATACAAAAATAGGTACAAATCTTTCCTCTTTATAATATTAGTGTAGATTGTATAGGGTCCTTTTTAATATTGTTACGAAGGACGAGTTCCGGGATTGGAGTGAAACGCTAAGTCCAATTTTACAGAGTTTATTTGGGATACACTTACAAACGGTCCACCTCGCAGAGGTTCCCCTAAACGGTTCACTTCACCGGGTCCTCCTCGCAGGGATTTCCCGTGCACCACTTACTGTCACTGTTCACAGTCCACTACGTCACTACTGTGACGACACGACACGCGTCACGGCTATGACGTCACGACGTACGACACTATGACGTCACACACTACACTGACACTATGACGTCACGTACTACACCGACACTATGACGTCACGCACTACACTGACACTAGTCTACTCACTGTTCCACTCTTAGCACTTTTCTCTTCACTAGTACTTTTCCACTTTTACTTTTCTTCCTTTTGTTTCGCACTGTTCACTGTTTAACCAAGGACTCCCGCCAGTCGAAATTCGCCGCCTTTTTATATCCCGCAGAACATTCCGGAATACCCTTTTTTCGATCTTCTTTTCTTTACTCGATTGTTTTCCTCCAGATAGTTCTAACCCCGCGTTCCTTTTTCGAAACCGATCGAAGACACGCCCACTTTTCTGGTTCTTTTCAAATATGCGTAATTTCGCCTCCTTTCTCGAAGTTCCTAGACACGTTCACCTTTTTGTCCCTTTTTAAATATTCCTTCTCTCTCTTCCTTCTAGAACATTTCTAAAAACACTAAAATCTAGAAATATTTTTGGCGCGGATCGGATTCGAACCGTCACCCCCCAGCATGGGAGGCGGAACCTTAGACCGTAGGACCACGGCGATTGTTAATGAGCCGGCCGAATTTTCGAATGCCTTCTTTACGTTTGACGTTTGACAGCGGCCGTAACACTGCCCCTCCCTTAGTTCTGCTCGTCCCGAGCATCATTACTGCTGAAATATCGAGCCAACCGGTCAACGTGCACTAACTTCAACGGCCTCCCTGGCGGACGCCGGAATCGGTGTTGGCCGACGTTCATCCTGGTCACTACCTCATATGGCCTTTTCCAACTTGATTGTAACTTCGGACGCTTCTTCTTACGAGCAAACGGAATGCGCCTAAGCTGCTGATTGACTGGCGCTACGTCTCCTGTATTGTTCGCATGCTTCACCAGGTCTATTTTACCAATATGTGCGCCGTTCTTAGAGAGCGAGTTCTTCGCTATCACAGCCTGTGGCTTTGCCAGGTCCTTGCTGGAGTCTTCTACAACTTTCGATACGACATCCCCCTCAGTCTTCTGCTTCCTAGGAGGATTATCTCCACAGTGATCAACAACCTCCCCCTTCCCAATCGTCAGGTCCATATCTCCAACGTTAGGTATCAGGATCGGAGCAGAAGAAACTGGTCCAACAACTTTCCTCACCGGAATCCAACAAGTCCCAGCTTCAACCTTTTCCATCACAGCACAGCTCCCATCGTTACTCTTGGGCAAAACAACAGGTACCAAGTTCTGTGATCCAGGCTCGAGAACCATTCTTCTCACATGGTAGACCTTTTCCGATGATCCACCTTTCATCGGAACCTCCTCTTTATTACATCGTAGCACTCCGTTCTTCATGTCTATGTTGCACTGGTGATTTTGTAAGAAATCCAAACCAATGATGCAATCGTCCACTATCTCAGCTACGATCACCTCCTGTTTGAAAAGAGTCCCACCGATCGTAATTGAAACTCCCAACTCCCCCTGAACTGGTATGCGCTGGCCGGTAGCAGTCGTTAACTGTAGTTTAGTTCGCTGCAGAAGTCGTGTCCCCTGATAACTTCCCATTTCGCTTATCAGTCGAGCATTGACCACCGTCCTCGAAGCACCGGTATCCACAGTTAGTTGACAGATTCTACCATTCACCCCTCCTTCAACTAACAGACTATCTCCGTCCGATATTTGCCTGACTCTAATGATTGGGTTTGCAACATAACCGGCCAACGTCCTCCAGTTCTCCTGCTGCTCATCAGTCGAGACTCCTATGTCCCGACGACCTGAACGCTTCGGGCAGGAACTGCGAATATGCCCCCGTTCTCCACACTCGTAGCACACATAACGACGGCCTGTGCGCCCCGGGCAGAAGCTGCGAATATGCCCTCGTTCACCACACTTGTAGCACACATAACGACGGCCTGATCGGTTCGGACAGGAGCTACGAATATGCCCTTGTTCACCACACTTGTAGCACATATAATTGTCACTCCGATTTCTCGGCGCTGACGCTCCAGACACCACAATCTCCCTGAGACGAGCGGAACGAGGATCCTGACGTACAGCTTCCACTTCCAATGCATGAGCAACCGCGTCCCTGAGTGTAACATGGTGCCCAAGTCGCACTGCAGCTCGCACCTCCGGGTTCCGTATCCCATCCGTAAAGGTCTGCAGGAGCATGTCATCGATGACTGCCGGTGACGACCGAAAAGCCTTCCGTACGAGCTTCTCCACTTCCACGGACCATTGCTGCAGACTCTCGTCAGCACGTTGGTTACGTTCCTTCAACCGCGCCCGATACACGCGTTCGAGATGTCCATCGCCGAATCTAGCCTCCAGAGCTCCGAAAAGATTGTCGAACGACAGGTTTCCGCCAGCACCCACGGCTTCCAGCACTGTGAGAGCCTGTCCCTGGAGTGCTAATATCAACGCAGGCTCCGCCTCCTCCTTGCCCCAGCCATTAACTTTCATCGCTGTCTCAAACTGTAGCTTAAAGGCGGGCCATGACGTTAGTCCATCGTAAACCGGAGTCTTCACACCTTTTGGTTGCATGGGCGAGTCAAAAACAGCAGCGACACGACTATGAGATTTGCTCTGCTCAACCTCTCGCCGGATCTTGGCGAACTCACCCTCCACGCGATCAAATCTCCCTTCGAACTCGCCCTTCACACGATCCAACCTCCCTTCTACGGCTTCGACTCTTTCCACTGCCTGCTGCAAGCCCTTCGTAATATCCTTATGAAGCGCCTCCTGCATCGTGCGCATTTGTTCTTCCATCATGTGTGCCTGCTTCTCCTGACGGCGAGCCTGCTCTTCCTTTATTGCGCGCAGTTCGTGAACCTGTTCCTCTTTCAGTGCGCGCAGCTGTTCCTCCTGCCGGCGAGCCTGCTCCTCCTGCCGGCGAGCCTGTTCCTCCTGGCGGCGAGCTGCCTGTTCCTCCTGACGGCGAGCTTGTTCTTCCATCATGCATTGGATTTGATAGAGGAAATTTCCCGGGTTCCGCTCTGGAGTGCGCTGTACTTCACCCCCCTCAGGTCTTCTCTCTGGGGTTCGCTGCACCTCAGTTACAGGGGCCGCACCGTCGTGCCGCGCTTCCGACATGGCCCGGGTGGTGACTCCCTTTAACTCCTTTGGCACCAGCGACATCTTACTCCAATCCCACTTCTGACACCAAATGTTACGAGCGACGAGTTCCGGGATTGGAGTGAAACGCTAAGTCCAATTTTACAGAGTTTATTTGGGATACACTTACAAACGGTCCACCTCGCAGAGGTTCCCCTAAACGGTTCACTTCACCGGGTCCTCCTCGCAGGGATTTCCCGTGCACCACTTACTGTCACTGTTCACAGTCCACTACGTCACTACTGTGACGACACGACACGCGTCACGGCTATGACGTCACGACGTACGACACTATGACGTCACACACTACACTGACACTATGACGTCACGTACTACACCGACACTATGACGTCACGCACTACACTGACACTAGTCTACTCACTGTTCCACTCTTAGCACTTTTCTCTTCACTAGTACTTTTCCACTTTTACTTTTCTTCCTTTTGTTTCGCACTGTTCACTGTTTAACCAAGGACTCCCGCCAGTCGAAATTCGCCGCCTTTTTATATCCCGCAGAACATTCCGGAATACCCTTTTTTCGATCTTCTTTTCTTTACTCGATTGTTTTCCTCCAGATAGTTCTAACCCCGCGTTCCTTTTTCGAAACCGATCGAAGACACGCCCACTTTTCTGGTTCTTTTCAAATATGCGTAATTACGCCTCCTTTCTCGAAGTTCCTAGACACGTTCACCTGTTTGTCCCTTTTTAAATATTCCTTCTCTCTCTTCCTTCTAGAACATTTCTAAAAACACTAAAATCTAGAAATATTTTTGGCGCGGATCGGATTCGAACCGTCACCCCCCAGCATGGGAGGCGGAACCTTAGACCGTAGGACCACGGCGATTGTTAATGAGCCGGCCGAATTTTCGAATGCCTTCTTTACGTTTGACGTTTGACAGCGGCCGTAACACTATGCTGACACTTTTTTAAAGGGGTGATCAGACCATCAAACTGAACAACTTTCTCTATGCGACCAACATCGAAATCGCGATAAAAAAATCTGCTTGCGCATACAAAACTGCAAACCTACTCGAGCTAAATGTATGGACAGCTGATTTTTTTTGGTGATTTCGATGTTGGTCCCATAGAGAAAGTTGTTCAGTTTGATGGTCTAGAGTGCGATTTTTGAATCTCATTTGCTGAGTTCAGCAGATTAAAATGTCAAAATTACTGTGGAGATATGCATCTTTTTACATCTCTATGTTTCTACTGCTGATTTGGTAGGTATAATAATGGTTTCCAATTTACAATACTAACACACATCTTCATTGAATTACTCATAGATTTAACAATGCTCAACTTCACTTCACTAAACTTAACAATTACTGAATATAATGAAAACTACGTGTTTTTGGCACGATGCCTGGTCATGAGTGTTAAAAACTAAATAAAATTAACTAGGTGCCATTATTATAAACGTAAAAATAACGGCTTGCATTAGTTTCTCATGTCAGTGTGGATTTATCTTCTCTTCTTACATTTATGGGGCATCCAATATTTGATTATTGTTAGAGCTGTGGTTTATACTTACTTTTTAATATAGTGTAAACAGTTGCATTACTCGAAGCGGTTATTGTACCCATTATACTGAACAACTTTCCCTAAGAAACATAGGAAATTCGCAAAAAAAACTACATTTCATAAAAAAACTTTGATCAGCTGATTGCATTTAGAATGGGAAGCCCTAAAAATGTTTTTACGTCATTAGGGAAGCCCAATTTTTTTTTGCGAATTTCCTATATACAGGGAATGGGTACAGTACAATCACCGCTTAGAGTAATGCAAATGGTACTTTTTCCTTAAAAACCGCGGCATCGATAAGTAACACTGTTATACTTACATAAGAATTTCAGACTGCCACGAATCATGATCAAGAAATGACACAAAAAATAAAATAAACAAATAAAAAAACGAATAATCATCAAGCAATTGCTAAATGTGAGCATTGGCGGTTGTAGCAATGTTTCTGGCCTCTCCGAAAGAGATACGGTCGTGAGTTTATGTACGTATGCATGTGTAAAAAAGTGACACGCTATCATTCTGCGTCACTCTGCGCGACCGACTCGTTTTCTGTCTTCTATTTGTGGCAAAATGAACGGCCTGACCTGTATGAATCCTTATAAGTAAATCCGTTAATTTTTTGCTTACCTGATAAAAAGCTTTATTCAGAACCATTGGTTGCCACCGCACAACCTTCAGCTATGGCTAGCGTAATCTAAGCCCTAAATATTAGGTACATCATAATAAGGAACACAGCTCGTCTGTCTGTAAGCCCTGGTGATTCAAATCACTCGAAGCTCAAAGCGAGTATTGTGAAATCAATGACGTAAGGAGACAGCTGGACGGCGAACGCAGCCTCTTACCATCTTTATCACATGAAGAAGTCATTTCAGGAAAGCTTAATGTCGAGTGTTTATAAGGGTGAAATTCGCTTCATTTGCGAAGCTTTCTATTTAGAGCGAACTCTAGAACAAGTGGTCGTATTTGTGGATGAATCGATCCGGATCCGAAACAAGAAACAGAACTTGTAAACAGTGCCGGCTTATTTGTAGACGCAAAAGGCCACTGTTTTAGGGCCCCGGGCCCCGACGCTTGAGAAATAGCACCAGCCTAGACGGGTGTTGCAGACCCACCTAATGTCATCAATAGTCATCATTCATCATTATGGGCGCCAGACTTAGCCGCAAAGTGGGGATTGGTAAGGAACTTTAAAAAGGGCGTTCACAAACGACCAGCGATGGCCTAAGTGGCACAGGCTTAGCACGTCTATCAAGGCCCGAAACCCTCAAATAATAATAATAATAGCCGCAAAGACCTTGTTCTCATTCTGCCCGCACAAAAGTCCATGTTGAAGTCCTTTTTTATTATGTAGGTAGGTAGTATATAATTCAGTAGGGTGTAAACCTAATTACGTTACATACTTAAGGGGGTGCTTCATGCCTTTAAACTGTACAACTTTCAATTCTGGGACCAAAACTGAATGTGAAAAAACAATTCCTTACATTTGGATCGAGTAGCTTGACGTTTTCAATGGAACAACCTTTTTTTCCCGCGATTTCATTAAAGGTTGTTCAGTTTGATGGTCTGAAGCACCCTGTAAATATGTAACGCATTTAAGTTGCAAGTGTTGCAATATTAGAGATCTACCCTACATACTTAAAAACCTAATAATAAAAAAAGACTTAAGAGGTTAAGGGCCTGGATATTTGATCGCGTATTGGGCCCAATAGTCCTTAATTCGTCCCTGGTCGTAAACACGCTGTTTGGATTGACGAATCCTATTATTAGAGTAGTTGGAAAAAAAATTGTGTGGCAATTTCGTGGCCTTTGTCAACTTCGAGGTTTGTTACTTTGGGTACGTTTAATTTTTGTAATCCCATAAACATTTAGGTTAGGGTCCTTAGGGTAATCTATCAACCGTCTGGGACCCGAAAACCACCGGGTCAAAATTATCAAACAAGCGGGCCACACAAACTCACTACCTACTTTTAGCAGTTGAAGATTTGAGCATCTTGCTTGACCTAGCCACACCGACCGATCCGGAATTCCGAATCAGGGCTACCTACGTTTTCGTATGGATTTTCACCGATTTTCCCCTTGCAATATTTCAAATCCTATACAAAATCACCCCTGACAGGGCTTGCAGTACCTAATGCAACTGTTTCTAACACTAGTTTCAGTAGTTTCTATTTTAATACCTACTGCCTAAATGATATTGAGTGTTTTTTATTTGATTTCATGAGGATAATCTATCCTGCAGCGCAGGACTACACTTTAATATTTTATGAAAAATATAAATTTTACCCGATAGTTCTTTGCGTAAGTACATGTTATATTACCTAAAGGTTTTCGGGCTTTGAGTTCAAAAGATGACGAGTTCATAAGAAAATTAGCGCAATTTAGTTGTACCTATGTAGGTCATGATACATATAACATAACACAAACGTTTCTAAGTACATATAACATAACATAACACTAAGTGCCTAGAATTATCTAGTACTTACTTGTACCTAATTAGTACCTTACCAATAATATGACTCAGTTATTTTATGTTGGCAATCAAATTGTAAAGCAGCTATGTAATAAGTTACAGATCAAAATTTTGAAACAGACCTACGAAATTAAGAATAAGTCCTATCTATATTCTATAGGTAGGTAATTAGTAAGAGAGAAAAAAAAAATTACAGGACCGATTGGTACAGTCAAGAGCACATCAAGCACATCACTTGCAGTTCGATTGTAACGCTTATGGTTATGGCACACTAAATAAGAACGGTACAAAGTTCAAAGTGACAAGCTTGACTTGCTCTTGACTGTAAGTACACCGGTGGATGACGACGGGATAGTGACAGCGCAGCGTTATGTTATGCCTACTAAATTATAATGAGTACATTTTACAGCAGGTGGAGCAAAGATTAAGCAAAAGAGAAGTAGGTCGTCCGGCAGCCAGGTCGGCTGACGACATCCGGAAAAGTATCGGCAAGACTGGGTTGGATGCGACTGGCACAGGACCGAGAAGAATGGTAAAAAATAGGGAGGAGGCCTGTGCCCCGCAGTGGGTACCCAACGGGCACAAAATTGCTGCATACAGGCTTTAGAGCCAATGCAATTATTCCTTTAAGCTGCTAGGCGTAAGCTATAGAGCGTGCTCAGCAGGCCTTATGCAGCAGCACTATAGCCAAATAGGCACAATTTTATGCGGCCTTAAGCTTCAGAAGAGCTATAATAGTAGCTGCTTAAGAGCGCCATAGTAGCTGCAATGGAAGATTAAGTAATAAGATTCACTCATATAGCACTACATTCGTGAACGAATGACCGATTGAAATGAATGAATCTTGTTTTGACAGCACACCGTTCAGTTCAGTTGTTCCTATATTTGTGTAGGCGAACCATCAAAATATCGAAATCTTTTTATTAAAATGTGAAATTGAAGTGCGGTGGCGGCCATCATCAAATTAAATAATTAAGTAATTAATTCATGGTTTCTTGTTATTCAGTACAGTACATGCAATTAAAAACGCATATTAGTTTACTGATAATGTAAATATCACTTATTGGAGTAATTTTGATGCGCTCATGATATAATCCAAATAAGCAATTAATTATGTGTATTAGAATACAGTCTTTTCAACTTTTTATGTAATAAAATCATTTGAGGTCGATTTAATGATACACTGGTTTGGAGACAACGTCCCAATCCTTGAAAATTAAGTTCTGTTTACGTTATTTGTTGACAAATATTTGCTTGGATAACCTAAAAAGATCATAAACATGGCGCTTGCTCGTGGGCAGCCTATAGCCGTAGTATCTTCCTCAATGCTTCCCTTAAGCGGCTTTAGGCGCTTATTTTAACTTTTGTAGACCTCAGAGTGATTTTTATTACTGTAATTGCAGTTCATAACTGCTAATAGGCTCCAATTTCATTCTTTATGCAGGCATAAGTTCAAGGTTACAATATGTCGAATTGTTTGGATTTCATAGGGATTTCATAGTGCAGATTAATCTGATCTGATCCCGATCCTCGGGGGATGCCTATGTCCAGCAGTGGACGTCCATCGGCTGAGATGATGATGATGATGATGATGATGATGATGTTTTCTTTAGTTAAAATTTTTACTCTTTGAATATTTTTTTTTAGATATTCATATGTAACCAGTGATCGGAACGATGGGATTGTTAGAGTTGTTAAAACCACAAAATTTATTGTTTTATTTAATTTGAATCCCGTGATCCCGAGAACTGTCGTATTAGTCAGCAGTACATTGGATCGAATTAGTTATATCAATTTTAATGATCTGAAACAAAATTACAGTAAAATATTTTTTTTCCGAATCCCGGGATTTTTTTTTCATCCCAAATTTTCATAGGTGGTTCAGACCATCAAATTGGACAACTTATGAAAATTTGGCACCGTCCAGTTCAGTTCCCGGGAATCCCGGGATTCGGAAAAAAATTATACTGCCGTAATTTTGTTTAAGATCATTTAAATTGATAATAACTACTTCGATCCAATGTACTGCTGACTAATACGACAGTTCCGGGGATCACGGGATTCAAATAAAATAAAATACCAAATTTTGTGGTTTTAACAACCCTAACAATCCCATCGTTCCGATCACTGGTTACATATGAATATCTAAAAAAAATTATTCAAAGAGTAAAATTATAACTAGAGAAAACATCATCATCATCATCATCATCTCAGCCAATGGACGTCCACTGCTGGACATAGGCCTCCCCCGAGGATCGCCATAACGACCGTTCCTGCGCCGCCCTCATCCAACGTTTTTCCGCCGCCTTCACCAGGACATCGGTCCACCGTGTGAGGGGCCTACCCCCAGAGAGAGATCAAATATCGTTTATGTAAAATCAATAACAACGATTTTGACGCACAATAAAATAGAATAGGATAAGATTATGTAGTAACACAATCTTTGTGAATATGAATAATAATTAAATTAAACTTTTATCGATGGATTATCAATGATTCAAGTCTTTGCTGTATTTATAGAAATTCTTTTCCACGCCCTGTCCTATATATATGACTACCCCCTCGGGACTATAGTCGTGAGCATATGCTATGTATTTCCACGCCGTTTATTTTTTTCATGTACTGTACTGAATAACAAGAAACCATGAATTAATTACTTACTTATTTAATTTGATGATGTCCGCCTGCGCATTTCACATTTTAAAAAGATTTCGATGGTTCGCCTACACAAATATAGTAACAACTGAACTGAACGGTGCCAAATTTTCATAAGTTGTCCAATTTGATGGTCTGAACCACCTATGAAAATTTGGAAAGAAAAAATCCCGGGATTCGAAAAAAAAATTATATTACCGTAATTTTGTTTCAGATCATTAAAATTGATATAACTATTTCGATCCAATGTACACACAGCGACACATCAAGCTATACAAAACCAACATAAGCCGGCCTCGCGTAGGTGCGACCAGCAGCGCACCCGCCTCCCGCGACCGTCTGTGTCGCGCCCACACACCGCTTCGGAGCCCGCCCACGTCCTCGACTCCTCAGCGAGTCGTCAGGACCCCTCCTCAAGCACCCCGGATAACCACACTGCCGGCGTGTAGGTCGCTCACCGGGCCTCCCCCAACAGGGTCCCACTCGGTGAGCTTGACCTCACCGGCAGCACCACAAGAAATACCACCGCATTGGAGCCTGCACACACCCTGGCATGCCGTCAGGTTCGTGTGCTCTCCGCAGCACCCCCCGGACTGACGTCACTGCCGAACTGACCTCGGCAGCTGCACCCTCGCTATGGAGCTCTCCACAGACGATCCCCTCCCGGAAATTGACCCCCTGATGCCTGAGCCCTTTTAAGGACTCACCCCGCTGCGGAAACTGCTAACGGCTGTAGATCCCCTTGGACCGTGGGGCGGACCGAGGGTGAACCGCCGGACTGTAGGCTACTCCGCAGCACAAAACCCCCCTGATTGGCCACACTGCCGACCGCAGTTCGCTCACCGGGCCTCCCCCAACGGGGTCCCACTCGGTGGGCTAGACCGCGCCGGCAGACACCTGGACAATTACGAGGCACCACCAGGTGCCAACCCCGATGACCCGGCTGCTTCAGCAGCTGGCGCTAGAAACCATAGTAAAGAGGCCGTTGCCGCGAGACTGATTGATTGATTAGGCCGGGACTCGATAGTTGGCGTCCGAGAGTGGAAGCACGGTGGCTTGAGGTATCAGGCGGCTGGGAAGAAGCTCAACCACAGAGGTCTACTATCGGGTGTCCCCCCCCTCCTCCTCTCCCCAACCTCCCCTCACTTTTGAACACCTCGTACTGAGGGGTCGTGGATGCAGCTGTGTCCTAGATCAACCAGGACGCAGGTAGCTCCTGAAGATCTGACCAGGCGTGGCTTTTGGTTCCTCGGGCAGTGTTGTCAGGTCTTACAGTTTGAGCCAATTCTCCTGAAGGAAATAACCCTTCACGATACGGCCCCTCTCGTGCCGGGTCCTTATTCCCTCTTTTCAGCTCAGCTAGGGTTGTAAGTAAAAAGCGGTAGTGAATAGGAATTAAGTTAGCTAGGGAAACCTGTAAACGAGATTAGGTTATTCAGTAATAAAACTTGTATCTTTGTTTATAATTCTATCTTTTTATTAGCAACCTCAGAACTACAGACATCCTACCTAAAGATAGGTCAACCCTTCTAAAGGGATTTATATATTTTTACAATGAGGCCCTCTGGCCATCCCGCCACAGGGGCACTTCGTTACACAATACATTTTGTGGTTTTAACAACTCTGTTATGCCCACACGGCAAGTTTAGGTATTTACAATCCCATCGTTCCGATCACTGGTTATAAGATATGAATATCTAAAATAACTTATTCAAAGAGTAAAACTAGTTCAAACATCGTTTATGTAAAATCAATAACAATGGTTTTGACGCACAGTAAAATAGAATAGGATAAGATTATGTCAATCATTGAAAATATCAATAATAATTAAATTAAACTTTTATCGATGGATTATCAATGATTCAAGTCTTTGCTGTATTTATAGAAATTCTTTTCCACGCCCTGTCCTATATATATGACTACCCCCTCGGGACTATAGTCGTGAGCATATGCTATGTATTTCCACGCCGATTATTTTTTTCAATATTTATATTTATATTGAAATAAATCAAATATAAATATTGAAAAAATCCAATATAAATATTGAAAAAATAATCGGCGTGGAAATACAGTATAGTATATGCTCACAACTATAGTCCCCGAGGTGGTAGTCAGAGATATAGGACAGGGCGAGGAAAAGAATTTCTATAAATACAGCAAAGACTTGAATAATTGATAATCATCGATTAAAGTTTAATTTAATTATTATTCATATTTTCATAGATTGTGTTACTATACAGTGTGTAACATAAAATGGGACAGTTACTTAAAGGGGTGCTTCAGACCATCAAACTGAACAACTTTCGCTATGGCACCAATATTGAAATCGCGAAAAAAAAATCGGCTATCCCATACAAAACTGCAAACTTAACTCGACTGAAATGTATGTTACAGCCGATTTTTTTTCGCGATTTCAATATTGGTCCCATAGAAAAAGTTGTTCAGTTTGATGGTCTGAAGCACCCCTTTAAGTGACTGTCCTATTTTATATTACACCCTGTATAATCTTATCCTATTCTATTTTACTGTGCGTTAAAATCATTGTTATTGATTTAACATAAACGATGTTTGATCTAGTTATAATTTTACTCTTTGAATTATTATTTTTAGATATTCATATCTTATAACTAGTGATCGGAACAATGGGATTGCAAATACCTAAACTTGCCGTGGGTATAACATAGTTGTTAAAACCACAAATTTTTTTGTTTTATTTAATTTGAATCCCGTGATCCCGGGAACTGTCGTATTAGTCAGCAGTATATTGGATCGAAGAAGCTATTTATATCAATTTTAATGATCTCAAAAAAATTATGGTAAAATATTTTTTTTCCGAATCCCGGGATTTCTTTATCTTGAACCCTTATAGCGTTGCTATGCAACTTAAAGTTGCAAGACAGGCTGCAATTTTCACTCTGGTGCTCGTTGGGAAATCCATCGATAAAAGTTTAATTTAATTATTATTCATATTACGGTAATATAATTTTTTTCCGAATCCCGGGATTTTTTTTCTTTTCAAATTTCCATAGTTGGTTCAGACCATCAAACTAGACAACTTATAAAAATTTGGAAAGAAAAAAAAATCCCGGGATTCGGAAAAAAAATTATATTACCTTAATTTTGATTTAGATCATTAAAATTGATATAACTACTTCGATACAATGTACTGCTGACTAATGCGACAGTTCCCGGTATCACGGGATTCAAATTTTGTGGTTTTAACAACTCCATGATAAACCCCCACACGACAAGTTTAAATCCCATCGTTCCGATCACTGATTATAACTCATAAGGAACTAAAGGCTGCACTGATTATTTTATTATCTCTTTAATGCAACTGCTAGTAACAAAGTAGTGCCTATTTGAACTCTTAAGCAACTGCTTTAAATTGTCTAAAAATATATCCTCTTTACAGGTATAAGGCGCTTTAGAGTTCCAAGTATATACCATACACAGCTATTAGTGTCAAAATGCACTTTCTGGTTCTCACTATAGGCTTAAGTGGTAAATAGGTTCAAGAATGAACTTATATGTAGGCATAAGCTGTACTCTATTTCCTTACTGCAACTATAAGCTCCCCGTGCAGCTATAGGAGTTTGCGGAAGATGTTATAGCTCTTAAAACTTTATCTTGAACCCTTATGGCGTTGCTATGCATCTTGAAGTTGCAATGACAGGCTGCAATTTCCACTCTGGTGTTCGTTGGGTAGATACAGGCATAAGAATAATTAAGTTATTCTATGATACGGGCTCAAAATGATGATGATGATGAATAATACGTGCACAATACATAGCAATAACTCGATATTTGTCATGAATAAAATTAAATTCATAATTTAGGCACAGGTAAACCAAACAAAATCCTTATTAATGCTGAGATAGAGTTCATTTTAAACACTCATTGCTTATTATAAGTAAGGATCAACGTAATTTAGACGAAATTCATTGTATGCTAATATGGATAATGTCTGGGGTAAAGTTTGTTTATGAAATTATTAACATATTCAAATAAGATTTGAACATTTCGACGTCTGCGCGGTATGTGACAGTGTTTGCGTAAACTCAGACTGATATCGATTCAACTTATTCGTCATACTTAAATAATTATGTTCTCTGGATGTGATATTATTCGATTTCGATAGATGACACTAAATAGTAGTTAAAACTCTTTTTAACCGACAAAAAAGGAGGCGGTTATCAATAAATTCGACCCATACGTTTTTGTATGTTCGTTCCGCGATTACACCGCCAATTATGAATTGATTTTGATTATTATTTTTGTGTTTGGTAGGTAATACGTCAGAGGGGGTCCCATTTTAATTTGGTGAAGTTCTGGTGAAGGGCTTCGGAGATAGACAATGAAACTCCTCAAAAATGTATAGCATAATCGGCGATTGAAATAAATAATCGTGTTGATGTGCCCCTTGCATGTACAACGGATATGTCGACCCAATAATATAATACAAACACAAAAATTTTCAAAAAAAAAAATTTAATAAAAAAAATTTACCGACTTCAAAACTAAAAAAGTACGAAAATTATAAAGTAACCAGCGTGTTTTAAATTCTTATCTATAACTTCTTCTATTGGAGTCGGTGTCAAGCTAAGCCCAAATGTAGGTATCATTGACACCGACTCTTATAAAACCAACTCGTATGTAATAATATAAACCCAATCGCGAATCATGCCGGCTTGACAGCCACTTCAGCAGAAGAAATTAATGTTCTAATAGATAATAATTTAAAACATGCTCTGGTTACCTTATTATGTTAGTACTTTTTTAGTTTTGAAGTCAGTAAAAAATTTTTCTACTTTCAGTTTAGCCGTTCAGGGGGAAACGCTGCCAAGCCAGCATCATGGGTAACCGCATCTTCTCTATAAGAGAACACCTCCCGACGCGACGCGGTGGTAGAGTCAAAAAAATTACTGCAGAAAGCTATCTATGTGATATTATTTAAAAATATAAATAATATTGAGTTCGATTTTTGAGTTTGAACCCTTCCGCTTAGTCCGAATCTATTCCATAATGGTAAAGTTAGTTTTACGCTAATGTTTTAGGATCTTGCTATTTTTTTAGGTAAGATAAGTATTTTTAATGTAGCCCCTACCCTTATTTGTTTACTGTGGTAGTATAATATTTACAAATAAGAACTAGCTTTTATCTAGATTCGTTTCCAATGTTGTCGGTCTCCTCTCCTGCCACATTCCACTCCAAAGTTATCTCATATCTATCTGCCTTGCCTTATTATTGGAAAGGGAAATTTTGTCGGTAGCATAGTTATTATGATTATGACGCTTAACTTTTAACTAGTTTTAATTTTAGGCAACTAACCTAACTAATTAATGTTAGCTAGTGTGGAATATGAGATAAACTTCTGACCCGCATTTGATAAAATCGGGGAAATAAAGCGCCAGAAAAATAGATACAGATAAGAAAGTGCTTATAAAAAATTGCGCACTTTACATTATTTTTATCACCATTTTCAACTATTTATCTCATCCAGTAGGTATGTAGGTAGCAAGTTAGGAAATAATCATTAGGTAGAGAATTCATTAAATTGATTAAAAGCAACGATATCAATGTACTGTACCAGTACTAGATACGGTGTTCAGTAGAAACTGCATGTTACTCTGCAATGCGGTGTCAAAACCGCATTGATGTTAGTTTACTCTATGCTAATGGGAATGACAAACCAATCTGAATACCAATCTGTAATTTTTTTCAATAATCATTTTAATTTTATATTGATGTATTTAAATTAGTTATCACTATAAAAACCGCCTGAAAGTTGTTTTACGGGATACTTTTATTCGAATATAAGGTAAGTATGTAAAATTATAAGGATATGTAATTATAAATTAAAATTTTAGAAAATAGGTAAGTCTATTAATTTCCTCAAGATTGGGTAAGTCCATTACTTTTTGTCTCGTTTCGGCACCCAAAACGCGACATTTAAGGAAAAGAGACGGGTATTAATGATCATAGATGAATCAAGAGACTTAAATCAGAGGGCACAAAATAGGCACAATACATGCACAATATAATGAACTTAAGGTGGGTGCCAGACGAGGATTGAAATTGAAAATGACGCTAAGATCGTTCACTTGAGATCATAATTTTTATACTTGTTCATGGGAAAAAAATTAATGGGAAAACAATTATTTGATTTACCTTTTACCTCGAGATGAAAAAGATTTATTGACAGCTAAATTCATCATCGCGACTTAGCGTTTTAAATTCTCATTGATCGCGACCGGGCACAGTGGATCCGTTCTGAAAAAAGACGGACTTAGGACCTGATGTCGGAATTTCGTGCTGATTTTTTTTAAAGAAGAGATAATAACTATCCTAGTAACTTTTGTTCTTTCAGTAAAATCTATGGGATGCATGGTTTATGAGAAAAAAAAATATATACATTATTTTTTTGTATGGAGAAGAACACCTTTTATTTTATTTCTTGACTTGGTTCAATTTGGGACGGGATTGGCTTACGTTTTATGAAAGACCAAATAATACTGGACCCAAAAAAATAGAACTAGTGCAGTCATTTGCAGCGAAGCAAGAAATTAAGTGTCAAAAATTTCATTTTTTTTTCGCATATTTTGCAAAGAGTGCACGTTTATGCCAAACTTTTTGTATATTTTTGTGTACCTGCTGCTAAATTAAAAATTTTAATGTCATTTTTAGGCAGAAATAATCAAGATGACAGGTACTTTTTTTTTTACTTTGCCGATTTCATTTTTGTAATTAAAGAAAAGGGACTACTATCGGTCAAGGAGAAATAGATTAAGATGGCTGACCAATCCTGCCATCGCAAATTGAAACACATAGTTCTTCCTTTCACAGTCAAGTGACAGGTAAGAATGACTTTAAATTATTCATTGTGCTGTTAATATACCCAAATTAGGTATTCATTCTTATCCTGTCACTTGAATGTGAAAGGAAGGACTATGTGTTTCAATTTGCGATGGCAGGATTGGTCACCCATCTTAATCTATTTCTCCACAAAAATTAAATCGGTAAAGTAAAAAAAAAAGTACCTGTCATCTTGATTATTTCTGCCTAAAAATGACATTAAAATTTTTAAAAATATGCGAAAACAAAAATGAAATTTTTGACACTTAATTTCTCGCTTCGCTGCAAATAACTGCACTAGTTATATTTTTTTTGGGTCCAGTATTATTTGGTCTTTCATAAAACGTAAGCCAATCCCGTCCCAAATTGAACCAAGTCAAGAAATAAAATAAAAGGTGTTCTTCTCCATACAAAAAAAAATGTATAATTTTTTTTTCTCATAAACCATGCATCCCATAGATTTTACTGAAAGAATAAAAGTTACTAGGATAGTTATTATCTCTTCTTTAAAAAAAATCAGCACGAAATTCCGACTTTAGGTCCTAAGTCCGTATTTTTTCAGAACGGATCCACTGTGCCGGGTGGCGGTTAGCAACGATATTTGCATCTCCGTGGTCTCCTTACTATTTTTCTTTTCATTCGCATAGTATTATTTAATTTGTGTATTTTTTTTAACTGATTATCTTAATGTTTGTTTCGTAGTAATCTGTTCACAGTTCACACAATCAAAAGTTATGAGTAAGTATCTAATTCTAAAATTTCAGGTACATATTTCAGTGGTCTGCACGTAAGTAGTCGAGGATGCCCAGATAGTAGGTATAATACCCAACATAAATATGAACTGTCGCATCTGTCTTGGCCGGTGATGCTCTTTGACCAAATAATAGTAGTTTCTGTTTTATGTAAACTAGATGGCACTAATGTTCCCAAAGAGTTTTGGAACAACTTGCTTGTTTGAACGTGCTTGTCTATCGCTAGAGTTCATGTCTATGATTAAAAGCTTGTAATCTCACTATATTTTTCGCAGTTTTTTGATCGAATATTCACATATGGTTTGGAAGTTAGAGAACATAGATCTTTGCCACACATTAAAAAAAAACTTAAATAAAAAAGAACCAATAGATAGAGCAACAGGTGGATGACGCGCTCGTGCGGGCGGGGCCGGGGGGCACACTTCCTTCCTTGATTATTTTTTTAAGCAAAGGGTCGCGGTGCATTCGTCCATAGAATGTGCATAGACCCTTGTCGACCTCATTTTTAATTTTGAAGACATAATGCTTGGAAGACGTCATCGTCATAATGCTAAACTAAACTGTGTACCTTAGCCCTATAGGAGGCATTAAGTTAATAGAAGTAGCTACTTATCTAGTAAAGTACTTCTATTCTGATTTTTTTTATATGGAGATACCTATAATTATTAAGATTCTCTAATAGATATATCTACTTATAGATAAGAGATTACTACATATTGGTACTAAAATTCAGTACCAAATTGTCCATCTCTACATATAGGTACTTTTATTAATCCTAGGCTTTCCGGATTGAGTCGAAAAAAAAGTTTCTTGGCAGTATAGTATAAACAAGAAGGTAGGTATAGCTAGGTAGGTAGGCACATTTTATGACAATGATAACAAAAAAAATTTACAATCATTCTCGATAATATCAAAAGTTAACAAAAACATTAATTTGCGGGTAGGTACAGTAAACAAAAAGTTTAAGATTAATAAATTGTAATCTCACCAAACACGTATAAATTGTCTTCATAAATAAAGTTGCTTTTATAAAAAACCACAAACAGTTCTAAACACGGTTCACAATCACAAACGAGTTCAACTTCGCAAATAATAACATTAATAACGCTTAACTTATATTTCGTGAAACAAACGCGAGCAGCTGCCTCGGGCGGGCTCCCTTGCGCGACTGACTGTGTGCTGTGACTTGACTTGACTGAGTGTGATCAGATCACTGATCATGAATACATGATGTGATGGGATGTGTGTGAGTGAGACCAAGCCAAGTGTGAGGTGTGGTGTGGCCAAGTCTTGCAGTCTTTGCTTAGGTTGAATGATGAATTGAGTCGTGACTACTTGTGACTCGTTACTCGTGCCTTGTCTTGTTGTAGTTGGCTGAGTTGGTTCACTTCTGTGCACGACAGAACATAGATCGATCATTTGTACATAGTTTTTATCAATTTGCCTTAATTTACATTGTTTTTGTTTAGTTATAGGATAAGCTTTTCTTTTAATAAAGTCATAATTTCTTATTAGGATTAGGGCCTAGGCTTTAGGATATAAGTAATGTAAATAGTTAGAATAGGGCGTTATATTTCATTTACTAAGTGATTTCCTTTGAGATTCCTACCCCAGCTAGATAGGTACACATTTCCCTAGTAAAATTAACACATAATTTCAGCAGATTTCAAAGTAAATAACACGATTAGCTTACATAATTCCAGTTAGAATTCACTCTGATTAGACTTAGTATCTCATTACAAGGGGAGGAACTTAAGGGAAATCGACGTAAGAAAGAGACAGTGCAACTGTCCCTGTCGGCGCATACAGGCGAGCGAAGGGGGCCCCGACTCCCGCGAATCCGCGGTGTGAGGAAGCGGGGGACGGGGTCATATAAATATTGAAATCTTTCGCGCGCGCTCCTCACAATACGGTCAAATACCTAGGAGTCACGTTAGATAGGGGAATGACATTCCGGCCTCACATAAGGCGCGTTCGAAAGAACGCGCTTCATGTGCTGCATCGTCTATATCCGCTCCTGAACAAGCGTTCTAAGTTGTCACTTAGAAATAAGTTGACAATTTATAAGGCTTGTGTCAGGCCGATATTTACGTACGCCGGAGTGGTATTCGCCCACGCCGCTCAGGCCCAGATCCATACATTGGAGACTATTCAGAATAGATTCATGCGTACCGCGACTGGCGCGCCATGGTTCTTACGTAATAAGAACTTAAATATCGATTTAGAGTTGCCTACCATCCGGCAACTTCTCAAATGTATGGTGACGGACTATTTCGCCACCCTGTCACGTCACTCAAACCCTCTCATTAGAGTCAATGCCACCTACCCGTGTAGGTATAACATGCCCCGAAAGCGTCGGCCTCGGAACGTCCTGGACGACCCGGACGACGCGATCACGGTCGCCATGATGGCGGCCTTTCAGTCACGACTCACCAACACGAACACAAACAACACGACCACCGCCGGCGGTAACACAATCATTTCTTTGTTACGTCGTCGTCAAAATCGAAATCCCCTCCGGCCCCGGAGGGGTTCGTCGCGATCTCTGCCCACTCTTTTGCCTTCTGGCGCCTACAGACGCTACCGGCACGTCGCTGGCCGATTCTCACCGATCCCCGCTACCCCATCGTAGTCCGCGCAGTCCCAGCAACGCCCATTGCCGAGGTCCGTACCCCTTAGGGGTGCCCCTTGGGCAGGTTGCTTAAGATCTTTCATTGGTTCGGTAGACCTACCAGGGCGCTTCGTCGTCACTGGTGTGGTCCCCCCATAGTCCGCAGTAATAAGCAGTAGCTGCTCCAAGAGTAATACTGTATTGGTCAATTCGAAAAAAAAAAAAAAAAAAAAAAACAAACAGCGCGCTCCTCACGGTCAGATCAGGTCAGAATTTTTGGGAGGACTTCGAGTCGAGCAGCCACAGCGTACGGACGTGTCCGCGCGCCGCTCCTGCCTTCCGTCGCCCTCTACCTGCGCCGTGCCCCGCCCACGCGCACTCTACGCTGGTTCGCCGCCTCCGCGCCGTCCAGTCGCCCGACGCCCGTCACCCGGGACGGTCCTCCGTCTCGCCGACGCGTCACCGCTCCGCTCCGCTCCAAATCGGGAAAGTGCAATTTTCATTGCGCCTACCGATTGTTTCGCAGCGTTCGTTTTACTTGACAGTAAAATCTTTGTAAATCCACGCTTTAGTGGTGGTCTTGGGGATACGTAACCGTGCCAACGAACCAAGGTCCGAGCTTGACCCGGAGGCTCGCCTTTCCCCTTCAGGGAACGGTCAATCCGGCTGGGGCTGACACCACTGGCCTTGGGGGGTCTCCTAGTCAACGTCAGCCATCTCCCCCTCCCACCCTACCCTATCCCTATTCCTATTCCTCGGTGACTGTTTGGGCGTTGTAGAGCCTTGTGCTCGCAGCTACCCTCTTTCACCAAGGCAGCTAGGGCCTTTTAGGCACACACCCTTCGCACATTAAGATTGGCGAAGGACCACACCGTAGGGCATACGGTAGGGCTCACCTCAGGTACTCAACCTCCCTGCCAAACCCGGGCAGGGAGGGTTGTTCGCTACACATCCCCGGAAAATCCCATCCGGGGAAACGCCACTCAAACACTATCTCACCATGGCCTCTTCCGAAGTAACGGTGGAGGAGAGACTGCGTCTGCTTGAAGCGGAGGTCGCTCGCCACAGGGATGAGCGCAAGCAATTCCTGGAAGAACAAAAGTTCTACCGGGAAGAGCTAGCGCGCGTCCAAGAGGCGAGCGAGGTCCGCTGCAAACAGCTGCAGACTCAAAAGGACAAGGAACTGCGCGAAATTGGAGTAAAGTTCTATACTTTGCTCGGTTACGCGCAGGATCTCGCCCCCTCCAGCGTTATGGCAGACAGGCTCGGCAAAACCTCCATGGGCCAAAGGACTCTCGAATTTATCGAGATTTCCATGGCCGCAGCCAAGGTCAAACCCCGGACGGACCGGTCCGTTCCGAGGCCCGCGCAGTTGGCGCCGCCAGTTCCCCCCGGCTTTACAGCCACCCCCGCGCACCCGCCTCGGGATCGTTCTCCTCTGAGAGCGGCCCCGACGCGGGACTGTCCGCATTCACAAAGCCCAGCCCCGAGGTCTCGTCCTCCTACCGCCACGGACTGCCACTCGGAACCACGGTCATCGTCATCATCGTCTGAGGATGACTCCGAAACCCAAATGGAGATCGAAGCCATCCTCAGCAGCTCTTCCTCTTCCTTGGAGGAGGACGAGTTCAAGACCGTGGTTGGGGAGGCATCCCGGAAGCGCCTTCTTAAAAAGAAGCGCAAGGACGAGGCCGCGGAGAAGGGACTGTGTCTGTCCCTTTCGCCAAAACCAAAGAGCAAACGCTCTAAAAAAACCGCGAAACCAAATTCTGGCCCCTCAGGCCAACCTACCCCTGGCCCATCAGGCCAACCAAACCCAGGCTTCACAAGCCAGTCTGATACCGGCCCCTCAGGCCAACTCCTCCAAGGCCTTCAGCCTACCCAAAACCAAACACAAACTCCCCCTGCCCCTCAGAAGAAGAGCAAGGCACCGCCCCCACTAGTCATTCGCGAGAAGGGCAAGTGGGAGCGGGTCTTGCAGCTGATGAGAGACAGGAGGATAAATTTCACCCACGCCAAAAACACCCACGAGGGAATCAAAGTCATCGTCCCCACTCCTGGGGACCACCGCGGACTCACGCGTCTGCTCGATAGTGAAGGGGTGGGCTACCACTCCTTCACTCTCGAGGAGGACAAAGTCCTTCGGGCAGTGATCCGAGGTATTCCCCAGGAACTCGCGACCGACTCTATCCTGGCGGACCTCAAGAGCCAGGGACTACCTGCTCTAGAGGTCCACCGTATGAGTAGCGGAAGGACCAAGGTGAAGTACGACATGGTGCTTGTTATCCTCACCATGGAAGGGGGCCATAATATTTATGGCCTCAAATCCGTGGTGGGACTAACAACGTTCCATGTGGAAAAGCCGAGGAAGAACCGAATCCCCTCGCAATGTCACCGTTGCCAGCTCTACGGGCACAGTTCCCGTAACTGCCAGGCTCACCCAAGGTGCGTCAAGTGCCTGGGTGACCACGCAACGGTACATTGCGAGAGGCCGAAGGACCGGACTCTCTGCGTCACACCACCCGCATGCGTATTGTGCGGGGAGCAGGGGCATCCCGCGAACTATCGCGGATGCTCCAAGGCTCCTCGCATGAAGCGTAGGGGTGGAGGGCGCGGCTACTCCGGCCCTTCACAGTCGGGTCAATCCTTCCGCCGCCCAAACGACCAGTTTAGGCCCCCCCACCAACAAACGTTCGTACATCCGAACAAACCCTTCGCGGAGGTCGCCGCGGGCCTTCCGCCTAACAAACCCCCCCCTGCGCAGCCAGAACCTCTGAGCCAGACCAGGACAGACCCACCACGTACAAACCCGCCCCATCAATCTGGCCATATCCTGAATGGCATTGCCCAATTCAAGGCGATTATGGCCAGATTGGCGGAGGCCACCACCCAGTCTCAATTCTTTGACGTATGTCTTGAGAACAGCGTGTTCCTTACGGGCACGCAGGTCCCTAATGTCGCATCCCTACCCGTTTCTTGATGGATATACGACCCATAGTAGAAATAAGTAGAATCAAACCCCGATCCCTCCGCGTTGTCACTTTTAACGCGGACGATATCAGAAACCAACGTGACGAAGTTGGTCACTTCTTACGCGATCACAACATCGACGTTATGCTAGTGCAGGAAAGTTTGCTAAAGCCGGGTACCCGTGACCCCAAATTGGCAAACTATAATCTCGTACGAAATGATAGAACCACCGGTCTACGCGGTGGTACTCTCATTTACTACAAGAAAGCCCTGCACTGCATACCGCTCGATCCCCCCACCTCTCTAAGGCACATTGAGGTCTCGATGTGTCGTCTAGCCATGACAGGCCATCAGCCAATCACCATCATCTCGGCCTATCTCTCCGGTAGTGGTGAGACAGTGTTGGACAGAAATGAACTACAATGTCTCATCAATATCGATGGCGCGGTCATCCTAGCGGGTGACTTCAACGCCAAACATCCAGACTGGCACTGCCCGCGAGCTAATACTAGAGGCACACTACTCAACCGCCTCTCGGAAGAGTTTGGCTTTGCCATAATAGCGCCCATGTCCCCAACCCGCTATCCGACGCGTCCCGGCGACAACGCCAACGTACTAGATCTCACTCTCCTCAAAAACATAAACCTCCCGGTTTGTGATATCGAAGTAGTTCAGGAGCTTAACTCCGACCACCGACCGGTCATTGTACAGCTAGGGCAACCCCCCCAGCTAGCACCCCCCACCAAGACACTAGTGGATTGGCAGAAACTTGAGGAATCCCTCAAGTCTATCAATTCTCCCCTCCTTGACACGATACCGACAGACATATCCACAGTAGAGGACGTTAGATTGGCAATCGACGCTCTCACTAGCCACATCCGTAATGTCGTCAACGATTGTTCACGGCAGGTTCCAGTGATGATGGATCATCGCTGGAAGCTGCCGGACGACATTCGGGAGGCTATGAGAGTTAGAAACGCCGCATGCCGCGCATACCGCTCGATGCCCAACGAGGCGAACCGCGTCCGAATGCGAGCCTTACAGAGAGATGTAAGGACTCGCATTCGGGCGATGCGACGAGCACGTTGGGACGAGTTTATGCGGGGTATCACTCCCAGCCACCTTGCTTTCTGGAAGGTGGCCAGAGCTTTCAAATCAGACACAGTGGCACCTATGCCCCCCCTCGTTAGACCCGACAATCCAACCCCTGCCTTTCTGGATGAAGAGAAGGCCGAGGTTCTGGCAGACAGCCTCGAATCTCAATGTGCCCCCAGTACACTGCCAGTAGACGCCGATCACCTTTTGGAGGTTGACGGTGAGGTCGAACGCAGACTTTCGGTTCCCCCTACTGACACTCTGTCACCGATCACCCCTAGCGAGGTCCATGACATCATCAAGACACTGAAACCCCGGAAGGCTCCGGGTTCCGATGGCATCACCAATAAGGTACTCAAGTGCCTATCGGCGCCACTCATAGTCCTACTGACCGCCATTTTCAATGCGGCCATGTCCAATTCGATCTTTCCCGACACCTGGAAAGAGGCCGATGTCATCGGAATCCCGAAACCTTCCAAAGACAAGACAATACCCTCTAATTATCGCCCCATAAGTCTCCTCAAGACTATGGGGAAGATATACGAACGCCTCTTATTAAACCGCCTAAAAGATTTTATAAAATCCAAGGGCATTCTCATAGACGAGCAATTTGGCTTTAGATCCGAACACTCGTGTATCCATCAAGTTCACCGCCTCACGGAACACATACTTAAATTCAAACACTCACGCCGCCCTCACGGGACGGGCGCGCTCTTCTTCGACGTAGCGAAAGCCTTCGACAAGGTCTGGCACAACGGTTTGCTTTACAAACTGTTTATACTCCAAGTGCCAGACCGTCTCGTTTTCATCATAAGAGACTTTTTGTCGAATCGTAGTTTTCGCTACCGAGTAGAGGGTACGCACTCGTCCCCGCGGGCCATAACCGCCGGGGTCTCCCAGGGCTCCGCTCTCTCGCCCTTACTCTTTTCTCTTTACGCTAACGACATACCGCGCCCCCGCGATTGCCAATTAGCCCTATTCGCGGACGATACCGCGCTATACACCTCCCATCGGGACAAGTCCCTGGTGTGTTCGAGGCTCCAATCCGCAGCCAGTGCCCTCGGGAACTGGTTTCGGAAATGGAGAGTCGAGGTCAATCCAGAAAAAAGCATGGCAGTGTTCTTTTTCTGGAAGGACGTACACTCAGAACTGGATCCGATCAGGCTATTCGGCCGTACGATCCCTTGGGTGAATACGGTCAAATACCTAGGAGTCACGTTAGATAGGGGAATGACATTCCGGCCTCACATAAGGCGCGTTCGAAAGAACGCGCTTCATGTGCTGCATCGTCTATATCCGCTCCTGAACAAGCGTTCTAAGTTGTCACTTAGAAATAAGTTGACAATTTATAAGGCTTGTGTCAGGCCGATATTTACGTACGCCGGAGTGGTATTCGCCCACGCCGCTCAGGCCCAGATCCATACATTGGAGACTATTCAGAATAGATTCATGCGTACCGCGACTGGCGCGCCATGGTTCTTACGTAATAAGAACTTAAATATCGATTTAGAGTTGCCTACCATCCGGCAACTTCTCAAATGTATGGTGACGGACTATTTCGCCACCCTGTCACGTCACTCAAACCCTCTCATTAGAGTCAATGCCACCTACCCGTGTAGGTATAACATGCCCCGAAAGCGTCGGCCTCGGAACGTCCTGGACGACCCGGACGACGCGATCACGGTCGCCATGATGGCGGCCTTTCAGTCACGACTCACCAACACGAACACAAACAACACGACCACCGCCGGCGGTAACACAATCATTTCTTTGTTGCGTCGTCGTCAAAATCGAAATCCCCTCCGGCCCCGGAGGGGTTCGTCGCGATCTCTGCCCACTCTTTTGCCTTCTGGCGCCTACAGACGCTACCGGCACGTCGCTGGCCGATTCTCACCGATCCCCGCTACCCCATCGTAGTCCGCGCAGTCCCAGCAACGCCCATTGCCGAGGTCCGTACCCCTTAGGGGTGCCCCTTGGGCAGGTTGCTTAAGATCTTTCATTGGTTCGGTAGACCTACCAGGGCGCTTCGTCGTCACTGGTGTGGTCCCCCCATAGTCCGCAGTAATAAGCAGTAGCTGCTCCAAGAGTAATACTGTATTGGTCAATTCGAAAAAAAAAAAAAAAAAAAAAAAAGCGCGCTCCTCACTCTGTTTTGCGCCGGCAGACGATAAGAATGATATGTTTAGACATAGAAACTAAGTATGTAAGTAATGAACATTGTTTCTTTACTGTAGAATGTAAGTTTGACATGAAAATAAAGAGATTTGAGTCAAGGGGAAGAGTGCGGGGTGAAGGGGGATGGTCGCTCGAAAATCTACATCTACACTCTACACTAATATTATAAAAAGGAAAGATTTGTACCTATTTTTGTATGTTTGTATGTTTGTAATGAATAGGCTCAAAAAGTACTGGGCCGATTTAAAAAATTCTTTCACCATTAGAAAGCTGCATTCACCTTGAGTTCCATAGGCTATATTTATTGCTAGAAAAGATTAGACGTCCACCCGTGCGAAGCCGGGACGGGCCGCTATAGTATATAAGAAGCGCCGATTCGGCGATTTCGGCGCAGATTCATTCCGGATCCAGCACTCGAGAAGAAAACATCTTGAAGAAAGAAGACTCTCTGCGACCACTAGCCCTCTCTGCCCCACCCTCCAGCCTGGCTCACATGTGGAAAATTTCATCGGCATTTTTACTCAAGAAAGAAAACTCCTACTACAGTCCACGCTCCACAACTTTTGTAGCTAAGTAGGACCCTATAGCCAGATTATTCAATACAAATTACTACCGAGAGCATCGGTGGCGCTTTCCGGAGAGGTATGGACACTCCATAAGCTCCATCATGAAGGTCTGGGTTCGAATCTGCATGGACAAGGGAAAATATTAGAGGAGCTTATACAACGTGTTAATGAATTAACGCAAAACTAGAAATTAGTTTTTTTTAGAATCGAGAGCAGAATTGAATTATCGTGGTTTCTACATAGGTAATTTTTTTCAAAATATTAAATAATTTGTAAAATTTTAAATTTTCTGAACCCGATGTCAACCCACTACTACACGAGCACACTTACCCTACTTACTACCAAAACAAGATTATAAAAATGTATCCATGAGTACGATAGCACTTTCATTCATTGCTGAAATGACAACAAATAATTTTTGCCTCAAAACTTAAAATGCGAATTATTTTAAATTTTAACTATCAAAATAATGACATTATTGTTTCAATATTATTATATTATTATAAATCAGTTGGGGTGTATGAGGTTTTGCGCCAATTTATTACACGCTGTATACAATTGAGATTAGTTTAGCGCTCTCACAGACGAGCGACCCTTTGGGGACGCCGGGTATCGCGGAGGGTCGCGCGACCGTAAAATGTATGAGCGCGGCGCTCTGCGACCCACCGCGACAGCAAAGTGTCGCTCGTCTGTAAGAGCCCTTAGAATTATGTTACCTATGTAGTAGGTATTTAACCAATTTGAAGTGTAGGCCACTTTAGACGTTGCACACACATACGGAATTCCAATCCCGAATTTCGAATCAGGATTGTGTTTTTGTATAGGGTTTGTTTTGATACCTCCGCATTCCATACGAAATCGTAATCCTGATTCAGTATGTCGGTACTTATTTACGTATGTGGCGGACCTTAATAAGTTAAAACCTTTTATAAAATGTTGGTAAAACATCTCTACCTTGCCGCTCTCAGGATTTCTTCCTATTTTTTTTTAATTTAACTAAAAACCCAGGAGTATCCCTAGGTAGGATCATTTCTTTCGTCATAATATTATACTTACTCATACATGTTCTAGGACTACTAGGTACTAATACATAGAAGTTTATTACATAGGTAGGTACTTAAACTCACGACTGTAATCCTTTTCGAGGTCGTCAGAAACAATGCTGCAACTACTTTCTATTTAAGAATGTAGTTGTAGCAATACTAGCAATGCGCATTTATTAATATACTTAAGTTTATCAAACTTCTACCACAATGCCTCAAAACGAAGGTGTTCAATCAGTGCGTCCTGCTCCTGCCAGTGATGACCTATGGTGCAGAAAAGGGTGGACCCTAACAAAAGGACTAGTCCCTCAATTCAAGGTCGCTCAGCGGGCTATGGAGAGAGTTATGGTCTGCCACTGGACTTCTAAACGTCAAAAAGTGAGATACTATGGAGAATGGAGATAACCGCCATCTCACTTTTTGACGTTTAAGAAGCAGGAAGCTGGCATAGGTATTTTAGAAGTGACCTGTGTGGCTCTGAGCACCCCTGTCATGTTGCAGGCTTAGGTTACAAGAGCTGTGTTTCTCACTGAGATCACACCACAAAATGAAGTGATACCTACCTACGTCAGAGAACTAAAGTGTTCTTCTTCTCTAAACTAAACTACCCCTAACTACCTATTCTATTCTAACTAAAGTGTTAGGTCCGCAACACATACGGAATTGCAATCCGGAATCCTGAATCAGGATTACGATTTCGTATGGATTTTCCCCCTCCAGAATAAATTGCGTTCGGAATTGCGCAACTGTCAAATCCCATACAAAATCACAATCATAGATAAATAATAGATAATGTATATCACAATCCTGATTCCGAATTACGGATTGCAATTCCGTATGTGTGTGGTGGACCTTGAAGAGTTCTCTGACCTCTCAGACATATCACTTCGCATCACTTATTGGCAATGGGCTGGTCATATCTGACGAAGAACTGACAACCGATAGGGTGTCAGACAGAGTTCTAGAGTGGTGACCACGTGTTGGCAGGCATAGGTAGTGTGGGACGCCCTGCTGCCCGCTGGAGCTGGATCGACGGCCTAAAAAAGGTAGTGGGGAGAGACTGGATGAGGAAGGCCGAGGACAGGGCTGCGTTCAGAACCTACACCCGTTGTGCACCCCGAGTGCAACTTTCGCACTAACGCCGTTCAGAGCCTCGGTGAAAAAACGCTCTTTGCAACTCGGTCATAGATAAGCTACTATAACTCGGTTGTCACAACTCAACCGTTCCGAACCTCTGACGGGTTGCAACTTTTAACCGTCTAATTCGATGGTTGAAAAACACTCTGACGTTTGGATTATCTGTGGTCACTTGACTTTTCGCTCGTTTTGAATTAAAAGTTTGTTTTCCAAATTAATTTTTGGTCTGCTAACATGGAAGAAGAGTTTTTTATTGTATTTGGAAATGATGGAAGCCCTGGAAGCCCATTTTACCGTCAATGTCAAAATTTGAGGTTATAAAACAACCGTGATCGTTCCGTACCTTATAGCGAGTTGAAAAAACGCCCTGGCCGTTCCGTACCTTAGAGCGAGGTGAAAAAACAACTGCACAAAAGCGTTCTGAACGCAGCCCAGAGTTTTGTGGCGCGCCTTGGGATGGGAGAGGCTTATGTTCAGCAATGCTTATGGATCAAGACAAATGGATCTTCCCCATACATCCGATGTCTTTAGTAACGTTTTTTCAATGTAGGTGGCAATGATCTTGGAAGCTAGTGCGATACCGCCAAAATCACCACACAAGTTAATTTCATAAAGGTATAATAACTTTATGGTTAATTTGAACCAAAGCGAAAGCTTTTGTTCTGTTTTCGTATTATTATTTGAGATTCCTCTTATGTTGGTCGCTTTACGCAATTCACGAATATCAAAAAGAAGAAATACACCAAGAGCAAGCAAACTCGGTCAGCAATGGACGATGATAGGCTGATGATGACGATGATGAGTTGACCAGCATGGGTAGCATGCCAACCCGCGATAGCCGTATCACGGCTATCGCGGGTTGGCATGCTACCCATGCAGTTCATATAAATGTATTGCAAGTATTGTTTTAACCGCAGTATCAGAAAGATAATCTTTAACTAGATACTTTAACTATACAACATACCTAGCCTATCTAAAGTTTGTATTGTATCAATTTGATACTCAACAACAATGAATGAACCAGAGGGAGGGACAAAAGGCGCCAAAACGCATTCGGTTTACGTTGTACGAACAGCACGATCAACTCGATCAAGCAAGGGTACAATAAGCATACCTTTTGCAGCTGGTACGACCCATTGTCACCAATATAAAACACCTTTGTGTTGTTGTGGAGAAATTTCAACCTTGTTGAGGCGAAATAAGAGCTACGATAGTTGGTAATAATAAATGCGCTATTATTTAATGGGAAGTGACGATTTTATTGGGGTTCCATTTAGATCCGGTTTTTGTTGCACTAATCGTTAGGATTAGGATAGGTAACAATTTCATTATAAATAATAACAATCATAAGGCAACGTGAAGGCAGGGCTAAGCTCCGATAAAGGGGGTGAGGTGCGGGGTCTGAGGGGAGATCGCGAGCAATTCGTTCGAATTTTGAATTTAAATATTAGAGTGTTCAATAATTCTTCAAGATGCCACAGTATACCAACATGTCATATAATTGATACCAGTTGAACAACACCAATAACAAAGTTAAAGTTATTTATAGGTATTATTGTAGGCTATTGGCATAAGTAATTCTTTGATGAAGATCTGATGAATGGCTTTGGAAACAGGTAAATGGAACTCCTCAACAGTTGAAAACAAATCATTGGCAATTGAATAAGTTGTTTGAAATCATCAATTATATGCTATAAGTGAGCCTTGCTAAAACTACACGCTTCAAAAGATGGTTAATAGTTGGGGTTAGGTGACAATTCGCCAGCAAAAAATAAAAAACAAAAAATATATATTTAAATTATGAATTTTATATTGACTTGTTGTTGTAAATTTATACTCAATATTATTCTGTGTTTTATATGTAACTTATTAGGTTTTTCTTTAGCTTTTATTTCAAACACAAAGTAATTTGTATATGAATAAATAAATATGAAATAATATGAAATATGATATTCTTATACAACGTGTTAATGAATTAGCGCAAAACCTCATACACCCCAACTGATTTACAACAAAATAATTAGATTGCAACAATAATTTCATTATTTTCATAATTAAAATTTAAAGTTATTTGCATTTTAAGTTTTGAGGCAAAAATTATTTGTTATCATTTCAGCACTGAAAGAAAGCGCTAACGTACTCATAGATACATTTTTATAATCTTGTTTTGATAGTAAGTAGGGTGAGTGTGCCCGTGCGATGGGTTGACATCGGGTTCAGTAAATTTTAAATTTTGCAAAAAAATTATTTAATATTTTGAAAAAAATTACCTATGTTGAAACCATGATAATTCGATTCTGCTCTCGATTCTAAACAAACTACTTTCTAGTTTTGCGTTAATTCATTAACACGTTGTAGATGCTAACGTAAAATTCATCGGCTGCAATATTTATTATTTTTAGGTACTTTTTGAAATTTGAAGTCGGTTTTAATTTTTTGTCAAAAAAATTTTATTCAGTACAAAATCTGTTGGTATATTTTAAATAAAATAGTCTAAATTGTAAATATTAAAGCAATTTTTATTACAGTATTTTTTTTTAATTGTAGTGTACTTTCTTTGTACAGTGGGAAAAAAAGTATAAAATGAGAAAATACCTAAGCTAAACTCGCAAGACGATCCCTTTTCAGAAAATGTAAGTATCCGCTCTTGGATTCAAGGAACCCTACTGTTTTCCACGAAACCCTAAGATACACTTTGGGAACCGCTTACCTCTTAGGATGCCTCGCTATGCGCTACAGAAACAACTTTACCTACATCAGTTTAGCAATTGGCTACTTGACAACTAGTCAAATCAGCTACTCTTTATCGGACGTCAAAACATGCGCTTTGTATGAAATTTGTACTAAATATTGAGTTGTGACGTCATCAACATTTTCATTACTTTTTATAGTTTATCTTGTTATTAAAAATAGTATTCAAGCTAAAAACTCAATGACAATGAGAGTTTAGCGTTATTTTCTAACCCTTTTTTTATTGAGTATATAAAAATAAAATATATTGAATGTAGTCAAATACCCAATTCGTAGCACCACGAGTCATTTTGGTGTTGTCCTACTGAAAGCTATATTCGTGAACTGTGGCACTATGATGGAACTGTCATTTTGCCTACATAATTTACAATTCAAAAATAAATTTACAAATTAGTTATATCTACAATAATCACAGCTATTATTTACAATTTGAGCAATATTAGAAATATTTATATAGATATTAATACAGAAAAAAGCCGGAAATGTTGTAAAATAAGACGTGAAATTTGAAGAAAAGTTTGACATAGGTCTTACCTCTACAAGCGCTGCCGCGCTTCTAAAATGGCGTATCGCATCGGCAAAATGGCGAGACGCTCGAAATTTCGTAGATATTTTGGAATTGTGTTGAAGTATATAAAGTAAAGTAAACGAAATATACCTAGCTGCCAAGCTTATGTTATGGCCAAGATAATAGTATATTTTATTTGCGTAAATACAGTTTCTTCTAGATATAAAATGATATTAAAAGTAAGAAAGAGGGGTAACTTCGGGATGTTTTTCTATCTAGCCAAATTGTTCCAATCGTGTACTGAATAACCTTCCTGCCTAGGAAATATCCCCAACTATAATATATATTTCATTCAAATCAAAATTATTACATTTTGAATGGAAAAAACGTAATCGAAAAAGCGATTTTTTACGAGTTTATAAACTCATTACGCCTTATGGGTAACTTATTCTATTATTATTTTACCACTCTCAGATGTTTATCGCTATTTAAAAAAAATCTGTAGCGTCGTAGGTACCTACCCTACCTAAGTACCTGATATAAGCTTAAATATCAATATTGTATATCTAGGAAGATCTAGGAATAAATAAGTTGTAAAGTGTGTAGGTATAGGTAGGCGGCTCGCGTCGCACCACTCCGAAGTTATAATGTCGTACGCTATTGGACGAACGGATCTGCTCCCTGGCCAGAGGCACCGCTACTAACGCACCCGCGACTCGATAATATAAAGAGCGAACCTGAGTATATTTTTTAAAGAAGGAGTCCGACCACAGCAGCCACAGCGTACGGACGTGTCCGCGCGCCGCTCCTGCCTTCCGTCGCCCTCTACCTGCGCCGTGCCCCGCCCACGCGCACTCTACGCTGGTTCGCCGCCTCCGCGCCGTCCAGTCGCCCGACGCCCGTCACCCGGGACGGTCCTCCGTCTCGCCGACGCGTCACCGCTCCGCTCCAAATCGGGAAAGTGCAATTTTCATTGCGCCTACCGATTGTTTCGCAGCGTTCGTTTTACTTGACAGTAAAATCTTTGTAAATCCACGCTTTAGTGGTGGTCTTGGGGATACGTAACCGTGCCAACGAACCAAGGTCCGAGCTTGACCCGGAGGCTCGCCTTTCCCCTTCAGGGAACGGTCAATCCGGCTGGGGCTGACACCACTGGCCTTGGGGGGACTCCTAGTCAACGTCAGCCATCTCCCCCTCCCACCCTACCCTATCCCTATTCCTATTCCTCGGTGACTGTTTGGGCGTTGTAGAGCCTTGTGCTCGCAGCTACCCTCTTTCACCAAGGCAGCTAGGGCCTTTAGGCACACACCCTTCGCACATTAGGATTGGCGAAGGACCACACCATAGGGCACACGGTAGGGCTCATCCTAGGTACCCAACCTCCCTGCCAAACCCGGGCAGGGAGGGTCGTTACACATCCCCGGGAAATCCCACCCGGGGAAGACCCTCACACCGACTCTTTCCACACTCACCGCACACCCACACCCACCACCAACACCAACATGTCAGACAGCGAGATGCTGAGACAGATGCGTCTCCTCACGGACGAGATCCGGCGTTCCCAAGCGGAAATCCGGTCTCTCCATGAGAAGGTACGGTCCATCGAGGAGAATTTCCTAGTTCTCCTCGATGGGACGTACCAGCACGTGTCCCCTCAGAACCTCGCCGAGACACTCAGGCAAACCGACGCGGGCAAGAAGACCCTCGAATTCTTGAAGGTCGCTCAAACCCAAGTCGCAAAGCCCGTCCAACCAAGGGAGAACATTCCGTTCCATCCCAAGTCCGCGCCCTCAGCGCCACCCATACCTCCCGGCTTCAGAGCCATCTCTCAAGTCCCGCCTCGGGATCGCTCTCATTTGGGAGCGGCCCCGAAGCAAGACACCCCACGCTCGCCTAGCCCTGAACCACGGCCTCTTCCTACTTCTGTCACCCGCCCCGAGTCACCGTCGGCTGGGGAGAGCTCCGAATCCCAAATGGACACCGGAGTTGTCCCCAGCGACTCCTCTGCTTCCTCCTCCTCGTCCGGAGGAGAGGAAGAGGAGGAGTTTAAAACGGTGATCGGGGAGGCGTCCAGAAAACGTATTCTGAAAAAGAAACGTAAGGAAGAGACCGTGAGGAAGGGCATATGCCTAGAAGCCTCCCCCCCTCCAAAAAAGGGCAAAGGCGCCAAGCCGCAGGCCACTCAGGCCAGCAAATCTCCGACCCCTCAGGTCCTTCTGACCCAGGGCCTTCAGCCCACCCCAACCCAGGGCTCCCAGCCACAGGGTTCCCCGACCACCCTACCTCAGGACGCTCAGCCCGTTAATACTCAGGGCCCTCAGCCCCCGGCCTTTACGGCCAGAAAATTCAAAGTCCCCCCGATCGTCCTCCGCGAAAAGGACAAATGGACTCATGTGTCTTTCCAAATGGCGGAAAGGCGCATCCAGTTCACTAATGCCCACAACTCTCCCGAGGGCATTAGAATCACTCTCGTCTCTCCTGACGATCACCGCGCACTCACCCGCTTTCTCGACGGTGAACGACTGGGCTACCACTCGTTCACCCTCGAAGAGGATCGTCCCCTCAAAGTGGTGATACGCGGGGTTCCGAAGGAAATCTCCACTGAGACCGTATTAGCCGACCTCCAAGCGCAGGGGTATCCCGCCTTGGAGGTACACCGCATGCATAGTGGAAGGACGAATTTCCAATATGACATGGTCTTAGTCATACTAACTAAGAACCCGAGCGGTAGAGCTATCTACGAGCTCAAATCAGTCGTAGGCTTGACATATTTCCGTGTCGAACCACCCAACAAGGGAGGGCAGCCCTCCCAATGCCACCGATGCCAACTTTACGGGCACGCTGCCCGAAATTGTACGGCCCGTCCCAGGTGCGTCAAGTGCCTGGGTGATCACGGCACGGGGGATTGTGAGAGACCGAAGGATCGGACGCTCTGTACCACCCCACCCTCATGCGTGCTGTGCGGGGAGAATGGTCATCCCGCGAATTATCGCGGGTGCTCCAAAGCTCCCCGCTCAGCAAAGCGAAGGAAGGGGGGTCACAGGGCGTCCGGGACTTCCCGCCACCCTCCCTTTTTCCCCCCAAACAACACCGCCCCGCAATTCGAGCAGATCCCCCCACTCATTCCAAATCTGGTCAGACCCAACGAACCCTACTCTGGGGTAGTCAAAGGCCCTAAGCCTAAAACAAAAACAAAGCCGAAGGCAAAAACCCCCCTACTCTTTTCACTTTTTATCAATGACATCCCACGTCCCCGGGATTGCAATCTAGCCCTATTCGCAGACGATACTGCATTATACACCTCCAGTCGGAATAAAGACCAAGTGTGTAAGAGACTCCAAGCCGCAACCAGCGCCCTCGGGAACTGGTTTCGGAAATGGAGGATCGAAGTCAATCCGGAAAAAAGCGCGGCAGTGTTCTTTTTCTGGAGGGACGCACGCTCGGTCTTAACCCCGATCAAGCTATTCGACCGTACGATCCCTTGGGTGAATACGGTCAAATACTTGGGTGTCACTTTAGATCGCGGGATGACATTCAAGCCTCACATTCTGTGATGCATCGTATGTATCCACTTCTGAACAGGCGTTCCAAATTGACACTCAGAAATAAGCTGACAATTTGGAAAACTTGCATCAGACCGATATTCACTTACGCCGGGGTGTGCTTCGCGCACGCCGCCTCCTCCAATATCCATTTATTGGAAGTAATTCAGAATAGGTTCATGCGTACGGCCACTGGCGCGCCATGGTTCGTACGCAACAAAAATCTTAATATCGATTTAGAGTTGCCCACCATCAGGCAACTGCTCAAATGCATGGTGACGGACTTTTTCGCCACCATCCCCCATCACTCTAACCCCTTAATCAAGGCAAACTCCATCTACCCCTGTAGGACTAATAGGACGAATAGACGTCGACCCCGTAACGTAATCGACGATCCAGACGATGAGATCACGGTTGCCGTACAGGCGGCCCAACAGACACGACTAACAATCGCAAACTCACAACACACGACAACAGGTAACACGATATCAAATCGTCGACACCGTAATCAACGTCCCCGCCGGCGGGGACAGCCGCGACCTCTGCCCTCTCCTTTCACTTCTGGCGCCTACAGACGCTACAGGCACATCGCAGGCCGCTTCTCACCGATCCCCGCTACCCAATCCGCCGCGTAGCCCCAGCAACGTCCTATGCCGAGGTCCGTACCCCTCCGGGTGCCCCTAGGTCGGTTGCTTAAGTTCATTCATTTTGGCTCGGTAGACCCTTCGTGGTCCCTCCAATAGTCCGCAGTAAAAAGCAGTAATTGCTCCCTGAGCAGAGCTGTAAACGTCATTTCAAAAAAAAAAAAAAAAAAAAAATATTTTTTAAATATTCTCGACTCGTCGTCAGCGGTTCACGTAACGAGCAGCTCCCGTTGTGTATCTTATAATCAATCTGTAAAATCCACCATGCCGCCCAAGACTAGCGGTAAGGCAGCCAAGAAATCTGGCAAGGCCCAGAAGAACATCTCCAAGTCTGACAAGAAAAAGAAGAAGCACAAGAGGAAGGAGAGCTACGCCATCTACATTTACAAAGTGCTGAAGCTGGTTCACCCCGACACCGGAATTTCCTTGAAGGCCATGTCCGTCATGAACTCTTTCATGAACGACATCTTCGAACGCATCGCCGCGGAAGCTTCCCGTCTCGCCCACTACAACAAGAGATCCACGATCACCTCCAGGGAGGTTCAGACCTCCGTGCGTCTCGTGCTGCCGGGCGAGCTCGCCATGCACGCCGTCAGCGAGGGCACAAAGGCCGTCACCAGGTACACCAGCTCCAAGTGAAGAGCCTATGTCGTAAAATAATTGAAGCGAAGCGCGCGCCTGAAGCGAATGGAGCGCCAAATCAAACTTTATTTAATTGTAACGTTGTTTTTTTGTTGTTGTTTGTTTTACTATTTATGTAATTTCAATTCTGCTCTAATCAGAATTTAGAAAATATTAATCTCTTTTTTTTAAATCAAGTCTCGTGTTTCTATTATTCACCGTTTAGCAGTTCCAAGCGTTTATAGATAAAAATGGAGGCTACTTTGGCTTGTTTTTCTATCGAGAAAATTTGTCTTAATCGTGTTTTGGCTCTAATCAAAACTTCAATTATATGTTCAATTTACACATATCCGAAAATCATACTCCTACTGTTAGGCGCTGTCCTATTGCCATCGCACGCGCGATCATGCGTCCGTCCGATGAAAATGATCGTGCGATCGTGCGATCAAACATAGGAATCAGTATTGACTGTCCTAATTTCGATCGCGCGATCATGCGATGCGTTCGAATTGTTCTATTTTCGACGCACGATCGTGCGATCGTGCGATCAAACATAGGAATCAGTATTGACTGTCCTAATTTCGATCGCGCGATCGAGGAGCGCGACGAGGCAAGGGTGTACCTACACTCAGCGGGACCCCGTGTCCTAGAACTTGTTCTATAGAATTTGTTCTAATTTAAAATATTATTGATTTCAAACATATTACAGCCTTTGGATAACGCACTTCCCCGGTTTGGAAGGGTGCGGGTTCAAGTCCGGCTCGAGACTTAATTTTTCAATCTTTAATTTGATTAGAATTTGTTCTATCGAATCCAATTAGAAATAAAATGTGTTCCGTCAAAATGGGAGAATGGCATAGGCAAAGATTTTTTTTGGTCTTTACGACTAGAATTCGAGTTTCAACAACAACAAAAAATGAAAACCGACTTCAAAGTAAAAAAGTTAAAAAATAATATTTCAGTTTGACTTTTACGTTCGAATCTATAAGAAAATTAATATTTTGTTTTATCGAAGTTTGATAAAGGTGAGAAATAAAACCTTTGGCCTTAATAATTAAACTCAAGTTGTTTTATTAAAATAATCAAGCACTGTTGTACAAGTAAGAACATAACATTGTCTACAATTGTATCATGGACAAACTTTTTCTATCATCAACCGTTGTCGAGATATCTGTCTATTACTATTTTAATTAATAATTTTTTGCAAATATCTCGTTTCGTATGCATCAAATCGTGAATAAAGTTATTACAAAACTTCTAGAACATAACATTGTCTACAATTGTATCTTTGAAAAACTTTTTCTATCATCAACCGTTGTCGAGATATCTGTCTATTACTATTTTAATTAATTCGTTTTTGCAAATATCTCATTTCGTATGCATCAAATCGTGAATAAAGTTATAACAAAACCTGTAGTACATAACATTATCTACAATTGTATGCTACACAAACTTTTCCTATCATCAACAATTTTCGAGATATCTGTCTATTACTATTTAATTAATTCGTTTTTGCAAATATCTCTTTTCGTATGCATCAAATCGTGAACAAAGTTAGAACAAAACTTGTAAAACATAATATTGTCTACAATTGTTTTTCAGACAAACTTTTTCTATCATGAACCGTTTTCGAGATATCTGTCTATTACTATTTTAATTAATAATTTTTTGCAAATATCTCGTTTCGTATGCATCAAATCGTGAACAAAGTTATAACAAAACTTGTAGTACATAACTTTATCTACAATTCTATGCTACACAACCTTTTCCTATCATCAACAATTTTCGAGATATCTGTCTATTACTATTTAATTAATTCGTTTTTGCAAATATCTCTTTTCGTATGCATCAAATCGTGAACAAAGTTAGAATAAAACTTGTAGAACATAACATTGTCTATAATTGTATTTTTAAGAAACTTTTTCTATCATCAACAATTTTCGAGATATCTGTCTATTACTATTTTAATTTATTCGTTTTTGCAAATATCTCTTTTCGTATGCTTGAAATCGTGAATAAAGTTATTACAAAACTTGTAGTACATAACATTATCTAGAATTGTATGCTACACAAACTTTTCCTATGATGATGATGAAAGTTAAAACAAAACATGTAGAACATAACATTATCTATAATTGTATCAAAAAGAAACTTTTTCTATCATCAACCGTTGTCGAGATATCTGTCTATTACTATTTTAATTAATTCGTTTTTGCAAATATCTCGTTTCGTATGCATCAAATCGTGAACAAAATTATGACAAAACTTGTAGTACATAACATTATCTAGAATTGTATTCTACACAAACTATTCCTATCATCAACAATTTTCGAGATATCTGTCTATTACTATTTTAATTTATTCGTTTTTGCAAATTTCTCTTTTCGTATGCTTCAAATCGTGAACAAAGTTATTACAAAACTTGTAAAACATAATATTGTCTACAATTGTTTTTCAGACAAACTTTTTCTATCAAGAACTGTTTTCGAGATATCTGTCTATTACTATTTTAATTAATAATTTTTTGCAAATATCTCCTTTCGTATGCATCAAATCGTGAACAAAATTATGACAAAACTTGTAGTACATAACATTATCTAGAATTGTATGCTACACAAACTATTCCTATCATCAACAATTTTCGAGATATCTGTCTATTACTATTTTAATTAATTCGTTTTTGCAAATATCTCTTTTCGTATGCATCAAATCGTGAACAAAGTTAGAACAAAACTTGTAGAACATAACATTGTCTATAATTGTATTTTTAAGAAACTTTTTCTATCATCAACAATTTTCTAGATATCTGTCTATTACTATTTTAATTTATTCGTTTTTGCAAATTTCTCTTTTCGTATGCTTCAAATCGTGAACAAAGTTATTACAAAACTTGTAAAACATAATATTGTCTACAATTGTTTTTCAGACAAACTTTTTCTATCAAGAACCGTTTTCGAGATATCTGTCTATTACTATTTTAATTAATAATTTTTTGCAAATATCTCTTTTCGTATGCTTCAAATCGTGAATAAAGTTATTACAAAATTTGTAGAACATAACATTATCTACAATTTTATGCTTAACAAACTTTTCCTATGATCAACAATTTTCGAGATATCTGTCTATTACTATTTTAATTAATTCGTTTTTGCAAATATCTCTTTTCGTATGCATCAAATCGTGAACAAAGTTAAAATAAAACATGTAGAACATAACATTGTCTATAATTGTATCAAAAGAAACTTTTTTTATCATGAACCGTTGTCGAGATATCTGTCTATTACTATTTTAATTAATTATTTTTTGCAAATATCTCGTTTTGTATGGATGAAATCGTGAACAAAGTTATAACAAAACTTGTAGTACATAACATTATCTACAATTTTATGCTACACAAACTATTCCTATCATCAACAATTTTCGAGATATCTGTCTATTACTATTTAATTAATTCGTTTTTGCAAATATCTCTTTTCGTATGCATGAAATCGTGAACAAAGTTAGAACAAAACTTGTAGAACATAACATAGTCTATAATTGTATTTTTAAGAAACTTTTTCTATCATCAACAATTTTCTAGATATCTGTCTATTACTATTTTAATTTATTCGTTTTTGCAAATATCTCTTTTCGTATGCATCAAATCGTGAACAAAGTTAATACAAAACATGTAGAACATAATATTTTCTATGATTGTATCTGTAAGAAACTTTTTCTATCATGAACCGTTGTCAAGATATCTGTCTATTACTATTTTAATTAATTATTTTTTGCAAATATCTCGTTTCGTATGGATGAAATCGTGAACAAAGTTATAACAAAACTTGTAGTACATAATATTATCTACAATTGTATGCTGCACAAACTATTCCTATCATCAAAAAATTTCGAGACATCTGTCTATTACTATTTAATTAATTCGTTTTTGCAAATATCTCTTTTCGTATGCATTAAATCGTGAACAAAGTTAGAACAAAACTTGTAGAACATAACATTGTCTATAATTGTTTGTCAGATAAACTTTTTCTATCATGAACCGTTTTCTAGATATCGGTCTATTACTATTTTAATTTATTCGGTTTTGCAAATATCTCTTTTCGTATGCTTCAAATCGTGAACAAAGTTGTAAACTTGTAGAACATAACATTATCTACAATTTTATTTTTCAAAAACTTTTCCTATCATCAACCGTTGTCGATATATCTGTCTGTTACTATTTTAATTATTCAGTTTTTACAAATATCTCGTCTCCTATGCATAGGATTGTAAACAAAGTTTATACAAGCGTGAAGACCATTAAATTTCCAACAATTTTGTTCATAACAAATTTTTTTCTATCACTTACCATTGTCGAGATATCTGTCATTTTTGTTATATTATAAAAGTGGTCTGATTCTGGAAAGGTGACCGATCCGCCATGTAAGACCGGGTTTTTCGTGATGGGTAAAGTGTGTTCTTTCGATCCAAGTTGGTTTCACATTTCCTATATGTTTAGGCCTAAGACCTATTTTTTTTATTTTCAACCCCAGTCTGATTTTGAACGGTGACCGATTTGAGAATAACTAAATCTGCTGTGGTGTTCTCCTAAGAGGGCTCTTTCTTAAAATGCGTCCAGTTCGTATCCTATATATTTAGGCCCAGACCCCATTTTTTCGCGATTGTCTTACCGCTGTAAAAAAAATCAGTGACCGCTTTGAGTCATAAGACCGAGGCTAAATGATGTACTTTGGCGTCTATTTTCGAGCTAGACTGAATCCAGCTTTCCTATAATTATAATACGTTTAGGCCCTAGACCGTTGGTGGCTCTGGATCTAATTCTTCCATTTTGACGGATTTTTTTTTATTTCTAATTGAATTCGATAGAACAAATTCGGAACTAAATCCCATACATACTCGCATCGTTCTAGGACACGGGGTCCCGCTGAGTGCAGGTACACGAAGCAAGGGAGGGTGATCGATCGCATCGATCGCATCGCACCAAATGAGGGATTTTCCAAAAGCAAAAAAAAGTAAAAAGTTAGTTCCAAATTTCTCGATAGATGGCGTTGACAAGAGAGGGGTCGATTAGGTATGACAAGCACTGGTAGCATGCCAACCCGCGATAGCCGTAATACGGCTTTATCACGACTTTTATATCGTTCTTTTGCGCGCGAACGAACGAGATAAAAGACGTGATAAAGCCGTAACACGGCTATCGCGGGTTGGCATGCTACCAGTGCTGGTCTACCCAATATCAAACTGTACAAAAACATGTATAGTCATTCCTTACAGTCGCACACAGCTTGCCATAAGAGTGACAGAGCTAGATTAGACGTAAATCTGTTAAACAAATGTCACCACTTTTTAAGCAAATTCAAGCAAAATTCGTTCTTAACGTAAGGAAATAGCTGAGTCTTCCAGCTGGATGTCTGGTGACAAAATGGTTCAAGATGGTATCTGTTTACTATTGACATTTCACTTATCCTAATGGGCGGTTGTCATAAGTGTGAATGGATGTCAAGTAGCGTTTCTATGTCTTGCTTTATATTATTTATCTACCCCTATATTTTATCTTTGAGTATGACCAATATAAGCTGACCGCGCGCAGGGTGAATAACCTATAACGTCGCCCGACCACCTTATTTTGGTTTTGCTTAGCTTGATGTGTCGCCGTGTGTACAAACAAACCCTTTCTTATTTTTGTTGGTTTATTATAAACTATCTGCGGGGCTAGTATGCCAACCCACTATAGCGTGATATATCGCTATCACGCTTCCGCTCTCTTTCTATTTTTGCACGCACGAACGAACAAGATAAAAGATTTGACAGATGGATGTGTTAAATATCGCAATCGCGGGTTGGCGTGCGTACTAGCCCCGCTGTTGATGAAGTAGCGATTACAAGTTTCCCGGTTTATTTGTGTTTTTCTGTTAAGCCGGGTCCGCTGCGCCATGTTTTCGTGTTACGATGTTAGCAAACACGAAAACATGGCGCAGCGGACTCGGCTTTAGGTTTTTGTAGTTTGTTATTGTCGTTATATTCAAAATGGATACAAAGCCCATACAGCCACGTCCGATACTTGATTCATTGTTGACAGACAATAACACCGAGATTGTTAATAATAAACCGACAATAATATCAAAGGGTTTATACTGCGTCTTTTTATTAATAATATTCATGACGGCCCGGTAGCACAGTCGGTAGTGAACCTGCCTGCTGTGCCGAGGGTCGCGGGTTCGAATCCTGCAAGGGACAAATATTTGTATGATGAATATGAATATTTGTACCCGAGTCATGGATGTTTGTATCTATATATGTATTCGTTGTCTAGTCATCATAATACAAGTCCAGGCTAGATTCTGGTACTTTAAATGTGGCTAGATAATTTGTGTGACATTGTCCAAGATATTTATTTATTTATTTATTTATTCATAAATATACCATAGGTACCTAATCGACCCCTCTCTGTTCAATGCCATCTATCGAGAAATTATGAACTAGCTTTTTTTTTTCTCTGGAAAATCCCCCATTTTGGTGATTTGCGCGCGCGATCGGTTTCATCGCGCGATGAGATCGCATCGCACCATCGCGCGTGCGATGGCAATAGGACACCGCCTTAGTACTTCATGATATATGTATGAAGCTTTGAAGAATCCTATTTTATTCACATAGCCCCTGAAGCGGCACTTAGTGCGACCGACGACGCCCCCTTGTGTGCGTGCGTGTTGTGCAATGCACACGCAAACAAACAAAAAGTCCCTTTTCAGGGTCACAAAACAGTTCATAATATTTAAATATAACGACAACGCTCTTGACAATAATAATGTAATCTGCACAATATGTATAACATGTACCTACTGAAGTAGGTAGGTAGGCGATAGCGAGCTGAAATTGGCTTGATATTATTAATTAACTATATTTGAAAGCCTATGGCTGCCCGTTGATACCTACATTTACTAAACGATAGTAGTCCTTAAATTGTAAGTACACAAAAAAGAATAATAACAGGGACGTGAACGAGCCTGGCGGTCTTTCGGCCTACTTAACTTACTTACTGTAGTTATATTATTATAACATACATAATGAATAAGCTATTCTACAATGTGTTCGCGACATCGAGCTACCGGATTCGCGCGTCGACGCGGGCCGCTACGGTTTTTCCTCGTGAGTTCAGACACCCAACGTGGTCAGTGCAAATTCCAATTAGATTATTGGATATTTTTTTTTTTTTTGGACAGTCTGCCACGTCCGAGCGTGCACACGCGATCGCACCCTCCCGCGCGTACCGCGCATCCCAGTGAACTCCAGCTTCGCGCAGTCCGAAGCCGCGCCCGCGAACGCGAAAGCGCCCGTGTAAGCGCACCGGACTGCGCCCGCGACCGCCGCCGAGTCGCCCACCCGCGGAAACCCGCGACGATGCCTGAGGGAAGATCCTCATCCCGCTGCGGAGCTCGCCCACGTCCACGCCTCCTCGTCGAGCCGTTAGGACTGTGGGCCCCCCCGCAGCCAACCTCCGGATGACCACACTGCCGGTTAGTAGATCGCTCACCGGGCCTCCCCGAACGGGGTCCCCGAACGGTTTCGAATCTCGCCGGCAGTCTCCACACGGCAGCCAAACAGCCCTTTTCAGGGCTAAAACGTAGTTTTTCCCAACGTACCCTCGGGTACGTTGATTGTTGTACTGCCCGCACTAACGTAACGGCAGTACAACCGTAGTATACCCTCACCTCCTTTTTATTATTTTCGGACTACCCGCCTGATAATAATAAAAAGGAGATGTAGTACGAGCGAACGCCACGGCCCCCTACCGAGACCAGCAGCGCACCCGTCTCCTCGCGACACCCTGTGCCGCGCCCTCACCCCGCTTCGGAGCCCGCTCACGTCTACGACTCCCCAGCGAGTCGTCAGGACCGTGGGCCCCTCCGCAAGCCCTCAAGAAAACCACACTGCCGGCGCGCAGGTCGCTCACCGGGCCTCCCCCAACGGGGTCCCACCTGGTGGGCTCGACCTCGCTGGCAGTCGCCCCCAGATTGACCGCTGCAAATGGAGCCTGCACACTTCCTGATGTGTCGGCAGGAACGTGTGTGTTATAGGTATAGTTATAGGTTTTCCAAATAAAATTGATCGTTTCTCATAGTTAGAATAGGTTAGAATAAGTTTTTGCATTGTTTAGAGTTGTTTTTTAGGCGTTTCATTTCTGATATTTTCATACCCTTATTTCTCAAGATAGGTGATAGGTGGATCCTATCTAACAGCTTAGGTACACAGTAGTAGATGATCCTTACCTATTTCACACACAACACATAGACTAGAATAGTAAGATAGTAAAATATAGCAGTTTTAAAGTTCAGTTTACACCTTGCACTTTGACCCCGTATTTTACATAATAGATATATAGATAGAAACATAGAAATAGGTAGGCTAGGTGAGGATAACCCAGGTGCACTTAGTCAGAACCCTAGGTCATAGATAGAGTGCCTAGAATAGTCTAGAAATAGAATAGTTTGCAATAGCGCGGCAAAAATTGTGATATTTTTCCGCTTTTTTCTGACTAGGAAACCTTGGTATCACACCTAGTATAGATTGTTATATGTCAAAATACGGGTAATTATAAGCCCTTTCTGTAGAACATCGTAGCTTTGAACTATCTCTTATAGTTCTGAAATAAGAAATGTAAATAAAGACAGTGGCTCTGTCCCTCCAGTATTGCGCTCGAGGCGTGTATGGGTATGCCCATCCCGCTCACAGAGACAGTCTGTCTCGCTCCCTCACGCGAACGCGGTCCCTCTCGCGACGCCCCGCTCACGCGGGCATCTCGAGAGAGAATAAAAGCAGCGCCGCCGCGGCGTTTGACACAGTCGATCCGGAGCAGCCAACGAGTTAGCAAGCTGGAAGCAAGCCAAGAAAAAACAGCAAAATTGAAGCCTTCTGATTTCAAGAACCCCTCCCCGCTTCCCGTTCGGCTCGGAACGAATCAAAATTACAGTCCACTGCTGAGCCGGCGGGAACAAGTACGTTAGCGCTTTCATTCATGCTTCGGCTGCACCCATCCGCGGTGTTCTACCCCGGCCTCCCACCAGCGGGTCTCACCGGGTGGCAGGCCGCGGGGGTACGCAGTTACCCGGTGCTTCTGCTTTCGCGTCCGGACTACCGCGTCGGCATATTTTAAAATCAGTGCGTCCACAAACGGCCCTTTTTAGGGCCAGTCTAGCTCAGTGTAGCCCAGAGCTAGACAACAATTTTTCGGTATCGGTAGTGAATTGTTTTAGTGCGGTAGTGCGAAAATAGTTATTACCGACCAACCCCCAGTTCCTGGTGTTGTTTATTTCTACGCAGGTGGTGTGGAAATAAACAATATCTTTCTACCCTCGCTATCGGGAGTTGACTATTTTCACGCGGGTAGCGTGAAAATAGTTAATTCCAAACAACCCTCGCTCTCCGCCAACTACGGAGATGCCTCTTCGCCCAATCCCAACGGGTAAATCGCGCACCTTCTACCGGAAATCGGTGGAAAAAGCAATCAGGGGTTATGTCGCGGACCCCGAGAGGGCCACCCTCTTCCAAACCGGCTCGGATGGCTCAACATCTTCAGCCCCACTGACGCCGACAACGCCCGGCGGGGGCGAGGAGTTCTTCTCTTCGGAAGAACCTCCCCCCCCGTCCCCGCAACCGCAACCGACAAGGCCAGCTCACCCCGCGACTGACCCGCGCTCGTCCGCGCCAGGCCCGCGCGCTGCTGCGCCCCCCGTCGCGTTTGGTGTGCGATCCGCCGCACCCCCCGCGCGCTCGCTCGTCGCCGACGGACGCGCCGCCGCCCGCGACGCCGCGCGAGACGCCGCTCGTGACTTTACGAGTCCCGCCGTGCGTCGGAAGATGCCCGACAAGCGCCCCGCGACCGCTATGTCCGCCGCCATACGTACCGCACCCGGTGCGCAGCCAAACCGCTCCGCCGCCGCGTCCAAAGAGCGCTCGGCCTCTCGTACCCCTACGCCCGCCACCGGCGCCGCGGCACCGTCCGCGGCACCGTCTGCCGCCGCCGGAGCGCGTCCGCACGCGCCGCCGCCCCCGAGGCTATCGCCGGAGATCGTGGCCGCGCTGGAGATGTGCGGCCGCCAGCTTGCCCAGGACGCGCGATCGCCGCCACCGAGCTTTAAGAGGAAGACACCGCAGCTGCCGCCGCTGTCCATGCCTAACCTGGACCTGGACTACATGGACACTACCCCGGTGGCCACAGAAGTGACGTCCTACGCACAGATAACCGCACAGGTATTAACACCAGCCTCACCCCACCCTAGCCCAACGAGCCCTACGATTCCGCCGGCGAAGAGAACAGCGGGGGGACTGACCCCCCCCTCTCCGGCAAAACAGCCGCCAAGCATACCCCCACCGCCCAAGGTACGTTACCCACCTCTAGTGGTTGAACACCTCCCGAACTGGGCGACCCACTTCAAAGAGATTAAGCGAAAGCTAGGCCACGCCCCGAACGCGCGCCCCTTCGGGAAAGGGGTACGCTTCACCCCCAAGGACGACCAAGAGTACCGCCTCATTCAGCGGTACCTCACAACGCTGGAGAGCCAGGACGGGGTATCCTGGTTCTCTTATTCGCTTCCCGCTGAAAGGTCTCTCAAAGTAGCCATAAGAGGCCTCCCCATTAACACCGAAGCCTCGGATATAGAGGATGAATTGCGCCTCCTAGGCTTTGCACCGGAATATGTGCGACCAATCCGAGCCCGAAGCGGCCGCCCAGGCTGCATATACTATGCCCAACTTCAGCGCGCCCCGGGTTTGATTCCGGGCATCTACGAAGTAGGAGAAATGCTAGGGATGCCCGGCATCAAAATTGAAGCATGGCGCGGCAAGAAAGGCCCAGCCCAATGCCATAGGTGCCAGCAATTTCGCCACTACTCCCACAACTGCCACAGGAAACCAGCCTGTGTGCGATGTGGGGAGGGGCACCTGGCGAAAGACTGCCCCAGGCCACTCGAGCAACCTCCAACATGCGCGAATTGCGGCGGACCCCACCCGGCAAACAACACGACGTGTCCGGTCTTCAAAAAGGAGACTCGGAACAAGAAGGCCGGCACAGTGCCGCTGACGAGCTCAAACGCCCGACAGAACAAAAAGAAGACGCCTACATCGGCCACATCGGCCACACTAAACCAAGAGGACGAGACGAGGGGGGACATCCCCGTCAAGGCCCCAGCAAACAACCCTCTCCTAGGTGGTCCCCCTGCAACCACCAAGCGAAAAAGGAAGAGGAGGAAGAAGAAAAAGGTGGAAACCACCAACTCCCAACCATCCCCTGAGGAGATATTAGAGGCCGCACTTACGCAAACTGTTCCCGCCGAGAAGGAAGCACCACAGCAGCAGCCAACTTTCCAACAAAACCAACAAAGGCAGCCAACCAAGAAGGACGACTGGGAGGTCACAATGTTCCTGGTCGGGGTAGTCATCGAGCTGTTACACAACCGTGACCCCCTTCAAATGATCCTACACAGGATCAAACACCACAGAATCATCTATGGCCCCCCACCACTGTAGGATCCTCCATTGGAATGCTGATGGACTATCCCCAATGAAGATCAGCCTACTGCGAGCGCTGGTGTCAGAACAAAGTGCAGATGTGGTACTAATCTCCGAAACCCACCTCCATGGAAAGGACACAATAAAGATTCCTAATTACTACACCTATAGGAAGGATGAGACATCGGACACCGGCCGCGCCTTCAGGGGCCTAGCCGTCCTGGTAAGGAAGAAGATAGTCCATCAACAGCTGCCGCTGCCTCAGCTCCAGTCCGCCTATGCTCTAGGGGTGGAACTGTGCATCACCAAGACCCCCCACCGTGTGTATGCCTTTTACAAGCCCCCAACCAAAAAGCTGGAAATGGCTGACGTTCACACTCTGCTGGACTCGCCACATCCAACTATAATCGCTGGGGACTTTAACTGCAAGCACACAGGTTGGAACTCGAACTCCACTTGCTACAACGGCCGCCGCTTATTTGAAGACGCCGAGAGACAAGGATACGAAGTCTTGGGCACAGAAACGCCCACCCACTACCCATACGACACGGCACATTCCCCAGACATCATAGATCTGACCCTCACCCGAGGCCTTCAGTCCCATCCAACGACGGAGGTACTAAACGACCATATGGTCTCCGACCATCAACCAGTGCTGGTAGTGCTGACAGAAACCCCAACAGCGAAGCCTCCTCGCAAACCCAAGCCCCGACGTGATTGGGACGAGTTCGAGAGGTACCTATCAGAGCATCTCCACTCACGTCCGATCTCCACACCCGCGGATGTAGACCAGCTGGCAGAAGACTTCTGCCGCCACACCCGGAACGCCCTAGACCATGCCGCCAGAGAAGCTCCGAAGAGAGCGTCCTACCCCACCATCTCGAAGTACATCATGAAGATGATCATCGACAAGAGGCACCTCCGGGTACAATGGCAACGATTACGCTGCCCCGCCTTAAAAACCCAGCTCAATACTCTGGCTTCGAAGATCTCGGATGCTCTCCAAGTTGAGAGAACCGAGTCTTGGCAACGAACCATCGAGACAGCTGGAGACGACTGGCCATCCATCCACAGACTCTGCCGCCAACTCTCCGGGAAAGCTGAGCCCATCAGACCCCTTCAAGCCAGCGACGGGACCCCCCGTTACCGAGCCGAAGACAGAGCAGAAATCTTCGCGGAGAGTCTGGAGCGGCAGTTTAAACCGAACCCATCCGACGACAATGAAAGCGCAGCAGCCATCCAAAAACACCTGGAAGAGTACTTCACCAGGCCGATAGCTCCCGAAGAAGACCCCATCGTCTTTTCCCCAGGCCAAATCCTGCAAATGGTGAGACGTGCCAAATTAAAGAAGGCCCCAGGCCCCGACGGCATCCCCAACGAAGCGTTGCGCCACCTTCCGCCGCGAGCCATCGCATCTGTGACGCGACTCTTCAATGGCATTCTGAGGACGGGCCACTTCCCTTCGCAGTGGAAGCTAGGCCGGGTCATAATGATACCCAAGCCAGGGAAAAACATATTGAAGCCCGAGAGCTATCGGCCCATCACACTACTGCCAACCATCTCCAAGGTGTTCGAAAAGTCACTGCTGCGCTTCCTAGTACCTCACATCACGCCAAGGAATGAACAATTCGGCTTCAGAGCCGAACATTCTACGACGCTCCAACTGTCGAGAGTCTTACATCATGCGACCGTGGCCTCTAACAAGAGGGAATACACAGTCGCCGTACTCCTCGACATGGAGAAGGCCTTCGACCGCGTCTGGCACCCTGGACTAGTCTTCAAACTGGCCACCTCTACGACTCCACGTCGAGTCGTCAAGACCGTGGCCTCCTTTCTAGAAGACCGAAGATTCCAGGTGCTAGTAGAAGATGCCATCTCCAATGAGCGTCCAATAGAAGCCGGAGTTCCCCAAGGCAGCTGTCTGTCTCCAGTGTGCTATGCCAGGTACACAGATGACATCCCAGTGGAGGGCGGTGCGGAGCTAGCTCTGTACGCCGACGACGCCGCGTATTACGTGTCGTCGATGAACCAAAACCACGCAGCCCGCAAAATGCAGACAACACTTGCAGCCCTCCCAGCCTGGCTGGCCAAATGGAGATTGACAGTGAATGTGAGTAAAACACAGGCAATTGTCGTCGGACACCACACCCCAGCAAACCCACCACCGCCGCTGCAGCTCTACGGGCAGCCTATCGACTGGTCCCCCACGGTGAAATACCTGGGAGTGACCATCGATCGCCGCCTGACGATGCTGCCACACATAAAGGCGATTACTGGCCAGGTGCGCGCTGTTCGCGCTCTCCTTCGTCCAGTCCTCTCGTCCCGACTCCCTCTGCGCGTGAAGATCGGCGTCTACAAAACGTACGTCAGACCGCGCCTCACATACGCCGCCCCAGCCTGGTACGCACTGGCTGCGGAATCCAATCGAGTCCGGCTGAGGGCCCAGCAGTCGCTGGTCCTCCGTACAATAGTAGACGCCCCACGTTTCGTCAGAAACGCCACAATCCAGAGGGACCTGGAGATTGAGACTCTGGACGAGTTCATCGGACGCCTGGCCACAAGGATGTTCGCGCGCGTGGAAGCGTCGAGCCTCCCGCACATACGGGAGATTGCTCCGCACCACGCGCGCCCTCCTGATAGGAAGCTCCTGCCTCGCGATTTGATCGTAGAGGCAGTCGAGCCCGATCACCGGACATGACACCCCCCCCCCCCCCCCCTGACTGACTCCCCCCCCCCAGAAGTTTCGTGACACGCTTCCTGCAGCTGGCGGCTCACAGGGCCTCCCCCAACGGGGTCTCACCCTGGGGGCAAGACCGCGCAGGAAGCAAGAATAAAGAAAACATCAGAGCACCAAGGTGCCAATCCATTGACCCGGCTGTATCAGCAGCCGGCGGTTGAAGCAACAAGCGAGGGGCCGACGCCCCGGAATTGTTTCCCCGCAGCCCACAGGGCTACGAGATGAAGACCCCCGTGTGTTTGACACAGTCGATCCGGAGCAGCCAACGAGTTAGCAAGCTGGAAGCAAGCCAAGAAAAAACAGCAAAATTGAAGCCTTCTGATTTCAAGAACCCCTCCCCGCTTCCCGTTCGGCTCGGAACGAATCAAAATTACAGTCCACTGCTGAGCCGGCGGGAACAAGTACGTTAGCGCTTTCATTCATTGCTGAAATGATAACAAATCATTTTTGCCTCAAAACTTAAAATGCGAATAACTTTTAATTTTACCATCAAAATAATGAAATTATTGTTTCTATCTAATTATTTTGTTATAAATCAGTTGGGGTGTATGAGGTTTTGCGTTAATTCATTAACACGTTGTATAAAGACTGACAGGATGCAAAAAAAGCTGCGGTAGCCGCGGCGGGCGACGCGGCGGGTGTAGCGGCGGCGGCCGCGGCGTGTGTAGCGGCAGCTGCCGCGGCGTGTGTAGCGGCAGCTGCCGCGGCGCGTGTAGCGGCAGCTGTCGCGGACGGAACCATGAACGGAGAATACGCTTGAAGTGCCGCGTGACGTGCCGCGTGAAGTGTCGCGTGAAGTGCATCGTCTCCTTGAACGAGGCCTTAATAATAGTTTAGATAACAGCCAAAAAGAAAAGATTTAAGCGCGCGTAGTTGTCAAACATATGGGTGAGACGACACATGGATGTGTTATTATGCCCGCTATCTATCGCGGCTTGGCGTACTAGCCCCGCTGTGCGTTTCTTGCGTCTTTCGATTATCTCCCAAGCATAGACGAAGAATTTTCTACGCTCCCAAGATTCCAAAGAAGCGTCAAAACTTCGACCAAATGAGAAAACTTTACGAAAGACATTGGCTGTATGGGCTATAAAGATCCCTTTGCGTTGAATTTAAACAAAAAAAAAGTGTCAATGTCAATGTCAAAAAATGTGAAAATTTAGTAAATTCGAAAAAATGCCAGGCGCATTTGCTGAAATCGACGATATAGAAGATTTGATATCTTCTCAGGACATAACTCCTAAAGAGAGATACGCCAGCAGGAAGAATGTGAACGTCCGCTACAGGAAACGAGAGGACAAGAAAGAGGAACCCGTGGAAAAGATCATTTTGGAGAGTGTTGTCCCAGGTACTATAACCTTAAAATTAGTAATTTTACCGTGTTTGTTTTGTAACTACGTACTAATTTACACAGCTGGTGTTATTTGTAATGTATTTATTATAATTTAATAGGGTTGGCATTCTTTCTGCTGTGGATCTAGGGGTGAATTTTGATTCCGAGCGAAATATTTATATCTACAGCCCGAATCCTTTCCTAATAGGCACAGTATAGGAAAGAGTATGGGTTGGCTTTAGAATTGGGGCGCTTGAGTTAGGGGGTGGGAGTTTGGGGGGAGGAAGAGGGGGGAGGGGTACCCCCTGGTACCACTCCCCCCCGCGGAGATGCATAGTTACTGAGATATATTCATTTAAAAATGTGTAAAATCTAACCTAAACTTACTATTGTGACCAGAATTTTTGGGTTTTGGGAGGGGGGAGTGTAGGGGATGGGGAGTGGGAGGAGGAGTGGGTGGGGGTGGGGGAGTGGAGGGGAAGGTTGAGGTGTTTTATTTTGAATGCTCCGAAAAACCTTTCTGTACTGACATTGGCACCGGGCCGTAGCGGAGCAAAGCGAAGCGGCAGAGGCCTGACCCCATTTTGACAGAAGTAAGGGTTGCAATAAATAATTGCGGAGCGAAGCGGAGCAAACGCGTTTTGACTTGCAACAATGAGTCTTTCTATTTTGAGGTATTACATCAGCACCGCGCCATTCCACCCTCCCACGTGGCCCCTCTCTTCCCCCCTCCACTCCCTCTCGCTCTCCCTCCCCCTCCCTCTCCCACTCCCCCTCCCCCTCCAAAACCCTGTCCCAATAGTAATTTTAGGTTAGATTTTACAAATTTTTTAATTATATCTCAGTAACTATGCATCTCCACGGGGGGGGGGGGAGTGGTACCAGGGGGTACCCCTCCCCTCCCCCTCCCATCCCCCTCCCTTCCCCCACCCTCCTCCCCCCCAAATTCCTGCACCCCAATTGTAAATATTTCCCGTTTCCCATCATCTTAGTGAGATAAAATATATGCCCGTTTTTAAGACTAATCATAAGCTTTTAAGAGGATAGTTGTTGCAGAGCGCCCGAGAGTGTTCATACAAATGAAGTTAGATCCTGTTTTCAATACTAACTAATTAAAGTCAACACAATACAAATCTTTGCACCAGTGTTTTGTCAGATTTCCATTAAAATATGCAGTTTCAAAATGGTAGGTTTAATTTAAGATTTATATGCAAATCTGTAGCCACTGTAACTTTGAAACTATACATTTGAACGAAATTCTGATAAACCAAAGGCAATCTAAGATTAGTTTCAATATCATGTTTTAAAAATATCATTGACTTCAATTGATTAATATCCAAAATATAATTATACTTTGTTTGTATGGAGCCTTCTAATGATTGAATCGATCCAGTCATTTCTGTGTGATGCTCAAACAAACAAAGAGACAAGCGAAGGGATAGATAAACCATATTGTAACTTTTGCTTTTTCTAAATATCTTCAATCAACAGACACATGTTTGTTACAGTTTTATAATATTGTAGATATTTGTTTTATTATAATATTGAGTAGTGTAGAAATAAAAACAAACAATGCAGGTACCCAAACGATCTACGTGAAGACATGGGGCTGTGCGCACAACAACTCAGACTCGGAGTACATGGCGGGGCTGCTGGCGGCGCATGGGTACCCGCTCACCGACGACAAGTGGCAGGCCCAGCTGTGGCTCCTCAACTCCTGCACCGTCAAGAGCCCCGCTGAAGATCATTTCAAGTAATCACTTATTTTTATAGGCTGGTATACCTTTCTCAGTGGTTGGTTGAATGGTTAAGACGTTTTAAAAAACAAATGCGATTACTCTTTCACTATGTGGGTCCAAGTTAATATGCTAACGGTTGTTTAAGGACATGATCAGACTATCAAACTGAACAACTTGACTATGACTTTATGTATACACTATAACCTGTAATCTATGTTTACAAAATAAAAAATTATTTGATTTTATTTGATTTGAACTTTTTCTAGGGAACCAATATTGAAATCTCGAAGCTGTCCCATACATTTGGGTTGGTCTGATGATCCCCTTAAAAAACCGTCAACATATTAACCTTTATGATGAGATTTATTTTTAAAGCTATTATTTAGCTTTTTTTAAGCTTTGGGGTGAAGATAGGATAATAGGATGACAGGCGCTCCCAAGTGCCAAGTGTTGTTAATATTGTGTTAATTGGCAACTCTTTTTGTAAGCGGTCGTGTTGGTGTTGGTTTGGTGTTTTTGGCATGAGACTCCACCATTTTGTATTAGCTCAAATGTTTTAGTGCATAAAACAATCCTTGAGATTTTCAGAAATGCAGTGCTTGATATAAGCAAAAGGCTTTGTATCTTCTATGATTAAATTCATTGTGCAATACAGATTGGAGTCATCTCGCCGGACTTCATTGTCTAGTGTTGTGAGTGGAAGCTGCTTTTGATTCTGGTTTATAGGAATTACAGCGGTGGGAATGTGTTAGTAGGTTAGGAGGCGGTATGTCCGAAATTATACAAGCAAAAGGTGATTAATATATAAATAAAAAAAATGTGGTATGGTTCTGGTTGTCGATAGTAAAGCACTAATTAGTGTTATTGTAGGAACGAGATAGAGCTGGGCCAGAGCCGCGGCATCCACGTGGTGGTGGCGGGCTGCGTGCCGCAGGGCGCCCCGCGGGCGGGGTACCTGCAGGGGCTCAGCATAGTTGGTGTGCAGCAGATCGACAGGATCGTCGAGATCGTGGAGGAGACGCTCAAGGGTTTGTTCTACAGGGTCCTTCTTAATATGCTGATACTTTTTTAAGGGGATGTCCAGACCATCATACCGAACAACTTTCTCTATGGGACCAATATCAAAAACGCGAAAAAAAAATCAGCTTTCCCATACATTTGGCTATAGTAGGTTTACAGTTTCGTATGGAACATCTGTTTTTTTTTTTCACGATTTCGATGTTGGTGCCATAGAGAAAGTTGTTCAGTCTGACGGTCTGATCATCCACTTAAAAAAGTGTCAGCATATTTTTTTTTTTTTTTTATTGAAAATTTACAAAACACAAATACAAAACACGAAAACCTGTAAGGGTTTATCTGGGGAAGGGGCGTTCACATTCGCGGACCAATTAAGTATTTCTACTTTTACATAGGTATGTTATTACATAGGTATGTTTCATTAATTAATGTTACATTTAGTTATGAATTTTAGGTAGGTAAGTCAAATTAACTTTTTAGGTAGGTATGATACACATAAAGGATGGACTAAGAGGGACCCTATATATCCAAGACAAAGGTTAATAATTATAGGTAATAACAATTCTTATATTATTGGACTGGCCCCCAAGATCCCCAAGTTCGCGTCATATGGGGACCACCATGAATTCTCTATGGGGACCACATAAAATCTTATAAATTTTGTATCCTCTTAGCAATGTACATTATACTTGAGTATGTAAAGTGTGAATCTAGAACCTATTGTATGTAAATTGTAATTTCTTTTTTTTTTAATTTCATTAGTTTTACACTATGTTTTGCCACTAACTTTGCCTGTGTGCATTTTGGTAAACGTAAACACTCCCACCCTGTTGCACTCCCCCACTTCGGGGCAGATTTTCGAAAAATCCTTTCTTAGTGTACCCCTACATCCTCTCTAGAATTTTATTCTAACATGTTTCTATCTTCAGTAATTTAGGCTGTGCATTGTCTGTCACTCCGTTAGCCAGTCAGTGGACTAAAAACAAACGCAAATCCAAATAATACTCGTTCAGAAATCTATTTGAGGTTACCTGGTTGCCAAGTCAGGTAGGATGGACATTTCAGCCTAATACTATCTCAATATAGATTTTTTTGGGAAAATTGATTTTCTCAGGGAGAAAACTTGTCTAGATTAACTTTCCTATATATAATAATAATAAAACATTATGTAAATACAACATTTTTCCAAATTGTTACAGCGCTTTCCGAGAAATAGGTATAATAGAAATAAATATACAAGAATAGGTCACTTAGTATCAGATATTAAACAAATTACGTAAATTTTTCTTGCAGGTCACACAGTTCGTCTCTTCGGTCAGAAGAAAACCTCCACCGGGCGCAAAGCAGGCGGCGCCTCCCTCCTCCTTCCAAAAGTGCGCAAGAATCCACTGATAGAAATAATCTCCATAAACACGGGTTGCCTGAACCAGTGCACGTATTGTAAGACGAAGCACGCGCGGGGGGAGCTGGGGAGCTACCCGCCCGAGGAGATAGTGGAGCGGGCGCGGCAATCCTTCACGGAGGGAGTCGCCGAGATATGGCTTACTAGCGAGGATACCGGTGAGTCATTTTGTAGTTTTTTATTTTTTATTTATAATTAAATGGACTCTTGCTTATGCGTTAGCACTGCATTTCCGCCAGTGTCAAGTAGTTTATTGGGAGAATCTATCCCAATCTCAGGGATTGTTTTTGGACAAGAACAAGAAGAGACTGAGGACTGCGGAGCCTCGTGGCAGGCTAAAACGCGACGCGCGGAACCACGCGAGACGTGTGCTCGGGTCAGTCCCTGCAACATGACTCCATTTTGTAGTTGTAACTGGATGAATGAATTAGGGTTGTGACACATTTGCCAATGGCGACCGAAGGCGGGCCCATACAAAAATGACATTTAGTATGGGAAGCTGTCCGCCATAGACGCGGCGAGGAGCCGGCTGCATATTATAAGAATTTTTCTATCGGAAAATGCCATGCACTAATCAGAATCGTTGTTTGTGTCTGGCAAATTATTTACTGTTTGCGGGGTCTAGTATTAAATGTATGCATGTAGTGCCTTCCGGAGAGAATTTTCTTTTAAAACGCAACCGGCTTAAATATTTTTAAGGTTCTAAAGAGTGTCAACGGGGTCCTATTAGTAAGCCTATGCTGTCTGTCCACAGATTACCCCCAATAGATACCGCATACAGGGCCGCCGACGCTCGCCACACATCTATGGTTTTTCACTGATATAAGCAACGCGAGTGAGCGAGCTAGAAGTAGTGCGAACTTGAAATGGCCAATCACGTTGCACCGTTTCGTGCCCCGCTACCCGCACCTACCGCCAAAAATGGTGACTTCGACCGTGAACAAAATGTTCATTATGCGGTATCTATTGGGAGTAATCTGTGTGTCTGTCCGTCCGACTGTCTGTCATTCTTTTAAAGTATCGTTTGAACCGTAATAGGTAGCCAGTTGTTTGTTCAGAATGTGTTTTATTTACTATGGCGGATTTCCTAAAAATAATAATAGATTAGATGCAAAAAAAAAATTAAAAGACGAAGGGGGTTTTGTTTATGCTCTATCGTAAACAAAACACGGTAAAACCTGACCAGAAAAATAAAAAACCTGCTTTGGGGGCGCTACAATCGACTATACTATACCTTTAACCTTTCGTCTGTGGGGGCGCTGCGCAAAAGATATACCGTCGTCTGCGTAGGTCGTCTGTGTGACGTTTTAGGAGTTTCGCGCGAGATCCGCAAGCTTCAGTTTCATGGCAGATTTAGCCGTGAAATCTTGGCGTAAGATGATGTTTATTGATTATTTACCCAGAAAATATATTCATTTTTGCATATACACTAATAAAACCATCCTCATAAGAAAGAAAGCTTATTTTTCAGCGATAAACTGGATGAAACTGTATAAAAGTAAGGTTGGTTTCAAAACAATTTTGTGCTGTCAATAATTGACACCAATTTTTTTTTAATACAATTTATCCTTTCGGAAATGCAATGGGAACTAGCCCTTACAGCATGGTCACAAGTTACATTTTTCTTTGTACTTAAAACTAAACTAGCCTAACCTATATCTATAAGCCTAACTAACCTTATACCTAACTATTGAAATGCGAGGATGGTACACACATTCCAATATTCAAGAGAGTTTTACGTGAGGATCAATCCGAATCAAACGGGAGCGCCTTCTTTATTTCTCACTTTTACTACATTATCCTCCATTAATGGCACATTATTAAACTAATTCCACCACATTAACACAATAATGACCATGAAAAACTAATTTAGAAAATTAAGAAACAAAGCCCGTTCTCGAAAAAAAGTTCAAAAGCCCGTTCAAAAGATTCTCGTGCAGAACTCTCCTGGGCGATGATGGGATGATAGATGAAAGATGACAATGAAATTCTGGTTGATTTTGTAAGCTCGCTCTTTGCCCCCAAAACCACCATGTACGAGTAAACTTGCACCAAAACTTTTGTTCTTTCTTCCGATGTATTTGAGATTCCTGTTATGTTGGTCGATCTACGCAACCTTTTGGTACACAATGACAATTCCCAAATGTGAAAATGTGACCACAAACTAGAAAAATAGAGCTTTCCATCGATGTATCACACTATGCACCTTATTTTATTATTTTCCGAGTTATTTTCATCGATTTAGCACTCGCGACACGAACGAACGAAAGAGTGAATTTGAATTCCACTTATAGCCGATATTATTTGACATTTTCTCTAATTTATGGTTGTCTATGGTAGATCATTCATTCAAGTTTATTATAATAGGATTTTAGACCTTCTACGTTATATAATACAGCGTAGAATTGCGTAAAAGTAGAGAAGAGTAGTAATGATACTGATCCTTATCATATACATACGACGGGGGTAGTAAGGATCCTAAACAAACACAGACGAAAGGTTGACAATGTTTCAAATGCAAAAATTTGTTCCAATGATTTTCCGCAACATGGCGGGGTTTTCTATTTTTCCTGGTCGGGCTTTAATAAACACAATAACTAAATAACAACTACTACTAATAACTTAATATGAAAATAGTGCAATCTCTAAACTAAAGTAAAACAACAAAAGGTTGTATGGAAGAAATCACTCTTTAGCGATAAGACCGCCTTATTTGTGCCTACTTTTAATACTGTATCTTTACGGTACGGAACCCTGTGTGAATCTGACTCACACTTGTTTTAATATTTACTAGTGTTAACCCGCGACTTCGTCCGCACAAATTATATACCAGATTTTAAGTCAGATTATAAGCTATCAAACAAAAAAGTTTCATCAAAATCGGTTCAGTAGTTTTTGCGTGATGCTCGAACAAACACACAAAGCAAAAAAATTATTTTTTTAAATTTACAGTTTTATAATAGTACGAGCTTTTACCCGCGACTTCGTCCGCATAAATTATATACCAGATTTTAAGTCAGATGATAAGCTATCAAACAAAAAAAAATTCATCAAAATCGGTTCCGTAGTTTTTGCGTGATACTCGAACAAACACCCAAACAAACAAACAAATAAACAAACAAACAAACAAACATACAAACAAACAAACAAACAAACAGACAGACAAAAAATCCAAAAATTGGTGATTTGGAATCAGGGACAGGTAAAAACCATGTCATAATTTTTTTTTTGTAAATATCTTTATTGTACAGACACATTTCTGTTACAGTTTTATAATAGTTAAGATAAGATAGATTTTGTCAAAATGTGTAAATTTTGTCCTACCATTACACCCAGATAAATGAAAAGTAAACCTTATTTCCAGGCACATACGGTCGAGACATAGGCACGTCACTACCGGAGCTGCTGTGGCAACTAGTGGAAGTGATCCCCGAGGGGTGCAGGCTGCGACTAGGCATGACCAATCCTCCCTACATACTGGAACACCTGCAACAGATCGCAGAGATCATGCACCACCCCAGGGTCTACAAGTGAGTTATTAAACATTGTAAACATTTTCTCTGATGGGACTCGAACCCGAAACCTCCTTGAATAGCACAACATGGCTGTATCATGTTAATAATAAGATCAGAGACATATGATTTGTCACTGTGCTAAAATACTCAAACTCATTTATTCAATATGACCGCGGCGAACTTCGTACCGCCTTAGAATCTTCCCGACACACACTTGACCGTTTTCTTTAGCCTATGTTCATCACGGATAATGTAGCATTCTAATGTTGAAAGAATTATTCAGATCGGTCCAGTAGTTTCGGAGCCAATTAATTACAAACGAACAAACAAAAAATCAAATCTTTCCTCTTTATAATATTAGTATAGATTTTAGGAGCTTGATGCCCACTTATTAAACGTCTAATATTTTTTTTTAAGATAACATGTTGTCGCTGTAGAGAAGATGCGGCCAGAAACTCATACATAATACAACTTAATAACTATTACAATTATAAATTCTTAAGCTAAGATTATGTATACAGTACACTAGATTAGTAGCTAAGATTATGTATAGAATACATAGTCTATTTAATTAAATGGTAATTGATACTATACAGTAAACTATATTTTGTGATACTCAGACCCAAACATTTTGATCATTTACATAATCATCCAGTTTATCCATCCAGCTTTTTTACAGAGGACTTTTTTGATCTGAGTTTTAAAGAGTATATAAAAAGTGTAGATAATAAATGTGGCATTTTCTTTTTATAACTTAGCAATTTGTAATCTCTATGATCTGCCATAAATAAGGCTAACATAATGACTGTTGTTTTAGGTTCCTCCACGTGCCGGTACAGTCGGGCAGTGACCAAGTGCTGGCGAACATGAAGAGGGAATACACGCGGGCGGACTTCGAACACGTCGTCGACTACCTGAGGGAACAGTTAGCATCTAAAATACTTACTATATTTATTTATAGTATTTATTACTTACAATATTTATTCATAGCACCCACGTTTTAGGATCCGTTTCATAACGTGCGATTTTCGAGTGAAATTTTATTCGCGTAGACTACGCTATAGACCTTATGGCATACAGATGGCATAGAGGATAGATTTAACACTGAAAACTATTGTTTTGAAATGTTTGCGAGTAAAGTGAATAACGTCAAATAACGTCTAAGATCATCGTCTGATGTTGTGTTTATATTATACAAAGTCTCTTATAAGTTTGATAGTGCAATTTAGGAATCGCCATATGATTGGGTAAACTAATATTCGTAGCTTGCTTGTGTGGGCTACGCTTAGCGCTGTCGCGTTGGAAACCGTAAGTTAGTCATCTTCTGATTGACCGTCATACGTGTGACTTCTGCGTCGTATGCTTTGACCTAGATCTAAGTCGTGTTGCTGGTTTGTTACTGGGCGGTCGCGTGTCAGTTGCCAACTCTCCGGCCTGCCACGAAACTCCCACCATTTTGAGGTGACTAGCGTGTTTTTTCGTACAAAAACAATCCTTGAGATAACTCAAATATCTGTTACTGAATACATACATACTGAAGATTGGCAAAATCATCGATACTACGATGTAGCCAAAATTTTAAGATTAGAATGTGATAGACCTAGATTTGACTCCTTACTCTGAATTTAGATTTTCGTCCATGACTGGACCATGATTTGGACCCAGGAGCTCTGGTTTGGCAGTCCTGTGTGGTAACCATTACACCAACCGGGCCGGTTCCAACTTTATTCCAATGATGCTAAATTTTACTAAATTGTCCAAAAATAATAAATCGGACAATGAAAGTCCGAGTAAGTTGTATGTTGTTTACATTGACACGATTGATGCATTGACATGGTTGTTTAGTCAGCTCTCTCGTGGCTCTGCAACTTGCAATACTTCTCCCCGATCCTTAACAATATGTGCGTATCTTTGTCAGTGTTCCCGGAATGACGATAGCGACGGACATAATATGCGGGTTCCCCACGGAGACGCAGCAGGACTTCGAGGACACGATGACTCTCTGCGACAAGTACAGGTTTCCTTCGCTCTTCATCAACCAGTTCTTCCCGAGGCCTGGCACTCCCGCCGCTAAGATGCAGAGAGTAAGTCTTTGTGTACTGAATATAAGTTTAATAGTGTACGGTATTTAATTTAATATTTTAAATTCTAATGCGTATGTGAAGTCTCTACTAACAACACAAAAGATCCTATTGGATCGAAGTGTTGCTGGCTTGTCAGCCCCCATAAAGAAAGATAGATTAGAAGTCTACTAATCCGCATTGGACACTCGTGGTGAAATTACACCTTAGGGTAGCCCTATGGCCTGCAGTGGGACGTATTCAGACCATTGTTTGAATACACCCTTAAAATTTTGAGAGTTTATAGAAATATTAAATCATGAAGTAAAGTAATCCTTTGTCCAAAACAGGTACCTGGTCAAGAAGTGAAAAAGCGTACAAAAATGTTATCAGAATTATTTCGCTCGTACGAACCGTACGGCCACAAAGTAGGAGAAATACAGGACGTCCTGGTAACCGACATATCGCACGACAAAAACTACTTCGTCGCCCACAACGAATTCTACGAACAAGTCTTAGTACCCAAAGAAGAAAAATACATGGGGAAAATGGTCACCGTAAAAATTACCGCAGCCACAAAATTCTCAATGATGGGACAGCCGGTGGATAAACCGAAAATGCCCGGTTTGGTCGAACCGCTGAAGAAAGGAGAGGTTTCCGGTGTTTTCGGTATCAACGATACCACAGAAACCAGTACCAAAGTTTCTGTTCCGATACCGATCTGTGTATTGTTATTCGCGTTTGTTATGAGATTGATTTGGATGTTTTTATAGCTGTGGGTTAATAGTAAATGGTTTAAGAGTTCTAAGGACTGAAATGGTCGTGTCTACAATTATGTTTGTTACTATGTATAGTATCGTTTTATTGATTCGAAATGAGTTACATATGTAATACTTCGTATTATAATACATTATACACCACTAGATTTTAATTACTAATTTTTTCATCAAAAACGATAAAAAATGTTGGACTTCCCATACTAAAGTGCGGATCAGCCGATCGATTTTGTATGGGAGGTCTAAACAATTTTCTCATTTTTGGACCCATGTTTTTTTTTTTTTTTTTTTTTTTTTTTATTTACTATGGGTTTGCTCTTGACCTCAATCCAGTCCTCAGGACGAAGATGGGGTCGTAGATGTAGCGAGCTTACCCAGAAGATGCCTATTCACTCGTACTTTAAAGGAATTCGGGTTGTAAGTACTCGGAAATACTGACGCAGGTAAGGCATTCCACTCCTTGGCTGTGCGCATTATAAAAGATTCAGAAAGGCGCTTGGTGCGGATATGTGGGATGTCAACCAAGAAGGGGTGATATCCCGCGGTGCGTCTGGAAGTCCGATAGTAGAAAGGGGAAGGTGGGATGAGCTCATGCAGCTCTAGGGCACACTCACCGAAGTACAATCTGTAGAAGACCGACAAGCAGGCCACTCTGCGGCGGTGGGCTAGGCTATGAAGCTTGGCCTCCACCAGCTTACTATCGCCAATGAGCCTCCTGGCTCCTCCTCCTCCTCCTGTTCCTTAGGAAAAGTTGTTTAGTTTCATTGTCTGAATACACCCTTATAATTTTTTTTGTAATTAAAACTTGGGGTGTATTATTTCATTAAAAGACCAACACGAAAATCTTGAAAAAAATCGCTGTTCCATGCTTTTGGGTCGAGTGGCCATTGTAATTTTCCAAGGAACAAAAATTGTTTTTTTCCGCGATTTCGATGTAGAATCCAAGTGAAAATGGTTCAGTTTGATGGTCTGAAGCACGGAAGCACCCCTTAAAAACGTAACGCATCTAAGGGTCAGCGCACACCCAGCGTAAATCTGCTCGCGCATGCTCGAGCATGTTCTTTGCAGTCGCGCACACCTAGCGGCAAAATCCGCCGGCGGCAGAGGCGAAATCCGCCGGCGGCAGCGGCGGATGCTCGAGCATGCGCGAGCAATGCTCGCGCGTGTTCGAACAGTCTCGCGGATGCTCCCGTGTTGCTACAGTTGACAGTGAATTTTGCAGTTGTGTTTACAATATTTTAAAGTAAAGACGTGCGAAGAGTAATTTTAAAGTATGGTGGACTGGGATTTGGTAATTATTGGGTTACTAGCAGAGGAAGAGGAGCAAGAAGAGCACATCAATAAAATGAAAAGAGGACGACACAAAATTGAAAGAAGAATATGGGCTGAAGCAACCTGGCAAGAAAGATGTACATTTGGGGAATACCACACCCTGTGCTACGGTTTAAAGTTCAAGGGACAGTTATTTTATGACTACTATAAAATGGAATATGAACAATTTGAAAACCTAATAAATCTGCTTCGACCTTTGAGATTTTCATTGTATTTTCAAAAAGAGTTAGATTATTATATATTTTCTGTACTAAATTGCCCTTTTCGTGCTAAAGTAGTTAAAAAATATGCTAGATTTAGTCCGAAACCGGCAGAGGTGGCAACACTTACGACGGATCGCAAGCATCGACACGGGCGTATGCTCGCGACTGCTCGCGTCGCCGCGAGGAGCATACGCGAGCATACTCGAACAGACGCTGAAGGGATTTAATCACTTGCAAGCTATTTTCGACTTTATTTTAATGGGAATAGAGTTCATTATCAATTGAATCAATGAAATCTGCTCGCGCATGCTCGAACAGTTTTACGCTAGGTGTGCGCTGACCCTAAGTTTACACCCTGTTTAAGGTTTTCTGAAATGGTTTACAATATTTAAAGGAGTGATCAGGAGTGCGATTTTTGAATCTCATTCGCCGAGTTCAGCAGTTGAAAATGTCAAAATTACTATGGAGATACGCATCTTTCTACTAGACGGAGATCCGACCGTAAAATTATGCACCTATTCCTTAGGCGAACGAAATGTAATTCTAGTGTATGTTTATACAGGGGTTAATTCAACGCCGCCAAGTTGCCTAAAAAAATCTTGCCGCAAGTGGCTTTTCCATTATAATTTTTGGTATAACTTTTTCCACGTGTTTGTTAGGGAAGTGAATGAGGTGCCATCGGAAGGAGACTGGTCTAAAGTACTTTAAAAACTAGGGTTGCCACCTCTCAATCTGCCGCAACTATATGCCGCATGTTCACCAGGAAGTAGGGAACCGCCGAGTAAAAATGTAAAATGTGGGTACCCCACATATCTCCCCCACAAGTATGCACGTTATACCTAATTAATAATATTATGAAATCTATTTACACAAAAACTAAAAACTAAACAGTTACAATGTTTGTGTACATATTTTAAATTGCGCGCGTACATGACGTACGCGAGAAATCTTGGCAATCGGTGCAGTTCGTGTGGTTCCGTCGAAACTCGTGCGCTGCGCTTTGCTACGCCGTGAAGTTAGCACACGCCACCGTGTTGTGCGACTTGTGCGCATGCGTGCTGCGGTCGTGTTTCAATCGGCGAAGTTCGGTGATGCTCGGCGAGGTTCGTAACCGCTGCCGCCGTACGCGCTCATTCTCAGTGTTGCCGTTTTAGCGACTTTGTCGCTAGATCTAGCGGATTTTTGATGTCTTTAGCGACTTTTTTTCACGACTTAGACCCTAAAAATAAAATTAGCGACTTTTAGCGACTTTTCATGACCTGTATATTTCTTCATAGTTCATATAAATTTCGGAGTAAATTGCAAATACAAGACACTCTTGAGTTGACTAAGGGAAATTCCTTTATAATGACCGTTTGACGTGGGAGCGCACAGTATATTATCGACCCCAAAATCTGACGTGGCCCTGTTTTTACCGAAAATAATTATTTTACTTTTTGACATTCTGAATAACTACAAGATTAATGTCTACGATTTATAATTTTAGAGAAAAAAAAACTGAAAATCGCCTTTTTTGTGTGCCGGTTATCAGAAAATAAAATCCTGTAAAATATCTCGTCAAACATAAGCTTAAATTCAGACAAAGCTCAAAATAAATTATTCGAAACCGCAAATGATTGATTATTCATTAAATTATGTAATAAAGAAAATAAACGTTTTGTTTTACCATAGTTTTTCCCTTTTTTATGTAAGAGATCGAATTTAAATTTTTGGCGACTTCTAGCGGATTTTTGATGTACCTTTTTCCTAAAATCTAGCGACTTTTTAATAAAGGTTTGGGGAGTTTCTTTTTCCCTAAGCGGCAACACTGCTCATTCTTTTGCTCATTCTTTTGCTCATTCTTTTGGCTCCGGTCGTCACGGCGAGAGGACGTGCGCACAGCTCTGCGGTGAAGATCGAAGATGTTCGTGTTGAAGCGGCTTACACTCCTGTTTCTTATAATCGCTGAAATATAGTTTCGAGCAACCGAAGACAATAATACAAAACGTTCTTTTCAGAACGCCCATCTTGTTTCGAATCAACCGCTCTTGTCAGAGCGACCTTCACTGGTTTCACGAAGCGTTACTTGACAATAAATGGTATGACAAAAATGGTATGGTATGGTTTTCCTGGTATGGTGGAATGGTATGGTTTTCCTGGTATGGTGGAATGGTATGGTTGACTATGTGTGGTAACAGTGCTCCCCTTCAAGCGAAGCGTACTGGCAGTTTCACGGCGCGTCCAGATCGAGATGTCTTCTGTTGTTTCAGGATTGGAGCAGTTGGTTTGATGTTTGAGTTTTTCTTCGTTTCAGAGTCGTTCTTGTTACTTTGTTCTGACTTCGTTTTAGTGTCGTTGTCGCTTGAGTTGTTGTCGCTTAGGTCGTCGTCGTTTTGAATAATGTACTTAGGCTGGTTTTAGTCGGTCGATTGAGATAGTTGTTGTTCGGTTCGGTAGTTGTAGAGTGAAAATCTTGTTGTTTCTCTTGAGTACACGGTATCGGTAGGGTCCTTCGTAGGGTGCTTGAAGTGGTTTTCGTACAGCGTCGGTTCGCACGAAAACGTACTCGCAGGATTGTAGGTCTTTGTGTACGAAGATAGGTTTCTTGTTTCCATGGCAATCTATAGGTGTCGTTGGTTTCAGTGCGTTGATAGTGTCGCGTAGTTTGTTGACGAAGTTGTAGTCAGCTGATTGGTCCTGTTGCCCCGACGTCGGCGTGAAGAAGTCGCCGGGTAGTCGGAGGTTATAACCGTAGGTTAGTTCGGCGGCGCTTACGCTCGTGTATGTGTGGTAACACTTCTATTCCAGATGGTGTCGGAGTTGTGTGGTTCTGTATTTTCGTGCTGGTGGGTCGCTTTGTTTTGTTTCTGTGTCGGTCGTTTCTTCTGTTTCTTGTAGTGAGCCCTTTCTATATGCTATTCCCCGTTTTTATGTAGATACGGTGCTAGCTAGGCTCTGTAGATTGCTCGATGCGTCGAAAAGTTGGCGTCGCCGACGTCGCGACGGTAGTTCGCAGCTCGTAGCTCGTTGCCGCTTGCGTCTCGTTTCTCGTTCGATGTTTTGCTGGGGTTGATAGGATTTGTATGGGAGAGGATTGTTGCGGAAAAAGGGTTTTGTGTTACTTTATTCTTTTGTAATCTTTTTATATTGGTAGACATAGCTCTTTTTGTCTTTTTTATTTTGCAGTACCTATATTTTTTTGTCATGTTTTTTTTTTGTGTATGTAGGTAGGTACTTTTTTTTTTTGTTAAATGGTACCTTCTGTTTTTTTTTTATAAATATATACTTAAAAAGACTTAAAATAATAAAAACGATGAGTGCTCGGATGTTATGCGAAATCTCTGCCTGCCCTAGCCACCAGCGAAGTGTATATTTTCTTTGCCAGCGAAGTCTTGATGTTCTTGAAATAAAAACTTGTTGTTGCTTTATTTTCACTGTGTCTCCAAAATCGGCTAGTGCATGTATCTAGCAGCCGAAAAATATGTATTTTGATGTTGCATGAAGTAGGTATTGGCTTCTTAACTCAGCATGGAATGTTTGTTTTGATGTGACGTCATCGCTCGTCCCGTCTGTGATGTCGGTACCCTCTTTCTTTGTGTGTGTAGCCTGCTAGAGCGTGTGGGTATATATCTGCTTGCTTTATATATGCGTACGCAGTTATAGTAGCCGTTTGAGCGTGTCCGTATAGTTAGCAGCCTCACCAGCTCATTGGAAGGTTTTGACTAAGCCACGATTTAGTGCCCAATTAGTGCAATTTGGTGCCCAAAGCACAGATTTGGTGCTCATGTAGTTTAAAAGATATTTGGGTACCTTACTGAGGCTGCTAGATAGACGTCAAGCTAGCAGTCGCATTTTGAAATACTGTTTGTATCGAGGTGATTTATATGTCATGATTTAGTGATTTCTATATCCAAAATTTCATGAATATTGATCCAATACAAGCCGAGATATGGTAGTACATTGTTGAGGCTGCTAACTAGACGTTTCTTCCAACGATGATTCCAATGAAACGGATGCACATTTGAAACAGATAAATACATAGCGATTTAGTGCTCGATTTGGTGACTCTTATGATATTTATGAAAAGTAGAATTTTCTTTCCTATTTCCCAAAAAAATTACGTAAACTTCTACATACAACGATTTTCGGTACAACCGTGCACAAAAATTATCATTTATCGGAACTACTGCCATGAGCTAGCGCTTGCGCTCGCGCAAGTAGTTCTTAGTTATACCGAGAGATGGCGGGACTGGCGGATTGTTTACGTGAGTTACGGAGCTGCGAAAACGTGTCTTTTTATTATTACATAGAATGAAGAACTAATTGCTTGATACAAATTAGTGCATTATAACTTCTTATCCTCGTCTACAGTTCCACATTGTATTATTTATACTATAAATTAACTAACTGCCTCCGTGGTCGAATGGTTAAGAACATTGGGCTCTCGACACGGAGGTCGTGGGTTCGATTCCCACAGGGGACACCTAGTTATATGTCACTTTGTGACGCGACCATGACGCGGGAAGGCAGCGTCAGCGGAGCGGGAAGCGCGCGTCAAGTGGTCAGACGTGTACAATGTTACGCTCACGTAACAAAATAAAATACAAATTTTAAATTTCAGTACATTTTGGTTCTTAATGATAGATTTGGAACGTTTTTGGTCGTTTTTCCTAGATGTTTTGTAGATTTTGGTTCTTTTTCGTAGATTTTGGAAATTTTTGTTTCTTCTGGTACCTAGTTTTTGGTAATTTCTGGTAGATTTTGGTAGCAAAAACCAAAAAAACTATGTAACTATGTAACGGCTACTACCACAAGAGATAGTAGCAAGAGATAGTAGTAGTAATACCACAAGAGAAGAACCGAAAGTTCTTCAACTTTCGGTTCTTCTCTTGGCTTAGATGAGCCAGTGAAGTTGGTAAGTAAATAGTTAATGTCATGATAAAAAAAACTACGTCATTCAGGCATAGCATAGACTAAAATACAAGATTAAAGATGTATGATGTCCATACAATCAAAATAACCCCTAAAATTTTACTTTAAGATGATTAAAATTAATTGACAAAATACCTCGACAAAATCACAAAAAAAATTTGCAAAATCACTTAAAATTTTGCACACCTAACACAAGGATATTTGAATGAAAAATTCTTGAAATCCAATGCACAATTTACGTCAATCTGTTCGTAAAACATTTAGCTATCAGTTTAATACCACATTCTGTAATATATTACTTACTAGCGGCCCGTCCCGGCTTCGCACGGGTGGACGTCTAATCTTTTCTAGCAATAAATATAGCCTATGTTACTCAGGGTGAATGCAGCTTTCTAATGGTGAAAGAATTTTTTAAATCGGCCCAGTACTTTTTGAGCCTATTCATTACAAACATACAAAAATAGGTACAAATCTTTCCTCTTTATAATATTAGTGTAGATTTACTAATTAAAACTTCATTTCATTGTCTACCGTCGTCATTTGTCACAGATGATTGCGATTTTGCCCCTCGTTCTGAGAAAAAATCTCATAGCAAGCTTGTTTCAAAAGCTACTGAGCTGAGAATCATACTACTGTCTCAAGCACACTTTAATGCATGTACATACGCGGTTTTGAAACAATCCCTTTACAGGAAAGGCCCTGGCTGACGTTTAAAAAATTATCACGAAATTGCGATATAACCTCCCCTTACCCTACATCTGAATGTTGCTGTCTTCCTTTTTGCTTGGCGATGAGGTGAACAGCGTGCGCGGTATTCGCTGCGCTAAATTTCATGCCCTGTAGATAGGTATGCTGAGGACGTAACGTGCGTGGTATTCGCTGCGTTATCCTAATACCATCGTAGAATGTGCTGACGTGCTGGAGCGGCGGCGTACTGGTACGGTGACGGTGACGATGATTAGTGTGACTTAAAATAGCGTATGCTAGGTCGCTGTTGCGTCGCTGACTGTTGCATAGCTGAAAAATTCTTCCTTATTTATTGAAACTTGCTTCTTTCGCGGGGTCACCCCTTCGGGTGCCCGCTCGCTGTGTTCAAATCTCGGGGTCACCACTTTGGAGATGCTCTCGTGCGGAGCGTGAGGGATGTTTAGGTGGCTAGGGCAGAGTGTAGTAAGACGAGTGAGTATGAGTGCGTACTGATTTATTTCGGAAATTGTTCCTTATTTTATACAGCTCGGCGGTTCCCTACTTCCTGGTGAACCGCCGAGTAAAAATGTAAAATGTTACCCACATTTTACATTTTTACTCGGCGGTTCGGGTACCCCACAACGAGCATCTTTCTACTGCTGATTTGACATTAAAAAATCATACTCCAGGAGTGCGATTTTTGAAAGTCAAATCAGCAGTAGAAAGATTCGTATCTCCATAGTAATTTTGACATTTTCAACTGCTGAACTCAGCGAATGAGATTCAAAAATCGCACTCCAGATGTGGAAAGACAATGTAATATTTTTTTTATTACTTTTCATCACTCATACTCTGAAAGTAGGTTATTGTTTATCTAAGAAGCGGGTTGAAAGTGATACATTTCTTCCCTAGGGCGGAAAAGTAATTAAAAAAAAATCTACGTCTATACTGAGCAAAGGCAGAAACCTATACAGCCACACTTCGATAACATTATATTAAAATTATTAATTTGTATAATTATTATGAACAAAAATATTCGAATTTAGTAATAATAGCAATAATTAGTAACATTTCGATACTCTTGTATAAGTTATATGCATTTTGTTTTCTGCGTGAAGAACAGGTGAAGAAAAAGTACCTAATTTAAAAAACAAGCTAGTTTAAAAAAAAAGGTTTTTCTTTTTCGCGCAAGGCTGCGTTAAGGACCTTTGGGTGCGGTTGTTTTTTCAACTCGCACTATGGTAGAACGTTTTTCACCGAGGCTCTGAAGTGCGATTTTTGAACATCATATGAGCGAATCGGCAGTAGAAAGATGCATAATCTCGTAGTAATTATGACATTTCCGACTGCCGAGTCGCTCGTATGATGTTCAAAAATCGCACTCCCGAACGGCGTTAGTGCGAAAAGTTGCGGTCTGGGTGCACCTGGGGCGTAGGTTCGGAACGCAGCCTTGCGCGAAAAAGAAAAAAACTTCCTATTGGTCTCCGAGTGATTTTCAAACGTTTTGAAACGTAGCCTAAAATGAATTCATCGAGCGAATATCGATTCAGAAATTGATTTTGCATTATCTGGTTTTGGTTAATTTCCTCGTAATCGTGATGAAAAGCAGAGTGTTTAACTCGGGTGAAAGTACCCATTTCACACTCGAACTATGGGCGCCCCTCACGTTCGTTCGGGGCGCCAAACATCTCGTGTGAAATGGGTCACTTTCATCCCTTGGTTAACAATCTACTATTGTTCGTCGCAATAGGTACAGAGACATGGAGTATTCGCGCCTTTTTTTCTAAACACAATTTTTCCTTCCAATTAATGTTATGTTCTAACTTACTTCTAACCCGTGATTTACACGTAGAAAAATATTAATTTTGAGACAATTAGAGATTTTAGCAGATTTTACTAGAACATTTGTAGTTATGAATTTAATTCTGGTAGATTTTATAGAATCGTACATTCGTATTGTACATTCTTATGTATAACAAAATTCTAGTAAAGTCTACTAAAAAATAGTTCATATTTGTTCATCTAAATCTAATCTAAACTATTATAAAACTGTAACAGGAGTGTGTCTGTACATTGAAGATATTTACAAAAAAATTACGACATTGTTTTTACCTGATTCCAAATCACCAATTTTTGGATTTTTTGTCTGTCTGTTTGTTTGTCTGTTTATTTGTTTGTTTGTTTGTTTAGGTGTTTGTTTGTTTGAGTATCACGAAAAACTACTGAACCGATTTTGATGAAACTTTTTTTGTTTGATAGCTTATCATCTGACTTAAAATCTGGTATATAATTTATGAGGACGAAGTCGCGGATAAAAGCTTGTATCTTCTAATTTCTATGTATACTTATAAAAAGTTCCGTGACTGACTGACTGACAGACAACGTACAGCCTAAACCACTCAAGATAGAAACGAAACATGAAACTTGGAATATATTTCTACGAGCTTTTGACCCGGGACTTCGTCCGCGCGGATCACCCCTTTCGGGGCTGATTTTCGAAATATCCTTAGTGCACCTCCACAACCTCTGTATATGTATGTAGGTATTCCAAAGGGATAGGAACATCATTTTTATATATATTATTTATTAAATAGTTCTTCCTTGCGGAAAGGGAACGGGAACTAGCCCTTACACCCTAGTCTTTAGTTACATTTTACTTTGTACTTAAAACTAACTTAACCTAAACCCTAACTTAACACATTGAAATGCGAGGATGGAACACATTCCAATGTTCAGCAACGGAGTTTTACGCGAGGAGTTCAATCCAAATCAAACGGGAGCGCCTTACTTTATTTCTCACTTTTACTACATTGTTTTCCATTAATGGCACATTATTACACTAATTCCACCACATTAACACAATAATAGCCACGAAAAACTAATTTAGAAAATTAAGAAACAAAGCCCCGTCCATTTTGTCTCACTTCGCGCGTAAAACTCCGGATAGGAACATCTCTGGGATACCATTTTTTTTATAATTTTTATCATTTCGCGCGGCCAATCTTAAGACTTTGTATATCGATAGAACACGTCATTACAAACATACTTTCTAATGTGGCAAAATCTCCTAGCCTGCTGTTTTAAGCTAGATATTCGACTTTAAAAGAGTTAATTTTTCATAGGGGCTTTATTTCTTACCTAACCGAGATGAGACCTGGTGTTTGCATAGTAGAGTTTTAAATCTGTAGTTACCTACTTTCGGGGTTGGAACATATCTGCGACATCTTTTTTTTTTCGAATTTTTATCATTTCGCTTGGCCAACATTAAGACTTTGCATATCGATAGAATACGTCATTACGAACAGTATGTTATCTAGTCTTATTTGGCAAAATCTCCTAGCCTACTGTTTTAAGCTAGATATTTGACTTTAATTTTTCAAGGCTTTATTTCTCATTTCGAGATGAAACTTGGTGTTTGCAAGATGGCGGCCATGGCCGGAAATGGAATAAAATATAAGACAATCAATATGAAATAAGTTTAATACTTTAATCATTTAATATTTTATTAATTGGTAGTGATCCTAATATCTACCTAGGTAGTATTTATTTTTGCTATGAATAGAGATCTGATAATCCGATGTTTATAAATATGCAGCCGGTGAAGTTAAGGTAAACCTAAACCACTCTTAGTCCGAGATCCGACCGTAAAATTATGCACCTATTCCTTAGGCGAACGAAATGTAATTCTAGTGTATGTTTATACAGGGGCTAATTCAACGCCGCCAAGTTGCCTAAAAAAATCTTGCCGCAAGTGCCTTTTCCATTATAATTTTTGGTATAACTTTTTCCACGTGTTTGTTAGGGAAGTGAATGAGGTGCCATCGGAAGGAGACTGGTCTAAAGTACTTTAAAAACTAGGGTTGCCACCTCTCAATCTGCCGCAAGACTAGGGTTGCCAGATTAAAAAATGTCATATTTGGACCTGGCAACCCTATAGTTGCGGCAGATTCAGAGGTGGCAACCCTAGTTTTTAAAGTACTTTAGACCAGTCTCCTTCCGATGGCACCTCATTCACTTCCCTAACAAACACGTGGAAAAAGTTATACCAAAAATTATAATGGAAAAGGCACTTGCGGCAAGATTTTTTTAGGCAACTTGGCGGCGTTGAATTAACCCCTGTATAAACATACACTAGAATTACATTTCGTTCGCCTAAGGAATAGGTGCATAATTTTACGGTCGGATCTCCGTCTATCTGTCAACTCTGACAGCATTTCATAAGTTGACAAAAGTATCAGAGTTGTTCAAATGTCCAATTTCTACGATAGTTTAGCAACAAAGAGTACTTTATTATAACCGTTTAGCAATCCCGGGACCTAAGAACGGTCCTGGGATTGTTACATCAAATCAATTAATTGAGGTGTCTGCATTATTCTTTTGACCACCGGCGGCGTGTCGCGCGGTTTCTTAGAAGCGCGCTTACTATTATTTGCCCAAGCCCTGCAGTTTCTCTCTCCCCGCTTGTGTTTTTTATACAACTTCCAGTTTTGTCGTATTTTATTTCTTATCTATTTTATAATCTAATGATTTTTATTTTAGGATAATTAATTTCATAAATTCTTAGTAGGTAACTACAGATTTACACCTCTACTATGCAAACACCAAGATTCATCTCGATCAGGTAAGAAATAAAGCCCCTAGGAGCCTTGAAAGATTAAAACTTTTAAAGTCGAATATCTAGCTTAAAACAGCAGGCTAGGAGATTTTGCCAAATAAGAAAGTATGTTTGTAATGATAATGACATGTTCTATCGATATGCAAAGTCTTAATGTTGGCCACGCGATATGATAAAAAATCGAAGAAAAAAAAAAAGGTATCGCAGATATGTTCCAACCCCGAAAGTAGGTAACTACAGATTTACATCTCTACTATGCAAACACCAAAAGTGCGATTTTTGAAAATCATACGAGCGACTTGGCAGTAGAAAGATGCATAATCTTCATAGTAATTTTGACATTTTCTACTGCCAAGTCACTCGTATGATTTTCAAAAATCGCACTTCAAGTCTCATCTCGAACAGATGAGAAATAAAGCCCCTAGGAGTCTTGAAAAATTAAAACTTTTAAAGTCAAATATCTAGCTTAAAACAGCAGGCTAGGACATTTTTGCCAAATAAGAAAGTATGTTTGCAATGACGTGCTCTATCGATATGCAAAGTCATAAGATTGGCCGCGCGAAATTGTAAAAATTAGAAAAAAAAATAAAAAAAAGTTTAGGTATCCCAGGCTCCATATAAAAATGTTCGTATCCCTTTCGTGTTTCTATCTTCAGCGGTTTAGGCTGTGCGTTGTCTGTCTGTCAGTCACGGAACTCTTTTAAGAGGCCTTTTACAAGCTCAGTCGCGCCCTCACCACATTAATAAAGGTTTCTCAATAAAGAAAGCCTAAATTAAAAAAGTGCTACTCCAATAAACTACAAAAGCCTTCAAGCTACAACACATACAATACTTTTATAGGTTCTAAACACGCACTAAAGATGCACGAGGTAGTGGGGTTTTCCAAACTCCACGCGAATGAAGTCGCGGGCTAAATCTAGTAAATATATAGTTTTACCCGACTGCGCCAGGAGGGTAATGTTTTGTAGGTTTTTATCCGTGTATTTTGTTTGTCTGTCTATAAAAGATGGGCAAAATGTACTCTTATTTGGTTTCATCTAAGTACCTATCAAATGGGTTTATTGTAGTTTTTGATTTAAAAGAAGTGAAAATTAATACTTAAAAAGGCGTATCAAACCACATACCTACTGGCATTATTTTGTTTAACAAAGGTATTAAATCCAGTTTTCATCAAACAAAAGGTTAATTCCGCTCTGGTAACTCTATTCATAAAATGTTATATAAGATTGTTAGTCACGTACTGGCTGTCTGTCCCTGGTTGAAATCGTCGGCTTTTACTTGAAAAAATAAAGTTAAAAGAAAAGTAAATTAAAAAATGTCGGCTTCGTACACGCAAGGCGCGAAAAGGCAGAAAGTGAGGGAAGGTAAAAGTGTCGATGTCGATTATTTTCAAGGTAAGTTATTATGAAACAATTTATTTTTCCTATCCAATTTTTATTTTAATACTTACTGATTATTTTACATGACATTATTATTGCTCTGTTTTGTACAACTCATGGGTGGTATACATACTAAAGTGTCAAAATTAATGTTTATTTCTATGATGTTGATCTATAACCAGGTCAACCAGTTTTAGGGTGCCTGTCCATTGACGCGGAGATATGCGACGAAGCGGAGAAACGGAGATTGCATGAAATCTCCGCTCCGAGATTTTCTGCTTACCTAGTTCTAGGGTAGTTCCTAGATTTTCCGCAAAATGGCGCCATTTAAAAATATATTTTTTAAAGATATAGTCGCAGTAATAACTGCGACTATATCCCCCGATGGGGTAGTCAGAGATATTCTGAAAACTCAGAACATCCTCGGTTTCGGTACTACTATTGAAACGAGGACTTATATTTTTATAAATGCTAATTAATACCTAACAGGTATAGATAAGGTGGAGTACAACAACATGGCACCCCCCTCCGACACTACGAGCTACAGGTACTACAATAGTGCGGAGAGGGTGCACTCCCGCGCCATGGAGGAGTGGCTGAAGTGTAGCGTGTCACTCACAGAGTTCAGGAACCAGGGTAAGATTGTTGTGAGGAATTAAGCATTCGTAAGCAAACTTAAATGTATTACGTTCCTACGTAAGAGGGTGATTTATACCATCAAACTGAACAACTTACGAATATTGAAATCGAGAAAAAAAAGTATATTAATTTTAATGTATTTTGGGTTGAAATAACCATTGACATTTTGTATGGAACAACCAAATATTTTTTCGCAAATAGAAAGTTGTTCAGTTGGATGTTTTGAAGCACCATAAAGTATGAAACGCATTTTTTACATCCTGTACTATATACTATTACCTATTCTGTGATCCTGTTTAGACGCGGCTAAAGAAGTCGCTAAACTATAATTAGAGGTACTAGATACATTCAGCCTCAAAAAGATGTTTTGTTCCATGTCGTAGTACCTATTAAAGTGTAAACAAAATTTTGAAGCTGACTGTATCTACTTACTTTATGAAAAGTATTAGTAACGTAATAGATTATAATCGGTCTATATTCTTTGACTGCTAGGTGGCTGTAGAATCAATGAATGCCTGCCTTCCTCAACATGGATCTAAACTCTTTTATCTGTTTTTTTTATGATCTCATCTTCCATTACACGTATCAGTAAAGGTTAAACTTCCACAGGATCAGACCAAACAAAGTCTCATCGCCCGTGGGAAGACAACACTTACTCAATAGAGAATCACAAGCGCTGCATCAAAGCCCTCTTCGATTTCTGTACAAAGCTTGGTATTAAATACTGGACAGCTTTCGATAGCGATTTGGTGCCGCAGTCGGATAATTGGGAGGAGAACAGAGGGTATTGGGATGAGATTGTGGAGTTTGTGCAGGAATTGAGTCAGAGGTACCATCTTAAGTTGCTGTGGGTCGCACCGGATTTGCATTCACATATTAGGTAAGTGTTATTCAGAAATAATATACCTAGGTATAGAACAAAAAAAAAATTGTTCATATCTTTAAAAAAAAAAAAACAGTTTAGTACCAACCCAAGCTTGCGAGGTATATTATGTTATGAACCAACCCTAATTTAAATGGATGGTCACAAGAAACATCATACTTACTTTTGTCATTGTCTCACGTATGAAAAGTTGTGACCAATCTGTTTTTTAAAATATTATATCTAAGTCTTAGCATAGTCCTGTAGTTAGCATATTTTAGGGTATCAAGATATAAGTAAATACTAATGTAATGAATATTGATCTTTGATAATTATATAGGTACAGATGACCATTTAGCTGATAGATTGTGGTTCTCTGGGAGGAGAGAACCAAGACAGGAGGAGATAGGAAGACAAAAGGAGGGAGGGAGTGGAGACTAACAATAACTTATTTTCCTACAGATACACTTCAGGCGCTCTAACAAGCAACGACGCCACAACGTTCATACAAGCCGCCTCACAAATAAAGAAATGTATTGAAATATCACAGCGTCTCAACGCAGAGTGTTTCCTTATCTGGTCTCATAGAGAAGGCTACGACTCCATATTCCAATCCGACATAGCAAGAGAGCTTAAATTATTCGCTAAACTACTCAAAATTACAGCAGAATACAAGGAAAGATTGAATTACAGATGTCAGTTGTTAATTATGCCGTATTATAGGGATTATTGTCGTAATTACAGGGATTATAGGTCGGGGAGGGATAATGATTTGGTTAATACGTATATGTGGGACGTGACGAGTTGTTTGTATTTCTTGAAGAATTATAGTTTGGAGCGCTACTACAAGGTGTGCTCGCCGCCTGGTCATCACATGTACATGGCTAATGTGTGAGTATTGTATAAATTCCTTTCGTTTTACTGCATCTTATTTATAAGATAAAATAACGATTCACCTACTTACAGTAAAAATTATTCTTTACAAAAAGTGAGTGAAAATATATTTCTTTATCTCAGTTTAAGTGGTAGTTTGATTTTAGTGTGCAATAAAGTTGGTATAATTATATTGTTAAATACATGTTTTTTTGCTTACAGTTACAATATGTTGGGCGGAGTGTCGATAACAAATGATTTTGATCAGTATAACAGCAAAAAACTTACTCTTATGATGAAGTGTATTGTTGACCAGGTAATTTGAAGATAATACATAACATTTTTCTTGTATTGCCTCAAACTCTCAATTTAAACCCATCCATTTAAGTCCATCTACACTTTTTTGTTATTTCTTAAGCTTCATGAACACATGATTTACAAAAAATAAGTTAGAACCAGTATCAACTGTTCATTGAGTACAGTTGGTTCTGGAAGTCAGGCCTACCACGAATAGTTTTACTACCTTATTGTATTGCTTTCGTACCGCGCTCCTGGTGGCAACTGTTTCGCTACAAAAATACAGTGTCAACTCTTGGTAGGCCAAATGTAATCGTATACTTATCTGTCGGTAAATAATTGTATAGTTTTGAGTTTGCTTAAAAATCTTACCTTCTCAGGGTACAACGCCGCCTGGCGGCATAAACCTCAAACTAACTCCTCGTCGAGATAGCGAACTGAGGGAGCTGGTGACTTCATACGTCAAGTATATCGACGCCATAGCTAAGGGGCTCAGGATCGCTTGCAGTATCACAGCTGAGCAGGTGTTCTCTAAACATGTGCAGGTGAGGAACAGTTGCTCTTTGATTGTGTCATCCTCATCACGCTCCGAAGAAATTATGAGACGAGTAAACTGTCATTTATCATAGTGAGAAGTTTATGTTCAATGAGAAGTGATATAGCGTCAAGAATATTGACGCTATAAAAAAGGAACTCGGGATATCTTGCAGTGTCGTAGATGAACATTATTCTCTAATCATGTGCAGCTGAGATAAAAGTGTTCTTTGATCATTTCGTTGCTTTCCACACACATTAGGTATGAAGCGATGAAACTGTCATAATGGTTCTATTATATTCATGTTTCGTCCTCGAGATTAGCATTAGATTTACTTGTAGTAGCACATACGGTGTCGCCAGAGAGCACTGAATTTGAGGAAAAAAAATAAAAATATTTGTTTATGTCCTTAGTGTCTGACAGCTCACTTGTCATTCACATTTCAGTGCTTCGCCAGAAGACATATTTTTTTTCTTACAGCTATCGTTTAGTGCTATTTCTTTTGCAAAATGGGGAAAAGAACACACTCAGATAAATATGATGAAGATTACGTTGCGTACAAAATCAAAAACTTGGAAAGAAAGTGTTGTCACAGACGCTGGGAATCTAGTGAATCAGGTTCACCGCGCCTCGCCATGATTCTTGCGATTCGTCGATAAACATCCAATGTATGTTTGATTATTAACTCGAAAGAACTGACTTTATGGCAATAACATTACGTACGAAATCCTTGCTGCGGGCAACTATTTGGGTTGTCACTTTATGGATAGACGTAGTATATAAATATAATAATGATAATTGCCTTTCGAGATATAATGCAACAACAATCATAATATTCATTATGTACAATACACGTGTATGATTAGCGTATGCGGACTGCCTGAGGGGCTTTCACTTCGCTAGTTTACGTGAAATTATTTAGTGTTGCGGGCAGTTTCAGGGACTGTCACTACACTAAGATCGTGACCTACTATACTATACTATATCCTGGTTCAGCGAACGTAAGAGTTACTTATTTCTAAAGATAAGGACGAGTGACCGTTTGGACTTTCATTTATTATTATTTAAGGTCACATTGATATCCCAATATACCTTCATACCTATTGAACGCATTATTTCAATATACCAGGGTCATGTCTAATAACTTATAGAATTTATGTCAGATTCGCATTGCGGATTTCATCTTAGTACTTATTAGTACCACCTAATGTACATTATAGTCCTTATTGTAGGTACTTACCTACAGATTTAAGATGGTGATTTTCTAGACGGCCCACAATTTGAATCGGAGCCGGAGAACGTACAGGGTGATTTATTAAATCCCGATCCATGTTTCGAAGACAGCGCCAACTCGAACACCGCGTCCGCGTCACCTCCACCTCCACCTCCGCCGAAGACCGTAAAGGAACCTATCCCGTCAACAAACGGCGCGGACTCGACACCGATTCCTGTGCCGCTTGACCAGGTTGTGGAACCAGTGGAACCACCACCAATACTTGGACTGGATAAATAATTACTTAAAATGTTTGCCTCCTGCCAATTGCACATTAATTGACGCGCCCGAACTTAACCCTGACGTTCGAGCAGCTATTTAAGTAGCAGTTCTGACGGAGAGATTTTGTTTTCTATACCCTGAAAACGGAAATGAAAAACCAGCTATATGAAACAAAAATAGGTAAGTTCCTTGAACAGACTTACCTGAGATGATGAAAGCAGTCAAAGTCATAGTCAAATAAGGAGCAGACATAAAGTCAGCTCCGTCCGGTGGCAAAGACACCATCTCAGACTGTAAATAAAAGAGGATAAATCCTTCCACACACAAGCCTTTAAACTGGAAGGCTCCTCCTGCGGATCGCAGTCCGAGGGGCAACCCGAGAGCGAAGTATCCTGCTCAGAACAATCAGCACGCCAACTCTTCGAGGACATCGTCGCAACGGACGCAGAGATACACGTCACATCGATAAACATGGTAACACATGCTGGCCGATTATCTTGTTTTTTATAAGCAGTGGGAAAAGATTACCACTTGATTCCACTGTACTTTCTTGGAGAGCGGGCTACAAGATACTTTTTTCAAGCCCTGTTGTTCAATATTGACCACCACAATGAATACATACATTCTTATAACGAAAAAGTACAGTATATTAAATTACAGTACATTCAATCAATGATCTCTTAGTAATTGGTGCTATTTTTAACCGACTTAAAAAAAAGGAGGTTTTTTGTTCACCATGTGAAGGCCAGTTTTTTATCAAGTATATTCTTAAAAACCTAATGGTCGACGGACCGGTAGCTCAGTCGGTAGTGAACCTACCCGCTGTGCCGAGGGTCGCGGGTTCGAATCCCGTAAGTGACAAATATTTGTATGATGAATAATTTCATTATGCATATTTGTACCCGAGTCATAGAGCTATGTGGTGTCTTTCATTATGTATTCTATATCGTTGTCTAGCCATCATAATATAGATCCAGGCTAGATTCTGGTTCTTTAAATGTGACTAGATGTTTTTTGTGACATTGTCCTAGATATTTATTTAATGGTAGAGCGAGATTTATCCTAAATCTAAAGGAAATTAACAAATTTATAATCACAAGTCGTTTCAAGCTTGAAGATTTTCGTTCAACTCTTAAACTAATGACAAGAGACAGTTTTTTAGCTACTTTAGATTTGAAAGATACATATTTTCTTTTGACAAATATACATGACAAATATAAAAGATACCTACGATTTGAATGGAATGGAAAATTGTTTGAATTCAATGAGTTGCCTTTTGGCCTCAACACTGCGCCGTAAACATGTTTACTAAAATTTTGAAACCTGTAACAAAATTGTTCAGGTCCTGTGGTTTTTTATCACTAATTTATTTGGGCGATATTTTGTTAATTGCTCAAAGCTTTTCTGCTCGTGTACAAAACTACTCTGATACTGTTCGGTTGCTTAAGGCGTTAGGGTTCATATTAAATAAAATTATTTCAAGTTTACGGTGCTGTAAAATCAGAGATTTTGCTCGGCTTATAAGGTCTTCGTACATCGTGATCTGTCCACCCATCGAATATGGCTGGTTATATACAAAAGAATTGGGAAAATATATATTTTCTAACTTGCAAGTTGATAATAAGTTTATGAATGCACCAGAATATTTAGCTTACAATTAAGAATGGTTGTCAAAGGCGATGACCGAGTTACTATTCGGTTAATAAAATCAAAGAAGACAGGTACTGTTTGGAAATTTCTAGCGATGCCTCAACGACTGGGGGGCGGCGTGCGGTAATGAAAGAGACAGGGGTATGTGGAATAATGAGGAATGTCCACGGCACATTAACTAGGTACCTAAAGATCCTAGCCACATTTTTTGGACTCAAAACTTTTGCCAAAACTTTTCGTGATTGCCAAATCCTTTTGCGGATACTACAACAGCCATCTCGTATATCAACCGTATGCGTGGTATTCAATTCCCTCACTTAACACAGATTACTAAAGAAATATGGCAATGGTGCCAATCTAGGTGAATACATGTTTTTGCCTTATAATATATCAGTCTAATTAAAGGATAATGCAATTGGAGACGCAGAGTCCCGGAGAACCCATCTGGACATTGAATGGGAACTCGTGGACCACACACGCATTTCAAAAAATATTAAGGGCATTCGGAAATCCTATTTTAGATATTTTTTTTTGCTAGCAGTATAAATAGGAAGTGTCATAAATATATACATATATCATGGCATCAATCCCGATACTTTTGCCATCAACCCGTTTACCGTATCATTGTCTTACTTTTACGGGTTTCCACCCTTCTCGATTATATTAATTAAAATAACTTCAACTTTTTCACTCGTAAAATTATTAACTAAAGGTTAAAAGGGTATTATTGTTGTTTATGGCCCATTATGGCCCACGTAACCGTGATACTCTCCCTTTAAGTGTCTCCTCATATCGCGGCCGTTAGTACTGAAACCTAATAAAAATCTAATTCTGTCATGAGATGGAATAATCCAGCGACCGCACCGTGCACCACCAGCTTACACTGGTTGCGGGCTCTTATCCGGACGTCGCTGTTGAGGGGAAGTAATCCAACATCTTCACTCGACTTTATGTTAGCATCTCTTTCGGAAAGCTACAATACCTGTTTGAAAGGGTGTTTTTAGTTCAGTAACAGGCAGGATTTCAGTAACGGTTATGATTATGAGACATCAGATCTAATATAATTTTATTTTCTAACTAAACTTTATACCAGCGGTGCCAAAAACGGCACCCTTAATAGTTGTAGATTGCTCTTTCAGTAATATTTGGTCCTCAAATCGGAAACGATGATCGAGACAAACGTTTTTTCGAAGGCGTGTTAGGTCGAGACCTTCACTGCCAAAATATAACTTAGCTTGGGATGTCCGTTGTTTTAGATTACATAACTTTTCTGTATCCAAATCAAGAACTGACACTGGAAAAGATATCTTATAAATTAATTACCCTTTTATGCCTTGTTAAGGGTCATAGACCGCAAACGTTTTCAAAAATTTCGAGTCAAGAATATTGAAAAGAGATCAAATGATTTATAATCATGAAAATTCTTGGCCTGGTATAGACATCTTGTAATTAACTCAATGCTCTCCGCTTCTAATTCTTCCTTTTTTTCCATGAGAAATCACCAATTAAACCACCCTATGCGCTTACCTAGATACCTATGACTAAGAGTTTACGATCTAACGACGATCTTCTTTTCATCGGCCTACAGAAACCTTTTAAACCTGTCTCGTCTCAAACACTGGGCCATTGGGTTAAAAATATTTTACGTACCTAGTTCTTGCATTAACGTGTTAATGCTTTTACTGCCCACAGTACGAGGCATGCTGCCACATCCCTTTCCTAAACTTGATAAGGAAGACGGCCGGTTGGTAATTCGAACAGCTTCGGTAAATTTTATAACATTAAGTAATTGCTATGAATAACTCTAGCATTGATTTATTCTCTAGAATATATTAAACAATTCTTGTAACGATTAGATAATATTTTTTATCTAAGTTAATTGATTGTATACAATCAATTGTCTATTAGCATCGATTATAATTGATGCTAATGATTTAGCGATCAGATTTCTTAAGATGTAGAAGATTGTTTTCTAACTAATTTAAATACTGATTCTTCTAATTAGAAGATCATTATTTTATGTTTTATTATAAGATATTTCACGTCTTTCACAAATGCCTCTCAATATCTACAAGTAAATCTAATGCTAATCTCGAGGACGAAACATGAATATAATTAATGATTAAACGAACTTACCTGTATGTGAAGTTCTATCATAATTATATGAGATGTTTCGTCCGAAGAGATTAGCATCCCGCCCTTCCCTGTGTTATACACGTTCCCATACATGTTACATATTGTTACATAGACATGAAATATCTAATATTGCTATATCTCTAAACTAAATGACAAGTGAGCTGTCAGACACTAAGGACATAAACAAATATTTTTATTTTTTTTCCTCAAATTCAGTGCTCTCTGGCGACACCGTATGTGCTACTACAAGTAAATCTAATGCTAATCTCTTCGGACGAAACATCTCATATAATTATGATAGAACTTCACATACAGGTAAGTTCGTTTAATCATTAATTATATTCAATGAGAACTGATGTCGTACGTTGACAGTGACACTATAGCTAAAGGGACTATAGGTCTACCAAGAGTTGAAACTGTAGTATATTACCACAGTATAAGAAAGAGTATCTATTAATATTACGGTAATTTGACGACATTTTGTGCAGCGCTACTACGATACGGTTACTCTTGGGATCTCATTTTGTAAATATTTCAGTGTCAACTCGTGGCAGAACTACAGGCTGAATGTGATCTCTAAGTATGGGAGGTGTTCTTTAAGCATGTCATCCATCATCATTATTGGGCCTTTTAGTCACGAGCGTAAGTGCCGCCATGACATGGAAAGGCCAATGATGATTATATCGGTGACAGCTTTTATGAACAGCGTGGTTTTTATTTTCAGCAACGCTACGCGACTTATTACAGTGGTTTCGGATCACGTCTCGTCAGCGGCGATGTTACTATGGAGGAATGTGAAGAGTATCACAAGTAAGATTTTATTTATGGGCAAAATATTTCAAATGCAGATTCAATAGAATTAATGTCTTGTCGGCCTATAGTTATTTGCAAGAAACTGAAACTAAGAGTACACTTGAAAACCGTTTGCACTGAATAGAAAATTGAAATCAACTTTTATACAAATTCTGTTGTCTTTGTATAACTCAATCAACTGACTATTTGCACGCTTAAGTAGCTTAAAAACCTGCATCACACATTGGATCAGTAATTATTTTGTACTTTATACTTTGTTTGGATATTCATTTGATATTTCTGGTTTTCGTTTTGGTGACCCCTGGTATTTACCCAACAGGAAGCATCAGAACCCGGGCGAGGTGAGTTCTAAGAGCGAACACCTGGAGGTGATGTTCCAGCGGTACATCGACGCATGCGACCACGTCTGACCGAAGAGTTTATTTTATGTATAAGTTACGCTTTCGCTCACTGGTTCACTGCTAGATTCTTTTACTACTTTACGCCTCCTTGTGAGCCTCTACTTTCATTGAGCGTTTTCACATTGAATCCCAAGGATATCATAGATCAGGCGCGACTCGTGTACCGAACGCCCGCCCACACCTTGGACACTTATTTGATGTCATTTCATACAAATGGTAAAACTGATGAGGTAGGCATATGCGATACTTAGAGAGTGAGATGAGATATTGTCAAAGAAAAAAATAATACTCGTAAGGGTTGAACGTTGAACCTCATCTGGCAGCACCGCATCGCCTTTTTCTGTCTGCCAGATGAGGTTCAACACTAACGCCTATGAGCCGGCGCACACCGGGCGAAGCGCAGAATATTTTTCACTGCCAAAGCCAATATCGACTTTCCTTATGCTTATAACACAACTCTACTGTCCCCGGGAGCATCGGAGCGACTCGAGACGAACGTTGTGTTGATTTTCGATGTTATTTCAACGCGAGCAAAGTCGATATAGGTTTTGGCAGTGAAAAATGTTCTGCGCTTCGCTCGGTGTGCGCCGCCGGCTCTATTATTGTTTGCCTTCGTCTGCCAAGAGACGCAAAAAATTTGAGGGTGGCAGGGCGGAGTGTCCGTACTGTATGTAGTAAGCTTAGATCAAAGTAAAATGTAGTAAGTACTACTCTTTCTTATACTGTGCCTCGACTCTTCATTCTGGTGAGCGATACGCACACAGATTACCCCCAATAGATACCGCATGATGTAAATTTTATACAGGCCCGAAGTCACCATTTTTGGCGGTAGGTAGCGGGGCACGAAACAATGCAACGTGATTGGCCATTTCAAGATCGCACTACTCTCCTTGCCTTGTATGCGGTATCTAGTGGATACGCATAATAAGTTGTGTGTTTAATGATATCAACTGTTTTTTTTGGGACTTAAGGGGGCACCATGCCTCCAGTGCTGCTCTCAAATCAGTATAATGTAACATTTATCTTTTTTGAAAATATTGTATAATTGTTAAGAAATAAAAAAATTACGATTGAGCATTTTCAGAGAGCATTGGCAGCACTGGAGGCTCGGTACCCTCTTAAAGAAATTTATTTCCACAACTTAAAATAATTATACTTACAGGGTGAAATTGATATCATCGGCATCCTTTTAAACTAAGAGTCTACCCATCAAACTGAACAACTTTCACTATGGGAGCAAACCGATTGGAGCAACCAAAAATCAACTGTTCCATACTAAACTGCAATGCCTACGCGACGCAAATGTATGCAACAGATGATTTTTGTTGTTGCTCCGATTGGTTTGCTCCTATAGTAAAAGTTGTTCAGTTTGATGGGTAGACTTTTAGTTTAAAAGGATGCTAATGATATCAATTTCACCCTGTAGATATTAGTTATTTAATTAAATATAAAAATCGGTTGTACAATTTATAATAAATAATCAAATAAAAACTGCATTAAAATATTTTCAATTGATTTGTTTATTAGCTTGCGCTTTTAATTATATTTTTTTTGTATTTTTCTTATATTCACAGCGACTTAGAATCTAATACAGTACATACATATACATACATTATATTATATTATAACAAACTATTGTACACAATACTTGTGCTAAGAAGTATTTATATACTTCCATTCCACTTCCATCATTTTGCCATTAAATCATTACAAAAGATAACTGTGAATGTTTTAAGTAACTTTTAAGTAAGTTTCTAGAATGTCGAGACTACTACAAAGCCTGCATGGGTAGCATGACAACCCGCGATAGCCGTGATACGGCTTTATCACGTCTTTTGATATATATTTTCTATCACGTGTTGATGACCATTTATTGTACATGTAATACATAATGAGGAAGCTAAGGGTGCGTTCACATCTGACGAACGCGCCGCGAAAGGCGCGCGAACTGCGCAGTAGCGAAAAAATTCACCCGCGCATTTCGCTGCTCGCGAGCAGCTCGCGAGCTACGCGCGAGCTGCGCATTCGCGGCGCGTTCGCCAGATGTGGACGCACCCTTAAGTCAATCTTACACATAATTTATACTGGACCTACAATGTGAGCAAAGCTGTATCAAACATTTTAAACAAAAAAGTTTTATAGAAAAATTAGAGCACAATAAAATATATACGGTCGAATTGAGTAACCTCCTCCTTTTTTGAAGCCGGTTAAAAATAAACGTTGGTGGACCTTTGTAAAAAGTCACCTCTTCGCATTAATGGCCAGGCATTATGAGTAGATGAGCCTAAAGTAGCAAACGTTGCAGTCTCAAAATAATGTTATAATTATTTATTAATGAATTAATGGCAAGACTTAAAAGTATGTGCATTTACACAAGTCTTTGTAACATTAGCAATAAGGATCAAAATGCACACGAATCTAATATTAACCTAACATTGTACATAATTTAAAACTAAGTTAAGCACATCAATTTCTAAGCGTTGAGAAATAATTCTTAACATTTAACTTATGCAATAATAGTAAAGGTAAAGTAAAATAAATAAAAATTTTATTTAAATTAATATCAAAATTCATGTAGTAATTTTTTTTAACACAGAAGTCTAAAATAAAAAATTTAAAACCAATATACATAGTAGTAATATTTACTTTTTTTAACAAAATCAGCCAAGATTAAAAATTTAAAATATTTAAATAATACTGAAAATGTTAAATAAAAAGAAGTGGCAGTAACTTAGGAATGACAGTCTATAAAAATTGATTTTTTTCTATCTTATTGTACGGAACACTTTCATTTAGTATTTTGTTGTAAAAAAGCACCATGATTTAGTTGTGTTACTGGATTTGTTTAAGTATAATAATTCTGCGTAATGTTTCATATAAGTAAACAAAAAAGGTACGAATTTTAAGCTTCTAAACGTAGAGTGGTCACTATAACTTTTTCGAAAATATTACTATTTTCGCTGCGCTTACATGTACCTACATACAAAGAACAATGCTATGTTTTTCTTACAAAACTATGACTTTAGCGACGGGGGTTAAAAACATTATTTTCGCGGAAACATTACTAAAAATGAATCGTATGTTTCTGTTCTTTGAATTTGTACCTTAAGTTGTATGGAGTACATGTTCGTTAAACTGATCTCTCACATAATGTGTTCTAAATGGGTTTAATACATATTTTAATATAGGGTCCATCTTAATGACGGTTTTTTAGGGGTAGTTCAGGCCCTGTATCCAAACTTTTGATGTTCGATATATCGCCACTGTTTCGGCTTAAATAATCTGTGGTTTCGGTCCGCACTTCATTGTAATAGAGTTGACATTGGAACGAAAACGCTCACGCACTTGGGAAGTTCGAATGTGCTGGTGGAGGCCCAGACCATCATCCTGAACAACTTTCTCTATGGGACTAATATCGAAATCGTTCACAACATCAGATTTTTTTGGCGATTTCGGTGTTTGTCCCGTAGAGAAAGTTGTTCAGGATGATGGTCTGAACATACTCTTAAAGAACTGACAGCATTTCAGGTTGGACCCTGTATACTTAATTTTTATTTTGTGAAGTGCTTGTGGCAAAGCCTCGGATCTCTTATACTCGTAGAATGTATGAGTCGATTGAAGTATAGTTTTTTAGGGTTCCGTACCCAAAGGGTGAAAACGGGACCCTATTACTAAGCCTACGTTGTCCGTCCGTCCGTCCGTCTGTTCGTCTGTCCGTCTGTCCGTCTATCCGTCCGTCCGTCTATCCTACCTATTTAGGGCTGTAACTTTTGAACCGTAATAGCTAGATAGTTGAAATTTTCTCAGATTATGCGTTATTACGGCGGATTTTTTAACAAATAATAAAAATGTCAAAAACTTAAAAACTAAGGGGGGTTCTCAACATGAAACTAATTTTTACCGTTTTTTCTTCACGCTCTATCGTAAAAACGGCAAACTTAGTGTGATTTTAGAGCAAACTCTACAGAATAACAACAAATACTAAAAACCGGCCAAGTGTGAGTCGGTCTTGCGCTAAAGGTCCCGGACCAAAAATGTATTTTTTCTAAGTTAATAATGTTGTGTTATGTGGTGGTGTTGTACGGAACCTCGGTGCGCGAGTAGCCCGACTCGCACTTGACCGGTTTTATTTTTAATTCTTTGGGTGACTAAATCATTATGTGAGATTTCAGTTTTAATAGGAGACAGCCAGCCAATATTAAGTACTGGAAAATAGTGATAAGCTCCTTCATAATTATTAATTAGCGATCAACTCCATTGATGGTTTTCTGAACTCCCTCAAAGAGAGGATTTGAAATAATCTCACCGCCTGGCTACCTCGCACATCTCTGGTGGAAGTAGTTCACAAGATCATCTACATGGAACTGCTAGAAAAATCGATTGAAAATCAAATAGGAAAAAATATTGTCATATTGAAAAATGACATGTTTGTTTCATTGCAAAGAGTAGGTTGGCTGGCTTATCCGATGGCTTGGATTACTAACATTATGTATGACAAGAACGAAGAAATAAACTAAACAGTATATACTGTAAAAATTATACTTTTAAGTTGATTTACATACCTACAGTCCTACATATTTACCAAAATTTGCATACAATTTGTAAGCACACGATAATGTTTTTGATTTATATTTTTTCATTTAATTTATTAAGTATACAGTCAGCCAAATTATCAACAAGTTACTATGGAAGCAAGCATGTTTTTTTGAATATATTTTTTTATGTGGTTATAAAGTAAGGTTAGATTGTTGATAAATTAAATAAATTACAACCATTTTATAAATTAATTTTTATTTAGTTTTAAGACAACCTGTTCTTTGGTTTGCTCTATTTGTGACTTCGTTGTCCTATGTATAATAGGCCAGTAAAATTGTTCATAATATAAGGGTAAAATTACAAAGCGTAATGTAGTTTTGATATGTTGTTAGGACCAGTTAGGGAAGTCTACTCCCAAATTTGCAGCTTCGAAAGACCTGTGCTAACTTTGCAGCACTCGAAAAACTATCCCGTTTTTTGGTTTTTTGCTTACATCTCGAAGTCTATCAGTCGTATCGAAAAGTTTTGTATGTACAAATTAAACCTGACAAAATTTCCTACAAAACAAGTAATACCAATTTTTTTCATAGGCCTTAACCTTTGAGGGCTACAGGGCCGAGAATGTGAACAATTATCCGGGTATTTATCTACTACCGATGGAAAGTGGTGGGGATCGGCCAGATACCTCTAATTGATCTCCAGGTTTCCTTTACTGTACAAGAATTACATTTGGGGATCATCATATAGATGCCTTGGTGATACAGGGAAAACTTTAACTTCCGCGGAAGGTCGACTTCTGATGGATGAGGTCAACGGCCCGCGGAAACTATGACAGATAGGGTTATGGAGTTCGAACAAATATAATAGAGGACCCTGGTCAAATTTGGTCCTGGTCAAAAGACCTAATTGCGATATCCAAGATGGCTGCCATGGAAATTTCAAATGCCAATGCAGCTTTTAAAGGTTCGCCGAACCGACTGAAAATTTGTATCTGGGGGTTTTAGGGGTCGCTGATTAAGAATATGGAATCATTTTGTTATTATCTTCAACTTTCATGAGGGTCGTCATACAAATATCATAATTATTTAAATGCTGTTACTTTCTCGGTCCTGTAGCCCTCAAAGGTTAAGTCCTATGACAAAAATGCATACTACTTGTTTTGTAGGAAATTTTTCAAGCTTCAATTTTTACTTACAAAACTTTTCGATTCGACTTGTAGACTTCGAGATGTCAGAAAATACCAAAAACAGGATGTTTTTCGAGAGCTGCAAAGTTAGCACAGGTTTTTCGAAGCTGCAAATTTAGGTGTACACTACCCTAACTGGTCCTAACAACATATCAAGAATACAGAACTACATCTCGCTTTGCAATTTTAATGTATAATTTTACGGGCCTATAAGTCGTATTTTCTTTATTAAAGTAATGTTAATTTTTAGTTCAAGCTACACAAGTTTTATTAGTAAAGACTAGATTTTTCTTTACGCTAAACTCTGGAACCTTCCGTGAGAATCTTACTTATTTGGGGCATTATTTATATCCACAGATGCTAGTGGTGATGATGATTGATGAATTTATCTAAAAGCTCAGTTTCTCCGTCCTTAAACCTTAAGTAAGTAGGTACCACAACTAGACTCCTTGCAACTAATTACTGCACACTTAAAAAAGTTGTTGGTACTGAAGCGTTAAAGGAGACTGAACAAGAGACCTGTTGCTTTGGACGGCTTCTATTTCTATAAAAATCTAAATGCTTGATGCTATTTTATTTCAAAATAAGCATATTTAGGCATTTTTAACTATTCTAGGAGACAAAGATTATTATGCAATACGATTTTTAATTACAACAATAATTCATGAGTTTTTAGTAACCAGTAAAAAAGGAAATCTAAAATTCATCTGGTTACTCGAGATTTGATTGCACGTAGCCGTTTTATTTAAAAAATAATAGGTAATACTTTGTTGTCATAAGTCTTACTAGAATATACTTATACAGAGGTCACAACGGTTCTGTTGTCGGTTATCAACATTTCTTCTTTTATTCGCTACACTCTACAGGTTTCAAGCATAGAAGGTAAAACCAGCGTACTTCCATAGTAAAATGTCTACGTATATCGTAAACTAGGAATATTACAAACTAAACATTTAATAGTTGATCTTACATTTAGACGATGAGCGGACGACGGACAATTTGTCCGCCGGACATATTATCCTTTGATCTAAAATAATACTTATCCGTGAAAATAGGTAGTTTTGAACTATAGCACATATATATATATATAACATGACGGCAAAACCGTCTTAAAATGTATCGGTACTGAGACCTAACGGTCCGGCGAATAAAAAGTCCGCCGTATGCTCAGCGACATAAATTACACGATTTCGTTAGATTTCGTACGTATTACGCCCGGATCACAAAAATAAAAGTCGCCATATTGTGGAAAATTTGAACAACATAATTTTGTTAACTTACAACAGTGTTGTAAAAGATTTTATTGATTGCCGCGCCCCCAAAGTACGTCTTTTTTGTTTTTTGATCAGCCTTTATACAGGGTGAAATTGATATCATTAGCATCCTTTTAAACTTAGAGTCTAACCATCAAACTGAACAACTTTTACTATGGGAGCAAACAATTAGGAGCAAAAAAAAATCTGCTCTTCCATACATTTGAGACGATTGGCAATTGCTCCGATTTGTTTGCTCCCATAGTAAAAGTTGTTTAGTTTGATGGGTAGACTCTTAGTTTAAAAGGATGCTAATGATATCAATTTCACCCTGTATAAATATGAATGCTATTGGAACGACAACGTGTAATTTAAACCTTATTCCAAAGAAGTTAGTCATCAAAACGCTTTCAAACTGTCATTTTATCAAATCTCAAATTACACTCAAACGAACGACAACCTTAAAGGTTCTTAAATTACCAATTAGTTAAGATCGAACTTTCGTTGCACGCTTTTAAAATGTTTGCTACACTGCTAGCTACCATGATGATGTTAGTTTAAACTTCCGCTATTAGCAGCGTATATTGGGCTTAAATTGAATACCTTAGTTAATGATGTAGATTCGACGACTAATAAAAAAAACAACTACTAAACATTTCAGTCAAAGTTCATTAAATAAGTAAAAATAAACATAAATTTATTTCATGACGTACGACGTCGTCGTGGATAGGTATCCACGATCGTGTTAAAAAAAAAACGGTCCCAAAAACCTAAACTTTGTTGAAATAACTATCTGGAAATACCTATTACGCAGAAACTAATTCATCTATCAGTGAATAGAATTTGCAAATAACGGTTAAATACCCATGCAAAATGTTCTTGGACAACTCGGATTTGGAAACAAAAAATTGGAATTTTAAGGTAGGTTCCATATTAGGTGGACATTTATTCCATCCCTCAAAACTGTATAATGAGAAATAGTATATCAGTTTAAAGTTGCATCGGAAAAAACTCATTTCATTTCGAATAATCTAAATAAGTACCTACTATTCTAAGAAAAATAATTTATTTTGATAATTCATTAGTTTGAAAAATCCTAAAAAGAAAACACGTACATAACAATCAAAACGCGCAACGAAAACTAAACCTTATTCCATCACATCCAAAGCCATTTCAGACTAACATCGCTGGCTAGTAGTTAGTACATGGTCACCCACTCAGTCGTCGGGCTCGGTGCCGAAGTAGCGGTCCCCAAAGTTGCCGATGCCGGGCAGGACGTAGAACTTCTCGTTTATTTCGGGATCTAAAGCTGATGTTATTATTTTTACCTGCGGATGACAATTACATAGGCTTTAGAAAGTATACTCAAAACACTGAGGGATTTCTAAGCAATTTTTTGTTCAGTGTATGCAGGTATTCTCACGACGTTATCCTTCAGGGTTTGAGAGCAGTCGGTATTTTACGTACATAAGCATCGCCATGGTGGCCGCCGGGATCACGCGGTAGTATCTTACCTTAGGGAAGGCGTAGGCGATGGAATGTACGCCGATCTCAGCCATGAGGAGGGAGACGAGGCTGATGCAGTGCTCCGGCACGTCGTGGTCTAGCAACACGCGGATCGCCATGATGGCCGCCGCGCCCGTCGCCACCGTCGCGTCCATCAGGATCACGCGGTAGTCCTTTATGTCCTTAGGTAGCCGGAGGTAGTACAACTGCAACATGTCATTATCCTCTCAACTGTCACATGAAATCATGTCATGCCCCCTGCGGGCTTTGCGACAGTATGGGAATCGTGGAATGACATGGTTTTCTAAAATCAACATTTCTTTCGTTCTATGGGACTTATTACAAAAATTTATCAATAAAAGTTTAAATAACATGTTCATTTACCTACGAGCATTTACCCGCGACTTCGTCCGCATAAATTATATACCAGATATAAGCTATCAAACAAAAAAAGTTTCATCCAAATCGGTTCGAAATCGATGCTCGAACAAACAAACACACAAACAAACAAACTAACAAACAGACAGACAAAAAATAAAAAAATTGGTGATTTGGAATCAGGGACATCTAAAAACCATATCCACCATCTTTTTTTTGTAAATATCTTCAATGTACAGACACACTTCTGTTACAGTTTTATAATAGTTTAGATATAAATATTTAAATTCATAATATATATTCAATTGTCGACGCCATAACGGTTCAAAATTTTTTTTCTCGCTATCTATTATCGAGAAGCCGCTGCTTAAGTCAGAGCGAGACAACGACATTAGTCACTGTTATGTCTTTAAAACATAAGCATAAACGCAGCGGCCCTTAGAGGGCCTCGCGACAGTATCGGGGTTTTTCACGGAGACCCGCAATGGGCCTCATGACAGTTGAGAGGTTATGTTGCAGGCTGGTTAATTATTCACATGTCATTCTTTCCTGATTCCCGGCCGGGTTGATGTAATGATAGAGGATGATATTGATATATAAAAATACTAGCGACCCGCCCCGGCTTCGCACGGGTGCAATGCTGATACTATGCATGTATTATATACATATAAACCTTCCACTTCAATCACTCTATCTATTAAAAAATCGCATACATAGGGACAGACAGCGGGAGGCGACTTTGTTTTATACTATGTAGTGATTACGTATGTACTGGTAGTAATCTTGAGGCAATGGTTACTGGAAATTTTAATAGACGTCAATCAAATCAGCCCACATCAACCCACTGCTGGGCATAGGCCTCCTTTTTATTGCGCCACTCCTCACTGATCCATTTACAATTTCGTCTGAGCAACGCATCGGTGGTCTGCCCACATAGAGTCCGTTACAACGAGTGAAAATCACTCGGGGTTCCAATACGAAAGAGAAAAGCATATGAAGATATGTATGCAAGAGTGAAATAGACCCTCCTCCCGAACGTTTTGAAACGGACACATAATTAAAAACAACTAGCAGAATATTCTGCGTATGCGCGGGGAGAAATGAAAACCGTCAGTGTTGCCATCTCCAGAATGCAGAGAAGGGGCGGTCCATAAGGCATGTAGAGAGGAGACGCCATAAATAAACCATACATTTCCGGCTAACATTAGATAGATAGGTATGCTTATATGTATGTACGGGTTATTTATCATATGTAAATGAACTGGGGGAATTCCCCTATACTATCAGTTTAAAATAACAATGTGCATGACCTTGAAGGGCCGTTCGATAACTTCACTCGTTTGACAAGGGAATGTAGACTCTATGCAAAGGAAACAATCATTTGAATGACTCGAGTGAAGTTCGTGTGATTGAGTGACGTCACATTTGCGAGCGAGGTCATGCACATTGTTATTTTAAACTGATAGTAGTCTCGTTCGCTCGTATTTTATAAACAAAGGAATTCCCCGTCATATAGGATTGTATCGCCAACTCCACAGTCTAACGGAGCATGTCTTTCTGTCTCTGTTTAATTGAAAACGCGACACAAATAAAAATAAATACGGTAATCAAAATTCCAGATTTAAAAAATAATTTGTTATACCTACGATCCATGGACGGACAGTTTTTGAATAAAAACATTTTGAATGATGAAGAAGTGTGGTCTGAAGAATACATTCTATATGCCTAATAAATTGTGGTTTATTCAATTATAGTGCAATAAATTGATGGCAAATCAATGTTGATTTTGATTGTGCCTAAGGTGATAAATATTTTTTATAATTACATTGGTTCTAAAATAAGGAGAAACAGGTATGTATACTCAATTTTCACTATTTATCGGTTTTTCATATGGTTACATGAATCATGAGCCTTTCCTCCTATTGAAACCTAGAGTACCTACCTACAATTCTGAAAGATACGTTCAAATCAGCAGTAGAAAATGTCAATGGAGATTATGCATCATTCGATCATGACTTCGAAAGTATGATGTTCAAAAATAGCAGTTCTGGGAACAATTATTATTGATCCCATCGATAAAATTATTGGTTACCACAGAAAAGAGAACAACCAGTAGAAATAGCATGAGGGACTATTTACTTCGAGAACTAGCATGACCACAAACAATTATTAATTGAAATTCAACATTATTGCTTATCTTCATTAGTCTTTACGTAGTAATTATAGTACTCTGTGGTCTTATGACTGAATCTTCAAAAATTGTATGATTATGGGGACTATACACAAATTACAACTCACAAAAAACCAAAAAACAAACACTCTGTTTGATAAACTTAATCAGTTCACTTTTAAGGTACAAATTAGCTCACCTCGGGCTCGTCAGTCTGTTGGTTGGTCTGTATAAGTATCTTGCCGATCCTGATGTCTTTGCAGACGACACACACTGTCTGTTTTATCTCTCCATTGTATTATACACTCTTGTCAAGGGTAATAAGGTATAAATGAGCTCACATCAGGCTCGTCAGTCTGTTGGTTGGTCTGTATAAGTATCTTGCCGATCCTGATGTCTTTGCAGACGACACACACTGTCTGTTTTATCTCTCCATTGTATTATAAACTCTTGTGAAGGTAATAAGGTAATAAATTAGCTCACCTCGGGCTCGTCAGTCTGTTGGTTGGTCTGTATAAGTATCTTGCCGATCCTGATGTCTTTGCAGACGTCACACACCGCCTGTTCCATCGTCTCGCCGGCTCGAAGGATCGATACGCCGCATATCTTCTCTACGTCGCATTTTCGGCCTTAAAAGAAACAGAATTTCAGTCATGGAATGACACCTAAGGAAACCTAATTTATACCAGTAGGCCTACCATGAGGCAACTGGACTTTACTACTGTAGTTACGGCATTGTATGGCACAATTAGTTCTCAACGTAACCACTAGGAGCGCTGTACAAAATTCAAAACAGCGCTCCTAGTGATTACTTTGAGAACTGATTTTGACATACTTTTCTTAATTTTTCTTTTTTTCTCGATTTTGGGTCCAAAGTGAAAGTTGTTCAGTTTGGTGGAATCCCTGTAAATATTACTAAGTTGTTTTCAGGGTTCCGTACCCAAAGGGTGAAAACGGGACCCTATTACTAAGCTTACGTTGTCCGTCCGTCCATACGTCCGTCCGTCCGTCTGTCCTACCTATTTAGGGCTGTAACTTTTGAACCGTAATAGCTAGATAGTTGAAATTTTCTCAGATTATGCGTTATTGCGGCGGATTTGTTAACAAATAAAAATGGCAGAAAGTTAAAAATTAAGGGGGTTTTCAACAAGAAACTAGTTTTTATCAACGTTTTTTCTTCACGCTCTATATCTATAGTAAAAACGGTAATACATACAAGCGTCAAACTTAGTGTGATTATAGAGCAAACTCTACAGAATAACAACAAATACTAAAAACCGGCCAAGTGTGAGTCGGTCTCGCGCTAAAGGTCCCAGACAAAAAGTTTTTTTTCTAAGTTAATAATGTTGTGTTCCGTGGTGGTGTGGTACGGAACCCTCGGTGCGCGAGTAGCCCGACTCGCACTTGACCAGTTTTATTTACACCTTTTATACAGGGTCCAACTTAATATCATCATCTCAGCCGATGGACGCCCACTGCTGGACATAGGCCTCCCCCAAGGATCGCCATAACGACCGGTCCTGCGCTGCCCTCATCCAACGTTTTCCCGCCGCCTTCACCAGGTCGTCGGTCCACCGTGTGAGGGGCCTACCCACGCTGCGCTTTCCGGTACGCGGTCGCCACTCGAGAACTTTTCGGCCCCACCGGCCATCGGTTCTGCGAGCAATGTGCCCCGCCCACTGCCACTTAAGTTTAGCAACTCTTTGGGCTATGTCAGTTACCCTGGTTCTTCTGCGGATCTCTTCATTTCTGATTCGATCTCGCAGGGAAACTCCGAGCATAGCCCTCTCCATTGCCCTTTGGGTGACTTTCAGCCTTTTTATGAGGCCTTGAGTGAACGACCACGTCTCTGTTCCATATGTCATCACTGGCAACACACACTGATCGAAGACTTTCGTTTTAAGACACTGCGGTATTTGGGACGTGAAGATACTACGTAGCTTCCCGAACGCTGCCCACTTAATATGCTGAGAGTTATTTAAGATAATGTTCAGACTATCGAACTGAACAACTTTCTCTATGGGACCAACATCGAAGTCGAGAAAAAAGTCATCTGTCCTATACATTTTGTCGCAGTAGGATAGTAGTTTTATATGGAACAGCAGATATTTTTTCCTCGATTTCGACTTTAGTTCTATATAGAAAGTTGTTCAGTTTAATGATCTGACCATCCCCTTAAAAAACCGTCAGCATATTTTATTAAGAAGGACCCTATATTTTTGATTTTTTTTAATGTTTCTCTGACTACTCCCTCGGGAATATAGTCTTAAGCATATAATGCTTATGCTATATTTATTTATGTAAGTTATGGACTCACCTTTATAAGTGAACCCTTGAGGCGTGTCAACACAGTGTTCCGAGTAGGGCAGTAGCGACAGAGCGAACTCGATGACGAGCCGCATCAGACGCTTCGAGTAGAAGATGAACTCGTCCCGCGGGGTGTCCTTGTTGCGGATGAACGTGTGGAGACCTTGCACCTGTTGGAATTATCATTTAATGAGCGTTTGTCCTGTGGTTTTCTAGGACATCGATAGATGGCGCCACGGTCTTCGCAAATAAAGGTCAGCATTAAAAAAAAATAACAATAAAGAGGGAAAAGATGATCAAAAAGTTGCCTATGCAACTTTTATTTAAATATTTCAGTATTTACGATGATAAATATATTTTAACGGTTACGTCTGACATGGCTGTATGGGCTCGATATCCTGGCAATTAAAAAAAAGGCAAGCAGTATTGTCATGATTTGGCACACATCTATGGAGAGAAGACCTTTTTGTTGAGATTTTTTAGGAAGTTTTAAAAAAGAAAAGAAAACGCTCATTGGCAAACATTGAAAGCTCCATGTTCATAACGAATATAAAGAAGTTCTAAACCTAGTTTTTTACAAGCATGCATAATAATTATGCTCATGATGTTATTCCCCGAGGGCGTCACGAGATATACCGGGACCCGGGTGTACCTAGTTTGTTATTGAATATATTTCATTGGATATTTGGTCCAGTGTCTTTCCTTGGCCATACAGCATTGCAATGCTGCAAATATAATGGCCTCGTTTAATCCAGGCTTATCCCGGGGCCGATTATTCGATCGGTCTTTGATGAAGCGTAAGTAAAATTTCCCTTACTATTTTGTTATGAAATAAAGAGTAAACATTACCGTTGATGTGTCATCAACTCACTTGCGGTGTGTCTTTGAGGAGGAACAGTGAGTCTGGGACCGGCTGACCGATGTGACCTATCGCTAACTTTTCACGCACTTTGAACCCTCGCTGTGGACAAACAAATACTTCTTTTAAATCTTAGTACCACATGCATGCATTTTACGCCAGTAATTTTAAACATCTTAGGTCGCAATAAATTGTACGGAGCTGCTTTTTTGGGAGGTTGTTAGGATAGATACCAGTAATATGAAACCAAATTTGCAGCTTCGAAAGACCTGTGCTAACCAAGTGGTGCTCGAAAAACCTCGAATTTTTCGGACTTTTTTCAGGTTTTGACTTATAACTTCTAAATGGTGCATTTGACATAAAAATTGTTTAAGACGTGTTTAAAGCAGACAAAATTTTCTATAAATTTAATTCAATTGCAGCTCTGTAAGTTAAGTAAATCTTGAGATACAGCACGTTAAACATTGGCAATTTTTCCCAAAAAGTTCAAAATTGTAGTTTTAGCCATCTTCCGAACAGGATATCGGCTAAAATACTCATTCTACGAGGTAAATTATAAGAAATTAATTTGGAAAGCAGTTATATAGCTTTAATTTAAGCATAAATTTAACCCTGTACAGTGCTTAGTTCCTTTGTTATCAGGAAAAAAAACTAAATATAAGGGGATTAGGTTTCAAAAAAAATGGAGCCTTAGGCATTGCAAGAATTTTTTAAAGGACAAAAATACATAACTTAGTAGGAAATGGTTTATATCATCCAAAATGAAATTAAGTGTAATTAATAATCTATCTATACTATAATAAAACTGTAAATGTTTGTTTGTTTGTTTGTTCGCGCATCACGTGAAAACTACTAGACCGATTTTAATTAAACTTTTTGTATTTGAAACCTTATGACTAGACGTATAAACTGATATATATTTGATCTCGCTACCATGACGAGTGCCGGTGCGGACGAAGTCGTGGGCAAATCTAGTGCTATTATTAAACTGAAAATGTTTGTTTGTTTGTTCGCTCATCACGCGAAAACTAAAAGACCGATTTTGATGAAACATTTGTTGTCTGCAAGCTTATGGTTAGACTTAAAATTTGGTATACCATTTATTTTGCTACGATGATCAGAACTTGGGAACCCGTGCGGATGAAGTCGCGGGGAAACTAGTACTTAATTACAAAAGTATATAAAAACGAGAATTTTCCCACGACTTCGTCCGCACGAGTACCCGTCATTGTAGCAAAATAAATTATATACTAGAGATTGGTCTAATCATAACCTTTCAAATGCAATAAGTTTCATCAAAATCGGTTTAGTAGTTTCCGCGTAATGCGCGAACAAACAACCATTTACAGTTTTATAATTCTTCTTATCGTGTGGGCAGAGCCCTGGTGTTAGAGTTTTTTCAGACCACCTTGCGGCCTCTGACGTGGTTTTTATGTAACGACTATTATAACAGTGATAGTAGCCGGGACTAACGGCTTAACGTGCCATCCAAAGCACGGAATCATCTTTCTTTTCAGACAATCAATTTATTCAGCCTGCAATGTCTTAATCAACTGGGGAAAACGCACAAAGTGACATTTCAATAGGTGTCCCGTGGGAACCTCCGTGTTGAGAGCCCAATGCTCTTAACCATTAGACCACGGAGGCAGTTTCATAATAGTATAGATTATTTTGGTAGTTTGGGGGACCTGAACGTGATGTGATGGTGGAAGAAATACACAATACCTACAATGAAAATTTTAATTTATTTGTTTCTTGTAATAAATTACAAACTAAGGGGCTGTTTTTAGGGCTCCGGAGACTCTTCTGTGGTCAGATCTAGTAGTAAAGATTCGTCGAATTCATCTCCTTCATGCGTCTCATCCATGGCTAAGGGAGTAGTATTCAGGCAGGTCTTCCCCTGACAAACATTGCAGAGAGCCGAGCATTTCAGCCCTGCTCTCTAGCAGGAGCATTATCTTCCTCCGCAGTCCGCACCCTTTCTGGCACTTGCATGATAGGAATTTCAGAAGGGTTAGCGGTCAGCCCCTGCCTGATCACTCCAAGTTAGTGCATGGGCTCTTTCTCTATCCCCAACCACTTCTGCACTTGGGGATTCTTTAGGAATGTAAGGCCTCTTCGGTGGGGGGCAGAAGAGCGGGGCGGGCTTAAAAATGACTCCGGAACGGTGTTGGTACATAATTATGAGTACCTACGTACTTAATAAATGATAAAATTGTTCGCTCACGGGCCGCATCAGGAAGCCGTTCTTAAAATTTGATAGATCCGCAAGAAAATGTAGTGAGAAGTCTCATGCATGTTTGACATTCCTGCTTTAAAATATCTAATTTATAAATGTAATGTCATTTTTATAACATTAAATAGATATCTTCCCAGTATTAATATGAATTGACAATAGGAGCTCCATTTCCAAAAAAAAAAAATGAATTTCCTTAATTTTTCGTTAATGTTGGCTGTACAAGATTCAAAATATACTTAAATTAAAGCTTAATAGCTACTTTACAATTTCATTTCTTATAATTTTCCTCGTAGAATAAGTATTTTAGCCGGTATCCTGTTCGAAAGACGCAAAAAACTTCAATTTTGAACTTTTTGGGAAAAAATGGCGAATGTTTGAAGTATTGTATCTCAAGACTTACTAAACTTACAGAGCTGAAATTAAATTCAAATTACAGATAATTTTATCTTCTTTAAAAACGTAGTCAATAATGTTTATATAAGATGCACCGTTTAGAAGTTATAAGTCAACCCCGGAAAAAAGTCAGAAAATTTCGAGGTTTTTTAAGCACCACTCGGTTAGCACAAGTCTTTCGAAGCTGCAAAATTGGTGTTATGCTACTGGTATACCCTAACAACATCCCAAAAAATCAGCTCCGTGCAATTTATTGCGACCTTACGCGATTTTTATGTCTAAGGTTACTGGCATATTTAGTTACTGTACAGGTCGCGCAACGGTTAATGAAAACACGCAACTTCGACAAAGATATCAACCGTCGAATCCAACTCGGCTGGGCAGCGTTCGGGAAGCTATGTAGTATCTTCACGTCCCAAATACAGCAGTGTCTTAAAACGACTTCGACCAGTGTGTGTTGCCAGTGATGACATGCCTCATAAAAGGCTGAAAGTCACCCAAAGGGCAATGGAGAGGGCTATGCTCGAAGTTTCCCTGCGAGATCGAATCAGAAATGAAGAGATCCGTAGAAGAACTTGCCTTGCCCTCCCCACACCTTGGGACATTGCTAGATAATACTTCTCTAAGCATAGCCTCTGCCCTAAGACTGGGCTCCGACACGTGCATCCCCCATCCCTGCGTCTGTGGTTCAGTCGTCTGGGCCAACGGCCATCATGCCCTCAGTTGCCTGAAATCAGCAGGCCGCTTCTCACGCCACCACGTACTAAACGACCTCATCCATCGTGCGTTGATATCGGCAAACGTCCCAAACGCCCTCGAGCCCAAAGGACTAAGCCGCAGAGATGGCAAGAGACCCGACGGCCTGACTCTTATCCCCTGGCAGAAGGGCCGGTGCCTCCTTTGGGATGCAACCTGCGTAAGTACCTACGCTCCGACGTACCTTCGCCGAACTTCGCAGGTAGCTGGGTCGGCTGCAGAGTGTGCGGCACGCTCGAAGCACTCCTGGTATTCGTCCTTGGAGGGAAACTATTTATTCGTGCCGTTCGCAGTTGAGACAGGTGGTCCCTGGAGCGCTGAGGCAAAGAACCTAGCCCGAGAGTTGGGTCGCCGGATGCGGGATAGGGGCTGCGATCCACGGTCTGGTTCGTTCTTAGTCCAACACATTGCCTAAGCCATCCAACGGGGTAACGCCGCAAGCGTCATAGGCTCGTTTAGGCCCGAAACGAACCGCGGCGGATTCTCCGAATAGTTTAGATTTATGTATACATTTATGTTTTTTATACTATACTATTAACCATTACTGTCTTTCCCGGTAGAAGAACCATATTAACTGACATAGCCCAAAGAATTGCTAAACTAAAGTGATAGTGGGCGGCGCACATTGCTCGCAGAATTGATGACCGATGGGGTCGAAAAGTTCTCGAGTGGCGATGTGTGTCAATAAGGTGAACCGACGACCTGGTGAAGGCAGCGGGGACCTGTTGTATGAGGGCAGCGCAGGACCGGTCGTTATGGCGATCCTTGGGGGAGGCCTATGTCCAACAGTGGACGTTCGGCTGAGATTATGAACGGTTTATGAGCGCTGGAGGAAAGAGGTGGGGAAGGTGACATTGTTCTCTATCCTACCGACTGGCTGCGCCAAACACTCACCAGCTGTAGCTGCTTGTGAACATGTTGCACTATCAGCTGTATGGCGACCTTGTTCTCTCCACCGCGAGGCACGATGATATCTGCGTGGGCCATACAGGGTGCGATGTAGCTCTGGTAGGCTGGCTTCACGTAAGTCATGTACTGCTTGAGAACACCTTCTAGGTCGCGCCCGCGTTGTACTATGTCTCTGAAAAGTAAGTCAGTTAGAGCCGGTAAGATCTCACTTCTTCTTCTTATCGTGTGGGCAGAGGCCTGGTGTCAGAGTTTTTTCAGACCGCTTTACGGCCTCTGACGTGGTTTTTATGTAACGACTACTACCACCAAAGATAGTAGCCTGGACCAACGGCTTAACGTGCCATCCGAAGCACGGAATCATTTTTCTTTTCGGACAATCAGGTGATTTAGCCTGCAATGTCCTGACCAACTGGGGAAAAACGCACAAAGTGACATATCACTAGGTGTCCCCCGTGGGAATCGAACCCACGACCTCCGTATCGAGAGCCAATGCTCTTAACCATTAGACCACGGAGGCAGATCTCACTGCATGGCATGGTGAGAGGGATTGGGTCATACTCCACCATGCAGGTCCAGTTTGGTGGAGGCAAGTTTGTGGTCAACTTGTTCGCTTTGATATCTCAGAAAAGAATCACAATATTTTGAGATCACTATCTCATTCAGAGGGCAGCGTAGGACCGGTCGTCGTGGCGATCCTTGGGGGAGGCCTATGTCCAGCAGAGGTCGTCTATCGGCTGATATGATGATGATGAGTATGAGTATCTCATTTCGTGTGATTTTCGTGGAGTGGGTCATTCGGCAGACAAGCAGGTTGACGACATAGGGATAGGCATTGGTAAGAACTGGATTAGATTGGCACTGGACCGAGGGGTGGTAAAATGGGGTAGCACTACGAAAGGTAGCACAATTATTTTTTTATTTAATTTGAATGCACCGTAAGCGAGTTATTTTATTAAATTTATTTTATGAAAAATGTATTTTACCAATCTCCCAAGTCTCCTGGCGAGTCTGATATCAGCATCGGTGTCTACAAACACGTTCATGTTGAGCAACAACAACAACGTGCTCAATATCTTGAGCACGTCGATACAACGCGGGGATATCGTCTAATATTATCTATCACTCAATAGATAAGTGAACAACCTTCTAAGTCTCCTCGCGAGTCTTATATCAGCGTCGGTGTCCACAAACACTTTCATGTCCAACATCTTGACCACGTCCGCGTTGTAGAACGCGAGAATACCCTCGAATATTATCACGTTTGCGCCGTACATTGTTTTCTGCAACGAAAAACATTATCTTTAAATAATTACGAGCTTTTACCCGCGACTTCGTCCGCATAAATTATATACCAGATTTTAAGTCAGATCATAAGCTATCAAACAAAAAAGTTTCATCAAAATCGGTTCAGTAGTTTTTCCGTGATGCTCGAACAAACAAACAGACAGACAAAAAGTCCAAAAATTTATGATTTGGAATCAGGGAAGCCTAAAAACCTTCTCCTTTTAGTAATACTTTACTACAAATACATATGCCACAGTATAAGAAAGAGTATCTAGTACTACATACAGTACGGACACTCCCTGCCTCCCATACACTTTACCTCACCCCCTCTGGTTGAATCGTGGTCCCTCTTAAGCAAATGCGTACTCCTGTCTCGCTCACACACCACAGCACCGCTCATGCTTAACTCTTCTTTTATTTTTTAGGGTTCCGTACCCAAAGGGTGAAAATGGGACCCTATTACTAAGCCTACGTTGTCCGTCCGTCTGTCCGACCTATTTAGGGCTGTAACTTTTGAACCGTAAAAGCTAGATAGATAAAAATTACAAAAACTTAAAAATTAATTTTTTATTTTATTTTATTTTATTTTATAATATTCGGGATGCTAACAGCCTCTTTTACAAAATAATGTATTCAATAACATGTCATTTGCCATTTACAAGCATCCACATATAAATTTTATACATTTAACAATCATTTACGTTTCTATAAGTGGTCTTCTGAGTAGAAACTATTAAGTATTAAAAGTGGGGGGTATTAAGGGGGGTTCTCAACAAGAAACTAGTTTTTATCAACGTTCTTTCTTCACGCTCTATTGTAAAAACGGTAATATATACAAGCGTCAAAATTAGTGTGATTATAGAACAAGCTCTACAGAATAACAACAAAATACTAAAAACCGGCCAAGTGTGAGTTGGTCTTGCGCTAAAGGTCCCGGACAAAAAAAAGATTTTTTTTTAAAGTTTATAATGTTGTGTTCTGTGGTGGTGTGGTACGGAACCCTCGGTGCGCGAGTAGCCCGACTCGCACTTGACCGGTTTTTATTTTCCCATTTATATGAAATTTTAGAAAATAAAACAGAAAATCCACACAACTTACGGTCCTGTTCTCCCTGGAATGCGTGACGTAGTTGTAGATGGGTACTTCGACCTTCTTGCCCTCCTTCAACCGTTGCAGCACGGTGATCAGTAGCTCCATGTCGAACGCGTCCGGGTGATCGAAGTTGTATTCGTTACGCATCGACAGCTGATGCTGTTTCTCGTTTAGTACCTGTTTTGGACAGAGTTGAATTAAATTTTGATTCGATTTATTGTTTGCCTTCATGCACAAATATGGAGAGCTTCGGTGGCGCGTTGCGGAGAGGTATGAACACTTAATCTTGAGGTCCGAGTTCGAACCCGCACGGACGACATGCCATGTACCAATATATTTTTTTAACTTATGTACATAATACTGACTGCTCTTAAATGGCAAAGTAAACATCGTGAGGAAACCTGCATTTATGCTGAAGAAGAAATTCTGAGGCGCATGTGAAGTCTTCTAATCCGCTTTGGGCACGCGTAGTGGACAAGCGCCCATAAATACCTTGAGGGTAGGAATGTGCCCTGCAGTGGGACGTTTATAGGTTGATGATGATCCGTCTAGTTAGTAGTTCAAAAGATACAGCCCTTTATAGATAGGACAGACAGACAGACAGACGGACAGCGTAGGCTTATACATCGGGTCCCGTTGGCACCCTTTGGGCACGGAATCCCTAAAAGAAGAAAGACACAATTTTCTTCTCTCTTTGGTCGAAGTATTTGGAGACCGAAGCGCTTTGCAACGGCTGTCCATTGCCATCCAGCGAGGTAATCCCTGTAGGTAAGACCTCTTGCTACTAACCTTATAAAAGGAGTCCATACTGACGATGGTGACCCACGGTATGTTGAGAGATTCTATTATCTTAGCCGCCACCGTAGTCTTGCCCGATGCACTGGCGCCGCATATTCCTCAAAGAATAGGGAAAAAATTCTCTTAAAAACTTAATAGATTTTTCAGAATCCAGAATATTGAAATAATATTATAGGTACAATATTTCAAAATCGCATTGCAGTGCATAGTTGCGTTACCAGACTAATTTCCTGACAAGGATCTTTGCAAATAAATCAAAAATTATTTGGTAAAATTATTATTCTTACACCCTTTGTATATTTGTAGATAGATTACAGTGAAACTTATGTATCGCGTGATTACTTACCTAGTTCTTTATTAGTGAACGAAGGCCTGAGAGGATTAAAGTCGCCTATAAGAAAAGATTTGACCTCTTACCCTGAGTACCGATCCCCTGGTTATATTATGTTGTACGCTTGTTGAATCTATACTATAATAACCTAGCTAGAGCGATTCGAGCGATGACAGCCCATACGGAAGAGAGTTAGCGCCTCAATCCTGAGGCCTTGGTTCGATTCCTGGCCTGTACCACTAAGTTCTCAGATGGCTCGGCGGTGAAGGAAAACATCGTGAGGAAACCTGCATTCCCGAGGATGAAAAGAAAATACCATAAGTTCTGAGGTATGCGTAAATATGGGTGACCTTGAGGCGAACACAAAGGACCAGCGCTGGTCTCTGTGTTACAACGACCCTTGCTTGCAATAGCCCAACCACAAATCTAAACTATCATAAAACTGTAACAGAAGTGTGTCTGTACATTAAAGATATTTACAAAAAAAAAGATTACGATACGGTTTTTAGCATAGAGATGTAGAGAGATGCGGCGAGTACGAAACCTAGTGTCGCATTCGAAATTCACACACACAGGGTAATCAAAATAAGAACAATACTTAGCGTTGAGTGCGTATCACGCACACATTGCATTCAGTGCGAGTATTCGTTCGCATACCAGGCTGCGAATAATGGACGTACAGCACTACTACATACACAATAACATGCGTTTACGATAGGGATTGCTTGTCGATAAAATGGGAAACGATAAGTGCTTAAACGCTCGAAAAAATATTAATTAATTAATTAAAACCGTTTAATGTGTAAGTAAACATAGAAGTCTCGCTTAAATAAAATACAAGTTATGTTATGCATAATTAATGATTTATTTATAATAATTATTATAAATTATAACGGAATTGGAATTATAGCAGTGGACGTCTTGTGAGCGTCAAGCCGGCGATTAGATTTTTAGGCTATGCACGATTTAGTACCTATTTAGTACTATTTGGTACTTATCATCAAATATTTAGTACCTCGCTACAAACGGAAAAAAATAGAAAAACAGTGGTCTTCATTTCGTATGGCAATTTATTGTATACTTTGACCGCATTTATTTTTGTGCTTCGCGTGAAGGGTTACTAGTTAGAATGTTTTGTACAAATCGTGTCGCATGTAAGCTACATGCAAGATTGAAAACCAGTTCCCGTTATTTGAATTGACTGCAATGTGGTAGACATAGATAAACCTAATGACAATGTGATATTAGGGTGGCCAAGAGCTGATCTGATGACGAATGGAGATGATGGATAGTGGTAGGATAAACTCATGCACAGTAAAATTTGTGAGTTGTTCAACTAAGAGGTATGAAGCTATAGTTGGCGCCAAGACAAACTATATCGTTAAAATGATAATAAAAGTGAATAAAAGTACAAGAATAATTTGAATATTTTTTCAGAATGCTCAACAGTTCTGAAATTTGTAGGATTTTTGGTCATATAGATAATCTACAAAGTTGTACACACGGCGACAGATCGACCTACCCATAGTTGACCTCTATGTTCATGGACATAAGGTCGAACTATGGGTAGGTTGATCTGTCGCCGTGTGTACAGCGAGAATAAAACAATTTCAATTTGAAAAGTGGAAAAATAAAAACCCTTATAGAACCAAAACTGTGGGGGTCTGTGAGAGAAATTTTAACTCTGAGCCGATTTTTGTGTACCCAACAACACGATAAAATTATTGGAAAAATTTTAAAACTATAAATAAAAAAGTTGGTTTTCAAAAATTATTTACGTAAATATGAAGTCAAAGTATGAATTCGGTCGAGAGGCTGATTGAATGTACTTAATAGTATAACGTACGAAACGTAGGTGTACGAAAACAAAAAAATTGAAAAAAGAAAAAAAATTAGAATAATTTTGAATAAAATGAGCCCTGACCGATTATTCTGTTTTTTCCCCACCATTTTATTTTTATTTTATAAGAATAAAATAGAGTATAAATTGAAACATATAAATTCAGATATTCAGCGATTTCTGACACTTATGGGCGAAGTTATGATCAAAAAACAGGAGAACAGAGAATAATCAATAAAAGCTAAACCACAGGATGCAGGTACACAAATCTTTCGCAGAAACTATTTTTAGACTAGCGACTAAAGAATAGGACGGCTAAAAATGTTAAGAACTTACAGACAAAAAAGTGGATTTCGCAAAAATAATTACGTAATTACGTATATAATTACTTAATCGACATGAGCACACTCAAAGGTACATCCTTAACTCGCGACTCCGAGCAAGCGCGCTGCAGCGGCCGTACCACGCGATTAGAAAGTATTTTGTTAGCTTGAATGTGCTCATTATCCATTGCGGTATCAGAACTCAACGTTCGAATAATCTTTAGTACTACGCAAGCATTGTAAACTATTTACACATAATATCTCGGCTGGCTTTCAGCGTCATAATAAAATCATTAAATCAATTTTCGTAAACTTATTTTCGATGTTTTAGTTATAAAAATGGATTGTTTTTAATACTTACCGATGGTATGTGGTTCTATTTGACTTAAAGTTGCTAGTATCACTTCTATTTTTGCAAATTACCACGGCACAACACGGCATTTTGACAACATATTCCGTTGACGGTCGGAAATGAACTAAATGGAATTGAGCAATGTGTTCCGTTTTTGCGCATATTGCTGCGACACTGGCCCCGCCCCCTTTTCACATCTCCCTTTAGTTTTTGTGATCTGTGGTTTTTAGGCTTCCCTGATTTCAAAACAATTTTTTTTGGACTTTTTGTCTGTTTGTTTGTTTGTTCGAGCATCACGCAAAAACTACTGAACCGATTTTTTGATGAAACTTTTTTGTTTGATAGCTTATCATCTGACTTAAAATCTGGTATATAATTTATGCGGACGAAGTCGCGGGTAAAGGCTCGTAATAAAATAATAGCCTAGCTAGCTAAACGTACGCTACAGCTCGAACTCACCTATAAGGAAGGGTTCGACCTCCTGTCCCCCGGTGCAGTTGTACCAGGGCGGCCTGCCCGCCGTGTAGATGGTGCGGCGCGCCGCGTGCAGGATGCTCTCCGCTGTCGTGCGCTTGTTGGACTGCGACATGGAGGCGGTGCGCACGCGTCGCGCTCGAGGGGACTTCACGATGTTTGAACCTGCAATTTAAAGAAAGATAATGATATTAATATTTAGGTGGAATGATCTATACATATAACAAAATTCTAAACTTGGCGTGAATGTAAATTGAAGATATTTGCAAAAAAAAAATTGGAGGCGTTAAGGACACGTAATGAAATGCATTGAGACCATTTTTAGAATTTTTGTCTGTTTGTCTGTCTGTCTGTTTGTTTGTGCGCTCATCACTTAAAAACGGCCGAACCGATTTGGATGGGGTTTTCACTAAAGCATAGGGCATGGTTTGGATTAACATTTACTTAGGCTTTGTTTCATCGCAATCGATTTACTCAATCGAAATTCCGCGCGTACGGAGTCGCGGGCGCCTATAGTATTGAATAAAAATAATATTGTGCAAAAATACAATACATGACTCCATGACTTAGACAATTTAATAGGGACGAGTTACGCGTGTCATTCATTGTGCGTATCGCTCACCAGAATGAAGAGTCGAGGCACAGTATAAGAAAGAGTAGTACTACATACAGTACGGACACTCCGCTCAAATTTTTTGCGTCTCTTCTTGGCAGACGAAGGCAAACAATAATAAAGCCGGCGGCGCACACCGAGCGAAGCGCAGAACATTTTTCACTGCCAAAACCTATATCGACTTTGCTCGCGTTGAAATAACATCGAAAATCAACACAACGTTCGTCTCAAGTCGCTCCGGACAGTAGTTGTGTTATAACTGAGACTAATTATATCGGGACGCGTAACCACGTGTCATTCTACTAACAAACTTTCTGCCACTTTTTGCGGGGGGCGAGGTAACATGAAATCCGCAACTTTGGATTTTATTCCCCATAAGTTTAGATTCTAATTTTGAATGTTAAAAATCATGAAAAGTAGTCTCGTGTGAACCCCAAACGTTCTAAGTTCAAAATTATTGTTTCGCTATTATAGGCTGTCTCGTTTAGTGATAAGGTATAAAATTGGGTGTAAATGCGCAAGATTAATTGATCTAATACCGTGGCAGAGGGGAAATGCTACCGCAAGGCGAGTCCCTATTAAATTGTCTAAGCTCCATGATGACGTTGCGTTGACTGTTTCAATCCTAAAAATTATACTGTCCTAATATTATTATGATAGGTACCTATTTGACGTTATATTCTGGATTGACGACAGAAAAGAGAACCAGGCTCTGTGGGATTAACACACAGGATACTTTTATAAAGTCAATTCAGACGAAGTCGCGGGAAACAGTTGATATTTTAATACTTAAATAATGTGCCGTGTAAATTATCCATACTAGTAATAAATAGTAAATGAGAATAAATGTACAAAGCAAACAAAAGCAAAGTACCTGGCAGTAGTAATTTGAAATGAATTTGTTCCACTTGCGCGTCTTTTTAACCTTTCAATCAACCGCCATAAAATTAGGCGCCGTATTCACGGTCCAGCCCCGCTGTACGTCCCGCCAAGGTCATGCACGATGCAAAAGCGCCGTGAGTAGGCTTGACGTACGTCGATTGAGCTGACGTACAGCGGGGATGGACCGTGAATACAGCGCTTTTGCATCGTGCATGACCTTGGCGGGACGTACAGCGGGGCTGGATGGTGAATAGAGCGCTTTAGATATGCCTTAGCCTATGGCCTAGAGACGGCCATTGGACACTTTTTATCATGAGAAACTTGAAGCCGTGGGAAAAAAAATCTGGTTTAAATTTTGCAAACAACTACCTCATATGTAGCAACATTCACTTTCAGCCCAAACCTAAGGATTCGTGAATAAAAGTAATTTCAGGTGGTATGGTGTCACATCATTGTTATGTCTCTATACTCTTTAACAATATTGTACGAGCAAGCAACGTACATTTTTAAATATATTTTATTATCAGTTATCAAGTTTTATCATTTTATCAATCACTTAGTTTCGGTACTACCCCGAACAAATAGGCAAGATTTCAGATATAAACAGACAAATCTCATTCCAGCTTCAATTTCTTTCTAGATTAACAACTTAGAAATAATGCATCAAATTAAATGGTAGGTCAAATAGGTACAAAAAATATACTGTCAATGAAAATCTTAGATCATTCTAAGGGTGGCAACGGGACCCCATTATAGCTTTTTGCCATAAATTCCTTGACTTTTCATGTAACTCGCAAAAATTGCTTGATGGCATGCGCAAAAGTAATATGAACATACATTCAATGTAATTGTCGTGACGGAAACGAACACGATTTTTCACTCAATTTATACTTGTCACGCTAAACGGTACTAACTTGTATTAATGATACATCTTAGTTGTGGTAATTACTGATATTTTAGCATGAAGAAGGACCTTGTGGCGCTCGGTGCTTGATACGTTTTTGATCGTCATAGCGATTGAAAGGGTGGTGTTGTAGGTAAGCGAAGGTTGCTATAAGGTATATTTTTGTTTGTAGTTTCACAGTTTTCTTAGACTTTTGAAATTACAATTTTTATTGTCAAGCTACGAATTTGTCAAGCATATCCGCTACGTTGAACCTGTATACAGGTTGTAAAATTAAATGCGTTACATATTAAATGTGGTGGTTCAGACCATCAAACTGAACAACTTTTACTATGAAGTCAATATTGAAATCTTGTTTAAAATCTTGTTTGAAATATTGAATTTTGTTTGTTTTTCGATTGTAAACGTCAGTGTCTACTCGACCTAAATGTATTATTTTTTCGCGATTTTAATGTTGGTCCCAAAGTGAAAGTGGTTCAGAATGTTGTTCTAAACCACCCCTTAAATTATATAAATTTAATATTAAGTTTACATCCTGCAGATTAACTTCACATTCCACCACTTTAATTAGTTTAAATTAGGTACAACAGCAGCTACTCATAATCATAGCATTAGAAGATGAGGAAGCATCCAGCAAGCGATTACTATTGGCGATGTGCGAAGTGGGTGTTGGGAACTGTCAAGTCGATCGCAGCGCACGCTGTGCCAAAAATTTGAACTACTGACGGCGAAGTTGTGTCAGATTTGCTTGAATCTATGCAAATCCGCGCACTCACTCAATACTCAAATATCCAAACCAGCAAATACTAATACTTAAAATTTTACTGGGATGTTTTTATTGTCATCTAGGTGTTCACAAAAAAAAAGATTTTTCGCAATTCATCCCCCAAAGGTGTGAAAACGGTGGTAAAAGTTTTTATGAGAATTTTGTAACAGAGAATGGGAATCCCGGCTAGTTAGGTATTATAACATTTTTAATATCGTCAGTATTGCTCATTTATTTAGTTTTTACTATATTTTAATATAAAATAACAAACTTTATCCAATCATTTTATGCACAAATAATCCACGGGGCCGTAGTGCGCTAGATGGCGCCAGCGTCGTGCACACAGCCAATAATCTGTATTAAATTCGTTTACCAAAACCTCAGTGGTTCACAAACTTTTTTGGCTATGGAACTCTTTTAAACTATTATAAGTAAATTTTTGACGACCCGGTTGGTGTAATGGTTATCACGCCAGACTGCCAAACCAGGGTCCTGGGTTCGAATCCCGGTTAGGTCATGGATGTTATATGTTTGTGCCGTTGTTGTATGGTTACCATATTAAAAAGCCTACAAGTGCTTAACTTGGGATCATTACTGTGAGCGTTATTTATTTATTTATTTGGTCGAGCAGGTTTGCAGTTTTGTATGGAACAGTTTTTTTTACGATACCGTAACTTTAATAGGTAGTTTGGTTACAAAGCTGCCAAGGACACACAACTAAAAGAAAAATAAACAATGCACCATAAGGTCATTATTTCGCCATAACTTGGGATCAAGTTCTTATGACGGTAGGTCACAGTCACAAGCTCATCACAATGCTTGGGTGGTGGTCTCTGACTCATTTTACTTATGACTTTAAGGCGGTTGCAGAGGGGTCAATTTTATACAAAACTTTGACGCACAATACGCGTAGACGGTATTAATATAATAAGTAACTTTGTATATATGGAAAAATAGTTTAGAAAATCTAGATGTCGCGTATCAAATAACATTTGCAATTTATAATATAATTACGAAGATATAAAGCTTTGCAATTTTTCATACAACATTTTTAAAGCTTTATATCTTCGTAATTATAAATTCCAAATCTTATTTGATAAGCGACATCTAGATTTTCTAAACTATTTTTCTATATATATAAAATATTACTTTTATTAATTCCGTCTACGCGTATTGTGCGTCAAACGTTTACTATGGACTGAAACCACCTTAATGCTTTGGCGACCGAGCTTCATTAACAGCATCAGCTGGGAGGATAGTTTTCCGTGGATGTAATAGGGCAATTAGGCAACTATGGGATAAGGTTTCTTTAGGAGCTTTCACTGCTCTCGAAACCCATATAGCTATAAGTGGACTTTTCTACAGAAGCACGTTTAACAGTGGAGTCGCTGGTACTCGTTTTTGACCACCTCTAAAAAAACCGGCCAAGTACGAGTCGGGACTCGGGCAATTAGTGTTCCGTACTACCAGTTGTTTAACATGGGTCGTTGAAGAAACCACTATAAATTGACATTTACTTAGTATGTGGTCACAAAGTAACTGAAGATCATTTTACACTGGTCGCAGTGGTGTTAGTTTTTTGGGTATAGAAAAAAAACTATCCAAGTTAGAGCCACCCTGATAATTTTCCCGCCATCTACACGTTATTTTTGATAATAATAATTTTTTTCAGATCTTATACGGCTATATTTTTTGAAATACAGGTGGGGACAGCAATTCCTCGGATTTAATTGAAAATTTTGTTAAACAAAGTTTTAATAAAAAAATTGAAAAGTATATTTTTAGACTCGTATTTTCATAAGTAATTGATACCTCACACCATAGGCAAAGAAAATATACACTACAGGGTAGAAAAAAAATTTTGCTTTTGTTTTTATTTCTACCTCCCCAAATTGCCCCCCAATATAAAAATTAATTCTTTTTTACTTCATTTATGATACTGGACCAGCAAATGCTATATCTATACCGAGTTTCAACTTCCTATGTCTTACGGTCTCTGAGAAAAATGCCTGTGACAGACGGACGGACGGACGGACAGACACCGAGCTGATTCCATAAGTTTTCCGTTTTGCCAATTTTGGTACGGAACACTAAAAAGAGCTCGAGTTAATGTAGAAATTTATCCGGTAGGTTTACAGCCGTATGGATATGGATACGGAAAACTCGGCGGTGCACTTGCAACATCGCTTAAACGCTAAAAAATTGCTTTTGTTTTAGGTCTCTTAGAAAGCACGAAATTTCCATGTTTTATGCACTGGTCGTATGCTTGAAAACAAATATTTAGAGCAGAAGATAATTTTCCATATCATTCACCCTTCTTGAAAAGTACTCATCTTTCTTTGTTTGCATGCATGTCAATCTGTCAAATATTCCTTAGATATTGTTCGTAGCTGCATTAGTCACAGTTCAGTATTTTTCCTCGAAAAGTCCAAGGTGAACTTGAATGTAGTTCAATAATATTTTTCCAGTAAATTTCAGAGCGCTTTACTCGGTGAATGTCTGAGTGATCACATATCAGGAATGAGGCGATACGATACCGCGATACATCTGAGAAATAAAGTGGTTGACAACTTGACATAGCTCTGAAAATTAGCATGCTGAAGTGGCAATGGGCTGGTCATATCTGCCGATGAATTGACAACCGATGGGGAGCACAAGTTCTATAATGTAGACCACGTACTTTCAGGCGTAGGGTGTGACGCTCCGGCGCTGGATCGATGACCTGAGACAGGTAGCGGGGAACGACTGGATGAGGAAAGCCGTCAATAGTTTTGTGGCGCGCCTTGGGAGAGACCTATGTTCAGCTATGGACATTAACAGGCTGATGATGGCTACGATCGCCCGCTTAAAAAGATAGTTGTAGCGATGTTTCTGACCACCCCGAAGTGGTCTTATATGTATGTTAACTTGTGCCACAGTGCCCACAGTATAGGAAAGATTACTTCTATCTACGTAAAACTACACTGCCTGCCCCCCACCACTTTGGGCTTCACCCCCTCTCGTTGGTACAGGAGGTGGACGACGGCAGTACGCAGTAATCTATTCCTCTCTCACTGGCACTCACTCAGCAGTTCAGCATACATGTGCTATCCTCTTCCTGTCAGTGCGAGGTTGTTTGAAGTGTTCAAAGTGTGCTTGTACTTTGACCCTGACAAGAATATTTTGTTTTCTTTTTAGCATGTTTCATTACACTGACTGCTGGGCAAAGGCCTCCCCTTTATATTCGTAACTAATATTAATATACTATATAACATATAAACGTATGTTGGTCTGTTTATTACGTGCTACCGGCCAAAAGACTTATAGTTATTGCTTATTTTTGGCAGACGTATTATTTTGGTGCCAGAATAAGGAAAGGTTACCACCGTTATTAGATTAATTATTATTTATATTTATTGTTTCACACACAATCTGTTGAATATTAATATTGATTGACAGAAACGTTAGTTTATGATAACAGGATTAAAACAAAAATATTGTTTTTGTTTGGGCAAAGTATATGTAGTGCAACGTTTTAAGCGTGCATTGGTGATCTCAAGGATTGTTTTAGAACAAAACCTCATAGGATAGCAGGCGACTGCCCAGTAAAAGACTTGCAACAGGACACATCATCATCATCATCAGCCTATAAACGTCCCACTGCAGGGCACAGGCCTACCCTCAAGGATGTCGCATGTCGTATGGGCATTAGTCCACCACGCGTGCCCAATGCGGGTGTTGGTAGAATTCACATACACATTAGAATTTCTTCTTCAGTGTATGCAGGTTTCCTCACGATGTTTTCCTTCACCGTTTGAGAGCAGTCATTTTTACGTACATAAATTAGAAAAACTCATTGGTACATGGCATGTTCGGATTTGAACCCGGACCCCCATAATTGGGAGTCCATACCTCTCCGCAACGCGCCACCGACGCTCTCGACACGACACCCAGTCATATTTTATAACTTCCTCTATGACTCGAGAAGCAAATAAATAGTACAATGATAATTATATTTGTTGCGAAACTTGCTGATTGCGTAACGATTCAGAAACATGAGTGAACGTGCGATGCGACATGTCAACGACTGACTGACGATGAAATATAAATAGAATTCCATCAACTTTTTTTTTTTTTTTTTTTTTTTTTTTTTTTTTTTTTTCCTAGCCTATTTCATCCCACTGCTGGGCAAAGGCCTCCCCTTTAATCTTCCAACCATCTCTATCCTGGGCAAGCTCTGGCCACTTGTCGTCAAAAGCATCCAGATCATCCCGCCACCTCTTCTTAGGACGACCCGGACGCCGACGACCATCTTCTGGGATCCAGGGCGTAACAATTCCTGCCCACCTCTCCTGGTGCATTCGACAGACATGGCCGGCCCATTCCCACTTTAGTTTAGCTGTTTTCTTCCCGACGTCGGCGATTTGTGTTTTGGAGCGCAGTGTAGTGTTCCTGACACGATCTGTTCTTTTAACACCTAATATACTGCGCTCCATCGCTCTCTGACAAACCTTGAGTTTGGACTTTTGAGACTCTGTTAGAGACCACGTCTGGGCACCGTAGGTTAAGATAGGCAGGATACACATGTCAATGAGTCTTCGTTTCAGCCATCAACTTTAGAGTTCAAAATTTGTTACAGTTCATTTTTAGAATATACGAGCTTTTACCCGCGACTTCGTCCGCATAAATTATATACCAGATTTTAAGTCAGATAATAAGCTATCAAACAAAAAAAGTTTCATCAAAATCGGTTCAGTAGTTTTTGCGTGATACTCGAACAAACAAACACCCAAACAAACAAACAAACAAATAAACAAACAAACATACAAACAAACAAACAGACAGACAAAAAATCCAAAAATTGGTCATTTGGAATCAGGGACATCTAAAAACCATATCATAATCTTTTTTTTGTAAATATCTTCAATGTACAGACACACTTCTGTTACAGTTTTATAATAGTTTAGAAGGTCATTACCACTAAATGTAGTGACGTGCGATTGAAACGGATATACGGTTTTTGCGGCGGAAAGATTTCATATTTTTCATTTTAAATGCATTTTTGACATAGACATAACGTGGGCATGGAGTGTAATATCCAACAATATCATGATAACATGAATAAAACCGGTCAAGTGCGAGTCGGGCTACTCGCGCACCGAGGGTTCCGTACCACACCACCACAGAACACAACATTATTAACTAAGAAAAAATCTTTTTTTGTCTGAAACCTTTAGCGCGAGACCGACTCACACTTGGCCGGTTTTTTTAGTATATTTGTTGTTATTCTGTAGAGTTTGCTCTATAATCACACTAAGTTTAACGCTTGTATGTATTACCGTTTATTACGATAGAGCGTGAAGAAAAACGATGATAAAAACTAGTTTCTTGTCGAGAGCCCCCCTTAAATTTTTACCTTTTTTACGGTTCAATAGTTACAGCCCTAAATAGGTAGGACAGACGGACGGACGGACGGACGGATAGCGTAGGCTTGGAAATAGGGTCCCGTTTTCACCCTTTGGGTACGGAACCCTAAAAACCATTCATCATCATCACCGGCTCATAAACGTTCCACTGCAGGGCACATGCCACCTCTCATGTGGGATATACTCCACCTCGCGGGCCCAAGGCGGATTGGTGGAGGTTTAAGGCTACTCCTCCCATCTGCAAGGCTCTCTTTCTTACAAGCAAACTTTTGCAATTAGCCATCCCGCTTCAATTGCGCGGCTCCGGTCAGAATTTTCCGTTTTCTTTGAAAACCTGTATGATTTTTTATGAATTTTCAAAAAATAAGAAAACTACATCATTTTATATTGTATTGTGAAGAATATTGTAAATTTTCATATTCTTCTGATCAACAATGTAAGAGTAAAACGGTAACAATTGGAAAAAAAGAGGTGACATTGGAGTCGTTTTTCTTCAGTTTTATTAATTAAAATAGATTTCGAGAAAAACCACATCACTTCTCATATCCTGTAGATTGTTCAGTTTTGTTTTCTGCTTAAAAAGTGCCATAGTTAATGTATAAAATGGTTACAAAGTCACTCAAAACCGGGCGGACGCCCCTACCTTGCTGTCAGAGAATTTTCAAGCCGCCATGAGTAGGGCCTATTTGTTTGATAAACAATTCAATTGTAGTCATCGTCGTGTACAAACACCTGCTGAAGCGCGCGCGTCGCGTAGTCATCGTCGTGCAGGAACATCTGCTGAAGGCTACTGACCGGTGGAGGGTGGTCGGTAGGGCCGCACGGTGGGCACGGTGGTGGGGGAGGCCGGCGCGCGCGTCGAGTAGTCATCGTCGTGTACGAACACCTGCTGAAGCGCGCGCGTCGCGTAGTCATCGTCGTGCAGGAACATCTGCTGAAGGCTACTGACCGGTGGAGGGTGGTCGGTAGGGCCGCACGGTGGGCACGGTGGTGGGGGAGGCCGGCGCGCGCGTCGAGTAGTCATCGTCGTGTACGAACACCTGCTGAAGCGCGCGCGTCGCGTAGTCATCGTCGTGCAGGAACATCTGCTGAAGGCTACTGACCGGTGGAGGGTGGTCGGTAGGGCCGCACGGTGGGCACGGTGGTGGGGGAGGCCGGCGCGCGCGTCGAGTAGTCATCGTCGTGTACGAACACCTGCTGAAGCGCGCGCGTCGCGTAGTCATCGTCGTGCAGGAACATCTGCTGAAGGCTACTGACCGGTGGAGGGTGGTCGGTAGGGCCGCACGGTGGGCACGGTGGTGGGGGAGGCCGGCGCGCGCGTCGAGTAGTCATCGTCGTGTACGAACACCTGCTGAAGCGCGCGCGTCGCGTAGTCATCGTCGTGCAGGAACATCTGCTGAAGGCTACTGACCGGTGGAGGGTGGTCGGTAGGGCCGCACGGTGGGCACGGTGGTGGGGGAGGCCGGCGCGCGCGTCGAGTAGTCATCGTCGTGTACGAACACCTGCTGAAGCGCGCGCGTCGCGTAGTCATCGTCGTGCAGGAACATCTGCTGAAGGCTACTGACCGGTGGAGGGTGGTCGGTAGGGCCGCACGGTGGGCACGGTGGTGGGGGAGGCCGGCGCGCGCGTCGAGTAGTCATCGTCGTGTACGAACACCTGCTGAAGCGCGCGCGTCGCGTAGTCATCGTCGTGCAGGAACATCTGCTGAAGGCTACTGACCGGTGGAGGGTGGTCGGTAGGGCCGCACGGTGGGCACGGTGGTGGGGGAGGCCGGCGCGCGCGTCGAGTAGTCATCGTCGTGTACGAACACCTGCTGAAGCGCGCGCGTCGCGTAGTCATCGTCGTGCAGGAACATCTGCTGAAGGCTACTGACCGGTGGAGGGTGGTCGGTAGGGCCGCACGGTGGGCACGGTGGTGGGGGAGGCCGGCGCGCGCGTCGAGTAGTCATCGTCGTCCAGGAACACCTGCTCGCTGAGCTCCAGCGCCAGTTCCGTGTCACTGGGAATATTACACTTCTGTTAGCAAAATCTAATACTGCCATAGCACCATAAGACCACTATCCATATCCATGCAGTCGTGACGTGACAATTCATGTGATGCATGCGGGGGGTGAAGGGGTGCGGATCAGTGTGTTATTTTACCTCATTTTCGTATGGGACCTCATTTCAATATAGGGTTCCGTACCCAAAGGGTGAAAACGGGACCCTACTACTAAGCCTACGTTGTCCGTCCGTCCGTCCGTACGTCTGTCCTACATATTTAGGGCTGTAACTTTTGAACCGTAATAGCTAGATAGTTGAAATTTTCTCAGATTATGCGTTATTACGGCAGATTTGAAATAAAAATGTAAGAAAGTTAAAATTAACGGGGGTTCTTAACAAGAAAGTAGTTTTTATCAAAGTTTTTTCTTCACGCTCTATCGTAAAAACAGTAATACATACAAGCGTCAAACTATCACACTAAGTTTGATGCTTGTATGTATTACTGTTTTTACGATAGAGCAAACTCTACAGAATAACAACAAATACTAAAAACCGGCCAAATGTGAGTTGGTCTCGCGCTAAAGGTCCCGGACAAAATAAGTTTTTTTTTCTAAGTTAATAATGTTGTGTTCTGTGGTGGTGTGGTATAGAACCCTCGGTGCGCGAATAGCCCGACTCGCACTTGATCGGTTTTATTTTTTTTAGTTGAGTCGGTTTTGCTTAAATAATAAAAACGACAATGCCATTATACCTACGACACTTTATCTCGACAGCGCATTGACCAAGAAATTTAATTGGTCAGTAGGTCAACAATCAATCAATGTTAGCATGCGACTTGTTGATGCATCTAATTAGTTATCAGTTCAGCTTTTTATAACAGAGATTAAGAGGACAATATCGTTGCCGATAGTGCACCTGCAAATTTTCATTCATAATTTTACAGTTCATGATTTCAACAATCCAACTACACAAGGAAAAAACGTCAAAATAGGCCATCTAATACTCGGGAAAATTATTAAACTTCTTACGCACCTACCTTTTCGTACACAAGGCAACGATTGTACCCATAGTTGAACTGTATGTTCATGGACATAGAGTTCAATTATGCGTAGGTTGATCTGTCACCATGTGTATGTTACTTATTACTATGTTTTTTCAGTAAAAAAGTCTTGCTACAATAAAACAAATGCATGCTAAATATGAAATAATTTATAGTAGTGATTAGGTTTAGGTTTAAAGATTTTCTCAAAAGAAATGTATATTTCACTTATATGAAAAACAAAGTTATTTCCAATTTCTTACGTGCTAGCCACGTGCTAGCAAGGAAACATAATTAAGGTCGATATAGTATTGTTACGGCCGCTGTCAAACGTCAAACGTAAAGAAGGCATTCGAAAATTCGGCCGGCTCATTAACAATCGCCGTGGTCCTACGGTCTAAGGTTCCGCCTCCCATGCTAGGGGGTGACGGTTCGAATCCGATCCGCGCCAAAAATATTTCTAGATTTTTGTGTTTTTAGAAATGTTCTAGAAGGTAGAGAGAAGGAATATTTAAAAAGGGACCAAAAGGTCTAGGGGTGTCTAGGAACTTCGAGAAAGGAGGCGAAATTACGAATATTTGAAAAGAATCAGAAAAGTGGGCGTGTCTTCGATCGGTTTCGAGAAAAGAAGGCGGGGTTGGAAATATCTGGAGGTAAACAAACGAGTAAAGAAAAGAAGATCGGAAAAAGGGTATTCCAGAACGTTCTGCGGGATATAAAAGGCGGCGCATTCCGTCTGATAGTTCAGTCCTTGGTTAAACAGTGAACAGTGCGAAACAAAAGGAAGAAAAGTAAAAAAGTACTAGTGAAGAGAAAAGTGCTAAGAGTGGAACAGTGAGTAGACTAGTGTCAGTGTAGTGCGTGACGTCATAGTGTCGGTGTAGTACGTGACGTCGTAGTGTCAGTGTGGTGCGTGTCGTCATAGTGTCGGGCGTCGTGACGTCATAGCCGTGACGCGTGTCGGGTCGTCACAGTAGTGACGTAGTGGACTGTGAACAGTGACAGTAAGTGGTGCACGGGGAATCCCTGCGAGGAGGACCCGGTGAAGTGAACCGAATAGGGGAACCTCTGTGAGGTGGACCGTTTGTAAGTGTATCCCAAATAAACTCTGTAAAATTGGACTTAGCGTTTCACTCCAATCCCGTAACCCGTCGCTCGTAACATTTGGTGTCAGAAGTGGGATTGGAGTAAGATGCCGCTGGTGCCAAAAGAGTTAAAGGGAGTCACCACCCGGGCTATGTTGGAGGCGCGGCAGGAAGGTGCGGCCCCTGTATCTGAGGTGCAGCGAACCCCAGAGAGAAGACCTGAGGGGGGTGAAGTGCAGCGCACTCCGGAGCAGAACCCAGGAAATTTCCTCGGTCAAATTCAGCGTATGATGGAGGAACAGCTGCGCGCACTGAAAGAGGAGCAGGCTCGCTGCCAGGAGGCGCAGGCTCGCCGGCAGGAGGAACAGGTTCACGAACTGCGCGCAATGAAAGAAGAGCAAGCTCGCCGCCAGGAGGAACAGGCTCGCATGATGAAGGAACAGGTTCTACGCCAGGAAGAACAGGCACGCCGGCAGGAAGACCAAATGCGCACAATGCAGGAAGCGCTTCATAAGGATATTACGAAAGGCTTGCAACAGGCAGTAGAGAGAGTCGAAGCCGTGGAAGGGAGGTTGGATCGTGTGAAGGGAGAGCTCGAAGGGAGGTTGGATCATGTGAAGGGTGAGTTCGAAGGGAGGCTGGATCGCGTGGAGGGTGAGTTTGCCAAAATCCGGCGAGAGATTGAACAGAGCAGATCTCATAGTCGTGTCGCTGCTGTTTTTGATTCACCCATTCAACCAAAAGGTGTCAAGACTCCGGTTTACGATGGACTGACGTCATGGCCCGCCTTCAAGCTACAGTTTGAGACAGCGATGAAAGTTAATGGCTGGGGCAAGGAGGAGGCGGAGCCTGCGTTGATATTAGCACTCCAGGGACAGGCTCTCACAGTACTAGAAGCCGTGGGTGCTGGAGGAAACCTGTCGTTCGACAATCTTTTTGGAGCTCTGGAGGCTAGATTCGGCGATGGACATATGGAACACGTGTATCGGGCGCGGCTGAAGGAACGTAACCAACATGCTAACGAGAGTCTGCAACAGTGGTCCGTGGAAGTGGAGAAGCTCGTGCGGAAGGCTTTTCAGTCGTCACCGGCAGTCATCGATAACATGCTCCTGCAGACCTTTACGGATGGGATACGGGACCCGGAGGTGCGAGCTGCCGTGCGACTTGGGCACCATGTTACACTCAGGGACGCTGTTGCCCATGCATTGGAGGTGGAAGCTGTACGTCAGGATCCTTTTTCCGGTCGTCTCAGGGAGATTGTGGTGACTGGAGCGTCAGCGCTGAGAAATCGGAGTGACAATTATATGTGCTACAAGTGTGGTGAACAAGGGCATATTCGTAGCTCCTGTCCGAACCGATCAGGCCGTCGTTATGTGTGCTACAAGTGTGGTGAACGAGGGCATATTCGCAGCTCCTGCCCGGGGCGCACAGGCCGTCGTTATGTGTGCTACGAGTGTGGTGAACGGGGGCATATTCGCAGTTCCTGCCCGAAGCGATCAGGTCGTCGGGACATAGGAGTCTCGACTAATGAGCAGCAGGAGAACTGGAGGACGTTGGCCGGTTATGATGCAAACCCAATCATTAGAGTCAGGCAAATATCGGACGGAGATAGTTTGTTAGTTGAAGGAGAGGTCAATGGTAGAATCTGTCAACTAACTGTGGATACCGGAGCTTCGAGGACGGTGGTCAATGCTCGACTGATAAGCGAAATGGGAAGTTATCAGGAGAACCGACTTTTGCAACAAACCAACCTGCAGTTAGCAACAGCTACCGGCCAGCGCATACCTGTTAAGGGAGAGTTGGGAGTTTCGATTAAGATCGGGGAGACTCTTTTCAAACATGAGGTGATTGTAGCTGAGATAGTGGACGATTGCATCATTGGCTTGGATTTCTTACAAAATCACCAGTGCGACATAGACATGAAGAGCGGAGTGCTACGATGTAACACAGAGGAGGTGCCGATAAAGGGTAGATCATCGGAAAAGGTCTACTATGTGAGGGGAACGGTTCTCGAGCCTGGGTCACAGAACTTGGTACCTGTTGTTTTGCCCAAGAGTAACGATGGGAGCTGTGCTGTGATGAAAAAGGTTGAAGCTAAGACTTGTTGGATTCCGTTGAGGAAAGTTGTTGGACCAGTTTCTTCTGCTTCGATCCCGATACCTAACGTTGGAGATATGGACCTAACGATTGGGAAGGGGGAGGTTGTTGATCATTGTGAGGATAATCCTCCTAGGAAGCAGAAGGCTGAGGGGGATGTAGTATCGGAAGTTGTGGAAGACTCCAGCAAGGACCTGGCAAAGCCACAGGCTGTGATAGCGAAGAACTCGCTCTCTGAGAACGGCGCAGATATTGGTAGAATAGACCTAGTGAAGCACACGATTAATACAGGAGATGTAGTGCCAGTCAAGCAGCAACTTAGGCGCATTCCGTTTACGCGTGAGAAGGAGGAAGGAACACCGGTTTGGCTGCATAATCCGGCTCGTAAGAAAGGGAAACGTCCGAAGTTACAAGTAAGTTGGGAAGGACCGTATGAGGTAGTGACCAGGATAAATGACGTCACTTATCGAATTCGACGATCGCCAAGGAGCCCGTTGAAGATAGTGCACGTGGATCGATTAGCTCGATATTTCAGCAGTAATGATGCTCGGGACGAGCAGAACTAAGGGAGGGGCAGTGTTACGGCCGCTGTCAAACGTCAAACGTAAAGAAGGCATTCGAAAATTCGGCCGGCTCATTAACAATCGCCGTGGTCCTACGGTCTAAGGTTCCGCCTCCCATGCTAGGGGGTGACGGTTCGAATCCGATCCGCGCCAAAAATATTTCTAGATTTTTGTGTTTTTAGAAATGTTCTAGAAGGTAGAGAGAAGGAATATTTAAAAAGGGACCAAAAGGTCTAGGGGTGTCTAGGAACTTCGAGAAAGGAGGCGAAATTACGAATATTTGAAAAGAATCAGAAAAGTGGGCGTGTCTTCGATCGGTTTCGAGAAAAGAAGGCGGGGTTGGAAATATCTGGAGGTAAACAAACGAGTAAAGAAAAGAAGATCGGAAAAAGGGTATTCCAGAACGTTCTGCGGGATATAAAAGGCGGCGCATTCCGTCTGATAGTTCAGTCCTTGGTTAAACAGTGAACAGTGCGAAACAAAAGGAAGAAAAGTAAAAAAGTACTAGTGAAGAGAAAAGTGCTAAGAGTGGAACAGTGAGTAGACTAGTGTCAGTGTAGTGCGTGACGTCATAGTGTCGGTGTAGTACGTGACGTCGTAGTGTCAGTGTGGTGCGTGTCGTCATAGTGTCGGGCGTCGTGACGTCATAGCCGTGACGCGTGTCGGGTCGTCACAGTAGTGACGTAGTGGACTGTGAACAGTGACAGTAAGTGGTGCACGGGGAATCCCTGCGAGGAGGACCCGGTGAAGTGAACCGAATAGGGGAACCTCTGTGAGGTGGACCGTTTGTAAGTGTATCCCAAATAAACTCTGTAAAATTGGACTTAGCGTTTCACTCCAATCCCGTAACCCGTCGCTCGTAACAGTATTGTGTTGTGAACTTATAATATTTTTCTAAACAAATAAGACCCTGTCTACCTAATGAACTAATGATCCTTAATGCAAAGCTTAAAGGTAGTAACTAGCTTAACAATAGTAGGGTAGAAGCGAAACATTTTTATGCATTCGACTCGACAATAACAAAAGGACTGCTCTTTAGAAATCTGCTGGACATTGCAAGTGGTTGTCTAAAACTTTTTGTTAACAGATATCCAATGTTGTTTTAATAAATTGTAAATGTTATTGTAGTAAAGTTTATGACCACCCAGAAACCAACCAAAGAAATCTTAGTCCTTAGTTACTTCGTACATCACCTAGAGGGAGTAATAGAGTGATTTAATCTCAACTGAAATTACAAGGCTCATCCAAAATAAAATCAATGTTTATCTATCTATCTATACATACAAATACTTCCGTTACAGACTGACTAACTGACTGATATACAACCATAAAGAAATTACATGCTTCCCTAGGTATACAATATAGAAGATGTAGGAGACACTAAGAACGGATTTTTAAAAATCAAAAGGGGTGCAACAACGCCGCGCCGGGGTGAAATTGAAAATTTTTCCGAAATCCACGTGACCGAAGTCATGGGCAAGAAGCTAGTATCTTATAATTATAAAGGGGTTCATTGTAGCAAGGTCGACTAATAGAAACTTTGAACTATAAATAAATGAAGGACTTCTCAATGCCATATTACAATAATGTTATTCATTAAACTCTCAATATTAACATTAAACAATGGAGTTATGAACCCATAACAATGAATCAATGTTATTACATATTATTCCATTGTTACCTGCAATATGGTGTTATTTTAAACTTTTTAATGTTGCAAAACTAAATACTATAAGCACAGCATATCATCAAAACTATAATATACCCCAAGGGGTAGCCAGATAGTAATACGTTCTACATATATCTCACACTCGTTGGAGTAGTGGAACTCCGGTAGTGGAAGCGCTTACTGGTCTTTGGATGGGTGACCATTAAAAAGTATATTTTATCTTGAGTGGCTCAAGCTCGAGCTGCGAGCTCAAGCTGCTCGAGCTGCTAGGGAAGGCACGTTAATCAGTTGGTACCACATAGTTCCATCAGATGTTGGTGTTACTATTTGTTAAGCCAGGTCAGGGGCCTATTATGTTGGCTTGAAAATTCTTAGACAGCACGTTGACCACTAGCTTGCCTCTACCAATCCGCGTGGAGTATGACCCACTCCCTCTCACCTTTATTCCCGAGATGAGGTCTTTGCCCTGCATTGGGATCCAACAGGCTGTAACTGACTAAATAAACATTCTGCGCATCGATGAACAAAATAAAATGGTAGATAGGAGAGGCCTTTCGCTATCTCGCCAAACCCAAAAAAAAAATTTTCATGTCATGTATTTTTAGGGGTTGCTCAAAAGTCTCTTGTGAGAACAAACAAGGGTGAGAGGGAGTTGGCCATAGCTGAACTTGCAGCTAATCTGTTAGTGGGCCTTTTTTTACTGTAGTACCGAAAATGGCAAAACGGAACGCTTATGGAATAACTTTGTTTTCTGTCTATCCATTTGTCATTATGAGCATTTCTCAGAGACCGAGAAGATGTAAGATGCAGAAACTTGGCATATTTAAAGGCTACTCTTTTATCAAAGTAAAATTAATGGACCTTACGCGAACATTTGAAATGAGAAAAAAAAAGGTAAAATAATTACATATTTGAAATATGTACCGAGATGGCAGACCAAGGGCACGTCGGCCTACTTTAGTACCTTGTGTGCTACAACAAAATTGTGCTTTGGGCCTATCCATTCATTTTACTTTGATCAAAGTCTGTACTTAGGTAGTAATAAAATGTATTAATTTTTAATTGTATTTGTTAAAATGTTATCATTATACACTAGACAAAATGATAATAGATAAAAACATGTTGAGATTAATATCAATATGATAATGGTCATATGATAAAGATATATCTGTTTATCTTTGCCAAGGTCAAAATATTATGCATATTGTTTATACTATGTGTTTACATTTTTTATAGCCACATTGTCATTGTTATCCACAATCGATGGTTTGATGCCAGTTTTCTGCATTGTTAAAATTGGTTTTTGTTAGCACTCTAAGATTTTGTGTTTCAAAGCAAATTATAAAGAAAGTGCAGTGTAATTAACATAACAGAAGCCCAAATTAAGCCATAGACTAGACACAGACACGGTCTACATCGATATTTGTGGAATATCTTACGGGTTGGCGAAGATTATCGACCCTGCTTCCATTTCGTCGCAAAGTTAACTGATCTCAAGTGATACGGCGTGTTTAAAAACACTATACGTTCCGAGCACGTGTCTTTTTCACAGCGCGATCATTCAGCGTGAAGCGAACTGCCAATGTACTAAATAAATGTCTAAAAATAAATCACAATGCGTGCATGGAGAGGTTATAACTGCGAGGCGCTGCGATGCAATGCAGCACTTTTTTTAACGTTATTTTTTTGCACAATAACACGGCACGTTAAAACACCTCGAACGCGCGGTGATGAGTAAGCGGACACTGAAAACGAGTTCACTGCAGCGTAATTTTTATTGACACTCGACCCAGCTGTTCAAACAGACATTAACATAAGGTTACCACACTCGGTTTACCTATCAGAGCTTGCGGAGCTAGGTGTTTCGAATTTGTTCAGCTTCCCAGCCATCACTGGTCGTCACGGTAAATACAGAAATTGTATGAAAACAATAAAATTCTTCGAAAAAATCACGACTTGTAAGTTGAACGTTTTGACGTTTAGCGATTTTCGATTTCGTTTCGTTCTGAAATTGTCGGTACACGTAGGCAAGTCATTTGCCCACCATTGGCATTAACGACGTGTGACGACGTCATCAGTGCAAAAGTTTTGCTTATATTAAAAATATATTAAAATGCGACAATCGATGCTTACCTAACCCAAAAACATTGTAGTATACCTAACTTTAACCTTCCGACCCTACCCTTTTTTTTGAACAGTGTTTTGAGATGGGCCGTGGGTTTCATTTCCGAACGATTCGAAATTACGTTCCGTTTCAACAACAATCCCGTTTCAAAACGTTGACCTCGGCTGTATGGGCTATATCCCTTTGCCTTGAGTTTAACAAAAAAAAAACGACGACTGAAGAATGTGCAAGCGTGCAAGCCAAGTGCAAGCCATCATGTAGTGTATTTTTTTTTTCTTTTTTTATGCGTGATAGGTAAGCATTTGACCCCAATCTCACCTGATGTGAGTGATGATGAGGCCGAAGATGTAGCATGCTTACCTAGAAAGATGCCTATTCACTCTCGCCTTGAAGAGGCCCAGGTTGTATTGTTCAGGGAACAGGTCCGCAGGCAGGGCATTCCACTCCTTAGCCGTGCGCATTATAAAAGAAGAAGCAAACTTCTTCGTGCGAATTGCTGGTAGGTCAACGACATAAGGGTGGAAACCCAGTCTGCGTCTCGTCCCCCGTAGATGAAAGGGAGACGGTGGTATCAGATCGTGTAATTCAGTCGCACACTCTCCGAAATGTATCCTATAAAAAACAGACAGACAGGCTACCTTGCGACGATGCTCAAGACTTTGTAGCTTCGCCACCGAGGTTGGATCATCTATGAGCTTCCTGGCACGCCTGTCGATTGAGACCAGCGCGGTCAGCTGGTATTGGGCAGACCCGTCCCAGAGATGGCAGCAGTACTCCATACACGATCGGACTTGTGCTTGATAAAGTTGTAGAAGCTGTCCCGGAGTAAAGTACCGTCTGACCTTCGAGAGGACGCCCAGTTTTTTCGCTGCGGTTTTCGCCATGGACTCAATGTACCGTCCGAAATTCAGATCGGACGATATGTTAATGCCAAGGAGCTCCAGGTGATCAGCTATCGGTATGGACACATTTCGGAAAGTCGGGGTCAAAGCGAAGGGACTCCGTTTTGTGGAGAAAAGGCACGCCTGTGTTTTGCTTGCGTTGAAACTGACCCGATTAGTATCACCCCAGTCGGACACAGATTCAAGGGCCAAGTTTATTCGCTGCACCATGGCCTCTCGACAAGACTGAGTAACGTCCAATTTGACCCCTGCACCGGACAGATATCTGTCAGCAACAGTGCTGTCGTCTGCATACCCAAAGGTTCCGGGCACAAGCATGTCGTTTATATGCAGCAGAAATAAAGTGGCTGACAGAACTGACCCCTGAGGAACACCGGCATTAATAGCCATTTGATCCGATGAGTATCCATCAATAACTACTCGAATGGATCGTTCGCTCAAGAAGTCAGCTATCCAGTTGCATAGGTCAATCGGAATTCCATATGATGGAAGCTTGCTTAAAAGGCTTGCATGCCAGACCCTGTCAAAGGCTTTGGATATGTCAAGAGACACGGCAAGTGCCTCCCCGTATCTCTCGACAGCCTCGCTCCACATATGAGTGGCATACACAAGAAGATCCCCCGTGGACCGTCCTGGGCGGAACCCATACTGACGGTCACTGAGGAGGTCGTTATGTTCCAGGTATGCCAGGAGCCGGTTGTTAAGTACACGTTCCATAGTCTTGCAGAGTATGGAAGTGACTGATATTGGTCTATAGTTGACAGGGTCGGCACGACTGCCTTTTTTGGGCACGGGTTGCACGTTGGCAAGCTTCCATGACCTTGGGACTATCGCAGTCTTAAGTGAGAGGCGATACAGGAGTGTTAAAACAGGAGACAACTCTGGAGCACAGGTGCGTAGGACAATCGCTGGGATTCCGTCGGGTCCGCTAGCCTTGTTCACGTCTAGAGAACGCAGGATTTTAAGAACCTCTTTTTGGCGAATGTGAACTGATGCCATTGAGCATTCAGTACGAGGAATGGTAGGTGGTGTTTTATCTGAGTTCTCCAGATGCGAATTCCCGGCAAAAAGATTAGCAAATAAATTTGCTTTCTCCTCCGCCGAGTGAGCTAGCGATCCGTCAGGTTTTATTAGCGGTGGCAGGGAGGGACGGCCGAAGTTCGCTTCCACTGCTTTGGCAAGCGACCAAAACGCTTTGCTGCCAGCTGGATAGGAGGCAAGCTTAGCCCCTATACGACCTATATGGTCGAAACGGGCTTTTCGCAACACCTTTTTGCAAGATTTGGCGGCTTTGTTGTAAGCTTTCTTCAGTTTTTCTGTGTTCGGAGCTTTCTGCTTTCGAGCATCAGCCCGATTTCGAGTATTACATTGTCTAAGGCCATCATAGATAAATGTACCCAGATAACATTTAGCCGTCCAAATGACGTCTTTTTACAGTCTTGCTCGACCTAGGTGACGTACATGTTCGACGTCTGTAGGTCCGATAAAGGACGTACATTTGTCACAACCTAATGACGTCGGATCAAGACGTCCGTAGGCCGTTGTATCAAGACGTACGTAGGCCGTCGTATTAAGACGTCCGTAGGCCGTCGTATCAAGACGTCATTAGGTTGTGACAAATGTACGTCCTTTATCGGTCCTACAGACGTCTAAAATGTACGTCACCGAGGTACGAGACTAGACGTACTTAGGACGTCATATCAAGACCGATCCAGGGACCTTAGGGTGCGTCCACAGCTGACGAACGCTCCGCGAATGTGCAGCTCGCGAGCGGCTCGCGAGTTGCGCATTTGCGGCGCGTTCACCAGATGTGGACGCACCCTTAAGCTGCCTGTCCATTGACGCGAGCTGGCTGGCGGAGCGGGGAAGCGGAGTTTTACTAACCAATCAGGATTGCATAAAACCTCGGCCGAGATTCGGCCGAGCTCCTGATTGGTTAATATTTTCCTCGCTACACCGCTCCGCCAGCCAGCTCGCGTCAATGGATAGGCAGCCTTAGACTGAGATTCAGAGACAAGATTTGAGTATAAGATCCTACTTCGATATATCAAAATTTTATTGATTTTTACATATCAAAATAGAAACTAATACTCAAATTTCGTTTCTGAATGTCAGCCGTAGAATGACGTTCCTAGACTACGGTGGAGTGAACTAGGGTTGTAAATAAATAAATTAATGAACACCGAAATGTAAAATTTTATTTAAAGATTTTACTTTTAGTAAAAGATGTTCTAAAAATAGTTTAAACATTTTAAGATCCGAGCATTTTCGTACATTTTTAATTGCATCTACATAATTATAAAGAAATCAATTTAAATTCGGAGAGGCGATAGTTTGAAGCTGTTGTTTACCGTCTAAGTTTACCGTATGGGAAAACCAAAGCCTCTAACTATTTATCCTTTCTGGAGCATGCTGTAGCCAGGTTTTGATGCTAACTTCGACGCCCTCTGCCGTTGCAGTTGCAGTTGTGCTAACAACGCCTTCTATAAAGAAACAAGAAAGATACAATTTATTAATTGTATAAAAATGGTCGTGGGAGTAGCACCCACGCACACAGGGCTCCGTATCTTTTTATTATTTGCCAAGATACCTAGATGCCACAACAACAAACTGAATATGTTATGAGGCTACCTCAGTAGGCCTTGCATACCACCTCCGAGAAAACGATAAAAATCGAGATGAGCCACCATCCTTATTAATTTACGTATGCCAGAAAGAGCGCGCATGACGTTTTTCTCGTTTAAACGCTTTGTCGTGGATGGCATGCTAGCCGTGCTGTTGTGGAGTTGTTTACAGTTGTTGAGATTATACCGCTGTGATATACTGAAAAACGGATGGACAGCATAGGCTTAGTAATAGGGTCCCATTGACAACCTATGTGTACGGAACCCTAATAATAATTCATTAAAACTAATTATTTGAATTCCAAATAGTGCAAAGATATTGAATGGGGGATTGACGCAAACAATATTGAGATAGTATTGGAGAATTTCGGTAGGTACTTATGTACTCACCTACAATGCAGTCTCTGAGGCGTAGAGTGCAAAAAACTTTTTCGATTTTGGTTTTCGTTGCAGTTTTCATTCCATAGAAATTGTACTCTGCAACTAGCTTGTCGGAAATGTAGGACTTCATTGTACGTGGCACTTTACTGGAAACATCTCGACCTGACACCTGTAAAAAGAAATAAGTTAGTTAGGTACTTGTAAATCAAACCAAAATTATTTTCTTAGACAATATATAAATAACTAGTGGACCCGTCAGCGGCCCCTCCCCAATCACCGGCACCCCTCCCCTCCTGCTATACAATTCTATATCCAACCCTTTAATAATTCTCTGCGTTATTAAATAGAAGCGTCGTCGTAGTTAATTCATACAAGCATCCCGAGAAGCCAGGTTCCCCGAAACTGAAAACTGACTAGCGGGGCTAGTACGCCAACCCACGATAGCGTCATATAGCTCTATCACGCTCTTTCTATTGGGGCGCGAACGAAAGAGATAAAAGACTAAATTTGGCAGATGAATGTGTTAAATGTCGCTATCGCCGGTTGGCGTACTAGCCCCAGAAGCCGTAGCATCATAGTGTAAAGAACTAATAGTGGTGAAGCTCAGCGGTCGCGGCAGGCCAATCGTGCGGGGCGTGCGGGGACCGGGAGGAGTGCCTCCCGACCCACGTTGCCTGCGCGCGTATCTTAACAGCGAATTGAGTTAGGGTACGCCCGTACCCCGCATGCCGCGCGGGCATAGACCCGCCACGACCGCTGAGCTTCATCACTATTATTTTATTTACACTATGGTAGCATGCTACACGTAATACGGCTGTATCACGTCTTTTATCTCGTTCGTTCGTGCGCAAATAGAAAAAGAGCGAATGTGTGATAGTGCTGTATCACGGTGGCATGCTACCCATGCAGGAAAGGGATAAAATACGTACCTACCAGTTTCGTAAAACACTTGCTGCACACCATAAAGTTTCAAATTTTCGCTGGGGGACGTGTTGAGATTGAGGATCAGCTCAAAAGCTTTGGGCCTTTTTATGACCGGCCAATACACTTCACACCATCGTGGCTTCAGCCACTCTGAATCCACAACAGAAATAGCACCGCCACCGCAAACAATAAACTGGATCACTGCGCACTTGGCTGGGCGGTCCTCGTCCATTACTAACACACTTTAGGTTCAATTTCTTTGAATAACACTAACTCAACAACAAAAAGGACTCCGCGACACGTCCGATGCGCATAGAAAAATGGCGCGACTGAGCTGAGAAAAAAGGAGGCAAGTCCGTCCGTCCGTCAGTATAACGTCCAACTTGCGTCCAACACAGGACGTATACTGGCTGACGGTAAAATGACGTTCCTAGTACCATCTAGTACGTACTTCTACGACCAACATCGGACTATTCGGACTGACTGTATAAGAACCTTAAAATGACGTCATTTTTAAGTCGCCGACCGTAAATGTTATCTGGGTATGCAAGCCATTTTACTTTGATCTAAGGTGCAAGCAAGTTATAATTACCTAAAACACGGGCGAATTAACTTGGCACCTGGCTCGTACGTGGCTCAGAATAAAAAACTCGGAAAACTCGGAAAGAATAACTCGAAAATGCTAAAGCGCAGGGACACCTGCAACTGTAACTGAAATGCTATGCTACGCCCTCGCACGGCAGGAGGGGTGTCAAATTTCGAGAAACGAGCGAGCCAGGTGCCAAGTTAATTCGCCTGATTTGTTATAACTTTTGCAAAGATAAAATCTATACCTATACTAATAACCTAACTATTCCTACTTATAAAGAGGAAAGATTTGATTTTTTGTTTGTTTGTATTATGTAATGAATAGGCTCCGAAACTACTGGTCTGATCTGAATAATTCTTTCGCCATTAGAATGCTACCTACATTATCCGTGATGAACATAGGCTAAAAAAACAGCCAAGTGTGTGTCGGGAAGATTCTAAGGCAGTACGAAGTTCGCCGTGGTCATCTAGGTAGGTGGTAGATATGTTATAAGCTTCTTGTGACGACTTTTTGCACGTTTTGCGGCGATGCGATGTAGTCGCGCGTCGGTCATTTAGCATCTAAATCTAAACTATTATAAAACTGTAACAGAATTGTGTCTGTACATTTACACAGTTTAAACAGTTTTTCTGTAGTGTATTTAGTATCAGCATTGCACCCGTGCGAAGCCGGGGCGGGTCGCTAGTTGAAGATATTTACAAAAAAAAGATTACGATATGATTTTTAGATGTCCCTGATTCCAAATCACCACGTTTTGGATTTTTTGTCTGTCTGTTTGTTTGTTTGTTTGTTTGTTCGTTTGTTTGTTTGTTTGTTTGTTTGTTTGGGTGTTTGTTTGTTCGAGTATCACGCAAAAACTACTCAACCGATTTTGATGAAACTTTTTTTGTTTGATAGCTTATCATCTGACTTAAAATCTGGTATATAATTTATGCGGACGAAGTCGCGGGTAAAAGCTCGTTTCTTATAAAATTCAAATTTACCAGTTTTGTAGGCGAAACCGGTTTGGGCGTTTTCCTTTATAAATAAATTGCTCTACCAAAAGAGTCTGGCCCTGTACCCGGAGTTTCGATATTCGATATACTTATCGCCCCTGTTTCGGTCCGTACTTCATTGTAATAGAGTTGACATTGGAACGAAAACGTTCACGCAATTGCGAAGTTCAAATGTGCAGGTAGAGGCCCTGAACCGCATACGCCTGCTGAGATAATAAAAAATTAAATTAGAAATTAATTTTGCTATTATAAAACTTGAAGGCGTAATCTAAACAAAATGAAGTAAAAAGCCTGTAGGTAGGTATTCCCACAGCAGGCCAAAAGCTTCCTCCCAAGATTAAGGGAGGGAGTGGGCCATTCCACGTGGACACATTGCGGATTGGCGGAGGCAAGTTACTTGCTAGCTGCTTGCTTGCGTCCTAAATTATTGCCAAGCCGCCTGCATAAGAACTAAACGTAATTAGGTGGCGCCACTTGGTTCATGAAGGTAAACTGTTCTATGCTCAACACTTTATTCCCCGAGGAGGTAGGCAGAGATATTCTGAAAATTCTGAACATCGTTTCACTAGTAGTAGTAGTACCTTCTGTCCAGAGAAACAGGCAGTGAGCCCGTCATCACTTATCATTATAATTAATGGACAAAGGACACAATAAACGCCTCGAAATTGAAGCATGCAGGCTTCCACACGATGTTTTCTTTCAGGGGTGTTACAAATCGCACGTAAATTCCGAAAAACAAAATAACTGTGATTTAAAAAATCTTTGTGTGATTTGTAGTCAGGGACACCTAAAAGAGATATCCTAACAAAATGAGGCAAAACAATTATTGACAGTATTACTTCGAAAATGTACTGAGATGACAGACCAAGTACCCTAATTTGTATTGAAGTGCCCTAGTTTACCGTGCTTCAACTTAAAGCGCTTTGGGCCTATCCATTCATTTACTTTGATCTAAGATCCTAACCGTTTTTTTCAAAATGCTTATCTTCCATGAACGTACCGACACACTTTCTGCTACAGTTTTATAATATACAGTTGACAGATTGATTGATTGACTGACAGTTTTATTTTTTTTATTTTATTTTAGTATATTCTGGTTTGGCATGAACTATCCTATCAGCATCCACCGGGTTGACGTCGGTTTACGGGACACCCTGTATAACGAATTTAAAAGGAAAACTGTCACCGCTAAGTAGGCTTTACAAGTTTACGAGTAATAGTCGACCAAATAATAAAATGTACTTTTTAGACTTTATTAGCCGTTAAACCGTAGTATAAAACAAAAAGCCTCCTTCTAAGTCCATATTATATTGTAACGAGCAACTACGGAACCCTACCCTGCGCGTGGTCCGACACGCACTTGGCCAGTTATTTAAATATCTAATCTACACAACTCTCCAAGATCGCACTTTTTCGTGAAATATATACTGGAGCAAGACTGGAGCGAACAAAAAGACATTTCCAATGTCAAAATCTGTACGCGATGCATACGATGCATAGTGATATAGTTTTTTTTAATCTAAGACGCGATGCATACTATGCATAGATATAGTTTTTAATCTAAGAGGCAATGCATGTGCAAGACGCACAAAGAATTTCAGTCAGTTAAAGAAAATCTCTTCCTAAAGCTCCAACAAATTTTTCACATGATTTGGACAAGTGATGCATTTACCCACCCCTTAGAGACGGGAGACGTTCAATTTACCCCGGATTTGGGGTAATCTCGTATGATGGACTACCGTACACTTCGTTTGTTCTTGAGTTGCAGGTGGCTGTACCGGATAGGATAAGATTAATGAGGTATCTTATTTTTTGTGAGCTTTTAATATTGAGTTGCTACGAGAAGGGAGTTTAGGGCTTATTGTGAGATTGTATTGTGCAGTGAGCGTTATGGAAACCAAATAGGAATAAAAAATAAAATATTAATTAGCCTATATACCTATACAGGGTGCGTTACACTTAGGTACATATTCGATATCAATATTGGTCCCATAGTAAAAGTTGTTCAGTTTGATGGTCCGAAGCACCCACTTAAGTAGGTATGTGACTAATTTAAGTATGTCAACACCCTGTCTGTATATGTCCCACTACAAGGAACAATATGCCCACCCTCAAAGGGGGTGAAATAAAATATAGGTACCTACAAAAATAAAAACGACCACCAAAGTAAAGCAACATCAGGACCTTTGAACGGTTCCTGATATTTCCGTCACAAGGGGGTCTATACTATATACTTAAAATAATAAAAACGATAAGTGCTTGGATGTTCTGCGAAATCTCTGCCTGCCCTAGCCACCAGCGAAGTCTTGATGATCTTGAAATAAAAACTTGTTGTTGCTTTATTTTCCCTGTGTCTCCAAAATCGGCTAGTGCATGTATCTAGCAGCCGAAAAATATGTATTTTGATGTTGCATGAAGTAGGTATTGGCTTCTTAACTCGGTGCTGGTAGCATATGGAATGTTTGTTTTGATGTGACGTCATCACTCGTCCCGTCTGTGATGTCGGTATGTAGAACTATATACTATTACGTATTCTGTGATGTCGGTACCCTCTTTCTTTGTGTGTGTAGCCTGCTATGATGCTCGGTGCGTGTGGGTATATATCTGCTTGCTTTATATGCGTACGCAGTTATAGTAGCCGTTTGCGCCGACTTTTTCTGCACGATTTGTTTGTGATTACGATGCATCGCGACTGCGAAAGCAGCGTCGCGATGTCGTTTTAGCCATGAAGATATTGGTAACAATAGTCGCTATGAAGGCTGATCGATTGATTACTCGTTCACCGGGTCCGGTGTCTTCTTTGTAGAATGGCGTCAATTCCCTCGGTTGAGGGTGGAAGCTAAAAGATGAGTGGCGGACGCGCCTATTTTACACCCCTATGGGTTGTACATCTGAATGTTGCTGTCTTCCTTTTTGCTTGGCGATGAGGTGAATAGCGTGCGCGGTATTCGCTGCGCTAAATTTCATGCCCTGTAGATAGGTATGCTGAGGACGTAACGTGCGTGGTATTCGCTGCGTTATCCTAATACCATCGTAGAATGTGCTGACGTGCTGGAGCGGCGGCGTACTGGTACGGTGACGGTGACGATGATTAGTGTGACTTAAAATAGCGTATGCTAGGTCGCTGTTGCGTCGCTGATGGTTACATAGCTGAAGAATTCTTCCATATTTATTGAAACTTGCTTCTTTCGCGGGGTCACCCCTTCGGGTGCCCGCTCGCTGTGTTCAAATCACGGGGTCACCACTTTGGAGATGCTCTCGTGCGGAGCGTGAGGGATGTTTAGGTGGCTAGGGCAGAGTGTAGTAAGACGACTGAGTATGAGTGCGTACTGATTTATTTATTCATTTTTTTTTTCGAATTGACCAATACAGTATTGCTCTTGGAGCAGCTACTGCTTATTACTGCGGACTATGGGGGGACCACACCAGTGACGACGAAGCGCCCTGGTAGTTCTACCGAACCAATGAAAGATCTTAAGCAACCTGCCCAAGGGGCACCCCTAAGGGGTACGGACCTCGGCAATGGGCGTTGCTGGGACTGCGCGGACTACGATGGGGTAGCGGGGATCGGTGAGAATCGGCCAGCGACGTGCCGGTAGCGTCTGTAGGCGCCAGAAGGCAAAAGAGTGGGCAGAGATCGCGACGAACCCCTCCGGGGCCGGAGGGGATTTCGATTTTGACGACGACGTAACAAAGAAATGATTGTGTTACCGCTGGCGGTGGTCGTGTTGTTTGTGTTCGTGTTGGTGAGTCGTGACTGAAAGGCCGCCATCATGGCGACCGTGATCGCGTCGTCCGGGTCGTCCAGGACGTTCCGAGGCCGACGCTTTCGGGGCATATTATACCTACACGGGTAGGTGGCATTGACTCTAATGAGAGGGTTTGAGTGACGTGACAAGGTGGCGAAATAGTCCGTCACCATACATTTGAGAAGTTGCCGGATGGTAGGCAACTCTAAATCGATATTTAAGTTCTTATTACGTAAGAACCATGGCGCGCCAGTCGCGGTACGCATGAATCTATTCTGAATAGTCTCCAATGTATGGATCTGGGCCTGAGCGGCGTGGGCGAATACCACTCCGGCGTACGTAAATATCGGCCTGACACAAGCCTTATAAACTGTCAATTTATTTCTAAGTGACAATTTAGGACGCTTGTTGAGGAGCGGATATAGACGATGCAGCACATGAAGCGCGTTCTAATGTGAGGCCGGAATGTCATTCCCCTATCTAACGTGACTCCTAGGTATTTGACCGTATTCACCCAAGGGATCGTACGGCCAAATAGCCTGATCGGATCCAGTTCTGAGTGTACGTCCTTCCAGAAAAAGAACACTGCCATGCTTTTTTCTGGATTGACCTCGACTCTCCATTTCCGAAACCAGTTCCCGAGGGCACTGTCTGCGGATTGGAGCCTCGAACACACTAAGGACTTGTCCCGATGGGAGGTGTATAGCGCGGTATCGTCCGCGAATAGGGCTAATTGGCAATCGCGGGGGCGCGGTATGTCGTTAGCGTAAAGAGAAAAGAGTAAGGGCGAGAGAGCGGAGCCCTGGGGGACCCCGGCGGTTATGGCCCGCGGGGACGAGTGCGTACCCTCTACTCGGTAGCGAAAACTACGATTCGACAAAAAGTCTCTTATGATGAAAACGAGATGGTCACTGGAGTATAAACAGTTTGTAAAGCAAACCGTTGTGCCAGACCTTGTCGAAGGCTTTCGCTACGTCGAAGAAGAGCACACCCGTCCCGTGTGGGCGGCGTGACTGTTTGAATTTAAGTATGTGTTCCGTGAGGCGGTGAACTTGATGGATATACGAGTGTTCGGATCTAAAGCCAAATTGCTCGTCTATGAGAATGCCCTTGGATTTTATAAAATCTTTTAGGCGGTTTAATAAGAGGCGTTCGTATATCTTCCCCATAGTCTTGAGGAGACTTATGGGGCGATAATTAGAGGGTATTGTCTTGTCTTTGGAAGGTTTCGGGATTCCGATAACATCGGCCTCTTTCCAGGTGTCGCGAAAGATCGAATTGGACATGGCCGCATTGAAAATGGCGGTCAGTAGGACTATGAGTGGCGCCGATAGGCACTTGAGTACCTTATTGGTGATGCCATCGGAACCCGGAGCCTTCCGGGGTTTCAGTGTCTTGATGATGTCATGGACCTCGCTAGGGGTGACCGGTGACAGAGTGTCAGTAAGGGGAACCGAAAGTCTGCGTTCGACCTCACCTTCAACCTCCGAAAGGTGATCGGCGTCTACTGGCAGTGTACTGGGGGCACATTGAGATTCGAGGCTGTCTGCCAGAACCTCGGCCTTCTCTTCATCCAGAAAGGCAGGGGTTGGATTGTCGGGTCTAACGAGAGGGGGCATAGGTGCCACTGTGTCGGATTTGAAAGCTCTAGCCACCTTCCAGAAGGCAAGGTGGCTGGGAGTGATACTCCGCATAAACTCGTCCCAACGTGCTCGTCGCATCGCCTGAATGCGAGTCCTTACATCTCTCTGTAAGGCTCGCATTCGGACGCGGTTCGCCTCGTTGGGCATCGAGCGGTATGCGCGGCATGCGGCGTTTCTAACTCTCATAGCCTCCCTAATGTCGTCCGGCAGCTTCCAGCGATGATCCATCATCACTGGAACCTACCGTGAACAATCGTTGACGACATTACGGATGTGGCTAGTGAGAGTGTCGATTGCCAATCTAACGTCCTCTACTGTGGATATGTCTGTCGGTATCGTATCAAGGAGGGGAGAATTGATAGACTTGAGGGATTCCTCAAGTTTCTGCCAATCCACTAGTGTCTTGGTGGGGGGTGCTAGCTGGGGGGGTTGCCCTAGCTGTACAATGACCGGTCGGTGGTCGGAGTTAAGCTCCTGAACTACTTCGATATCACAAACCGGGAGGTTTATGTTTTTGAGAAGAGTGAGATCTAGTACGTTGGCGTTGTCGCCGGGACGCGTCGGATAGCGGGTTGGGGACATGGGCGCTATTATGGCAAAACCAAACTCTTCCGAGAGGCGGTTGAGTAGTGTGCCTCTAGAATTAGCTCGCGGGCAGTGCCAGTCTGGATGTTTGGCGTTGAAGTCACCCGCTAGGATGACCGCGCCATCGATATTGATGAGACATTGTAGTTCATTTCTGTCCAACACTGTCTCACCACTACCGGAGAGATAGGCCGAGATGATGGTGATTGGCTGATGGCCTGTCATGGCTAGACGACACATCGAGACCTCAATGTGCCTTAGAGAGGTGGGGGGGATCGAGTGGTATGCAGTGTAGGGCTTTCTTGTAGTATTGAGATTGAGATTGAGATTGAGATTGAGACTGAGATTGAGATTGAGATTGAGATTGAGATTGAGATTGAGATTGAGATTGAGATTGAGATTGAGATTGAGATTGAGATTGAGATTGAGATTGAGATTGAGATTGAGATTGAGATTGAGATTGAGATTGAGATTGAGATTGAGATTGAGATTGAGATTGAGATTGAGATTGAGATTGAGATTGAGATTGAGATTGAGATTGAGATTGAGATTGAGATTGAGATTGAGATTGAGATTGAGATTGAGATTGAGATTGAGATTGAGATCAGAATCATATCAATATTAATTGATATTGGATAAGAATCATATCAATTGATATTGGTATTGTTAAAATGTTATACTAGTCCCTTATTTTGTCTATTTTTGTTCAATGACACGGTTATAATAAAGTATGAATAAAGTACTCTTTGAATGACACAATGACACATAGTAAACTTTTTCTAAAAATTAAAAGGCTCTGACCCAAAGAAAATTACTGACCACAGGATGATTCGGATTACACATTCGTTCGTTAGTTTTCGTTCTTGACAAGCAAAGTTCTAAATTCGATAAAGCGCTCGAAATCGGGTCGAGTGGTAGTAACTATTAAGTAATCTGTGGCACAGGTAGGTGCGTACTGTGTCCAGTCGAATTGTTTTTCTTAAGACATTTTTGCCTAGTCATATCTGAATATTTTAGTACTGAGCGATACTAAAAGAAAAACCACGTATCGATTTTTTTCATAAACAAACATTTTATTAAAATTTGGATGGTGATAGAGATTCAGATTCAGATTCAGATTCAGATTCAGATTCAGATTCAGATTCAGATTCAGATTCAGATTCAGATTCAGATTCAGATTCAGATTCAGATTCAGATTCAGATTCAGATTCAGATTCAGATTCAGATTCAGATTCAGATTCAGATTCAGATTCAGATTCAGATTCAGATTCAGATTCAGATTCAGATTCAGATTCAGATTCAGATTCAGATTCAGATTCAGATTCAGATTCAGATTCAGATTCAGATTCAGATTCAGATTCAGATTCAGATTCAGATTCAGATTCAGATTCAGATTCAGATTCAGATTCAGATTCAGATTCAGATACAGATTCAGATTCAGACTCAGATTCAGATTCTGATCGAGATCGAGATTCAGATTCTGATCTCAATCTCAATCTCAATCTCATTCTCAATCTCAATCTCAATCTCAATCTCAATATCAATATCAATATCAATATCATTCTGATTCGAAACTCGAATTCGAATTCGAATTTTAATTTTGCCTCTGCTCAATCTGAATCTCAATCTCAGTATCAATCTCAGCATCAATCTCAATCTCAATCTCAATCTCAATCTCAATCTCTATCTCAATCTCAATCTCAATCTCAATCTCAATCTCAATCTCAATCTCAATCTCAATCTCAATCTCAATCTCAATCTCAATCTCAATCTCAATCTCAATCTCAATCTCAATCTCAATCTCAATCTCAATATCAATATCAATATCAATCTCAATCTCAATCTCAATATCAATATCAATATCAATATCAATATCAATATCAATATCAATATCAATATCAATATCAATATCAATATCAATATCAATATCAATATCAATATCAATATCAATATCAATATCAATATCAATATCAATATCAATCTCAATATCAATCTCAATATCAATATCAATATCAATATCAATATCAATATCAATATCAATCTCAATCTCAATCTCAATATCAATATCAATAACAATATCAATATCAATATCAATCTCAATCTCAATCTCAATCTCAATCTCAATCTCAATCTCAATCTCAATCTCAATCTCAATCTCAATCTCAATCTCAATCTCAATCTCAATCTCAATCTCAATCTCAATCTCAATCTCAATCTCAATCTCAATCTCAATCTCAATCTCAATCTCAATCTCAATCTCAATCTCAATCTCAATCTCAATCTCAATATCAATCTCAATATCAATCTCAATATCAATCTCAATATCAATCTCAATATCAATCTCAATCTCAATCTCAATCTCAATCTCAATCTCAATCTCAATCTCATTCATCAATTCAGATTCAGATTCAGATTCAGATTCAGATTCAGATTCAGATTCAGATTCAGATTCAGATTCAGATTCAGATTCAGATTCAATTCAGATTGAGATTGAGATTGAGATTGAGATTGAGATTGAGATTGAGATTGAGATTGAGATTGAGATTGAGATTGAGATTGAGATTGAGATTGAGATTGAGATTGAGATTGAGATTGATATTGATATTGAGATTGATATTGAGATTGAGATTGAGATTGAGGTTGAGGTTGAGGTTGAGATTGAGATTGAGATTGAGATTGAGATTGAGATTGAGATTGAGATTGAGATTGAGATTGAGATTGAGATTGAGATTGAGATTGAGATTGAGATTGAGATTGAGATTGAGATTGAGATTGAGATTGAGATTGAGATTGAGATTGAGATTGAGATTGAGATTGTTATTGATATTGATATTGAGATTGATATTGATATTGATATTGAGATTGAGATTGAGATTGAGATTGAGATAGATATTGATATTGATATTGAGATTGATATTGAAATTGTTATTGATATTGATATTGAGATTGATATTGATATTGATATTGATATTGATATTGATATTGATATTGATATTGATATTGATATTGATATTGAGATTGAGATTGATATTGATATTGATATTGATATTGATATTGATATTGATATTGATATTGATATTGATATTGATATTGATATTGATATTGATATTGATATTGATATTGATATTGATATTGATATTGATATTGATATTGATATTGATATTGATATTGATATTGATATTGATATTGATATTGATATTGATATTGATATTGATATTGATATTGATATTGATATTGATATTGATATTGATATTGATATTGATATTGATATTGATATTGATATTGATATTGATATTGATATTGATATTGATATTGATATTGAGATTGAGATTGAGATTGAGATTGATATTGATATTGATATTGATATTGAGATTGAGATTGAGATTGATATTGGTATTGATATTGATATTGATATTGAGATTGAGATTGAGATTGATGCTGAGATTGATACTGAGATTGAGATTCAGATTGAGCAGAGGCAAAATTAAAATTCGAATTCGAATTCGAGTTTCGAATCAGAATGATATTGATATTGAGATTGAGATTGAGATTGAGATTGAGATTGAGATTGAGATTGAGATTGAGATTCGAGATTGAGATTGAGATTGAGATTGAGATTGAGATTGAGATTCATTCAATCATCAATCTCATTATCAAGATTCAGATTCAGATTCAGATTCAGATTCAGATTCAGATTCAGATACAGATTCAGATTCTGATTCAGACTCAGATTCAGATTCTGATCGAGATCGAGATCGAGATCGAGATTCAATTCCGATTCAATTCAGATTCAATTCAGATTCAATTCAGACTCAATACAGATTCAATTCAGATTCAATTCAGATTCAATTCAGATTCAATTCAGATTTTGAATCTGAATTGAATCTGAATTGAATCTGAATTGAATCGGAATTGAATCGGAATTGAATCGGAATTGAATCGGAATTGAATCGGAATTGAATCGGAATTGAATCGGAATTGAATCTGAATTGAATCTGAATTGAATCTGAATTGAATCTGAATTGAATTTGAATTGAATCTGAATTGAATCTGAATTGAATCTGAATTGAATCTGAATTGAATCTGAATTGAATCTGTATTGAGTCTGAATTGAATCTGAATTGAATCTGAATTGAATCTGAATTGAATCTCGATCTCGATCTCGATCTCGATCAGAATCTGAATCTGAGTCTGAATCAGAATCTGAATCTGTATCTGAATCTGAATCTGAATCTGAATCTGAATCTGAATCTGAATCTTGATAATGAGATTGATGATTGAATGAATCTCAATCTCAATCTCAATCTCGAATCTCAATCTCAATCTCAATCTCAATCTCAATCTCAATCTCAATCTCAATATTGATATTGATATTGATATTGATATTGATATTGATATTGATATTGATATTGATATTGATATTGATATTGATATTGAGATTGAGATTGAGATTGAGATTGATATTGATATTGATATTGATATTGAGATTGAGATTGATATTGGTTTTGATATTGATATTGATATTGATATTGAGATTGAGATTGAGATTGATGCTGAGATTGATACTGAGATTGAGATTCAGATTGAGCAGAGGCAAAATTAAAATTCGAATTCGAATTCGAGTTTCGAATCAGAATGATATTGATATTGAGATTGAGATTGAGATTGAGATTGAGATTGAGATTGAGATTGAGATTCGAGATTGAGATTGAGATTGAGATTGAGATTGAGATTCATTCAATCATCAATCTCATTATCAAGATTCAGATTCAGATTCAGATTCAGATTCAGATTCAGATTCAGATACAGATTCAGATTCTGATTCAGACTCAGATTCAGATTCTGATCGAGATCGAGATCGAGATCGAGATTCAATTCAGATTCAATTCAGATTCAATTCAGATTCAATTCAGACTCAATACAGATTCAATTCAGATTCAATTCAGATTCAATTCAGATTCAATTCAGATTCAATTCAGATTCAATTCAAATTCAATTCAGATTCAATTCAGATTCAATTCAGATTCAATTCAGATTCAATTCAGATTCAATTCAGATTCAATTCAGATTCTCAATCTCAATCTCAATCTCAATCTCAATCTCAATCTCAATCTCAATCTCAATCTCAATCTCAATCTCAATCTCAATCTCAATCTCAATCTCAATCTCAATCTCAATCTCAATCTCAATCTCAATCTCAATCTCAATCTCAATCTCAATCTCAATCTCAATCTCAATATCAATATCAATATCAATATCGATATCGAATCAGAATGATATTGATATTGATATTGAGATTAATATTGATATTGATATTGATATTGAGATTGATATTGAGATTGATATTGATATTGATATTGAGATTGAGATTGATATTGATATTGATATTGATATTGATATTGATATTGATATTGATATTGATATTGATATTGAGATTGAGATCGAGATTGAGATTGAGATTGAGATTGATATTGATATTGATATTGATATTGAGATTGAGATTGAGATTGATATTGATATTGAGATTGATATTGAGATTGAGATTGATATTGATATTAGATTAGATTAGATTAGATTCATTTATTTCATATTATAACATGTCACAGTATTACATAAATATTTTACATAAAATGTCCATTCATAATATGATCGTCATATTGTATATTGTATAATAAAATTAAAATAAAATAGTAATGTCAAATAAAATAATGTCAAAACAATATAACCTTAAGGTTAAAAATAGTCTATTGACTATTTTAAGAATAGAAAAAATGTCAACAACAACAAACAAATTAAAAATGAATATAAAAAAAAAACTTAAAAACTTTTTTTCAAGAATTCGTCAACAGAGTAGAACTCATTATCCAATAAAAAGTTTTTCAATCGGCGATCGAATGTTTCGTCGTTTGTTTCATTTCTTAGATCAGTGGGTAGGTGTTCGTAGTACGTGGGACCGATGACGCGCGGGTTGCTCTCAGCTAGTGCGGTACGCCGCGGCACGGATTTCAGTCGCCCAGTGTTCCGTAGCTGGCGGGTAGGACCTCCAGTACGGCGTCCGAACTCGGACAGGTTACGCCTTACGTAAGTCATGACTTCAAATAGGTACAAAGAACAGAGTGTCATTATTCCATATTGTACGAAGCGCGTTCTGCACGATGTCGTTGGTTTAATACCTGCGAGTATCCGTATGGCACGTTTTTGTAAAACAAATACACTATTGCACTCGGTGGAGTTACCCCAGAGGATAGCACCATAGGACATCAAGGAGTGGAAGTGTGCGAAGTAGGTTTGCTTTAGTATGCGATCGGAGACCACAGGGCGAAGTTTTCTCAATGCGTATGCAGTGAGCGCTCCACTGAGTCTGTCGCAGAGGGAATTGACATGATGTTTCCAGTTCATGTTTGGATCTAGTGTAAAACCTAGGAACTTGCACTTCTCCGATACAGGAATAGGGCTATTTATGCACAGAGGTGTCGGTATTGGCCTACCCGAGAAGAGCATGACGTTGGACTTAGTCATATTAAGAATTAACCCATTTGACGCAAACCACTCCTGAAGCTGATCACAGACAATGTTAATTTTTTCATTTAATTGCTCATAGGTGTGGCTACATACTATTATAGTTGTGTCATCGGCGAATAGTACAATTAGTCCGTCAGTTACAAAGCGTGGCAGGTCATTTATAAAAGCCAAAAAAAGGGTGTTTCCCAGGGAGGATCCTTGAGGAATACCCACAGTTACATCACCTGTCTCAGACTTTACTTTGTGTCCACCTATTGTAACTTCAACTGTTTGTTTTCTATCTGACAAAAAAGATTTTAACAGTTGGTGAAAATTATTGTTGATGCCATATTTATTTAATTTAGCTAACAGTAGACTGTTTTCAATAACATCAAAAGCTTTTGTCAAATCACAAAAAATACCAGCTGTTTTGTATTTGTCGTCGATGCAAGTGAGTATCGTATCTGTGATCTGGTGTGCAGCGGCTGTGGTGGATCTGCCTTTTCTATAAGCGTATTGTCTGTCTGTTAGTAAGTCATTTGTCTCAAAGTGTGTCATAATGCTCATCGATATAATTGATTCAACAATTTTTGAGATGTTTGGGACAATTGTAATTGGTCTATGGCTATCTACTTGAGTTTTGTCCCCTTTCCCTTTATATACAGGGCATACACGTGTACTTTTAAGGACATCTGGATACGATCCCTTCATAAACATTTCATTTATTAACGTTACTAAAACATGTGATATAACTGGCCAGATTGACAGGAGGATGTTCACAGTTATGTCGTAAATGTCAAGTGTGTTAGCTGTCTTTAGCATCGATTTGAGAACTTTGCTAATACTAGCGTGTGTCACTACGGGTAATGTAAGGTCCGGGACATGTAATTCACATAGGTGTTGATTAAGATACCTGAGCGCTTTCTCATGATCATTTTGGAGCAGAAACTTTGATGCAACGGTGAGGAAATGGTTGTTGAGACGGTCAGGTATCTCAGTAGCTGGTACATCATACCCCTCGTCGCTTAAACACACATTATGAAGTTTACTCCCTGTACCTATCTCCTCATTAACTATGCGCCATACTTCTTTCGATGGGTTTTTCGCGGTTTTTAATCGTGTGTCTGTATATGAACGACGATCACGCAGGCTAATGGACTTTATTAAATCAGAATAATAACTTATGCATTTGTTTATCATTTCATTCTGTGGGTATTGTCGTCTTATTTCACAGAAGTCATCAAATTGTTTTAAATAGCACCCTAGTTCTTCACTCAACCATGGGGTTGAATTTTTTCGCTTCACTAGCATATTTTTAATAGGAAAATGAATGTCAATATAGTATGTCAAAATTCTTATTAATTTAGCAAATTTATTATTGATGTCAATTTCATTATTTTCTATAAATGTCCAATTGTAATTTGAAATGTCAATAAAGAATAAATAAATAGAATCCTTAGTAAACATTCGCCGTCGGACATAGGGGTTCCTAGGTACCTTACTAGGTTGTAAGAAGGTCAATAGAAACATTTGTGCCATATGATCGCTTATCGCAGTATCGAGAGAGGACCCGGTGACGTCACAGTCGTCACGTGCAACGATCCCACATTCCAATGACGTACTACAGTCGTCACAAATGCGCGTAGCGAAATCTACAACGTTTTTCGAATTATAACTACTTAATAAATTATTTAAAACCCGTTTTTGAGAATTGTCAGTTAAGTAATCCACATTTAGATCGCCGACCAAAATAAACCTTTTATTTTCGTCAATTAGCTTACTTAATAACAATTCCATAGTGCTAAGAAAGATGTCAAAATCTCCCCTGCCAGTTCTATAAATACCAACAATAATTAATTTTTCCTTGTACATTTCTATAATACTAAATTCGCAATGAAACTCAACTGCAAGGCTCTGTAGGTCATTACGCTGCTTGTAAACAAGATCCTCGCGTGCGTACAGTGCAACCCCACCGTGTTCAATAGTCGTTCGGTAGAAGGAATTTGCTAGCTCATAACCACACAGTCCTACGCGTTGAATAGCATTATATCGGCACCATGTCTCCGAACAAACTAAAACCTCTGGATTATGTTTGTTTAATAAAATGTTTAATAATCCAGTTTTACTTGTGATAGATCGTACATTTTGATGGATAATACTGAATACGCGAGTGTTATTGGTTTGAGTGCACGTTGTACTACTATCAGTGAAGTTTGAGGTTATAATTTGTCTGGGCACAATTTTTGACCTTTTAAGTTTTTTGGAGACACTACGTTGAACTTCCTTATAGACACACCTTCGGGCCACAGTTTTGGATTGCGTACTTGATTAACCTTTTTAAAGGGGATGTCCAACTTGAATGAAGAATATTTTCCTCTGGTTGGGAGCTGTTCACATCTGACGTCAACCAGGTGGAGATGGGACATGAGATGGCTTTTTATGTCCTCAGGAGTAGTCTCCTCAATAAAGTTAAATAAGTGAAGACTGGCTATTCGTGGTGGAGCGGCGCGGAGCCCGGTGGTGGTAGTTTGCTCGGTGTTCGCTGGTGGTACTACAGAGCCAGAAGGAGCAGCAGGGGAAGGTGGAGCAGCAGGTGAATGTGGAGCAGCAGGTGAATGTGGAGCAGGAGGTGAAGGTGGAGCAGTCTGGAGCGGCATGCCGTTGCTGCGAGGAGGTGGTGTTTTGGGGACAGGCTGTTCCCAGCGCCTATTGTTGGTAGCCGGGGTGGACGTCGCTGATGGTGCTTTCACTATTGGCTGCGGCGGAAGCTGGTCATTGTTAGGGGCTTGTGTCAGGGTTTCATTCTTCTGCGTTAATATGCTGTCATCGGGTGTGTGTATTACTGTGATACCTTCAGGACCAGAGTCATTATGCATGGTGTTAGTGCACAGTTTAAGTGGAACTCTGTCGCGGATCTTGGTTTGACTTTCCGATAACGGAGGTGTTGTTGGTTGGACGAGAGAAGTGGCTTTTTGGACTTTTTCAGGTGAGTTGGTAGACATATTCATGCATTTTATTAATTGGTCCAAACTTGTGGCAATTGAAGCGATTTTTAGATCACGATATATTGTCGATGCCTTTTGCTCAGCTAATATATCATAGCAGTCGTTTATTTGTTGTTGCATGTTCGTTACTTTAACGTCTAAATTTGAAATTGCATCCACCAACCTTTCAATAGCCAATTTCGATACTGGAGCCATTTCTTTTTCCTGTTTTTTGTAAGTAATCACGTAAACGACACACTTAACACAACAATTAGTCACAATTGATTAAAATATTGAATATATTAAGTATTTAAAACACGTAAATTAAATGGTGCTCATAAATTTAGCGGTTACACCAATAGCGCCCTCTGGCGTACTATTGATATTGATATTGATATTGATATTGAGATTGAGATTGAGATTGAGATTGAGATTGAGATTGAGATTGAGATTGAGATTGAGATTGAGATTGAGATTGAGATTGAGATTGAGATTGAGATTGAGATTGAGATTGAGATTGAGATTGAGATTCATTCAATCATCAATCTCATTATCAAGATTCAGATTCAGATTCAGATTCAGATTCAGATTCAGATACAGATTCAGATTCAGATTCAGACTCAGATTCAGATTCTGATCGAGATCGAGATCGAGATCGAGATCGAGATCGAGATCGAGATCGAGATCGAGATCGAGATTCAATTCAGATTCAATTCAGATTCAATTCAGATTCAATTCAGATTCAATTCAGATTCAATTCAGATTCAATTCAGATTCAATTCAGATTCAATTCAGATTCAATTCAGATTCAATTCAGATTCAATTCAGATTCAATTCAGATTCAATTCAGATTCAATTCAGATTCAATTCAGATTCAATTCAGATTCAATTCAGATTCAATTCAGATTCAATTCAGATTCAATTCAGATTCAATTCAGATTCAATTCAGATTCAATTCAGATTCAATTCCGATTCAATTCCGATTCAATTCCGATTCAATTCCGATTCAATTCCGATTCAATTCCGATTCAATTCAGATTCAATTCAGATTCAATTCAGATTCAATTCAGATTCAATTCAGATTCAATTCAGATTCAATTCAGATTCAATTCAGATTCAATTCAGATTCAATTCAGATTCAATTCAGATTCAATTCAGATTCAATTCAGATTCAATTCAGATTCAATTCAGATTCAATTCAGATTCAATTCAGATTCAATTCCGATTCAATTCCGATTCAATTCCGATTCAATTCCGATTCAATTCCGATTCAATTCCGATTCAATTCCGATTCAATTCAGATTCAATTCAGATTCAATTCAGATTCAATTCAGATTCAATTCCGATTCAATTCCGAGTCAATTCCGATTCAATTCCGATTCAATTCCGATTCAATTCCGATTCAATTCCGATTCAATTCCGATTCAATTCCGATTCAATTCCGATTCAATTCCGATTCAATTCCGATTCAATTCCGATTCAATTCCGATTCAATTCCGATTCAATTCAGATTCAATTCAGATTCAATTCAGATTCAATTCCGATTCAATTCCGATTCAATTCCGATTCAATTCCGATTCAATTCCGATTCAATTCCGATTCAATTCCGATTCAATTCAGATTCAATTCAGATTCAATTCAGATTCAATTCAGATTCAATTCAGATTCAATTCAGATTCAATTCAGATTCAATTCAGATTCAATTCAGATTCAATTCAGATTCAATTCCGATTCAATTCCGATTCAATTCCGATTCAATTCAGATTCAATTCAGATTCAATTCAGATTCAATTCAGATTCAATTCAGATTCAATTCAGATTGAGATTGAGATTGAGATTGAGATTGAGATTGAGATTGAGATTGAGATTGAGATTGAGATTGAGATTGAGATTGAGATTGAGATTGAGATTGAGATTGAGATTGAGATTGAGATTGAGATTGAGATTGAGATTGAGATTGAGATTGAGATTGAGATTGAGATTGAGATTGAGATTGAGATTGAGATTGAGATTGAGATTGAGATTGAGATTGAGATTGAGATTGAGATTGAGATTGAGATTGAGATTGAGATTGAGATTGAGATTGAGATTGAGATTGAGATTGAGATTGAGATTGAGATTGAGATTGAGATTGAGATTGAGATTGTGATTGATATTGATATTGATATTGATATTGATATTGATATTGATATTGATATTGATATTGATATTGATATTGATATTGATATTGATATTGATATTGTTCAACAGCATCAGACAATGATGCATTTGATTTTTGTAATGTATCTAATGCTATCGCAATTGGCTTGTAAATTTTTAATAAATCCTCGGCTGACCTCTTTATAACCATGCTTGTGACTTTTTGATATATGACGCTATCTATGCTATTTCTGTTATCTTCACAAATTTTATTATATATATTATTGCTTATGCTTTATAGTATTGCTAGTATAAAAAATGGTATTTTCAGTAGAAAGATAGTTAATAAGTCAAACCCACGATTACCGGTAAGAAATTTAAAAAAATCAAAAAAATCATGATTTATTTGATTTTTTTAAAAGAATCAAAAAAATCTGTCAGAAACAAAACAATCATGATTTTTATCAACCCTGGATATTGATATTGATATTGATATTGATATTGATATTGATATTGATATTGATATTGATATTGATATTGATATTGATATTGATATTGATATTGAGATTGAGATTGAGATTGAGATTGAGATTGAGATTGAGATTGAGATTGCGATTGAGATTGAGATTGAGATTGAGATTGAGATTGAGATTGAGATTGAGATTGAGATTGAGATTGAGATTGAGATTGAGATTGAGATTGAGATTGAGATTGAGATTGAGATTGAGATTGAGATATCTCAATCTCGATCTCGATCTCGATCAGAATCTGAATCTGAGTCTGAATCAGAATCTGAATCTGTATCTGAATCTGAATCTGAATCTGAATCTGAATCTGAATCTTGATAATGAGATTGATGATTGAATGAATCTCAATCTCAATCTCAATCTCAATCTCAATCTCAATCTCAATCTCAATCTCGAATCTCAATCTCAATCTCAATCTCAATCTCAATATCAATATCATTCTGATTCGAAACTCGAATTCGAATTCGAATTTTAATTTTGCCTCTGCTCAATCTGAATCTCAATCTCAGTATCAATCTCAGTGTGAGAATTGCTTACCTATAATTCTATTTTGATGCCTGTAACGCCATCTATGAGAATCGGTATGATCAATTAATATAGTTCGCGTAGATCTCCATAGATGGCGCCGTGATAGATCCTACGATACTGTACATCGCGGTGTTAAGATTGGCCCGCTATTAATGACATAGGTCGATTGACCTTGATTTGTTTGAGTTTTCCCACTTGCACCAATAAAGGAGTGTATTGTATTTGGGTGTTTTATTCTCGGGAATTTAGTACGCTCGGAAGGACCACGCCGCGCAACAAACATTGGTCCTTCGAGCCGGATTACGTAAAGTTGTGAATCGCGTCGCGAGTGTAAATTCGGTAGTATCGGTCGCGGGTTCCGGGCGTTGTCAGTGTCAGTGTAGTGCCGTGACGTCATAGTTGGGTCGTGACGTCATAGTAGTGACATAGTGAAAAGTGAGTGAGTGACGTATGGATTACAGTGACGTAATGTGGACTTGGTAAAACCGTGAGTAGTAAAGCGTAAAAATAGGGACTTAGAAAATTTCTCACGAGTTTTAACTTAGAAAAATTTCGTGCAGTTTAGGACATAGAAAAATTTACTGATGTGGACACTTAGAATAATTTCGTAAAAAAAAGACATAGAATATTTTATTAGTGAATTGACTTTGCCGTTTTCATTAGTGTTCGGACTTAGAAAAATCGTATTGAAAACTGGACATAGAAAATTTCGTGAACTTTTTAAAAATACTTGTGTTTGAACATTGAATAATTATAGGTGTATTCGGACTCTAACTATTTCACCTATAGTTTATTTACATTAACTTGGAAAAAATAGTGTTTTGTTTTGAACTTTAACAAAAAGTTTTACATAATATAGAACATTGAAATCACAACTTATGAAATTTAAACAGTGCTAAAAACTTTGTAAATATTATAACCTGGGACTTGTAATATTTTGCGTTCGAACTTTTATCACTAATAAAGTAATAAAACAATTATAATGTCGGCTCACGTTCAAGAATTATTAGCGCAGCAGGATGAGTTAACAAATCAATTAAAGAAAGGATTAATCAACTTTAAGAAAACACCTAAGGCAAGGTTAACGAAAGTGTATACAGAGGTCCGATTAAACTTGATTGAAGCAGCATGGACAAAATTTTGTGAAAATCACTTTATGTTAATTAATGAAGAAGGCATAGACGAAGATACATATATAAAACAAAACGCGTATGATGTAGCCGAAGATGCTTACATATCTGCAAAATGTGAAATGACAGAAGTATTGGAGGGATTTAGCCCTGTAGTTTCGAGATCAAAACCAGAGTCTCCAGGGAGTCGTTCGGGAACACCAGAGTCTCCAGGGAGTCGTTCGGGAACAATAAGCGCACAACCAGAAATTAAACTACCCCGCATTAGTTTACCCTCGTTTTCTGGAAAATATGCGGATTGGACATCCTTTCATGACCTGTTCGTGTCGATGATTGACAGCAATGCAGCTATACAGGATGTTCAAAAGTTGCATTATTTGAAATCCAGTGTCAGTGGTGAAGCTGAAGCGCTGCTACGTCATATACCTGTAACCGAATCCAATTATAAAGATGCATGGGCTACCCTGAAGAAACGCTACGATAATAAAATATTTATTGTTAACTCGCTGCTGAAGAGATTTATGTCACAAAGGCCCATTACTTCGGAATCGTCACAAGCTATTAAAATGCTGTTGGATACAACCAACGAATGCCTCTCTGCTATGAAGAACGTAGGCATTGACTCTACGAACTGGGATCCAATTCTAGTGTATATTATTGTGACCAAATTAGATTCAGAGTCAGTGAAATTATGGGAACAACATATAACTTCGGAATCTGACGACAATGAGTTTCCCACCTTCAAGCAGCTGAGTGCCTTTCTTGAGTCCCGCTTCAGAACCTTGGAAGTATTAGAAACTACGAAGTCAGCATCTAAAGCTCATACGAAACAAACTGCATTCCACGCCACGCTAAATACGATTTGTGCCCATTGCAAGGGAGAGCACTATATTCATAATTGCAAAGAATTTGCAAAATTAAGCTACACTGACAGAAAGAATGTTGTAGAGAAGAACAGTTTATGCTACAATTGTTTGATTCCTTACCATATCGTTCTACGATGCAAGCAAAAATCGAAATGCCGAAGATGTGGTAAGAGGCATCATTCTTTATTGCACCCAGAGAATAAAAACAATGATCAGGTTCCAGAGGCAAATGCTGGACCTTCGCACAAACACACTCCAGAACAACCTGTAGTAGCTAACGTTACAGTCGACAGCAATGTAGCGACCCATACCGCGGACAAGGACCTTAACTTTAATGTGCTGTTGGCCACAGCTTTGGTTAAGGTTAAATCAAAAAATGGGGCTACACATATTTTGAGAGCTTTAATCGATATGGGTTCCCAAGGATCTTTTATAACGGAGTCCGCTGCGCAAATCCTTGGGTTAAAGAAGTTCCCTATGAACTGCACGATTAAAGGACTGGGGGATAACGGAAGTAGTCTCAGCTCCAATTCTATGGTTATATTTAACGCATATTCGAGATATGAACAAAACTTTGCTACACCTGTGAAAGCATATGTACTTAAGAATCTGACTCGAATGTTACCTTCTGTGAAAACACCTCATAATGAGGATTGGTCGCATCTACATCAGCTTGAATTGGCTGATCCTGATTATAGAAACCCAAGGAGTATTGATCTGTTACTGGGTGCCGATGTATACAGCGATATTGTGACAGAAGGCCTGAAGAAGGGCCCCCGAGGAGCGCCGATGGCTCAGAACACACACCTCGGGTGGATATTGATGGGAAAGCTAAGCAACACTGAGACTTCGCACAGCTACACAAATGCCATAACATTAAGCATGCACACTTGCATTGAAGAAGATAATCTGCTTCAAAGATTCTGGGAGATAGAATCTGATGTTCCATGCAAGAAGATTTTGACGGAAGAGGAAAGTCGCTGTGAGAAACATTTTGAAGAAACTCATAGTAGAGACAAAAACGGACGCTACATTGTGTCTTTGCCTTTCAAGCAGGAAAATCCATCAAGTCAATACGGTGCGTCCAGAGAAGTCGCACGGTCAAGACTGCAACAATTAGAAAGAAGATTAGAGAAAGATGCACATTTAAAGAAAGAATACTGTAAAGTAATTGAAGAGTATTTAAAATTAGACCACATGGAAGAAATTAAAGATGAAGAAGTTAAAAATAAACCTACTGCTGTATATTTACCGCACCATGCAGTAGTAAGGGATGATAAAACGACAACAAAGGTCAGAGTCGTCCATGATGCGTCGTGTAAATATAAGAATGGTGTGTCGCTTAATGATGACTTGATGGTTGGTCCCCGCCTGCAGCAAGACCTAAGATATATAATAATGAGATGGCGTCAACACAAAGTCTGTGTGGTAGCAGACATCGTCAAGATGTTTCATCAAATAAAGGTCAGCGATCCTGATTTCCAACGCATATTATGGCGTGAGGATCCTAAGGATATGATAAAGGACTACAGAATCACCCGAGTCACCTTCGGGACAGCAAGTGCGCCATACTTGGCAGCAAAGGTCCTTCAACAACTGGCTCTTGATGAGTCAGAAAAGTACCCGCTAGCTTCGAAGATCACTCTAAGAGACTATTATATGGATGATCTTCTTACTGGAGGGGATAGTTTTGAGGATGGAGTTTTGATCTTCCAACAAATGACAGAGTTAATGAAGTCTGGAGGGTTTCAGCTGCAAAAATGGAACAGTAATGATATTGATCTGCTTCAAGTTATGTACGAAAGTAAAACCAATTCTGATGAAAAAGAGCTGAACCTCGACTCTACAATCAAGACGCTTGGAATTGTATGGGACAACAAAAGCGATCAATTTCAATACTCCATCGATCTGCCACAGACGGAAGGTCCTGTAACGAAAAGAACGATAGCGAGCGACGTGTCCAAGCTTTTTGACCCGATGGGTTGGTTGGCTCCAACAATCGTCATTGGCAAGATCTTTCTTCAGAGACTATGGCTCTCCGGAGTGAACTGGGACCAAGAAGTACCCAAAGATATTAGAGACGATTGGTTGAACTTCCGCTCAGAGCTGCCTGCCCTTTCGGAAGTTACTGTTAAGAGATGGTTACATACAACAAGTAAGGGAACGAAAATGGAGCTGTACGGGTTTGCAGACGCCTCAATCATGGCTTATGCTGCAGTGGTATATTCCAGAGTCATTGATGATGAAGGTGAAATACGTGTACAACTGATCTCAGCCAAAACAAGAGTAGCGCCTATAAAAACAGTATCAGTGCCTCGTCTAGAGTTATGTGGCGCTGTTCTACTTACTCGATTACTAAATGAGGTTGCAGAGCAGTTAACTGTGGCCAAAGAAGATATTTATGCCTATACCGACTCCAAAGTGGTATTGTCCTGGCTACAAGGTCACCCGAGTAAGCGGAAGACTTTTATTGCAAACCGTACAAGCGAGATTATATCTACTTTGCCAAGTCACCACTGGGGCCATGTCGCATCAAAAGAAAACCCCGCCGATTTAGCGTCGAGAGGTGTACATGCATCCTTGCTGAAACATGCGAGGTTATGGTGGGTGGGGTCGGCATGGTTACACGAAAAAGAAATAAAACATGAAGTGCCTACAGATTTACCTAAAGAGAGTCAGATAGAAGAACGAGCAGTGCATTTTACGAATACAGAAGAGGAAGAGAAATTTACAAAGATTTTTGAAAGATATTCTACTCTACAAAAATTACTGAGGGTTATAGCAACATGCAAAAGATTTCGATATTCAAAGAAAAAGAATTATCCTACTTACCTGACAGCAGAAGAAGTTGACAATGCTTTATCTGTGTGTATTCTTCTCTCTCAAGGAGAAGAGTTCGCAGAAGATATTTGTTTCTTGAAGGATAATAAACCCCTTAAGGAAGCCAGTAAACTCCGGTCCCTTAATCCCTTTTTGGATGAAAAGGGGATTCTAAGAGTCGGGGGTCGTCTGCGTAACGCAAACATACCGTTAGAAGCCAAACACCAGATAATTTTAATCAAGGATAGCCCTTTGTCAAAATTGATCATTGCTGAAGCACACATTAAGACTTTACACGGTGGGCCTACTCTCATGCATAACTACATCAGACAAAGATTTTGGATTTTTGGTGACAAGAGTATAATCCGAAAAGTAGTACATAAATGTGTTGTATGTGTTCGACACAGAGCAGCTACAAGCACACAAATGATGGCAGATCTCCCGTCCGTGAGAGTTACACCATCTAGACCCTTCTTACACACCGGCTTAGATTTTGCCGGACCCATTGATTTGAGGATGTCGAAGGGTCGAGGATGTAAAACATACAAGGGATACCTCTGCATTTTTATTTGCATGGTCACGCGTGCCATACACATCGAGATAGTAAGCAGCCTAGAGAGCGAAAGTTTTGTCGCCGCGTTTAAGAGATTTACAGCAAGACGAGGTCTATGCACAGATGTATGGAGCGATAATGCTACAAACTTCGTTGCTGGAAATAAATTGCTACAAGAGCTTTTAAAAGGACATCTGCAGACGGTACGAGATGAGTTTCATGACAAGATATCCAGAGAAGGGACAAGGTGGCATCATATTCCCGCCTCCGCTCCACACTTCGGCGGCCTCTGGGAGGCTGGAGTCCGCTCGATCAAGTACCATCTAAAGAGAGTGCTAGGAAACTCTACGTTGACATTTGAAGAAATGTCTACCGTCACATCCCAAGTTGAAGCTTGCTTAAACTCCCGCCCAATTTCGCAAATCAGTGATAATGTCGATGACATCTTACCACTGACCCCCGGTCACTTCCTTATAGGTGAACCGCCTATAGTAGTACCAGAAAGATCACATTTGGATACTAATATTTGTAGATTAAATCGCTGGCAACTAGTACAGAGAATGGTCCAGCATTTTTGGGACAGATGGAGTCGGGAGTATTTAAGCAGGCTCCAACAGAGGCCTAAGTGGGTGAAAAAATGTGATAATGAAAATATAAAAGCCGGAACATTAGTATTGGTAAAAGATGATAATCAACCACCCGGTAAATGGTCTTTGGCTAGGATTCTCGATGTACATCCGGGTAGCGACGGTCTTATACGAGTCGTTACTTTAAAATGTAGAAATTCTGTTGTTAAACGCCCAATAACAAAGATTTGTCTTTTGCCTGTTGATACATAGAGTTGTTTGTAGTTGTTAATATTGAGTTAAAGTTTTAAATTATACATCTTGTTAATGTATTTCATGTTTGAAGTTATAAAATCGAAGCTTATTTTTATATAATATTGCATGAGTTGTGAATCAAATTTTTAAGTTGAAATAAGTTGTGAGCAATTTTAAATTGTATACTTTATGCATGAGATAGTATTATAGTTTAAATTTATTGTGCGATGATTGGAAGAACATTATCTTCAATAATGTTCTTGGTGGGTGGAAATGTGAGAATTGCTTACCTATAATTCTATTTTGATACCTGTAACGCCATCTATGAGAATCGGTATGATCAATTAATATAGTTCGCGTAGATCTCCATAGATGGCGCCGTGATAGATCCTACGATACTGTACATCGCAGTGTTAAGATTGGCCCGCTATTAATGACATAGGTCGATTGACCTTGATTTGTTTGAGTTTTCCCACTTGCACCAATAAAGGAGTGTATTGTATTTGGGTGTTTTATTCTCGGGAATTTAGTACGCTCGGAAGGACCACGCCGCGCAACAAACACTCAGCATCAATCTCAATCTCAATCTCACTATCAATCTCAATCTCAATCTCAATCTCAATCTCAACCTCAACCTCAACCTCAACCTCAACCTCAACCTCAACCTCAACCTCAACCCCAACCTCAATCTCAATCTCAATCTCAATCTCAATCTCAATCTCAATCTCAATCTCAATCTCAATCTCAATCTCAATCTCAATCTCAATCTCAATCTCAATCTCAATCTCAATCTCAATCTCAATCTCAATCTCAATCTCAATCTCAATCTCAATCTCAATCTCAATCTCAATCTCAATCTCAATCTCAATCTCAATCTCAATCTCAATCTCAATCTCAATATCAATATCAATATCAATATCAATCTCAATCTCAATCTCAATCTCAATATCAATATCAATATCAATATCAATATCAATATCAATATCAATATCAATATCAATATCAATATCAATATCAATATCAATATCAATATCAATATCAATATCAATATCAAAATCAATATCAATATCAATATCAATATCAATCTCAATATCAATCTCAATCTCAATCTCAATCTCAATCTCAATCTCAATCTCAATCTCAATCTCAATCTCAATCTCAATCTCAATCTCAATCTCAATCTCAATCTCAATCTCAATCTCAATCTCAATCTCAATCTCAATCTCAATCTCAATCTCAATCTCAATCTCAATCTCAACCTCAACCTCAACCTCAACCTCAACCTCAACCCCAACCTCAATCTCAATCTCAATCTCAATCTCAATCTCAATCTCAATCTCAATCTCAATCTCAATCTCCATCTCAATCTCAATCTCAACCTCAACCTCAACCTCAACCTCAACCTCAACCTCAACCTCAACCTCAACCTCAACCTCAACCTCAACCTCAACCTCAACCTCAACCTCAACCTCAACCTCAACCTCAACCTCAACCTCAACCTCAACCTCAACCTCAACCTCAACCTCAACCTCAACCTCAACCTCAACCTCAACCTCAACCTCAACCTCAACCTCAACCTCAACCTCAACCTCAACCTCAACCTCAACCTCAACCTCAACCTCAACCTCAACCTCAACCTCAACCTCAACCTCAACCTCAACCTCAACCTCAACCTCAACCTCAACCTCAACCTCAACCTCAACCTCAACCTCAACCTCAACCTCAACCTCAACCTCAACCTCAACCTCAACCTCAACCTCAACCTCAACCTCAACCTCAACCTCAACCTCAACCTCAACCTCAACCTCAACCTCAACCTCAACCTCAACCTCAACCTCAACCTCAACCTCAACCTCAACCTCAACCTCAACCTCAACCTCAACCTCAACCTCAACCTCAACCTCAACCTCAACCTCAACCTCAACCTCAATCTCAACCTGAATCTGAATTGAATCGGAATTGAATCGGAATTGAATCGGAATTGAATCGGAATTGAATCGGAATTGAATCTGAATTGAATCTGAATTGAATCTGAATTGAATCTGAATTGAATCTGAATTGAATCTGAATTGAATCTGAATTGAATCTGAATTGAATCGGAATTGAATCGGAATTGAATCGGAATTGAATCGGAATTGAATCGGAATTGAATCTGAATTGAATCGGAATTGAATCGGAATTGAATCGGAATTGAATCGGAATTGAATCGGAATTGAATCGGAATTGAATCGGAATTGAATCTGAATTGAATCTGAATTGAATCTGAATTGAATCTGAATTGAATCTGAATTGAATCTGAATTGAATCTGAATTGAATCTGAATTGAATCGGAATTGAATCGGAATTGAATCGGAATTGAATCGGAATTGAATCGGAATTGACTCGGAATTGAATCGGAATTGAATCTGAATTGAATCTGAATTACTTGCCTGGTTTTCTAGCCTGGTTTACTAGTCTAGTTTACTCGCCTGCATTACTTGCCTGGTTTACTCGCCTGCTTTACTTGCCTGCATTACTTGCCTGGTTTACTAGCCTGGTTTACTCGCCTGGTTCACCCGCCTGGTTTACTCGCCTAGTTTACTCGCCTGCATTACTCACCTGCTTTACTCGCCTGGTTTACTCGCCTGGTTTACTGGCATGGTTTACTCGCCTGGTTTACTTGCCTGCTTTGCTCGCCTGCATTACGTGCCTGGTTTACTCGCCTGCATTACTTGCCTGGTTTACTCGCCTGGTTTACTGGCATGGTTTACTCGCCTGGTTTACTTGCCTGCTTTACTCGCCTGGTTTACTCGCCTGGTTCTCTCACCTGCATTACTTGCCTGGTTTACTCGCCTGGTATACTTGCCAGCTTTAATCGCCTGGTTTACTCGCCTGGATTACTTGCCTGGTTTACTCGCCTGGTTTACTTGCCTAGTTTACTCGCCTGCTTTACTTGCCTGCTTTACTCGCCTGGCTTACTCGCCTGGTATACTCGCCTGCTTTACTCGCCTAGTTTACTCGCCTAGTTTACTCACCTGCATTACTTGCCATCTTTAATCGCCTGGTTTACTCGCCTGGATTACTTGCCTGGTTTACTCGCCTGGTTTACTTGCCTAGTTTACTTGCCTGCTTTACTTGCCTGCTTTACTCGCCTGGCTTACTCGCCTGGTATACTCGCCTGCTTTACTCGCCTAGTTTACTCGCCTAGTTTACTCACCTGCATTACTTGCCTGTTTTACTCGCCTGGTTTACTGGCAGTGTTTACTCGCCTGGTTTACTTGCCTGCTTCACTCGCCTGGTTTACTTGCCTGCTTTACTTGCCTGGTTTACTCGCCTGCTTTACTCGCCTGGTATACTTGCCAGCTTTACTCGCCTGGTTTACTCGCCTGGTTTACTTGCCTGGTTTACTCGCCTGGTTTACTTGCCTGCTTTACTTGCCTGGCTTACTCGCCTGGTTTACTCGCCTGCTTTACTTGGCTAGTTTACTCGCCTAGTTTACTCAACTACATTAACCGGGAAACAAAAAACAGGGATTTCTTTAAAAAAAACCGGGATTTCTTTTAAAAAAACCGGGATTTCTTTCAAAGTACCGGGATTTCTTTCAAAAACCCGGGATTTCTATCAAAGTACCGGGAACTGTTTCAAAGTACCGGGATTTCTTTCAAAAACCCGGGATTTCTATCAAAGTACAGGAAACTGTTACAAAGTACCGGGATTTCTTTCAAAGTACCGGGATTTCTTTCAAAAACCCGGGATTTCTTTCAAAAACCCGGGATTTCTTTCAAAAACCCGGGATTTCTTTCAAAAAACCGGGATTTCTTTCAAAAACCCGGGATCTCTTTCAAATTGCCGGGAACTTGTGTATGTGTATTGTGTATGTGTATTGTGTATTGTGTATGTGTATTGTGTATGTGTATTGTGTATGTGTATTGTGTATTGTGTATTGTGTATTGTGTATTGTGTATTGTGTATGTGTATTGTGTATTGTGTATGTGTATTGTGTATGTGTATTGTGTATGTGTATTGTGTATGTGTATGTGTATTGTGTATGTGTATTGTGTATTGTGTATGTGTATTGTGTATGTGTATTGTGTATGTGTATTGTGTATTGTGTATGTGTATTGTGTATTGTGTATGTGTATTGTGTATGTGTATTGTGTATTGTGTATGTGTATTGTGTATGTGTATTGTGTATGCATGTTGTGTATGTGTATTGTGTATTGTGTATTGTGTATTGTGTATGTGTATTGTGTATGTGTATTGTGTATGTGTTGAATCTGAATTGAATCTGAATTGAATCGGAATTGAATCTGAATTGAATCTGAATTGAATCTGAATTGAATCTGAATTGAATCTGAATTGAATCTGAATTGAATCTGAATTGAATCTGAATTGAATCTGAATTGAATCTGAATTGAATCTGAATTGAATCTGAATTGAATCTGAATTGAATCTGAATTGAATCTGAATTGAATCTGAATTGAATCTGAATTGAATCTGAATTGAATCTGAATTGAATCTGAATTGAATCTGAATTGAATCTGAATTGAATCTGAATTGAATCTGAATTGAATCTGAATTGAATCTGAATTGAATCTGAATTGAATCTGAATTGAATCTGAATTGAATCTGAATTGAATCTGAATTGAATCTGAATTGAATCTGAATTGAATCTGAATTGAATCTGAATTGAATCTGAATTGAATTTGAATTGAATCTGAATTGAATCTGAATTGAATCTCGATCTCGATCTCGATCTCGATCTCGATCTCGATCTCGATCTCGATCAGAATCTGAATCTGAGTCTGAATCAGAATCTGAATCTGTATCTGAATCTGAATCTGAATCTGAATCTGAATCTGAATCTTGATAATGAGATTGATGATTGAATGAATCTCAATCTCAATCTCAATCTCAATCTCAATCTCAATCTCAATCTCAATCTCAATCTCAATCTCAATCTCAATCTCAATCTCAATCTCAATCTCAATCTCAATCTCCAAAAACCAGAATTTGGTTTCGCGGTTTTTTTAGAGCGTTTGCTCTTTGGTTTTGGCGAAAGGGACAGACACAGTCCCTTCTCCGCGGCCTCGTATTTGCGCTTCTTTTTAAGAAGGCGCTTCCGGGTTGCCTCCCCAACCACGGTCTTGAACTCGTCCTCCTCCAAGAAGGACGAAGAGCTGCTGAGGATGGCTTTGATCTCCATTTGGGTTTCGGAGTCATCCTCAGACGATGACGATGACTGTGGTTCCGGGTGGCAGTCCGGGGCGATAGGAGGACGAGGCCGCGGGGCAGGGCTTGGTGAATGCGGACAGTCCCGCGTCGGGGCCGCTCTCAGAGGAGAACGATCCCGAGGCGGGTGCGCGGGGGTGGCTGTAAAGCCGGGGGGAACTGGCGGCGCCAAATGCGCGGGCCTCGGAACGGACCGGTCCGTCCGGGGTTTGACCTTCCCTGCGGCCATGGATATCTCGATAAATTCGAGAGTCCTTTGGCCCATGGGGGTTTTGCCGAGCCTGTCTGCCATAACGCTGGAGGGGGCAAGATCCTGCGCGTAATTGAGCAAAGTATAGAACTTTACTTCAATTTCGCGCAGTTCGTTAGCCTTTTGAGCCTGCAGCAGCTGGCAGCGGACCTCGCTCGCCTCCTGGACGCGCGCTAGCTCTTCCCGGTAGAATTTTTGTTCTTCCAGGAATTGCTTGCGCTCATCCCTGTTTCGAGCGACTTCCGCTTCGAGCAGACGCAGTCTCTCCTCCACCGTTACTTTGGAAGAGGCCATGGTGTGAAAGTGTTTGAGTGGCGTTTCCCCGGATGGGATTTTCCGGGGATGTGTAGCGAACAACCCTCCCTGCCCGGGTTTGGCAGGTAGGTTGAGTACCTGAGGTGAGCCCTACCGTATGCCCTACGGTGTGGTCCTTCGCCAATCTTAATGTGCGAAGGGTGTGTGCCTAAAAGGCCCTAGCTGCCTTGGTGAAAGAGGGTAGCTGCGAGCACAAGGCTCTACAACGCCCAAACAGTCACCGAGGAATAGGAATAGGGATAGGGTAGGGTGGGAGGGGGAGATGGCTGACGTTGACTAGGAGACCCCCCAAGGCCAGTGGTGTCAGCCCCAGCCGGATTGACCGTTCCCTGAAGGGGAAAGGCGAGCCTCCGGGTCAAGCTCGGACCTTGGTTCGTTGGCACGGTTACTTATCCCCAAGACCACCACTAAAGCGTGGATTTACAAAGATTTTACTGTCAAGTAAAACGAACGTTGCGAAACAATCGGTAGGCGCAATGAAAATTGCACTTTCCCGATTTGGAGCGGAGCGGTGACGCGCCGCCGGCGAGACGGAGGACCGTCCCGGGTGACGGGTCAGGATTAAATATATTCTTTGGTGACGGGCGTCGGGCGACTGGACGGCGCGGAGGCGGCGAACCAGCGTAGAGTGCGCGTAGGCGGGGCACGGCGCAGGTAGAGGGCGACGGAAGGCAGGAGCGGCGCGCGGACACGTCCGTACGCTGTGGCTGCTCGACTCGATCTCGTGAAGTCGTGAGCCGCTGACGACGAGTCGAGGTATTATATTCTGACGAATAAAAAACACTGATTTATTTCGGAAATTGTTCCTTATTTTATACAGCTCGGCGGTTCACCAGGAAGTAGGGAGGCGGTTCCCGGTTCCCTACTTCCTGGTGAACCGCCGAGTAAAAATGTAAAATGTGGGTACCCCACACAAACCCACAATATTTTTAAAAGACCTATCCAACGATACCCCACAAAATGGGATAGACGAGAAAAAAAAAAATCATCCCCACTTCACGTGTAGGGGAGGGGTACCCTAAAATAATTTTTTTCAAGATTATTAGTTAGTTAATTTTTTACCTCTTTGTTGGCGTGATAAATATGTATACATATGCCAAATTACAGCTTTCTTTTCTAGTATTAAGCGTCTCTGAGCTAAACCGCGGACAGACGGACGGACAGACAGACGGACGGACATGGCGAAACTATAAGGGTTCCTTTTTGACTTCGGAACCCTAAAAAGGTTAACTTTAAAAAGTAGGTAATGACGTGTTGATGACGTACGTACCTACTCAGAATTTAGTACATAGAATAAAGCCTTTTTTCGGTCTAAAAAATATCTTAGCAGCACACGTTTTAACGTCTCCGTAAAGAGGATAGCTCTGGGATAGCTGATTTGACTTGTTGTCAAGTGTCAAGTGGCCTATATGGCGTATGGTAAGTATACGTATGGCCCACTGTCCCACTCCCCACCACTCCCTCTCACCGCTGCTCAGTGCCTTAGCCCTGGAGTGCGATTTTTGAATATCATACGAGCGACTCGGCAGTAGAAAGATGCATAATCTCCATAGTAATTTTGACATTTTCTACTGCCGAGTCGCTCGTATGATATTCAAAAATCGCACTCCTGCACTGGTAGCATGCCAACCCGCGATAGCCTGATACGGCTTTATCACGTCTTTTATCTCGTTCGTTCGCGCGCAAAAGAACGAGATAAAAGACGTGATAAAGCCGTATCACGGCTTTCGCGGGTTGGCATGCTACCTGCACTGCAGTGGGATCCTACAGGGGCTACAGGCTATCACTTTCTTACTTTTAGGTGGGTACTTATTGCATGCAACTTTTTTAAACTCTTCAGGATTTAATATATTCAAGCTCAGGTTGTACTCTTTGATATTCCGTGGCTCAGGTTACACTCTAGCGATTACGATTTCTAGCGACAGGTATCCCGATTTAGTTCAGTTCAATTTATTCGAAAAGTTTAATGTAAAATAGAGTAGGTATTTTAAACTTGGTTCAAATTCCTCCCCGCTCGTAAGTCTCCTAACTAGCTTCCATAAAATTGATCCTTAACAACTTAGAAAATCTTCCTACAGGAAGAAAACTTTTGATAAAATGGGTTTAAAATGAGTAATACCACGGTAAGCATAAGAGAGAGTAAGTACTTTTGTTATGGTTTTATAGGACTTTAAACTTTGAAGCAATTTTAAACAATATTTGGTGGTAGCTCCAATAATAGATAGGTATGTCGTATAACAGGTGGAAATGGGCTTCAAGCTCCTACTTAAATATTGAATAAATTAATTTGAGTCTGAGTTTGAATAAACTTAAACTTAATATTACTAATATTGTTAATTAAGTTAAAATGCTTTAAACATGCGTTGCACAAATGAAAAAAAAAAGTAGAGTACATTATGTTAAAAAAAGTTTTAAACCAACCATCAAACATACCACGCAATTTGTAAAATTATGATCCGTACGTCTAGCCAGCCAGGCACATAATTTAACTTTCAGAACGCACAGACGGGACGAAATTAAAAAAGAATTCAATTCAAATTTGGAATTCTTGCGAGAGTCGGGGTTGCCAGCGCGGCAAAGTTTCCCCATAACATGCAAATGGGGAAAGTTTTGGCTAATTGCCTGCAAGACTGTCGCAAGTAACCCCACGAACTGGGCAGAACGCAGTTAATTAAAGCACAGTTTCCAATCTCACAAATTTTGGTATCGTAATTTGTGTGTTACCGTTATTAGGTGTACAAAACTGGACTAAAAAATCTTGATCTCGAAATTTAGACTTCCCCGGATCCAAGCAGGAAGACAAAAAATGCCATACGACATGATGATGATTAGGTACGAAGATAGATACAGTTCTATACAATATATTATATAGGCGTACATATCTACTTAGTTAAAGCAGTAAAATATCTTGTCTAGAAAGTTTGTATGTACCTACGTACCTAATCATAATTAGACGATTACATTTTGACGTACCTACCTATTATTATTGTTGGCTGGGCTCGTATCGGAAAGGTTCGTTAAATTATTAACACTGGAACCCCCAAACTCACCCATATCTTACTCACACTCACAGTTACACATATCCGAACCGGGTATATGTATATCCGAACTTTTTTTTTTCATTCTCGGGTATGCAGGTTTCCTAAATAATATGTTTTCCTTTTCCGTCATAATGATAAGTACAACCGAACATAAAAATTCCGTAGGACCTAAGTTCTACGTACCACTAACACACCACTAATGGTACAGTACAGGACAGTAATCGAACCGCCGCCAAAGAAAATATACACTACCGCCCGCCGCGCCGCTGCTGCCACCTCGTGATTGAGTTGGTAGCTCTCTATTCAGTATTCAGCAATCGCCACTTAAATGACGAGGTACCTACCTATGAAAGGATTGTTTTGCATATTTAGAAACAAGGACCAATGCGGTTCCAATTGTTGTCAGTTGGACATTCCCAGAAAATATCTAAGTACCTACTTATCCTATTCTATTTTGGGGAATCATTGCGTATCACTATTTAACACTAAATAATGATAAGCAGAGCGACGACGCCAACGCAACGAATTCATAAAGGCGAAATATTTTAATTTCCAAAATGATTGCGCTTTTAAGTTCATTGACCTAAAACCGAAAAATTCTTCGTCTATGCCTAAAACCCTTTAAGGGTCAAACACGTCCCAAAGTCACGTGTCACGGTAGAGTTAAAATTGGAGGGATCCAATTTGAACTCACTTTTTTGGGTTCTTTTCCGTACCAACTTTGATTGGGACCGTTCACAAGTGGAATAAAAGTGAACGCACCTAGAATGTTAAATAAAACCTTTTTGGTACGAAACTTTTTGCGTAAAGCGAGCTTTTATTGGCGATTGGACGAGTGTTTCATTGCCAGTTCGATTTGTGTTTGATTTTTATGGAAAGAGTTTACAGGCTTTCGCTAATGTAGTGAAAAGTGTTTTCTAAATTGTTTTAATACGGTACGGACAGCAAATGTTATGCTTAATTGTGGAGGCAATAAAATCATCATCATAGGCTAGGATGATGATTTTTTATTGGGTCACTATCAGAATACCCACGTTGTAACGTTGCAAGTCTGTTGTTAGGAATCCTAGCTACCGCCTAAGTACCTAACAGACTCGCAACGCGTAAATAGGCTCCCCATAGGCAGTGCCGTAAATAGCCTTCTATGCGCCCGGTGCGAACTTCTATAACAGCGCCCCCTTCAAAAATTATCTTATGGGTGCGAATTAATTGTGCAACCGTGTAGGTAGGTAAAAAAGTTTAAGATAGGAAGCAAAAGGTTACCGAAATTGAAAATACCGAGACTGTCCGAGACTCAAAACAGTGGTGGCTGGTATGAGTTGCATTAGCCTATGCATGCTATAGAGCGAGCGAAGCGAGCTCAAAATTTCACACACCTAGGCTCAAAACAATGGTGGGTGGTATGAGTTCCATTAGCATATTCATGTCTATACCACTATTCAAAGGTCGGAGCGAGCGAAGTGAGCTCGATATTTCACACAAGAACAAGACTTAAAGCAGTGGTGTGTGGTATGAGTTCCATTATCCTATGCATGCTTAAAATACAATTCAAAGGCTAAAACGAGCAAAGAGAGCCCGAAATTTAACAGCACTGCGACTTAGTTGTGACCAGAATTGTGACAGTTTAAAAATTTTACTAAAAGTCAAGCGAGCTCGAAATTTCCCGGAGAAATACGACTCAGTTGTGAAAAGCATTGCCGGTTTGTATAAGAAAATACATTAACAACACGAAAAGGAGTTAGCGGAGCAAGTTCGAAATTTCCTAGCTCTGAAACTCATTCTGACACTAAAAGAAGGTCATGTCATGTCATAGTATCACTTGATAAAGATATTTATGTAGGGCATCGCACGACCTGCATGGACCAAAACTTGGTCCTGTCATGGTATCATTTCTGCGCCCCTCCAGGGTCTGCGCCCTGTGCCTGGGCACCGCTCGCACCGCCCTATTTACGGCACTGCCCATAGGTAAACGCTGGCTCAGGACATATTTTACTGGTCTTTAGAAGCTATCTTCTCGTTATTTGAAAGACATACAAATAACTGAAAAGTGTAGCAATATTCGTCAACATCTCGGCTTTATTTGCCATAGATCATAATTATTTCTTATTTTTCTATAAAATTCGTATGAAACCGTGTTCAAAGGGAAGCCTAAAAAAAAAAAAAAAAAAAAAAAAGAAATCTGTATTATGTGCATCTACTTTTTAAGTTAAGTCACTTTTATTTAAACATACACCTTTTTGTAGACAATAATTATTAAGATCTAAAATTGCTATTTAGCAAATTTTTTTTAAGACCGATATTTAATGAGTTAATTAGATAATTGTTAAAGGTCATTGGGCGGAATCTGACCCAGTTAACTAAATTTTTCCTACAAAAACCAAATTGGTTTTAAAATGTGTAGTATTAACCCACATTTAATTTTATGTTGTTTTTTTTTTTTTTAAACCATGGGAATAACATGTAAAAATTAATATTTAAATGTGTACATTAAACAATTTTAGTGAACCCATTATATTAAATAAACAAAATAAACGTTTGTGCGCTAAGAAAACGTGGTCAGCGGCATGCATATACTGTGTCACTCGCACGTTAGACAAGTAGAAACAGCGGGGCTAGTACGCCAACCCGCGATAGCGATACGTTATCACATCCCGGGCTATGACAGCTTTAGTTCTGATAGGTCCGTTTTGTCGCTGCAGTCACATTTTCCCTCATGTCACTGTGTTGTGTCAAACTTGGATTGGCTTGTCGCTGCCAGTAGCTACGCGTTCGCACCCCCCCGCGCGCCCGCGCACCCCCAGTGAATTCCAGCGCGGCGCCGGCTGCCCGTGCGTAGTTTAAACCGGCGCCGCGCTTTCGCGAACGAGCTGTAGCGACACCCCGCTGAACGCCAACAGCCCTTTTCAGGGCTAACCCCCCCCACTGATTCCCACTGCCCCGTACGAGGCGTCCCTCGCACCGGCGCGCAGGGCTTCGCGCAGTCCGACGCCGCGCCTGCGAACGCGAAAGCGCTAGTGTAAGCGCACCGGACTGCGCCCGCGACCGCCGCCACGTCGCCCACCCGCGGAAACCCGCGATGATGCCTGAGGGAAGATCCTCATCCCGCTGCGGAGCTCGCCCACGTCCACGCCTCCTCGTCGAGCCGTTAGGACTGTGGGCCCCCCCGCAGCCTACCTCCGGATGACCACACTGCCGGTTAGTAGATCGCTCACCGGGCCTCCCCGAACGGGGTCCCACTCGGTGGGTTCGAATCTCGCCGGCAGTCTCCCCGCAGCAGCCAAACAGCCCTTTTCAGGGCTAAACGTAGTTTTCCCAACGTACCCTCCGGTACGTTGACTGTTGTGCCACCCGCACAACCCGACAACCCTCATTTCCTTTTATTATTATTGGTCTACCCGCCAATAATAATAAAAGAAAAAGAGTAGTTCGAGCATCCGCCACACAACCGCACCGAGACCAGCAGCGCACCAGCCTCCCCGCGTCCACCTGTGCCGCGCACCCTTACCGCTTCGGAGCCCGCCCACGTCCACGACTCCTCAGTGAGTTGTCAGGACTGTGGGCCCCTTCCCAAGCCCCCCCGGACAACCCTACTGCCGGCGTGCAGGTCGCTCACCGGGCCTCCCCCAACGGGGTCCCACTCGGTGGGCTCGACCTCGCCGGCAGACCCACTAGACCGACCGCTGCAAATGGAGCCTGCAAACTTCCTGTTGTGTCGGCAGGAACGTGTGCCCTCCGCAGCACCCCCTGATTGACCTCACTACCGGCCTACACCCCGGTAGCAGCCTCCCTTGATTGACTCATTGATGCCTGAGCCCACAATGGACTCACCTCGTTACGGAAACCCCGACCGGCGGATCCCCGCGGACTCCTACGGACCGAGGGCCGAACTGCTTGCCACGGTTCCCCTTGGACCACTGCGGACTGCGGGCCGAACTGCTGGACCGTTGGCCTCTCCGTAGCAAACACACCCCCCGGACTAACTCACTGCCGGCCGCTGGGTCGCTCACCGGGCCTCCCCCAACGGGGACTCACCCGGTGGGCTTGACCGCGCTGGCAGTAACACCACACAGATAACCACAGGCAACTTAAATAAGAAGCCACCCCAAGGACCCGGCCGGCCGCATCAACGGCCGGCGATAGAAACATCAGCCAGGAGGCCATAGCCTCGATGCTGACTCCCCGCGGCCCCCTTCGGGGGCCACGAGAAGACATCCACGAGTGTGTCAAACTTCAACTAGGACAAAATTAACAACTAAAACAACTTGGACCACATGAACAAATAGAACAACACTAACAAATTCAAAAAATAGAACAACTTGGACAACATGAAAAACTTAGACAACATGAACAACTAGAATAACATGAACATCTTGAACTTCATGAACAACTTGGACAACATGGACAACAAGAACAACGTGAATAACTCTAACAACACGAAAGAACAGTACAACTTGAACAACACGCATATTTTGGACCAATAAACAAGTTAGAAAACTATTTTTTTTTCATAATTATGTTTTTGTGTACAATAAAGAATCTATGAATCTGTGAACAATTAAGACTACTCGGACAACATGAGCAACTTGGACATTATGAACAACTTTTAATTCTTCGAATCGAATTTCGAATTCTTAGATAATACAGTTATTCCTATAGACATTGATCAGTGTGTGTTGCCAGTGATGACATATGGAACAGAGACGTGGTCGTTCACTCAAGGCCTCATAAAAAGGCTGAAAGTCACCCAAAGGGCAATGGATAGGGCTATGCTCGGAGTTTCCCTGCAAGATCGAATCAGAAATGAAGAGATCCGCAGAAGAACCAGAGTAACTGACATAGCCCAAGACTTGCTAAACTTATGTGGCAGTGGGCGGGACACATTGTACCGGAAAGCGCAGCGTGGGTAGGCCCCTCACACGGTGGACCGACGACCTGGTGAAGGCGGCGGAAAAACGTTGGATGAGGAGGACTGGATGCAGGACCGGTCGTTATGGCGATCCTTGGGGGAGGCCTATGTCCAGCAGTGGACGTCCATCGGCTGAGATGATGATGATTGATCATGCTGAATACAACTTAAAAACTTCACAATACTTGTTTTATTTTTATTTATTTTATATTGTATTATTATATTAATGTGTATTTGGGTCGAGAGAAAGAGAGACGTAGGGGCCGACCCCGCAAAAGATGACGAGATGACCTATACACCTACAGAGCTGATTCACCAAGACCCACCGGTCTTTGCAGGGAACTGGGAAGAAGGGGAGGCTTTTGCCCAGCAGTGGGACATTAATGGCTATGAATAAAATCATAGTTGCTAACAAGAAACCAATAAAAATGTCTTAAACCGTATTATGATAAACCTTAATGTTTAGTAATATTACATTTTTCTTTATTATTTTTTGGCCTGAATCCCATGACCCACAATAATGCGACATATATATTCATGAACTAGAGACATTTATCTAAACATCGTATAATTTTTTTTTCTGTAGGTCGTGGGTATAGGTTTCATACTAAGGTGCCCAGTGACCTTTAGAGCGAATTCTTATGAATTTAGAATGTGATTTCCTTGGATTAGAAGGCTCCACAGTGACAAAATGAAAGACAAGCCAGTCAAAAATAGGTATACCTACTAAAATGATGTAGTTTAGTAGAGGTGAGGTGGCTCTGAAAGAGTCAAGGTCGTTCGGTCAGGGAAATCTCTTAAGTACCATTGATGTATACATCAAAGCCTAAATTATTATAGTTTGCCGGCAATCGGATTGATAGATCCAATCCAGTTTACCCGGGTCAAAGAAAATATACACTACGCCCGGGTGATGATACCCGGCATGATACACATGACGATCCGTCTAACGAAAAGTCGCAATCTAAGAATGAGAAGGTGGTAAAGCTCTTTCCAGCACATTAACAGGGATTTACGTACTGAATGCCTTTGTTTTATACTATGTCTTATTAACTAATTGCAGCTCGAGCACTCCAATCGCTTTAATGAAATTAGCATTCGTACCTATTCATTCGCTGTTCACTTTTGTAACGTTCAGTTTGTAACAAAGGTATTACATTATTTTATTACTGAGGTTTTAATGTAAGCTTAATGTCTGTAGTTAAATTAATTGTCGTCGTTGTTTCTGAGTTTCTGACCACCCCGAAAGGGATGTGGTATTGGGTTTATCTAAGTAGTTATAGTGTACAGTACGATCATAGAACTAGTTGTGCGTGTAATTCTACTAATAAACATTTCTGCCACTTTTTGCTGGGGGCGAGGTAACATGAAATCCGCAACTTTGGATTTTATTTTCCATAACTTTAGATTCTAATTTTGAATGTTAAAAATCATGAAAAACAGTCTCGTGTGAACCCCAAACGTCATAAGCTCGTAGATATTGTTTAGCAATTAAATAGGCTGTCTCCTTTAGTGATAAGGTATAAAATTGAATGTAAATGCACATGATCAATTGTTCTTATACTGTGGCAAAGGGGAAAAGCTACTATACTTGCTACACCACAAGGCTAGTCCTTATAGTAAATAGTCAAAGTCAAAGATACGATCACTTTTATTTGTCGTGGCACGTCGTGGTCATCAATCTTCGACAAACCTTTCCCGATGCATTGATAATAATTTAATTCAATAACTGAAATGCTATCTGCAAGATAAAAAAAATTTCACAAAAAATAAAAACCGACTTCAGAAGTGAAAAAGTACAAAATAATATTTCAGCCTATGAATTTTACGTTCGAATCTATAAGAAAATTAATTTGTTTTGTCGAAGTCGCTGTCAAGCCGGTAGGTAGGTACGATTCGCGACTGGGCTTGCAGTAATTTTTTGGCTTATCTTGACATCGACTCCAACAAAACAAATTAATTTTCTTATACAACGTGTTAATAAATTAGCGCAAAACCTCATACACCCCAACTGATTTATAACAAAATAATTAGATTGAAACAATAATTTCATTATTTTTATAGTTAAAATTTAAAGTTATTCGCATTTTAAGTTTTGAGGCAAAAATGATTTGTTATCTTTTCGGCACTGAAAGAAAGCGCTAACGTACTCATGGATACATTTTTATAATCTTGTTTTGGTAGTAAGTAGGGTGAGGGTGCCCGTGCGGTGGGTTGACATCGGGTTCAGAAATTTTTAAATTTTGCAAACAAATTATGTATTATTTTGAAAAAAATTACCTATATTGAAACCATGATAATTCGATTCTGCTCTCGATTCTAAACAAACTACTTTCTAGTTTTGCGTTAATTCATTAACACGTTGTAGATTCGAACGTAAAATTCATAGGCTGAAATATTATTTTGTACTTTTTTACTTCTGAAGTCGGTTTTTATTTTTTTGTAAACATTTTTTTATTTCATAATTTTTATTGATTAAATATGTTATTTCGACTCAGATTGATATCTGATTGCGTGTAAAACTGATGTTTTACACGCAAAGGGTACATTGAAAAGAAGCAAATGGTTCAATCGCAGACGATTTGCTGTCAATTTTTGAGGAGTTATATCATGTAGCTCCGAAGTGCGTCATCAGATCACCACGGAAGTATACCCTTTCAAACAAAAAAAGAATTTTTAAAATTGGTTCACAATATCGGTGAACATACATAAAAAAAATACATACAGCCGAACATAGAACCTCCTCCTTTTTTTGAAGTCGGTTAAAAAGGAAAGTCAACTCAAATCAGACTCAAATATTGTTATGTTTGAATACACGCGAGTGACAGCAAACTTACCTACCTACCTACCTACCAATCCGAACGGACTTTTGTAATTAAGTTTATTTTATAGTTATTGCTCTAAGAAATTAATAAAGTTAGGTAATAATTATGATGAACGATTAATTATTTATGTACAATTAGTTAATTTATCATAAAATAATATTCACGCACATTGACTTTGCTATCCGATTTTTTTTAATAAAAACCACGTCAGAGGCCGTAAGGCGGTCTGAAATACACGATAAGAAGAAGATTTTTTAATTTCTGTAATAAAAAATTTCTCAGTAGATATAGTTGAAGGTTTTTAACCACCCCGAAAGGGATTATAGTCGAGAGTTTATTTTATAAATAATGTGTATTTGTGTTTCTATCAAAGACATATATTACTAGCGTAAGGACATGGCCTATGAGCTTGACTATTGTCCCCAGTTCGTTGGCTCTAAAATGCAAGGAAAAATGTCAGTTTAGAGCACTCGAAAATATATGAAACGATATAGTTCGTATACGAGTTATGACAGATGGCGCAAATTTTTGTTTCTATGAAGAAGGTTTTTGTAAAATATTCTGACGGGCCTATCTTTACGCTAGTAATATATAAATCTATGGTTTCTATGAACATTTTTCTTACAGAGTCACATCGTCTGCAAAACCTTTTTCGGCTAATTGCGGATTTAGTGGATAAATCAAATAAATGGCTGCGACTGGAACAAAATGGTCGTTTACAATAAAGCGCGGGTCTAATCGATCGATTAGGGAAAGTTAGTGTTGTAATGAAGATTAAGGGATTTAAGGATTTAAATGAGTTTCTATTTAATGCTGTTTTTTCTAGACGGTTTATAGATAATCGAGGCGAAATGACTTTGGGAAACTTTAATGTCTCAGTTCTAGTTTCTGAAATGACCAATGATAAAGTTTTTCATGACAAATTGTCACAAGTCGCCTGTCAGGAGAAAACGTTTACTAAAAAGATTTGTCAATTTTCCCCGGCCCAGTCCGACCAGTCTGACCGTCAAACTCTTTCTTCTTATCGTGTGGGCAGAGCCCTGGCCCTGTACCCGGACTTCCGATGTTCGATATATTGCCACTGTTTCGGTCCGCACTTCATTGTAATAGAGTTGACATTGGAACGAAAATGTTCACGCAATTGCCAAGTTCAAATGTGCGGGTAGAGGCCCAGGTGTCAGAGTTTTTTCAGACCGCCTTACGGCCTCGGACGTGGTTTTTATGTAACGACTATTACCACCAGAGATAGTAGCCGGGACCAACGGCTTAACGTGCCATCCGAAGCACGGAATCATTTTTCTTTTCAGACAATCAGGTGATTCAGCCTGCAATGTCCTAACCAACTGGGGACAAACGCACAAAGTGACATATCACTAGGTGTCCCCCGTGGGAATCGAACCCACGAATACTGAACAACTTTCTCTATGGGACCAACGTCGAAATCGCGAAAAAAAATCTGGTGTCCAATACATGTGGCTCGAGTTGGCTTGCAGTTATGTATGGAATAGCTGCTTTTTTTAAGCAAATTCGATGTTGGTGCCATTATACAGGGTCCTTCTTAATATGCTGACACTTTTTAAGGCGATAACCAGACTATGAAACTGAACAACTTTCTCTATGGAATCAACATCGAAATCGCGAAAAAAAAGCAGTTGTCCCATACGTTTGGCTCCGAGTAGGTTTGCAGTTTTGTATGGAAGTGATGATTTTTTTTCGCGATTTTGATGTTGGTCCCATAGTGGAAGTTGTTCAGTTTGACGGTCTGATCATCCCCTTAAAAAAGTGTCAGCATATTAAGAAGGACCCTATACAGGATGTAACAAAACACCCTAGTAGTACTTAAGGGGGTGCTTCAGACCATCAATCTGAACAACTTTCACTATGGAGCCAATGTCGAGAAAAAATAAAAAAAATCTGCCGTCCCATACATTTGAGTCGAGACGGTACTGCAGTTTTGTATGAAAGAGCTGATTTTTTTTCGCGATTTCGATGTTGGCTCCATAGTGAAAGTTGTTCAGTTTGATGGTTTGAAGCACCCCCTTATGTATTACTAGGGTGTTTTGTTACACCCTGTATACGTATTTATAAATATTTATGTGTATAATATTATGTGTTATAATTATTAGTGTTGTGTTAAGTATTATATTATAACTATATAATTTATATTATAATTGCCCTATTTTTACCAGTCTGTAATATTTTATGGACTTGATGATAAAGATAATCAATTCTGGATTATCTATTATCTAAAGAAACCAAAATCTACGAAAAACTTATAAAAACCCGAAATATCAACATCGTTATTTTTTAGCCTCCGTTTTCTTCAAACTGAACTCTCAAGATCAAGAACAAGACTTGTGCTCTCAGACTATGCCTACGAGCGCTTAGGCGATTATCACACTGCACCGCGCCCCGTCGCGTAGCACGGGGGCGCAGATTTTAACATTGTATGCAAGTATTTCAATTTATACAGAAAACACGCCTAGGACAACACACTGCCGACGCGACAATGCGCGGGAAGGCGACTATGCCGCTCCGCGCACCGCGGCGGGACGCGTCGCTAGTGTGATAATCGCCTTAGGCGATTATCACACTGCACCGCGCCCCGTCGCGTAGCACGGGGCCGCAGATTTTAACATTGTATGCAAGTATTTCAATTTATATAGAAAACACGCCTAGGACAACACACTGCCGACGCGTCAATGCGCGGGAAGGCGACTATGCCGCTCCGCGCACCGCGGCGGGACGCGTCGCTAGTGTGACAATCGCCATATTCCGGGTTTTTATAAGTTTTTCGTAGATTTTGGTTTCTTTAGATAATAGATAATCCAGAATTGATTATCTTCATCATCAAGTCCATAAAATATTACAGACTGGTAAAAATAGGGCAATTAATAATAATTAATTATTATTAATTAATTATTAATAATTAATTATTATTAATTAATTATTATATTATGTATACATATATAGTTATAATATAATATTTAACACAACACTAATAATTATAACACATAATATTATACACGATATACGCGATTGTTAATGGGCCGGCCGAATTTTCGATTGCCTTCTTTACGTTTGACGTTTGACAGCGGCCGTAACAATATTAAGAAGGACCCTGTATATAGGATGTTACAAACTACCAAAAAAACTGTTTTGGATATGGAGGTCTATCTCTCAGACTATACAACACTACGTCACGGTCGCCGACCGCTGTCGCGAGCTGTCGCAGACAACTGTCGCTGGTCTGTAAGAGCCCTTAAATTAAAAAGTGTCAGCATATTAAAAAGGATACGTTAGACTCGTCGACATATGTATTCTGCCCATCCTAACTTACGGTGCTCAAACTTGGTCATTAACAAAGGTTCAAAAGTCCAAACTGCAGGTTTGTCAAAGAGCTATGGAGCGCAGTATACTAGGTGTAAAACGGACAGACCGTATCCGGAACACAACACTGCGCTCCAAAACTCAAATAGCTGACGTAGGGGAAAAGGCAGCAGAACTGAAGTGGAACTGGGCTGGGCATGTTTGCAGAATGCACACTGAGCGGTGGGCATCAATCGTCACGCAATGGTTGCCTCACGACACGGGAGCCGAGGTCGAGGCAGACCCCGGAAAAGATGGCGAGACGAGCTGGATGCCTATTGCAATGAGTGGTGGGACGTAGCACAGAATAGAGAGATGTGGAAGGGTTTTGGGGAGACCTTTGCCCAGCAGTGGGACAATACAGGTTAAAAAAAAAAAGTAAGTACGTAAGATTAGTTAGTTAGCAATCATAATTAGGTAGGTATATTATGTGTAAATAAATATGTATTGTGTACGTGTAAATTAAACCTTAAATAAAAGTAAGCACTAGGAATTCAATTTCGTTATAAAGAATCGGTCTATGCTCAAACAATCCTAGAACCCACATTTAGTATTCGAAACGTAAATAAGCGGCGACGAGTAGGTACCTATAACTATAAGTACGGAAACTTTTCCGATACGATGTGATTTGAACACGAGATGGTTTTTAATTTCCCGTACAGAATTATTAGGATTTCGTTTTTCGGAATCTGCCTTTTGGTGGGCGCGCAGTCGTTAGTAGGTCTTGTAAGGTAGGTATAGTTTTTAGTGGCAATGGGCGGGGCACAATGCTCGTCGCAGAACCGATATGGCCGAACAGGGCCGAAGAGCTTTTGAGTTGCGATCGCGTACCGGAAAGCGCAGCGTGGGTAGACCCCATACGACCTGGTGGAGGCGGCGGAGGATAATTACCCGTTGGATAAGGGCAGCGCAGGACCGATCGTTGTAACGATCCTTGGGGAGGCCTATTAGGACGTCCATCGGCTGAGATGATGATGATGATGATGATCAAGTATTTAATACATACTTACATACATACTTTTTTAAATACAACATATAGGATTTATATGTTGTATTTACCTATGTATTAAATACTTCCAACCAACCAACCACCAACCAAACCACCAAACCGTTCCGAGAGGGATTCTCTCGGAATGGTTAGCAACGCTGCTACAACAACTGTCTTGCTCGTAGCTGTCTTGCATGTAGGTAGGTATTTTACTTATTTTTATAAATGAATAAAACTTGTTTATTATAATAATATAAATAAAAAAAAAATTAAAAAATTGTTTATTATAGCCCTGATCGATCGTGAGCTTCGCCGATCTATTTCTGATCAAAAAAGTCAATTTGGGTGGAAAAAATTCTTATATTTTTTTAAATTTTCAAACCCCTATCTCCGAAAGTATACCACTTAGGTCATTTTACCAATGAATGATGATGTTTTTTTTTTGTTGTATATTTTCTGCAGAGATTTTCTGTTTGTAATCATTTTTCCTGTCGATTGGCATATGTTTCATCAGTGGCCGCAAAATCGTGATTTTTAAAAATGGCGGAAAGTATGTAGGTATGCCACCTTTGACACCTTTCATACTGAAATGTTCGAAGCTCTTTTATTAAACTTGAATTCATACGGTAGTAGGTAATTGGTAGGTAGTAGGTACTAGGTAATAGTAGGAAAGTCTCTGACCACTTCAAAAACGCTTGTGGTCGTGAGTATGGTATAGTTATGGGTGTATTCTGACAATGAAACTAAGATTTTTCCTAAGGAACATCGAAAAAATAAAATATTTTTGAACCTCCCATAGAAAATTGCTGACGTCGCACATAGTCCAGTCGGCAGGTAGGAAAAAGTGTGGTTTGGTGGAAAAAGGTCGGAAGTTAATGAGACTTTGGGATGTTATTCAGTGATGGTTAATTCACATTTTCTCAAGTTTTGGACCTCGAGGACCCTGTGCAAAAAGGGGAGGGGGGGAAAAACTGCAAAATTTCCGAGCTTTCTCCGGTTTTTCCATAATAACATTTTTTCCTTACGTTCTATAGCAAAAGCATATTCTACTTTTATGTAGAGCGTTAAATTTCCTTCAACTTTTATATATCAAATATGTTTGTATGTAAATTAGGTACCGAGATAAGGCACTTCGAAAAAAATTACAATTTTCAGAAATGCAAAATCCCACCGTATTTCTTCTGTCATACCCGAATTATGATAAAATCTTGTTATAATCTTGGTTCCTTGTTACAATCACGAACTTTGGAAACCCCCCCGATGGGACATGGCAAAGAACAATTCCCTATGTTTCAAATGCCTGAAACATAGGACGCGCTTACACCGCTGCAAACTGAAGACGTGCGGTATTTACGGGTGCGACCGCACTCACCATAGTCTGTTGCACTATACGCCGCGACAGACGGAAGAACCGCCCACTGAAGACGAGCCGAAGAAGGAGACGGTAGCATCAACGTGGCTACCTCATCGGCCGCAATCACTCTTGAAGATAGTCAAGATCCGTGTGTCGGGATCGGCGGGAGCGGTGGACACACACGCTCTATTGGACGATGGCTCGACGGTTACACTGGTCGACGCGACGCTGGCTGAAGAGATCGGAGCGAGGGGACCGATCGAACCCCTACGCATTGAAGCCATCGCCGACACCAAGATCGCAGCATCGAAGTCAAGAAGAGTATGCCTCGACCTCGCCGGCAATGGAAGAACCCAACGAATACGCGCTCGAACCATCCGCGAGCTACGATTATCGCCGCAGACAGTCACCGATGAAGACGTTGCCGATTGCCAGCATCTGATCGACATTGAAGATCAGCTGAAATATAAGAGGGCTCACCCTCGCGTCATCATCGGTCAAGATAATTGGCATCTGCTACTAGCTGCGGAGGTGCGAGAGGGGAGGAGAGGTCAACCTGTCGCTTCGCGCACACCGCTCGGCTGGGCCCTCCACGGCGTAAGCGCACGGGCGCACGCTATAGCGCGGAACGAACGACTGCACTACGTCAACTTCATGACGTCAGAGGAAGAAGCCACGACGACATCGAGAGACGTGCATAACATGCACAGCGCCGCACGCTTCGAGCTACATCGTTGGACATCTAACTCACAAAATGTCTTGTGTGAGTTAGACACAGAAGTATGGCAGACGCCGGTGAGCCTCGACGACCGCCCAGAGGACACAGAACGAGTCCTGGGCTTGACATGGAAGCAGCCGTCCGACGAGTCGTCCTCCGACCTCGACTTGGCAAGCACAGCCGCAGCTCTCATCACTGAAGACATGAAGAAACCAAGAACGAAGACGTGCTGGACAGATAGCCGCACAGTCCTAACGTGGCTACGGGCGGGCTCACGCTCGTACCGACCCCTCGTTGCGCATCGAATCGCAGCGATAGAGGAAGACACGGCAGTGAACGAGTGGCGCTGGGACTCGACGAAGCTAAGCGTCGCCGACGACGCCACCCGCGACGTTCCGGCCGGATTCGGAAACGAACACAGATGGTACAAGGGCCCAGATTATCTGCAACGCGGAGAGGAGCACTGGCAGAGGAAAGAGAATTCGAAGACTACGACCTCACAAAAAGGAGAAGAGAAGGTCAACACACGCGTCGCATCGGTAACGCAACGACCGATTGTCATTGTCATCAACCGACGATTGACCGACGCGCTTCCCGACGTGCACCGCTTCTCATCATGGTTGCGACTCATACGAGCCACCGGCCGCGTGCTCCAATTCATCCAACTCTGCCGACCCCATAACGCCACTGCAACGCTACGGACCACCGCTCGTCCGAGAAAAGGACAGCAAGACCCGCCCGACCGTCGACTGAAGCCACTCTCCACTCAAGGCGCACGCGAAGCCAATCTATTGTGGCTACGCGCTGTGCAGCAAGGAAGTTTCAAGAAAGAAATAGAAGACATCACCGGCGGGAGGGAACCCTCCCAACACAGTCGCCTGAGACATCTCGCGCTCAAGGTGGACGACTGCGGCGTGCTACGCCTACGGTCTCGCATCGACGCCACGCTCGACATAGAGTGCCAGACATGCCGCCTCCGCCGAGCCACCGCACCGAGCCCTCCGACCGGCAACCTGCCGGGCGCACGAGTAGCGCACCACAGGCGCCCGTTTATGGGCGTGGACTACTTCGGTCCAGTGAACATCACCGTCGACCGCCAGCACCACAAAAAGTATGTGGCGCTTTTCACATGCCTGACAACGCGGGCAGTACACCTCGAGGTCGCCGCGAGCCTGTCGACTGACTCGGCAATCCTCGCGCTGCGCCGCATGATGTCGCGCCGAGGCTGCCCTCAAGAAATATGCAGCGACCTACGCGGCGTCGGCGTGGAGTTACGACGAGCCTCACTCGAAGCGATGGAGCGAGAGGCTAACGTGCGCAACATCAACTGGCGATTCATCCCCCCGAGCGCCCCATTCATGGGGGGCGCCTGGGAGCGCCAAGTAAGGAGCATGAAAACTGCGCCTCGAACCACCCTTGAAGAGCAGCACCCTACCGAAGAGGTGCTCACCACCCTGCAAGCAGAGATCGAGCGTACTATCAACTCTAGACCTCTGACCCACGTCGCGACTGCACCCGAAGATGACGCCGCCCTCACGCCGAACTACTTCTTGCTCGGAGGGCCGTCGAGAGTCCCCACGCCGGGGACATTCACCAAGCGAGACACCGTGGGACGAGACACCTGGCGGACCTCACAACACCTGGCCGACGCATACTGGGCGCGCTGGGTACGTGAGGCGCTCCCACTACTGCAACACCGGCGGGAGATACGCGGACACGGCAAGGCGATAAAAGCGAACGACGTCGTCACTATAGCGGACGGCAACCTTCCCCGCAACGTGTGGCCCCGCCGAAGACCTACCCCGTACCGGATGGCGTGGACAGACCCAGACAGGAGCCCTACGCCGGCCTGTAAAGAAGTTCATCGTGCTGCCAGTGGACCCACAGCCGCTCACCGGGACTTAGAATGCTGCAAGCAGCACGGCGGGAGATATGTTCGCGACAGTTATTATAGATTTTAATATGTATAGATTTGTAGAGTATTCCGTAGACATAAGTTAGTTTAACACTTGAATCTGAATGTATCGTGGTATTTTCCTCTGTATTTTATTACCACGTGGTGTTTTTGTAACTAGCTTAAGTTCCTTGAAATAAAGGCCATTTTTTCGTTGTTGTCATTTGGGAATGATCGGATGACGCTCACTCGCTCGCACGTTGGGCTGTCTCACTCACACGCAAGGGAAAACCCGCCCGCACACGATAGGCGCAGGCGGCGTGAATCTATTGTTTCACTTGCGCGCGACCCCCGCAGTTGAGACAGCCTAGCGGGGCAGATATATAGCGAAAAATTAGCCTTCAGCATGCACTCGCACTTCAGACTCCGAACAGTAACAAGCAAGAGCTCCGATCACTCCCGAACCGCAACAGGCATCAGATTGAAAACAGAAGCGTTTTTGATTTCTTCCAATCCAGCACCCGGTACACTAAGGACGGACCACTTTGGAATTCGTTCGCCGTCCTGTACACTACCTGTCGACCGAACTAACAGTGGTTTACAATAATTAAATCAGGGACATAGGGGTACCTGAAACTAATGTTTAAATCTAGGTAATCTGATTTATGAAATCTGTAGATCTGTACTGTAGTAATACAAGATAAATATATAAAAAATCCATCTTATCAGGAACATGACAAAAAAAATTGTATAAGATATTTTTGTATGGAGAAAATTACATTTTTAGGATTTTTTCATAAACTACCCCAAACTTCACGGAGTCCATAACAGGGTTGCTAAGTTGTCATAATATATTCTACCCGATATTGAACGATTTTCATGTCTAATCGTACACCTTTAATTATGCACGTTTAGACGCCAAATTCTTTTAATAATTGATAGAGTCAATGCTCATCTAACTACCATATAAAGGATTCTGTGAAGTTTGGAGAAGTTTGTGAAAAAATCCCAAAAATGTAATTGTTTCCGTATTAAAAAATCTTATAATTTTTTTTTTGTTATGTTCCTGATAAGATGGATTTTTTATATATTTATCTTGTGTTACTACAGTATAGATCTACAGGTTTCATAACTGAGATTACCTAGATTTAAACACCAGTTTCAGATACCCCTATGTCCCTGATTTAATTATTATGAACCACTGTGGTCGGCGTCGCTATATTTTAGTTTGTTGTTATGATGTTGTTATTTATTTTATAGTTAGTATAAAAATGTTACCCAAGACTTCAATATACTAGTATTTAGGTAGGTATTGTGTGGTTTTATATCAAAATAAAACAAATACAATAACTTAAAAATAAAGGCGATACCCACAAGCAAAGAAAATATCTCTATAGCCATAAGCCATACTGACGTATTAGACAAACTTTATATATCTGTCTGCGAGTTGAAAGAGTCTCCAGTGTTTGTTTATACTATAAGGTGTTTATTGCATTTCGCAGAAGATTTATTTTACTATAGATTTTTTCGAAACTATCGAGTTTGAAGCGAGAACGAGTTCGGATCGTGTTAATCGACGGATTCGAATACATTATTTTTTGTATATGTATACAACATAAAGGTATTATACTACGTAAGAGAGACGGTGACAGCTGAGAGAGCGAGATGTACCTAGCGGCATGCCTGTATAATAGAAAGAGATACGTGACGCGAGGCAATAGAACCGTTTTTGGGGATTTGGAGTCCTGGTAAAAATTCAGTTTCTGTCAATAATCGTGAACCTAAAGTGAAATCGTAGATAATTTTGTAAAATATACTAACACTGTTTCATTAAATTATTCACCATTTCACGTTAGATTGAGAATTAATACACAGAAATCGAATTTTTACCCTGCCGAGGACTCCAAAAAACGTTCAAAAACGGTTTCTTTTGACAACTCATGTCACTTACTCTAAGTAACGTAACGTTCCGTAAGGTATAATATCTTTATGGTATACAAAAAGTCAAGATCACAATCAATTTCGAAGTGGTTAGAAATATTGATGCAGCTACCCGCAACACGAGAAATAAATAGCGCGTTGTTATAGCAATGCTTACTTTCAGCAATATTGAAGTTTCAGGACGGACAGACTCACAAAATTGATAGAAAAAATATTACAATATACGAAATAGTTGTAGAGCAAACAACGTTGTTGTTGTTGTTGTTGTTTGTTTGTTGTTGTTGTTGTTTGTTGTTGTTGTTGTTGTTGTTGTTGTGTTGTTGTTATTGTTGTTATTGTTGTTGTTGTGTTGTTGTTGTTGTGATGTTGTTGTTGTTGTTTAATATAAGAGGCAGACTCGATTCTGTGAAATGAGGCAGGGACGTAACAAAACCACCCCATTAGATAATCATGCAAAAAATTAGATTTCTATGTATCCCATAGGTCAACCAATGACAGGACAAGATAAATAGGCCAGTCATTTTACGGAGTTTTGTTTGGCGGGGTAGGGAGTAACTATTAATTGGACTTTTAAACTGCAACAGGCACCATTTAGTGACAAAAACACTATCCTAAACCATTATTAAAAAAAATTTGCTACGCAACGTAGAAATCAAAATTGTGTGTCCCAGAAGGCTTTTAAATTAATAATATAATACCAATGCACTCATTTGAATAAGATTTAACATTATACATTATTTTTTAGCAATAAAATAGGCATTAAAATTTGAAAAATGAGGTACTTATTAGAAAATACGAATGTATTTTTCAAAACCTTCTAAGTAGAAAAACAAATTTATACCATATTTGAAGTATGTATAATGGTAAAGCCTTCAATTCAATATGTGCAAAAAAAAATTTATCATCAGGTTTTTAGAACGAGATAATGTCTAAATTTTAAAATTGGAACTGTTGCTGACGTGATTCTTTTTTAATTTTGGTACATTCCTAAGCTCAAATTGGCTCTTAAATATTATAGCGAAAAAATAATGCAATTAGTAATTAGTCCCGGCTCAAACCGTAAAATGACTGGGCTAAAACGATACGCTAGTAAATTCGTAAGATACAGTAAACCAATAAAGAACAAACTTAAACTCGCAAGTCCCTAATCCACAAACTTTGCCCAACTCGAACTCGACCAAGATCGCTCGAAAGTTGGAGTTTCAGTCGAGTCCATGTTGGTAGAGATCCAGTAAGGAGACAGGATTGCAGACAGACGAATATCCGCGCAAGGCGAGAAACGGATACAAAAACTGTGAGGCCACGCGAGCTGCGATTTGTAAAGAATTTATAAATACCTAAATGAATTGCGTTTACTCGGCATTTGCTCGGTATCAGTAACACGACTGTACGTAACTCCTGATGGATAAAAAGAATTTAATCTACGAAGGAGTAAAGACAAGTATTCTATTTCCCCTCCATTGTAATCGGGAGACAGTCAACAGTGGCGTGGTGACAGAATTTTCCACCCTCTTTTCTCTTTTACAGAGAATCGAGAAGTCTTTTTGTGGTTTACACTTATAGGAGTGAGCAAGCGAGCCCAATGTTTCCCAATAGGAATGAATTAGCGCACCTAATTTAAAACTAGGGATGCAACGATTACGAAGCGGTGCATCGTTTTGCATCTGTAATCGTAATAATCACGATTAATAACGATGCAATGCACCGTAGTAAGAATTGTACGATTATTAAATCGAATTGAAAACTTCAATGGGATTGCACTTGTTGACAAATACCAGACCTGAATACTAGATTCTAGAGCCGAAAAACAACCTTAAAAAAATCTCGCTGCCATTTTAGCTCATTTTGAGCTAAATCTGACTTTTTTTTGGTTAGATTTGACTCTCATTTTAAATTGTACTGAGGTCTATGATTTGATTTTCGGTTTGAAGTATTAATACATTTTCGTTTTCGCGGTATCTCATCCACATTTTAAAAGATTAATCTCCCACGTAAATCGGATGAGGTATCGCTTGATTAACGAGATTATACAGAATCATGTTCCATATTGTGTTTTTCAAAGCAAATTGGCCTCTACGCATCCAAAAATCAGAATCCTGACCAAGTGAACCTTTGACTTCGATCTCAAATTAGTAGAACAAGTTACAAAATCTTTGACTTTTTCAAAGTTTTTTTTTTTAATGATTTTTCTCTCATTGGAATGCAAAGAAACACTATGAGAACTCATTCTGAGGATAATCTCAACTAAATTTGTTTAAATAATCGTAATGCATCGATTATCGTAATACATAACGATTAATATCGTAATCGTAATCGTAATGGCCGAATCGTTGCATCCCTATTTAAAACTATGAAGCAAGAGCAAGCGAAGCCAGTTGGAACTTTTGAGCACCACGATTCAACTAGGCAGTAATTAAAACATAAACTTAAAGCAAGCTCGACTTTTCTCCGTACTACGAATCGGTTACCTATACATAGAACTTGATAAGGGTTTCTGATTTCTCGATCTTTTTTATTTCACGAGCCACAAGAATTCTCGATTTTTGAAATTTATTCATTGAACTCAGCAGTTGTAAATCTCTAAATTATTATGGAGATACGCATCTTTCTACTGCTGCTTTGACTTTCAAAAATCGCACTCCTGGAGTATGATTTTTGAAAGTCAAATCAGCAGTAGAAAGATGAATAAATCTCATATCTCCATATTAAGGACAACCGCCGCTCTCCCTTGAAAAAATACCTTAGTTTTGACTGAAGTCAAATGTGTAATAAATTATGGGGTTTTATAAAAAAGCAGCAACACCAAAATGGCTGTCAATGTTGTTTAGTAGGAGGTGGAAGCACAATATTTTCTTTTTTATATAAAAATGATAAACACTAATAAATCATTATAAAATAAACTAATGCCTGCAGTTAGTTTCTAGTGTTCCATAGTCCATCATAAAAATAAAAGTACGGTTATATTACATTTTTTGGTATTATGTGTCATATGTCCTTAGACATTAGGTATCAACTGCTGAGTTCAACGTGTGACTTTCAGTGTTGCCAAGTCCCAGCCAGTCTGAATCGCCAAAAATCACGGGCCAAGTAGCCTAAGGTCTCCTAATTTTTTCCCCGTGTAATATAGCCTAAAGTCGCCTAATTTTTTCCCCGCGTAATATAGCCTAAAGTCGCCTAAAAATACAGGAAATTGGCCAAAATAAATGCTTTTGGCTGCTCGTGACGGAAATTTTTTTATTTTTACAACTGCAATCTCTACTCACAATTTAAAAATAGCTGTACCTACCGCGTAACATACACGTACATTATGTACCGTGGTACATAGTGTGTTGGTACAGTTTATACAGTCTGCGATAAAAAATCATATAATTTTACTTACAATAAGTATAATATTTCAGATTTTTCTTAAAATAGCCTAAAATAACCCGAAAAAGTCAGTTTTTCTTAATACAGCCCAAAATCACCTATTTTAATTTGGGATATAGCCTAAATGGCGACCGGTCGCCAATCGTATTTTTTGGTCGCCGATAGACCCCCTGATGTAGCCTAAAAGGCGATAAATCGCCTAACTTGGCAGCACTGGTGACTTTCAAAAATCGCATTCCAGGATTTTTCTTATTTTACAATGAAAGAATATCCTTCCTCTTAGTATGGGAAATAGGCTAAACTGCAAAAAAATGTTAGCGTATATAGTTATGGAAGTCCTGTCGATTTGTTTCTCATAATCTCTAGTCTAGATGATAGTGCTGTAGGTACCTCACCTAAACGGAGTGTAAATCTCGAGCAGAAACCCTAAACTCGATCAATTCAAATGTTGGCACCAAATCATTCCTCTGAGGTTGACACCCATAGTAAAATGCAGCGCGGGGCATTTGCGGTCCCCTACGCTACGCCGACTCCACAGTCGACAGTTCACATGAGACCTTCCTCTGAAAGGCCTATGAGGCGTTCCCCTATGATTTCCATGCTAGGATTCTAAGAAAATAGCCCAGACGTTTTCGTAGCCCAAACCAAGTCGGGAAATTCATTGCTATCGAAAAGGATTCATCCTTTTGATTCGAGTACGTATCCGAACGTTTTCGTGGAGCGGAAATAAGGAGCTCTGGATTTGTAAGTTTATATACTTTTTAAACAAATCTCCTTAAGGATTTATAGGTTTTCAAGAAGAACTCGATATAGTGGAGTGGATGGATGAAAAATGTGGAACAAATTAAGAATTGCATTTCTGCTAGATAGGTGTAAGTAGGTACCTACCTCGAGCATTTTTTCAGAAGGTGGACTACGTAACAGGTAAAAAGAAATAAGCAAAAGCTTATATTAACCATCTATAGATGGTTAACCATCTATAGATGACTTAGACTTCACAAAAAAGAAAAAAACACATTCGTATTCTTATAAAAACATGTATAGTGATTGGCAGAACTTCCGTTCCGTAGGAATCGGGTATGTGCCTAGCTCGTATATGATGTCTTGCGATTATCGTGTTTTGCGAATATCATTATTTGCGAATATCTTATTTCGCGAATGTGCTATTATGAGAATATAATGTCCTGCTAATATGATGTTTTGAGAATATCATATACTGCGACGGAGCGGTATATCTGTTTGCTAGAAAACAATAAAGTTAATTGATCCGTTCATATCACTCTTTACAAAAGAGCTATAATGCACGAGAAGCCCTAAAATATAAGCGTCAAAGGGTCAGCTATAAAATTCAACATCTCGCGAATCTAAAACACATTTTCCGCATCGCAAATTTACCTAATAACATTTCTTTGGCATAATATCATACCTCTTGACATATTACCTTACATTCCGCGTTCATGAACCTTCCATTCGATTTTCCGGTCGTTTCATTTTTTAAAGTTACCGCCGAGGCACAGGAATTGGGGGTATACAGCCAAGTGATCCTACAAAATTCACTCCGCACTCACTATTATCCGAGTCAGTGGATCGCGAATTCGCATTCTTATGTAAAACGGTTTTCGATCGTTGCATTGAGACGACGCGTATTCACGGCACGCGTTCCAATCTCGCGGGTACTCATTTGGGTGATGTATCCGAACGTGGTCCGTCAAGATGGCGGGGAAAGTTTTTGTAAAATTAAGTAAAATTAATCTTTTGTTAGCTGTATGCCTGTATTATTTTATTATTATTATACGAGCTTTTACCCGCGACTTCGTCCGCATAAATTATATACCAGATTTTAAGTCAGATGATAAGCTATCAAACAAAAAAAGTTTCATCAAAATCGGTTCAGTATTTTTTGCGTGATACTCGAACAAACAAACACCCAAACAAACAAACAGACCGAAAAAAAATCCAAAAATTTGTGATTTGGAATCAGGGACCAGTAAAAAACCATGTCGTAATTTTTTTTTGTAAATATCTTCAATGTACAGACACACTTCTGTTACAGTTTTATAATAGACGAGCTTTTACCCGCGACTTCGTCCGCATAAATTATATACCAGATTTTAAGTCAGATGATAAGCTATCAAACAAAAAAAGTTTCATCAAAATCGGTTCAGTAATTTTTGCGTGATACTCGAACAAACATACACCCAAACAAACAAACAAACAAACAAACGTACAAACAAACAAACAAACAGACAGACAAAAAATAGAAAAATTGGTGATTTGGAAACAGGGACATCTAAAAATCATATCGTAATCTTTTTTTTGTAAATATCTTCAATGTACAGACACACTTCTGTTACAGTTTTATAATAGTTTAGACTAAGAGATAAACTATTCTTTATGCTGTACAAAAATTATCACAACATTTTTACATTCTTGCTACGCTTGTAACTTCTTATACAGGGTGTTAGGGTAAATAGTTGCATTACTTCAAGGGGTGAATGTACCCATGATACTGAACAACTTTCCCAAAGAAACCAATTGAAAATTCGATTTTTTTTTCGACTTTTCATACAAAAGTTCGATCAGCTGATTGCATTTAGTATGGGAAGTCCAAAAAATTATTTGCGAATTTCCTATATGTTTCTTAGGGAAAGTTGTTCAGTGTCATGGGTACAATCACCCCTTAAAGTAATGCAACTGTTTACCCTAACAACCTGTATACATCTATAAAATAGATAGGTACTAGCTACCTGTAAGTTATGAACATTTTCCAGAAAAAAGATATTACATTACATTTTTGTAGATCGCATCGTTGCGTATTTTACTTTGAAACTAATTTGCATGTAGAATGGAAAGCAGAAACTAATTTCTGACTTGTCATTCTCCTGGGTGCAAAAGGGTACAAAAAAGTGCTTTTTCGTTTTCAGTGAGATAGATAACATAGGTAGGTACCTATTACATTGCATCACAAGTTATGTGTAATAATATTTCACAAGTATTTCACGTATTATTTCCGTTATTTGTGGAAATGTAAACTTTGATAGATATTTAAATAGGCATATTTTAATTAATGGGTGCTTCCGACCATGAAACTGAACTACTTTCTGGGCCTATAGAGCAACTCAGAAATCGCGAAAAAAAAACTGCGGTCCCATACATTTGGGTCTAGCAGCACTTGACATTTTCCATAGAAAATGAGAACAGCAGATTTCTTGAGGGTTTTTAAACAAAAAATTTAAACCGACTTCAAAACTAAAAAAGTAGGTACAAAATAATATTCAGTCGGAGGTGGGCGGGACACTTGGCCAGGCGTAATGATAGCAGATGGACGAGGGCAGTGACAGAGTGGCGGCCGTGGGAGGGGGGACGGTCAGTGGGCAGACCAGCGGCCAGGTGGTCGGATGACATTTAAAAAGTGGATGAGACTAGCGTGCGACCGTTCTGGTTGGCGTGAAAATGAAGAGGCATAGGCCTCTTCATTTTCACTATACCCAGCAGTGGGGTTTACCAGTTTGACTGCCCACCGGTTTGGGGCTCCTCTGGGTAGGAACCGTTCAGTTTTTTTTTTTAATTTTGGCTTTGTTTTGACAAAATATGCAAAAGTATGTTGTTCCATAATTTTTTATGAAAAAAAAAATTGAAATTAATAAAAAAAAATTTAGCACGCCTTAGGGCGGGAAGGGCACCTGGGATGAAATTTTCAATCTGGGTGCCCTTCTCGCCTTGGGGCGTGATTAAGTTTTTTGTGTATTTTAATTATTTATTATAATATAAACATTCAAAATCAACAATAGCGAACAAAATTATCATCATTATTCAGAAGAACAATTAAAAAAAAATAAAACATGAAATGTAACGAAAATAATAAAGAAAAACGACTTTTGAAATAAATCTTTCATGCATCATGATATGCATCAAAACACTCCACGCAGAGTCCTGGCTGATCTTCACAGCGGAGACATTGCCAAATACTGTCTGTTCTTTTCTTATTTTTGTAGCATTACGGTGCTTCCTCTTTATTCTGCCTTTAGCAGTAAGATCAGTAATTTTGCTGATTTTATGCGGAGCTTCTCGAGGATTTCGGGGCTGTAAAGACACGTTTTTCTGGGGCAATAATATCATGCTGCGCCTGAGGACGTAAAGTAATATCCACGAATGGAGGCTGGCGAAAGTGTGATAAAGGGTGTTCGTCTTCTTCATCCGAGGACTGCTCCTCATCATCTCCAGGGTCGAAGTCATCATCGCTGTCAACGTCCCCCCACAATAACTCCTCATCCTCATTATCAATCTCACTTAGATTCGCACTTTTCCGTTGCCTCTTAGGCCTAGAAGGGCCTGCTTCGGAGTCCATAGTAAAATTGTAATATACAAGTCAAAACAACAGAAAACACGAAACCGCGGGTTCGTAGGTACGCATGATACACTTGCGCGCGAGGCCACTGCGTAAACAACCTCTCTTCGCCGAAGCCGGCGGCGCACCAGCTCATAGAACTGGCAACGGCGCTAGCCCGCCTCAAGGCGAGACGGGCGTCCCGCGCCAGCACCCACTTCCCGCCCCAGGGCGAGATGGGCAGTCAAGCTGTTAAGAAGCTGATGATGAATACAGGGTGAAATTGATATCGTTAAGCATCCTTTTAAACTAAGAGTCTACCCATCAAACTGAACAACTTTTACATGGGCGCAAACCAATCGTTGCAAAAAAAATCTGCCGTTCCATACTAAACTGATCATCCCCTTAAAAGACCAGTCAGCATTATTATTTCAGCGATTTCGTTGTTGGCTGGCTCCATAATCAAAGTTGTTCAGTTTGATAGTCTGAAGCATGACAATGGTGAAGAATATGGCACCCATATCAAATTAGTTTTCCTTCGAAAATAAGTGGTAGGTAACTAAAACTGTAGGAACGTGATGATGATGACATGACACCTATACAAGACCTATATGTACAACAGGTGTAACAAAACAAATAAACATTTCAGACCACCAAACTGAACAACTTGCACAATGGAGCCACGATTGAGAAAAAAAATCAGCTGTTTCATACAAAACTGCAGTAGGTAAGGTACCTATTGACTCGACTCAAATGTATGGGACAGGTGATTTTTTTTAATTTTATTATGACGTTGTGCTGTTTTCTTACACCCTGTATATTATACAGATACTTTAGCAGGGCGGAAAACTAAGAGATCTTAGGTCTTACGAATGTCACGCCGCCGCCGTAATTACGTCTTACCAATTTTCGATCAGTCATCGATCAGAAGTGCGATTTTTGAACATCATACGAACGAATCGGCAGTGGAAAGATGCCCAAATGGCACATGTAGCATTATAAGAGACCACTTTTGGTGTACACGGAAACTAAAGGCTGTATAAGATGGTGTTACAATGGTGTTAACAGCGCTGTTAACACCGATATAACTCTTATTTGGGCACAAGTTATACAGCCTAAGGTTCTATATTGGAATTATAATGGGCCACAAGGCATTATATCAGCTGCTTAACAGAATACGAGTGTCCTGTTATACAGCCTAAGGTTCTATATTGGAATTATAATGGGCCACAAGGCATTATATCAGCTGCTTAACAGAATACGAGTGTCCTGTTATACAGACTAAGCCCTAGGATTGGGGTTACTGCTATACTTAAATAACGCTTGAGGTTCTACATTATTCTTCGAGCATCAGCAGAGTGTGTACATAAAAAATGAATTTATTTTATTAGTAGAGTTAAATTCTTTAAATAAATTCCGTGAGTGTTGGTTATTAATGGCGTGAAGTGAAGTTTTATTGAGAATTTGTGATAACCTAGTTAAGTACACTTTTATAATATTAGCCTGTGAATACATTTGGAATGCAAGTTCATTGTGAATGTTTATATGGTTTTATAGCAAATTTTGTACGCGCCTCGGAAATATTTCGTTTTTAATTAGAAATATTGTGAAAATAATTACACGTCAAAATATATGTGTACATTTTTTGTGTCTGATTTACATTAAATCATACAAAGTTTTATTTTATATTATAATAAATATATGTTTCACGTGTAAATAAAAGCAGAAATCATTAGTAAAACATAAACAACACCATAATTTTATTTATCATATGGTTTAGGTTATAAAGTGGTAGGTAACAAAATGGCGCTTTCTTAAGAAACCTATGTGAACTCTTATAATCCTGAATTAACGACTATGGCTGTACAAGAGTACACACCGGTTCCTCTATAACGCTTATTGCAGTAAATAAGAGTTCAAGTGAACCAATATGCAGCCTGTCGGCTTATATTAGTGTTATTATGGTTCACATCAACGCTTAAGCCATTCATGTGAACTACTTAAACGCCATTATGCAGACTAAAGCAATATAGTGGTATTTTCTGTAGCCATTTTACTGCCAAATGCTGTATTTCTGAGTTACAAGAGTATCTCGGAATACCTTTGGTGTTCACGAGTGCTAATATAACACCTTTAAGCAGCTTTGAAAAAGAGGCTAATAACAGAGTTGAGGTGAACCAATATAGAACCTTAAGCGTTAAATCACTCTACGTGTACACCACTTTACTGCCAAATGCTGTATTTCTGAGTTACAAGAGTATCTCGGAATACCTTTGGTGTTCACGAGTGCTAATATAACACCTTTAAGCAGCTTTGAAAAAGAGGCTTAATTACAGAGTTGAGGTGAACCAATATAGAACTTTAAGCGTTAAATCACTCTACGTGTACACCACTTTACTGCCAAATTCTGTATTTCTGAGTAACAAGGGTATCTCGGAATACCTATGGTGTTCACGAGTGCTAATATAACACCTTTAAGCAGCTTTGAAAAAGAGGCTGAATAACAGAGTTGAGGTGAACCAATATAGAACTTTAAGCGTTAAATCACTCTACGTGTACACCACTTTACTGCCAAATTCTGTATTTCTGAGTTACAAGGGTATCTCGGAATACCTATGGTGTTCACGAGTGCTAATATAACTCCTTTAAGCAGCTTTGAAAAAGAGGCTGAATAACAGAGTTTAGGTGAACCAATATAGAACTTTAAGCGTTAAATCACTCTACGTGTACACCATTTTAACTCTATTGGCTGTACAGTAGTTCACATTGACTCTTTTAAGATGCTAGCATTACAGTGGTATAATTCTACACCTTTATACAGCAATAATCATATTTTACTGCCCCTATAATGCTCTTAAGCAACCAATGCGATATAGGCTGTAAGAAGGCATTTTTGACAGCTGCTCTAACTCTGATCCCGTTACAATAGTATCCGTTCCTGCTCTTATAATGCTATTATAAAGACTAAAGCGTAATAAGCAGCTCTAAGTTCTCAGTTGAACCCTATTAAGTGTTAATTAATGCAACAAGTTCCGAGTTACACCAAAAGTGGTCTCTTATAATGCTACATGTGCCATTTGGGTGCATAATCTCTATAGTAATTTTGACATTTTCTACTGCCGAGTCGCTCGTATGATGTTCAAAAATCGCACTCCTGGGTGACGTCACGGTCCTGACGCGAGTTTAACATTTTTTACCCATACCACAGAATAGGTAATAGTACCGAAAAGTGAACAACGCCGCGCCGCTAAAGAAGTATTTCACTTCAAAAATCCTTTCTTTTCATTTCTTTTCGAAGGAACCTTTTATAAAATGTTATGTAAAGTAACACCATGGGCAAAAGCATCGTTTCGGTCAGCTGCGTTGAGCCTGCAGCCGGATGGCCGGATTGCCGGATCGCCGGACACAGCCCAAGGCCTAAAAATGTTACTAAAAAGTATTCATGTGTATCCGAACGTGTATAATTTGATCTTTGAAATGTTTTTTGGATTAGATAATACGCAGAGCCTTTTTAGAAGTAACTTAGTAGGTAAGTATACCAAATTAAAGATAAAAAAATCAAGTCACTAACTGGACTCGAACCCGCAATCTTCCAGGTACTAGACTTAGAAGTTTAGACTTGAAAGAATAACTTAAAAATTTAGTAGGTAGGTACCTACTACTGATTACTTCGTGCTTATTGTAAACAATGATACATGTTCAACATAGCAAACGCTCGGTATGCATGTAAAGGTTTTACGTTTCGGAAGGAGTGGATAAATGCAATTATTTAACTAGACAAACAATCTGCTGCGCTAGGGTGCGAAGTCAGCCCGATGAGAGAATTAATTCCCTAACCCCTACTATTGGTAGGTACAACCCTGACACTTCATTTGATTATTAGGTAGGTAGGTAGCGTAAGCGAAAAGTTTTTAATCTAAGGATTCTAAGGTACTACCATAGAGAAAATAACGCGCTCCCCTGGGGTAGAGATGTTGTATCGAACTGTGCACAGATACTCAACTGGGCCTGACGTCATATCATACACATCTAGCGGGAAGTAGCGTATAACCCTCCCCTCACCCGTTTTTCACCCCCTTTGTTGGCGACAATATTTTCTATATAAACAAGCCGATATGCCATCTCTTCATACTCTATGGGTACTACATTAGCTTGCACCACTGGTAGCATGCCAACCCGCGATAGCCGTGATACGGCTTTATCACGTCTTTTATCTCGTTCGTTCGCGCGTAAAACAACGAGATAAAAGACGTGATAAAGCCGTTTCACGGCTATCGCGGGTTGGCATGCTACCAGTGCAGTTGTACCATAGAGTAAATAAATTATACACAGAATTATACACAACAGAGGGTCAATGCCCGTACTAAGTAAGTTGCCACCTTCTTATATGAAAACTCGCGCAAGTACAGCGACGGTGGTGAGTAACGGTACTACAGCAATGTTTAATTACGTTAAAATAAGTGTTAAACACATCTGTTATTAAAATTTTTAAGAAAATTAATCTATATAATTTATTTCCGTGGAACAAAATTCAAATAATACCTAGTGATCTAATAACGTTTAATTAAGATTTATCTCTCGTTCAGGCCAGTAGCGACATCTGTTTGCGCCAAGACTATACTAAATCTAAAATGTATGGAACTGACCAGACATGGTTGTACTTTGTATATTTTGTTAAAAGATGTGGGTTGTAGAGTTTCTGTTAGCATCTTCTTCTTCTTTCTTCTTCTTCATCTTCTACAAGGGAACCCCTTCCGACGCGGTAGTGGAGTCAACAACCGGCCAAGAGCGTGTCTGACTCGTCCATGATCAGGTTCTAAAATACTGTTTATTTTCCGTCTTTGAACTACTTTACTTTCTTTCTTGTACAAAATGGTGGCAATCTTAGTTTCAGGGTGGAATGATGACTTCAAACTAAATCTATACTTATAAAAGAGTTTCGTGAGTTTCATGACTGACTGACTGACAGACAATAGAAACATGAAAGCCATGGCTCCATCGTGAAAGTTGTTCAGTTTGATGGCACCCCCTTAAGTATTACTAGGGTGTTTTGTTACACCTGTATACGCTAACATTTAAAGGGGCCTTTTTCCCATAGCTGGAGAAATTATCTTCTTTGGAATATATTATATTTAATCTTATCTTAACTATTATAAAACTGTAACCGAAGTGTGTCTGTACATTGAAGATATTTCCAAAAAAAAGATTACGATATGCTGCGACCAAAATACTTGATCGCTGACGATATGGTTTTTAGATGTCCCTGATTCCAAATCATAAATTTTTGGATTTTTTGTCTGTCTGTTTGTTTGTTTATTTGTTTGTTTGTTTGGGTGTTTGTTTGTTCGAGTATCACGCAAAAAGTACTGAACCGATTTTGATGAAACTTTTTTGTTTGATAGCTTATCATCTGACTTAAAATCTGGTATATAATTTATGCGGACGAAGTCGCGGGTAAAAGCTCGTATATTCTAAAGAGGATGTAGAGGTGCACTAAGAAAGGATTTTTCGAAAATCGACCCCTAAAGGACGGAGTCGCTGGTCAGAAGCTCGTAGCTTATATTTCCGTAGCCCTTCGTAGCGCTACGCCGCGCCGCTACGCGACTACGCGACACCTTGACTACTAAAGTCCGCCACATACAGACGGAATTGCGATCCGAAATCCCTTAAAATATGCCCCCTAAGACATCAAGAAATCACTATAGATCTAGTGAAAAAGTCTTTGAAAGCGGCAACACTCCATACGGAATATAATTCCGAATCAGAAGTGCGATTTTTGAAAATCATACGAGCGACTTAGCGGTAGAAAGATGCATAATCTCTATAGTAATTTTGACATTTTCTACTCCCAAGTCGCTCGTATGATTTTCAAAAATCGCACTTCAGCCTGCGTAACATGACAGAGGTGAGAGCGACACAGGTCACTTCTAAACGTCAAATTGACGGTTATCTCCATAGTATCTCACTCAAATTTGACGTTTAGAAGTGACTTGTGTCGCTCTCACCTCTGTCATGTTACGCATGCTGATGTGTGTGGTATGGGCCTAATTCCCATTCTCACTATTCATTTGAAACGTGAGACGTGGGTGAGTTACATTGCAACAGTAAAAGAAGTGAGTAACTTGGACCCACGTACTGTTGACGCATGTAGTACGTGAGCCAAATTACTGGAGTATTCGCCTTTACTTGGCGTAGAGATGGGAAAGATGATCTCTATGTATATACAAGTATATGAATAAGCTAGAATAGAGTAAGTGACATGAGTTGTCAAATGAAACCGTTTTTGGACGTTTTTTGGAGTCCTCGGCAGGGTAAAAATTCGATTTCTGAGATAATTTAGCAATTTGGGCTCGCACACTGTAATACCCTAGTTAGTAATTTATATAATAATAATAATAAATGTTATCCAGCGCAGCGATTGTAAAAAAAGGGAAAACCATAACTAACAGCAACTATGCTGAGGTTCTTTCCTTTTCATCTGCACACTCTTTATGTAAAAGATATTTATAATTAAATTATGTAAGCTACTAATATGTGTGGATGAATAAAGTTCTTTTTATTTTATTTATTTATTTATTTATTTATTTATTAATTCTCAATCTAACGTGAAATGGTGAATAATTTAATGAAACAGTGTTAGTATATTTTACAAAATTATCTACGATTTCACTTTAGGTTCACGATTATTGACAGAAACTGAATTTTTACCAGGACTCCAGGACTCCTGCTGAGGTTCTTTCCTTTTCATCTGCACACTCTTTATGTAAAAGATATTTATAATTAAATTATGTAAGCTACTAATATGTGTGGATGAATAAAGTTCTTTTTATTTTATTTATTTATTTATTTATTAATTCTCAATCTAACGTGAAATGGTGAATAATTTAATGAAACAGTGTTAGTATATTTTACAAAATTATCTACGATTTCACTTTAGGTTCACGATTATTGACAGAAACTGAATTTTTACCAGGACTCCAAATCCCCAAAAACGGTTCTATTGCCTCGCGTCACGTATCTCTTTCTATTATACAGGCATGCCGCTAGGTACATCTCGCTCTCTCAGCTGTCACCGTCTCTCTTACGTAGTATAATACCTTTATGAGCTATACAAGGTGTTACAAAACACCCTAGTAATATTTAAAGGGGTGGTTTTATTTAGACCATCAAACTAGACCACTTTAATTATGCAGCTAACGATAAAAAATCTGCTGTTCCATACATTTCGGTCGAGTAGCCATTGAGGTTTTCTATGAAACAGTTAGTGTTTTTTTTTTCGCGATTTCGACGTAGAGAAATTCGTTCAGTTTGATGTTCTAAATCTAAAGCATCCCCTTTGATATATTTAACGTATTCAATCTTACACACTGTTTAGTAGATACTTCCATAAATTGGGTACAAAGTACAAACATTAATAAATTCATAATACTTACAAATATGTGCTCTTTGCGAGATTCGAACCGGCGGCGATCCTCGGCTCGCCAGGCAGGCACCAACTGAGTCGTCAGACCACCAAACAAGACTTTGGGAAAAATCTGTTTAGAATACCTTACGTTTACGTACCAACCTTATTAAAACGACAGTGCCTACGCTACGCAACAAAAGGAAACTAACTAGGTCAAAAAGTAAATAAGTGTAACAATACAAAAAGTGGGTTAGATTAGTAAGACAATAAGGCCCTTATTACAATAACAAAGTGGGTCGGGACACAATGTGCTGTTAATGCGAATGTATTGTACATCTGTGCCTTCATTAGACCGTACGTTTGTTTACTTTGCTCTTTGTCACTTGTTACTGTGTAGGTACATGAGTTTGTCAATGCTTCTGACCACCACAAAAAGAACTGTTGATATGAGTTTATGTATGTAACTTACCTATCTATGGTTTTTGTAATTAGGTATTTAATTGTAAACCGTTGGCGTTGCGGAGAGGTATAACTCAATCTTGAGGTCCAGGTTCGAATCCGCACGAACTACATGCCCAATGAGTTTTTGTATCCTATACAGGGTCTAACTTAAGGCTCTCCCTCCCTAGTGCAAGGCTCTCTTTCTTACAAGCAAACTTTTGCAATTAGCCATCGCGCTTCAATTGCGTGACTTCGGTCAGAATTTTCCGTTTTCTTTGAAAACCTGTATGATTTTTTATGAATTTTCAAAAAATAAGAAAACCACATCATTCTATATTGTATTGTGAAGAATATTGTAAATTTTCATATTCTTCTGATCAACAATGTAAGAGTAAAACGGTTATACAACTGGAAAAAAAGGGGTGACTTTGGATTCGTTTTTCTTCAGTTTTATTAATTAAAATATATTTCGTGAAAAACCACATTATTCACTTCTCATATCCTGTAGATTGTTCAGTTTTGTTTTCTGCCTAAAAAGTGCCATAAAGTTAATGTATAAAATGGTTACAAAGTTACTCAAAACCGGGCGGACGCCCCCAATTTTTTTAGAGGATGATCGGACCATCAAACTGAACAACTTTCTCTAAGGCACCAACATCGAAATCGCGAAAAAAATATGAGCTCTCAGTCTCATATATTTGGTTCAAATAGGATTGCAGTTTTGTATGGAACAGCTGATATTGTTAGCGCGATTTCGATGTTGGTGCCATAGAGAAAGTTGTTCAGTTTGACTGTCTGATCATCCCCTTAAAAAAGTGTATAATAAGAAGGATATTAAGAAGGACCCTGTATGTCTACGTAATACCAACTGCTCTCAAACGGTGAACAAAAACATCATGAGTAAACCTGCATACGCTGAAGAAGAAATTCTGATGCGTATGTGTAGTCCACCATCCGCATTGGGCACGCATGGGGACTATCGCCCATACACCCTCCCTGAGGGTAGGCCTGTGCCCTGCAGTAAGATGTTGCATGCATGCATGTGATATAGTGTTTTTGTTGGCGGAATGGACACCATTTACCAATAGACACGTCAATGGAACCTTAAAACGCAAAAAAATTACTTTGCCATTGAAATAGGTGGTGGTTGATTGTAGCAAGGTATCTAAACATCCCGAAGAAGAGTACGGTCGTGAGTTTATATACTTATGTGTACTACTGAGGTCTCAAATATTGCTTTGGTATCCATTTCTAAAATATAGTTTAATTAGGTTTTGCATACCTACCCAATGGTTTAGTGCCTCGGTTAGACATGTTTGGCCTAGATTAATCATTCTTAAACATCAATAAATATTTCGAATTCTCCCTGTAATCTCCACTCTAAATCTAGTATATCCTATTTCTAAGCTAATATCCTAACAAAATATTCAAACTATGCGATGTCCAATAAACTTTAGTCAAATAGACCACAAAGGATGGAATTTATTGGAAATATCTTGACTTTACACAGCCTTATGCAAACGTGTACTCTAAAATACTTGAGCAAAGGGTATCTGAAGTGTCATACATGATACCGATCTAACTTGATCTTCTGCCTCCCCTGAACTCGTAAGTAAATTGTGCAAAAAAAGGTGGGGGTTGAAAAAGAGAGGGTTCAAAGTAAACTGGTTAGTTTGAATGACAAAAGACGCGGGAAAACAATGGTGGGTCGACTAGGCATAAAGATAGGTTATGAATTTTTTGTGCCTAAGTTACTGTGTGAAGTGGAATAAGCTGGTAGATATACCTAGGTACTGGATTATCGAATTATCTGGTCTTAGGCAAAGTAGAAGTAGTTGTAATCAAAACGTAAAGTGTAATTCTTGTTATCTTGTCCAATGCCAGCCCGATAGTTTGGTAGTGAACTTAGCTGCTGATTCGAGGGTCGTAGGTTCGCATGGTCGCGGTTTTCCATCGCGCATGGGGAAAATATTTCTACGATGAATAAGTATGAATTTGTACCTACCCGAGTTTTAGTATCTACAGTACATACACCGAGTGTAAGGAAAAGTATCATAACTTTAAACCACCATACTCTACCTACTCATCAAACTGATCAACTTTTACTATGGGAGAAAATCAGAACAAAATATTTGTTCTAACTATAGAGAACATGGTACTGACAGATTTCCTCCCATAGTAAAAGTTGATCAGTTTGATGGGTAGAGTATGTGGTTTAAAGGTTAATGATACTTTTCCTTACACCCTGTATACAAGGTGTAACAAAATACCGTAGCAATATTTTGAAGAGGTGGTTTTGACCATCAAATTGAACAACAAATTGAACATCGAAATAAAATTTAAAATATCTGTTTTGTATCAAAACAACAGATTTTTTTAGGGACTTTTTTACACATACTCTGTATTATATGGTTGTCTTCTCCAGAAAGGAGTAAATTTTGTGTAGGCCCACCAAACGGTAACGTTTATTGATAGTATTACACTCTATATACATAATTTGATTTATTATAGTACTCAGACAATAGATTTGGTAAAAATGCAAACGGAATTACGAAATAAATATAAAAAATTATCCGTTTTGACTTTTTTGGTAAGATTCTTTTTTCCGGTTAAAATGGCACATGTAAAGCAATGCGTGTATAGGAACGTCTTACATGTTAACACGAAAATAAAAATAAAAAACCCAACATATTTTACCAACACACGATAAACGCCAACGGCGATTACGCGACACTCCGTTTAGATGAGGAATAGCCATGTTACCACTATAATCTAGAGATTATGAGAATCAAATCGACATGATTTCCATAACTATACGTCAACTAATACGCTAACATTTTTTTGTTAGCCTTTTTTCCATAGTAAAACTGAGGATGTTCTTTCAATGGTACTCTATGTGACACCGGGGGCGGCCAACACGATAGGGCCAATTGTCGCCAAGTCGACATCGCCCGCGACTTCTTAGCATATCCTCCCTATAGTTATATTTTTAATAGGTACTTTGTGGTAATACCATAAAGGTATTATACTACGTAAGAGAGACGGTGACAGCTGAGAGAGCGAGATGTACCTAGCAGCATGCCTGTATAATGTGGGGCAAAACATGCAAACTAATAATAGAAAGAGATACGTGACGCGAGGCAATAGAACCGTTTTTGGGGATTTGGAGTCCTGGTAAAAATTCGGTTTGTGTGAATAAGCGTGAACCTAAAGTGAAATCGTAGATAATTTTGTGAAATATACTAACACTGTTTCATTAAATTATTCACCATTTCACGTTAGATTGAGAATTATACACAGAAATCGAATTTTTACCCTGCCGAGGACTCCAAAAAACGTCCAAAAACGGTTACATTTGACAACTCATGTCACTTACTCTATTCCGTAAGGTATAATATCTTTATGGGTAATACTTAATATTCTTTGCTATAACTATGTAGGTATAAACTAAGCTCGTAAGCGTCCCACAGGCATTAATAAAACGAAGACCCGCCTCGCATCGGCTCCGTCTGCGCTTTCTGACACACGTGGCGCTTGATTGATCTTCACTAATGCGCTGTGCGCTGTGCTATGGCTCCGGAATACTGCTTAATATTGGCAATCTGATCTTAGCGTTATAGGATAGTATGCGGGTTCTAATAAAGTCAGTGAACTCTGTGAACTATACAACTTGGGCTTGAGGCAAAAGTCCCAAAGCTTATAAAATTAACGGGATAACTTACAAAGGATCAAGATAGAGCATATAAAATTTGCTGTTACCGTGGTGCCCGGCTTCGAATAGCACTAACTTTTTTTTCTAACTAACAAATAAAGTATAGCTAAAGGAGCTGCTTCTGCTTATTTCTTCGGTCTATAGGGGGACCACACCAGTGACGGCAAAGCGCCCTGGTAAGGTCAACCGAACCATTGAATGAACTTAAGCAACCTGCCCAAGGGGCACCCCCTTGGGGCACCAGGTTGAAGGGGTATGGACCTCGGCAATGGGCGTTGCTGGGATACCTAAGTTGCGAATTGGGTAGTGGGGATCGGTGAGTAACGGCCAGCGATGTGCCGGTAGCGTCTATAGACGCCAGAAGAAAATGGAGTAGGGAATGTGTTACAAGCGTTTCATCCTCAACCACCACACGCCTAGAATATTATACCTACTCACATCTATCCATCTGTTTTTGTATAACGTATAGTAACACAGTTATAAGTATATTGTATTGTAAATATCTCAAGATGCATTCTAGCGGGCGGGCCCTTAGCCCGACCCGAGGGCAGACTGCTTCCGGACGTAATCGGCGACACATGTCACGGTGAAATTATTGTAAATACTGAATATAAACAAATTATCAAAGATACAGTTTTAATTTTAACAATCCCGTCACATCTCAGAAGAGGGATTACGGAAAATGCTGGCCCCTACTTTCATGGATTGAGAAAAGGAAAAATCAAGATACATTTTTTTTTTGTAAAAGAAAATAACGGAACTATGAAACGATCAGTTGAATTACAAGAAACATCGAGTGACCCACATATGGACGCAGAATTATTATTCAAATTTGATCCGGGCAAGAAGACAACAGATATCAGAGGAGGATGATTAGATGATATTATGCAGAAACGCCAGAAGAAAAAAATATTCTATGAAGTGCAACCTTGATGCAGAAGAAGAAATTTCCTGCCACATTAGAGGATTATAATACCGTTTGAATTACGAACCAATTCCAAAGAACTTAATTGCGAGACTCCAGAGCAACTTTATCATGGTCTATCACTGGAAAACTACTACATACAAGGAATCCAAACAAATAAACATCATAAAACAACAACAATATCGAGGAATGGTATGTTACTAAGCAGCGCAACATGGAAATTAACGTAGTGCTGAAGATCTGCTATACTGACGGAGGACGGGCCATGAATCCTGAGACTTCCGGATTGCGAGATGTCAGGACTGTCAACGCCTGGACCATGCAACCGCCGCACCGGCGCCGCCTGCTGGCGCACTGCAGGGTTTGCGGGGACGTCATCGCTGGAGTTGCAGCAGGCAATCGAGGTACAGTAATCAATATTATATTTAACCGATGAAATCAAATTCCTAGCAGATTTATATAAATAGAAAATGAAAATTTGTGATCATCCATTAATAGCATAAATCGATAAGGGAAGATAAATATTATCACGTTGAATCACCTACCTCACCATCCGAAGTCATCATGAAAGGTTTTGGTACTCCATCACAAAAAAAAATAAGGTGTACAAATTCTTACAGACAACTTGTTTCTTAATATCTAAGCAGAAGTTACAAATGCGGGTGATAAAGAAATACTTAGATATAATTCTGTAGGTTAAACAATTATTAACCAATCCAATATTAGTTGAAATACAACGTCAACGTCACAAAAGGTTAAACTTAATAAAAACCCTAAGAACAAGAACCTTGTAAAAACCGAAGATGATGTAATTAATAGCGGTTTTAACACCATGTGGTTACAGGAGACCGATTTTCTAACAAAAGTCGTTTTGTATTATCAGAGAACTAAATAATTCTCCCTAACTAATTGCCTACCTAGTTACCTACCGTACATATTCATCAAACACCACTGTTACCTATGTGTTAGTAAGCCAACCTGTACCTACTTTTCTCTCTGGGCTATATACCTAGGTATCTTACTGTATTCCAGAAGCAATCTTGTTGTCTAAATTACATCGTAAATTTAAGAGATACAATCATGTCTAGAATGGTCAATAGATAATTAAATTACTCATGCAGAAGTATACAAATAAAATAATAGTGTAACTCTAACGCTAAATTCTAATAAGACAATGTTCACTCTACAGATAAGATAAGATAAAATATATTTTATTTGCACACCATGAATATACGAATACAATTTATAACAAGAATAAGAAGGGTGGCGGTCTTATCTCTAAAAGAGATTTCTTCACACAACCATTGGATGGAAGAACTATTTTCAGAGATAAATGCTACGGCGGTGCATTGTTAGGCACCTATGTATACCTGTCTACATAAGTATATAGAGTAAATATAATATATACATCATGCATACACACAAATATATAAATATATATTCATACATATATAATTATGCTGTTAAATATAAAATAAAAATATAATAGTAAAAAAAAAACACCTTGTAGATAGGATAGTATTCTTTGAGCAGTCTTTTAAATGGAACGAATCAGCAACCACTTTAGCTGAACATAGCAGTGACCTTGGATGCAGTGATATGCAAATAAAAATTTATTAAGACAAACCAGTTCACTATAAATCTTATAGAAAACAAAACGGTCAAGGAAAATGTTTAAGATCTTATTTCATTGAAGAAGAAGATAAAGTATTATGCTGAAATTTCGTTCAGAGTACCCAGGCTAGACCTGTAGTTTTAGTTTAAAAAATAGCTCCTTTATCAACTTTGCATCGATTATCGAGCACTCAATTCACACACTGTTAAAGATCGCTACTCGCTACAACACATTGACGATCAAATAAATAAATTATTTAAAAATATTGTTCTACTTCAGATCTAGCTAATAATAATTATGTGAAAATGTCTGAAGATTCAATTTCAAATACTGTTTATGTGACACCGACTACTACGGTCAGCACGAATCTCTAATAATGTCCTTCTAGCCGTCTAGCTAACGCGTAAGCCGAAAGATAGAATCTGAAATAGCAATCTAATTTGTAAGACATTAATTATTCCATCTGCGATAAAATAAACGAAGATATTATGTTCGTTTATTATAGGATTATTAATTAGAAGAAGTACTTCAATTACTAAAAGCTAAATTTGCAAAAAGTTCTTTTACACTAAAAACTTGTGTCAATTATTCGGCAGTAGTACGCCCTAAAAAAAAATGTGTGCCAAACTACAAACCACCTACTGATGTTCATGAAATACGTCGATTTATAGTTTTGACATCCTATAATATTTTTACCCGAAATAGATCGCTAATCGACCACTCACTTATCTCACTAAAAAAAATTGAGTTGAGTCCGAACAAGAACAGGCGCTCGAATCTTTAAAAGCTTAATTGTAATCTGTTCTAACTATTAACAGTCCAAAAGTTTCAACTTAGTTAAACACAGATGCCAGTTAATTAGGCCTAGATGGAAATTGGAATTTTACTTCAGTATCGAACAGATGGGTTCTTACGACCAGTTGCATACCGCAACCGCAGCCGCATGACTTTTAGTGAAGAGCAATTTTATTTTATCTTAACTATGAATTGGAAACTCTTGCGGTAGTAGAAACGCTTAGTTATTACTTACCCTATGAATAATCCAGGTATTATTAACAATTATGAACTCTATAAAAATAACAACCTAAGACAATATCTACATAGGAAGATATTCGAGTTTGAGTTATACATAAACTATCAATATGGAGCCTGTTACAATAATAGCATACTAGTAATACACTGAAGGTAATTGATTCTGCTTCAGAGGAGTTATAGCTCTATTGATACAGTAAAACAAAAATATAAGTGAAAGGTCATCACAAGTTGGCAATCCACAGTGCATTATTTCTGATTGAGGTGTACCTAGCATTCTTCTTCTTATCGTGTGGGCAGAGCGATGTTTAACTAGTAATACCTAGCATTCATCAGTAGATATTACAATGCAATTTGAACATAATTATACTTAACGCAGTGAGTGAAGTACTCTCGTTATAAACGGTCAGCTTGTGAAACGAATAACAGAGAACGCACTTGAGAGTGCTTGAGATGATAAATTGATTGGCGTTATATGCAGTATTAATGGCACCATACTATTTCTAACACTATTCTTTTACTTACTGGTATCACTCTTTTTCAAATGATGTTTAAAAACTTAAGGCTCCAACATGCGCCAGTGACCTTGCGCGAATGGGCGGAGCTTATTCTCTCTCCCCGCACCACCCGCATCGCGCTCACGATACGTAGATACACCATAGACGTGGACATGTGCCGGCACCTTAGACACGCCACGCGCCGTGCTCACAGAAAGAGTATTTATCTATTACTCCGTGGGCGTCGAGTGGCCAACATTAGCAGTGCTCGGCTAGAAATTTACCATAAACTTATATGTACGCACGGCGACACATCAAGCTACCCAAAACCAAAATAAGCTGGCTGCGCGACGTTATACATTACTATGCCTACGCGCGGCCAGCTTATTTTGGTTTTGGGTAGCTTGATGTGTCGTCGTGTGTACATCAATAATTATTCTTTCTGAGTTTTAAACTTGAAAGTTGTGTTTATTATTACATCCTACTTTAACACTTACCTTTAGTTTTATACCTCTGACTACTCCCTCAGGGAATATAGTCGTGAGCATATGCATGCATGCATTATACTTTAATCATTTTAAGTATTGCACCACACTAAACATTAATTTTGAAATTAACTTATTCATAAAAGCATAAAAAAACCCGGGTCACAACATTTATAGTCTAGTAAAAATACAGTTTTAAGATTGCATTAAAGACACTGTAGTAGATACTTTTATTTTATTATAGACTTTTGTCAAAATTTCGTGGTAAATAAAGGGACTCCGAGAAATACCTTTAAATTTATATAAATGTCCAAAGGACATGCACATTTCTGAAAATGTTTCGTCGTGCAGACCCGAAAAGAGACCGTTAATTTAAGTAAAAGATAACACTGGAATACTTTAGAAACAATTTATTAATAGCCGAAAAGGCGTGGTGACGCGACCAGAGCTTAGAGCGGACTCTCTGACATAAAGTACTCTTCCTTGTACTGAGCTTATAGTATTGTTTAATCTAACATGAACATACACATACACACACGAGTATACGGCACTACTACTAAACAACTTTTTCAGTCTATCAGTTCGGCTATCCTGATTTGGACGGTGTCCTCATCGTCCTGGTGTTCAATATCTGCCCACACACAAATTCAGGTGTACTACAACGCATTGTCTTTAATTATTTGTCAAAGCACATAACAACATCGGGCCTCTTTCGAAGCAGGCAACCAATTATATACTTCTGTCGGAACAGGTAATCAATTTGCACGTCTGCCGCAACAGGAAACCATCATATACTTCTGCCGCAACAGGAAACCGTCATTTTCGTCTGCCGCAACAGGAATCCACGTCTGCCGCAGCAGGAATCAACGTCTGCCTCAGCAGGAATCCACGTCTGCCTCAACAGGAATCCACGTCTGCCGCAGCAGGAATCCACATCTGCCTCAACAGGAATCAACGTCTGCCGAAGCAGGAATCCACGTCTGCCTCAACAGGAATCAACGTCTGGCGCAGCAGGAATCAACGTCTGCCGAAGCAGAAATCAACGTCTGCCGCAGCAGGAATCCATTAGTCGCGTCTGCCGGACCAGGTAGCCAATAATCACGTCTGCCAGAGCAGGTAGCCATTAATCGCGTCTGCCGGAGCAGGTAACCATTAATCGCGTCTGCCGGAGCAGGTAACCATTAATCGCGTCTGCCGGAGCAGGTAACCATTAATCTCGGCTGCCGGAGCAGGTAACCATTAATCGCGTCTGCCGGAGCAGGTAACCATTAATCGCATCTGCTGGAGCAGGTAACCATTAATCACGTCTGCCGGAGCAGGTAACCATTAATCGCATCTGCCGGAGCAGGTAACCATTAATCGCATCTGCCGGAGCAGGTAACCATTAATCGCGTCTGCCGGAGCAGGTAACCATTAATCGCGTCTGCCGGAGCAGGTAACCATTAATCTCGTCTGCCGGAGCAGGTAACCATTAATCGCATCTGCCGGAGCAGGTAACCATTAATCGCATCTGCCGGAGCAGGTAACCATTAATCGCGTCTGCCGGAGCAGGTAACCATTAATCGCATCTGCCGGAGCAGGTAACCATTAATCGCATCTGCCGGAGCAGGTAACCATTAATCGCGTCTGCCGGAGCAGGTAACCATTAATCGCATCTGCCGGAGCAGGTAACCATTAATCGCATCTGCCGGAGCAGGTAACCATTAATCGCATCTGCCGGAGCAGGTAACAACCGTTCACAATTCTTGGCTGCGAGAAACCTCAACAGTCGTATAACTCTCATCGCAATCTGACTCAGACTTGTTATTATTTTCTTCAATATTTTGTTCAATTCTTTTCTTCTATATTTCAACCATACTTAAATCTTTGATTTGATAATGTGACACTCTCTCTCATCTTTGCTTTTTGTCAAATGATCGTTCCATATACTCAGTGTTACGATTACGATCCATCGTTGCTAACGCTTCGTTGTAAATCTGACACCATTGTTTTTGTTAACTTCGTTCGCTACTTGAGATGAGGTCCCCTTTAGAGTTACGGGTATTTCTGTCGTCATGCTGATTTTTTTTCAGTACGTCTCATTTTCGATTTATGTATAACGCTACCCTCAGAAGATGAAGGATGAAGATGTGGAAAAAGACGACGAGGATGATACATCTCGTTTGGAACGTTTACGTCCCATGTCAAACGAATGTCCGATAAAATAAAACAAAATAAACTAAATCAATGATACACTCTTCCCAGTCATAGATAAAACTTTAACACACTAATTCTTAAAATAGTCACACAAAATAAAGTCACTCGAACTGTAACATAAACATTCTTTGTCCCAGAAATCGTTATCTAAAGTAACATGAAACAATCTCACCGAGTCCTTGGGCACAACGTTAGTTCTAAGAATGTTAACGTAAACAACCGCACGCAGCTCGCTCGGTGGGGACTTCCCCGCGATCCCAGCAACACCGCGCAAGCACAGATCACGGCGTCCGTCGTCGTCGTACCAAATTGTTCGGAACTGATACACGATTTCCACAAACTGTTTATTTCTTTAGATATTACACAAATAGTTATTTAGAACACCTGATAGGTCCAATCACTGGGCTAAGTTCATGCCACTTCTGACTAAAAGATAACACTGGAATACTTTAGAAACAATTTATTAATAGCCGAAAAGGCGTGGTGACGCGACCAGAGCTTAGAGCGGACTCTCTGACATAAAGTACTCTTCCTTGTACTGAGCTTATAGTATTGTTTAATCTAACATGAACATACACATACACACACGAGTATACGGCACTACTACTAAACAACTTTTTCAGTCTATCATAAGGAACATTTAGTTTGGGAGGTAGGGGACCATTGGGCAGTCGGGAGGTTTGGGCACCACCTCATAACTCGAGATTTATAGTCGATTTTTAATTTTGTTTTCTATGGCAATTTAGTTTAGTTAATTATTAATGGCCCCACTGCTCAACCAAATATCATCAGTGATTTCGTTCATTTGCCAAAGTTATATGCGATTGATGGTTTTTTGAGTGCCAAATTAAGTATTTTGTCGTGATTTTGAATAAAATAGCAAAGCAATCTGCGAGAAAGTGTATGTTTCTTTGTATACGTCTGATTATATGTTTATCAAAGATTGTATTAACCAGTACCTAGAGTTTAAAAGGTGCCCAAGCGACCCGACCATTGGGAGGTATGGGCACTTTTAACAGGGTTTGGAAATTATCTTGTAACTTTGAGACTGATTACAATTGGGTAACTGTTCTTCACAATAATTTGGGCCAAATATATGTGCCATTGCCACTTAACAATAATTTCAAATCGGTAACCTTTTTGTTAAAAAGTCCCGGGTGTAGCCCCGGGTGTAGTACTATACGAAGTTAACTAGAACTTTTTTTTTTCGTTCGGTTGTGCTTGTGATTAGTAATGTCGTTCCTTACAACAATAACAAAACGGCAATCGGTATAATCTTTTGGTAATTTAAAAGTCCCCGGGCTACAGTAGGTACTAGTGTCAAAGAGATAGGAAGTACTACGTACTAGTATGCAAAATCTTTAAAAAAAATTGCTAAAAAAATATTGATTTTATTTCACAAATTCCAAATTTTCATACCAACTAACCCAGTCCTCCTGTAGTAACTGTCAACCAGCAGGTAATTTTTGGATCAGAAAGAACTAAGAGCACCTTCAAATTTGCAGCAGAGTATCGCGGTATAATCTACACTAATATTATAAAGAGGAAAGATTTGTACCTATTTTTGTATGTTTGTATGTTTGTAATGAATAGGCTCAAAAAGTACTGGGCCGATTTAAAAAATTCTTTCACCATTAGAAAGCTGCATTCACCCTGAGTAACATAGGCTATATTTATTGCTAGAAAAGATTAGACGTCCACCCGTGCGAAGCCGGGACGGGCCGCTAGTAAAAAATAAAATTACGTCGGCAACAGCGCCAAATTAGATTTTTTTGTGATCTAAAAATGCTTTTGGAAAACACTGTTTTGCAAAGTTACATATTATTATAGGCTTCAAACAGGGAGTAAATATTTTTGACCAGTTACATCGAAAACATTGAGAAATGTAAATATTATTTTTCAACGTAAAACCCACTACGACATGTTTTTAGGGTCCTTTTTTTTATGTTTGATAGGTAAACATTTGACCCCAATCTCACCTGATGTTGAGTGATGATGAGGCCGAAGATGTAGCATGCTTACCTAGAAAGATGCCTATTCACTCTCGCCTTGAAGAGGCCCAGGTTGTATTGCTCAGGGAACAGGTCCGCAGGCAGGGCATTCCACTCCTTAGCCGTGCGCATTATAAAAGAAGAAGCAAACTTCTTCGTGCGAATTGCTTGTAGGTCAACGACATAAGGGTGGAAACCCAGTCTGCGTCTCGTCCCCCGCAGATAAAAGGGAGACGGTGGTATCAGATCGTGTAATTCAGTCGCACACTCTCCTAAATGTATCCTATAAAAAACAGACAGACAGGCTACCTTGCGACGATGCTCAAGACTTTGTAGCTTCGCCACCGAGGTTGGATCACTTATGAGCTTCCTGGCACGCCTGTCGATTGAGTCCAGCGCGGTCAGCTGGTATTGGGCAGACCCGTCCCAGAGATGGCAGCAGTGTAAGCTATCGGTATGGACACATTTCGGAAAGTCGGAGTCAAAGCAAAGGGACTCCGTTTTGTGGAGAAAAGGCACGCCTGTGTTTTGCTTGTGTTGAAACTGACCCGATTAGTATCACCCCAGTCGGACACAGATTCAAGGGCCAAGTTTATTCGCTGCACCATGGCCTCTCGACAAGACTGAGTAACGTCCAATTTGACCCCTGCACCGGACAGATATCTGTCAGCAACAGTGCTGTCGTCTGCATACCCAAAGGTTCCGGGCACAAGCATGACGTTTATATGCAGCAGAAATAAAGTGGCTGACAGAACTGACCCCTGAGGAACACCGGCATTAATAGCCATTTGATCCGATGAGTATCCATCAATGACTACTCGAATGGATCGTTCTCTCAAGAAGTCAGCTATCCAGTTGCATAGCTCAATCGGAATTCCATATGATGGAAGCTTGCTTATAAGGCTTGCATGCCAGACCCTGTCAAAGGCTTTGGATATGTCAAGAGACACGGCAAGTGCCTCCCCGTATCTCTCGACAGCCTCGCTCCACAGATGAGTGGCATACACAAGAAGATCCCCCGTGGACCGTCCTGGGCGGAACCCATACTGACGGTCACTGAGGAGGTCGTTATGTTCCGGGTATGCCAGGAGCCGGTTGTTAAGTACACGTTCCATAGTCTTGCAGAGTATGGAAGTGACTGATATTGGTCTATAGTTGACAGGGTCGGCACGACTGCCTTTTTTGGGCACGGGGTGCACGTTGGCAAGCTTCCATGACCTTGGGACTACCGCAGTCTTAAGTGAGAGGCGATAGAGGCGTGTTAAAACAGGAGACAACTCTGGAGCATAGGTGCGTAGGACAATACTCTACTGACAAGACTCTACATTGGACAGACTCTACATTGGACAGACTCTTCATTGGACAGACTCTTCATTGGACAGACTCTTCATTGGACAGACTCTTCATTGGACAGACTCTTCATTGGACAGACTCTTCATTGGACAGACTCTTCATTGGACAGACTCTACATTGGCTAGACTCTACATTGGACAGACTCTACATTGGACAGACTCTACATTGGACAGACTCTATATTGGACAGACTCTATATTGGACAGACTCTACATTGGACAGACTCTATATTGGACAGACTCTATATTGGACAGACTCTACATTGGACAGACTATACATTGGACAGACTATACATTGGACAGACTCTACATTGGCTAGACTCTACATTGGCCAGACTCTACATTGGACAGACTCTACATTGGACAGACTCTACATTGGACAGACTCTACATTGGCTGGACTCTACATTGGCTAGACTCTACATTGGCTAGACTCTACATTGGCTAGACTCTACATTGGCCAGACTCTACATTGGACAGACTCTACATTGGACAGACTCTACATTGGACAGACTCTACATTGGACAAACTCTACATTGGCTAGACTCTACATTGGTTAGACTCTACATTGGCTAGACTCTACATTGGACAGACTCTACATTGGACAGACTCTACATTGGCCAGACTCTACATTGGCTAGACTCTACATTGGCTGGACTCTACATTGGCTAGACTCTACATTGGCTAGACTCTACATTGGACAGACTCTACATTGGACAGACTCTACATTGGCCAGACTCTACATTGGCTAGACTCTACATTGGCTGGACTCTACATTGGCTAGACTCTACATTGGCTGGACTCTACATTGGCTAGACTCTACATTGGCTAGACTCTACATTGGCTAGACTCTACATTGGCCAGACTCTACATTGGACAGACTCTATATTGGACAGACTCTACATTGGACAGACTCTACATTGGACAGACTCTACATTGGACAGACTCTACATTGGACAGACTCTACATTGGCTAGACTCTACATTGGACAGACTCTACATTGGCAGATTTCAATTTGAAAATTAATTTCAATTTGTTGGCAGATTTCAATTTGTTGGCAGATTTCAATTTCAATTCTTTCAATACAGTCTCTCAGGTACTCTGTATGGAGAGGTGTATGGAGAGGTGTATGGAGAGGTGTATGGAGAGGTGTATGGAGAGGTGTATGGAGAGGTGTATGGAGAGGTGAATGGAGAGGTGTATGGAGGTGTATGGAGAGGTGAATGGAGAGGTGTATGGAGGTGTATGGAGAGGTATATGGAGTTGTATGGAGAGGTGTATGGAGTTGTATGGAGAGGTGTATGGAGAGGTGTATGGAGAGGTGTATGGAGAGGTGTATGGAGAGGTGTATGGAGAGGTGTATGGAGGTGTATGGAGAGGTGTATGGAGGTGTATGGAGAGGTGTATGGAGGTGTATGGAGGTGTATGGAGAGGTGTATGGAGAGGTGTATGGAGTTGTATGGAGAGGTGTATGGAGGTGTATGGAGAGGTGTATGGAGAGGTGTATAGAGGTATATGGAGAGGTGTATGGAGTTGTATGGAGAGGTGTATGGAGTTGTATGTAGAGGTGTATGGAGTTGTATGGAGAGGTGTATGGAGAGGTGTATGGAGAGGTCTATGGAGAGGTGTATGGAGAGGTGTATGGAGAGGTGTATGGAGAGGTGTATGGAGAGGTGTATGGATGTGTATGGAGAGGTGTATGGAGGTGTATGGAGAGGTGTATGCCAAAACAGACTCTACATTGGACAGACTCTACATTGGCTAGACTCTACATTGGTTAGACTCTACATTGGCTAGACTCTACATTGGCCAGACTCTACATTGGACAGACTCTACATTGGACAGACTCTACATTGGACAGACTCTACATTGGACAGACTCTACATTGGACAGACTCTACATTGGCTAGACTCTACATTGGCTAGACTCTACATTGGCTAGACTCTACATTGGCTAGACTCTACATTGGACAGACTCTACATTGGCTAGACTCTACATTGGACAGACTCTACATTGGACAGACTCTACATTGGCCAGACTCTACATTGGCTAGACTCTACATTGGCTAGACTCTACATTGGCTAGACTCTACATTGGCTAGACTCTACATTGGCCAGACTCTACATTGGACAGACTCTACATTGGACAGACTCTACATTGGACAGACTCTACATTGGACAGACTCTACATTGGACAGACTCTACATTGGACAGACTCTACATTGGCTAGACTCTACATTGGACAGACTCTACATTGGCTAGACTCCAATTAGCAGATTTCAATTTGTTGGCAGATTTCAATTTCAATTCTTTCAATACAGTCTCTCAGGTACTCTGTATGGAGAGGTGTATGGAGTTGTATGGAGAGGTGTATGGAGTTGTATGGAGAGGTGTATGGAGAGGTGTATGGAGAGGTGTATGGAGAGGTGTATGGAGAGGTGTATGGAGAGGTGTATGGAGAGGTGTATGGAGGTGTATGGAGAGGTGTATGGAGGTGTATGGAGAGGTGTATGGAGGTGTATGGAGAGGTGTATGGAGGTGTATGGAGGTGTATGGAGAGGTGTATGGAGAGGTGTATGGAGAGGTGTATGGAGTTGTATGGAGAGGTGTATGGAGAGGTGTATGGAGAGGTGTATGAAAGTGTATGGAGAGGTGTAAATTGGCTAGACTCTACAAAGGCTAGACTCTACATTGGTTAGACTCTACATTGGCTAGACTCTACATTGGACAGACTCTATATTGGACAGACTCTACATTGGACAGACTCTACATTGGACAGACTCTACATTGGACAGACTCTACATTGGACAAACTCTACATTGGCTAGACTCTACATTGGCTAGACTCTACATTGGACAGACTCTACATTGGACAGACTCTACATTGGACAGACTCTACATTGGACAGACTCTACATTGGCTAGACTCTACATTGGACAGACTCTACATTGGACAGACTCTACATTGGACAGACTCTACATTGGACTGACTCTACATTGGACAGACTCTACATTGGACAGACTCTACATTGGACAGACTCTACATTGGACAGACTCTATATTGGACAGACTCTATATTGGACAGACTCTACATTGGACAGACTCTACATTGGACAGACTGTACATTGGACAGACTGTACATTGGACAGACTCTACATTGGACAGACTCTACATTGGACAGAATCTACATTGGACAGAGATTTCAATTTGTTGGCAGATTTCAATTTGTTGGCAGATTTCAATTTTTTGGCAGATTTCAATTTGTTGGCAGATTTCAACTTTTTGGCAGATTTCAATTTGTTAGCAGATTTCAATTTGTTGGCAGATTTCAATTTGAAAATTAATTTCAATTTGTTGGCAGATTTCAATTTGTTGGCAGATTTCAATTTGTTGGCAGATTTCAATTTGTTGGCAGATTTCAATTTGTTGGCAGATTTCAATTTGTTGGCAGATTTCAATTTGTTGGCAGATTTCAATTTTTTGGCAGATTTCAATTTGTTGGCAGATTTCAATTTTTTGGCAGATTTCAATTTTTTGGCAGATTTCAATTCTTGGCAGATTTAAATTCTTAGGGAGATTCAAATTTTTTGGCAGATTTCAATGCAGATTTTTAATTTTTAGGCAGCTTTCAATTTGTTGGCAGATTTCAATTTGTTGGCAGATTTCAATTTGTTGGCAGATTTCAATTCTTAGGCAGATTTAATTTTTTTGGCTGATTTCAATTTTTTGGCAGATTTCAATTTGTTGGCAGATTTCAATTTGTTGGCAGATTTAAATTTGTTGGTAGATTTCAATTTGTTGGCAGATTTCAATTTTTTGGCAGATTTCAATTTGTTGGCAGATTTCAATTTGTTGGCAGATTTCAATTTGTTGGCAGATTTCATTTTGTTGGCAGATTTCAATTCTTAGGCAGATTTAATTTTTTTGGCAGATTTCAATTTTTTGGCAGATTTCAATTTGTTGGCAGATTTCAATTTGTTGGCAGATTTCAATTTGTTGGCAGATTTCATTTTGTTGGCAGATTTCAATTTTTTGGCAGATTTCAATTTGTTGGCAGATTTCAATTTGTTGGCAGATTTCAATTTGTTGGCAGATTTCAATTTGTTGGCAGATTTCAATTTGTTGGCAGATTTCAATTTGTCGGCAGATTTCAATTCTTGGCAGATTTCAATTTTTTGGCAGATTTAAAATTTGTTGGCAGATTTCAATTCTTAGGCAGATTTCAATTTGTTGGCCAATTTCAATTTTTTGGCAGATTTCAATTTGTTGGCTGATTTCAATTCTTAGGCGGATTTAAATTTTTTGGCAGATTTCAATTTGTTGGCAGATTTCAATTTGTTAGCAGATTTCAATTTGTTGGCAGATTTCAATTTTTTGGCAGATTTCTATTTGTTGGCAGATTTCAATTAGTTGGCAGATTTCAATTTTTTGGCAGATTTCAATTTGTTGAAGATTTCAATTTTTTGGCAGATTTTAATTTGTTGGCAGATTTCAATTTGTTGGCCGACTTAAATTTGTTGGCAGATTTCAATTTGTTGGCAGATTTCAATTTGTTGGCAGATTTCAATTTTTTGGCAGTTTTCAATTTGTTGGAAGATTTCAATTCTTTGGCAGATTTCAATTTGTTGGCCGATTTCAATTTTTTGGCAGATTTTAATTTGTTGGCAGATTTAAATTTTTTGGCAGATTTCAATTTGTTGGAAGATTTCAATTTTTTGGTAGATTTCAATTTGTTGGCAGATTTCAATTTGTTGGCAGACTTTTATTTGTTGGCAGATTTAAATTTTTTGTTTATTTTATTGGACAGACTCTACATTGGACAGACTCTACATTGGCTAGACTCTACATTGGCTAGACTCTACATTGGCTAGACTCTACATTGGCCAGACTCAACATTGGCTAGACTCCACATTGGCTAGACTCCACATTGGCTAGACTCTACATTGGCTAGACTCTACATTGGCTAGACTCTACATTGGCTAGACTCTACATTGGCTAGACTCTACATTGGCTATACTATACATTGGACAGACTCTACATTGGACAGACTGTACATTGGACAGACTCTACATTGGACAGACTCTACATTGGACAGACTCTACATTGGACAGAATCTACATTGGACAGAGATTTCAATTTGTTGGCAGATTTCAATTTGTTGGCAGATTTCAATTTTTTTGCAGATTTCAATTTGTTGGCAGATTTCAACTTTTTGGCAGATTTCAATTTGTTAGCAGATTTCAATTTGTTGGCAGATTTCAATTTGAAAATTAATTTCAATTTGTTGGCAGATTTCAATTTGTTGGCAGATTTCAATTTGTTGGCAGATTTCAATTTCAATTCTTTCAATACAGTCTCTCAGGTACTCTGTATGGAGAGGTGTATGGAGAGGTGTATGAAGGTGTATGGAGAGGTGTATGGAGAGGTGTATGGAGAGGTGTATGGAGAGGTGAATGGAGAGGTGTATGGAGGTGTATGGAGAGGTATATGGAGGTGTATGGAGAGGTGTATGGAGGTATATGGAGAGGTGTATGGAGTTGTATGGAGAGGTGTATGGAGTTGTATGGAGAGGTGTATGGAGTTGTATGGTGAGGTGTATGGAGAGGTGTATGGAGAGGTGTATGGAGAGGTGTATGGAGAGGTGTATGGAGAGGTGTATGGAGAGGTGTATGGAGGTGTATGGAGAGGTGTATGGAGAGGTATATATAGAGGTGTATGGAGGTGTATGGAGAGGTGTATGGAGGTGTATGGAGAGGTGTATGGAGGTGTATGGAGGTGTATGGAGAGGTGTATGGAGAGGTGTATGGAGTTGTATGGAGAGGTGTATGGAGAGGTGTATGGAGAGGTGTATGAAAGTGTATGGAGAGGTGTATGGAGGTGTATGGAGAGGTGTGTGGAGAGGTGTATAGAGGTATATGGAGAGGTGTATGGAGTTGTATGGAGAGGTGTATGGAGTTGTATGTACAGGTGTATGGAGTTGTATGGAGAGGTGTATGGAGTTGTATGGAGAGGTGTATGGAGAGGTGTATGGAGTTGTATGGAGAGGTGTATGGAGTTGTATGGAGAGGTGTATGGAGAGGTGTATGGAGTTGTATGGAGAGGTGTATGGAGTTGTATGGAGAGGTGTATGGAGAGGTGTATGGAGAGGTGTATGGAGAGGTGTATGGATGTGTATGGAGAGGTGTATGGAGGTGTATGGAGAGGTGTATGGAGGTGTATGGAGAGGTGTATGGAGGTATGGAGTGGTGTATGGAGTTGTATGGAGAGGTGTATGGAGTTGTATGGAGAGGTGTATGGAGAGGTGTATGGAGAGGTGTATGGAGAGGTGTATGGAGAGGTGTATGGAGAGGTGTATGGAGAGGTGTATGGAGAGGTGTATGGAGAGGTGTATGGAGATGTGTATGGATGTGTATGGAGAGGTGTATGGAGGTGTATGGAGAGGTGTATGGAGGTGTATGGAGAGGTGTATGGAGGTATGGAGTGGTGTATCGAGGTGTATGGAGGTGCACGCACAATCGATCGTTTTGGTTTTGCTTTGGTGATATCAACGATTCAACCGTTCAAAAAAAAATAGCGCGATAGCATTTTTATATCAGCTAAACCAAATCTAAACCAAAACTAAACCAAAGCCATAAACGTTCCGTCCGAACGGTAAAACCGTATAAAACAGCGCAATCGAGGCCCAGTTCTATTCCAACCACATAAGGTTTATGTAAGACTCCATCATTTAGAAGACGGTGCTGAGAAATAATCGTGAACACACGGAATTAACGACTGTGAAATCGCTGGAACCCTTGTTAGGGACTGAGGTTTAGGGGTAGTTATAAATGTTATAGCTATAATAAGGTGGTGTTTTATGTTATGCTTACGGTATTGCTTTACTGTCCGTTTGGAGTACGAGTTCTTCGCTTCTCTGACTAAAAGAAAAACGTAAGAATAATACATAGAATAGACTACCTATATCTGTTGCTTATCGAATCGATCGATTCGATCGTGACGAAGTCGAAAAATCGACTGAGAGAATGGACAATAGTGTTCTAAATTAGGTGGCGGGCTGACAAAGGGACATTTATGACAATTTGCCATCCCTGGAGTGCGATTTTCGAATCTCATTCGGTGAGTTCAGCAGTTGAAAATGTCAAAATTACTATGGAGATACGCATCTTTCGACTGCTGATTTGACTTCCAAAAATCGCACTCCTGAAGTATGATTTTTGAAAGTCAAATCAGCAGTAATTTTGACATTTTCAACTGCTGAACTCACCGAATGAGATTCAAAAATCGCACTCCTGTTCATCCTCGGCCCTATTTAATAAACGTGACTTATTGACAATGACAATGACTATTCAGGATACATTGCTGAGAGTGCTCAGTATGTTACCTACTGCAAGTTTAACTTCATTAGTAACCTGCGATGTACTTTGAATTTTCATTGTCAATTATTAATCATTGTCGAAGAAAAAACACTTGCTGGCCTTTGCCAAAGCTCTTCCCAATCAGGCATAATGAGTGCCTATATTGTACCTAGAATTCGCGTTTCTAGAGTAGGTACCTTAGGCTACGACAAAACAATTAAGGAGAGGAGCATTCCATATCGTTCCTAAACACTCTTACTATTATATGTTCAAGCATTCCATAAACGAATTATAGAAATGAGAAGAAATCTTTTTTGAAAACCGTTTAGGCCAGACATTTGTGCAACCCATGGCATTTTAAAGGCCAGTCTCACCGCGAGCAAAGCCGCTTTTTCACATGACTTTTTTAATTTTGTGCCTACCCAAATAATGGGCTAAAAGATTTATTTGTACCATATCTTCTTCTTATCGTGTGGGCAGCAAGCTCTGGTGTCCGATTTTTTCAAACCGCCTTACGGCATCTGCCGTGGTTTTTATGTAACGAGTAGTCGTTGCCACCACCACCGTAACCACCAGATATAGAAGACGGGACAAACGGCTTAACGTGCCATCCGAAGCATGGAATCATCTTTCTTTCAAACAATCAAGTGATTCAGCCTACAATGTCCTAACCAATTGGAGAAAAACGCACAAACTGATATCCCGTGGGAATCGAACCCACGACCTCCGTGTCAAGAGCCTCTTAACCCATAGAGAAAATAACGCGCTCCCCTGGGGAAGAGATGTTGTATCGAACTGTGCACAGATACTCAACTGGGCCTGACGTCATAATAGCGGGAAGTAGCGTATTTAAATGTTAACCCTTCCCCTCACCCCCTTTTCACCCCCTTTGTTGGCGACAACATTTTCTATAGAAACAAGCCGATATGCCATCTCTTCTTACTCTATGTCTTAACCATTAGACCAAGGAGGAAGTGTGCCTACCCTATTATTTTTGTTAAATTATCAACAAACTTTAATGAGGCACTTATTACTGAATGTCAACGGTATTATTAATAGACTGGTCATATATCTGCCGATGAACTGAGAACCGATTGGGAGTCAGAGTGCTTGGCTCGGTGGAGACCAGAAGAAGCAATGGGTAAGACGCCTTCCTTCGTCGGTGAGCAGACCGGTGAAGGCCAAATACAGCTAGTGAACGCGGCGGGTATTGTCGTGGCGCGATTTATAAGAGGCTTATGTGTTCTTCAGTGGTCGATGATAAATATTGATGGGTGATACTCAGAATAAACAATTAATAGAAACAACCGTCTGATGCACGAGTAGTTTCTTGACTGTCATTCGCAGGTAGGTGGATCGGCGCGCAGGCACGATGCGTAGATATGTATACAAGTAGGTAGACATATAGCACAGATACCTAATTAATTTCTACGTTATACAATACAGGGAGTCATTATTATCCTTTTAAACTAAGAGTACTTTTACTATGGGAGTAAACCTGAAATCGCAAAATAAAATCTGCTGTTCCATACTTAAACGCCTACTCGACTCAAATGTATGAAACCGCAGTTTTTTATCGATTTCAGTTTTTCAGTTTCGTTTTAGTAAACGTTGTTCTGTTTAGGCCGGATTCGACTACTTTGATTTATCCAAGAGTACACACGGCGACAAGTCAGGTTACCCTGTTTGGACTTTGAAGTATTAGAAGTTGAACGCTGCGAATCGTGCGAGAGGGTGCGGTATGTTTTTGTTGTTTCGTCTCACAGCACCCTGCGCCCGCGCACTATTTTGTGTTTTGTACGTAGTGTGTAACCTGATATGTCGCCGTGTGTACCTACTGAGAATGTAAAAATGTCGATGAGAACGCACCTTACTGTTCTAAGCGAATGATTTCACAACAAAGAAAACTCTAAAGACATAAAAAGATTTTAATGGTCCGCCCCTAAGTACGTAAACCGGCTAAATAAACAAGCGGACCGAGTTTCATAATATTTATTTGATAGAAATCTCGTTCTGATTGCCGCAACCCGGAGAGAAATGCGATTATATTTGCAACTCTGGGGTTTTCTATTCAAAAACATACGGTTCTATATTGTGGACTTGCCCTTTTTATAATAGATTTTTAGAAGCAGGAAGACAGTACAGTCACCAGCAGATATATCGTAGCAAACAAGGCGGTCAAATATTTCTAAGCAGTTCTAATTTTCAATAATTTCTTTACTCATAGTCAATTAAAAATATAAGAACGCCGAGAACATCAAACATATCGACGCAGTCATGGTGGCCATAAACATCTGAACAGTTTCGGATAAAAAACCTTACTCCGTTGTTTTACATGTTAATTTTAAATAACATTGTAAAGAAATTATTGAAAATTCGCTGTTCACATATTTATCACAAAATACACGTTTAGATATAATTGGTAAAATTTACTGTAAATAATTTAATGAAAATTAGCACTGCTCAGACATATTTGGACACCTTGTATGCTACGATATATCTGATGGCGACTGTACAACCATGGATATAAACCAAATATTTATGCCACCTTCCTGGGTGCAACACATTTTCAATAAAGTTAAAAATATATATTAGCATAAAAAACTATAAATTACTTAAATAGGCTTTGTTATGATTATATTTGTATGAAGATAACATGCATTATTTTGTTAATAAATAACTAGACTTTTCGAGAATAAATACACAGCAAAAGAAATATAATATCTCTTGACTTCGGATGTTCAGAGGCTTGATAAAAATTCAATGTAGGTATACTGTTAGGTGTGTCAAAATTCTTTTAGAGCGGTAACCCGTAGAGGTATGGTACTTTTTTGGTCCACACAAGTTATAATTAATTTTCTGGACGAAAATTACAGTTAGTGACTATTAGTTGACTACTAAATGATCTGAGGCCAAACACAGACCTTAAAAAAATATGGCCAAAGTGTCATTTTCGGCTTTATGTCGACATCGAAGCGAAGGTAAAAAAAAAAAAATGGCTCCCAAAATTCCAAATACATTGTCTTTCAATACTGGAAGGTATGTATTAATTTAGAAATTGTAAGACCCTCTGTAGGGCAAAGGAATCCTCTCAACCCACGGGTGACTAAGCAATTGTTGCAACCTTTTTAGCAATTTGTTTATCTCAGAAACTACAAAAATTGAGCTGGTAAATAAAAAAGCCCCATAAGAAAAAAATAAAGAATATTGTTTACTTTATTTCGTACGCTCTCTATCGAAAACAAATCAACCGTATGCAAATACTATATACAATGTTCTTGACCGTATGTTTTCACCCAACTCAACCCCTAAAGGTAACGCAAGAGGGAATTGTGAAAAATGTTGTTCCTTATTATTTGGAACCCTCGGGTTTATTATGATAAAATTGACTGGTTTATTTTCGAAAAAAAACATCAATTTTTATTTCGTAACGTAACTGTTCTGTTCTGTTCTTTAAATATAGGAACATGGAACATGATCGGTACAGATTTTTTTGAGAAAAGTTCATGTAGGAAAGTCTATAATGGAAAATTTTAGGACCACTTACAATTTATGTACCAAAAAAGTAATGATAGCCACCTATCACGAATAAGGGTAAGAGTGAGTGGGCCATACTCTAAGACGCGGTCACTTTGCGGATTAGTAGACCACTTGCGGTCAGATAATTTACAAGCATACTGGGCTGGCTTAAGGGGCTATGTAAAAAAACTAGGATTCTTCAAAGCTCCATATATCAAGAAGTACTAACAGTAGGAGTATGATTTGCGGATATGTGTAAATTGAACATATTATTGAAGTTTTGATTAGAGCCAAAACACGATTAAGACAAATTTTCTTGATAGAAAAACAAGCCAAAGTTGCCTCCGTTTTTTAACCGACTTCAAAAAAAGGAGTAGGTTCTCAGTTCGACCGTATATATATATTTTTTTTTTAATGTGTGTTCGCGGATAACTTCTTCGTTTATGAACCGATTGTAATGATTCTTTTTTTGTTGGAAAGGAGATATCCCAAGGGTGGTCCCATGATAAGGAAACCAGGATCTGATGATGGCATCCCAGAGAAATCGAGGGGAACCTTCGAAAATCGTACTGCCGACTAGTGCGTTTCTTAATTTAAAACACTCCTATTAAATCGAACTAATGAATTCACCACTGAAAATTGTGAAATAAACAAAATTTTAACAAAAAAATTAAAACCGCCTTCAAAAAAACTAAAAAGTTAAAAAATAATATTGCAGCCTATGACTTTTTCGTTCGCATCATAAGAACATTAATTTGTTTTATAGAAGTCGGTGTCAAGCCAAGCCAAAAAATGCAAGCCATGTCGCGAATCGTACCGGCTTGACAGCGACTTCAATAAAACAAATTAATGTTCTTATGATGCGAACGAAAAAGTCATAGGCTGCAATATTATTTTTTAACTTTTTAGTTTTTTTGAAGGCGGTTTTAATTTTTTGTCTATAAACGCTTGTAACTACTAAACGGTGAATAATAGAAACATGAGACTTGATTTAAAAAAAAAGAGATTGCTATTATCTAAGTTTTGATTAGAGCAGAATTGAACTTACATAAATAGTACAATCACAATTAAATAAAGTTAGTTTTTTCGCTTGATTCGTTCCAGGCGCTCGCGTCGCCCCATCTCTTTCTCTCGCATCTGGCAGTAATATAAGCTATCACACGCCCGTTTCGCTAAAATTATTTTTCGACATAGGCTCTTAAATAAGAACAGTTAGTTACACCACCATCTGACGTACTATCCGGGACCAAACTTTTGGTCAAACAAGGTGAGCCTTTCAAAGGGTCACGTACCCGGGGGGGGGTTGGGGGGGGGGGGGGGGGGGGGAATAGGAGGAATTTCCCCCCCCCCCCCCCCCCCCCCCCCCCACCGAAATCCAAATATTTGTATGGAACAGTGCCTGCCGGCATATTCCTTCCTTAGCTTATTCCTTCATTAGATTCCGATACCGAAGCACCACTAACCTACGCTACGCCAACGAGGGCCTCCAACATTTCCAAAGAGTGTGTGCCTGTGTGCACCTGTTCGTACGTCCTCGGGTGCGCGCGTGCTTTGTGTGAGTGCTCCGACAACATCGATAGCAGCGGCCGCTTGTACGTGGTAGGTACGTGACTTGTGAGGAAGCGATTTATGGGAAAAGACTTGCTCTTCGCAATCACACAACTGTTACTTTTGTTTCTACTCTGTGGTAGAAAGAAAGCCGTGTAGTTTAATTACAAGCTGCTTGCTCCTCCATCTCTCGACCGCAGTAAAGAACTAAACAAAGGCACTCGAATCTCATAGGATTGTTTGCTCTAGCTAGCTCTTCTGTTTGCTGAACAAACGGAGATCGCTTGCATTCGAAGGTATTGCATTGCTTTATTGGGTGGCCGAAACGAAACTGTTTGTGAGTCATGTATTACGTGAATTTTCTTCAACTTTTGACATTAGAAACGACTTTTCGTTCGCTCCCTCCGATTTCACGAAAAAGTGCTATCCCCGGAGAGATAAAAAATGTGAACTTTTGATTTTGGCGCTCGAAGTCGATATTTTGGAAACGAAGAATGATATCAATTTGAGGAAAATTCCTCTGGAACGGCTACCAATTGAGCCTAAAACAAAGACGATCGGGTTAAGAGTTTGCCCTGTAGCCTAACCTTTTTCAGACAATATTTTTTCGAATTCCGTAGATTCATTTCAATGTGATCGATAGTCGTGTGAGGAGGCATGAAATCTGTGAATTTTTTTGGACTTTTGACATAAGAGTATTATATCTTATTTAAATCTAGATATATGGACTGGACGACTATGTTCATTGCGGCCATGGGAGGGGAGACGGGTCAGCAGACAAACCAGCAGCCAGATGGTCGGACGACATCTGTATAGAGTAGCCGGCGAACAGTGGTTGGTGGCTTGCTAATTTCCTATAGGTTTCTTAGGGAATGTTGTTCAGTATCATTACATGGGTACTGTTTATCCTAAGATCCTAACACCCTGTATTGCCGGTACTTTGAACTGGGTCGTAAAATGGCGCTTATAAGTCTTGTAGACTTAAAATACCGTTTTTGGAGTTCATTTTTATCAAACTCAGTCTCATCGTCCTAACCCGATGGTAAAACAATGACAAAGGCTATGAGGGAGGGTTATTTTATAACTCCCTTAATTCAAAAGGGTTAAAAGCCTCCATATAAAAATACACTACAACTAACACATTTGCTTCATCATCTGCCTACATGTGCAGGGCATATAGGCAAAGAAGGGTGTAAGGGCGTTAGTCCACCACGCATGTTCAATGCGAATTGGTAGAGTTCACAGACCAATCAGAATTTCTCACGATGCTGCTTTCCTTCACCGTTTGAGAGCAGTCAATAAATTACGTACACACGGCGACACATCATTTTCGTTTTGTATAGCTTGATGTGTCGCCGTGTGTACATAAAACCTCATGGCATGACTCACTATATGAATTATCGTCCTTGCGGATTCGAACATGGGCCCCGATAAATGGGTGCCATACCTCACCGCAACGGCCACTCGTCTTTTGCTTACAAGTAATATTGATCCCTAAACCATATTGAATTATACAATATTAAAGTTGCCCCATGCGTAATTCGAAACCGCAAAGCTGGTAAGTTCTATACCAACTAATACTAAAACCGACTAGATAAGATACCTATTTGCCTAGTTGTTTCGAAGTTTCGAACAATATTTCTCCGTTTTGTAACGAGTCACAGAAGGCACCCCGAGACCGAGGCCCGGGGGCAACACGACAAAGCTCTCTGCTCTGCAAACCAGCTTTTATTAAATAGAACGAAACTAGAAAATGGTTTTACAATTTTATAATTTTTTAAATTGCTATTTCTGGGGAATATCTAAACTACCTATTAAATAAGACTTTAAAAGAAGTGTGTACATTGAAGATATTTTTTACAAGAAAAAGATTACGATATCATGGTTTTATCTGTCTGTTTGTTCGAATATTACGCACAAACTAACTGAACCGATTTTAATGAAACTTTTTCATTGATAGCTTATTATTTGACTTAAAAACTGGGTATGTACCTAAGTAGGTATATAATTTGTGCGGACGAAGTAGCGGATAAACTCTAGTTTATTATATAATTTCTGTGGTACTTTATGCTACGGCGTCGATGCACGTTTCAATACATTATAGTGAGTTGCGCGAGCCCGGACCTGGCGCTGCAGCCGGCATCGTCTCCGTACGATCCTGCATCGCTCGGATAGAGCTATGGCTCTTTTTAACACATTTTGAATAGTCCTTTCGTCAGGATCCACGTTTCCGTATCATAATTTGAATGTAGGTACACTCTGTAGATACTTACTGTACCTAGGTACTTCGATTTGCCAATCCGTCTTTCATAATCGACAAATGACTGCATTACTGCTGCATTTCACGGCACGTTCGTCTCTTTAAACCATGCAATTGCATTGGAACGGTAATAGCCCATAATAAATTATAATTATTTATAATTATGCATATAATTGCAGTCATTAAGTTGTGCCGGCCTTTTGGAATACTGTTAAACATTGACGCTACTTTAGATAACTCTTATGTTTGTGGAATGAATGTGAGAATCGCTTGGTGTACAGGACTTGGTGATGGGTAAGAAATTGACTGGTTAGTTTAATTTGAGGCGTGGGATTGTATGTTTCATAATTTAATATGGATGTTGTGATTAACTAATTTTTAAGTCTTTAGAAGAAGTGATTACTAATTATTATAATTATAAATATTACATGTAAGTAATAATTAGTAAGTCAACTCGTTAGTAGGTGCATGTGGTAAAAAAGTAAATTAGATAGCAAATTTATACGCAATCGTAAAACCTTTTACTTACTGTATTGATAACAGACATAAACATATCACACGTCAAAACTTCACGACGACGTCGAGATGCGACGCCGAACTAATAGGACGTCGGGGACCGAATACTAGCGGTGTGGGCAGGACACGTAGCTAGGCGAAGTGCTCGCAGGTGAGGCATAGCCTGAACAGAGTAATGGCCGAGATTAGGCAAAAGAGGATTCGAGTCCGGCAGCCAAGTGGGTTGACGACTGTAAAATTATCGGCAAGATCTGGATGCGGCTGGCACAAGACCGAGAAGGATGGTAAAATGGTGTCATAAGTTCATTATTATAATGGTGATATTGCAGTTTAAAGGCCTCATTATCAGCTCATTATGCCCTGCAGTGGATGGATGCGGGCTGATGAAGATGACCATGAATACTATGATACATACCTACATAATATTACATACATACATATTATAGGTACTCACATCTGTCTCCGTTATCCGACATTATACAACCAGGGTAGTTGACATAGCTTTTAATTGTCAGCAAACCGAAGCGGTAATGGACTGGTCATCTGTCGTAGAACTGATGACCGGTAGAGTGGTCAGGAGTGGAGACGGCAGAACTATTGCAGCAAGATTACTGAAAGGTACTAAAAACACATGACGAAGTGAAGTGTTTAATATTGGGACTAGTATAGGCTGATGATGACTAAAGGTCAAATTGCATCTTCCTGAATGACGCTGCGTACTGGCTGGCTAATTCTGGATCCATTGCTTGCTTTGGTTGCCACATTTAAAAACTTGAGAGTGTAAATCAGGCAATGGATGGTGAATTAGCCAACAGGATGCGAACATTCAGAAAGACGTAATGAGGCCTTTAAACTGCAATATTACCATTATAATAATGAACTTATGACCCCATTCATTCTCACAATCGATCTGCACCATTCTAAGTGACACCACTTAAATGATGATAGATCCTATCAGATGTATAAGGTATGAAGTTCCCATGAGCTAGAGGTATACTATAAATAGAAGGTTTGAATGGACAATGCGCTCGCGCAGATTTATGAGCGTGCTGTTCTGCGCCGGCGACATCAGAGCGTTATAGTTCTGATACTGATATAGTGATACCTGGATGATACAATATTCAATTTGATTTTGATTATGAAATACAAAAACAAACATAGGTATCATGGTTAGGAAACCTTCATGGCTATATGCTTAAAAAATATTTTTAAATATTTTATTTTACCACTTTTCGGCGTCATATTAATATTATGTATACCCATACCAAATTACATTTTTCTAGTACTAAGCGTCTCTGAGCTAAGCGAGTAAGAGAGACGCGAGTAACTAGGACAGACAGACGGATGGACATGGCCAAACTATAAGTTGTCTACGGAACCCTAAAAAAATCAGAGTCAGAGTTATCGCGCAGACCAGACAGAGGACGCGTAGGCTTTCTTGTGGCGGCTTCGAGGCTGCCTCTCTCGTGTTTATTATTGGTATAAGTGTAAACTAAACTCTACTACATTTAAATTCCTCTCACATCAACCGACCATGCGGCATCCGTGCTGCACCACTGTAGGTACTGTAAGCCAAGATCAACAGCGTCGATCACACAACACACAAATTATTAGCCGTTCGTTCTCTGGTGCGTTCAACTGGTCTCCAGAAAAACGAAATCGGCGTCGAGCGAGGCAGACCTAGAAGAGGTGGCGGGACAAAATCGATGGTTTCTCTTGCCTATCGAAGCGCTAAAGAATGTTATGCATGGCAAAGTTCAGTGATCCAAGGAGAGGACTTAATCTGTCCTAGAACTCGCATTGAAATAAAAAACCGGTCAAGTGCGAGTCGGACTACTCGCGCAGCGAGGGTTCCGTACAACACCACCACAGAACACAACATTAATAACTTTAAAGAAAAAACTTTTTTTGTCCGGGACCTTTAGCGCGAGACTGACTCACAGTTGGCCGGTTTTTTGTATTTGATGTTATTCTGTAGAGTTTGCTCTATAATCACACAAAGTTTGACGCTTGTATGTATTGTATTACCGTTTTTACGATAGACCGTGAAGAAAAAACGTTGATAAAAACTAGTTTCTTGTTGAGAACCCCCCTTAATTTTTAACTTTTTGACATTTTTATTATTTTTTAACAAATTCGCCGTAATAACGCATAATCTGAGAAAATTTCAACTACGCTATTACGGTTCAAAAGTTACAGCCCTAAATAGGTTAGACAGACGGACGGACGGACGGACGGACGGACAGACAGACGGACAGACGGACAGACGGACAGACGGGCATACGGACAGACGGACAGACGGACAGACGGACGGACGGACGGACGGACGGACGGACGGACGGACGGACGGGCGGACGGACAACGTAGGCTTAGTAATAAGGTCCCGTTTTCACCCTTTGGGTACGGAACCCTAAATAAACGGCGCAAGTACACAATACCTCACAATGAATGTCATCATCATCATCTGTGATTCCTGCCTCTTCTAGGAAACTCTATAATGAAGACGTACATCTGCGAATAGCATTTAATAATGTCAAAGGAGGACAATAGGCACGCGCAGGCGCTGGCTAGGTATACTGCGCCGACGCGAGTAACTATGACAATTTCATGGGGCAATATAAAATTATATGGTTTCATGTTTGCTCTGCGAATGAACTAGGTATTATAAGGAAGTATTTTAATGCGTAAATAACAGTCAAACTGGCGCCACTGCCAATTGTATCAGAGATATACAGGGTGTAAAATTGAATGCGTCACATATCTTGGGGTGCTTCAGACCATCAAACTGAACAACTTTCATTTTAGAGCCAACATTAAAATGCGAAAAAAAATTTGCTGTAGAAATGTCAACAGCTACTTGACCAAGTGAGTATCATCATCATCAGCCTGTACCTGTATACATCCCACTGCAGGGCACAGGCCTTCCCTCAGAAAGGAGGTATTCAGTACAAAAATTAAATAAAATATCTTTTTTTCTAATTTTCGTCGTTGGATTAGAAAGGGACAAACTGGGACAAACCAACAAGTCCAACATCGACGATGAAAACGTACGAAAGAATGTTGAACATTACCGACCGCCAAAAGGCAGTCTGTACTCCAACAGGATGGAATCTGGATGGAATGATGTTTTTGCACACACACACACACACACAGACACACACACACACACCGTATGTTCATGGTCCAACTTGTTACTGTTTTTGTCACGTTCCTTTAAGTGAAAAGTTTAACTTTGTCTAGTCCAAAATTAGATCAAAACACCTAACATTGTACAGTCGACAACGTAAGTTGATTAGCGTGTGTTACTGTTATATACATGATATAAAGGATCATCATCAGCAGCCTATACAGGGTGTAAACTTAAAAGCGTTTGATCTCGAACAGGGTGCTGGGTATCAGCAAACTTTTTCTATGGAACAGCACGTTTTTTTATCGCGATTTTGATGTTGGTGCCACACTGAAAGTTGTTCAGTTTGATGGTCTGATCCCATTCAATATTGCAACGCATTCAATTTTACACATGTAGTTATAATGCACTGAATCAAATGAGACCATAACTATAGATTTCTGTACCTACCGGTTTTAGTAGGGTATCTACCAATGCAACGTTTTCGCTATTAGTATGCATATTGCTAGCTTAACAGTCGTCTTAATCTTTTTCTATGGCGACCGTACCAACTCTGAACTAGCCTCTATTTGTGAAAACAAAGAGGTCAACACACCCGTAAATAACAAACTTTTCCATTCCTCTTTAATCCACAATCCAATCCACCCGTTGGTTGTAAAACCGCGAAATCCCTCAGCGACTAATCGACGGCAGCCCCCTATCGGTTCGGCTTCGGCGTGAAGATATAAATCACCGGTGAATTAGTGAGATAAGGCCTCTTGGGCTTAAGAGTTGTAGGGTTGGCATTGTGATGTAGAATGTAAAAGTTGGCATACCATCCGTTGATTGACTCTGTAAAGGTACCTCTACAGTAGAGCTAACTGATATAGCTACTGCAAGACTTGTATACTTCAGCTACTTCCACAGTATCATGTCTTATGGTATTTTGCTGTGGGGCCGTGCTGCAGATGTTGAGGCTATCTTTATCCTTCAAAAGCGGGCAATTCGAGCCATTTATAATCTGCGTTGTCGAGACTCACTACGAGATCTTTTTAAAGATATCAGTATTTTGACTTTCTACAGTCAATATATTTACGAAAATATTTTATATGTTCGGAAAAATTTGTCTCTCTTTCCCAAAAACAGTGACGTTCATAATTACAATACAAGAAATAAAAATAAATTAGTATTCCCACATTTTCGACTCAGTAAAGTCTACACATCTTTCATGGGGCACTGTATACGCTTTTATAATAAGATACCAGAGGATATTCTAAATTTACCAGACAAAAAGTTTAAGTCCCATGTTAAACAAGGTAAAAAAGGTTACTATAAACTCGATGATTATTTATACTATCACCTGTTCTGTGCCTATAGTAGAAGTTGTTTGATAGCGTGAAGCACCTCCACCCATTTCTGTATTATGTGTCTCTATATAGTAGAGGCTTTTAAGTTTACACCTTTTATACAGGATGAAATTGATATCATTAGCATCCTTTTAAACCTGGCAGCTATTTTGCGCAAAGGATCAGCTTACTAGCGATCCAAAGAGGCATCGCTGCCAGCCTCCTAGGCAATCTGCCCCGAGTAGGTGCTTTAGAGGACATTTTTTACCATAAGTAGCCTAGGTGTATTTTTTTGTTTTGTTTTGTCTATCCGTTATGCTGTTATTTTTAATTTATTTTATCCCAGTTTTCTTACTGGGGGTTGAATTAAAAAAAAAACTTTTTTAATGAGCATCTAGATGCCAATAGAAACATCCATGCTAAATTTTAAGTTTGTAGTCTTCACGTTTTGGAGATGTTTTTAGTGTGTGGATTCAAGCATATTTTACACAGCTTATCCAACAAAAGTACAAATTTCTGCCACCCCGGGCGCTGCGATCGATTTGACAGCTCCCATCACCCACTCCGCACATAGCATAGCCAATGGCCCCGATTCGGACTGTGCCACGACATAACTTAACTAAATTTATTCCTGTCACTTTCTAAAATAAGATTAAGAAAAGAGACAGAAAACCAACAGCGCGACAACTTTAGTGCTGTCAAAGTGACGTTACACGCCCAAAAACGCCTTAAATAAGATGGCGTACATTATGATGGCATCTTATTTTGGGCGTGTAACGTCACTTTGACAGCACTAAAGTCAGCTGTTGGTTTTCTGTCTCTTTCTTAATCTTATTTTAGAAAGTGACAGAAATACATTTAGTTAAGTTAAGTCGTGGCACAGTCCGAATCGGGGCCAATAGCGCTTTCGCTCTTACCACTTTGATGGCTAATTTTGATATACTTACTACATTCTACAGGAATCTACAGCTGCTAACATTTTTTTTCAATACTACTCCAGTGCACATCGTTAAACATTATGTTGTATTTTTGTTTATCATTATTACAAAAATTCAAAGCTTTGCTCAATAGATTCAAGAACCAACCCTAAAAGAAGAAAAAACGCTTAGCAAAACGTAATCCTGCTGCACTAATGACGTATTAAGAGTTAGGACGTTTTTCTCGTTAGCACCTTTTTTATTAGTTTGCTTGTTTTTTCGTTCTTTTGATCATTAACTGGTTTTAGCTTGTTGCTAGGTGTACGAGATTAGTTTTGTGATGGTTCGTTACTTTAACGCGAGTGTACTAACATCATGTCATAGTGAACAGATTGGACACTTAGTCATTTCATATAAATGGGAAAAAAGACATCATTCATCAATGTATGGGCCGTCAGGCCAATTTGTGATATGCATGCATATGCATGTGATAGCTTTTATATACGCATTTTAATATAGACAAATATAATAAAAATACAAACCAATTGCTATAATAGCTACAAATAAAGTCGTTTCGTGTTACAAAATATTTAAAGTAATATGATGACAGCTCGAAGTAATTACAAATAGCGCAGTTAGCAATATAAAAAAGCGATCTTTACTGTAGTAAAACTTCTTGGTTAATGATAGCGTCATCAAGGAGGTAATCCTCAAGGAGGTGAAACTACACATTACTTCCTTTATGGATAGCGCACTCTGAATTTTGCTCTGAAATGGCTCTGAATCAAAGAGTACTTTCTCTGAATTATCCAGTGGAATTATCTGATGTTTTTGTTCGATTCGGCTGCGCTTTAGTTTTTCTGTGTTTTTCTGCTTTATACCTATACTTATTAATGAAAGTGTGATACAGTCGTAGGAAGATAGCATTTGTGTTATTATTGTAGCAGTGTTAGTGGTAAAAGGACTGTGGTATACTGAAGGTGGTCTTGTACATGGGTTGGGCACGATACCAGACAAATATTGAGCCTCTTGCTGCATATATCTGGATGATAAATAATTGTTAAAGAAGATGTGGAAAATGAATAATAATTATGTTTTTTAATCAAATACTGTTTTATTTTACCATTTACCTATACAAAAGGCTCCCCCACACAGTTGCGATTTTATCGAGCAATAATATCCCGGCGACTTTGTGACCGCGTCGCAAGTCCTACTCCTACCACACAGGTGCGATTTTGCGATCAGCGTCACGCGTCCGCCCCACCAATGAGAATGAATAAGTATAGTCTGAGATAGACATACTTTTGGTAACTGTCGCTAGAAAGGCTTTCCTAAAAAGAAAGAGTTCCCTCATATGGAGACATTCCTGGCTTTAGGACCAGATCTTGGTGTAAATATTAGTTTTGCTATTAAACCCAATCATGTTCAAAAAATTAGAAGCCAATGCTGTACTGAAAATAAAAATTGTAAAATCGCAGCGATATTATCGCTCGATGAAATCGCACCTGTGTGAGGGGCCTTAATAGAGAATTAGAGAAATAAAACCTAAAAAAAAATATGTCAATGTCAAGTGGTCAATGTCAAAATATGTCAATCAATTTATTGTCAAGGCCTTCTTTTTTCAAAAAGTTTGTGACTACTTGTTCTGTGTTTTTTTCGCCATTTTTTCACATTTCGTAACTAAAATATCCAAATTCAATTCAAGATATCTCGTTTGTAACATAAAATATAACGTTGAAATAATTAGTTTTAGTAATATGAGTATGCGAACTATTCCCATATTTTTATAACGCTGTAGAAAAAGTTGGTAGTACAAAAATGGCCCGAGTTGGTGGTTGTCTTTTACAAGAAGAGCATGTGTGATACTGAGTGAGGGCGAACGAAAAGGGAATACGTCGTTGCCTACATTTTCCGTCAAGGTTTCTACCAAGCGGGGGTAAGGGTAAAATTAGTGGGGTGCAGGGAATGACCGTAACTGTATGGACTATGGAGTACTATAAATAAATAAATAACGCACACAGGCACATACATTGTAATGATCCCAAGTAAGCACTAGGCTTTTTAATACAACAACGGCACAAACATTATACCGAACCGGAATTCGAACCCAGAACCCTGGTTTGGCAGTCCGGCGTGGTTCCCACGCCGGAGTGCCAAACCCAATGGCACCCAATGGCATGGCATGGTAATGGTTCCCATTACACCAACCGGGTCGTCAATCTATCTTATACTGTGGCATTATGCTCACATCTACAGGGTAAAATTGACATCATTTTCGGACTACTTTAACCGATCGGAGCAACAACAAAATCAGCTGTTACATACATTGAATCGAGTAGGCATTGCAGTTCAGTATGGAACAGCAGATTTTTTTTTTGTAGAGCTCCGATCGGTTTGCTCCCATTAGTAAAAGTTGTTCAGTTTGATGGGTAGACTCTTAGTTTAAAAAGATTCTAATTATATCAATTTCACCCTGTATATTCCCCGAGGACCCGTGGTCAGAGATATTTTGAAAACTCAGAACCTCACTCCGCACTTCAGGGGATATTTCAGAAGAGCCGAGCAAGAAGCACATACAGCAGACACGCGAGTGCGAGCAAGACGACGCGTGCGCCTGCGCTATCTTGTTTCTTTGGTAGTATTATTCAACTATCGTAATGTACAATATGCTAACGGTTTTAAGATGATGATCAGACTAAATAGACGAGTAGGTTTGGAGTTTAGTATGGAACAGCAGATTTTTGATCTGCGATTTCGATGTTCCTCCTTCCATAGAAAAAGTTGCTCAGTTAGATGGTCTGATCATCCCCTTAAAAACCCGTTAGCATATTGAAAAGGACCCTTTATAAGCATACAAAAAACCGGCCAAGTACGAGTCTGGACTCGGGCAATTAGTGTTCCGTACTACCAGTTGTTTAACATGGGTCATTGATAACAACCTCTATAAATTGACACTTACTTAGTATGTGGTCAGATAGTACCTAATTGAAGATCATTTTACACTGGTCTCACTGGTGTTAGTTTTTTGGGTATAGAAAAAAAACTATCCAAGTTAGAGCCACCCTGATAATTTTCCCGCCATCTACACGTTATTTCTGATGTTCATGATTTTTTTTCAGATCTTATACGGCTATATTTTTTGAATAATTGAAAATGTTGTTAAACAAAGTCTTTATAAAAAATTTGAAAACGATATTTTTAGACTCCTATTTTCATAGGCTTTCAATTGATACCCCACACAATAGGGAAGAAAAAAATTTTTTTTATTAACCCTTTCTTACTCCCCAAATTGCCCCCCAATATAAAAATTAAGCTTTTTTTTACTTCATTTATGATATTGGACCAGTAATTGCTATATCTGTACCGAGTTTCAACTTCCTATGTCTTACGGTCTCTGAGAAAAATGCCTGTGACGGACGGACACCGAGCTAATTCCATAAGTGTTCCGTTTTGCAAATTTTGGTACGGAACATTAAAAATAGCATAAATTGCTTTTGCGAGCCTAGGCGAGCCTATATTAATTTCTGTACAAACGTATTTTAGGTCTCGCGTTCACACAAGCTAGTTATCACTGTATGCATTGGTAATGATACGATGACACGTCACCCCCTAAGATCAAGCCCCAGCCTTAGCCCCAGCCGCATCCTCCACTAATTAGGTAAACAGCACAAACGAATGCAGACGTGACGTCCATACAGACTCAATTACATTAATTGTATTTAGTTTAATCAATGCGTTTGTCTCTCTGCTCTTTGTTTTGATGGTATGTATAAAGATAAAGAAGGGACATGAATCAACACGAGTCTACAATCGTCTATCAAATCGCACACCTAAAATCGCATAATAAAGAACTTTTCCATAGGTGAACCCACGTGCCCATGCTTCGGTCCTCTTAACAATTTCTTCATTCATTCAGAAGATTCAGTCATATAACTCAAAAGACTTATGATAAGGTTGAATTTAATTAATTAGGCAATGAGTAACAGAAAAAAGATTTCCGTTTATAATGTTTAGGTACTGACTCCAAATCACTGACTTTTTAAATTTTTAGGGTTCCGTACCCAAAGGGTGAAAACGGGACCCTATTACTAAGCCTACGTTGTCCGTCCGTCCGTCCGTCCGTCCGTCCGTCCGTCCGTCTGTCCTACCTATTTAGGGCTGTAACTTTTGAACCGTAATAGCTAGACAGTTGAAATTTTCTCAGATTATGCGTTATTACGGCGGATTTATTAACAAATAATAAAAATGACAAAATGTTAAAAATTAAGGGGGGGTTCTCAACAAGAAACTAGTTTCTATCAACGTTTTTTCTTCACTCTCTATGGTAAAAACGGTAATACATACAAGCGTCAAACTTAGTGTGATTATAGAGCAAACTCTACAGAATAACAACAAATACTAAAAACTGGCCAAGTGTGAGTCGGTCTCGCGGTAAAGGTCCCGGACAAAAACATTTTTTTTCTAAGTTAATAATGTTGTCTGTAGTGGTGTGGTACGGAACCCTCGGTGCGCGAGTAGCCCGACTCGCACTTGACCGGTTTTATTTAGACTATGTCTGAAACTAAGAATTTTATGAACCTATATATATAGGTTAGGTACCCACGAAAGCAACGAATAAATGAATAGGGAGAATAAACATATTATGTCCAGCATAAGCGAAAAATTCTTCCTCTGTATTATTGTTTGTTTGTTCGAGCATCAGGCAAAATCTGGACGCTGGACTTTGATAAAACTTTTTTTTATTTACAAGCTTATTATTAGTCCTACACACAACTTTTATATCCGGCTCCCGTCATCTTAGTCGGTGCGGACGAAGTCACGGGCAAAATCTATTTGTAGAAATTTTTAGTCTAAAGGTATTTGTACAACAGCAACATCCGAGTTTCGATTTCATCATAGTAGGTAAAGCGTAAACGCTTTTTTCTTCAGTTTGACCCGAAACCATTGACCAGAAGTAAGTGTTCCGCTGCTGGACCCCACCCTCGCAAATTGAATCTTTTAGCTGCTTTTATACTGTTTAACATAAGAGTTTTAGTAGCTACGATACGATATTATATCGTAGGTAGGTATACAGGGTGTAAATTAAAATAGGACAGCTACTTAAAGAGGTGCTTCAGACCATCAAACTGAACAACTTTCTCTATGGGACCAATATCGAAATCGCGAAAAAAAAATCTGCTGTCCCATACATTTCAGTCGAGTTATGTTTGCAGTTTTGTATGGGAGAGCGGAATTTTTTTTCGCGATTTCGATATTGGTCCCATAGAGAAAGTTGTACAGTTTGATGGTCTGAAGCACCCCTTTAAGTAGCTGTCCCATTTTATTGTACACCCTGTATAGCAAGCTTTCCATACAGGATCATTGTCCACTTTACTAAACGTCGTCGAGTAAACAAAAAAACGTTTATCAATAACCTTATTATACTGTCTGTTGTGTGCATGTTGAGTGACTCGATAAAATATATCACATCCGGTGTAACAATAACAAAGTAATTAAAAAAAATTGCGTCGTTTCTGTAACAAAGTTGTAGCTACCCAGGAAGGTGGCATAAGAAAATAGTAAGTAGGTAAGTAGGTAAGCACTAAACATTTTGTATTTTCTTGCATTTACGTCGTTGTTGAATTTGATGTACGACTGGATGGCTTGGTTGACTTGTTTTGGACCTTCCATACAAAAAATGCGGATTAGCCATGGATTAGCCGATCGTTTTTCAATGGGAGGTGCAAAAAAATTCTCGTTTTTTGACCCATGTTCCTGGGAACGTTGTTTAGTTCCATTATATCTAAATAAACCCTCTAGCATTTTTATGGTAACTCTAAAAATAGGAGTGTAGTGTCAGTTACTGAAATAGCAAAATCGTGTCGGAGTCGTAAGACGAGGAAGGATCTCGAAAAACCCTTTTTCTTCGTTGAATGCCGTAAAAAATAATAAGGATAATAATATGACTCACTTATCCCTAACGTATTTCAAATATACATTTCATGACACAAAGGTCATTGACCTGGAAAACTTATATGTTTTCGTCGTTTTTATAACTTTTTATATACCTAAAGTAATTACGGTCTTTCTTAGGGGTTCGATGACATATGTCAAAATCGCTGTCAGTCAAGTGTGACATATGTCAAATTCGCTGTCAGTCAAGTTATTGTAACGCCAAGTCCTTTTTTCGTCAAATTTTAGTTTTAGTCAAATTCTCTTTTCGTCAAGTCTTCAATTGATCAAATTACTTCTAAGATGAACTTGTTGTGTACAGTCAAGAGGCCAAGTGACACATTCAATTAATTTAAGTTTATTTTATCCAAGTCAATTAATTTAAACATTTAGTAACAGTAATTTTTCCTGTCATTAGTTCATTTATGATCTTTTCGATTTTGATATCTTTTAATATTACTTTCGTCTTGCGCTTTTTATTTTCAGAACTTTTAACTTTTCTTTCGTAAAATTTTGACTCCTTTATAAGTATAGATATACCTATGTATAAAAATAAGTTTTGCTTCATCGCTTTTTTTTCGTCTAGAAATCTTTGAGCCAGTGTAACTTTGAAACTATACAAGGTGTCCCAAAACTCAACGTCAAGCCACAAATAAGAGATAAGTGAGTGCATAACTGTTCAGGAAAAAATACAAAAAAAAAATCCAGTATTGATAGTTTTCGAGATTTTGTAATTTTTTTTAACATTGGAAAAATCGCCATCTTGCCCTAAATTTTTAGATGTTGCTACTACAAATTTGAAAAATTTTTCATGAAAATACTTGTCACGCAATCCAGAATAATCTTTTCAGCGGACCCAATTCAAAAATAAACTATTAGTTCCATACTTTTTACAGAAAACACTTTCTTCTGTCAGATTTCTGCTTTAACAATTATTGTATGTCAACTTTGACATTACACCCTGTATAAAAAACGTGGCGGTACCTGTCTGTAACTAACTTGTAACAGTATAACAATTTTGTTAATAATTATACACGATATAGGCATACATGAAATTTGATCAATTGAAAACTTGACGAAAAGAGAATTTGACTAAAACTGAAATTTTACGAAAAAAGAACTTGGCGTTACAATAACTTGACTGACAGTGAATTTGACATATGTCACGCTTGACTGACAGTGAATTTGACATATGTCACGCTTGACTGACAGCGATTTTGACATATGTCATCGAACCCTTTCTTAGTACGCTGGCGGTTTTTTGAGGGGATGGTCAGGCCATTAAACTGAACCACTTTTACTATGGAACCAACATTGTAGTATTTTGGTTTGGTTTATATTACTAACACCTATTGTAGGTACCTCCACTTGTACAGGGTGCTTCTTATTATGCAAACGGTTTTTTGTGGCGTTAATAAGACCATCACTAAACAAGTTTCTCTACAGGACCAATATAAAAATCGCGAATAAAAATTCAGCTGTCCACATTGACATGGTCTCATACATTTGGGTCGAGTTGGTTTACAGTTTTGTATGGGACAGCTGAATATGTTTTTTAGGGTTCCGTACCCAAGGGTGAAAACGGGACCCTATTACTAAGCCTACGTTGTCCGTCCGTCCGTCCGTTTGTCCGTCTGTCCGTCTGTCCGTCTGTCCGTCTGTCCGTCTGTCCATCTGTCCGTCTGTCCGTCTGTCCGTCTGTCCGTCTGTCCGTCTGTCCGTCTGTCCGTCTGTCCGTCTGTCCGTCTGTCCGTCTGTCCGTCTGTCCGTCTGTCCGTCTGTCCGTCTGTCCGTCTGTCCGTCTGTCCGTCTGTCCGTCTGTCCGTCTGTCCGTCTGTCCGTCTGTCCGTCTGTCCGTCTGTCCGTCTGTCCGTCTGTCCGTCTGTCCGTCTGTCCGTCTGTCCGTCTGTCCGTCTGTCCGTCTGTCCGTCTGTCCGTCTGTCCGTCTGTCCGTCTGTCCGTCTGTCCGTCTGTCCGTCTGTCCGTCTGTCCGTCTGTCCGTCTGTCCGTCTGTCCGTCTGTCCGTCTGTCCGTCTGTCCGTCTGTCCGTCTGTCCGTCTGTCCGTCTGTCCGTCTGTCCGTCTGTCCGTCTGTCCGTCTGTCCGTCTGTCCGTCTGTCCGTCTGTCCGTCTGTCCGTCTGTCCGTCTGTCCGTCTGTCCGTCTGTCCGTCTGTCCGTCTGTCCGTCTGTCCGTCTGTCCGTCTGTCCGTCTCTGTCCGTCTGTCCGTCTGTCCGTCTGTCCGTCTGTCCGTCTGTCCGTCTGTCCGTCTGTCCGTCTGTCCGTCTGTCCGTCTGTCCGTCTGTCCGTCTGTCCGTCTGTCCGTCTGTCCGTCTGTCCGTCTGTCCGTCTGTCCGTCTGTCCGTCTGTCCGTCTGTCCGTCTGTCCGTCTGTCCGTCTGTCCGTCTGTCCGTCTGTCCGTCTGTCCGTCTGTCCGTCCGTCCGTCTGTCCTACCTATTTAGGGCTGTAACTTTTGAACCGTAATAGCTAGATAGTTGAAATTTTCTCAGGTTATGCGTTATTACGGCGGATTTGTTAACAAATAATAAAAATGTCAATAACTTAAAAATTAAGGGGGTTCTCAACAAGAAACTAGTTTTTAGCAACGTTTTTCTTCACGCTCTATCGTAAAAACGGTAATACATACAAGCGTCAAACTTAGTGTGATTATACAACGTGTTAATAAATTAGCGCAAAACCTCATACACCGCAACTGATTTATAACAAAATAATTAGATTGAAACAATAATTTCATTATTTTGATAGTTAAAATTTAAAGTTATTCGCATTTTAAGTTCGGAGGCAAAAATGATTTGTTATCATTTCAGCGCTGAAAGAAAGCGCTAACGTACTCATGGATACATTTTTATAATCTTGTTTTGGTAGTAAGTAGGGTGAGTGTGCCCGTGCGGTGGGTTGACATCGGGTTTAGCAAATTAAAAATTTTACAAAAAAAAAAAAAAATTGAAAAAAATTACCTATGTTGAAACCACGATAATTCGATTCTGCTATCGATTCTAAACAAACAACTTTCTAGTTTTGCGTTAATTCATTAACACGTTGTAGAGCAAAATCTACAGAATAACAACAAACACTAAAAACCGGCCAAGTGTGAGTCGGTCTCGAGCTAAAGGACCCGGACAAAGAAAGTTTTTTTTCTATGTTAATAATTTTGTGTTCTGTGGCGGTGTGGTACGGAACCCTCGGTGCGCGAGTAGCCCGACTCGCACTTGACCGGTTTTATTCTTGATTTCAGTGTTGGTCCCTGTTGGGTTATTATTAGTTCGTTATACCTACTTTTTTCGAGAATTTTAGTAGGTTCATCATGGAGCCTTCCAATGTTAATAATTGTCAAATTCGACACGTTGACGATACGATAATAAAATTGCCTTTAGCTTCCTGTTTATTGTAATGTTTATCCTAAACATAGTTCAATCGTTAATAAGTACAATCACATAATAATAAAACAATGTCATAACACTTCCTGCCTTACGATAAGGTTGTATATTGTTTACTCGGGCCGAACCATTGTTAAGTTATAAAACTTATAAATTATACGCGTGCACCTGTTGCGATTAAATGCTGTTTCATTTGTTGCATTTGATTTATAATAATGACGTTTAGTTCAATATTAGGTAACGATAAAAAGCAAGATAAACGTCGCAAAATGTAACTTGCTATTGATGATTGTCAACCACTTTAGTTCTCTGACGTATCACTTAATTTCTAATGTGATCTCTCAGAGAAACACCGAGCACAGCTCTCTCCATAGCTCGCTGAGCGACCTTGAATTGATGAACTAGTCCTATCGTCAGTCCATGTTTCCGCACCATAGGTGGCACTGGCAGGAGCCTGGAATAGTAGAGCCGCCGGTAGGAGCCGGTGGGGACTAAATTCCATATTTGGGAGGTAAAAATGCCATAATCACCACGCTTGGCAGAGCACCGCACAGGGCTATACCACTTGCACCGGTGATGCTGCTGCCCATCATCGGTCGAGGAATTTTGGTGTCGCCTATTTTGGACGGATGTACCGCCATCAATCGGTCGCCAAGGCATCGGTTAGTCGGCAGGGTGCACCACGAGCAGGTGAGGTTGGCAGTTGGGTTGTCGCCATAGTCTGCCGCGTTTACCCCTTAAACCTGTTCAATACTAACAATTACATGAGATCTGAAACCTTTCTTACTTTCCTGCCCTCGGTGTCGTAATCTACTATTTAATGAAGTCTGCTGAAATGAATATTATCAATAATCACATATTTTTCTCCGCGCATATAAGCAAAACATCCAAAAACCGGTTATTTGAAAGCAGGGACACCTAAACACCATAATTATCATGGTACAATATACTGCGCCTGGTATTCTCTTCCGATCACGTGACTGACACAAGCCTACGTCATCATACCCTTTTACCATGTTTAGCGGCCATTTTTTTGTGACGTAGGCTTGTGTCACTCTGGGTATAGAAGACCTTGTTTTTTTAGACTATGATAATTATCGTACCTACATAACCATTTTTAATATTGTCTATGTACAGAAACACTTCCGTTACAGTTTTATAGTAGTGTATCTACCATATCTACCTACAATAGGATGTATACTTTACATTAGCATCGTAAAGTCCCTAGCTTTCGAATTCTCTTAAGTTTAGTAAAAGGATGTTGGCACTTGTCAGACGAGGGACACAAGACAAATAGCTCGCAAGCAGCTCAGCCTATTGGCAGGTTGAAATATTAACAGATGCGGCTTTGCGGGAACACAGACCTATGTCTGTAAACTTTACTTTGAAATATATAAATTGAAACCATTTATACGGGTTTAAAAGAAATCATTAGCAGCCTTTTAAACTAAGACAGTATGAAACAGCAGATTTTTTGCGATTTCAAGTTTTAGGTAAACAAGTATGAAATCGCAAAAAATCAGCTGTTTAAAAAATGTTGAGTCGAGCACGCAAGCATTGCAGTTTAGTATGGAACAGCAGATTTCTTTTTTGCAATTTCAGGTTTTGTATTCGAGCCAGATCTCACAATCATAATTAAATCTATATTAAATAGCGTAAGTATCCACAAGAACTACATGAACACATTTTTTGGACTGAAATTTACAGTAAATAATAGCTACGCGTTTCGAAACCAAAGCATGTAGGTTTCCTCGCGATGTTTTTTGTACCTCCCCTACAAAAGTGCGGATCAGCCGACCGATTTTTCTATGGAAGGTTCACAAAAAACACGTTTTTCGTCACATGTTCCTTAAAGAAAGTTGTTTAGTTTCGAATACACACTTCAAGTTATGTAAGTAATTAAAAACTAGTGGTGTATAGGTATGTTTATTATTGCTACACTGAAAAAATGAATCAACCAAACTTAGTGTTAAATATAATCAAACTTTAGTGACTTCCAAACTGTTTTGTAGCATATAAACGAACTTTCGGCTATAAATAACAACACGTTTAGTTATTTATAACCAAATGTTTGATTATGTGCTACAAACTACGAACAAATCAGTTTGGAGGTCAGTCTCGACTCAAATGTACCTATGGGACAGCTGATTTTTTTAATTTTTTCTCGAAGTTGGCTCTTGGTTCCATAGTGAAAGTTGTTCAGTTTGATGGTCTGAAGCACCTCCTTAAGTATTACTAGGGTGTTTTGTTACAACCTGTATAAGAACGGATTATGTAATCCAATCCAAATCAATATATTTTAATGTTCTAAAATTAAAACGACCAGAATACGATATAAACCTACAATGATATCGAATGCTAGTTTAATGCGCGTGCGCAGGTCATCACATACAATGGTCGCGGTAAATTTAACACCTACGTGTTAACGGTACACCAGTCCAATACCAATCAAACTATACTATTCGTTCTGGGCTCTTCCCGCTTTTTACTTTGTAGACCTAACATTATTTTTATTTTATTACACTTTTCCTTCATATTACTACACAGTACACACTCTTCTTATAGCCACCTTCAATTTCAACCGCAACGGTGAAGACTTCCTTCAGTCTATGCCATTTCTCTTGATTTTGTGCAACAGCTGTTCTCCGACTGATTTCGATGCAGCAACTGCCTATCTAGAAAGGGATTCAGGTACAGTACCTGGCAAAAATCTTGAAAAACGGGCGGGAGTGAGGGATATGCGCAGCAGCGGTTTCACGTATAATTTTTATTCTGTGCAGCCAAAGCTTTACTCAAGAAGTTTGTGTTACCGGCAACCGGCAACTGAAGGGCAAGAAATTGTCAAAGTGTATAAGTGTGTGCGCTAGACACCATTAATTATACACTCTCGTAACTATTCTCCTGAGTCATGAATCTGATGGAACGGAGAAACGCTGCGATTAGGCTACGATGCATTCACTCTAACGGGTACCCAGACTGTACCAGAGATATTGACGATGCAACATGTGAAAAATATGGTCACTGTCACACAGATTATATAGTTCCATTTGAAGTGCCAGAATCTAGCCCAGACCTAAGTCTGGGCTGATCTAAGTCTGTCTATTATATAAATACTAATATTATGATTGATTATGGACACTAGAAAACTAGAATACATAATTATGAGGGTGAAATTGATATCATTAACATCCTTTTAAAGTAATACCCATCAAAAAGCTCCGGTCGGTTTGCTTCCATAGTAAAAATTGTTCAGTTTGATGGATAGACTCATAGTTTAAAAGGTTGCTAATTTTATCAATTTCACACCCTGTAAGTAGATATACAATACTTGCCTCTTGCGCGATTCAAACCCGCAACCCTCGGAACAACAAACGTAGTGATTCCATTCTCTTTGCAACAAGCCACTTCGCTTCACTACCAACTTCAGAGCTATCAGACCGTCGAAAGTTCCTGACCACCCAAAATTAAAATGTGTAGGTATAGTCAGGAATAAACCTTCCAATCCGTATGTTTACATACCTAGCGCAGAGCCGAGCAACAATGCATGATTAAAATATGCGTACAGTATAAGCACTTACTATTGTACTAATGTCGTACATTATATTTCAGCACAAAGAAAGTTATTATGGTTCTATTGTTGTTTGGCAGAAGTAGTGTTCGAGAGATAAGGCTGGGTGCACAGCACACGTACCGAGATTACCTACCAAATAAAATAAGAACCATAAGTGCGATTTTTGAACATCATACGAGCGAATCGGCAGTAGAAAGATGCATAATCTCCATAGTAATTTTGACATTTTCTACTGCCGAGTCGCTCGTATGATGTTCAAAAATCGCACTTCTAATCTCCAGGATCAATAAGTGAACATCTATTACTTTTTTTTTAAATTAGCGAATGGTATTGCTGCAACAACCCAAAAACAGATTTTATGTGTATCTTCATAGCAAACTCATAAAGATAGTAAAAGACAGCACAGCAATGCAATTCGCTATGCGCAAACATCGTCACAACCTTAAATTCGTCGTTTATACATCGCATCGATCGGCGAGCTGACAATTCGGTATTCGCTAAGGTTATGTCATGTGTCAAACTCATATAAAAACTTCGAAGCTCTGAAGGACATTACATTTGTGAGCTCGACGATGTTTTCGACAGCGATGTGACGCTTAGAGAATTGCACTCCAGCACACAGCCACGGCAGCAGCAGTAGAGGCGCAGCTTTGCTGCAAATTCGCAAGTGTACTCGTACCTTAACTCTATGGGATCAAGGGAGCACAATGCGTGCGCGCCGTGATCGGGCGCTGCGCGGAGAAATGTGCGCGATGCTAGTGTGCAGATACCTAGCTACAATGAGAAAACAATTCAAACCAGTAGACTGTAGGAAGAGCTTGAACATTGCATGGGCTATTCTAATCTCATGCCTAAAAACTGTTATCGATGTTTTTTTCCTATAAATAGTAATTCAATGGAGAAGAAAACTAATTGGTTTTATACCTAAAGGTCTAATCTACCAAATAGTGGTTCGAAGTTTAATTAAATATCAGTTAATCTAGTATTTTTGAGTTCTTGAATATACGGATGTCATCTCCTGTGTACCTGTTATTAGGGGTATAAAAAATGCAAACGGCTTCAAAATAAATTGTTTTCTTTTATACACATAAATGTTTATCATTTCTGTGTACCTAACACAGTACCTAAAATCAACCTCCAAAAACGATCAGAACGGCTAGAACATAAGAAAAACAAAATTATAGCATCTCTATACAAATCAAATTAATTTAACGTTAAAATTCGGAATACAAATATTGACGTAGTTAATGATGAAATGGAATTAAGAGTTTTCAAACAAGTTTACTGTATTTCTTGAAAATAGAAAATATGACATTTCTGTGTATATTTGCATCATTCCTGTGTACCGCATTTTTTAAATTATTCAAATTTTCTATTAAAATACTACAGATCGACCTCTGTTTTATCGTTTTTTATACAACCCTACATATAAAGCATGTTTTAGACAAAAAATATTAATAAGAAAGCTATTTTTTATTTTTTGTAAAAACAAAACGACCAAATTAGAATGACCCGCATATATGAATATACCTGTGTTTAAACCCTACCTAATCCTATCCTATATGTCAAAGTTTCTGACGATCCATGTTTGGATGTTTGTACAGTCGCCATCAGATATATCGTAGCATACAAGGTGTCCAAATATTTCTGAGCAGTGCTAATTTTCATTAAATTATTTACAGTAAATGTTACCAACTTAGGTTACCAATTATATCTAAACGTGTATTTTGTCATAAATATGTGAACAGCGAATTTTCAATAATTTCTTTACAATGTTATTTAAAATTAACATGTAAAACAACGGAGTACCTAAGGTTTTTATCCGAAACTGTGAAGATGTTTATGGTCACCATGACTGCGTCTATTATATTTGATGTTCTTTGATTGACTATGAGTAAAGAAATTATCGAAAATTAGAACTGCTTAGATTTCTAAGCAGTTCTAATTTTCAATAATTTCTTTGTAAATATTTATTTGACCACCTTGTTTGCTACGATATATATGCTGGTGACTGTAAGATATGGCCCACCTATGTTTAAGGATTAATCACGCATAAACCGCTGAACGGATTTGGATGTTTGATAGAATATGTTATAGATTCACACACTGGATAACTACTTTTTTAAAGTCCAGGCAAACGGAGTCGCGGGCAACATAGCATATAAGCATATGCTCACGACGATATTCCCCGAGAGGGTAGTCATTCTGAGACGTCAGAACATCCACGTTTCACTAGTAGTACTTACCGAAATGACCAGTGTGACGGGGAATGAGACAGTGGGAAGGTACAATACATGCCGCGGGCAACGGCTAGTAGTTTAAATTTTAACAAATGGTTACTACATTTTACATGATTTTACCATATTTTTTAAGTTTTAACGTACCTTCGAGTTTCGATCAATTTTATCCGGGTATCGTTTAAGCATATTTTCTTTGCATCATCATAGGCCTTTACATCTGCTGCAGATGATTTAAGCAGTGTTTTTGGAGAAGCACTATTTCTCATTCATAGCTGTACAGTCCTATACGAGAGCCGCATATACGTCCACAGCCTCTACAACAGAACTGTACGCCGGTCTTTTCTTTACAATACACAACAATATTGGGACCACTCTCAATTGATACAAAACTTACTGACAAAGAAATTATAGCGTTCGGAAAATATTCTGGCAACATTAACAGTTTACCCCGGGGGAAATCAATGTGAAACGTGCTGTGTTGCCAGCAGCCTTGCTGTTCAGTTGTATTTGTTTTATTGTTAAGTGTTCTGCCGTGCAATTTATAAACGCAGTAACCAACAGTTTGATAGTTTCGAGTAAAACGCGCTCAAAGATTCGACCGTGTTTTGTGGTGCCACGAATTCTACAGTAACCTTTAGTCTATTTGAAGTCACTTTTTAAATAGAAAAAACAGTGTAGATTTTAAATTTTGCATTAAATGTACTTAATTGTAGTAATTAAGCATTAAAGTAATCCAAAATTACTTTATACCTAGAATCACATTAGTTTAAAAGCAGGATTAAACAACGCATGAATGCAGTGAATTTGTTGCTTACTGCGCTTATGCGTAGCAATTTCACATAAAATGCATTTGAGCTATGCAGTAAAGTATTGTACTGCGTTCATAAGAAGGAAGTGTCAAAACTATATCAAGCAATTCGATAGTATAATTTTTTTAAAGTGAAATTAAAGTGAAATTAAAAAATTCTGTACCACTATTTTTCTTAAATAAAAAAAAATATGCTTATTCTATGGCGTCGATTTGAATTTTAATTCATAGCTAACACTTTTTCCGAGATTTTTTCATAAATCAATGTCTGATCATACTGAGCAATTTAAATAAATCGATAACAATGACGGTTAATTTTTGAAAAAAAATTACAAAGTTTTGAAATCATGCGGTTTTTCTTTTGTATGAAAAGAAGTGTGCGTTTACTGAAATAACTTCCTCGTTCTGTTAGCTTTCTAAAAAGGTATAAATGTTTTAGAAAAAAATGTAATTACAATGTCAAAAAAGGTTTTTTACTTAGTACGTGACACGTAGAGGCAACATTCTCCTGGAGAAAAATTTTACGATTTTTTTTTAGATAACATTATTTATTAATTTAAATCTACACATCTTACTTAGAGTGAGCCCCTCGGTTCCATACACATACACGCAAACACTTTCTTAGTTCATTTTCGGTTACTCTTGAAGTAAAGGTAAAATCTCATTACCTCCGCTGCGTTTATTATGCGCTGCTTTAAGTCTTCTACGTCGCTTACTGGGGTTTGATAAACAAGGTCTTTTATTGTGTCCCCAGACATAAAAATTACATGAGATCAAGTCGGGACTTCTTGCAAGCCAAGGAGTGGCCTTCCTCTACCAATCCCTAAAATGGTTATGGTACGTTGCTGGCCCGACTTGCAACTTATTCGAATAGATGGATTTGGTAGAGGACGGCCAATTCATGGTCTGCAAGAAGCCCCGACTTGACTCCATGTAATTTTCGTGTCTGGGGTAACATGAAAGACCTTGTTTATCAAACCTCAGTAAACGACGTAGAAGACTTAAGGCAGCGCATAATAAATGCAGTGGAGGTAATGAGATTTTACTTTTACTTCAAGAGTAGCTAAAAATGAACTAAGAAAGTGCTTGCGTGTATGTGTTCGGAACAGAGGGGCTCACTCTGAGTAAGATTGTGTAGATTTAAATTAATAAATTATGTTATCTAAAAAAAAAAAAAATTTTTCTCCAGGAGAATGTTGCCTCTACGTATCACGTACTAAGTAAAAAAGCTTTTTGACATTTTCTAAAACATTTTATACCTTTTTAGAAAGCTAACTAAATGAAGAAGTTATTTCAGTAAAACGCACACTTTTATTCATACAATTTTTTGAGAAAAACGCATGATTTCAAGATTTCGACGATTGACATGATTCAAGGAACCGAGGGGCTCACTCTGAGTAAGATGTGTAGACTTAAATAAATAAATAATGTTATCTAAAAATAAATCGTAAAATTTGCTCCAAGAGAATGTTGCCTCTAAGTATCACGTACTAAGTAAAAAACCTTTTTTGACATAGTAATTCCATTTTTTTCTAAAACAATATACCTTTTCAGAACGCTAACAAAACGAAGAAGTTATTTCAGTAAAACGCACACTTCTTTTCATACAAAAGAAAAACCGCATGATGTCAAGATTTTGTATTTTTTTTTCAAAAATTAACCGTCATTGTTATCGATTTATTTTGAATTGCTCAGTATGATCAGACATTTATTTATGAAAAAATCTCGGATAAAGTGTTAGCTATGAACAGGCTATGAATTAAAATTCAAATCGACGCCATAGAATAAGCATTTTTTTTTTATTTAAGAAAAAGTGTGAAAAAATTGGATTTTTGGTAAAAAACCTTAAATTCCAAATATCTCGAAAACTATTAATTTTCGATCCCACATATGGGGGTTTACATAATTGCATTTCGGCTGCCCTTTAACATCCTGAAAGCAATACGTCGAATTACAAAATGTATAAAACATATAAAAAATAAACGCGGCAAGAGTTCGCACTGCATTTATACTAAGGATGTGCTCTAGTCATTTATGAATATAGTTACGTGTGAAGAATCCTTACTGTAACTACTGCATTTATGCTATGGTATGTTTGGAAAAAAATATTATTTGTCATTATTTATAAGCAGTAAGATTACTTACTGCACACATTTATAGGGTTCGCAATGTCGAGGGTGCCTTTACTGCATTTATGGTTTCTGCTTTACCTCCTTCTAAGGTACTTACCGAAAAACGGGTCTTTTTTTCCGAAAGATCTCATCGCGAGGATGCCAAATATGTAATAAACTCAATTTTGAAAAAAATGCACCCACTGCGTTTATAAATTGCGGGGCAGTGTTGGGGGGTTCTTTCATTTCGTTTTCGTGTTTTGCTTATTCGGATTCGGTGGTTGGGAACTTTGGTTGAATCACCAATGAGATTTTTTGTCAAGAAAAGCGTAGAGAAACTTTTAGTGAAGGATGAGTCCCTAACCGGGCGTACGGCGTACGAACAAACCAGTTATGGTTTATAGTGCGTCGATATTTGTTGATTTACTAAACATTGTATGGTCAATCATATATCAATAAAATAAAATAAATAAACTGCTTTTTTTTAGGTTGGTATCCTATTTCATCTTATCTTATCTTGTTGTGGGGGCTGGCAAGCCAGCAACACTTCGACCCAGTGGGATCTTTTGTGTTATCTATTTCATCTTACTGCCTCTTTCTAACCTCTTCTGTTTATTCATATCCCTAAAATATTGACGTAGAATACTAATAGACGCCATAGATATAGTAACTAGATGAAACCATACCGTGGCCGCACATGAAACAGCAATAGTGTGACTTTTGCATACAAAAAGACGATTTGTTTGGCAAGATGTCATCAACATTCCATAGGTTTGACATTTGTTTGACATCTTGCCAAACTCAAAAACCGGCCACGGTGACCGAAACAATAAATAATATCTCTAATAAAACAATCAGCCAAATCAGTTTAAAAATGACGAAGTTATATCGAAAAAAAAATTTTTTATTTCATGTCTCATTTATCGTCACAGTTATTTTTTTTTTAAGTTTTTTTTTAATACTTTTAAACCATACAACCGTTCACGTTCATGCTAAAAGAACTGCATATATCAGGTAAATAAAGTATTTATTCATATAAACGTGAAAACGCATGATCTTACTTTGACAGATAAATCTGGTTGGCCACCAGAACCCACCAGGTTTCGGCCAGGACGACCGATGAAATATTGAAGGTAAAGATCTAACCTTTGATTTGGCATACATTTCATCCATGAGCTCGATGGGTGAGAAGTACTCCAAAATTTGACCACCATTTTCGGTTGGCCAGCACTACCTGCCAGGATATCCGGCGGACGACCGAGTGTACTTCGTAACACTAATTAAGACCAATCGGATAAGCATAATTTGGTTCATGAGCTCGATGGGTAATTAGTCTCGTCTCAGAGAGGTTACTAGTCAGAGTCACCTCCTACACAATACCCACCAGGATAGGGGTCGGCCGACCAAGTTTTTTCGCATCTTCTAATAGTAAACTATTGCATGAAAACTGAATTATGGATGAGCTCGATTGGTATACGACCTCGTCACCGGCCCCAGGGCTATTACAACCATGGAGTTGGAGCGTGTGAATTCTCTATGCTTACAACCTGTATATTTATGTTTTTATACTATTACCTAACTACTATTAATCACAATATTGTCTTTCTTTCTATGTTCTTTCAATAATGATATTTTGACAAATAATTCGATTATGAAACCTAGTGTTTAATTTCATTAAATATAGAGGAAAGTGGAAAAGAAACAAAAATTCCGTATATTAATGTAGTTTAATTTTTAAATAAATATAACCAATAACATTTATTACATCACAGGAGCTGGGTATCATAAAAACACAATTCAAGTATTTAGTTTATTCCAAGTACTACCAACACAATTTCGAGCAGACCGTAGACTATAAAAACGTTTCTTTTTTTATTTGTCTATATTCTGCCTAAAATCTTGTGTGCCATGCCTTAATAAATTGACATCCATTATATAAATAAGTATTACTACATTATGATTTCATTAAACTAATGTTTTAATGTCATAAGTACAGTCGTGAAGAAAATGGTCACTGTATTAATTAATTTAATTTAATTAAAAGACTTTGACGCGACGGAAGCATTACTGTAGGCCTTTTTAATTTGTGCTTCACGATATTAATTAATTAATTAAACGTACTGTTGTAACTACAAGGATTTTTATTTAAAATTAAAGTTTTGCGTATTTCATTGAAGAGAAGCTTATTTATTGAAACTACAAACTTATTCTGTTATGGACGCAAACTTTATTTCGTTGGTAGATAAGACTAATGGTTTGATGTTGTATTTATTGGTATAAAGTACAGTCGCGTAGTATTTCTAGCGTCGCTTTATTAGTAACGCCTTGATGTAAATAATTCATATTAATCATTGCATAATACTTTGCATTGTTAAATAAATAAAAATGTAACTAAAATAATATTAACATACTTAATAAATTCAGTAGAAATACAAATCGACTACATCTATACAATTACTCAGACATTATTATATTTTTATTCATTTATGAAATGTGTTTTTGCACGCTACTAAGATTTTGTATGATTCCTCATTAAGGGGCTATGCAAAAAAAAATAGGATTCTTCAAAGCTCCATATATCATGAAGTACTAACAGTAGGAGTATGATTTGCGGATATGTGTAAATTGAACATATAATTGAAGTTTTGATTAGAGCCAAAACACGATTAAGACAAATTTTCTCGATAGAAAAACAAGCCAAAGTAGCCTCCGTTTTTGTCTATAAACGCTTGTAACTGCTAAACGGTGAATAATAGAAACATCAGGCTTGATTTAAAAAAAAAGAGATTGCTATTATCTAAGTTTTGATTAGAGCAGAATTGAACTAACATAAATAGTACAATCACAATTAAATAAAGTTAGTTTTTTCGCTTGATTCGTTCCAGGCGCGCGCGCCGCCCCATCTCTTTCTCCCGCATCTGGCAGTAATATAAGCTATCACACGTCCGTTTCGCTAAAATTATTTTTCGACATAGGCTCTTAAATCATTTATTGTTTGATAAATGGTATTGTTAAAGTAAAAAGATATACGGGAAAACAATTGCGCGTAAAAACACATTTCAATATAAATTTTTACGAAATCTAAAGATATGCATAACTAGAAACAGGTTATAAGATCAATCTACATCTAAAATACACTTTTTACAATCCGTAGTACGATGAAGCGAAACTCCTAAGTTGATTTTTAAATACGTTATCTGAACAAATTTCTTTCGGTTTAAAAGTAAAACTTTTTTAAATGTGAGTCGCACTAGTTTTTCACTTTTAAGAATACTCTTGTATGAGAACTACCATGTTAACATTTGGTTGATAATTAAGTATTTATTTAGTTTAAAGGTTCTAATCTCTAGAATCTTCAGCTTATAGGTAGCTAGAACACATTATTTTTGTGTGTGCTGATCGACAAGGAATTAATTCAAAAACAGCTTTACCTAAACGGATTTAAGTTATCGAAAATATACAAAATCTATCAAACTTTCTATAGAGATTTGGCACCGTTTTTATTTGTCCGGTGACGGTCAAAATTGCAAATGGCAGCATCGGATTATTGTAAATTGCTCGGTCGTGCGTTCACATGATTTATAATATTGTTTCCTTACTGTACCTGAGAGGCGAGATAGCATAAATAATTGTGACAGCTCAATTGTAAATGATTACAGTGATGGAGGTCTTTCTTTGTTCGATTTTTTTCTCGAGAATGCAGATTTTATTTTTGATATCTTTGTACCGACGAGGTATTATTCGTAATCATTGACGCCACACATGTTCATATATTTAATGGAGTGTGATTAGTGGGTAAATATACTGTTTTAACTTTTAAACCGAAAGAAACTTAATCATTATAATTATTTTTAACTTAATAAAGCTAGTAATACTGTACATACCTTTATTTAGGCAACAATTTGTTGTTAAAAGAGATGTTCTCAAAAGAAGACTTATATTAGTTCTTAACTATTTTGTAAAAAAAAGGAATAATAAAATTATTTATGGAAAAGTTAAGTAGGTACTCTATACAAAATGAGTAGAGCTTTGGCAAGATAAATTATTTTAAAATTATAGCTAAACAAGTTTTGAAGTATCGAGAACATTATTTTGTTTGAATTGACGTTTAAGCTTAAAAAGTTTTGTAATCAATTAAAATTAAAAAATAAAATTGTAGTTTTACTCTTAATATGTACGTTTTATTCTTAATAAATGAGGTACTTTAAACCATTGTGACTATGCTTTGTGAAGATAATAATACATCATCAAAATATGACCTACATCTATGTTGTACAATCGTGAACAAAAGCCATACCATCTGTCAAAATGTTACCCTAGGTTTTTATTTAAAAAATAAAATGTTGACACATGGTATCACCAAACATCTATTCGCACCTAAAAAACAATATTAACATGCGCATTTTTTCAATATAAAATAACAATTATACAAAAATGCATGAAAATGGAACGAAGCTTTATTAGTCTTAAAAATATTTGTATTATTTAAATAAATAATCTTAATAATTTACAATAACGAAATCCTAGGAAGAGGGAGACAAATACAGTTACAATAAAATACACGATTCTGGTTTTTTGGCATAAACAATCGATGACATAACTGATGGATATGGCTATAATAATTATTTTTAACTTTATCCCTAAACCCGATTAAGTATTATTGTATTCATTAGTGAATTAGACAGCACATTATATTGGCAGTAACAATTAAAACAACTACAATCAATTCACATTTTGCAAGACAAGACGGAATTATCGATCAACAAGTGCGGCCCTTGTTCTCACGGGCCTCCAATCGTACCTTTTTTAAATAATTGCCAGTTCATTTCTTCGTTTTTTTTTCGACAGACTAATGGCAGTTGATGGCTCGTCGCTGCAGGCGTCGTATGCGCCTGTGCCAGTCATCACGCCACTCCAGAAGTAAGGTTCTATCGCCAACTGTTAGTCCTGGCAACCCTGACGAGGTTCCCTCTTTCTCCACTCCTAGGATTAGGTATGACCTGAGGAAATAAATTGATGTTTAAGGAACATTAAAAGGAGATTTAGTTTAAGATTGATAAAATGTATATTAGTGAGTGACGGTGAAAAGGTGCAAACATGTGCATCTTCATTATCATCATCATCGTCAGCTCGTGTTCACCCACTGCAGGGTAAAAGCCTTCTCCTCATTATGCCACGCCATTTGCTCCCTACTGTATTTAAACAACCCTCCACTTTGTGGGTCCGTTAACAATGAGGCTATCGGATCATCATTTCATGATAATTATCATCATCAGCCCGCAAGATGTCTTACTGCTGAACTAAATAAAAGAGACTCTTATCGACCAACCAATCAGCGAGTCGAACCCGATTTGTGTGTTTCACTCTTTCACTGCCTACAGGAGTAGTGAAGTTAGATGGTCTAATCAACTTTCTTAAGTTTAACCAAGTTTCAAATCTTGTATAACTTGATACCCTGCGTATCTACCTGACTGTGTTTTTTTAAATAAAAATTAGCAGTCACCGTAGTCAAAATTGATTAAGGATCCACCATAGTAACTTACTTGTTCATCTTGAGCTTAGGGCACTTGCAGGCGAGGTCCTGCGCGCGCACGAACAGCGCCGTGGTGCCGCGGCGCAGGCGGCTGCGCGGCGCGCGCTTGTACACGGCCTGCACGCTCAGCGCCAGCCGCGCCCACTCGCCCGCGCCGTGCGCCTCGCGCCCTACCACCTTGCCCATTATGACTGCGCGCAAAATTATTACGTTAGTTAAGTTGATCAGCTGGGCTAGCACGTTGCACGTGATACGGCTATATCACGTCTTTTATCTCGTTTGTTCGCCGCACAAATAGAAAGAGAGCGGAAGCGTGATAGCGCTATATCACGCTGGCATACCTAGCCATGCAGGTATTATACAGAATATAATTAGAGGGGTTGGAAGTGCAAAGTAGGCGTGGAATGCGTGCCAAACGGTTATGCAACGATTTGCATAACATTGTAAGGCGCGCGGTGTTGTGCGAGTATTAAATATAGGCAATCATTGAGATAGCGCCACTGCGAGTATTACAGATTTTTTTAAAAAGGCTGCAAGGCTGCAGCTGCTGTGGATTAAAATTCTGGCCTTAGAATGAACCAGCCAATATGGATATGGTTTCTTATGCAGTTTTTAGTGGGTGTAAAGCCAGTTGGTTATTACGTACTAAGTGACACAATGATTCTATTCTGAAGCTTTAAAATGCTAAAAATGAACCAGACTACAATTACAACCTTAGAAGGTAGTTGTATTTGTAGTCTTGTCAAGTTCCTGACCACCCGAAAGGGAATTTAGGCAGGTAAAAAAAAAATGCATCATCTAAAATTCTATATCTATAATTATTAATAGTCTAGACTAGAATATCGTGAACATCAAGATAGCGGGATCAAATCTCCGATTCAAAATTTAGCAAATGGGTAACTTAATATCCAGTATATTTAAAGATGGTGGTGTATTTTCAAAAATCAAGGGAATCGCAATGAAGCAAATAGCAGAAGTGACCAATTAATATTAAACCGACTATTTCATGGCAGAAGGAAGGTAATGCTTCCATTTCCATGAACTTAAATCCCTGCAGCAATTCTGATTTAATCAAATGAGAATGGAGCATATCTGTGCCGTATCCCACGATGGGAAAATAATTGGATTCAAGCAGCAGAAATCAATTATATCCGATCCGAGTACTACCTACTCTACTACTCAACTTGAACAGTTCGGGGGTTATGATTTCCGTACATGAGTAGCGAAAGAAGAGTCAGCTATAGATTCTGGAAAAAAACGTATAATTTTGCTGATTTTACGATAAAGTTCCACTACTCGGGCAAGAGATGAAGAAACCCTAATATCGAGCAATGGATAACCAAATAAAGTCATCTTGTAAATCTAATCATGCGACCAATAATGAAACGATATTATCAACATTTACATGCCAACTTTTAAAGAATTTCTATAGCTAGGTATTTTTCTACAGGGTTCATCCGGAGCCTTAACAATTAGCAGTTCGATAAGTTGAGTGCGATTTTTGAAAGTCACACGTTCAAAATCATAAACGACATGCATAATCTGGAAAGATTTGTTTATAAAAACTGTAATGTTAGTAGATACAGATAATACAACTACATTTTCGTACATAGCTGTATCTATCGGTTCAGCATTGGAGAGTCCCATACCCACCGCTCCGCCAACACGCTCAGGACCCTGCTGAGGCTGGCTGGCCCACGGACGGGTCAGCAGCGTACAGTGTTTCCTCATGACGGCGTGGCGTGGAAGCAGTCGGTATGCGGCTCCGCGAATATGCCAGACGCGCAACACTCTCGGGCAGCCCCATACAAAGCATGTGAACGTATGAGAATGAAAACTCACCGTAATCTCGGCTGCAGAACTTGTTGAGGTTTAGAGTGCGGGCGCCGGCGCGACACCGTCCGCACTGCTCCGCGGCTGGGGGCGATACACCAACCAACGTATTAAACTTTACTGAAAATCGGATCAAACTGTCTTTACCATTTGTAAAAAAAATATTGAAATAAAATAACTTAATTTTTTTTTCCATTAGTACAATAATAAATAGTTCATTACAGTTTAGAAATTTTTTTGTGATACCTGTGCTGTTACCTTTTAGTTATGTTGAAAAAGGTACTCACACCTTCTTAATATGGTATACAATATTACATGGTACGTTTTTTTTTAATCGACATATAAACAGAGACTCCTGTTCGCAGAATCCGTAGGTAAAAAATGTAAATCTTTGAATGTTAAATTATACTTTGACAAAATAACAATAGAAAAAGGTTCAACTCTTTTGATTCTAACTGAATTTCTTCCATCAAAATTCAAGTTTTAAATGAATAAGAAATTTTTCGTCTTCTAATATTTAGATGACTAATGACGTTTTTTGAAAAATCCTTTTTAATATGACTGAAAATTTGGTTTATTCAACGTGCGTAACAAGTAAATGAAGCTTACGTTCGTGTATGCTAACGAGCGGATTTGTAAACGAATATCCATTCTGTAGTCTGTAGCTAACGAACGTAGAGGTAGACCACAATATCGTGTAATTAAATAATTTTCTAGTCGGTCGATAGCGTAAAAGTTGTTCTAATTATTACCTCATTTATTTACAGTATTACATCAAACAGGCTTCATTATTATGTTGAGGGTCGGCGTTTTATAAATTAAGTTAATATTTTAACGAGAGCTAGTTATCACAACGTTTAATATGTTAACTTGTGTTGTTCTTCAGAATCAATAAATGAAGGAAATAAAAAAATTTGTTCAACATAATAGTAGTTAACACTTTCTAGAATTCAAAATTGATTTATAAATTTCCCGCGGCAATTTTGGAGATTAAATGAAACAAAAAATGTTTTTGTTTCACATTGAAAAAATCCAGACTTTTCTGAAAAACAAATGACAAATTGTTTGTCAGAATTATTAATTTCATGAAACAGTTTTCCGGTAATGGATTTGATTTATTAACTCGTAAACCATATGAAATCTGCGAACCAGGTACTTATTTATCGTATTCATCAAGTTAAGGTAAATAATGTTCACCACTTTAATGAATAGCAATTTCAAATATAAACTGTGAACTAAAATAAAATCTTTTTTTTGAGGATTTTACTTACTTCATAGCCAAGATTGAACTTATAGGTAATATTAGTCGTACGTATTTGATGAATTTGAAATAAAAGATGATTTAAAAAGCTTGAAACTAAACTAAGTCACATCACGATTACGAACATCAAAAATAATAAGTTATTAAATGTGCAAATTAATTTAGAAAACGAGCGACTGTACTTAATATTATTAATATTAAGCTATTAGCTTTATCGACTAATATTGAACGAAATTAATGTAGTCGGTAGAAAAATGATGTCTACTTATTTGAATTGATTAAATTCAAATAAGTACTGTTGATTATTGTACAGTCACTCAAGCTAGTACTCTGTCATGATATCAATGTAATATGATTGTGATGGGTAATACTAATTTAACAAAGAATTTTGTATTAAAAAATTTTGTAATATACAATTAAATCTTTAAACATGTTGTCTCTCACTGTACCCAAAATAATTAATTTCATTCATTAAATGAAAAGTGGAAATTAAATCTTAACACTTTTGTTCATCTTTGTACTTCTTACAATAAAATTCATGAATGATTATATTATTAATTATTAATTTATTATACAGGGTAAGGGGAAAATTATCATTAATCTTTAAACCACATACTCTACCCATCAAACTGAACAAATTTTAATATGCGAGCAAACCAATCAGCGCAAAAAAAAAATCAGCTGCTCCCATTTTGTGATCTGTGGCTGCTCCATACTAAGCTCCAATACCTACTCGACTCAAATGTATGCAACAGCAAATTTATTTTTGGCTACGATCGGTTTGCTTCCATAGTAAAAGTCGTTCAGTTTGATGAGTAGAGAATCCTCTAAGGGTAGAGTTTCTGGTTTAAAGGTTAAATGTTAATTATACTTTTCCTTACACCCTGTAGGTATAATCGTATTATTAAATCTATCAAATTACTTCTACGTTATTGCAAACTTAGTACTTACTGGATTCAGGTGTTGAAGTAACAATTTCGAGAATTCCAGTACCTTTGTGAATATTTCATAAATTCTTAGTTCTTTTTACCAAACTTTTTTCAATTTACCTAAGCCTATGTACTTTCCTTCCCTTTCTCCCCTAACCCCGAACCAAATTACAATGCAGCCTGCACAACTAGTATGATTTCTATCCGTGCGCGCGACTCGGCTTTATCCCATACTGGAAAACGCGGCTTTCGCTCTCCGAAAAGCGGAGAAAGAGGTAATTTTTTTATGGAGCGAAGGCGTGTCGCGCGTGTGTATAGAAATCATACTGGACTTGCTGATCATGACGTAGCACCGCATGCGGTGGCAGAGCAGAGGTGAGAGTGCAATGAAGGTCCACTTACTACTTACCGCGACCCGGCTCCCCGTCGACCGCCTCCATCGCCTGCACCGCGGTCACCACTCGGGGTATACCTGCCAAACAGATTATTACAGGTTACTGTCAGATTAGAGCCAATTCCAATGTATGACCAGGCCTCCTTCACTCAGCCGTAGGTACCGAAATAAGTACCCACATTTAGGTGCATCTTAAGCGCTTGCTTGATTTCTGCCACTCACGCCAGACGGCAACGTCGCATACGTCGCGCGCTATACGAAACGAAGTAATAACAAACGCTGTGGCATGGTTTACTAGGTACATTTTTGAGCGTACCGTCTGTGTCTGGTAGTAAGAATTTATCGTTTTCTAAGGAAGTGATGTATCTGTCACGAAGTACTTACTAGTAATCTGTGGTATGCCTTCACAGCCTTAAAAGCTTCACAGCTTGAACATTAACACTTCATAAAGAGCACAAACTTCTGGTCGCCGAGAAGAAAGTGCAACGTAATATCCTGTGCCCAGTACAAAACGAGGACTGTTGCTGGATTTGCCGGAAAAATGAGAAAATTGAAGTATTCGCGGATCCGCGCCTTCCCGAATATCATTGGCCGCTTTCCCACCCTTAGATACAGATAAAGTGAGGATCGGCATGTCAGGTGAACATATAATCTGGGTCGAGCTACTGGCCAACGTCCTGTGATTAGCTCTAGGTATCACTGGACTGATGTAGTGGAGGCTGACTTACCCCTGTCAAGCCGTGAGCAGCCTCTTGGCGAGATATTACACGGGATCGGGAAAAGAGGCATTCTCTCGTTTTGGAGACCATGCAAGACCCACCATGGGTCGCTGAGCCATTGAAGTCGGTTTAGTTAAATTAGAGAAATGATAGTCTATCTCAGCGGTTCTCAATCTTTTTTGGTGACGGAACCCTTTTGGAAAGCGAAATACTTGACGGAACCCTACAGTAAAACAGTAGTTTTTAAAAGTGTATTCTTTATTTTATTAATAAAGAATACACTTTTAAAAACTACTTTTTTATTGAAGGGTTCCGTCAAGTATTTCGCATAATAAAAGTACAATGTAACAGTTACTTATTACTTACTTACATAACAAGTATAATAATACAAGATATTTAAAAAGAAAAAAAAATCTTAACTAATGGGAGGTATGAAACTGTTTTTAATTTTTCATCAATTGGTTGATATCAGGTTTGATAGAAAACAGTTGAAGTCTCATATCAGGTTCGGCGTCCAGTCTATTTCGGTATTTTGTTTTCGTGGCTACATAGGTTGAGAATCCTGTTTCGCCCAAATATGTTGTTGGGAACGGAATAGACCCATTTTGGCAAGCAGGAGATATTCATCACGGATTCTCCATCAAAAATCGTTGAGAGGCGTCGTTTTGAACAGTGACTCCATACTTGTGTCTGATGACATTTCTAAAAGAGATTCATATATCTCGTTTGACATACTTTCGGCCAGAGAGAGGTTTTTGATTTTTTTCTAAATTCTTGCGGAACCCCCTACAGGGAATCGTGGAACCCTAGGGTTCCGCGGAACACACTTTGAGTATGGCTGGTCTATCTATAAGGAAGAATTTGCGAATCAATCACGATTAATCACGAAGCGGCGGTTCTATGGAATTGGAATATGGTATAGTTGTTGGTCACTCACATATGACCACTCACTCACATGTCACCACCAATGAGATGAAAGAAGTTAAGACAAATACACTTACGTATGCAAGGAGCTATGTGACTCCTGGACTGCTGGTAGCCCTTGGAACATCTGTTGCATGTCGTCCCTGTCACGCCGTCCTTGCACGGACACTGCCCACTGGTCTGGTTGCAGGTCTTCCCACTCGCTCCCACTGGGTGGCAGTCGCAGGCTGTGGGAGAGAGACATTTTCAATCACATGAAGAATTTGGCATGTGAAAATGTTGTGGAAGTAAAAATACCGGGATTCTATTAACCAATGGGCATTGTACGAGGTGATCGTTTCATTTAAACGACTGAGGTATAATTGGCTACTTGACAACTACTCAAATCAGCTACTCTTTATCGGACGTCAAAACATGCGCTTTGTATGAAGATTTGTACTAAATATTGAGTTGTGACGTCATCAACATTTTCATTACTTTTTATAGTTTATCTTGTTATTAAAAATAGTATTCAAGCTAAAAACTCAATGAAAATGGGAGTTTAGCGTTATTTTCTCACCCTTTTTTTATTGAGTAGATAAAAATAAAATATATTGAATGTAGTCAAATATCCAATTATACCTTTTATACATGATGTAAACTTAAAGCTGTACATATTTTAGGGGGTGCTTCGGACCATCAAACTGAACAGCTTTGACTACGGGACCACTATTGAAAACGCCTTGGGCGTGCATAGTGTCCACCCAAATTCCATCCTTAAAGGCCAATTATTGACGGTAAAGTTGTGGAAGCAAAGGTTCTGACCAATCCAAATTTCCTATACCGTGGTAAGTACTCGTGAGTGAGTTATTGATGATGTATTTTTCTCAGTAACACCATTGTGTTATAGCTTCTATTATCTTTATTTAAATGAACCTGCCTCAATGCAATTAAACCATTCTATTCTATTCTAAAAACTAACTTTTTATTTTATAAATTCAAGGATAGCATTAGTGTGATTCCTGTAAGCACCTTAACCCCAGACATTCCTAAATAACATCACATATTCCAACACCATTTCTACAATTTTCCACCCTCGTCTAGGGTTCGGAACTCAATTATTTTGATGTCCCCGAGTACCCCCGGAGTGCCCCGAAGGTTCCCGATGTGACCCAAAACGTGTTAAGGCCTGACCCTCTATTTGTGTTTAGTAGTTTGGCGGTTTATGGCGGCACAAGATTATATGGCAACAAAGGTTTGGGTCAGCGGTTTGGGCAGGAAAATTCAGCGGCTTTTTAAATGGCTTTCAAGATTTGAAAGAATCAAAGTTTATTAACAGTTGCTGAGTGTGCATGTACATACGTAACCTCAAGACAGCGTTGCCTTTTAGGATGTTCAGAAACATACATTTTAATTTTCATAAAATAAACGACTTAGGCATTGGATGAAAGAAAAAAAACTTATTAATATTCGTCTAAGACAAACAATAATCTATTCTCCCTTATTCGTGAGAGGAAGCCTTTGCCCTCCAGTGGGATCATTTTAAAAAAGGGGGTTTTTACATTTGTAGCATTTAAATTTTTTCCATTCATCATCATCATCCACAGCCTGAATCCACTCACTGCTGGGTATAGGACTCCATTTGTTTCTCCGTCCTGAGCATCCCTCTTTATTCCATTTTGACTGAAGTAAATTATATTTTGTATTAGTCAACGTCGAACTGAACTGAAATGAGCACAGTGAATAAAATAAAATGAACATTAATCTTCATATCGGTATTACATGTTTTACAAACGACATCTCTAGTAAAGTAAGCTTACACGTACCATACCAGTATAAAAAAAACAAATATCAGCAAATATAAAAGCTCTTTTAAAACCCCGTTTTTGCTAACCCTAAAGTATTGTGTCTCCCGGGACCCATGAGTTATGTTACTGTATTTTTCCAATACCGAAACAAAATAACCTAATTCGAGACGTCAGCGGGAAAGCATGTCCCTTACAAAATAGTCCCCAGGGTGGCTTGAACCTATTTCACAACTATCCCGAAGCTATTTTTATGGCGAACTTTCGGTGAATTGTTTGCGGTTTGAGTGCGGTTCAGGTTTTATGGGGGTTACGTTTTTTGCCTTTAGGGTTGCGTGAAGAAATGAAAAAATTATCTATATATAACGTTACGCCTTTCCCAGTGGGGTAGGCAGAGACTAGGGCGCGCCACTTACTATGGTCTATGTAGTCTATACACACCTATTTCGCCTCAATCACATATAAATTTTTTTTATACATTCCCGTGTAATAATTATGTACCTACTAATATTAGGTACATTGTACTCAAGGTTAGGTATCTACATTTGTAATCAATGTTAGGTAGATTGGACTGAAGAAATTATAAAGTAATACTTATATCAAAGAATAGTAATAAAATAATTATGTACCTTACCTACTAATATTAGGTACATTGTACTCAAAGCTAGGTATCTACATTTGTAAACAATGTTAGGTACATTGGACTGAAGAAATTATAAAGTAATACTTATATCAAATAATTTTATTGTAAATGTTCTGCATGCCCTCTCTAATTAAATATTGCATGCTCAGGAGCAGATCACGGAGCTCTATGTAAAACAATATTCACTACATGTACAGGGGGTTAGGTTAGGTTAAGCTGGGGTAGGCAGAGACAAAGGAACGCCACCTGCTACGAACGTCTCTAGCTTCCTCCACATTCATTAGTCCTTTCACGCATGCTCGTCGGTTTTTTTTAAGCACGTCGCCGATTTGGTCCGTATATGTACCTACGTCCCTTAAAAATTCGTCAGCATTATTATGAAAGACTGAAAAATCTGTGCTGTAATTATTTTCCTAATAAAATAACTGAAAAAAAAACCGACCAGAGTTTTCCAACTTCGCTAACCTTTTCAAGTACCGAAACTTTACCAACGAGCACTTGTACTAAATTATGACATAACTTTTACCAACCCACATAAAATTTTTTTTTTATTTAAACACTGGCTTAATACACCCTGGTTTGTTCAGAGACTTTAAACAGGTGTTAAACGGTTTACGACCCTTGTATTTATTTTACGGCGGCTTCTTCTTATTTTTAACTTTACTAAAAGAAAAGGTTTTTATGTGTTGCCACGTAAAATTGTCTTAATTTGATAACATTTATCTATTACATTCGGTCGGTGATGGTTATTCTAAGGAATTATAGCAATAATCTCGCTTGTATGACTATAAAACTCCATCGATTGAGGTGTCATTGGATAAATTTCGTAAAATGGAACAATAGGACCAATTTTGTTTTATAATGCTTCGTTTTAGAGGGTTTTCTCTTGCACCCTAAACTTGCACTCTTCCTAAAGTTGGTATTATTTTACTTACGTTTGCAAGCCTTCTTATGAGTGATAGGTTTGGTAGGATCCCTGTAGTAGCCCTCCCGGCAGTAGTGGCAGTGCCGGCCGGCGGTGTAGTGGCGACATTTGAGGCACACGCCGCCGCTCGCCCGTCCAGACAGCTTGTACAGCTCCATGTTGAACCTACATCGACGAGCGTGCCCGTTGCAGTTGCATTCTGTAACAAAAAGATGGGTGTTATGGTTTATCAACCACTTTAGAGGTGATTTTGGGATACTATTTGGGAAATCGCGTCGCTTATAATCACCTGGTAGGTATGTGTAGGAGGACACAACATTTGTCAAGTCAGGTCTCCTTTTGCAGGTGATTTGGGGATACCAAAAACTGAACTGAAAGTAGATTCGACTTTAAACACCTGGGTGATCATTACGTCAGGTGATCATAGTGCACAGACAGATGAGTCGACTATGATCACCCGGATGATATCATCCGGGTGATTAAAGTAGAGTATACCTTATTTGTTTGAGGAGTCACGGCCTAGGCAGCCTTAGGTGACCACTCGCCAGTGAAAAATCTCGCATGTGCCCTTTTCACAAATTCGGGCGGGTCTACCACTACCTTTTTTTCTTAATGCCCTATTCGCCGTGTTAAATGCGACATATCCCTTACCTGCTCGAAAGAATGGCAACTCGCCGCGAGGCGAGATTTTCTACTGGCGAGTTGTCACCTAAGTCCTAGGTGCAGGTAAGTACGTCTGACCAAATAAGCGATCAGCGAAATCCTCCCACCCCGTGGTGTCGATCGAAAACGTGGACATATCTCGCTTTACGCAATCCATGAAACGAAGCCGTGGTCTCCCGATACTTCTCTTGGCATGCGCTACTTGGCCTACAAGGACTTGACGCGGCAAACGAAAGTGATTCATGAGATGCACAAGCCTCAGCCACCGCAGAAGTTTCTGTTTGAGGTTCGCGGCTGTGCTGGGCACTTTTTTGTCACTCGATCCGGCCATGCCACGAATGCTTCGAAGGCTGTGCATGCATGTGGAAGTGGTTAAATAAAATGTACTCGAAATCGGTGAGCTTGCATGAATCAACTCGGCATCAGCCGAATAAACCCAAATGCTGGATACCTATAGGCTTCTTTTTCATGTCAACTAAAACGGTGCCACGTTAGTCTCATCCACTGTTTGCCGGACACTCTACGTCGTCTGACCATCTGGCTGTTTGTCTGTCCATTGACCGTTTCAAACATTTCTATTCCAACATCTATTCAACTAATTCTACATCAAATCTAAGAACTACGAGTATATCGAAGGCCTGCACCACTAGATATTCGTACCAAATGCTAGCTAAAATATTAATGGGTGCCATTAACCGGGTGCGAGCTCGCAACAGTTTGCAAATGGTGCGATATGTCACGCTCATAATACCTTAAAGTACAGTCGACTGCAAATACAGGGAGAGGATTGAGGTGGCTTGGTTGGTGTAGTGCTTTCAATCTGAGGTGATCTTTGATTAAAATACGTATGATGAAATTGTACTTAATCTCTGAAAAGAAGATGGTTATATTGACTGCAACATAAAATCATCATCAGCCTTTATGGTCTTTCTTAATATGGGGGGGGGGGGGGCATCCTTCTGAGGGGATGATCAGACCATCAAACTGAAAAACGAACCAACATCGAAATCGCAAAAAATAAAATCTACTGTTTAATATAAAACTGCAAACTTAGTCGACCCAAATGTCCCATATATTTGAGTATATTATTAGGTTGCAGTATTGACAGCAGATTTTTTATCAAAGAGATTTAATATTGAATGTCTTTGTTTTTAACCGACTTCAAAAAAGGAGGAGGTTTCTCAGTTCGACCGTATACAACGTGTTAATGAATTAACGCAAAACCTCATACACTCCAACTGATTTATAACCAATTAATTAGATTGCAACAATAATTTCATTATTTTGATAGGTAAAATTCAAAGTCATTCGCATTTTAAGTTTTGAGGCAAAAATGATTTGTTATCATTTCAGCAATGAAAGAAAGGGCTAACGTACTCATGGATACATTTTTATAATCTTGTATTGGTAGTAAGTAGGGTGAGTGTGCCCGTGCGGTTGGTTGTCATAGGGTTCAGTAAATTATAAATTTTGCAAAAAAATGAATTATAATTTTGAAAAAAATTACCTATGTTGAAACCATGATAATTCGATTCTGCTCTCGATTCTACACAAACTACTTTCTAGTTTTGCGTTAATTCATTAACACGTTGTATATAGAGGGTGTATAAGTAATAAAATAGGACAGTTACTTAAAGGGGTGCTTTAGACCATCAAACTGAACAACTTTTACTATGGGACCAACACCGAAATCGCGAAAAAAAAAATCAGCTGTCCCATACAAAAGTGCAAGCATAACTCAACTGAAATGTATGGGACAGCAGATTTTTTTTTCGCGATTTCGATATTGGTCCCATAGAGAAAGTTGATCAGTTTGACGGTCTAAAGCACCCCTTTAAGTAGCTGTCCTATTTTATGTTACACCCTGTATATATTTTTTTTATGTGTGTTCGCGGATAACTTCGTCGTTTATGAACCGATTTTGATGATTCTTTTTTTGTTGGAAAGGAGATGTCCCGAGGGTGGTACCATGATAAGGAAACCAGGATCTGATGATGGCATCCCAGAGAAATCGAGGGGAACCTTCGAAAATCGTACTGCCGACTAGTGCGTTTTTTTAATTTAAAGCACTCCTATTAAATCGAACTAATGAATTCACCACTGAAAATTGTGAAATAAACTAAATTTTAACAAACAATTAAAACCGCCTTCAAAAAAGCTAAAAAGTTAAAAAATAATATTGCAGCCTATGACTTTTTCTGAATTATGAATTATGAAGTCATAGGCTGCAATATTATTTTTTAACTTTTTAGTTTTTTTGAAGGCGGTTTTATTTATTGCGGTTTCGATGTTGGTTCCATAGAGATAGTTGTTCAGTTTGATGGTTCAAATACCCGAACGAAGTCGCGAGCAAAAGCTCGTTCGACATAAACAGGTACCTCAATATTTGAAATCGACTGTACTTCAAAGAAACACAGACACGTTAAGGAGCCGGTTGTGGTATTTGTGAAAGTTTGAGGAAATTGTGTACACAAATTCAATGACGGCAAGATAGGACTGAAACCCTATATATTGTATACCCTGTGTAACGTTACCTACACCTTGTATAGTTTTTGCTTTAATCACGGGATATACAGGGTGAAATTGATATCATTAGGTAGCATCCTTTTAAACGAAGAGTCTACCCATCAAACTAAACAACTTTTACTATGGGAGCACACCGATCGGAGCATAAAATAAAAAGCGGTCAAATGCTTACTTAGAAAAAAAAAACTTTGTTTGTCCGGGACCTTTAGCGCGAGACCGACTCACACTTGGCCGGTTTTTAGTATTTGTTGTTATTCTGTAGAGTTTGCTCTATAATCACACAAAGTTTGACGCTTGTATGTATTGTATTACCGTTTTTACGATAGACCGTGAAAAAAAAAACGTTGATAAAAACTAGTTTCTTGTTGAGAACCCCCTTAATTTTTATCTTTTTTACATTTTTATTATTTGTTAACAAATCCGCCGTAATAACGCATAATCTGAGAAAATTTCAGACGGACAGACGGACAGACGGACAGACGGACAGACGGACAGACGGACAGACGGACAGACGGACAGACGGACAGACGGACAGACGGACAGACGGACAGACGGACAGACGGACAGACGGACAGACGGACAGACGGACAGACGGACAGACGGACAGACGGACAGACGGACAGACGGACAGACGGACAGACGGACAGACGGACAGACGGACAGACGGACAGACGGACAGACGGACAGACGGACAGACGGACAGACGGACAGACGGACAGACGGACAGACGGACAGACGGACAGACGGACAGACGGACAGACGGACAGACGGACAGACGGACAGACGGACAGACGGACAGACGGACAGACGGACAGACGGACAGACGGACAGACGGACAGACGGACAGACGGACAGACGGACAGACGGACAGACGGACAGACGGACAGACGGACAGACGGACAGACGGACAGACGGATAGACGGACGGACGGACGAACGGACCACATAGGCTTAGAAATAGGGTCCCGTTTTCACCCTTTGGGTACGGAACCCTAAAAAATCAGGTGTCCCATACTAAAACTGCTCCCGCCCACCGCCGCTATCTACTCGACTCAAATGTATGCAACAGCAGTTTTTTTTTTTGCTCCTATCAATTTGCTCCCGTAGTAAAAGTTGTTCAGTTTGATGGGTAGACTCTTAGTTCAAAAGGATGCTAATGATATCAATTTCACCCTGTATAAGAGTACACGTTCATTTTAACGCCCGCCGTGTCATAACACCACACCCCCTCTAAGTACATCAAGAAGACCATATACAAATTACACCAGCCATAGACAATAAATTGAATCTAACATCAACAACAAAGCCCTATGAACATAAACGATACATTATTCCGTCATTGGGCTGCGCCCGCGCCGCCCTTGTACATAAAACTGTCAACGAGAGCATACTGTTGCTGAAAACATCAACTATTACGTTTAACAGATGGGTCAGTAAAAAATATTGGTGTGCCTTTGTACTGTGACTGCTTTGGTTTTTGTAGTTATGATGTAGTGTCTAAAACAAGTAAAAAGAAACTGTACTGCCGAGCACAAGATTGCTAACGTAATAAGTTCTCGTATACAGAGTGTCCATTTACAGTGACCCAAAATACATTTTTTATTGGAATGATACGGTAATAAATCATTCTTCTTCTTATCGTGTGGGCAGAGCCCTGGTGTCAGAGTTTTTTCAGACCGCCTTACGGCCTCTGACGTGGTTTTTATGTAACGACTACTACCACCAGAGATAGTAGCCGGGACCAACGGCTTAGCGTGCCATCCGAAGCACGGAATCATTTTTCTTTTCGGACAATCAGGTGATTCAGCCTGCAATGTCCTAACCAACGGGGGAAAAACGCACAAAGTGATATATCAATAGGTGTCCCCGTGGGAATCGAACCCACGACCTCCGTATCGAGAGCCAATGCTCTCAACCACTAGACCACGGAGGAAGTTAATAATGAATCATTTAGAACAATTCAATCGTTTAGAAGTTAGAAAATCATCAGGCATCCAGCCTCAAGATCTGCCGAAAAGCCAAAGAGCGATGGAGCACAGTATTTCAGGTGTATATTAACCGCTTTTCTGTGCTAACCGATCGCGTTACAAACACGAAACTATGCTCCAGATCCAGAACTGGCATAACAGACGTGGGATGCAAGACAGCTCAGCTGAAGTGGAACTGGGCCGGACATATCTGTCGCATGCATTCGGAAAGATGGCCCAAAATCCCCATATTCCCCAGGATATTCGCTGACATCGAGGCAGACTCGGAAAAAAGTGGAGAGACAACATGGATGCCTTTTTGGAGAGTTGGTCAGTAGTTGCACACAAGAGAGAAGATAAGAGAGTAAAATGAGGGGCCTTTGCCCAGCAGTGGGACTCTGAACAGTTTTACGTATCAGCGTAAAAAAAAATTAATATTCTAGCTCTACTCTATTCTCATCAAACCATATTCGATTTCGTTTCATACAAAACTGCAGCACCGACTCGACTCAAATGTATGGGACAGCAGATTTTTGTATCGCGATTTCGTAGTTGGCTCTATAGCGAAAGTTGTTCAGTTTGATGGTCTGAAGCACTCCCTTAAGTATTAGGTACTAGGGTGTTTTGTTGCGACCTGTAGTAGAGCACCTCCAAGATTTACCACCTGTATTTACCACTATCATTGTTGTCTGTCCAACCTCAATATAAGAGGATATTTGACAGGGAGTGACTAATAAGGTATCCTCTCTCCTTCTTATTCAGGGGCACGTGCGTCCGTCCGATTTCAATGAGAGGAAAAGTAGCGGAGGAAGCGAGTGCGCACGTCTTACACGGTGACCATTGAGCTGAGCTGTCGGTGGACAAACGGTGGACAAACGGTGAACAAACGGCGGATTTCTTACCACAGATTTTGTCGAACTTAGCTCAAACAAACACTATAAAATAAAGCATTAATTTCTATCCAATCTCTGCAGATTTAATCCTAAAAATGTAAAAACCACAAATGAACTAAATTATACAAAATCAAATGGCAAAGGAATTTGAACTTCTGCCCCACCTTATTGTATTGATTTTAGGCACATTTATATTATCAAGAATCAAGTTTTGGTATGTGGCTAACTAACGTTTTCACGTAAGGCCTCTTGTTTGTGCTAGCCAGAAAAATACTACAAAAGAACCATAATCCCTTAGTTTCCTCGCACCACACCGGTACACTCGACGGTAAGTATTTTTATCAAGCAATTAGGACAAACAATTTCTAACTGTCTCGAATAGGGGAGCGGACTGCATTAAATATATTTTAGTTTTATCTTCTTAGTAAAAAAAACATTAGAAAATAACGCTATACTCACATTTTTAGTTGTTTTTAAGCTAGAATACTATTTTTAATAACATGATGAACTATAAAAAGTAATGAAATGTTGATGACGCCACTTGTGGGTATTTAGTAAAATTTTTCATACATCGCGCGCGTTTTGACGTTCAATTAAGAGTTGCTAATTTGACTAATTGTCCAAGACTGTCCGATCCCCTATAGTTTTTTCTAACCATTGCCCAACTTTGTCTTTCAAAGCCCATTACTCGTGGTGACCCTACTCGTCCAGCAACTATTCTCACGTCGCAGGCACGTGTCTGAAGTGTTTGGAAACTAACTAATATTGGAGCCATCGCTAATTTATTACGCCTTGTTTTATTCGATTCCCAACATTATTGCAGTTTTTCTCACTTTGTGAGAGTTTTACCGTTTAATTGGAAACGTTCCGGCATTTCGCTTTTGCCTAATTGAGTTTTTTACTTAGTTCTTTCAAGTTTTATTTTCGGAGAGCTTTTTTAACGCTCACTCTGACAAGTGCGTGTTAGCTGGTGTTAGGTATTTCGTAGGGTAGCCACGACATTCGTCAAATTCTTCTTTCGTCAAATTCCTGTTTCGTCGAATACTACATTCGTCAAGTCCTTGTTTTTTGATGTCATTTACAAATAATAAAATAAAAATTCTTGATTTGATTACAATTTACTCGTAGTGGTATAGGTACAAATGATTGAGTCCCTGACTCACAAAGTCGGAGAACCGTGTATTGAGAGGCAGTTTACAGGGGAATGTATAAACCAACTAAATTAATTAATTTGGTACAAATCGGTAAAGTACCTATAGAACAATGTTTTATGCTATAAAATTTATAGCATGCTTTTAAAGCTAACTAAATTATTTAGCTTCTGATAAGTCGCTAGCTGAAACGATCAAGGAAAACCTTCATAAGCTGAAGAAGAAATTCCGATGTGTAACAGAAGTGTGTCTGTACATGGAAGATAATTATTTACAAAAAAAAGATTACGATATGGTTTTTAGGCTTCCCTGATTCCAAATCACCAATTTTTGGATTTTTTGTCTGTCGGTTTGTTTGTTTGTTTGTGTGTTTGTTTGTTCGAGAATCACGCAAAAACTAACTGAACCGATTTTAATGAAACTTTTTTTGATTGATAGCTTATGATCTGACTTAAAATCTGGTATATAATTTGTGCGGACGAAGTCGCGGGTTAACACTATAAATACAAAGTCTTCCAATCCGCATTAGGCACGCGTGGTGAATTGACCCCCATACTGATACCTGAGGGTGGGCCTGGGCCTTGCAGTTGGATATTTGTATGATGAATTGATGATGGAGTCACTAGCTCAGTATATTCATAATTTCATTCCAGAACTACAAAATTTTATTGAGTTACCTTTGAGCTTTAAAACACTGTATGCTGGTAAGAATTTCAATGATATGCATGTTTCATAATAAAATTATACAGGGTGAAATTGAAAAAGGGAAAAAGGAAAGGGAAGGGAAACTGAACAACTTTCACAATGAGAGCAAACCGATCGGAGCAACAAAAATATCAGCTGTTCCATACTAAACTGCAATGCCTACGCGTCATAAAAAAATGTATGCAACAACTGATTTTTAGGGTTCCGTACCCAAAGGGTGAAAACGGGACCCTATTACTAAGCCTACGTTGTCCGTCCGTCCGTCCGTCCGTCCGTCTGTCCGTCTGTCCGTCCGTCCGTCCGTCCGTCCGTCCGTCCGTCCGTCCGTCCGTCCGTCCGTCCGTCCGTCCGTCCGTCCGTCCGTCCGTCCGTCCGTCCGTCCGTCTGTCCTACCTATTTAGGGCTGTAACTTTTGAACCGTAATAGCTAGATAGTTGAAATTTTATCAGATCATGTGTTATTGCGGCGGATTTGTTAACAAATAATAAAAATGGCAGAAAGTTAAAAATTAAGGGGGGTTTTCAACAAGAAACTAGTTTTTATCAACGTTTTTTCTTCACGCTCTATAGTAAAAACGGTAATACATACAAATACAAGCGTCAAACTTAGTGTGATTATAGAGCAAACTCTACAGAATAACAACAAATACTAAAAACCGGCCAAATGTGAGTCGGTCTCGCGCTAAAGGTCCCGGACAAAAAATTTTTTTTTCTAAGTTAATAATGTTGTGTTCTGTGGTGGTGTGGTACGGAACCCTCGGTGAGCGAGTAGCCCGACACGCACTTGACCGGTTTTTTTTTTGTTGTTGCTCCGATTGGTTTGCTCCCATTAGTAAAAGTTGTTCAGTTTGATGGGTAGAATCTTAGTTTAAAAGGATGCTAATGATATCAATTTCACCCTGTATGTATCGCAGCTAGTAAGGTATAATAGTATAACATTTAGGTAGGTACCTTCATTATTTCCTCTCATTGACGACAAAATGTATACAGGGTGTACAATAAAATAGGACAGCTACATAAAGAGGTGCTTCAGACCATCAAACTGAACAACTTTCTCTATGGGACCAATATCGAAATCGCGAAAAAACAATCTGCTGTCCCATACATTTCAGTCGAGTTATGTTTGCAGTTTTGTATGGGAGAGCGGATTTTTTTTTCGCGATTTCTATATTGGTCCCATAGAGAAAGTTGTTCAGTTTGATGGTCTGAAGCACCCCTTTAAGTAGCTGTCCCATTTTATTGTACACCCTGTATAAGCATATGTTCACGACTATATTCCCCGAGGGGGTAGTCAGAGATATTCTGAAACCTCAGAACATCCACGTTTCACTAGTAGTGCCGAAACTCACAAAATGTATATTAATGTCTTTAACATACCTCTGTATTAGACATACAATATACATACAAGCATACAACGTGTCAAACCAAACCAGCACTTACTCAACTCACAATAAAGCCTATAAAACGAAATCAAGTTGCAAGTAAAAGCCAGACGCCCCTAACAATATTAGAGAGAAGGGAACAAATTGGCTCACTCGAGATAACGAGTTTATTAATTAAATTAATCCCCAGAATGGATATATCAGGGCTTAATTACTTCTAGTTGGGGAGAATGTGTTACTTATTAGGTTGACGTCTTGCATGTTACTATACAGGGTGGCACATCGAGATGGGTCACAATGGGGTCCTCCAAAACTATAATCATCAATCTAGCGAAAAAAATCGGCTGTCCAGTACATTTAGGACGAACACTGCAGTTTTGTATGAAACAGCTGATTTCAGTGGGCAAAAACATAGAACAACAATATGATTCGCTTTCTGCGTCTTTTATTTGATCCAAAATAATAAATTTCCAGAAAAATTGATTGCAAACAAAATTGCGATGAAAATTAAAAAGTTTTCCTATCGGCAAACGGTTCGATCATCGCCAACCATCACTCAAGCTGACGTTGATTGACAAATGAGACCTCAACACAAATGATTAAGGATGTTTTTTGAACGGAAGTTGATTAATTTTTTGTTTTCGTTAAAATGTTTGCTCGGCTCGGAGTCTTGGAGTATATTTCGATGGGAGCACTTATTGGCCATAAAGTATAGGCGTATATAGGGTAATATCTGTGTAAATACAAACTCACGCCTTTTTCCCAGAGGGGTAGACAGAGACTATAGTCAAATAAACAGACTATAGGACGGTCCTAAAATACCTCTCTCGCTTTCTCTAGTCTAGATTCCTCCGTACATCTTGTCATACATTTCCGTCGATTTATGCTACTGCTAATCTGCAATTTTCTAACCTGTACACCTGGAACTAAAGGAAATCACAGATGTTAAAGTATTCACATGTGACTTACCTGGGTTTGAGTGGTTTGAGCCCCCAATCTCTGCTATCCGTAAACGAAGTCAAGACAATAAAAAAACGGATACCTACCTAACCGATAGATAACACACGGATAACACAAATAATCTAATCACATTTAGGTACTTCAAAAAGGTTTTTCTTAAAAATGCCAAAAATGCTCGTAGTCTCTACAAAAACAAACATTGATAAACTCGACTGTACCAAATGGGATGAAGATAACAATCGTTGAAAGTAAAACAATAAATCACGTGACTAATCTAGGCTCAATGACTAACAATGTCCTAGCCAAATGGTCGCCTTGGTGTGAGAACACAAGGGCTGCCTCAAGTCTGGATTTGTTTAATAAATCCGGCAAATTATCGGAATAGCCTAGGCTTGCTAAGAAGGAAATTAATTAATTGAATTTTTAATGAAAAAAAATAACTTGTTGATTTGTTTCTGACACGGCAAATATTTTGAAAACACATACTTAGTATTGTAATAGTGTATTGAATTGAATTGTCTCGTGTGTTATGCAAGAGGCAACCAAAGAATAATGTTTATTATGTTTTTTGTAGTTTGTTATGTTGTTAAAAGTGAGACGCTTAGAAATATATAATTGGCAGTTGTAGTAAAGTAATATTATATGTAGCTGACCTGAGTTGAATTCTCCGTTGGGGTGCATCAAGATTCATATAAGTAAGCCTATTTAAGTAGGTTTAAGAATTTAACTACGACAGTTAATTATTGATAAATATTCCCATTATTCATTAGTTGCAGTCCAAAACATGATTATTTTAAATCCACACTTGAAAACGATTTCAAAATCCTTCAAATACCCGATATAATCCAGTATTATTTCCGGACAACCACATAATTTAATAATTGGCAACCCTGATGTAGATATCATAGTTTGGACCCAAGCCAACCGTTCGGTTACCAAAGCTGTTACATGCACTATTTGTGTAATTAGTTTGTGATTTATAAAACTATTCTTTGTCTGTCTGTTTGTCATCTAGATCACCTGTAATTCGTCTCCGAAGCACTTCAAATCATAATTAGCACGTTTATTTTGCATTCATAAGCGTTAAAACATCTACTTGCTTAATGATTTCTTCCATTTTAATCTCCAGGGGTAGTGACGTAACAACCTGACTTGCAAGACTGACATAATGCCAAGGACCCCGCGCCTAGGGGCACCGAGAACCTAACCAGAAGATAATTGCAAAGACGAGCTTGTGTAGCAAAGAGATGGGCCTGGCCCACGCGACTACCCTCCTGATTTTTGCCTATTTGCAATGACCTACCTAGTTAATATCCTCTGATAGGAAAAATTATTGCTGCGGATTTTTAGGGCAACTCTAGTTACGCCACTCGCCGCATTGGTGCCCTATGCTCTATGATCAGCTGGCGTGTTGATCACCCTGGATGATTAAAGTAGACTCCACATCAAAACAGTTTTTGGTATTCCAAAATCACCTGTAAATTCTACGTGATTTAAGGTGACTTGATTGCATAAATGTATGTCTCCAAATCGCCAATTGAAACACTCTATTATCACGTAATATTTGCGCTCCGTACTTCAAAAATTGTACATTCATAAACCATATGAGACTTTTTGCTTAGACAATTTAATAGGGACTTGCCTTGCGGCAGCATTTCCCCTCTGCCACGGTATTAGATGAATTAATCTAGCGCATTTACACCCAATTTTATACCTTATCATTATCACTAAACGAGTCAGCCTATAATAGCGAAACAATAATTTTGAACTTAGAACGTTTGGGGTTCACACGAGACTACTTTTCATGATTTTTAACATTCAAAATTTGAATCTAAAATTATAGGGAATTAAATCCAATGTTGCGGATTTCATGTTACCTCGCCCCCCGCAAAAAGTGGCAGAAATGTTTCTTAGTAGAATGACACGCGTTACTCGTCCCTATTAAATTGTCTAAGCATATGAGATTAACTACGCACACGACCAATTTTTAGGTCCGATTGTCAGACCAACCTTGTTTTTGTCCATACTGAAAAAACAAAGTCGGTGCCACAATCGGACTTAAAAATCGGAGTCCGGACTGACGGTGTTCAATTTTGGTAGGTGTCTCGATAGAAAAGCATTCCGACTATAACTTCAAATCTATAGGCAGGACTTACAAACCTCCAAGAACCATAATCAAAGCCAACTCAGCAATTTCAGAAATCTTTTGAAATACCCCCAACAACACTACAAGTACTGTAAGCTAGAATTTGTACAAGCTTTCCAGATGACTCGGCGACTTGGCCCCAAGGAATAGCTTCGACAGACCACACCGGCAATGAATAAAACATGCTACAATTGGACATACGATGGCAAATGCAATAGCATGTGGATTTGGTGGGGAGAGGAGCGGATTTTAGTACAGTTTCTTTCAACGATTCGAGGTTATGGTTGACAAGACTGGCAGCTAATTTAGGAATTCAAAAAAAGTTTATCCATTCCAAAATTTCTTTTTTTTTTTTTTTTTTTTTTTTTTTTCCTTTCCTCTCATTCTGCTTTCCTTCTCAGTCATGGTGGTTGTATGTGTGTTTGTGTAATCTTTCCTTTACTATATATGTAAGTATATGTATATGTAGCATGTATATTTTTATATGTATATGTAAGTATATGTATGTATATTATTATGAAATGCATTTATTTTCTGTTTCTCCTTTATTTCTGATATTTTCTATTTATTTTATATAGCACCGACCCGTTGTTCTTTGTTTAAATTTCCTCTACCCTAAGGTTGTCTGGAAGAAATCGCTTTTTAGCGATAAGACCGCCTTATTTGTACCATTATCGTTTTTTATTCCTATGCTGTATCTGTGTTTGGTGTAAATAAAAGTATATTTCATTCATTCATTCAAAAGCCTCCCAGATATGTATAATAACATTAATAACTCTGCCTCAAGTAAAAATCTGTTGCAAGCAAAAATGAGAGCGTAATAATATCGCAACACCTCACCTGACTATCAGGCTCTACGAATACTTGGCTAAGATATTTATACCATAATCGTAAAACCATTGACACGAAAAGAAGGTAAAATTCGGTTCTGAACCCCTAACTCTCAGTTGCAGAAACATTAATTAGAGTTAATCCTTCATTAAATTGCTAGCTTTTACTACGTCAACAAGACAAAAAGTGACGGGAAGAGTTTTATTAAGGATTAACTTTAATGAGCGTTTGTGCAACTGAGTGTAAGCATTATTAAATAACTTTTATGTCTGTTTCAATTATGCAGATTAGTAAAAAGTCTAAACGAAAATACAAAACCAATCAAAAATATTGTCCCTCATTGGCATTGTAAAGTCAGAAACGATCACTGAAGATAAGCAATGTGACATTCCGTATGGATATACCAACTTTTATTATCATTTATATTACAATATTAGTGAATCGCTTCCACTACCGCTGCCTCTCTACAGTATGCTCCTGGCAGATATTTGCTGTTAAGGAATGCATTGATTTCTCCGCAAGTCTACAACCAATGCGGTGCAAGACCTCGCCCGCTTACCTATAGGTACAATACAATAAATATTGGATGAGACTACATATCAAGCCATTTTATAATTTGTCAACTAGGTAAGTCCTTTGTAAATTGTGTATTTCATCTTGAGCGCCTATCTCCGTGCTTTAAAAAGAACGTCAGGTTCACAGTAATTAAATGTCTTTGGTATGGTTAGGTTAGGTCCCAAATAACGTTATTGGAAGATGCTGGTGCCTAGTGAGGTAGTTTGAAAATGCTCTGATACCTATCAAGTTTGCCACCAACTTGACAATCCTTTTCTTCACTTCTTTTTCTCCACTAGGAGGAACATGGGCCGCTTTTCAGGTTCTCACCTTTACCATAGAGGCCTTTGCCCTACAGTGGGGTCATACAGACTATGACTTTACGTATCTTTTGAATAGCAATCTAACAAGTTAGCATCCAATTTGTATTTACTATTATTTTATTACTCAGACAATGCAGCAAAATTGTTTCGCCATTTACAGCTTTCGATATTAGGATAATTATATGATTTTATTGGTTACAGTGAAAAAATTCTGCGCCTTTGTGCTTCGGGAAGGACGTTAGGTAGTTGGTTGGTGGTCCTAATGACGTTAGATTATTAAGCCAGATCAGATTCGTTATAGGGGCGGCTTGCCCTAATAGCAAGCTGACCACCAGTAGCTTGCCTCCACCGACTCGGTAGGTGTACTAGGCCCGCGTGGTGGAGTGTATAGGATACATAGGATAGAATAGAAAAAAAAAATTTACCAACTGAATTTTGTTAGCCTCATAGATTAATGTGGTAAAGAAATGCTATGGCAAGCTTCTTATTGCGACGTGTACCTATACAACGTGTTAATGAATTAGCGCAAAATAAGAAAGTAGTTTGTTTAGAATCGAGAGCAGAATCTAATTATCAAGGTTTCAACATAGGTAATTTTTTTCAAAATATTAAATATTTTTTTACAAAATTTAAAATTTACTGAACCCAATTTCAACCCACTGCACGGGCACACTCACCCTACTTACTACCAAAACAAGATTTAAAAAATGTATCCATGAGTACGTTAGCGCTTTCATTCATTGCTGAAATGATAACAAATCATTTTTGCCTCAAAACTTAAAATGCGAATAACTTTAAATTTTAACTATCTAAATAATGAAATTATTGTTTCAATCTAATTATTTTGTTATAAATCAGTTGGGGTGTATGAGGTTTTGCGCTTATTCATTAACACGTTGTATAGGCTAAGGCTGATAAGGCTGCTAAGGCTGATAATGATGATGAATTGAGAATATACTTTAGTCAGAGCGCCCGAGCGCGCTGCATACAAACGATTAGATGATGCTTCGTTTTATTTTATTTTCAATAACAACCAATTAAAAAAAATTGTACTATCTAGAAACCAATATCTGTGTCGGTCTTGATACCGTTTCACATTTTCGTTCACCTAAATATTTAGTTTCAATTCTAGGATTAATTTAAGATTTTTATGGAAATCTTTGAGCCACGCCACGGTACTTTGCACGGTACTTTATACAGATATTGGTTTTACACAGATTTTATTTTGTATGGAGCGCCTTGCAAGGAATATCCTCTTTACAAGTGTTTACTCAAAAACAAAAGAAAATTCCAAGAATATAAGTAATTTCAAATGGAAAACCATCTTAAATGGCGGAAAAAAATCGTTTTTCAACTTGAAATGGCGGCGAAACGTGGTATTTTGTTGAAACAGTGTTATTTTGAATTAAAATAATTACTCGCTTTGATCGGGCCACGTCGACTAAGAGAATTTAATATGCAACCGTCCGCACATCAAAGGAAAATACGCCAAAACAGAAATTAAATAACGATATGACGCCCGAGTTACAGCCGATAGCGGGAATAGGCTACTTGACAACTAGTCAAATCAGCTACTCTTTATCGGACGTCAAAACGTGCGCTTTGTATGAAGATTTGTACTAAATAATGAGTTGTGACGTCAGCAACATTTCATTACTTTTGAAAGTTTATCTTGTTATTAAAAATAGTATTCAAGCTAAAAACTCAATGAAAATGGGAGTTAATTGTTATTTTCTTACCTTTTTTTAATTGAGAAGATAAAAATAAAATAAATTGCATGTAGTCAAATACCCAATTACGCCCCAAATGTAGAGACCATCATAAAATTCCTCGCCTGAACCTGAGGCCTGATTATCCCTGCAATGGTTATAGGTACACCAGCTGCTGCTGCATCAACATAACTTTGATTTATACCTGCAGAGCAACATTTTGTAACAAGTAATAGACAATATAATAGAACTCCTAGAGAGTTATTTCTGTGCAGTAGTTTTAAAATGATATTGTTATCTTAAATTATACATGAACATGACAAAAATGTTTAGTTGGCTGTGGCTACATCTGGTTGTCAGATTCGACTATGAGATCTTTTTACGTAAGTATAACTACTTCTTATACCTACACCTACACGTAGCATACTCGTAGGTACTATGCCTGGGTCACAGTATAAAACAGGGTGCGTTTCTACTAGTAATACAGTACGGATGGACAATCCCTCCAACCCATCAAAGACCTCACATCCTCCTCTCTCACTCGCAATGACACTGCGTGAGGTCACTCACGCAGTGTGCATGTGCATGTGCTACAATATAAATGTTGCTTGTTGAGACTTCCTCGCTACATTCCCCAACTTGTACCAACCGCACAGACAGCAAATATCATTTTACTCGTATCTGTTTTTTTTTTCATAATTAGAGGAAATCTTTTTTCCGTGAAAAAGTATATTTTTTATACTTTGTTTGCAATAGCTCGTATTCATGAGTAATTAAGAGTTAATAAATCTTTTCGTACCTATACAGGCGTAGGAGTGTTTTACGAACAAAATAAATGTAATTTGGACCGTTTTATTGATGTCCACTTAAATCTACGAAAACATAAATTGTGTTTTAGCAAGTACCTACATAACCTACATACATCATGCCTCTTTCCCAGTGGGGTAGGCAAAGAATTACAGTTATAATGTTTTGTTAATATTTGTTCCTGCGTTGCTGTAGTAGGGGAGGACAACTGAAAAAAATATGGATCATGATCATCAATCGTCATCCACCGGCTTAATTTTAGTCACTGCTGGGTATTTGCCTGTCTAAAGTAAAAAAAAATCAAGGTGAAATATTACAACCTACCTACGTTTCTACGTTTCTACTACTTGCGACGCGTTTCTAATCAAATAAAACAAAGACCTCATTCGAAAAAGAAAAAAACAAGCAAGACCATTCGAAATTCAAATGGTAACGGGATTATCCTTGCAATCGAGTCACGCGCTTCGTTAGGCCGTGTACATACAGACTGCAGTGCTCGGCTCAGGCTCTTGGAGTCGCAGCCCGATAACTTCGCTGTTATTCCTGCCGCACTAGTAGATTACCTATCTATCTATTACATATTACCTAAACAGTGACTGACTGACAAACAGACAACGCACAGCCGAAATATGAAGATCGAAAGATTTTACAGACCATGTAGTTGTAGGGGTGTAAAAAAGGCTTTTTCTTTTGAAAAATCCACGCGGACGAAGTCACGGGCATAGACATTGATATCGTTGGTCACGGGCAATAGAAATTAATAAAAACCTTTTCTGAAGACAGGAGATTTCATTTCATATGACGAGTAATCTTCAAAATAGAAAAATCTCCCTCTAGAATCTTCTTTATAGAAATTGACGAAGCTTGTTGCAGATATATGGGATGTATTTATTGACGAAGCCTGTTGTGGATGTGAGTGGTGTACCTATTACCTTTGACGAAGCCTGTTGTGGATGTGAATGTTGTACCTATTGCCTTTGACGAAGCCTGTCGTGGATACGCACTTTGTACTTTTCATTTTAAATAAATAACTTCTATCGATCAAAAAACAAAAAAAAATCTTCAATATTAGTTATCGAAAAAAATTTACTGATTCACACGACCGAAAATAGTGCGCAGCGCAACCCTATGTTGCGCATATTTGAATGCAGACAACCCTATTTTTTCGTATATCTGATAAGATTAGCTTCAATTTGGTAATTTTGGAATACATTATTTCATAACGAGAGCCATGGTGGTAAGTGGTAACCATATTTTAGTACGAAAGGAACCTTAAACTATTACATTTCAAGTGGAAGTATCATTGCCTAAAATACATGGGTGAAAAAACGTGCAACGAGAACTTGAAATATTAGTATTACACTTAAAACCAATAGGTACCTCCTTTCATCCAGTTCAGCAACAAATCCATTTAACGGGAAAGGACACATTGCATGTGTTTAGAGCGCGGAGCGTGCGTCCAACATCAACATACACGCGTGTGTATATTTGTGTTGTGTACAAGTATACACAGCCGTGTTGCGACTTGCGCTGCGCGTGGGCAGGTGGCAACGTAGTGTGAGGTGGTAAAGTGTTAACGCTGTGATGGAATGCTACAGAATTCCGTCACCGAGCAGAATTCCATGATATTCCTGTGGTATTTTAGCATTTTAATAAAATACTGATCTGAAAGGCCGATCATCGCCGTGAACTTGTCAGCTATGCGCTAGAACGGCTGCCGATGTCGAAGGGGATTTGTAGACAGACCAGCAGTCACACTGGTGGGAAGACATCTGCAATAGCCGGCAAACAGCTGAGGCTGAGGCTATAAGTAGTACAATAAGGACCGTAAATTGATGGCGTGAAAAAGATAACCTAATTTTTTAAGTGAAAACTTCTTTAGCGGCGTTGTGCACTTTTTGGTATGGGTAAAAAATGTTAAACTCGCGTCAGGACCGTGACGTCACCCTGAGCTGATCAAAAATTGGTCAGACATATGCCCCTCTCTTTCTACCGTGCGGCGAAAATGTATGCCTGTTCCTGCTGTTTCGTTTAAGCGGAATAAATTGTCATGTTTGTGTACGATAGATAGCGTAATAAATGAATTTTGTATTTTACCACATAACACACCATGATACATGATAATACTTTTATATGTTCAAGTTTTCACTTCTGCCGGCACTCCCGGAGTGCAACCCGTTGTATTTTTTTATTATTGCCCTAATTGTCAGTGATCAAACTGAACAACTATTATCATGGGATCAAGAGCCACAATGGAATTGCAAATTGTAAAATACGATGTCTAAACCATCGCCATGTAAAATTCTGGAAGAGCTAAACAGATTTTTGATACTTTTCTCATCAGATTTCTGACTATAAAAATTCCAAAATTTTATTCGTAATAGGTAATATTAATATCATACAGATAGCTTTTTTGACGTCATTCGTTTAATTCTACCAACGCTTCGGATGTGGTGTTCCGTTGAAGCAACAAGAAACTCTATAATACAAAAATTATCCATTATAATCAGAAGTGGGATTAAAGGATAACGGAGGTTTAACGAAAGCTAAAGACTGAATTATAGTCTCAAAATTATGTCTAAGTTCTAACACTTGTCTAACGGAGAGTACATGCGCGTACGCAGGTGAACCCTATAGTTTACGAGTTACGAGCTCGTAAACTACAGTCGGGCTCGAAATAGAATTAGGGACAGAGATGCAGCGACTTGCGGAATGTTTGCGGTTACGGAGCCGCACTATTTTATTGGTTTGTCGCTATTGTCACGTTGTAATTAATAGTTTTACCGACATTTTAATTTCCTATTATTGACAGCGGTAACCGTCAGTGGCGATCTAATACGACTCAAAAGTAGTACCGAAACATTGTCCATTGTGGCGGGGAGTGAGCCCGAATGCACAGTAGGTACAAGTACATGCAACGAAATTGAATGCCGGTTTCCTCACGATGTTTTCTTTCACCAAATAGGGCATAAAGTCTGTGGTGGTTTTGGTGGTGTTACAAATCGTTTACATACGAACATACATACGCTCACGCCTACGTCCCACTACTGGGGTGGGCAGAGACAGCAGATCGCCACCTGCTACGATTCTGACACACATCTCTCGCCTCCTCAACATCCATAAGTTTCTTCATACAAGCTTGTCGGTTTCGAGTACATTTTATTTGGCCCTTCTTCAGTACGCATCCTATTTGGTCAGCGTACGTGCGCTTCGGGCGACCCCTTTCAACCATTCCATTCACACTTGCCTTGTACATACGTCAACCTACTTTCACTCATTCTTTCCACAAGGGCAAACCACCTCAACATGCCTTTTTCAATCCTTGTCACTACATATCTCCTTTCAGACCACATCTTTCTCTAATCATACTATTCCGCAACCGGTCTTTCAAAGTCACACCACACATACCACGCAGGGAGAGCATTTCATCAGCATTTATTCTAGATTCATACTTCTTCTGCCATACCCAACTCTCACTGCCATTTATATAAAAGTTGGTGCCAACACAACACACCCTCGTGAACCGCCAAACGAGCCTTTTAAGACATATTTATGTCGTTCGACTCTTCATAATAAATTCCGGAAAACTCATTGGTACGAGACGGCCTGGAGTGCGATTTTTGAGTCTCATTCGCTGAGTTCAGCAGTTGAAAATGTCAAAATTACTATGGAGATACGCATCTTTCTACTGCTGATTTGACATCTACAGGATGCTCGCCGGGTATTTCGTCGATAGGCGGGTTGGCCTATTCGTGGGGGACCGGGCGGTGTGGAAGACATCAACCATGGGCTGCCCGCAGGGTTCTGTATTGGGACCGACGCTGTGGAATGTTCTTCTTGACGATTTACTTAGACTACCACTTCCGGAGGGTGCGTCGATGGTGGCATACGCGGATGACGTGACGATCCTGATAGAGGCGCGGTCCAGAGCTGCTATAGAGCAAAAAGCAGCTTCAATCCTTCACTTAGTATCAGAATGGGGCTCCCGTAATCGTCTGGGATTCTCGCCTGCGAAATCTCAGACGATGACCATCAAAGGGAAATTTGCTAGACCCCCCACGATAAGGATGGACGGCGCCTCCGTCAGGAGCGTTGCACAATCGAAAGTTCTAGGCATAATCATCGATGAAAGTCGTTCCTTTGCTCAGCATGCGTCGTACATAGGTGAGCGAGCGTCCAAATGCTTCGGGAAGATGTCACGTGTTTCGGCGTCTTCTTGGGGCATTCGTTACAGGGCTTTACGCATCCTATACGTAGGCACCTACGTCGCAACAATAACGTATGCAGCAGCGGTCTGGTATCGGCGAGCATCGTTGCATGTGGTTCGGAGCTCGTTGCAACGCACTCAAAGGAACTCATTGACTCTGTTGACGAAAGCTTACAGGTCCAACAGCACGGCAGCATTGCCCGTTTTAGCGGGAGTCCTGCCGGCCGATCTGGAGGTGATACGCGCTGGGAGGTGCGAGGAGTCAAGGCAAGTACTACCGAAGCCCGAGTATAGAAAGAGGAAAAAACTGATAGGCGCGGACGTTGTTGCTCTTTGGCAGGAGCGTTGGGACACGGTGGATAAGGGGAGGGATCTGTATAAGTTCTTTCCCGACATAGCTCGTCGCCTGAAGATGGACTACCTGGAGCCAGATTATGAAACGTCGCAAATGTTAACCGGTCACGGTTGTTTTCGGAAGCGTCTCAACTACCTTGGACTCAATGAAGACGGAAGCTGTCACTGCGTAGCCGGTGTAGCCGAAGACCGGGACCACGCACTGTGGGAGTGTGAGCTGTACGAAGAGGAGCGGAACACCATGCTGGACGGCCTCACAAGAACTGAAATAGGCCCCGTCTACTTTAGCGACCTTGTGGCATCAGAAGAAAACTTCGGACACCTTCGGAGGTTTGCACACAAATGGCACAAAACCAGGAAGGAACTAGAATAAAGAAAAGGACAGCTGCGGTCTGCGATGAAGTCGGCGTAACAGTGGAGTTCACGCCCCAGAAAGGGGAGAAGTGATTCATGGGACAGAAGGACAGAGATAGAACTTGTAGGGAGTCAAGTAAGTGCGCGCGTGAAATGGATGCCTAGAGCAAGTAACGTGCGCACCTCCCGCGATTCGGCTCGTATAACCGGGAGGTTGAAAGAGTCATGAGGAGGTGGAGGGTTCTGCTGATTTGACTTTCAAAAATCATACTTCAGGAGTGCGATTTTTGAAAGTAAAATCAGCAGTAGAAAGATGCGTATCTCCCATGTATCTCCATAGTAATTTTGACATTTACAACTGCTGAGTTCAACGAATGAGTTTCAAAAATCCCGCTCCTGGACGGGGATCGAGCCATCGTTTCCACTACTTCCTACATAACACGGGCCTATGCCCGAAAAAAAAAGCTGTTATTTCGCAGAGCCGTCCTAGAGCTAGAGTATATAATACTCCACGCAAAGTCGCACTTGCATGCAACATCACACATAAATTACAAAATTCAAGTAAAACTCCGCTAGATTTTTCTTTCCGTGTAGTGGTAGTGCGCTTTTTGCCCACAAAGTAATGTACCTACTTAGATAATTCAGGGGCCCGATCGCGTTAATTTAAAACATCGGAATACAATCCTTATTCAATTTCAGTTGTCATCAAATTGCAAGCCATTTACTATTCAACTGTGTTAAATAGAATGAAGTGTCAAGTGATAGGTAAGTGGTGAAAAGCCTTAATTAGGGTGGCAACCCTATTTTTTAAATCCTTAAATCCTTTGACTGTAATGTGTATCATTGCCTAAACATATCGAGATAAGAAACTTCAACAGTGTTGAATTCAGTATCATCTAAACTTGACTTATTTACTACTAGCTTTTGCCCGCGACTTCGTCCGCGTGGAGTTTGGAAAAACCCAAGTACCTATCCTATGTTACTTCTAATACCTCCAAGACCTCCAAGAATATGTGTACAAAGTTTCATGATAATCGGTTAAGAGGGGGTCATACCTATTTTGTCTGTTTTCGAACCGATTTTTGAGAACCAAATTATTACATTTAATATATATAGTTCACATAACAGTGTAGATACGTTCTTTCTGCAGGGCATCTAACCGTTGAAAACACGATTCTATTAAATTTTCTCGATAGAAAAGAGGAGCAAAGTAAGCTCGATTTCAGATTTATAACCAGTTTTACAAGAATCACACTACACCATTTCTTCTGAATATACCATCATTTGAAAGGTAAATAATTATAGCAGGGCTTCTAACCGATGCATTTTTCCCCAAACACCCAAGAGAAAAGATATTGATGAAAAATGCGTTTTTTTGCGATCTTGCTTTCAATTGAAGCGGGATGGCTAATTGCGAAAGTTTGCTTGTTAGAAAGAGAGGCTTGTTCTACTAATACCCAGCCTTAAGTAGTTTTCGCGTGAAAGCCTAACAAACAAACTTACATTCACATTTATAATATTAAGGGATATGATTGACAGATGTGTCAAACGGCTGTCAAATGATTAGCGCAATACCGAATGTGTAAAAAGTTGTGATTCGCATGTGGCCCAGTGACGTTTCAGTGGGGATTTATTTAGCGATCGGCCTCCAGGCACGGAATTGCACGGAACCAACTTATCAAAATGAACCACGGTTCGAAAACCACGAGTGCAGTTTTCACTTAAATGAACCACGGTTCGAAAACCACGATTCCAGTTTTCATTTCGCTGGACCACAAACGATGGAAGGACGCTTCACAGGGCACGAACTGTTAATTTACAGTTAATTAACTATTAGCTTTCCAAAAGGTTGATTGTGACTTAATTAATTGGCATTTAAATATTAATTAAATTATTGTTCGAATGTTATTAATTTAAACATGACAAACAATAAACTCACGGCTATTAGCTATCCCTTTCGGGGTGGTTTGTTAATTTGCTACAACTATCAAATATTTTACAAAATAATTCAAATGTGCCTGTACCGGACCACTGTGAAGGTTCTTTGTAACGAAGATTTCTGAATGAAATAACTTATTATACAGGATTAATTTTATATCACTGCGGATAACTTCAGCATGCATTCTCCTCATCAAACTGAACAACTTTTACTATGGAGCCAACTTCGAAGTTGCGCTAAAAAAATCAGCTGTCCCATATATTTGAAGCGAATAGGTAGGTACTGCAGTTTTGTATGGGACAGCAGACTTTTTTTTCGCGATCCATAGTGTGTATCGAATTTGGTTCCATAGTGAAAGTTGTTCAGTTTGATGAGTAGAATAGATGCTGAAGTTATCCGCAGTGAATTAAAATTTACCCTGTAATTATGGAACTTATACTATGCATAGTTTGACACGCATTTGGCAGATTTTTTTCTGTTTTGACAATTATGTAAGTACTCCGAATAAGAATGTATAGAAATGTAAATCAAGCTCAAAAAGTGGCACCAAAAAAACTGTAACGTGTTCTTAATTTGTTCTTTAAAAACTACCAAAATTCATACAAAATGTAATTTTTCATTAGGTGCCAAAAATTGTGTTGATTTTGTTTAGAGTTATTCTTCTATAGATATTCTTATTCGTAGTGTAAGTATATATCACTTTACAATCGATAAACGTTCGTTACGTATAAACCGTCCTTCTAATTAAATCGTGCGATTAGAATAGTTAATTTAGACGCTAAAATTGTGGCTATTTCAGCGCTGCGCGTTTAGTTTTCAATCAGCGGTGCAGCGGTGCAGCGAGCGGCGCGGAATTACTGGCCGATAATAACGACCAAATTATTGGCTGTTGTGGCTGCAAGCTTTTACTGATTTATGAGCGCCTGGTACGCTTAGATATTTGTTTAACTTTACCACAAACAAATAAGACAATTATTATGCAATTAATTACTTACATCCCTTGTTTTAAATACGAGCTAGTAAAAAAATTGTAAGGGTGTATTCAGACAATGAAACTAAACAACTACATAAATAAAAATAATAATAATAATTCGTTCTCTGGCTAGTGGGCTCGGTAGCGAAATTGGATAACGCACTTCCCCGGTTTGGAAGGGTGCGGGTTCAAGTCCCGCCCGAGACTGAATTTTTCAATCTTTAATTTGATTCGAAATAGCACAACATGGCTGTAACATGTTCAAAATCAATAATATTTGAAACTACATAAATGGGTTGAAAAAATGTGTTGGAACTCCCATAGAAAATAGAGCAGCTGATCCGCACTTTTGTATACAGGGTGTAAGGAACAGTATCTTTAACCTTTAAACCACATACTCTACTCATCAAACTGAACCACTTTTACTATAGGAGCAAAAAAAAATCTGCTGTCCCATACTAAACTCGAATACTCGAATACTCAAATGTATGCAACAGCTGATTTTTTTTTTACTCCCATAGTAAAAGTTGTTCAGTATGATGGGTAGAGTACGTGGATTAAAGGTTAATGATACTTTTCCTTATACCCTGTATAGTTGGGCCATTCTATTCTCATGCCTAAAAACTGTTATCGATGTTTTTTTCCTATAAATAGTAACTCAATGGAGAACAAAACTAATTCGTTTTATACCTAAAGGTCAAATCTATCAGATAGTGGTTCGAAGTTTAATGAAATATGAGTTTATCTAGTATTTTTGAGTTCTTGAATATACGGATGTCATCTCCTGTGTACCTGTTATTAGGGGTAGTTGGCAACTTTGACAATGATTTAAAAATAGTAAAAATGATAAAATCGTTTATTTTAACCTTTTATTAAATCGAATATATAGTCTATTTGAAGAATTTATAAACGAATAAAAATAATTGGAAGAAATTTTTTACACGATTATAGATTCTCAACGTGTTACAGAAATTTTGTTAATCTCTGTGTACCAAAAAAGTTTTTGAAATTTTGCTCTGGCAAACTTGGAATAATAGACTCAATTTTTTATATTGGAAACATGTATGTACTAGTCATTTAATGTTGTCATCGAAACAGCTTTTGAAAGTAGATTTTTTAAAATATGAACTCATGAAGTTGCCAAAAACGGTTTGTAAAAGTTCATGTGTCATTTCTGACAGAAAAATTAAAAGATAAGATTTCAATATAATTAAAATAATAAACAATGGCCAGCATTAGTTTGATGTTCCGCTTTATATACCTACCTACTGGAACAAAGAAAAAGTAAAATTTGATCTCTCTGGATTGTATTTTATATCATTTCGTCATTTCTGTGTATGTCATTCCTGTGTATAATATTACAATTACAGTCATATATTTCAAGATATTCGCCATTGAACATAACCTTTTGAGGCCTAAGGTCTTTCAAATAATTTGGAATAAATACATTTTTCATTTACTTCTTACAGAAGACCCTAAAAATGATCATTTTAAGCCTTTTCGGGAACTATGAATCTCCTAGACCTCTGACCTCAAAGAATACAAAATTTTCAAATTACAATGCATTATTTGACGAATGAATAACAGCACGCAATTACTTTTAGTTACAGGTGTTTGGTTCTTGTTATTTCCAGATCACAAAACCAGAAAAAATCGATATTTCTCTCAGCAAGTGCAATAAAATTATTGTCTCTAAGGCTGAGATTCAGAGACGATTTTTTAAGTCGTAGTTCGAACTAAGTAGGGTCCAAATGTATGGATTTTGACATACGGGAGTTCGAACTAAGACTTAAAAAACGTCTCTGAATCTCAGCCTAAGCGTCATCAAACTAGGATTCTAGAATTCATCAAACGTATTAAAAACAGTTTGTAAACGCAATATAATACCTACTTTAAATTTCGTGCGCCCAAAACCAGATGCATCGGCTTTGGAAAAAAAAAAGTAATTAATGCCTTTTGGAGTAAAAAATTCACATTTTAAGAGTTTATTGTAATTTGTATTCCCAATTTTAACGTTAAATTCATTTGGTTGATATAGAGATGCTATAATTTTGTTTTTTATATGTTCTAGCCGTTCTTATCGTTTTTGAAGGTTGATTTTAGGTACTGTGTTAGGTACACAGAAATGATAAAACATTTTTTATTGAAGCCGTTTGTATTTTTTCGTTATTTATTTTCATTTCCCTTTTGAATGAAGTGTTTTCAAAAAAGTTTACTGTATTTCTTGAAAATAGAAAATATGACATTTCTGTGTATATTTGTATCATTCCTGTGTACCCCATTTTTTAAATTATACCAATTTTCTATTAAAATACTACAGATTGACCTCTGTTTTATCGTTTTTTATAAAACCCTACATATAAAGCATGTTTTTGACTGAAAATATTATTAAGAAAGCTACTTTTTATTTTTTGTAAAAATAAAACGTCCAAATTAGAATGACCCAGTTACAAAAGGAGTAGGTATACAGGGTGTTAGGGTAAACAGTTGCATTACTTTAAAGCGTGATTGTACCCATGATACTGATCAACTTTCCCTAAAAAACCTGTAGGTAATTCACTGAAAAAATTGCTACTTTTCATACAAAACTTTCGATCAGCTGATTGCATTTATGTACTGTGAAAAGAGTATTTTTTTTAGAATTTCATGTACGTTTCTTTGAGAAATTTCATGGTATTATGGGTACAATCACCCCTTAAAGTAGTGCAACTGTTTACCCTAACACCCTGTACAGGAGGTTCAAGCAATTTTCTCTTTTTCCAACCGATTTTCCCCAGGGAAAGTTGTTTAGTTTCATTGTATGAATATACCAAGTATGAATAAATACTAGAGTGTGGTGTATTACAACGTCGTATGCAATCAAAGTAGGTAGGTAATACTTCTCAGTAATTATCCAAAACATAATAGTAATTTAGTAATCTAAACACCGCGGGCGTACAATAGCAAATAACATCTAAATAAAGCCCTCTATATCCGGGCATTGTGAATAATGGCAGATAGTTAAGAGGTCACAGCGGGCAGCGGTGAAAGTGTCAGAATTATTACTTGTACCGCCACAAATGTTCCTAGGGTTGTCAAATGTAAATTAAGAAAACATTTTACCGCCTTTTTTCAGGCTTAACTTTTTCAAAGAAACCTATAGGAAATTGGCAAGAAAAAATTTTTACTTTTCATAGTACAAAAGTTCGATCAGCTGATTGCATAATTTAGTAAGGTTTCTTTAAAGAATTTCCTGTAGGTTTCTTTGGGAAAGTTGTTCAGTATCATGGGTACAATCACCCCTTAAAGTAATGCAACTGTTTACCCTAACACCCTGTATACTATTTACAGATTCTTAGGAAAACTTACAGCATTGATTACAAGTTAAACACATCCTTAAAAAAATCACTGTAAGTCAATTACAAATCTCTACCTATAAATATCATGTTGGACTTAAAATTGAACAACACAAAATGTTTTCAGTGGCAACCCTGTTCACAACAAAGATACGTAAGTAAATCATGAGATTCAAGAAAGAGATGGTGCACGATAATGATGCGTTTAATGCATTTCTTTCACACAGTTGATTGATGTGACCGCTGCTTAATATATTTGGATGTGATAGAGAAGTGAATGATGCCTGGTTTTACTGTTGTATTGTTGTTTTTATAACTCTATTAGATGACGACCCGGTTGGTGTAATGGTTACCACGCCGGACTGCCAAACCAGCCAGGGTCCTGGGTTCGAATCCCGGTTCGGTCATGGATGTTTACATGTTTGTGCCGTTGTTGTATGGTTTCCATTATAAACAGCCTATTAATTGTGCTTTCTTGGGATCATTACAATGTATGTGCCTGTGAGCGTTATTTATTTATTTATTTAGATCATAACTTTTATATACAGTTGTACTCAGTATACTTCACAAACTTTCTCAAAGGAAAATAAGAGAAATTCGCAAAAAATAAAATCTTGTTACCCAAACGTTCGATCTTGAATAAAGCAAAGTCCAAATCCACCACATGATTATTTCGTTATGTTTTGTACTATTATACAGGATGTAAACTTAAATGCGTTAGATACATACAAATTGTAACCGATATAAATAAATAAACTGTAATAAAAAATTTGGTCGAGTAATCAACAACAAAATTCTTTCGCGATTTCTTGTTTATATTTGCTCCATAGTGAAAGTTAAGTGTGATCGTCGGAAGGACCCCTTAGATTAGAGTATGTAATGCATTTAAGTCTACATGTAGATAAATGTATATTCTGTGCAATAGGAAAGATATTAAAAGTCCTCTTATTTCAAGAAAGACGTCAAAACAATACCATAAACATGAGCCGAAAACGACAACTCTTATCAAAAGATCCGATACGTACGCGCAACCGTTAAATTAACGTTAATAACTGCTGTAAAGTTATAACGATTGTTTAGATAACGCATTGTCTAGACTTGTGACTAGACAATCTTCTACGTTTATTGTACGATAGCTTAATACTCTTGTGTGTTTATTTTGAAATAGATTTGCTTCCGAATAAAGCACAATATTTTTTGTTTTTAAGGATTAGGTACCAACTAAATACACATATATAGGTATATATACACACTTTTTTTAAAGGATTAGAAAAAGTAAGGATATAATAAAATGGCTATTATCTACAGGGTGTAGCAAAACACCCTATTAATATTTAAAGGGGTGGTTAAGACCATCAAACTGAACCGAATTTGAAGTACTCATGACACAAATAATTATGAAAATAACCCTTCTCAAATACAATTTTTTTCAATACCTTTTAACATCTTCAACAGAAAAACAACTTTATTATCACTATCCAACAATCAAAGTCGAACGCCCTGAATTACCCACCATTTCTCCAATTTTGAGCCAAACATTATTTTGCGAAACATTGTCGCGTGTGAAACAAGATAAGATTCGGGCCCATTCTCCCAGTAAATTAGCTTTACATACTCCCTTTGTCCAACTTTGTTATTAGTCCTATTAATTTTGTATTCTTAGTCCTTACTTCATTGTTCGGGTACCTACGTACCTTTAACAAAAGGAGGTGATAATTAGTTTGGTTATGATAACAAAATACACATAGGTAGATTACTTACTAGGGTACACTTTGGGTCGGAGGTTAAAAAGGTGGAAATATAATATAAATTGATTTCTATCCTACCTATCTTCATACCTCGTTACCAGTAGGGTAGGCAGAGACTAGGGCGCGCTTTACTACGATATACCTACTTACGTTACATGCGCCCTTACTTTTGCCTCAAAGTCGTACAGCATTATGATTTTTTAAAACGAAATTCGGCTTCCACTGAAATTCTGAACATTTCAGTGGAATTCGAAGAAAAACCGCGTAACAATCATGGCCTCACTTTTATATAGTTTTTACGAGGTGAACTCAATTAGGCAGCTTTTACGATATTTCCGTTTATTTTCGAAGACCACACAAGCGAGGAACTCAGAGGAATTTAGTTACTTCAGTTAACAGTGTACCTATTTATAGGAACAAACTTAGTTGTAACTTAACTCCATCTTTTGAGTTGTTTCTATTCTACCTATACTTGTTTTTATTTTCATTAGGTTTAAATTATTTCTTATTTAAATCCATACAGAATGTAAACTTAGACCATCAAACTGAACAACGTTCACAAATTGCACTGCAATTGCATGAACATTAAAATCTTGAACAAAAATCATGTTATGTTCCATATATTGGTTCGATTTTTTCTATGGAAATTGTATGTAGTAGGTACTCTGTGTATGGAATATTATATTCTTTTGCGAGTTTGATGTTGACTCAACCATGTAAAACTTGATGATTTTGATAAATAACACTCTGTGTCTATGTCTATCTATTCGAATTTAATTTTGCAGTTTTCAAAGTAATTTGATCTAAGGTTTTTCCTACGTCTCGTATTATACAGGGTGTAACAAAACACTCTAGTAATACTTAAGGGGGTGCTTCGGACCATCAAACTGAAAACTTTCACTATGGAGCCAACATCGAGAAAAAATAAAAAAAATCTGCTGTCCCATTCAAAACTGCAGTACTGTCTCGACTAAAATGTATGGGGCAGTAGATTTTTTTTTTTCTCGATGTTGGCTCCATAGTGAAAGTTGTTCAGTTTGATTGTCTGAAGCACCCCTTTAAGTATTACTAGGGTGTTACACCCTGTATAGTTCTGAATGTACAAGATTATTAGGACGTCCGTAAATACCCAAATTCCAGAAACATTACCGATATCTCGAAATTTCTAATTGCAAATATTTGCAAGACTTCTCCTATATTAAACACCACTAATTAATATTTACAGCTAAGTGTGGGTTGTAATACGATTAAACAGGCGAGTACATCTCCACAAGTTATCAAATTGAATTCAAAGGCAAATAATCTGTTTAACATAATGATATTCAGCCTGCGAACTATAACAATATTTCAATTAGCACTAACGCCCGGGGCTGGATGCACATACAAGCGATTACAAGTCGTTTAACTAGTAGTTAGTTAGAGAGAACCGGTTGGATATAATTAACACCAAATACTTATATATCGTAAGGGGTACTAATATCTATATAGGCAGTGTAGAAGAGCTTAAAAGATAGGCAACAATGCCGACGCGGCAATCCGATGTAAACAAACAACAGATCGATGTCGCATCGACACAGTAGGTACATTCCGTAATAAGTATAGCTATAACCAATCTGTGCCCCTAGACAAGTAGTCTTTCGATTAGCGTTAACGCCAGTAGAAACGATAAAAAATGTATGGGATTGTAGAAAAGATCGAAAACGAATAGAAAAAGCCTAGACAACATACAGTTTTTGACAGTTGCTGTCGACAGTGAGCGTTTCGGTTTGAACGCTTCCTGGCGATCGGCCAGACCTTGTAGATAACGCTAGAAACTGCTAGAAAATGGCGGGCGTCGGAATTTGACAGAAATCTCAAATTTTTTTTTTTTTTTGAAAATCGAACACGATTTAGCATATAAAAAAGAGTGAATGATTGGGTGAACTAAACGCTAACCATAGAGCAGATTCAGCTTTTAGCGATTGTCAATAATTTGTGACATTGTCTAGCATTCTGTCGTTTTTCTATCGTCGATAACGCTGCGGCGTTAGCGTTTGTAGAATAGTAAGCGTGTGCAATTTGTCTAGAGCTGCTGATGACGAGATCGAATCCACGATACTACGGAATACGACACAGCACGTCACACGTAACAGCCAATCAGACGACGACGTGGTTCAATCACGTTCATAAAGTTATCATCATCATAATCGTCAGCCTATAGATATAGTATAGGTGTAACAAAACACCCTAGTAATATTAAAGGGGGTGGTTTAGTAGACCATCAAACTGAACAACTTTCACTATGGAGCCAACATTGAGAAAAAATACATTACTAGGGTGTTTTATTACACCCTGTAGGTACGTGCTAGGGTAGGGCGCAGGCTTACCCTCAAGGAGGGTGGATGCGCTTTGGTCTACCGCGCGTGCCCAGAGCGAACTGGTAAACTTTGCAGAATTTCTTTTTCAGCGTATCAAGTACCTAGTGTGTATAAAAACAGTTGGACCGCGGTACAAACACATTCAGCACCATGACCTTTACTGCGAGGCATTTTATTTTTGAGTGACAATGACCGTCTTTTACACTGACACTATAAATACATAATTACTCTACAGTGATCGTCTGTGGGATAGTAAATGAAGTGTACCTTCTGCTCTGTACACATATCGTAATTAACATGTAAACTTACGATCGATATGATAGTACGTATCAGTTAACTACATTAATTAGAATACGTGTTCATGTCCGTTGATGCTAGTGAAAACTACTTTATGGTGTAATTAGTTTGTGTGCCATCACTGTACTTAATGTAATGTGTGGGACGAAATGGGTTTTGCATAATTTTTTGTTATAGAAAGTTAATGGAAAAGCTTGTTTATTTGTATGGTTACTATAAATGTTTTTCCAATGACGAATGGAAGATGATTGGACGAACTGAGACTTAAACGTAAAAGTAAGGTTAACAGTCGCGTAGGTATTCTGGATGAGGAAGGCCGAAGTTTTGAAATGCGTCTTGGAGAGACCAGGAGAGCGATCTCGCTAATTTGAAACATCCAAGTAGAATCCTAATATAATTTCAGTTCTAATCACATTGCAATCCAATTACTATTCAACTGTGTTAATTCCGTATCGCGCTAAACTGGACTTATTTACTATGGGACTAGCGCAATATCAAATGTGTAAAAAGCTAAGCTTCGCAAGCGGTCCAATCATGGTTCAGTTGCAATTTACTTACCGCAATTGCCCTCCAGTGTTAGGCGGTGGACGATGTCAGGCTGATGATGATGATACATATCTTGTAGCTAGATTATGATACAGAAATAAAAATAAATAATTGCATTAATTTTTGCATGTAGTGCTAAATTGCTTACGTAGTACCGGAATCTATTTCAGACTTTTGTTATAAATGTTAATAATGAGCAGACAACATAATTAATTAGTGTGTAGGGCGTACACAAAGGGTGTAGTCACACGAGCAACTGCAGTGCCTGCAACTGCATTCCGATTGCATTTGCAGTTGAAATGCAGCTCGTGTAACTATACACCGTTATGTGTCGACTATCTGCCACTATCAAGTAAAATATTTTTTTTGCATCAGACCATCAAACTGTTCCGTTTGATGGTCTGATACAAAAAAAAACTTTTTTTTTTTTAAATTCAGCTGTCCCATACAAAACTGAAAACATAACTCGACTAAAATGTATGAGACAACTGTTTTTTTTTTTCGCGATTTCGATATTGGTCCCATAGAGAAAGTTGTTCAGATTGACGATCTGATTATCCCCTTAGAATAGTTTCAGTTAATTTTGTTAGACCTTATACATTATTATTGTAGGCAGTAACTAACGTCTCGGATTCTGACAAACTTCTTTCGTATCCACGTCCGTCCATGCAATATGTATTTATGAACCTTTAATAATATAAAGTAGGTAGGTACTTACACGTAATTTTTGTCAAATATACATCTGTAAACATTAAGAAATGTCATTTTCGAATAATTCACAGCGTTAATGCGATGCATAAATTTAAAAAATCTCACTTTCATTTCTGCTAAAAGGATTCGTTAATCATTAAGATCTCAGATTAACCTCAAAACTGTGCTGAAATGCATTAACGTAAAGTGACAACAGGTATCAAGAAAAATTTGTAATCATTTATTACATTTTTCCAAAAAGAACTATACAACGTGTTAATGAATTAGCGCAAAACCTCATACACCCCAACTGATTTATATATAACTAGCGGCCCGTCCCGGCTTCGCACGGGTGGACGTCTAATCTTTTCTAGCAATAAATATAGCCTATGTTACTCAGGGTGAATGCAGCTTTCTAATGGTGAAAGAATTTTTTAAATCGGCCCAGTACTTTTTGAGCCTATTCATTACAAACATACAAACATACAAAAATAGGTACAAATCTTTCCTCTTTATAATATTAGTGTAGACAAAATAATTCGATTTAAACAATAATTTCAATATTTTGATTTTGATCGTTAACATTTTAAGTTTTTCGCATTTTGAGTTTTGAGGTTAACATTATTTGTTATCATTTCAGCACTGAAAGAAAGCGCTAATGTACTCATGGATACATTTTTATAATGTTGTTTTGGTAAGTAGGGAGAATGTACCCGTGCGGTGGTTTGACATCGGGTTCAGAAAATTTTAATTTGGCACGAGTAGGTTTGCAATTTGGATTGGGAGAGTTTATTTTTTTTCGCGATTTCGATGTTGGTGCCATAGAGAAAGTTATTCAGTTTGACGATTTGATCATCCCCGTCAAAAGTATGTAATATCATGGTAATATCTTGCGTAGGTACTTTGTCATGCTGACTTTTGTCACTTTTGTAGCAAAGCGTGCGGACAAGATTACCATCAAACCCAAGCACAAATCTAGGTCATTACCAAGACGTTTCCCACCAAAATTTGTCGCGTAATCTTATTTATTAGCATGGTACAAATGAAATGTCCATTAAGGGGCGTCCGCCCGGTTTTGAGTAACTTTGTAACCATTTTATTCATTAACTATGGCACTTTTTAAGCAGAAAACAAAACTGAACAATCTACAGGATATGAGAAGTGATGTTGTTTTTCTCGAAATCTATTTTAATTAATAAAACTGAAGAAAAACTACTCCAAAGTCACCTCTTTTTTTCCAATTGTAACCGTTTTACTCTTACATTGTTGATCAGAAGAATATGAAAATTTACAATATTCTTCACAATACAATATAAAATGATGTGGTTTTCTTATTTTTTGAAAATTCATAAAAAATCATACAGGTTTTCAAAGAAAACGGAAAATTCTGACCGGAGCCGCGCAATTGAAGCAGGATGGCTAATTGCAAAAGTTTGCTTGTAAGAAAGAGAGCCTTGCAGATGGGAGGAGTAGCCTTAAGTAATACGTCGGAAGCAATCAGTCAACTTGGCTCGACGCCGCGTGGGCGGCTTTTTCGTTACGATGCGCTATGCGGTGCCGATCGATGTCCGTTCACATCTCACTTGAAAAGCCTGTTTTAAATAAACCCAATTTGTTGACAGTTACAGCTTATTGGCATTTTGGTTTGCATGTTTTGCCCCACAAGAGGGCACATCTGACTGACTCGATGGTTAATCTATTTCATCTATACAGGGTGTTACAAAAGTAAAAATAAACATTTAAAACTTTTGGTGGTTGTTTAGATTAGACCATCAAACTGAACAACTTTCACAATGGGACCAACATCGAAATCGCGAAAAAAAACAGCTGTCCCATCCATACCTACATTTAGCTAGAGTCGATTTGTAGTTTAGTCTATATGGAACATCCGATTTTTTTCCTACCTCAAAAAACGCGATAAAAAATCTGCTGTCCCATACAAAACTGTACCTACCCGACTAAAATGTATTGGATACCTAGCAGATTTTTTTTTTCGCGTTTCTTGGGGTAGGCTCCATAGTGAAAGTTGTTCAGTTTGATGGTCTGAATTCACCGTTTCAGTATTTGCTAGGCTGTCACTTACACCCTGTATATACAACGTGTTAATGAATTAACGCAAAACTAGAAAGTAGTTTGTTTAGAATCGAGAGCAGAATCGAATTATCATGGTTTCCACATAGGTAATTTCTTTCAAAATATTAAATATTTTTTTTGAAAAATTTAAAATTTACTGAACCCGATGTCAACCCACCCCACGGGCACACTTACTACTAAAACAAGATTATAAAAATGTATCCACGAGTACGTTAGCGCTTTCTTTCAGTGCTGAAATGATAACAAATCATTTTTGCCTCAAAACTTAAAATGCGAATAACTTTTAATTTTAACTATAAAAATAATGAAATTATTGTTTCAATATAATTATTTGGTTATAAATCAGTTGGGGTGTATGAGGTTTTGCGTTAATTCCAAAGATTTTTTTTGTCGTATAGACCAAAAAAATCGTTGGTTAATTCATTAACACGTTTTGTATGTATCTATATTTCAGTTTCCAATCGGCCGAACAGTCAGTTACAATCCAAATCCAAATAACTCTCGACTCCCTCTCAAAACCATCCTCACTTTAACCCCATCTCCCAAATTATAAGTAATTAAATAATTAATTATAATCCGACGAGATGTATCGTGTTACCGGAGTATAACCTGCTACCGAGCCGTGCTAAATTAAATTTTGAGTTTAACCCTTCGTGAGGGCACTGACTGTTGTATAATAATCAAGCAGTACCGACACCGTACCCACGTGATGACCAAAATAAAAAATTCTTCAATTGAGTCCTAAAAACATAACAATGCTGAGGTTCACGCAAAAACGGCTGAGCGGAATTGGATGAAATTCGACACATACAGAATAATGTTTAAAACAACACATAGAATACTTTTTTAAAGTCAACGCAGCTGATGAAGAAGGGCAAAAGCTAAATAATTAGGTACTATGCTAAAAGTAAAACTTACTTTACTACGGCTGCAAACTGTCTCGTAAGAAAGTATCTTCCAAGATATGCAGCCGCTCTTAGAGAAAGTATAAGTCTAGAATGAACCTCACGCTTCTACCGTATAAAACAAAATGGGCCAACTTTCTAAGGTTGGTGTGCGTCAAGCGACATACAAATTATGTATGTGTGCGTGTATATGAATAGGGTTTAGAGCTGGTTGCAATTTTTCGTAGCTTCGACTGTCTATCTTGTCATATAAGTTATCAAAGCAGCCGCTGTTAGTCGTAATAACATTTAAACAGGGATTTTGAAAAAATCATGGGCATTGAAAAGTTTCATCTGCATAATCAAAAACATCAAACTGGCGATAATTATACTCGTATCTAGTTGATAGTATTTCAACGGTGTTCAATTCGAACGGCTATCGTGGACTCTCGGTACTGATTGACTCCTGTATTGGACTAAACAAACAAACAAACAAATATACTTTATTTTACACCAAGACAAACCATACCATTACCATTACCATTCCTTACCATTTTGACTATGTAGGTATCGAAGTGTAATAGGTAGGTAGGTACGTAATATGTCAAAAGTACTTACTATTTAGGTACTTACTGTTACCGTGCTTTGGACACTCAATAAACACAGAACACTTCATCAAAGTTTTAAACATGTTCAATTACTATAAAGAAACAATAACGGCCAAAATTAGACTCCTCAGAGCGCCCGAGCGCGCTGGATGCAAACGAAGTTTCGTCCTATTTTCAATATTAACCAATTAAAGTAAACCGTTTAAATATTTAGTTTCAGTGCTAGGATTAATTTAAAATTTGTATGGAAATCTTTGAGCCACGGTAGGTAACTTTGGAACTACTTAAATATTTAAAATTTCCGTTTAAATAAATTGTCAACAACATCTATATTTACTTTAATTACTGAATGTCTAAACTAGGACGTATGTAACGTCCTTTTGTATGGAGTGTCTTATCAGCAATATACTCTTAATCCACAACCTTTTCTCCAAACAAACTGCTACATAAAATGAACTTTAATTATCTTAACACACCCGTCTCAATCTCATTTCTGCTCAAACCGCAGGCGAGTGCAATGATTGCCCCCCAGGGGGCACAGCGCCCCCTAGACCCCCCTCGCTTTGAGTTCGCACCTCACTGCACCGATTACGCATTCGGAACGCGAATAATTCGACGGTTATTTCGCGAATTACTGCAGACGGGCAACGTAATGACAACATGTTAAGGCGCTTACATCGGAGACACTGGTAAAAAGGTAAGAAATGCGGGCTAATTGAAGCTTTTAAAATTTTAATGCTCCCAAAGTTTAAGAACTAGGTACCTACTTTTTAATTATATTTAGTTACAGAGTTGAAAATTATGAAGGTTTACGTTAATTTCAAATTATGTACTTACGTACATAATTTGAAATTAACGAGAAAGTCTTAATTTTCATAGTTCTGAAAATAGTTTATCGTACCTATAAATATGAGTTTGATAAAGGCTACAAATTTTTCAAATTAAATCTAAATAGAAATGAATAAATGGAAGTTCAGAGTGGGGCGTTATTATTTTAGTGTCCAGAGAAGTGAAAAATAAAAGTCCACCAACTGCATCAAGTCATTTTCCTTATGAGGCGATCAAGCGAACGAGCTATTGGCGATTTGGAGTATTGTTTTCTCACACACCGCCTCGCTGCACCACCCGCCGTGCCGCCGCGTGTATGGAAACCCTTCCAGTACTCAGAATTCCCAAAGTGCTGGGGTCCGGGAGGGTTTACAATGGTCAATTTCAGCATTTAGATGCTTAAACCCTCCCGGACTCTGAGTACTGGAAGGGTTTCCATATACGCCGTGCCGCCGCCACTGCTTTGGTGAACATGTCTTAGTGTCGCAGACGATAGCGCCTTAAGGTGTGGAAGCAAAGACGTGACGGTAATGACGTATGAGTTTTGAATATCACGGAAATTGTACATTTTGTCGTTCGTCTGTGAGTAATGTGTGCACAATTTTCGTCGAGTCGTGACTTCGTTTTATGCTAATGCTGTTCATACCTTTTGTACATAATTTAGAAGCATTATTAAGCAAAGGTTGTCTACTTACATTTGTAAGCCCTCAGTCAAAATGCTCGACGAATGGTATCTTCATCCTTTTTAATAATTATGTTGCATTAGATACGCTTCCTCTCACGAGTGAAGAAGAGAAAAGACGGTATCCAATATGCTCACAAAATATTTAAGCCTAAGGTTTAATTAAAAGTCATCAATGCTAAGCATCAATGTTAAAGTTTCATGACTTAACGAATTTCCACATGACTTAGCGATAATCTCCAAATGGTCGATGTGTCGTCGATATTTATATCGACGACACATCGACTATTTGGAAATAATATGGAAATAATTTGATTGCTTTATAAAGCATATACAAACTGTTTATATATAAAATTGTAACTAAGAGCGTATCGCCAACAAACTGTTCTGCAGTTTGGCGAATTTGTATTTTAATTATAGCAGTTTTAAGAATGAAGTTAAATAAATAAAAAATCAGCTAAAAAATAAAATAAAACAATCAAATTAAGTATTTCCATATTTTTTGCTATCTTATAAATCTCAATTTAATATTTCTTCCATAATCAACACTGGATTTGGGCAATCTCTACGTCGCCGAAAACATTTTCATAATAAAATATCTAGTTAAGCTAGAACGATTGAACAATTTCACAACATTTTCCAAAACATCCTTTTTGTTCCATCCCGTGTTCTATCGCATCGCATCACATCGCATCGCATCGCATCGCATCGCATCGCATCGCATCGCATCGCATCGCATCGCATCGCATCGCATCGCATCGCATCACATCGCATCGCATCACATCGCATCACATCGCATCACATCGCATCACATCGCATCACATAGCATCACATCGCATCACATCGCATCGCATCGCATCGCATCGATAACTCGGTAACCCACCTGTCATCATTCACGAATGACAACTAATACTCCCGGCAGTTTCAATTTCGCCGGTCGTTACGTCCCGCGGTAGAGGGTTGAATTTAGGGTTGCCTAAAACCCACACATTGGTTACATTTAAAATAAATACATACATATTTAAGGTTGATTTTTTTTGTATTATTAGTAGAAAATTAGGTAGGTATGTGAAATTATTTTACTCGGAGGAAACCAGATGTATAACGGAACGGAATGCTCTCATTATTTTGGAAAGGGATTTTTCAGTCATTCCATTTGAAATTTCAAAGTGTGATAACCTTAGAGATTACAAATAATTAGTCATCAAACATTAAAATGACGAAGCTTTCAAAGTAAAAAAACATACCTACCCTAGGTATTAAAATAAAACAGCTTATTTAAAGAATACAATTTTCTTTAAGGGTGAGCCTAAAGGTATGATGGTTCTAAGTTTATGTGTATATTTTCTGTCATTTATTTATAATTTTCTTGAAAGTTGACAACCCTAAGTAGAAATGACATTCGTATGATGTACCATAACATAATATTCCGACGTTACGGACGGAATGATAATATTTTCAGGTTTACGTTCGTGTAATGATGTTTTACACATATATTTTTTGGTTTTAAGACTTTTTTGTTGTTTTAATAGGCATTTGCTTCGACTTTATCGTTACGGTAATGTTTCTAATGAGAAACATGATGTTGTACGTATCTCTTTGTAATATTAAAGTTCATTCGTGATTTTGTTCATACTGTTTCAAACATAAACACTTGAATCCATAAGGTTTCTTTTGCAATATTTTGTTACATAAAATATGTTTAAAGTGAACCTTGCTGCATCTGCAAACTTAAATATCATCATCATCATCTTCCACTGCTGAACATAATGCATTATGTGATAAATCGAATAGTGGTGAAGTGGGTGAAGCTGAGCGGCCGCGGTGCGGGCGGGCGGGGCAAGAGGGCTCACTTCCCGTCACACTGGACAGAGTTTCAGTACTACTATACTAGTGAGACGCGGATGTTGAGAGTTCAGATTATCTCTGAATACCCCCTTGGAGAATATAGTCGTGAACATATGCTATGCTATGCTTTGTTCGAGTCGATGACACTCAGGGGAAGAAAATTGTAAATCCTTTAAAGAAAATACAATTATTTGTAGAGAAACAAGTTCAGTGAGCCGTGGTTTATGTGGGTTCCATTAAATGTCACCCTCATGCCGTACTTTACTCCTCTGAGAGTCTTATGTGAACGTAGTAGGTGTCATAATACCGTGATTTGTGGGACATCTTATTTTGAACAAGCTTACACTTGAAATGCTTTCAAATGATATAAACGAGTCTTAAAATGTTCTTTGATGAATGTCTAGAGCGTTGTTTGGTTTTAGGGGTTCCGTAGTCAAACAAGGAACCCTTATACTTTCGTCTACATCTGTCTGTATGTCCCGCTTGTACTATTAAATTTTGAGGCGGCCGTGTACGTTAGGTAGAAAAGCCATGTTTTATGTTTATATGGAAAAACCCCAACGGTGGGCCATGTCCTAAGGCCGTGTCACTCTCTCTGACCAGTGGTCATACATTTTTGTTCTGTGTCTTTTGCCAAAATGGCAGAAATGGCAAATGGTCACACTGATCGCGCTATCGCTAGCATTGGACTACTGCACTGGTAGCATGCCAACCCGCGATAGCCGTGATACGGCTTTATCACGTCTTTTATCTCGTTCTTTTGCGCGCGAACGAACGAGATAAAAGACGTGATAAAGCCGTATCACGGCTATCGCGGGTTGGCATGCTACCAGTGCTGAAGCTATTATCAAACATGTTTATCTGATTAATTCAGGCTCTGTACCCGGACTTTCGATGTTCGATATAGCGCCACTGTTTCGGTCCGCACTTCATTGTTATAGAGTTGACATTGGAACGAAAACGTTCACGCAATTGCGAAGTTCGAATGTGCGGGTAGCGGCTCTAACTGCTTCCCTTCTCACCATCCTAATTCCTAATTACCTCTAGGCTACAGAACTCTATCATGGCCAATATCATGGCACATGTCCGACACGCTCTTGGCCTGTTTTTTGTCTATTCCATGTTTTAGGAGTGTCAGAACGTTGAGCGAAATATCCTCATGAAACGTCTTTCCATCCTTAAACCAAAACTTTTATGGCTTCAGAGCGGAAATTTCGATGGAAATTCTTAGCATATTGTTTAACGTTTTGAATGAAGAGGACTCTATTTCTTCCGGGGTCTGAAGTAAACTAAGGAATATAAGGTTTATAATGCAGTGTTCTTTTTGGTGAGAGACTCTACAGTACTTAGCCACCCACTCATATCACTATAAAAAGTACTTCCAAGCTTCAAAAAAGACATTTCACACAACGACAGAACGTTTCTTTGCACAAGAAACATTAAATATTATTTAAAACTGCCATAAAAACGCAGATTTTTCACGCTCATAAATCAAGGATCAAGATGCACCAAAAAGGTGCTTTTCGCGTTCGCTTCGTATCGAATACAAAAATCGATAGATCACTGTCTTGCCCGTATCAGCGGGAATTACTCAGGGAGACAGTAATCTTGATAAAATGGCTGAATATGCGCTTGCGCACGAGTCGATGAATATACCTACGTTTATTAATATCCGTTGGATGTCGTGTTGTATTAATAATTGCTTTGATTTCAATATTTTAGTGTGAAACAAACGCAGTAAATTGTAGTGCAAATTTGTGACAAATTTTAGATCAAACGCTTGATCACATAAACTTCATGGCTCTACACAGAATATAGAGCACTAAGTCTCTGAGATTTAGGTACAGTCAGCTACACAATTAAAGCCTCTTAATTATTACATCGTGACAAGAACCCATTACAAGTTAGATCAATTATACTCATTATACTAGTTACCTACTAAGTTATAACAATACCTACCTACCTATACCTTTATTTGGTGACCTCTTGTTTACTATTTTCGAACATACCAGGAACAAAAAGATACAATAGTTAGGATAGGTAAGTATATAAAATAGTTAATAATAGTACACTATGCAGTTGCCTTAAGGTAGACCAGTTACGAGGTAGGTTTTGTTATAAGTGCAAAAATCGCCTGTTCTATACAAATCTGCAATTCTACTCGATCCAAATTAATGTACCCTTATACTTCAAACGTATGAAACAGCCGATTTTGTTTCGCGGATTGCATGGTTAAAGTTTCCGCACTGACTAAAAGTTTAACGAGTTTTTTGTTGTTTATTATAAGTAAGTTGGACTACTTCAAATTTTTTCCAAAGAATTATTTTTTGAATATTATTTCAAATGAGTACAGGGTAAAAATATTATAACAAATTAGCAAAAAAATAAATATATAAATAAAGAGAGAAAACTTACGCTATAAATAAATAAAAAAATCCTCTAATCTAAACAACCGCTGGATGGCAGGGTGCCTAGATGAAAAATTTTTCATATACCTAATATTTAAATATATTTTTCTCTCCGTGTAGGTACTCTCTTCCCTTCAATCTTAGACCTAAGTACCTAGATCCTAGACAAAGATGAAAACTTTTTCATCTAATTTTTAAATATATTTTTATCTCCGTGTAGGTACTCTCTTCCCTTCAATCCTTATCCTAGACATATTAAAGGATACACGTCACTAATGGTGCATGTTTGGGTACATGTCGCTTACAGCTTACAGGCAGGCGGCGCCGGCGCCGGCGGCAGTACATGCATTTTATTTCAAAGATAAAACATTTCTGTGTAGACCCTCCGTGCACCAGGGCCCCAGGGCCCATCGCAATTAGGTACCTAACGTACGAAATTCGTGACTAGTCAGAATTATGAGTTGTTTAAGTTTGAGATGTTTATTAACTAAGGAATGGGAGAGATAATTAGCTGTGGAGTAGGATTGGCTTCTAAAGTTTATTTGGAATTCTTAGGGCGCCAAGAAATAATTTTGTCGCATTTTATGAATTCAAATAATCAAAAAACTGATAAGAACCCTTTAAGATATTTAGCTTTAGAAATTATGTTGTATCAGATTAATTTATTCATAATTTTGTATTATGTATTTTAATGTCAAAATAAAACAAATTGTGTAATCTATCACTCATCTGTCTTTTGAAAATTGGTTTCACTATACACTGGAAATGAGTCAACTAGCAATTGACGAAAACATGTAGATAAGGACATGGGCTTGGGTAACATTATTAGAGTTGAGAGAAAGTCATAGAAAAGCTATTAGAGTTGAGGTTGGTTGAGGTAAACGTCATCGAAACTTTATTACAGTTGAGGTAAAAATTAGAATTGAGGTAATCGTCATAGGAAAATGAAAAATATACGACTGAATGTAAATGTAAACTATGTCAGTACCTATAGACGTAAATTTAGCAACCACTAATAACCTTGAAGTTAGTAAGGTATATCAATGTTAACTTTTAGCATATTCTTAGGGTTACAAAAAAATTACAAAAACACTGCTAAAAAACTTGATTCTTTAGTCATCACACTCATCATAAATAGCTGTATTAACAGGTAATCTCGTAATACGTTAATTCATGTTAGGTATGTACTTACACAATGGAATAAAGTGCTATAGCTGCCTAACATTCAAGATTAATATCACAGCCAATTTGGTGGTACACAAGAATTGCATTACAACTTAAATTTTATACAAGAGGCCCTAAAATATTATGTCGCAGTAATTCCATTTAATGCTGTCATTTACTTTCTACAAGCACTTTTGAGAGGAGATAACAATCTGACAGTTTGCGACGATGTTACCGCCAAAAAGACGCCATTTTGCAATCGCAGATTTTTGCTGGACGATAATGAATTTATTTTTTCTGGGAATTTGTCTGACATGAAAGAAAATGTAGGGAACACTGTTCTTTTAATGTAAAACAGGATTTTTGAAATCAAATAAATTCCGGAACATTGTTATTTGAACTTGGTAAACACCGACAGAGTTTCGCGTGGGTATTGCTTCTTATATTATAAAGGTTGTAAAAGTTCAAAGGTGTTTTTTCCCAGCCGAGCCTACTTGAAACCCTTGTGAAACCAGATACTCTGGCAATGCAGTTCTTGGGCTAACCATAGAGTAAGAAACCTAACTTACAGGTTAACATTCCTCGTTGAAGGCCAAATGGCGGGTCATTGTTTTATTCGTTCCGTTCTCGCTTCAATTAGCCACGCAATTTCTGAACGCACCTTTAAAAAGCGCAGATTTTTCGAAAATTTACTCAAAACCCGTGGGATAGAGTTAAATTTGTAGCAACGTTCAAACGTTAAGCCGATTTGTAGCGAATCACAGAAATATCCGCTTGAACGAAATGCACCGCACGAAACACGTCACAGGTTTTCAAATACTTTTTTCTCTCTTTTTTTGAGAACCTGCCAACTGATAGCTTGGAAAAAAAGCGTGACAAAGAGAAAAGTGATATGAAATGACACACCGCGATAAATATCCTGTACAAATTATTGCAAGACATTTTTTGAAAGCCCTGACTAATAAGAAAGTGATAAATAAAGGGCGCGAAATGATCTCATTAATTGGCGCGCAGGCGCGGGTCGTAATTCCACCCGTCATCTTTAAGTGGCGCTGAGGTTGCGGTTCTTATTTTAATTTTTAATTGTAATAAAGTGGCCAGTGACCGCTTGGTAGAGTAATAATAGGCTAAGTAAAAGGAAGAATAACCTCTGGTACTCAATTAGATACTTGAATAGTAGGTAAAATGTAAACCAGATAGCGTCAACACACTGACCATCTCGTCGGCGCGTTGTTTCTCGCTCGACTCCACTAAAATCGCCCCTGAAGTGCGGAGTAAGGTGCGGTATCTGAAGTTAGGGAGGGGCAGGGAGTGGCCATGCGAACGTAAAGATCACATGACGCGCTCGCCCGAAGTCTCCTATAGATTGTCCACCAGCGCGATTGTTCGAAGTTTTTGTTTGATATTTATTATTTACTTATGTGCTGAGACTATGTGATGTGCTGCAGCAGCACGAATCGCTACTGCTTGAACAGTGTCTATCTATAACGCTGTGTGGGTGGTTAAATATATGCACGCATGGCTGCAAGGAGATGAGCAGATTGTAGACTGCAAGCTGATGAATGTGAGACGGAGAACATTGACTAATGCCAGGTGTCTTAATCTAGATGTTTTTTAGCTTTGAAGAAAGTCAAGTGCATCTGATAACAACATAAATATTCTTTATTTGCAACGTCAAAAGCATACAACATTTATTTTTAGTTAAATCTCTATCTAACATATTTTCTAGCAAGATCTACAAAAATAAAAATGTTTCCGTGCAATATGGACGTTGAGTCATGTCCTATTGTTGACAAAAATATCTACAGGGTGTAAGTGACTGCCTAGCAAATACTGAAACGTTGAACTCAGACCATCAAACTGAACAACTTTCACTATAAAACCAACCTCAGGAAACGCGTAAAAAAATCAGCTGTCCCATACATTTATTACCTACAGCAGTTTTGTATGGGACCGCTGATTTTTTTACGCGTTTCCTGAGGTAGGCTCCATAGTGAAAGTTGTTCAGTTTGTTGGTCTGAGTTCACTGTTTCAGTATTTGCTAGGCTGTCACTTACACCCTGTAGATATTTTTGCCAACAATATAACATGAACTCAACGTCCATCGCAACCAAAAAAAATCTTTGGTCCATCGATTATTTTCAAAACAAAATGAATTAGTCCAGAACGTAGGGATGTGAGATTCCGATTCCGGATATTTTCGTTTTCGGTTACGGATCTTGATAGAAATTATATTGGATACATTTAGAGTTACTCGCTTATTATATACCCTATTTATTTATTTTCAGTGTTGTCAAATTTTGAAAGTCTCATTGGATAGACTAACAATTATTTTAATTTAACACAAATTTTGAGATATTTTGTTACACTTTTATGCGTTTTTTTATGAAACAAATTAATTCGAAGCTTCAATCCAATTTAAACAAATAATAATAAATATTGATCCTCAATAATAATTTAATAATACACGCGCAAATGATTCTCAAAGTACCCCGCGCCGGCCACACCGCATGCAACTAATTCCGAAATAATTAATTCTCACAATTAAACACGGACCAAACTTCTGCTTGTAAATAAATAAATTGTACATCGTTTATAGTGAAATGAGTACATGATTGCAATATATTGCACGTTGCATGTTCACCAAAGCGTTTAAATGCGCCTCAGGTCAAAATCTGCTGATACTTAGCCGTGATTTGTTAGTTGTAAGACTTGTTAATGATTGGTTAAACTAATAACTTCTGGTGTAGTTTCAACGTTGTATAATTTTGTGAGTTAATTACGTACGTATTTGAGTCATGTTCAAAGCAAACCCTGGATTTTAGTATATTTTAATAAAAGTAAAACGTAAAATGAAAGCTATTAGACTGTATAGGAAATATAGCACTACAACTGTCGATTCCAGCACGGCTAGCATGCCACCCACGACAAAGCGTTTAAACGAGAAAAACGTTATGCGCGTTCTTTCTGGCATACGTAAAATAATAAAGATGGAGGCACATCTCGATTTTTATCGTTTTATCGGGGGTGGCATGCGAGGCCTACAGGACAGAGACTAAGAGGACGTCCAAAGACTAAGTTCGCAGTGATATGACCGAGTACGACGTCTCCGAAGACGATGCGATTGTGACGTCAGGAATAGGGCAAGGTAGAAAGGACAGACGCGAAAGGCTGACCCCTCTGACATAATATATGGGATTAACGATGTTAGCCAGTGTAGTGTAGTGTAGTGTAGATTAGAATAGACCAATATAATACAATAAAACTAAGGAATTTATATATTTTTTTATTTTTAATGTGGTTTAAAAGGCTCACCTTCTACCACCACTTGAGACTCCATCCTCAGATTTTAAACATGAACACAATTTTTTACATTTTAAACTAAAAACTTATAATAACTTACAACTTAACTGAACGAAGTGCCTGACAAAAGTCCAAGTAAACAATTCCTTATTCATTGACTTAAGTTGAAAACTTGAAGCGCACAAGTTTATTATGATATGAACTTTATGAGAATAAGTTGTTAAAGTTTAAAATGCAATGTAGGTATTCTTCAGTATTTAATTAAGTTTCAGAGAGAAAACAATAAAGCTACATTCAAATCTTATTATATGAATTATATCTAATTTATGAATTTATATTTTTGCTAAAAACGAATCTTGCTACAAAACAACCTAAATATAAAGTATGCATGATTACAAATTAAATATTTACTAATGACTATTCTGGAATCAAATTAGGTTCTTTAACTTGAGAAGCCTTTGATCAGTCGATACAGTCGGCAGCAATAACTTATATACACTTTAGTACTACGACGTAGAACAATAGTGTATACAACTTTACAATTTATTGCTGCTGACTGTACTTAGTTGTGTGTGTACCCATTTTCTTAGCTGTTCTATCCACCGCAACATGTTCAAAATAAAAAGAAACTTATAATCTTACCCCTCATAATAAACTCTTGTTAACAAGGAACACATAAAAAGAGCATTCCTCACAAATAAGTTGGCATAATCGTTAATATTTAAAGCTAGGGAACCGTGGGCCGTATCCACAATCTCACTGGTTGCCGTAGGACGCCGTAGGCGACGCAACCAGATCCAACGAGTTATTCTTTACACTGATCTGACGATAGCACGCCGTCAAAAAAGAGAAATAGGGTAAATAGTTCAATAACCCTTAGTTAAGCAATTGATTGATACTGCCTTTAGATGACGATATTAAGCCAAGTCATCCTTCTCTCATTACTACATCATCTAAGGTCAGCGCAATATGTCATTCATAATCACCATCATCAATAAAGCATAGGTTTTGGCAAAAGTTTAACGGCCGGCCGGCTGCCTAGTGGTAAGTCATCTCACCATAGGTAAGTACCCCATAGTGAAAATATGTCAAGTCAAAGGCCTAATCTAAGACATGAAAATAGGCTCACTGCTTGAGTTAACTAATCTTCATTGGACTACTGTGTGATGGAGTATGCTATCAACGTGGTGGCTCGCAGTGGGACGTAGATACATAGGTATAAAGGCTGGCAATTGCGATCAGATCCCAATGGATCTGATCTAAGCGGGGAATCCCTAGGGGAAAAACCTACAGGTCTAAAGGGACCATACACATATTCAGAAATCATCTGCTATATCGAATTCTTTGATGCTACATCATAATATCGCAATTGCCAGCCTTTATACCTAAGTCTCTACGTCCCACTGCGAGCCACAAAGTTGATAGCATACTCCATCACACAGTAGTCCAATGAAGATTAGTTAACTCAAGCAGTGGTCAAATTGCTGTGAGCCTATTTTCATGTTTTAGATTAGGCCTTTGACTTGGCATATTTTCAAGAAACAATTTTCTTTCCATGGATGAGACGACTAGATTCTTAGATTCTTTGGGGAAATACTACCATAAATCGCCATATATGTCTGTAAAATTGTATCATTAAAATCTGGTAAGACTGTTTTGTTAGCGCTTAAAAAGATCAGACAGTTGACACTTCCAGTAGTGTTTCTGACCAGATCGAAAGGGAATTTATGTACAAAAGTTACAAACCTAAAAACGTACCAGAGAATAAACCTTCAAGATAATTTTGTCGCGCCCGCGGCATAGTGCAGCTCAAACAAAACAACTCAGTGATTTCTAGCTGAAGCCCGAGATGATATGATTGCGCGTACGCCGCTCTATGTATAACATTTAGTTGCTGCAGCCTTGCGGCGGTCAGTTTTACAGCAACTAATATTTGGTACGGGTTCTGTTTGCTGGGGAAATGTGCGGATTGGAATTGGGTGAGTGTGGCTATAAAATGTTACTGTTATTTCAAAGTCAGAACACAGACCGCTTGTCTACCCAGTATAATTTCTCTACTTACGCGCGAATCTGTTTTTTTTTTCATCCTACTTTGCTTTCCGAAATGTGCAAGAAGTGGTTATTTTCTTTTCGGCGCGCGCGTCGCGAAGTCATACTAGATAAGAAGAGGCAGAAGGTATAAGAGATTATGGAACGTATCATCTGCTACGATCCTGACTAAACCTATCTGACCTCTCTAGCCTCCTCCATATTCATTACTCCTTTAATGCATGCTCGTCGGTTTCGGGTAGATCTGACCTAGCCCTTTAGTAACTAACAGACTATTCGATTAAAAAAGTAGCCTGTCGTAAAGACATACGATAGAAGTGAAACTTCCGCAGCTGTCAAATTTAAATTTCGAACTTCCGTCACATGAAAAGGTTGCCGATCCTAATTTCAAAGCCCTCCCGTAAAATTTTTCACTTCAGAAACCCCAAAATTCCCCGCTTACTTTTTCCCAAAAGACCAAATTTGTCCCCAAAATCGCGGGAAAACTCCCAATCTGGCAGCCTTGTTTTGAAGTTTTGAAAGATCAAATTTGAAATCGTCATAAACGTTTTTTTTTGTTGCTTACGCTGAAAGATGGAATTTCAATTTAAAATCAAGTTGTCTTTACATTTCCGGAAGCGGTTGTCTTTACATTTGAGGAAGCGGAATATAAGTAAAAAAAAGAACATCCGCAGCTAAAATTTAAATTTCGAACTTCCGTTACACGAAAAGGTTGCGGATCCAAATTTCAAAGGCCTCACATAAAAAGTGTTTCACTTCAAAAAACCGAAGTCTTTTATTCGATTTGTAAAACTATTAGATTAGATTAGATTCATTTATTTCATATTATAACATGTCACAGTATTACATAAATATTTTACATAAAATGTCCATTCATAATATGATCGTCATATTGTATATTGTATAATAAAATTAAAATAAAATAGTAATGTCAAATAAAATAATGTCAAAACAATATAACCTTAAAGTTAAAAATAGTCTATTGACTATTTTAAGAATAGAAAAAATGTCAACAACAACAAACAAATTAAAAATGAATATAAAAAAAACTTAAAAACTTTTTTTCAAGAATTCGTCAACAGAGTAGAACTCATTATCCATTATTGGTACAGGAAAACACTTTGACGAAATTCTTGTGCGAAAAGTGCGAATGTGAAGCTGCGTGGAAGCACCCGTGGTGGACCTTTCCAACCAAAAGTGCGTAGGCGTATGATAAAATTGATAAATGATGGAGTTACTTCACTTACATAATAACAAATAAAATCAAAAAGACTTGTGTAACTGTACAAACAATTACTCAAAGGAATGTTGAACAAGATGACTTAACTCAAGACTAAGCAAATTACCGTCGTCCGAGCTCTTTGCGCTGGAACAGGGAAATAGTTAAAATATCTTGACGTTGTGTACCTCCGGGCATGATGATGTTGATAGGCTTTTGTTATTTGTGTAATGGAATAATAATAGTAAAGTTTGAATGAAGAAACTTTAATATACGAGTACCTGGGCATTGCGGTGTGGTGTACTTCTTCTTCTTTTCGTGTCAATGGTTCTTCGGTGGAAACGGTAGTTGTCTTGTGGTTTGTCAAATTGTTGTGTACAGTTTCAAAGTTACAGGGACTCGAGAAGATTTCCATACATTAATGATAATTATCATTGAGACTATTAATTTTGACGGAAATCTGACCAACCACTCTTACAAAGATTATTTTTTTGATCGTTGACTTTAATTGGTTAGTATTGAAAATGTGATCTAACTTCGTTTGTGGGCAGCGCACTTGGGCGCTCTGCAAGGTCTATCCTCTTAAGAGGTACTCCAGATCATCAAACTGAACAACTTCCACAATACTAATTTGGTTTTCATAATACTATAGATCTTCAAAGATAAAGCAAGATTGGCTACGGCTTCCTTTTCTTAAGGTTAATACAATAATTCACAACGCACTAAAAGCTGCTAATCAAAAACACTACCATAAAATAAATTCTAAACAAACAATTACAACCCTTAACTCGACAGTAATAGATGTAAAACTTCTATAAATCGATGGATACTGTCGACGTAAACGTAGCTCGGTACAGTCGTAAAAATGGATGCTCTAGTCTAGTCTAGCATCAGCTTACACACATTTTCAATTAGGTATCATTTATTTCCAATTTAAACCTTGATCGTCTCTTGATAAGGTCGAAATTGTAAGTATTTCAAGTGCTTACTAATCCAAGACGGGAACAACGAAATAGGATTGGGGAAAGTAGAATTCGGTGTGAATGTTTTTCGAAGAAGCTAAATGGCAAAATATTGATGATGATTATACACTCGTAGTAAATTTTTACTACATCGAAGATTTGATTTCAAGTTGTCAGCTACGCAGGATATAGATATACGAGTGTATAATCATCATCAATATTTTGCCATGGGAACGCATTTATATTTACACTCTCTAGAGTGTAAATTTAAATGCGTTAACTAAGCGGGGTGTTTCAGACGATCAAATTAAACAGCTTCGAAATCTCGAAAAAACAATTGCGTGTTAGAACAAGATATAATACTATTTATTATCTCTGTAGAAAACGTGTCATTTCACATATTTCCTCCCATAGTTAAAGTTGTTCAGTTGATAGTCTGAACGACGACCCCTGAAATTTTGGAAAGTAATTAAAAATCACCCAGTATACAAACAAAAGTATTGAACCCTATATTAGTTGCAAGAAAAACAATAAATAAACATTCTTTGTGATTCCTTAACAATACAACAAAGTAATTCGCTTCGCACTAAATAAAATGTAACTTAATTTACATGAAGGCATTCCACACGCATTCTGCGAGTCGAGATCGAGAGACAAAAATCGACAAAAACAATCGTATCGAGACAATCGAATACGAATCGAGACGTTGTAAAATATTCGCCGTCTTGGAACCGGATGGCGACAGTGTTTTTTAAACTAGAGATGTGCGTTTTTAAATCTCTATAACGATAGCGGAATATCCGTAACCAATCCAGTACACTGCAGTATACACAGAGAAATTAAAAAGGAGGCAGACAATAATATTTATAATATTAATATCCTTTACTCTCTTCTCACTCTTTTAAAGGATGGGCTAGAGTTCGATGAACAAAATAGTGCTAGGGGAGTGCCTTTTCGCCATTAGAGAGGACAGAAAAGTCTTTTATAATCAAATTATTTTAAGAATTTAATAAACTCGCTTTTTGGCGGTGTTTCGGATATTAAACCTTAGGGTGCCTGTCCATTGACGCGGAGCGAGCTGGCGGACCGGAGTAACGAGGAAATATTAACCAATCAGGAGCTCTCAAATGTGAAATAATTACCATATCCGAAATGAAGCATTATAAATAAAATATCCATATCCGTATCCGAATCCGAAATGTTTCCAATAACATCCCTATTTAAAAAACGCAATGTTGAATGGACCGTGCAGGGATTTACAGGCTTGACTGAATGGTCAAAGATCAACGGGACTTTAAGATACGTCTTCAAACGACAATTAAATCGCAATTAAACTTTTTTTTCGTAATTAATTACCTGTACATTACTACATTTTATAGGGTTTAAATCGCTCCGTCGCAGTATATCACATTCGCAAAACGCCATATTCTCAAGATAATACATTCTCGAGATAACATATTCTCTAAACATCACATTCACAAAACACTTCATTTTCAAGATACCATTATATTCACATTACACCACTTTCGCAAAACACCACATTTAAAGTATAGGCACAGAATAGGTAATAGTATATAGTTCTGTATAGATCTTAGCCAGTATACACGGTGACTGAAATGAACGCAAATGGAAATCGAAAAAAAATTGCACGAAGATGTAAGTATTACTAAACTCTCTGGGATTTTTGCTTTAGTGTACAAACGACCCATGTTGGACATTAATTAAATTAATTGTTGACGACCCGGTTGGTGTAATGGTTACCACGCCGGACTGCCAAACCAGGGTCCTGGGTTCGAATCCCGGTTCGGTCATGGATTTTTATATGTTTGTGCCGTTGTTGTATGGTTTCCATAATAAACAGTATATAAATAGTGCTTTCTTGGGATCATTACAATGTATATGTGTATTTATTTTATTTATAAATTTTTTGTATGAACAATTAGAAGCTCATCTCGATTTGAACATTCAGTGCACGTTAGAATATGAAAATGCAGCGATCGCTATTATAAACTGATGTAGCAGCTCTGGAGTGCAATTGCACCAATTGCAGTAAATAAATAAATCGGAACTGAACAATGATTGGACTGCGGGCGAAGCTTAGCTTATTACACATTTGGTATTGCGCTAATCGCGGTACAGGTACCTATAGCATCCGTATCACAAAAAGGTGGATGATTTCGGATGCTATGGTATTCGTGCCTGCGAAAAGAAACCTACTTAGTCGAACAGGATTTTACTAGATTCATGTTCAGCGTCTTGTTTGCTGAAAAAACTAAAATAAATAACCGCGGGTGCAAAAGTAAACCTTAACCTACGAAACGCGTGACTCGATGTGAAAATATTATTTACCGATAAGCCAAACATTTTAATTGGTAGCATTTAAATGATATCAGATCTTGCGTTACATAAGGGGAGCTTCGAAAAAAATCGTTTGACAGTTTATTGGAGACTCTTATCTGGATCGAAGAGTTGGCTTAAGCGATGAGCATTTTGAGGTGCTAATTACTTTTCTTTTCTTTTTGAGTAAGAAAAAAGATCTAATCTCGCATCAGCACCACCTGGACTATACAGGGTCAAACTTCATACGATACAGGGTAAAATTGAAATCATTAGCATCTTTTGAAACTAAGACTAGGCAAACTGAACACCTTTTACTATGGGAGCAAACCATGAATCGCAAAAAAGCTGTTTTATATAAATATATAGAGAGAGAGAGCAGAGCAGGAGAGGAGAGAGGAGGAGGCAGAGTAGGATTTTTCGCACCCATCGGCCCATAGTAAAAGTGGATCTGTTGGATGGGAAGATTCTTAGTTTAAAAGGATGCCAATGATTTCAAAGTTTACCCTGTATAGGAAACCAAATAAAGGTCAACAAGGCGTTAGCAGGCCAAAAGTCATGTCTCATGGTCTCATGTTGATTTGGGTAAGGCCATTTGAATTTCAGGTAATTTGGGAAATATTCTGATTTGGGTTTTGGTTGTAATGTACCAGAGACTACACCGTAGGCACATTATAAGAGTATCTATTACTCCGGAGGCATTAAAATGGACATGGATATTTTAGAATAGAGCGAAGTGATGGATGATGAATGCCCTCCAAAAGAAAAGAAAAAATAAATTCACATAGAGAAGAAAAATGCAATAATATAGCCATTCACAGCGTCTCAATCCGTCATAATAATTAATTTAAACCCCACGCTATATCTTGCAACTGAACCTGATTGGCGTTAAATCCAAACTTGTCGGCCATTACTGCTATCGTTGATCTTTGCCCCGCCACTGACTGCGCTGCGCAAGAGTTGAATTTTCGACAGGCAGGCAGGATACCGTTATGATTACTATGCTACCATCGAACAGTAGTTTTGTGGTTTTGAGTTTTATTTTGCAAAAAAATATAAGGTACTTTGCCACGATTGATGTTTTGTTGAAATCTATTATTTAGAAAAAATTTAAGGGTTGGATGCAGTGGCTATACTTATATGTTACAGGGTGTTAATTTAAATGCCTTACATACTTAAGGCGGTGCTTCATACAAAAAAAACTGCTGTTCCATACATTTGGGTCGAGTCACCGTAGATGTTTTCTATTGAATTGGAACAGCACATTTTTCAATTAGCGATTTCAATGTTGGTCCTTTAGTGAAAGTTATTCAGTTTGATGGTCCAATCTAAAGTAACCCCTAAGTATGTAATAATGTAACGCATTTCAGTTTACAGCCTGTAGGTATAACCAAGAGCCACACGATGGTGAGGGCTGAAGAGATGTTGACGATGAATGAAGGATTACCCGCCTGGACCCTCAAAGAATGTGATATCTTATGATGGGGGCTGGAAGTCCAGCAACACTTCGACCCATTGGAATGTTGTTCATGGGAAGAAACATGTAATCTCACGGTTTTGGATATCCATTTTACAGTACAGAGTATAAAATTAAATGGCACATTGACTTAAAGGGGTGCTTCAAACCATCAAACTGAACAACTTTTACTAATAGACCAACACTAAAATCGCGTCAAAAAATCCTCGACTGAAATGTACGGGTGGGACAGATTTCTTTTTCGCGATTTCGGTATTGGTCCCACAGAGAAAGTTGTTCAGTATGATGGTCTGAAGCACCCCTTTAAGTAGGTAAGTGTCCCATTTAATTTTACACCCTGCATAAGGAGGCACGTGTGTTTAGAAGACATAGTACCTAGTTAAGCAGGATTTGTTCCATGGTCTCCTACTCTCTGCACGCTCGGCGAAGAATTATCGCTGACTGCGAGTTCCACTGTATAGAATTAACTTCTATCTATGCACGTGCGAGTTACAGCACTTAACAGGTTCTTTTTTAATCCAGAGACACGTTAATGAAAGTGTTCTCACCTATCACTTTGATCTACATTCTTATAATGTTTCATACGTAAGCTCCTACAATCAGTGAGGATCTCGGCCGGCGGCGTGGCGCGGCGCGGCGCGGCGCGGGACGCGATAAGAGTAAATTATATAAAACATGACACGACAATTTGTTATGGTGATCTGTTGCGGCTGGAGTGGGTGGCTGCTGGATTAGTAGTTACACATGAAGGGCTATTTATTCTGCTTTAGGATTTATCTAAATCCTAACCGTATCTTATATGTAGGTACGTACTACCGACTGCGAAGAAAACATCGCAAAGAAACCTATAAAACGTATCAGAAATCTTCTTTAGGTTATTAAAGAAGAAATTATGATCTGTATAAATATCATCATCATCATCAGTCTACTGCAGGGCATAGACCTACCCTCAGGGAGGGTTTACGGAAGGTCCACCACACGTGGCCAGTGCGGATGGTCCACACGCATAGTAATTTCTTCTATTCAGCGTATGCAGGTTTCCTCATTCCTCTTCATCTCAATAGGTGAAGAAAATAGCGCAGTCGGAATTTACGCGGACCTTAAGATTGAGTTTCCATACCTCGCCGCAACGCGCTATCGACGCTGCATGTGAAGTCCACCAATTTGCATTGGGCATGAGAGGTGGATCAACACTCGTACAGCCTCACCATGAGGACACTACTGTCTCTTATGACGACCCGCGAAAAGAAATGGGGTGGTTTGATCACAAATCTAACATTATAAAGATTTTTCAAAAACAACTAAAAGGGTAATATCATTATTTTAACCGTCAATCACCAGATCACCACGCGTTGCCTCTGACTATAAAAATAAACAAAAGAGGCATTATTTGAAAATCAAATCCAGAGCTAACCCGTTCCTTGGCGCAAGGGCCGGTTTCTAATTGCAGGGAAGGCCTTAATTGAATGTTATTGAATTAGGATCACGCCCCGACTGTCTCAGTTATAATAATTTATGCCGTATTATAGCCAAGTAAGGTTTACATTACTGTGGGAGGTACTAAACATTTGTATGCATGTAAATTTTAGTAGATTCTTTTGAAGTTGTTTGGGTTTCCGTGTTTGAAAACCAGAGATCAGGAACCATTGAGGAGGAACCGGGTCAGATGTAGGTAGGGCCCAATTTGGTGACTACTGAAATTGCTTACATGATCAATTGATCACACATTAGGATATGATGGATATGACCGATGTTTAACAAAAATTCATTCAGCCGTTTCCTACCAGGAGGAACATAATTTCAAGAGGTTTTTGTGGCTGAAATGTACCTTATGTTTATGATGTAAGTAGTATATTTTAAGAATCAGCATAAAGCCCTTTCATTTGTCGCTAAACTAAATTAGACATATTCATCATTTCGCTTAACAATAACGGGAAATAAATTGTAAGGCATAATTTCTGTGTTCCTAATTTCTGAAGGCATAATTATCAGTTCCCATATTTGATCGCAGGTTCCCATAAGTTTTTTACGCATAAACGTTGTAAGCACCATAAGCCTGATGATTATGATTTGATTTACAAGCTTAAAACTTTTAGTCCATAATATAATATCGAAAATTCGGATTTATGCGGGAAAGGTACTTATTCAACTTGTTGACGCGTCGTGGTGGAATGTAGCCCACTCCCTTCTACCCATGATCGTAAGAGGAGGTCTTAACTTTTCACCGATTAGATAAGCTTCCAAAACTAAATTTTTGCTTTTAAAGACTACGTATTTTTATGAATTAATTCCAACCTGGGGTTGGTTACACATAGCCGATTCAATCGGCATCAAATCGACAGTTTCCGGCAGTTCTTGGCTATTCCGCTTCTTAATATTTTTTGTTAATTCATTTCCAATAATGGATATAATAATCACAGAAACAAAATAATGATTTCTTAAAAATTGCCTAGTACATACAACAGTCATACTTAATTAATACCTAAGTACGAGCCACGTTACATTACCGATCTTGTAAACGATATGATTGGAAACTTAGTGATATAGGTAATCGGAAACATAGTGTCACGGCCGCTGTCAAACGTCAAACGTAAAGAAGGCATTCGAAAATTCGGCCGGCCCATTGACAACTTCTGTGGTCCTGTGTTCAAAGGAAGGGTTTTACGTAAGTCAAAAAGTCTGGATCGAATCCAATCGAAACCAAAAAGATATTTCTAGATGTTTGTAGAAATCATGTAGAAATGTTCTAGAAAGAAGGTGGGATTAGAGGAAAATGGAAGAGAACAAAAAAATAAGGAAATTCGTAGATCTGGAACGTTCTGCGGGGTATAAAAAGCGGTGAGTTTGCGGCCGGAATTTCAGTTCGACAGTGAACAGTGCGAAACAAAAGGAAGAAAAGTAAAAGTGGAAAAGTACAAGTGAAAAGAAAAGTGCTAAGTAGAACAGTGAGTAGACAAGTTTAGTGTCAGTGTAGTACGTGACGTCATAGTGTCAGTGTAGTGCGTGACGTCATAGTGTCGTACGTCGTGACGTCATAGCCGTGACGCGTGTTGTGTCGTCACAGTAGTGACGTAGTGGACTGTGAATAGTGACAGTAAGTGGTGCACGGGGAATCCCTGCGAGGAGGACCCGGTGAAGTGAACCGTGTAGGGGAACCTCTGCGAGGTGGACCGTTTGTAAGTGTATCCCAAATAAACTCTGTGAAATTGGACTTAGCGTTTCACTCCAATCCCGGAACCCGTCGCTCGTAACAATAATTACAGTAGCGATATTGTATCCGTAGGATATACCTATCTATAAGGTAGCTTCCTAGTTCCTAGGCAGCAGTTTTGTTCAACAACTACTAAAATACACCCTTTCACCGACTCGACTATAACTTCCAGATTTAGCGTTCATCAACACCCACAAAACCCCTAAATATGTAAATTGCTATTATGCTATGTTCCAGCATTTTGTCAATATGACAGCGGACAATATCAATTTGCAACAATTGGACATAACGCTATTATCCATAATGCGCCCGACACTATACGACGTGGTCGTTATGCACATCGTCCAAACGAACTGCGACACGGTAATTCTCGTATATTATCCGAAAACGAAACGTGACGTCGCTTAATGTTGTTTCAGTTTAAAAAATATGTATTTTATAATGCCATCGGAAAATGGATTCAGTAATTAAAATACGTTTGTACACACGAGTACCACAGAGAGCGTCGCGACGCCGTCGCGTCGTCGCATCATTGGCACGTTGAAGATGTGGTTGAAAGAAATAGCTTTTTAGCGATAAACACCGCCTTTTGACATAGGAAATGTCTTTTCGTTCGCTCCCTTTTTCAAACAAAACTGTACCTTTAAAAGTTACAAAAGAGTTCAAAATAGTATAGGCTTTCAGATTCCACGAAAAAGTGCGATCCCCTTATATCTCGGAGAGTTGTGAAGATATGATATTCAAAAGAGGCTCAAAAGAAGCGTATTCATGAGAGCTCTAAGGTGCAAAAAGAATTATTCGAGAAAGTCAAAAACGATAAAAGTTATGGCCGAAATAGTAAAAAAAAAACTTTTAACCGAATTTTTCATTTTGGCGCTCGATATTTTGGAAACGAAAAGATAAGTAGTCAAAGACTAAGAATGATATAAAAAATTTGAGAAAAATTCCTCTGAAAAATTTAGTCAGCTCCAATTTGAACAATTTTTGCCTAAAACAAAGACGATCGGGTGTTTGCCCTGTGTAGCCTAACCTAAAAAGGTTAGGCTACACAGGGCAAACACCCGATCGTCTTTGTTGATTCAAAAGAATCAATATTTTTTTCGAATTCCGTAGATTAATTTCCAATGTGCTCGATAGAGCGTGCGAGGCACGAAATCTGTGAATTTTTTGTACCTTACGCCTTTCTGTAGATATTTTTAATGTTTTTGATATGCAATGAAGAATAATTGATTGATTGACTGAAGTTTGGCTTGGTGTTCCAATCATGAAGGTCCGAGTTCGAGTCCGTAATCACGACATGCTATAGTCATTGGTACAGCTGTGCCAATGAGTTTTCCTAACTTTTATACGTAAACACTATATTAATATAACTGCTCTCAAATTTTATTTTTCCAAAATGTGGTTTGATCATACTTTACAGTAATATAAATTACCTATCTACAGTACTTTTCTAATAGTTATAATATGTAATACTTAGATAATAATTACAATTCACAAAAAGAATGCCCTTAAAATAATATGTATCATAAAAATAAATCACGGTGACGACTCACGCTTAGCTCACGCCATATAAAATCGATACGGCATTTGTCAGCGAGGTGTTGACTGGACACTTAACTGTCGATATAATTACAGTTTCGGACTTAGCCGGAAACCGGGTGGTGGTATAACGTACAAGAGCGAGGCGAGGTACCCTTGAAAGCCATTTACTTCCATTGACATAATATTGGTTTGGTACACATACTCCTATCCCGGTCACACACACACACACACACAGTCACTCTCTTGATCGGCCACAGTCACAGTATAAATACAGTATCGATACTCCCTGCTCCCCACCAATTTTAACCTCTCCCTCTCTGGCAAGAAGCGTATAGCGGAAAATGTAGGTAGTAGCGCACATGTTTACTTCCTCAGGTGAATTCTTTTTGTTATTCTTTTTAATGGCCAGTTGCTTGCGTCCTTCTTGCGTCTAGCGCGGCCATTCTGCCAATATGTCAAGTAGTTTAGTCTTTTAATCTTATATTATATGTTCAAGAAAGAACAAATTACAACGTTTCAAAAATGGCGGAGCCGGGTGTCCCTTATGTTCCATAACTTTAATAATCCTATTTTGAAAATCCATAACAGACATGACATGACGTAACGCTAATTAATATAACAATAAAAATGTTTAATATGAAAATATATAACACTATTTGACATAATAATGAAAATCCATAATTTGAAAAACTATAAATGAAAATCCATTACTTTGAAAAACTCGTTTTTAGATCCCAGATCGGTCCCTCAGTCGGTTAGGTTAGCGAGGAGCGAAGCGACGAGCATGTTAGGTTTCTTGCGACCACAACCGAATCGCTACTGTTTACATAGTCTACCCGAAACAAAAAATCACCTCGGGGGGTTCACCTTGCCCCCTACCCCCACGTCATGATTAGCATACATAATAATATTCAAATAATATAAAGTCACTGTCACTATTTTTACGAATCTAACGAGACATATATTAAAATCAATTTATAGGCTGCAGAGCGTGTCAAAGAATTAGAAATTATATACAAATACTAATTTATTCGTGTTAAAATGATGTGCATTCATTTTACGTTTTTTAACGTTATGCATATTTACGCTATTGATATTAAAGATATACTCTTCAATTCTATACATTTCAACATTATGGATTTAATGATTCTGTGTTTTAAGTGTTAAGCGTTTTCAATATAGGCATTTTCAATTATGGATTCTAATATAGACCCGGCGGAGCCACTTGCAAGCCCGAGAGTAGAAGATACGTGACCGTCCACCGTCAATCATACATTGCGACTCTTCTTTTGTAAATTTTTCCCATTTTGTATGAAATGATAGCTAAGTGTCCAAGGTGCGCCGCGTCCGACGAGTACCTATTACCACCTTACTATCTCCAACTTGCACCACATCCCATCAACCTCTATAATATGTACTTTGATGACAGGATGACAAATTAATGCAGGTGACACGAGCTCGCTTTGTATATACTATTCTGTACGTATAATAGTAGGCTTATGAACGAATGCTCGGAACAAGAGTCGTCATGAATAAATTACTAATGTTACCGGGTGTCCGCTCTGTTATGTTTGGATAGGATGGGGTGATTTGAAAATTAAAAATTGGATACAAATATTCACAAACATAATATTAAGTTTATGCAAATATCCTCGATTTCTAAATCTTCCGGTCAGTGTATCAAAATAATTTCATTGTTGTTTAGAAAAGTATTGCAGTTTCTGGTTGTCTTCTCTACAACAAACACCTTCCGGCGCGGTGGTAGAGTCAGAAAAACGGTGCTTCGGATAGCACGTTAAGCCGTTGGTCCCGGCTACTATCTCTGGTGTAGTAGTCGTTACATAAAAACCACGTCAGAGGCCGTAAAGCGAAAAAACTGTGAAACCAGGGCCATGCCCACACGATAAAAAGATTAATATGCTGGCGGTTTTCTAAAGGATCTTGATCAAACCATAAAATTGCGCATCTTTCCATATGGGACCGACATCGAAATCGCTGAAAAAAAAAAACAGCTGCTCCATACAAAATTGAAAACCTATGTGACCCAAATTATGGGACAGCCTTTAAATAATCATGAGACAGCTGATTTTTTTCCCCCTTTATTGTTATTGGTCCCATCGAAAAAGTTATTCAGTTTGATGGTCTGACTGGTCTGACCAACCTCTTAACACACGGTATATGGGACTTTTAACCATAATGGCTAAGAATGAAACTTACATTAGGTTAGGTATAGGTACCTACTATTCAAGAAACTAGACTACAAACAACTACAAAATACATGATCGAAATGATCACAAACAATACACGAAAAATAAAGACATCAAGTCATCTGAGCAAGTACAAAATAATCCCATACTAAAAGAAAATTACACGGTACTTTTCATGAAAAATAACAAGTTAGCAACATAAACAAACTTGGTAAAAAAGATAATGCGCTACAATTACGTGTGTCCATGTTATTTAATGGTTCGGAAATGACAAATGAGAATGTAATTGCTGCTTTTGTGGAACTTTTTCTTTATTTTGTTGCTTTATTTCTTTGTAATAAGGAAAATTATGAGTTCAAACGACTTTGTTACTTGATTGTTTTATTGTTTTTTGTACGAGAGTGGATTTGAGAAGTGAAGATCTTAGGTAATTTTTTATACAATTTTCTCGGAATTGACAAGAACAGCATCCAAGTGTTGTTCCCCGGCTCTCGTACTTTCATACTGAAGTAGTAACTAGCATGAAAAACATGACATGAGAAACAGTTTTCGTCTGTTTGTTAACTATTACGTAGTAGATTAATATTTCTATGGTTATCTATCTACATATTGACGTCTATTTTATGTGTATTGTGGGAAAACTTTGGATTTTTAATTCTATGACATGTTACCTCGAACCAAACCAATTAGCGAAGGTCTGGCAGAACAAAATAAGTATTTTTTGCGCGTCGAAAAAGTTATTTTATTTTTATTAAAAGAAGTTTGGCGGACGGCCATGTAATTTGAGACCCAGACTTAGAGGTCCCATACATGAATGAAACTTAGTAATACGTGTAGAGTGAAACAAAACTAACAAAAAAGTAGTTAAATGGGTTGTAGCCTGTAGAAGTTGGGGGAAAGGTATTTCACCTTATGATACCTTTTGTATCAAAAGTGTGAGACTCATAATCTTTCTTATTAGATAATCCACTCAATCTTCTACACATTCATTGAGTTTATTTTAATGAAAATTTACGATAACCGTACAATATTATGATAATGGAAGAAAACGAAATCACACACACTATCAGTTCAACCAAGCCAAATACGTTCCGTAACGACCAAAACATACCTCAGCGATAATATTAGACGAAAATAGCTGTCATGGTTGCGTTATGCTACTGCTTTTTGGATGATTTTTCAGTTTTACTAGTAATGTCTTCTTTTGAATCCGGACTTCTGGAGATGTGAAAGTTTTAAAAAAAAATGCCTTAGGCCTCGTTCAAGGAGACGATGAGCTTCACGCGGCGCGACACGCGGCGCGTCGCTTCAAGCGTATTCTCCGTTCATGGTTCCGTCCGCGGCACGCGCCGCGGCAGCCGCCGCTACACGCGCCGTGGCAGCCGCCGCTACACCCGCCGCGTCGCCCGCCGCGGCTACCGCAGCTTTTTTGCATCCTGTCATGCATGTATGTTCTACAAAAATTTACTTAGCCGTTTCCCACCTGGAGGAGCCCAAACTTGGTATGTTTTGAGAATACTTTTTTGGATTTTTTGAAGATTAGTGGCTGAAAGGTAATGGTGTAGTATATTTTTAGAACCGGCTCATGAAGCCCTTTCATTTGATATCCAACACGACAGGTTTCAGAAAAAATATTTTTTAATCCCATACAAAAAAAATATGGCGTCATAACTCCCCACTCCACGAATTGAGAAAGCGACAACGTCATTTTTCCTACTCGGGAAACTCTTCTGAATGCAACTATTCCACATGTCGGTATAAAACTACTGTACTACGGAAAATTTCTTGTAATTAATTGGCATCTCTACTAACGTATTCTATATCGTTCTCTAGTCATCATAATACAAGTCGCAGGCTAAATTCTGGTACTTTAAATGGGACTAGATAATTTGTGTGACAATGTCTAAGATATTTATATTGATGCATGTAAACTTTGTACTTACTTACAATTTTATCGTCATTTAAAAAAGTCTCGTTACATCAATTTGAGATTCTTCGTACCAGGACTCCGCTCACTAAAACGACTGTAACTTCGTTGTTTATTACTCGATTGTAATGATTTAAAGCTTATTAGAAATAAGATAAAAGTAGCAATATGTTTTATAATAAGCTAAATTTCCACCATCCTAACGGTTACCGAACTATTCACATACAAAAAAAAATGTTTCCTTCAAAATGTTGTTTTTTTAAGTTATTTCGTTTGATATTAGCTTTACATGAACGCATGTATAAAATCAAATAATGTACATTACATGGTCTTTCATTTGACACCTTATTTAGGTAAATCGGTTCCGTAGTTATCTAGAAATACCGCTTAATAGAATGGGCCGGCCGCCATCTTTACTACGTCACAGCTCCCCCTCCATACCCCTAGGAGGTGACTACCGCACTTTTTGTATTCAGGAAAACATACCGAATAAGTACATATAAGTATTCGGTATGGCGGAGCTGAGTCCCACCAAAATCGTTATTTGAAGACTTTTGGACAAATGGGGCTTGTACTAATTCTTTTTTTAATCAATTGGTTACGATATCATTTTATTCTAACTTTTTTCTTTATAAAGGTATCTGTGTATAAGTAGGTAAGTACACCCTTTTCATATCTACAAATACATACTTTTTCTAACTTTTAAGTCAATTTGTTAATAGGTAGCTATATCAAAGTAATAACAGTCTTCATTAAATATTTTCTTCATTATGATAATTGTTGGATTGGATTAAAGAACTGCTAAAACTTCTTCATTTCTCTGTTTTTAGTGCATTTCTACAAAACACCTAAAACAACTAAATATAATTTCCTCTAGAACTCTGAAGACTTTGCCACCGGATCGGACCGCGTTTGAAACATAAATTGTTTAGTTTACAAACAGCTACTATGTTTAGTCACAGTTGCCCCTCAGTTTATCAACGTTTAATCAAACGCTTCCCCCGTTCGCGCCCGTTGCCGTGGCCAGCTTTATGTTAAACTCCGTTTGCTTTTCCCGTCAACATTTGCAACATTAAAGTAAATAAGGTAAAGCAATTTTATGATAAACCGCTCGCTGCCGTATTTAGACAAGAAACATAATGCAAATACAAAACAAATAATGTTATTTTTAGCAAAATGTTTGCATTAGGTCCTCTTGATTTTTAACCGATTTTGTACCTGGCTGTTCGACGTGAAAAAATTTTACGAAGCCATTTTGTATTTTTTAAATAACTTTTTTTACCATTGACTTTTTAGAGTTCCGTATACCAAAATTGGCAAAGCGGAACACTTATTTTTTACATGTTATGATTATGACTTATCATATCAGCCAGAGTGCTTTTGAAAACAATTGACATTTAATTTTAAGAAAGGTACTAAAATTAGAAAACCATTTGGAGATTACGTGACTCAAAGCATAAATCAAAATTATCAGATTTTCCTATCCATTATTTCTCGAGTTATTTGAAAAATAAACACAAAAAAATAGAGTTTGAATCATATTTTATTCCCTTACCTGCTTGGCTTTTCTATTGTATTCTACAGTTTTTATTTTAAATTTTCAAAGGTAAATTAAAAAAATAGAAATTTCGGTTAAAAGTGAAATTGCAAAAATACGTAAGTATCTCTTGTTTATTAACCTATTTTTATATTTTTTATGAAAAACAGGTGGTTAAAAAAATTAAATGTTGTCAATTACGATCTTTAATTTTTTTGTCAATTTGTATTTTAGATTGAAAATTGTATTCCCGTAAAAATATTGTTGATAATCAAAGCTTAGTGCCAAGAGAAATTGAATCAAAGAAATGAAATCATAAAACGTCGTTGGTCGGGCGGATACAAACAGATTTGTCGAGCGATAAGGCCGCGTCTCCACTTGCGATAAATTGTCGCGATAGCGCGGACGATGGCCCTTTATGTTTTCGACAATGTTTTCGGGCCATTCGTTTCGGGTGTTTTATAGTGTGTTAAGGAATTTTATATGAATTATTTAGGTGTTCTATTTGCCACGTTATAATGCTTTCTAACATAAAATTCAACGCTTTTTTAAGATGCCTTCACGTCTTTTTTATAGAATTCCAGTAGCGGGTAATTTGTGGTAATAAATTAAGGAGAAAGTCTATAAAACGTGTGTTTAACACAGAGATCAGCGCAACATTAGAACAAACAGACGTCGGTGAACCTTTGATCATTTGCCGTCGACACTTCAAAGGCGTATCTAAATTTACGCGCATCGATTGATTGATTCTGCGATTTAACAGATCTTTGGAATTTAAGGAAACATGACAAAATCGATACTGTGTGGTTGTATCGATTAGTTTTCTGTTACGGTTGTTGACTTGAATTTTGTTGTTTTCTCGTTAACAAACGAACGTGCCTTTACTTATTTTTTAAAGATGAAAGTTGAGGAGTTATTAAATTATCTATCGCTGATACTTAATAGTAGATTGTTAACCAAGGGATGAAAGTGACCCATTTCACACGAGATGTTTGACGCCCCGAACCAAAGGTGAGGGGCGCCCATAGTTCGAGTGTGAAATGGGTACTTTCACCAGAGTTAAACACTCTGCTTTTCATCACGATTACCCAAAACCAAAAACCAGAAACCACAAAAAGAAAGGCTTTTAGGCTGCGTTTCAAAACGTTTGAAAATCACTCGGGTACCAATACGAAGTAGAAAAAAAACATAGGAAGATAGTGGATGCTAGAGTGAGACAAATATACTTCCGTAGTGATTTTTACACGTTTTGAAACGGATCCGAAAAATTAGCAACATGTGCTTTCCCTCCCTTTTTTTTTCTTTTTCGCGCAAGGCTGCGTTCCGAACCTACGCCCCAGGTGCACCCCGAGTGCAACTTTTCACACTAACGCCGTTCAGGAGTGCGATTTTTGAACATCATACGAGCGACTCGTTAGCAGAAAATGTCATAATTACTATGGAGATTATGCATCTTTTTACTGCCGATTCGCTCGTATGATGTTCAAAAATCGCACTTCAGAGCCTCTGTGAAAAACGTTCTACCATAGAGCAAGTTGAAAAAACAACCGCACCCAAAGTTCGTGAACGCAGCCCAACTTAATGACTTTTTTTTTAAATTAGGTATCTACTTTTTCTTCACGCAGAAAACAAAATGCGTATAATTTATACAAAAGTATTGAAATGTTACTAATTATTGTATGTCTTACGTTCCGTAATCACGGGCAATTACGTCCTGGACCTTTGGAAGGCGTGCATGGGGCCGAAGCCAACATGTAGAGGCCCGTTCAAAAGACAAGTTAATCTAAATGTAAGGGAAATGTTACTAATTATTGTTATTATTACTAAATTCCAATATTTTTGTTCGTAATAATTATTAAAGTTAAGAATTTTAATATGATGTTATCGAAGTGTGGCTATAGGTGTGTGTGTATAGGTTTCTGCCTTTGCTCAGTATTGGCTATGTGCGAAGTGGGTTTTGGGAACTGTCAAGTTGATCGCAGCGCACGGGGTGGCAGAAATTTGTACTGTTGCGGGCCAAGCTGTGAAAATATGCTTGAATCTATGCAAAACCACACACTAACTAAACACGAAATCTCCAAAACTATCAAGACTACAAACTTAAAATTTGGCATGGAAGTTTCTATTGGCATCTAGATGCTCACTTAAAAAAGGTTTGACGTATTTCATCCCCCAAAGGTGTTAAAACTGAGGTAAAAGTTTGTATGCGAATTCCGATACAATTTAGATTTTGCCCGTGGCTTCGTCCGCATCTGTTCCCGTCATCTTACCGGGATAAGATATAAGCTAGTTTTTAATACTAATGATAAGCTTTTAAATATAAAAAGTTTTATCAAAATCGGTCCAGTAGTTTTGGCAGAATCCTCGAACAAACACAGAGTCTTTACAGTACTGTAATAGTGTAGATAATTCACGGCTCTCCGTCATAGTTCGTGCGCTACGCCGCGTTAGTGTGGCGCTAGTGTCGTGCACATAGCCAATAGAGTGGTATAGACGTAGATTTTTTTTTAAATTGCTTTTCCGCCCTAGGGAAGAAATGTATCACTTTCAACCCGCTTCTTAGATAAACAATGAACTACTTTCAGAGTATGAGTGATGAAAAATGTTTTACGCGACAGCCGCATAGTAACAAAAACTAGTTTTTAAGCAGGATTCAAATTTATCAAAGTGAAAAATTGATATTTAATGCAACAGGCTCGAGTTTTTTTTACCGTGCACTCTTTTCCGCCCTGGCTGCACGTCATCAATCACGGCATAAAAAAGAACCTTTTTAAAAAACAAACAACGCGCGAAATTTGAGCACTTCTATTTTTATTTTCGCGGTAAAGGAAATATCAAGTATAATGCCAGACATTAAATTATTTTTAAAATTACTCTTGTGATATTTGATATCAAGATCAATTAGTTAATTAACTGAAAATTTGATTAGCAGACTTTACAAATAAGATTATTTAATTATTCTTGTTTTATTTCATCGCAAAGTGTGTTTTGTTATTTTTTTAAACATTTTGTCGGGCACCGAGGATAAAATTAGCTTTATACAGGGAATCGTGGTTGTATTTAGCCCCATGTTTACAGTCCGGGAGTTTTATTAGGTGATAATGAAGAGACGCATGCGCGGTGCGCTCCAGTGTAAAAATAAATGTATGAGAATAATTTGAATACATTTATTAACATGATCGTTTTAATAAATATTGTCAACGGAATGAAAATTGTTTTTAGACTTTGTAATTAATCAATGTCTGTCTTATATTTTCACTCGGATGTATTTTGGGCGCTGATAAATCAATCATGGTGGTCAATTTATATGTCGACCAGCACGTCTAGCATGATTTCTCTACACGCGCGCGATTCGGCTTTTTTCCATACTACGTAGCGTGGCTGGGGGGAGGGGGGGGGGGGCACTATACTAGGGGCGGCAAATTCAGGAAAAAATATATTGTGTGTTAAAAAAATTCGATCTTGCTTCGCTTATATAATATATTTGTCATGTGGGTCTTCTTACCAACATAAGGGGGCGGCAAAAACGGTCTGTGCCCCGAGCGACACAAATCCACGCTACGCCATTGACACGCCAAAAAACGAACCTTATTTTTTCACTCAAATAAAAATAAATCTTTGAGGGGTTGAAATACTCATCTAACTATTTAACGAGTAGGTCCCTTATCGTGATCCATCTTAGAAACGTGATAGCCCGTAAATAGTTCTTTGACACTACGTTATAGTCCGGGTTCAATTACCGGGTCGAGTTTTTTAAGTAAGTAGATAAAAAAGTATGTCCGTAGATCTGTCAAAATGAGACGGTTTAGTTTTCGGCATGGATTTTCCTTTAACGTTGCTGGTTTATCCGATTATCCGATATTTAACAAAAAGGGTCTTTTTTAATTAAAGTTATGATCGTTAACATTTTGGTCGTTTAGAACAGAGGTCCCCAAACTATTTTGTCCCGTAGACCCCTTGCAAATTTTTGTGATTTTGGGTAGACCCCTACACACAGACCTCGTGTATGTGTGTGTGTGTGTGTGTGTGTGTATTCAGTGGTGTAATAAGAACAGATATAAAGCAAGCTCGAAATTTTTACCACTCATCTCCGAAACTTCATAGAACGAACCAACTAAATTCAACTAATCTAAATTATTTATTACTTTATTTCCGAAATTAATTTTATTTGTTTTTTGGCCTTAAACTGATCTGAATTGAATTGAAATAAAAATCAGGAGCGAGCGAAGCGAGCTCAGAATTTTTTTACTTTATGGCGACGTTATGTCGTATATTTGATAATGCGCCTTTGGATCCTCTGCTCGGTCGTGCCTCTGGGTGTATAATTTTGTAGGGCACTAAAATCCTTCTGCAGGCCGCCGCGCCCCCTGTAAACGGGCTGGCCTTAGCACTTGCCCATTTCACCCGTATCAGAATACGTTCTCCTGTCTTCAGATTATAGATAAAATACAAATAAATAAATAACGCTCACAAGCACATACATTATAATGGTCCCAAGTAAGCCTCAGGCATTTTGTTATGGGAACCATACAACGACGCCGACGGCACAAACATATAACATCCATGACCGAACCGGGATTCGAACCCAGGGCCCTGGTTTGGCAGTCTGGAGTGGTAACCATCACACCAACCGGGTCGAAAAAGATAGATAGATGTATACTGTTTTTATAGGAAAGAATTATTCGAGTAAAAAACACACAAAAGAAAGGCGTTTACAAGGTATGACATCAAAGAAGTATAACATGCATGGCATATACCGTCTTTGTGATAGACTGGCGTCTGGGGCGAATGAGTACATAGGTACTATCTGTATTATGTGGGTTTTTTCATTCCTGGAAAGCCAAAATTATGGTCACGACCAACTCAAATGGGATCCACTCTCGTGGACCCCCATTTAAGTCTCATGGACCCCCAATTATTTTTCTCGCTGACATGGACCCCTTGCAGGTCGTAATCGACCCCTGGGGGTTAATATAGACCACTTTGGGAATCACCGGTTTAGAATACGATAATAAAATTAAAAAATGTTATTTAACAAAAAAAAAATATTTTTTTAAATAAAAATAATTATTTTCGTAAACGTATAGGTACCTTTCTCCCCTCCACCACGAAACGCCAACCAGTTATTTGCGTACCTGTAAATAAAAACGCACCAATTAGCAAACAAAACAAACGGGAAATAAACAAAAAAAACAACAGAACATCAAATTCCACACCCATCCACGTGTTAAACATGTAATGGGAAAAAAAAAAACCAAATCGGTATATTGCGCATGAAATGACAGCTGTCAAAATACAAGTTGAGTTTGAAATTGGAGTCCAAAATACGAGAGAAAGCGAATGTGTAGTTATTATAACAAATAAATAATAATGGTGCATGCCGTGCATGCGAAAGGCCTATGGATATATTTGACAAAACGGTTATTTCAGATCTTTCAAAGCTCCAAAGTTAAACTCGACCGGGGAGGAACAAAGGGCTTTAGTTCTACAATCAAAGGATCAGTTTAGCCGTTCAGCGAGGAAACATATTTTAAGGTTAATTTATTTACAGGTTGCTATGTATTTTAATTTATTTTTAACTAGCGACCCGCCCCGTCTTCGCACGGGTGCAATGCTGATACTATGCATGTATTATATACATATAAACCTTCCTCTTCAATCACTGTACCTATGTATTAAAAAAAACCGCATCAAAATCCGTTGCGTAGTAAGCATACATAGGGACAGACAGACAGAGGGAATCGACTTTGTTTTATACTATGTAGTGATATGGCTACCAACAGGTAACCTATCTTACTTTCGAAATTTTGCTGACCGAATTTCAGTTATTCGAAAACGGTTTATAGAATTTTCTAGTGACAGATATTTTGTTACACATAAATTTGTTACTCCTTATAAAGACTTGACAGAAGTATCATTTTCCAGAAAATTTAAAATCAGAATTTCATAATCATTTTTTTTCATTTGACAACTGTCTTCTGGGTTCGAAGTTTTAAAAAGTCGAAGTAACTTCTTCCATAGTACCTATGACTAGAGCACAACACAGTAAAGTTTTCTGTAATAATTAGTAGACGGCAACATGATACCAGGATTAGAGCACCAATATGCTTGCTAGCATGCTGCTTGTTTGCTTTGAACGGAGGGAGCGAAGTGAGCGGAGCATTAACATGCTTGCTGCTTGCTTGCTTGCTTGCTTGCTCCATGCTTGCTTGCTTGCTGCATGCTTGCTGCATACTTGCTTGCTTGCTGCATGCTTTCTTGCTTGTTGCTTGCTTGCTTGAATGCATGTTGGGGGGTGCAGGGGGGCTGCGCCCCCCGCGAGGGGGGTGCGGGGGGCGGATGCCCCCTGCCTGAGAAAAAAAACCGGTGTTCTTAAAATTGTAGGTTAGGTTAGGTTAGAATATGTAAGACACTTAGCGGAGCGAGCGAAGCGAGCGGAGCATCAACATGCTTGCTGCTTGCTTGCTTGCTTGCTTGCCTGCTTGCTTGCTGCATGCTTGCTTGCTTGCTGCATGCTTGCTGCATACTTGCTTGCTTGCTGAATGCTTGCTTGCTTGCTGCATGCTTGCTTGCTTGTTTGCTTGAATGCATGTTGGGGGGTGCGGGGGGCGGATGCCCCCTGCCTGAGAAAAAAAACCGGTGTTCTTAAAATTGTAGGTTAGGTTAGAACATGTAAGATACTTAGCGGAGCGAGCGAAGCGAGCGGAGCATCAACATGCTTGCTGCTTGCTTGCTGCATGCTTGCTTGCTTGCTTGCTTGCTGCATGCTTGCTTGCTTGCTGCATGTTTGCTTGCTTGCTTGCTTGTATGCATGTTGGAGGCTGCAGGGGGGCTGCACAGCAGGAGGTGCGGTTGGTGGACGCCCCTGCCTGAGAAAATTCTGGGTTAGGTTAGGTTCACTATTTCTGCGGAAAAGTGACCGTACGGAAAAACAAATATTCGAAAAAGTATATTATCTGACTTACATTACTTCGGATAAATGTGGCACAGAATTTTGATCCATTGGTTAGAAGAAAAAAAGGACAATAAAAAATATGGCTTTTCAAAATATGGCGAATAATATTTCGGGGAAACAAAAAAAAGGGAAACAATAAAAAGTGTAACAATTTCGGAGAACTAAAATTCGGAAACCTCTAATTCGAAAGTACGATAGGTAACCCTACCAACACCTACCCTTATTATTTTTTTGTGTTAATAAAGACGTTTGTAGGTAGTTTTTCAATACATATTTCTCGCGCAAATAAAATATGGGATTTTCTGAAACCAGCTTGTGAAATTTTGAGCAATACAATGTATTTAACATAAATTGTATAGTGCATATTTGCAAAATTTATATTAAAGTCGAATTAGTGTCACAATTCTGTATTCTTATCTTATTAGGTAAGTAAGATATTAGAGAACACAGGAGTTTCCACTATAGACTTAGAGGCCAGGAGTGAGTCAATCGTGGAATCGATCAAATCAATTTAGAGGGGCGGGCGGTTTTAAATGTGCATATCTGTAAGCACAGAAGAACAGCCCGGTAGCACAGTCGGTAGTGAACCTGCCTGCTGTGCCGAGGGTCGCGGGTTCGAATCCCGTAAGGGACAAATATTTGTATGATAAATATGAATATTTGTACCCGAGTCATGGATGTTTGTATTTATATATGTATTCTATATCGTTGTCTAGTCATCATAATTAATACAAGTCCAGGCTAGATTCTGGTGTTTTAAATGTGACTAGATAATTTGTGTGACATTGTCCAAGATATTTAAAAAAAAAAAAAAAAAAAGCAACAACACAAAAGCTTAACACTTAAACCCCACCCTAAACACTTTTTGCGTGTCTCTCAGATCAGACTTTTGCCCTGCAGTGCAGATGACGTCTGTCAGTCTGTCACGCACGCTGGCAACACTGCTGCAAACACTTGTTCCGAATTTATGGGGTTTTTGAACGGTATGTTACCGGTAGGAAAAGTACCGGTCGAAAAAACTTGTCCACCAATTTTGGTCTAGAGTTCTTTATTTGAATCCGTTCCGGTTTTTTTATTGAGGTCAAACCGGGTAGTACTATTATTTATTCCGTGGTTATAAGTTTGCCTTGTAATTATTAACTGTCTCTTTTACGGGTCTGTTGGAAGAAATCTCTTCAGAGATAAGCTCACCCTCTGTACATGTTTTCTCAACTTTATGTATTATTATGTCCGTGTGTACTCACGGCGACACATCAAGCCATACAAAACCAACATAAGCTGGCCGCGCGACGTTATACGTTACTCGTACTCGACCTACGCGCGGCCAGCTTATGTTGGTTATGTCACCGTGTGTACAATAAAGTGTTACAATTAAATAAATTAATTATATTTAATCAATTATTTCAGTGATAGATATGTGCCGAAAACTCAAAGAAGTTTTACTTCAATCACGCGTAATGATTACACGCTCATACTTTTTTACCCTGAATTTAGACACCACTGAGTACTATTTATAATTAGGTACCTACCTACTGAATGTACATTTTTATTCGTTTTTAGGGTTCCGTACCCAAAGGGTGAAAACGGGACCCTATTACTAAGCCTACGTTGTCCGTCCATCCGTCCGTCCGTCTGTCCGTCCGTCCGTCCGTCTGTCCGTCTGTTTGTCTGTCCGCCCGTCCGTCTGTCCGTCCGTCTATCTTACCTATTTAGGGCTGTAACTTTTGAACCGTAATAGCTAGATAGTTTAAATTTTCTCAGATTATGCGTTATTGCGGCGGATTTGTTAACAAATAATAAAAATGGCAGAAAGTTAAAAATGAAGGGGGGTTTTCAACAAGAAACTAGTTTTTATCAACGTTTTTTCTTCACGCTCTATAGTAAAAACGGTAATACATACAAGCGTCAAACTTAGTGTGATTATAGAGCAAACTGTACAGAATAACAACAAATACTAAAAACCGGCCAAGTGTGAGTCGGTCTCGCGCTAAAGGTCCTGGACAAAAAAAGTTTTTTTCTAAGTTAATAATGTTGTGTTCTGTGGTGGTGTGGTACGGAACCCTCGGTGCGCGAGTAGCCCGACTCGCACTTGACCGGTTTTATTCTAGTCTTGGAAACCGCCTCATTTGAATAAGTACTGAAATAATTCAACCCCAACATAAAATTACGAATCAAATCTCAAAACTGATTGAAGCAAAAAGTGATTTCCGTCGCGTATCATCACATCACAAGGACGGAACGTTTGGAGCGATCTTCCAAAAGTACAAAACAATGGGTTATTAACGTTTTTGCCAATACTATAATAATGTCGGGTTGTCTTGTCATTACGTTGGTCGAGATCGACCGAGCGGAAAGCTTGCGAGTACGGTCTGCATGAAAGAAAATATTTTTCTGTTGAGTCACTAGAATGTAATTCCCGTCAGTGGCGTAGCATGGGCTTCTGCCGGCCGCCCGGGGCACAGAACGATTTTGCCGCCCCCTTACGAAAGCTTACCTTCCCAAAAAATTACGGTGCGAGCGCAGCGAGCTCGAAATTTGTTAGCACATCTATTTGGGTTGTGGTCAGTTGCTACGCAACTGCTTCTCGTCGTTGTGGTGAAGAGATTTAGACGCTTCCTTGTTTCCCAGGATGCGCCAGACCATAATTACTCGGGACTTTCTGCATTTCTGATGTCGTGGTCATTGGAAAACCCGAATGGTTCCTTCGTTTGCATTATTTCAATTGTCTAGTCCCTTGATGATAGGTGCTAAAGCGAAGTTCTATTCTTACTAGCTCTGTTTATGAGTATTGATAAAGTTATGGAACCACTGTGAATACTATGAATTCTTCCGAAGTTAAAGTTTTAACAGAATTGTATGTATAGGAGCAGATCCTTATTAAAAATAAGTTAGAAACGTTATGCACGTTTAGAAAACCTCTTCTACAACAACCATGGGTCAAAAAAAGAAAACTCTTCATGTAGGTATTTCTTTTTTTTTGACACATGGCTTAGAAAATTTAATAGTAACTCATGGTTGTTGTAGAAGAGGTTTTCTAAACGTGCATAAAGTTTCCAACTTCAATTTGTAAATTGAAAGTAGCGGGAGATGAATGTATTCTCAAGCCTAGTCACGATTACAAAATACTCTGGTATGGTCAGAGTATTGTTCTATGTTCCTGGGAGACGATCGCGCTTAATAAATGTCAATCGAATTGCCACTTAACTGCTACCGCAACAAAACTTTTTTACACGTTTGGTATGGCACTATCATTTGACAGCAAGATGAGTCGTAACTTGACCGTCACTGAGTCGTTTCCACTGTCAAACAAACAGAAAACAGTTTAGCGCGATACCAAATTACGCACAGCTGAATCTGCTGAATCGACAAAATGGATCAAAACCAAGACTGAATAATTGGCTCCCAAGAATGGTTCAGAAGTCCTATAATATCTATTAAAGTAGAGCAGATACTTATCTGAAGAGTTTTCTTTCTATGAACCCGTGACAGAGGTTTTTTTTCGGAAACATTCTTGATTTATTTTGCAGACGGTATAGTCAAGTGAAGGCGCGGTCACAGTCAAGCCCGTGTCATTACATTACATCCAACGAGAATCCAGATCGTCTACCAAATTATATACGTTTTGCTATACTATAGTATTATGATGTTGCTGTATATACAAAGCAAAACATGTTGCAATATATAATTATATTGTTCCGAGCTACTTAGGGATATTATTTGATTTTATGCTTAAGTCTTTTAACGATATCAATTCAATCTCTATGAAGATAAAATTGCCATCTATTGTGGTATTTTGAGCCATTATTTTATGTTTATTTATTGTAAGTATATGGGTATACGTGCTGCTATTATACTGTCTAGCAAAAATGATTTACAGTTTTATATTATAATATACTGTTTTATTGTTTATGTAGATACAAGCCAGTCTCCAGCGTACAGGCTGTAAACTTTAAATGCGTTACAACTTTTGGGGATGCTTCAGATCAAACTTTTACTACGGGAATGGGGCCAAGGAATATTGAAATTACGAGAAACAAAACTGTTTGTTTCATAGAAAATGAGAATGACTGGATACTCATTTACTCAACCTAAATGTGTGAGACAGCTGGCTTTTTCGCGATTTCTATAGTAGTTCCATTGTGAAAGTAGTTCAGTATGATTGTGTGAAGCACAAAAAATAAGTTGCCACCCTGTAGTGGGCCTGTAGTACGTATGTAAACCAATTACAGCTTTAGACATTTAATTTAAACAGGGTCTTTCTTATTTCTTCGTGATTTTGTTGTTAGTCCCGTAGAGAACGTTATTATTTGTCTTATTGGTACTGGGGGTAATTTTATGACCACCCCGAATAGATTAGTCAAAACTTCTTAATCATCGGCTACTCACAGACGCAACCACTTAAATACAAATCAAGCTCTATCTAAGTAAACAAAGATACAAAGATTAACATAAAATAGTTATAAATCTTACCCCTATTCCGTACCCCATCAATCAAGCGAAAACTATCCTTATCCCGTCCTAATAACGCTGCCGTAAGTTAATGTTCTTGCTCAATTGTCCGGAAAAGACTGATGTGTTTATAATTGCCAGTGTTGCCAGTCTGCTACGTTCTGTTATTGTTAATTTTACTTAAGAAGTTTCCTGACAGGATCTTTATATCTTCGGGTTAAGAAAGAAAATGAAATAATTCTTGGGATATTGTATATGAAACGATCCATAAGGAGATTATTGTTTTATTACGTAAATACTAACTTTTCCCCGCGGATATAGGTACTTTGTACCTATAAGGCACAAGTTGTTCATAATTACTCCAGACTACAAAGTGGTAACTTTTTTATTTAAGTAGGTATCTTAATTAAATATTCTTTGGTTTCTTTCTTTTTCTTCTTTCTTTCGTTAATACGTTCATCTTCTATACTTATAAAAGTGTTTCATGACCATGACCGACTGACTGACCGAATGACTGACTGACAGACGCCGCACAGCCTAAATCGCTGAAGTTAGAAACATGAAATTATGAATATACAGGTATGTTCCAAAACCTACGTATATAGGTAGAATATTCTACAGAAGGTGCACCCCTAGTGCACTAAAAAAGGATTTTTCGAAAATTGATCCCTAAATGGGTTATCTTCGCGGACGAAATCGCGGGTCAACAACTCGTCTTGTCGGTGGAGTGTTCGCCAACCCAGTTCCTAGAGTTGCTGAAACGTCATCAACCTTTTCTATCACCTGTGATTATATCTTAGCCCTCCACTACCTCTCTTCTACAGCTATTTTCCCTCTGCTGTTGTCTATTGTTTTTAGGATGTTTCTCTTTTCTTTAACATTCTTAACACCTCTTCATTTCGATCTGTCCAACTTATCCCTCCATTCTCTTCCAGCACCAGATCTCAAAAGCTTCCAGTTGATACGTTTTTTTCTTTTCTTTTTAGTTTTTTTACTGGAGCTAAAAGCCTGAGGTTATGTCAGCCCCATCGTGCCTTCACCTTGGCTCTACAAAACAATAAAATGTAAACCTAAAAAAGTACTTTTAGAAAACAATTACAACATCAGTCAAAGAGAGCGTCCCCATTGACGTCTTGAACACCCCACACGTCCGATGCACCTCTAATCCTGGGTTTACTACACAATTGTAATCAATGACTAATAAGAAGAAAAAGAAGAATTGTTAAAACATTTCAGAACAAATGTCTAAATAATCGCATCGACATTAACTATAAATTTTCTCAAACAAAACCACTGACACATAAATGGATTGTATATTTTAAATCCCGTTTGATTTAGCACCGCGGAAATCATTCTAAATTTAACGCGACAGCGACATTATAAGAACGACACTTTATTAAATTCCTTTGAGGACATTTCCTATGAATTTTATTGCATCGAAATATTTTCCACCTTTGATATGAAGTTTCGCAGTGAATATTGGAAAAGAGCTGTGAATTTGACACTCTAGGAAATTGCTACAGTAGGTGCCTACTATATTGTAGGTAGTACCTACTAGGTACGCAATACGGGTAGGTAACTAAGTAATAAATCTACTGGCTTTATTTTATGCAGGGTACATTCAGTGTGTCAATTTAGCCGTATGCTACGAATATTATTCTTATTCGTAGGCCGCCGTATAATGTCGCTCATGGAAATACCAACTAATGGACGCCGCCGCCGGGTCTAACCAACAACCGGGATAAACCAACTAAAAACATTGAAACTGTCAAAATTATTTTTCCGTTTTGCTTGCGTAGATTTTATATACGTGCGCTTAGTCGGTCTATCAAAATAAGACTGGCGCGTAATTATTATACCCACAGATCACAAAAACATTATACCCTTTAATTTATGAGTTTTATAACTCTTTTGGTTCTGACACTTTTGAGCACAGACCTTTTTGAGCTTGGTTTATGTTTCTATACATTCTTATTCGTAGGCACAGACACGGACACCCAACGCGACGTCCATGATGTCGTCGACGACGGAAGCATACTGATAGCCTTGTCCTTTTTTTAGGGTTCCGTACCCAAAGGGTGAAAACGGGACCCTATTACTAAGCCTACGTTGTCCGTCCGTCCGTCCGTCCGTCCGTCCGTCCGTCTGTCCGTCTGTCCGTCTGTTCGTCCGTCCGTTCGTCTGTCCTACCTATTTAGGGCTGTAACTTTTGAACCGTAATAGCTAGATAGTTGAAATTTTCTCAGATTATGCGTTATTACGGCGGATTTGTTAACAAATAATAAAAATGTCAAAAAATTAAAAATTAAGGGGGGTTCTCAACAAGAAACTAGTTTTTATCAACGTTTTTTCTTCACGCTCTGTCGTAAAAACGGTAATACATACAAGCGTCAAACTTAGTGTGATTATAGAACAAACTCTACAGAATAACAACAAATACTAAAAACCGGCCCAGTGTGAGGTCCCGGACAAAAAAAGATTTTTTTTTTCTAAGTTAATAATGTTGTGTTCTGTGGTGGTGTGGTACGGAACCCTCGGTGCGCGAGTAGCCCAACTCGCACTTGACCGGTTTTATTTCATCATCATCAGTCTATTGTATCAAGATTGTATCTTGTGTACTCGCATCTTCCTTTTGTTAATAAAGATTTTTTGCATTTTATTTTGTCAAATTCTTTCAAAATGTTTGCAATTCGATGTTATCTTCATAAGTACACTGTCCAAACTAAAACCTGATTACCTTTTGATCACAATCAAAAATCAATTTGTAGCTAAACCCCAGAATTTCCCGTATTATTTCGGCTTGCACATTATCATAACATCATGTATTGTTATGATAATGTGCAAGCCGGAATATGAAACAAGTGTTGCCCAGTTATTTAAGCGTGTTTATAATCTGCTTAACTTAGGGCTTCTCATGTGTTTTCACATTAAATGTGTGTTGATCAGTTACATTGTCCGTTTTGTTATCGCAGAGGAGTTGCTTTCCATTTCGTTACTTTATGCACCTGTTATTCTGAGAATGTTTGACAAGAATCATGTGTGTAACTTTGATATTGTTAGCATGTTTGAATGATTATTATTTTGTTGGAAAAAAAATAACAAAATATCTCGCATAAAAACACTTAAGTACAAAAACAATGCGAACTTCTCTAAGTCCGATACCCCATTATGTAACTTATTCATCATCCGTCGTCGTACCAATGAGTTTTTCGGAATTTATGTACGATTTGTAACACCGCTGGCGTTTCGGTGAAGGAAAACATCGTGAGGAAACCTGCATGCTTCAATTTCGGGGCATGTATTGTGCCCACTGTCCATTACAAGTGGCGACGGGCTCACTCCCCGTCACACTGGACAGAGTTTCGGCACTACTACAGGTTTCAGAATATCTCTGACTACCCCCTCGGGGAATATAGTCGTGAGCATATGCATGCTTCATCATCCTCATCATATTTAAGAGCTTCGCTTTTGTCGGTGAAGCCTTCATCTCTTTTCAGCATCAACCTCTTCTTTCACCTGTAGACATCTTTCTCTAGGTCTATCTTCGCCTCTCTTCTCCTCTATTTTCATTTAAGTCAACAGAGACCAGGGCGCGCCACTACAATCCTTACATATCTCTTTCGCCGCATTCATATCCATACATCTCTTCATACATGCGCGTCGGTTTCGAGTTCTTCACAAGTTCCGCTACTCACCTTTTTGTGGGTTGTAATACTTATGTTTATGTGATTTGATAATAATTATTAAGTATGGTTTTTAAAATGGGCTTTTGTCTACAATATCCTGAACATTTAATTGTCTAAATTTCAGTTTTAACGGAATTTGCTTTGACTCATTTAAGTAAATATTTTAATATCCCGAAGTCTTGTCCCTTGTTGTCCAGATAATCTTCTCGCAGCGAATTCCAGAAACAAAATGGAGGAAAGACAAACAAATGTTTAAATTGTTCGAAAACACAAAGGGCCGTAAAGACAGCTTTTTGTTTCCGCGTCGGGACTTTATTCCAGGGACACACACACATACACACATCACGTATGACTGTTTTAACTTTTTAGTATACATTGCTGGGCCAACATCTTTAACACTATGCAAGCCAATAAGCCCGCATGTCCAACATCTTATTACCGAACTTGGCCCATATTATTCAAGTTAATGTCATCATTATGATTAGCTTATCATCGTCCACTGGAGAACACAGGCCTCTCCCAACCCCAAGGCAGGCACTAAACTCTATCCTCGGCCTTCCTCATCCAGTCGCTCCCTGTCCCAGGTCCCAGGTCGTCGGTCCAGCGCCGGAGGGTCACACCACACTCTACGCCTACCAGCTCATGATCTCCATTCTTGAACTCGGACTCCCCTATAATTGTCAGTTCTCCGGAAGATATGACGAGCCCATTTCCAATTCAGCTTGCGAATTCTCAGCGCTATGTAAATAATTAAATAAATAATGCTCACAAGCACATACATCGTAATTATCCCAAGAAAGCCTTTTTTGTTATAGGAATCATACATCAACGGCACAAACAAATTACATATCCATGACCGAACCGGGATTCGAACCCAGGACCCTGTTTGGCAGTCTGGTGTGGTAACCATTACACCAACTGGGTCGTCAACCACTTTAGTTCTCTGAGACGGTCTGACGTACCTATCGCATTGATGGATTTGCTGGGATTTTCATTACATTAATTTCATACAATCTTCTATTGTGCTACAGTCATTGGAAGTCACGTGATTTGGGTATAAAAATATCTAGAAATTACGGAATTAAGAAACCTTTCACGATTATTTGTATTTGTAGCATTCTTTCTGCGGGAAAAACGATAGAGATAATTCTTTACCTGTGTTTGTATAATTATGATTATAATCATATAATACTAAACTTTACATCGAATCACATCAAAGTAAATACATCAAAGTGAATAGTTTGAACGGCAATGAAGTTGGGGCAAGTTGAGTAAACCCGGGGTACTGGACTTTGCGTCTTGTTGAGATTCTGAATTATTGTTTTGTCAGTTGGAGTTTGTTAGCTTCAGTTTATTGTTTATGGAGTTTAAGGTTCAAAATGTTGTAGCAGCAACAAATTAATTTTCTGATTTAGTACCTAAATGTTTTTGTTTTTAGGTAAAATCAGACTGTTATAAATATTCCGTGCTTTAATGTTCAAATAAATAATATTTATTTTATGTTGTTCTTAAGGGGTATAATATGTACTTACTTAGATTATAGATATATCACAGAGTTACTAGGATATATTATATTTTAAGTACCTATCTGCTTTTCATGTTAATTATTTTAGTGTTTGGTTTAAGGATTTGCTTTGGTGTTACTTACCATGAGTCAGAAATATAGTTGAGACCTAAAACATAGAAATACCTCACAATTTCCCACCATCATTGGGATAAAAATGCTCTTGGTTGATCGCTGTTTGTGGACCCTACCAAACATGGAATCAAAATATGTACAATAGGTATATCTTGAGAACCGCACCGCCTCTATCTTTCAATCATTTATCATAATATGATTCGAAGTTATAACGCTCGGAGTGGAACGATTGCACTTCCATAAAAAGCGAGGGGCAAGACACGCAATTTCTTTCCATGTCAATAATGGGACTACGAGTCCCAAATCATTCATCGAAGAAAGGTCCCACAAAACTAAGAAGAAAGGAACCAAACGAAAACGAACGCGTGCCAACCTTAAAATTAGAATACTAAATTACCAAAACCATGCACTCTCAACCCCCAAACAAACATACAGGCAAATATTTATCTTAAGCAACATTGTTACAGGGTATAAAATACAATGTTTACTCTGACGCCTCGTAAACGTTGCTAGTTTGTATCATATTGTATCGTACAGACTTCCACGGAAGTTTGATAAGGATCTGTAACACCTCGAGTTCACTGCCGTTTCGTCTTTGTATCGAATTCGACAATCTTTATAAGATACTTACCTAATTAGAGAAGGCATTGGACAAATTGGCCCTTTTTGATAACCTCCGGTATGGACACCACCTACTTGTACAGGGCTCCATTCAGTAGATGAAATCTCAAAAAGAAGACAGCATTTTCTCTTCGATCTTAAATAAAAGAACTAGATGCAGCCTCCAATGATTTTCTACGTACCTATTCAACATCATCTTATTTAAGCGCTACGCTCTTGTCGGTGGAGTATTCGCCAATCCTGTCCCTTTTCCGCTAGTGTCTTGTGTTCTTGATACGACACGACATCAACCCTTTCCTTAACTTGGGGTAGATAACTCTGTCTAGGTCTTGCTCTGCCTCTCTTCCCCTCTATCTTCCCTTCCAAAGTTTTAGAGAAAGAATCAAGTGTCCGATCTCTTTTCCTCTCCGGTTTTCTATTGTTTTTAGAATATTTCTCTTTTCTTTAACCATTCTTAACACATACCTATACAACGTGTTAATGAATTAGCGCAAAACCTCATACACCCCAACAGATTTATAACAAAATAATTAGATTGCAACAATAATTTCATTATTTTGATGGTTACAATTTAAAGTTATTCGCATTTTAAGTTTTGAGGCAAAAATGATTTGTTATCATTTCAGCAATGAATGAAAGCGCTAACGTACTCATAGATACATTTTTATAATCTTGTTTTGGTAGTAAGTAGGGTGAGTGTGCTCGTGCGGTGGGTTGACATCGGGTTCAATAAATTTTAAATTTTGCCAAAAAATTATTTAATATTTTGAAAAAAATTACCTATGTTGAAACCATGATAATTCGATTCTGCTCTCGATTCTAAACAAACTACTTACTAGTTTTGCGTTAATTCATTAACACGTTGTATAATTAAATTAGGTACTATTTCTATGGTAGCCAAAAGTAAACATGTATCAAGAATGCTGCAAGAATGAGAAAAGGTTCTGACGTCTCTATCCGAGACGCATCCACTGCTTGTGCATTTCAAAGTCCGTAATTCATCCCACACACACACACCACCCAAAAAGTAAGGAGAAGTTAGGAGGCTCTCAACTCCACTAAAACCACCCATTCAAAGACTGGCAAGACCGGGTGCTTTTCAACTTCAATGATCATTTGTACTAGATACCTACCATAGCTAGGCTGCCTACCATTGAGGTCATAATTATTTTACTACACAAAGCCAACAAGCTCATCCCGAGTTTAAAACTAAATAATTCTGATTCTACAGTATTCTTGCGTTGCCGGGTGTATAACTGAAAATACTGGAGTATAAACAATTTACTTTTAGATGAATTAGAAGTTCATAGATGCATGGTAGGTGTATTGTTATAGTGTATACTGCATCTAGATTTTATAGTGAATGAAATGGTAATTATAGTACTCTGTGGTGTCAATGACCTAAATAAGGCAAGATATTCATAGGTAATGGAATGTATGGACAACATTGACGTTATGACTTGTTGGGAAGATATTTTTCTTCATTCACGCAAGGGTTTAAGAGGAAAAGTGGATTATTGAGGGCTAGATACCCTATATATCACGTATTTTTTGAATGGATAACCGATTTTTGCCCATGTGTGTCGAACAAGACCACTAAAGAATAAAGGTTCTTATCTCGTGTATAATAGGGCTACTTGAAACGTCAATCATCTCAAAATTTCAAATACTTACTAGAACCTTGACATTATTTTTTTATTTTTAAACTTAGCAAAGCTTTAACTTCTGCAAAATTTCATTTGAATTCCTAAAACCACAAATAATGCCATCAAATATGGATGCCTGCCATCCTAAATAAACAGACTTTTCGGTGAAAAATCAAAACAATTCGATCCTAATTACTTTCACATTAAAATACATTTTACAGTGCAACCACAAGTATCATACGGCATTTAGAAAGAGAATGACAAAACTACACTTTTATGAATGGCCAGTCATGCTCACTTTTGAAAAAAAAAAAAGGTTCTTTTTGTAGCCACGAAGTCTGTCGTAAATCGTCGTCAATTGAGAAGCGGCGACTGGAAGAAACCAAAAAAAAATGGTTGACATTCCGAAATGGCGACGCTCTAACTACCTGGCGGTTAAATACTTTACAAAATTGTTGGATTTTATTTTTTATGGTTTTAGGAAGATCGTAGGTCGTAAATGAAAGCTTTGTAATCCGGTTTCTACATCTACATCCCATAATCAGATAGATGTGAATAGGATGTGCCTAGAAAAAAACATGTTGTTTTGTGCGCTTTCTGGTAGGTAACATAAAATTTTATTTGTCAATAAATTATACGCTCATATGAACTTATGGTATGCTATAAAAATACTACCTCACGTCCTACTTTAATTTATTTTATTAGAACTTCCTTCTAACTGTGGTCTAGCTTTTAATCAAATTTTAAATTGCCAACTTTTTCTGTTTTGTGTACAATTTTGTAAGACTGGTTATACCTTTTCGATAGCTTATTTGAAATATTTTTTTTCACCACTTCTAAATAAGTTCTCGATAGCTTATCTGACAGATCGTTTGATATATCTTTCATACATAGGTATTACTTCAACCGATTTGTTAGATAAACTATCAAGAACTTATCCAGAAGTGGTTAAACAGGTAAAGCCTTTTTTATCGACGACACTTTTAATTAAAATATCTTTAGCTGTATAGATTGCGTTTATAAAAAAACAATTTTGGTGTATGTTGGGTTAGGTAGAAGGTATTTTTAGGTAAAAGTTTAATTGAGGCTGTTAGTATTTAGATGAAATAAATGGAGCAGAATGTCGTTGGGTGTATCAAATAATCAAAAAGTGGATGAGTCATCATAAAGAATGGTAGAGTCCAACAAAAATTACGTCGGAAACCTAACTGTCTGATATTACATATTATTATGAATAAACATTTATTTTATTATATTTTTTATTAGACAAAACCTGTGTGGAGTTACGTAGTGATCCCATTTATAATTATTATGTTATGCAATGTAGGTAAGTATATTATAATTAGGTAGACGAGTATGTTATAATTAAATTTAGATCATCTTATTTTAAAAGACACTCCGTAGGTATTCTGTTTCTGTATAAAACAAAAAGCTACAATATTAATAGACATTCTATTCAGAGCTGTGCTTGTAATGCAGTTTATAGCGAGTTGTAAATTAGTTTTATTTATCAACGGCAGCCGATGAGGACATATTGTAAATTATAAAATGTACGACCTGTTTTTGTACTCTCCTATTTTATATCATGAGCAGTATCCCTGCTTCAGAAGGCACGTTAACTGGTTCTGGGTAGGTAGGCACTTGGATCCTGGAGGAATCCAGGATCCAATAGAGGAATTTCGGCTCAATGAAATAGAGGTTGACAAGTATTGTACGGACACAGTGTGGTCACTTTCTTAGGTACCTACCAGAAAAAACCTCAAAATCCCATCTTACAGCGTAGAGTGTCTAAATTAGTGAATTGTTATAGAACCCGCCTTATTCTGTACCTACTGTATTTTCCGACTGTTCTTTTACTCTATACTTATACCTACTATGTAAAATAAAGTATTATCAATAGATTGATTTTCTGCAAGATCAAATCATATATTCATAGAAGAACCAGAGTAGCCGACGTAGCCCAAAGAATTGCTCAACTAATGTGGCAATATGGGCGGGGCGCAGAACCGATCGCAGACGATGGAGGCGCAGAGTTCTTGAATGGCGACCGCGTGCTCGTATAATCCCCGCAAGTTGATATTGCGACTGGCGGCCATCTTGGTGACGTAATTTTGACGTAGTCGACTGTGCACCATCAGTAACGTTCGCAAGGTTAGCCCGTGCTTGATGACGTCACTCAGCGGTTATTGTGACAAGGTTCCATCGCAATATCAACTTGCGGGGATTATAACGGAAAGCACAGCAGGTAGGCCCCCACAAGGTGGACCGACGTCCTGGTGATGACGGCGGGAACCCGTTGGATGAGGGCAGTGCAGGACCGGTCGTTATGGCGATCCTTGGGGGAGGGAGGCCTATGTCTAGCAGTTGACGTCTAACTACTGATATGAAGATAATGATGAATTGATTGATTGTTCGTATTAAACAAAACTCTTACCTGACATTTCGAATGAGTTCAAACTGTGTTTAAACATAATTAAATGAAACTGGCAGTTAATTAATTAATTGGCATGTAACACCCACGCTCAACTTGCTAAAGACTAATAACTCTTTTATCAAAGCAATAGATGTGAGAATAGGTTGATTCGCGAAATACTAGTGTACGAGAGACATTCATTATAATTGTTCTTCCTGTTGTTGTGCTCTGATCGAAATAAAATCGCGGTATATTGTTAGCATTTCGAAATTCCCTTATTAAAATAAGTTTTTCTGATCAATTCGTGCTGCATCCAGTCACACCATTCATTTGAAACCAACATTGTTATAACCGCACACTAACAAAAGATTGGGTACGTCATTAGAAAATGCCAGAATCAACTACAATGTATGACAAGATGTCTGGATCTAGCTAGAGGAAGCGAGAGATATGTCTAGACCACCCAAAGTAGAGATCTCCAGTCTCTGCATAAACCTGCGGGACAGCAAAAGCGTGAGTTTATGTCCGTATGTATACGTAAGTTAAAAAGACATTCAGTATTGTAACAAAGTTCCTAAGCACCCCGTGAGTTTATGCATGATACTTAAAGTTCAAATATCATGTTATGTTGTACGTTGTTTGGATGTAGAGCATGCTTTTACGCAAGCGCATGAGTAAGGGCCAGTATTCAGGTTGTGACGGATCGGATTACAGGCCTACTGAATTAATTAATACGTCCAATTTGCTTCGCTCGTTACGTACGTAATATTTACATACCTACATGCACAAACTCAGAACAGGGCCTCTACCCGCACATTCGAACTTCGCAATTGCGTGAACGTTTTCGTTCCAATGTCAACTCTATTACAATGAAGTGCGGACTGAAACAGTGGCGATATATCGAACATCGAAAGTCCGGGTACAGGGCCTGAATACCTTTTCGGGGTGTATTATAAACTTTGCTACAACTTCAAACTTATATTTTACTAGCAACCCGCCCCGGCTTCGCACGGGTGCAATGCTGATACTATGCATGTATTATATACATATAAACCGTCCTCTTGAATCACTCTATCTATTAAAAAAAACGCATCAAAATCCGTTGTGTAGTTTTAAAGATCTAAGCATACATAGTGACAGACAGACAGCGGGATGCGACTTTGTTTTATACTATGTAGTGATGATGATGTTGATAATGATGAAGTGCATTTGTAGCATCCATTTCTCTGTAATGGTACTCTTAGATATTCCGTGGTAATGTAAGGATCAGGATGATACGTTAGTGTAATAAAATAAGTAAGTACACCTACTATAAATAATATCTAGGTATCTAGGTACCTATTCTCGCTTTTTGACGAGATTGTTTTCGATGACTTTGGTGAAATCTTTTAAAAGGTTCAGATTTTCTTTTTACCTCTTAGTACTGAGATAATAGTGACGAAAGAAAATCTGTCAGTTTATTTTGTAAGATAATTTTATTCTGGAAAACTATAGCCAGTAAAAACATACGTGAATTACAAGTTTATATGCTGTTTTGAAGATTTTGTGATGCATTATATTTATATCCTACACCTACCCGACACACACTTGGCCGTTTTTTTGTTGTTATAAACCTTCCCTGGTATGTGCACAATAACTCACTAAAGTTTCATCGCAATCGGTTCAGCCGTTTTCGAGTTTTAGCGAGACTAACGAACAGCAATGTAGATAATGGCCTCGATTCGGAGTGTACCACGACTAAACTAAACTAAATGTATTCCTGTCACTTTCTAAAATAAGATTAAGAAAAGAGACAGAAAACCAACGGCTGACTTTAGTGCTGTCAAAGTGACGTTAAATGCGCAAAATAAGATGCCATCATAATGTACGCCATCTTATTTAAGTCGTTTTTGGGCGTTTAACGTCACTTTGACAACACTAAAGCCAGATGTTGGTTTTCTGTCTCTTTTCTTAATCTTATTTTAGAAAGTGACAGGAATACATTTAGTTTAGTTTAGTCGTGGTACACTCCGAATCGACGCCAATGATACGAAACTTAACATCGATACTCTGTCGATTTGACAATAAGCTAGAAAACTCTCACTCAAACTACCATAATAACTTTCGCCCCTGACTTTTAATGGACCAAACATATCTACGACTCCATGATGACTTAAACAAGCCCCTCTACAATCACAATAAGAAGTTCAAAGCTCTGAAGGCACCAGAACCGCATCTAAATCAAAACCCAGTCCATAACAATCAGACAAGACAGTCCGTAATTGGCGAGGTCATAAAAGTCACACTATTTTGTATTTAGCACCGCAGCCGTAGACCGTAAAAGAGGGGTCTGATGTGACGTCATAATAATGTGGAAAAGTGGAAAGGAATTGTTTTGAAAGTTATTTAGTAAAGGTTTGCGGTTCCCGCTTAGAATATTAATCTAATAAAAGATACTTATTTTAAAGTAAGTATATGAAATGTACACTCTGTTAAATTATTTTAAATGCGTTTCATACCATATTAAAGGGGGTCCTTCAGATCATCAAATTGAACAACTTTCACGAAGGGGAAATCGCGAAAAAAGATCAGCGGTTCCATAGTCAAGCTAATTCGCTGGCCAAGGAAGCTGAGGTCTACGGTCACTGCGGTGGTCTCGCGGAGACGCATCGACAGCTCTTTAATAAATGTTGGCTTCTCTACCCCAGGAACTCATGGTTTCGAAGCCAGGTACTATTTATTTATTTATTTATTATTTACATTTTCATTTCAACCATCTTGTTTTAATCATTATACAATTATTAAAATATTCCCTTGCTTCCCTTCCTCATAAATTAACTAAATAAATTACTTAAGCGCAATTAAATTTATGATAGCAAAAGTGGCCCATCCACATTGGACGCACGCCGCTCGCTCGTCTCAGGAAATCTCCACTTAATTAACTTATTGGGCTATTATAGCAGGCCCAAATACATTGAGGTAATAGGTTAAATTATTAGGATGCTAGTTTAAAAGTAATTTAGAAGGTTAATAACACAGTTAATAAGCTTATAGGGCCTTTTTAAGAGGCAAATTTTGTGATCTAGTGGTTAGCAACTTCTAGTAGATTTTAGGAACTTTATTAACCATATTCTAAACCAAAGTCACAGATTATTTAATGCATAGTTATCTCGTACTACACAACCACAGTATAAGAAAGAGTATCTATACACAACAACGAAAACAAAGGTCGTCGACTTTAATCAATACGAGCATTTACCCGCGACTTCGTCCGCATAAATTAAGTCAGATCATAAGCTAACAAACAAAAAAAGTTTCATCAAAATCGGTTCAGTAGTTTTTGCGTGATGCTCGAACAAACAAACCCACAAACAAACAAATAAATAAACAAACAAACAAACAGACAGACAAAAAATTCAAAAATTGGTGATTTGGAATCAGGGATATCTAAAAACCATATCGTAATCTTTTTTTTTGTAGATATCTTCAATGTACAGACACACTTCTGTTACAGTTTTATAATAGTTTAGATGAGCGAGATTACTTCCTTACCTATTTCAATCATAGGACTAATAGTTATTTATATCATTATTTCATTTCTAATGCGGTATAATATTTCAGAGCGAGTTTTGTGTTTTTATGTAGCTTGAAAAGTATTTTATTTGTTAATAAATGAAATACAAATTCGAGTTGAAAGGCTTGCGAAGCTAGCTAGCAAAACAAACAAAACAACATACAAAATAACGAAAATATTTTTACGCCACTAAAACCCACACAAAAATCTAATAATGGACTTGGTCTCAGTAAGAAATGAAAGGGCATTATACATATGGCCCGCTATAGTCGGTACCTACAATTTGAAAAAGCCTTGTGTATATATCCTGTTTATCTATTTCAACAAAAGTTAATTTATTTAATATGAAAATATTAAGGTATATTTATTACAGAATCTAAAACTGAGAGCATACCAATCCTACCATTAAACCCTCCATCGAATTAACCCAAAGAGTACTCGTTAAAGTATAATTTACTTAACATTTTCATATAATTTACTCAACATTTCCATTACAACGCAAGAACAAAGGGTACCATTCCAAATACCACGTCGCGGCAATCAAGTAATTTTCATTCTTATAATATTGGTGTTAAAGTTCAGTCAGGGGGACTTTTAATGTTCTTGGAATTAAAGCATTCTCGATCGTGTTGACCTAATTTAGAAATATCCTCATAATGGATGCTAATACTTTTAAGTGCATATTAATATCGTTGGAAGGTATTTTGATCTTCCTCTAACAAAAGGGTGGATTTTTACTTCGTTTTGAAATAACAGTAGATATGGTTTGTTATTCTTCAGATATCATCAAGATTTTTAGGAAAATCTGATTGCTGTTAAATAAAGCATATACAGGGTGAAATTGATATCGTTAGCATCCTTTTAAACTAAGAGTCTACCCATCAAACTGAAAAACTTTTACTATGGGAGCAAACCGATCGGAGCAAAAAAAAAGTCAGCTGTTCCATACTAAACTGCAACGCCTACTCGACTCAAATGTATGCAGCAGCTGATTTTTTTGTGATCCGATCGGTTTGCCCCTATAGTAAAAGTTGTTCAGTTTGATGGGTAGACTCTTAGTTTAAAAGGATGCTAATGATATCAATTTCACCCTGTATAGGAAGGTACGTAATACAACTAGACTAATCCCCCAGTCTCACTGGACTTCATTTTCTAGTATTGTTTGTAAACGCCACTGTTAAACCAATTATGAAATTGCGATAACAAATTCAGCTATAAATAAAATACATTTTGGTTTTCATTGGAACCAGATGTTTTCTTTCGCGAATTCTATTTTAGCTCCATACAAAAGTTGTTCCGTTTGATGACCTTATGGAGGAACTGAGGTGGAAGGTTCCTCCATTGAAAAGGGAAGTACTTCCGCCAGGCTTGGTGTTATGCCTGGGGACCGGCCGTGGTCCTACTGATGTTAGTCGGAACCTTGTATATATACTGAGACTCTGTGATAATTCTTCTTGCGCGATTTGTGTCTTGTATGCGATTGTGAACCTTAGTGTAGCAGCTTACGGGTTTTCCAATGTGACATCGCAAATTGTCTTACGTCGTATTTCTTCGATCGTACTGGTAGCGCCATCTGTTGGCAAGTAGCTACAGTACTCCCCCCTCAGACCGGAGGTCGTTAAGTTTCTCGAAGCGTGCAGTCTGTGTCCATGTGGTGCGTTGCAGATGCCGTGCCGTGCGTTGGCGTACTGCGTGCGTGCGTGCATAGTGCAGGGGGACCAGTCCTGGTAATGCTTGCGAGTGACAGGCGTGTGGAAGGCGAGCAGGGCCGCCACGGGTAGAGGCTGTGTCTCAGTGCGTGGGCTGCTGGAGTCTTCTACGGACGCTGAGCTGTCGTCGAGGATGGCGTTGTGCCTGCTGCTTGTGGCTTGGAGACCTGGTCGAGGGAGAGAAGGCTTGCTGCTGGTTGCTGCTGCTTAGTTGTGCTGGTGTTGCTGCGCTGCGCTGCGGTGTTGAAGGTTGCCGATGCTCTTAGTCGAGGGTCACCACTATGGAGGAACTGAGGTGGAAGGTTCCTCCATTGAAAAGGGAAGTACTTCCGCCAGGCTTGGTGTTATGCCTGGGGACCGGCCGTGGTCCTACTGATGTTAGTCGGAACCTTGTATATATACTGAGACTCTGTGATAATTCTTCTTGCGCGATTTGTGTCTTGTATGCGATTGTGAACCTTAGTGTAGCAGCTTACGGGTTTTCCAATGTGACATCGCAAATTGTCTTACGTCGTATTTCTTCGATCGTACTGGTAGCGCCATCTGTTGGCAAGTAGCTACAACCTAAAGAGATTTGTCTTTGTCTAGTGCGATAACAACCCGTGTACTTACTTACTTACTTACTTATCTACTTTTTTAACCCCCGGCCCCGACGCAAAAAGAAGTGGTGTTATAAGTTTGACGCCTATGTCGGTCTGTCTGTGTCTGTCTGTCTGTCTGTGGTATCGGGTGAACCGATTTCGATGCGGTTTTTTTAATAGTTTTTTTTTTTTTGCGAGAGTGTTCTGATCTTTATTTCATGAAAATTGGTTCAGCAGTTTTCAAATAACTTTAAAAATTACGAATTACATTAGATTACTTAAGAAATCCCCAACGCCAAAATCAAACATTTAAAAAGTTAAAATAATTCTGTCACCTATTAGTTTTGATGTACGCACGGCGACAGATCAACCTACCCATAGTTCGACCTTATGTCCATGAGCATAGAGTTCAACTATGGGTACGTTGATCTGTCGCCGTGCGTACTATCAGCATAGTTCACGCTGGACCCCACTAAGATCTAATTTTGCTTGTAGCGCCCGTCCGCTACCTCGCGTATGACATCCAATAGCGTCACGGTAGCACCATAAAGTTTTTTTGCTTCGTCCCTTTTTACGTTGGTTGTATTCTAACTATAATAGAAATAAACTTAAACAATATTTTCTGTGCTAAGAACTCAATATTTAGTTGTTAGGGTCCCGTACCCAAAGGGTCTGCTACAAAAAGTAAAAATTCATGGGGCTGGATTATTTTTTTTTTATTGCTATATCGTAAAAACGGTAACACAAATAAACGTTAAACTTGGTGTAATTATAGTGCATACTTTAACGTAAAACTAATAATCAAAACTAGCCGTAGTGTTGAGTCCGGCTCACGCTAAGGATTCTAGTCAAATCGCAATATTTTCGGTAAAGTGTATACGGAACCCTCCTCGGTGCGAGTGTCCGACTCGCACTTGTTATAATTTCTGTCATGTCTTCAAAGCTTGATGTGTCGGGAACTGACTATCCTAGTAAAGCAAGTATCCGAGTAGGCCCCACTTGGAGCAGGTAGTGAGCAGGATCGGTTGTGAACTGTAATTGTCTAACCAACTTTCGCTACACCATCTGTTTTACAGATGTTTTTTTAGTTGCTTATTGGTCAACAAGATAAAGGGCGGGACTAGCCGTGATGGTCACTTGCAAAGGAAAAATGTTCGAAAAGGGTCCAGCGTGAAGTATGTTGATAGTACATAAGCAAATATATGTTTTACTTTTTATTAACTCTCTTTAAGATATTTAGGTCAATTAATGTGTCTGCAAGTGGTTGTAGAATAAATACGGTCTTTGAGAAAAAAAATCAAGGGTCATATATTTCATAGCTGTCCCCTGCGCATTAATTGACCTAAAATATCTTAAAGAGAGTTTGCTTACAACAAAAATCGACGACGACCCGTTTGGTGTAATGGTTGCCACGCTGGACTACCAAACCAGACAGAACAGAAATCATGCTAGACGTGCTGGTTTCTGTTGTCCTTCAATGTCTACTTGTTGCAGTAAGGAAGGATCATCTTCAACATTATTAAAAAGTATAGTAAGTATACATAAAAGCCCTACACTCATACTCATGACTCTTACGCACAGAGTGGAACGCGCGGTCAGTGGGCAGTGCGGGTGCAAACCGGGAAGTGTCGAGTTACGGCCCCACGCACCGCTGCCATATCGTTACTTACCTACTAGGGCCTGGTTAATTTGCGTTTAATAAAAATTTTAATAGCTTTTTAGCACAAAGTCACGACCGTTTCGGGATGATCAGACACTTAGCTGACCTTTAAAAATGTAATAACAGCATAGTTCGCAGCGAAGTGTCTTTTCCTTCCAAATACTGCAGTGTCTCAAGACGAAAGACGTACAACCCGGGCGAATTAACTAGGCACCTGGCTCGTACGTGGCTCGGAATTTGACACCCCTCCTGCTACCACCCCGCGGGACCCGGCCGTCGCATTTCAGTTACTGTTGCACGTGTCCCTGCGCTTTAGCATTTTCGAATTATTCTTTCCGAGTTTTCCGAGTTTTTTATTCCGAGCCACGTGCGAGCCAGAGGGTCTACCCGCACATTCGATTCGAACTTTTGCGTCAATGTTTTCGTTCCAATTTCAACTCTATTACAATGAAGTGCGGACCGAAACAGTGGCGATATAGTGAAGATCGAAAGTGCGGGTAAGGGGGCAGGTGCCAAGTGAATTCGCCCGTGTTGTAGACTAGTGTCTACTGCCACTACTGCCATGCCAGTGATAAGCTGAGACATATCTTGGACAATGTCACACAAATTATCTAGTCACATTTTAAAGTACCAGAATCTAGCCTGGACTTGTATTATGATGACTAGACAACGATATAGAATACATATATAGATACAAACATCCATGACTCGGGTACAAATATTAATATTCATCATACAAATATTTGTCCCTTACGGGATTCGAACCCGCGACCCTCGGCACAGCAGGCAGGTTCACTACCGACTGTGCTACCGGGCCGTCACTACCGACTGTGCTACCGGGCCGTCAAACATGGTCGCACACTCATGCTCATGGCCTCATAAAAGGCTGAAACCAAAGGGGCAATGGCGATTGAGATTATCTCAATGGGTGTAATATGCCCCTGTTTTATAACCTGTGCACTATCACAAATAAATAAATTATTACACTTTGCATGGCGAAAAAAGGAACCTAAGAACAGAACCTCTGACATAATATAATTTTGCTACACTTTGTGCAATGCAATATGATCAGAAGTAGCCTCTCACAATAGAATAGGACTGTGTGTAGGTCCGTTTGTCACAGTCTCCCATTGTCCTGTCCGCGGTCACATCTCGTAGTTTACTGGGCACTTACTTAGTTTAACTTACTACTATTTTACTTATTGTTGTATTTATTTGTTATTTATAACTAGATTTTGTTCGAAACGTTGAACAAAAAAATTTTGTACCTACCTACCAAGTCAGAATTAAATACTATACATTTAGGTAATAAGCTAAAATACACCTAATCTATAGTTTCTAAACAGTTCCGTGACTCACTGACTGACTGACTGACAGACACACACACAAACACACAACATAAACTACTGAATATAGAAATTATGAAACTTGAAATATTATATTCTATAGAGGAAATGAATGTTAACGTGTTAATGAATTAACGCAACTTTGATTAGAATCGAGAGCAGAATCGAATTATCATGGTTTCAACATAGGTAATTTTTTTCAAAATATTAAATAATTTGTTTGTAAAATTTAAAATTTACTGAACCCGATGTCAACCCACCGCACTCACCCTACTTACTACCAAAACAAGATTATTAAAATGTATTAATTTAATACATTGCTGAAATGATAACAAATCATTTTTGCCTCAAAACTTAAAATGCGAATAACTTTCAATTTTAACAATCAAAATAATGAAATAATTGTTTCAATCTAATTATTTTGTTATAAATCAGTTGGGGTGTATGAGGTTTTGCGCTTATTCAATAACACGTTGTATAGGAGCGCACTAAGAATTTTTCGAAAGGTGTTTTCCATACTCTACGCGAACGAAGTCACGCGCAAAAGCACTAGCTTTATAAATTATACATACAACGTGTTAATAAATTAGCGCAAAACCTCATACACCCCAACTGATTTATAACAAAAAAATTAGATTGAAACAATAATTTTACTATTTTGATAGTTAAAATTTAAAGTTATTAACATTTTAAGTTTTAAGGCAAAAATTATTTGTTATCTTTTCAGCACTGAAAGAAAGCGCTAACGTAATCATGGATGGATACATTTTTATAATCTTGTTTTGGTTGTAAGTAGGGTGAGTGTGCCCGTGCGGTGGGTTGACATCGGGTTCAGAATTTTTTTAATTTTGCAAACAAATTATTTCATATTTGAAAAAATTTACCTATGTTGAAACCATGATAATTCGATTCTGCTCTCGATTCTAAACAAACTACTTTCTAGTTTTGCGTTAATTCATTAACACGTTGTATAAAAGAAGTACATTTTATTACCCACTCCAAACAAAATAAAATGCGTATTTTGACACCTCCAGGAAATCCCACGTGAATATTACCTATTAGTTCATCGACAACTTTAAGTGTTTAAGAGCACTTGAATGAAGTTGAAAATAACATACCGTACTCACCTAGAACAAGTAATAAAATGAATTATTATATTATAAAGTTATTAAGCTTCGTTCCAATTTAGTCTTCAAGAAGAGTTCGTAAACTGTGACATCAGTATAGTAGAACAATGTCCATAATGTTTGCAAAGATGCAACTGTAAGGGTTTCATATAACATTATACCCACAGAGGCTACAGACAGATTTAAAAATATAAAAGTTTACTATTATAAATATAAAAGAAAATACTTTGGATCAAACTGATTATTATTCTCTATGGGCCCAACATCGAAGTCGCGAAAAAAAACTGCTATCCCATATATTCATATCAGACAGCAGTTTTTTATGGAGCAGCAGTTCTTTCGCGATTTCGACGTTCGCGTTGGTCCCATAGAGAAAGTTTTTCAGTTTCCTGTACTGATCATTTTCTTAAAAACCGTCAACATATTAAGAAGGACCTAGTATGAGTAACAGGAAATCTTCAATTTAAAGCCAAAAGCATAAGAAACGACATAATGTACACCAAGCTACTAAGGCAATCTTTGATCATTGAAGTAGGTATAGGTCAACACTTCAAGCACCCTTTATTTACACAAAGCCCAAACTCTACTAATCCACATTTTATGAAACAAATCCATTCATAATTAAAACCCACCCTCTAAAATCTCAACAAAAACATTAAATAAACAGCTTTACCTAATAACTATGCAAATTCTCTCAAACGAACTGACAAGCGCAACTAGTATGGAATTACAGGCAAACGATGCTTATTAGCCAATCGAATACGAGCTCTCCGTTCGGTATCCCAACTAGCGGGTACTATAGCGAGTGGAGGTGGAATAAAGTTCATGTTATAGTGGTACGGGTATAATGAAACGTCTGGATCTGTTGGGTGCCGCGGGCAATGCGCAATTGTAAGGTCGCGGGGAAAAGTGTGGGGATGATAGGGGTAAATGTGAGGTTGATAACCTTTTCACAAAAGAAAATTTTAAATCACATAATTTATTAGGAATTTTTTCTACTGTTATAGCTTGAAAAACTTTACTTTGTACATTTCCATGTTACTTTAGGTATTTAATGTATTTAAGATTAAAAACAAACAAAAAGAACTACGTAGCCTATGGAATCAATCAATCAATCAATTATACTTTATTTTACACCAAAACAGAACAAACACTGCTGCAAAGTTATTTTAGTCTAACCTAACCGCAATAATTTAACTCTCAGTAGGACTTCTAAGAAGAAGTAGGGCTACCATGTTAGACATGATTTTTCTCTTTTTATCGGTGGTGGCATGCTAGGCTCACTGGTCCATGCTAGGGGCACGGAAACAGAGAGTCGAATTTTCCCCTCTTTTTTACTACCTACTCGTATTACTCTATCTCTATAACTACTTTCTAGTAGGTACTCGTAATAAAAGCGTTTTAATTAGTTGCCTAAATAATTTAACTTTAGAACAAATAATATCATTGAAATTGGAACCTTTTAAAATAATATGTATGAACATAATTATCATGACCAAGAAATTACTTTCAAACGGCTGCTCTCAAACGGTGAAGGAAAACATCGTAAGGATACCTGCCTGCTGTCCTTGAGGGTAGGCCTGTGCCCTGCAGTGGTATGATGCTGATGATGATGATGAAGATTATCTTTTACCATAATAAGGTATGTTTTCAAAGAAGGACGTGCTCGTAGACCCCTATAAAACCACTATAGAACTATAGCTTGATTACAAAAGCTTTTGCCCACAAAGCAATGAAATTGAAACCATTTTCCATACGATAGTACTATGGTACTAGCTATGGTACTAGCTAGATTTGCTACTATATGTATAGCTACTATACTCAACGTATGCGATCAAAGCTCCACTCAAATTAATTTAACTCGATCTCTGTTAGGATATCAGATCACTTTCTATTCGGACATGAAACACCCTCTCAACGGGCTTAATAGTTTTAGTAGTGGGGAGTTTGAACTGGGGGTGTGTTGAAGACGTGGATCAGTGTGACCACTTTTAGTAGATTTCTACTTTTTTGGTAGATTTAGGTCAAAGAGAACGATAATTTTGTAGTTGGAAATGGTTTTGTAGATTTTGGTAGAAATTCGGTATTCGAAAATATGATCAAAAATGCAAGGATTCACGCAAAAAAAAAAAAATCTAATCTGGAAATAAAAATAGCTGAGAAAACGATTGCAGGGTGTTTTTTGGAACAGTAAAGCTTTAGTGGTGTTCAGCAAAATTTATCTTATCGATTAATGTTGTTTTTTACAAAAGGGGGCTTTTATAAGACACAGAAAACTGTATCAACTTTAAGCCTACATAGGGACGACCAGTAATACTTAATTAGATTTATTTGTAAATTGAAGCATCCATGTTACAAAGTGATGAAACCGATATTTTTTACAAAAATGCGATAATTACATGAGTAATGATGAGCGTTAGTATGAAAATGATAATATTTTGTTCAAACACGTGTTTTTTATTGAATTTTAACCATCTGGAACGACATTAATTATTAGTTGGTAGATTTTAAGTAGAATTTGAAACAGGATTTGGTAGATTTTGGTAGATTTCAGCAGTCATTTTGGTAGAAACTCTGAAAAAAAAGTGGTCACGCTGACGTGGATATATTACCCCATATACCCCCACTGCTCTTGACAAAATGTCTAAGGGAATCTTAGGTACTAAAGGGATAATGGTTCTTATGCAGTGCATGCATACTTAAATATTTACCATGTGGTTTCGGTTTAGAAATACAATTTAACATGCGGACGGTTTTTTCAGGGGATGGTCAGGCCATCAAACTGAATAACTTTCTCAACATCGAAATCGCAAAAAAAAATCAGTTATTCCATACAAAACTACCTACTAGACTCAAATGTATCATCTATATAAAATGCTAAATCCATCTCAAGGACTGTATTTTGAGCAAAAACACAGTTGAGAATAGATGGCTGAGCCTCGTAGCAAGCTTAAATGCGAATCGCGCGAACACCACGCGAATAACACAACCGCCCGTGGCCAAACTTGCAACGTATCTCCTTCTACATGAACGAATTTATGTAACTGTTCCAATTTTAACTTGACATATCGGCATCGTTTCTAAAACATTTTCCAACAATTTTTCTAAGAATAGATTATGAAATTCATCAATTTCGCTAGGCAAAGTGTTCAAGTCTCAAGTTTCAACTTAATCGATATGTAAAGGGGCCGAACAATCGATCGCCTTGCCCACATTATGCAAGCTTGCATCGGCATCGGTGCAAGTCGATATGAGGACTACCAGACCGTCAGCAAAAAACATTATAAGAGTGTATTTCATACAATTCATGCATGCAATAGGCGCTGTCCTATTGCCATCGCTCGCGCGATCATGCGTTCGTCCGACGAAAATCATTGTTCCACTGTGCGTTTAAACATACTTATATCTGAATAAAAATAGAACAATTCGATCGCATCTTATGATAGCACGACCTTCTATAGGATATTCCGCAGATAAAAGTATGTTTAAACGCACAGTGGCACAATGATTTTCGTCGGACGAACGCATGATCGCGCGAGCGATGGCAATAAGACAGCGCCTTACAGTATGTATTTGATGCTTCAGACCAGGAAACTGATCAACTTTCTCGAATATTTTTGTTTTTCCATAGATGGCAATGGCTACTCGTTCGACCCTTATGTATGGAAGCTGGAGGTCTACCCGGACATTCGAACTTAGCAATTGCGTGAACGTTTTCGTTCCAATGTCAACTCTATTACAATGAAATTCGAACCGAAACGGTCGCGATATAACAAAAATCGAAATTCCGGGACAGGGCCGGATTTTTTCATAGACCCTCTTTAATATTTAAGGAATGAAAATGGTACTCCCAGTGTTTTATAATAATAGTAAGCCACATAGGAATATTTTCCAAATCAGATATAATACCTAAACCATGTTACTAGTTCATCATCTCAGCCGATGGACGTCCACTGCTGGACATAGGCCTCCCCATGTTACTAGTTAGAGAACAATAAATAAGGCATTAAGTAGGATATTCAATTATTTTTTACTTTTGATGCTGACAGTACAATGTCAGCCTGTGTGCGTTTGTACTTTAGACCTATTTTCTCTTATGCTTATAGGTCAAGCAAATCCGTCATTGATTAAAAATGTTAGAGAACAAGCTTATTTTTTAGAAATGAAACAAACTCAGAGGAAATACAAATACACGCCATAATTAAATATCGTCTTTATTACTTACATCTTACGAGTCACTTATCGAAGCATTATATTCACCACTTTAACCGTAACTATAGATAACCGATTCCCCCCATCTCCCAGTTATACCACAAATCCGACGTTATGACATTGGAATAAATTACAGATAAGGATGACGTATGAGCCGATCATTAAAGGATGAGTTTCATCGATCTTACCATTAGCTCACCATTATTATTATATTACGAGCTTTTACCCGCGACTTCGTCCGCATAAATTATATACCAGATTTTAAGTCAGATCATAAGCTATCAAACAAAAAAGTTTCATCAAATCGGTTCAGTAGTTTTTGCGTGATACTCGAACAAACAAACACCCAAACAAACAACAAACAAATAAACAAACAAACTGACAGACAAAAAATCCAAAAATTGGTGATTTGGAATCAGGGACAGGTAAAAACCATGTCGTAATTTTTTTTGTAAATATCTTCTATGTACAGACATACTTCTGTCACAGTTTTATAATAGTCTATAATATCTACACTAATATTATAAAGAGGAAAGATTTGTACCTATTTTTGTATGTTTGTAATGAATAGGCTCAAAAAGTACTGGGCCGATTTAAACAATTCTTTCACCATTAGAAAGCTGCATTCACCCTGAGTAACATAGGCTATATTTTAGAAAAGATTAGACGTCCACCCGTGCGAAGCCGGGACGGGCCGCTAGTTCTGGTATATTTTTATAAAACTGTGGAAGAGTTGTGTCTGTATGACACTACGCGGTCAAAGTCACGGGCAAAAACTGATAATAGGTGTACACTTTTTCTATAAGTAATGCGTTTAATTTATTATACGAAACCATTTCAGCGAATTTCAGTGGTTCCGGCTAGTTTCAATTCGGAGAATTTTAGTATGATCTCAATTCTGGTGAAAACGATTTTTTTCCGTGACACTATTAGTTTATTTGATCACTTGCATATTATTATCTGTTCAACCGAATTGAATGATTTGTAATGTTCCATTATTTTCACCCAGAACTTGTTCGTAAAAATCGAATCATATTGAATTTAAATTCGTTGACTACGCAAAAGAAACATGACTTTGGAACGAATGAAGAACAATGTCCTAAGTGCACTTACGGCATTTTTACTGTAGTATCATACTTTGTGTCGATTATTTTATTATGTTGGTTGTACATGCAGATACGTAGTACTAAAAACTACACTGTTTAATATTACCAAAATGTTTTTCCACACGCCAGAATATGGAGTAGAAAATTACAGTGATTACTACAATATTTTGACAGGGGTACTTTTTAGGGTTCCGTACCCAAAGGTTGAAAACGGGACCCTATTACTAAAGCCTACGTTGTCCGTCCGTCCATCCGTCCGTCCGTCTGTCCATCGGTCTGTCCTACCTATTTAGGGCTGTAACTTTTGAACCGTAATAGCTAGATAGTTGAAATTTTCTCCGATTATGCGTTATTACGGCGGATTTGTTAACAAATAATAAAAATGTCAAAAAGTTAAAAATTACGGGGGTTCTCAACAAGAAACTAGTTTTTGAAACTCTGCAGAATAACAACAAATACTAAAAACCGGCCAAGTGTGAGTCGGTCTTGCGCTAAAGGTCCCAACAAAAAAAGTTTTTTTTTCTAAGTTAATAATGTTGTGTTCTGTGGTGGTGTGGTACGGAACCCTCGGTGCGCGAGTAGCCCGACTCGCACTTGACCGGTTTTATTTATTCTACAAAGCGAACTGACGACCTTATGAAGGTCATAGTAAAGTTAGTAGATTAACGCATAGGTACGGTCAGCATCAGAGAAATCTAACCCCCCTGCGCTTATAAAGATTAAGATAGAGAGGTCAGCTTTCTCTGATGCTGGCTGTACCTACTGCACAAAATCCATCATGATCATGACGTATTTTTATTTTATGCACCGTTGAGTTAAAATTATACGAATATTAAGTTTTTTATAATGATGTCGTGTGTAGTAATTTTGTTAAAACCAAATGATAATATTGCGTTTTTTCTTTGCATAGATTTGTATTGGTTCAAACCAATAAGAAGATTGCATCCAGTCATGTCTCCTTAGGACTGAATACAACATGGTTCTTAAACTTCTGTAGGCCTACCATGAGATTTCACTGAACGTTACTATTGTAGTTGCGGCGCCAATTTTATATGACAGAATTAGTTCTCAACGTAACCACTAGGAGCGCTGTACGAAATTCAATACAAAAACTGTAGTTTACTACAGTAGTTTTGCTGTAGTTTACTACAGTGTAAACTCATGGCCTACTGAACATAATTATCTTTACCATAATTATAGATTTTCAAAGAGATGATCAGACCATCAAACTGAACAACTTTTTCTATGGGAACAAAGTCGAAATCGCGAAAAAAATCTGCTGTTTCATATAATCATCATCATCATCATCATCTCAGCCGATGGACGTCCACTGCTGGACATAGGCCTCCCCCAAGGATCGCCATAACGACCGGTCCTGCGCTGCCCTCATCCAACGTTTTCCCGCCACCTTCACCAGGTCGTCGGTCCACCGTGTGAGGGGCCTACCCACGCTGCGCTTTCCGGTACGCGGTCGCCACATAATATATTTCATATAATACCTACCGCAAATTATACTCCACCGGAATGTATGAGACGGGCGATTTTTTTTCGCGGTTTCGATGTTCATCCCGTAGTGAAAGTCGTTCAGTTTAATGGTCTGATCATCTCTTTAAAAAACCGTCAGCATATTAAGATCATTTATGTAACTTGTTGTGAACATTAGCTCTCGAGTCTCGTCCCTTCTTCAGAGGTATTGATATATCATTCAGTGATCGACTATATACTATAAAAGCTAAATAAATATAAAATATATACTTACTATAAAAGTTCTTTAGGTTTGAATGTTTTATTAACTAAACGGAGCTTGAAAACGCCGAGGCTCTACATGTCATAAAGACGTCAGTGATGAGCAAAAACTTTGGAAGCCACTGGCCTAAGCGATGATGTCACATTCACGCATGATATGCAAAATGTAGTTCAATAAAAAAGCTATTTGTCTCGATTGTAATGCGGCGGTGACGAAATCAATTTGTCTTTGTCTAACATTGTGCCAATGGCCACCACAACGTTTTATAATTTGACGTTATTTACTTATATTGATAAAGGACTGGTCAAGTCCAAGACTTATATTACTGTAGTTTAAGTAGAGAAGACTGAAAAGATTGATTTCTTATGTTATAGGGCAGAGGGTTGAAGAGGGCAACAATTTAAAAGGATAGGATGGATTGGACTAGGAAACACTTTGGGATCATACATGACATTTGTCATCAGAGATATTTACCGTCTCTGCTGGTGTCCACACCGCATGCCTGTGTGCACGACACTAGCGCCATCTAGCGCACTACGGCCCCGTGGATTATTTGTACATAAAATGTTAGAATAAAGTTTGCTATTTTAATTTAAAATAAAAAAACTAAATAAATGAGCAATATTGACGATATTAAAAATGTTATAATACCGAACTAGCTGGGATTCCCATTCTTTGTTACAAAATTCTCATACAAACTTTCACACCATTTACCATTTACCATTTTAACATCCTTGAATTGACAAAAATCTTTTTTTTTTGTGAACACCTAGATGACAATAAAAATATTCCTGCCAAATTTTAAGTATTATTATTTGCTGGTTTGGATATTTGAGTATTGAATGAGTGTGCGAATTTGCATAGATTCAATCAAATCTGACACAGCTTCGCCGTCAGTAGTTCAAATTTCTGGCACAGCGTGCGCTGCGATCGACTTGACAGTTCCCAACACCCACTTCGCACATAGCCAATAGTCGCCGTATAATGCTCCTTAGATCGTATTGGTCTACTGTTTCATTAAATTCTTGAGAGTAAGGAAACAAATTAATAATAAGTTATAAGGACGAGAAAGTATGTCTGGCTTTAGAGAACAGAACAAACTCACACTCAGTTGCAGAAACGCTCATTAAAGTTAATCCTCCATTAAATCTCTTGCTGTCACTTTTTGTCTTGTTGACGTAGTAAAAGTTAGCAAGAGATTTAATGGAGGATTAACTCTAATAAGCGTTTCCGCAGCTGAGAGTGAGTGACACAAATGACAAAAGCAGTCGTGTCTTGTAAACCTGACTAACCTGACTGCTTTTGTAAAGTTAAAATCAGTCTGTGACTCAGTTTAGCCGAAATAGGCTATGAAAACTCATCAATTTGAACTCATCTTCGTTTTCCAAAATCAATTTTTAACGATAGGGGGACGAAACATGATCAACTGTACTTTAACCTTTTCCTTTTGAAATCTTTCTTTAAAACATTCAACAAATTGTTAGTACACGCAGTTATTTAGGTGCCACATATTAAATTAAAGTTAACCTTTAAATTCCGTTGCTTTCGAGCAAGTCCATTGTGAAGGAACGGTCGACGGGTTTGTTTCAATACACAATGAGCAATTCATTACATTTCGAACGATAGCTTTTAAGTTAAGATTACGTTTTTAAATTAAATTATACGTTCAGTTGAGTGTGAAGTAAGTAAAAGGTTTTATTGGTACTATTTAAGTAAGTAGGTACATAGGTACAGTAAGTAAGTATCTATGTGTATGTATGTACCCGATGTCAGTTAGGTACAAATAAAGTTACTGTAACCAAATGCTCTCATATTAAAGAATATCAATCCAAAGAATATGGATAGCAAAAATCAATCGACCCAAAAGAAGGTATGGAAAAAGTGGTTCAAACGGAATTATCTCCAATTAGATCCCGCGTGTATCCATAAACTCATAAAAAATATATCACTCAACTGTAGTAAATAATCCAAAAGATGTAAGGTCACGTTATCGTAATTATGATAGTTCTAAAATCTAATTAGTTACTAGCCTTTGTCTCAAAAGCTCACAGTCAATATCGCCGCCCGGCCCACGCATTAATAAATAACACTACAGGAAGATTTTTTTATCACCATCCAAATTTTTTCTACATGTTTGGTATCACTTATAGAACCCATTTCATAAAAAAAGGGCAGGTCAAAATTGCACATTTAAAAATTGTATCCTGCAGAATTTTCCATAAAGCTTGGTCATCGAGTCAAAAAATTTCGTTTTCGTACCGACCGGGTGCGGCAGGACCAGGGGGCGGAGCCGGGGCTAGCTTTAGCGTCCCACGCGTTGTAAACTTAACAGGGACACACAACACTTTCAAAACATTGTTAAAATGTAACTAGTCGATTATTTTGTTTATTTGTTCAATGACACAGTTATAATAAAGTACTATTTGAATGACACAATGACACATAATAAACTTTTTCTAAAAATTAAAAGGAACACCACAGAGATTCGTTCGTTAGTTTTCGTTCTTGAAAAGCAAAGTTTGAAATTCGAAAAAGCGCGCGAAATCGGGTCGAGTGGTAGTAACTATTAAGTAATCTGTGGCACAGGTAGGTGCGTACTGCGTCCAGTCGAATGGTTTTTCTTAAGACATTTTTGCGTAGTCATATTATCTCAATATTTTAGTACTGTATACTAAAAGAAAAAACACGTAACGATTTTTTTTCATAAACAAACATTTTATTAAAATTTGGATGGTGATAAAAAAATCTTCCTGTATAAGAATCACCCGATACTGCTTTCTATGTCATTATTCTTGAACTCATGGAGAAAGTTAAGGGTTTTGTCTTAAAGAAAGTACCTTTTTGGAATTCAAAAAGTTACTAAGCGTTTTGTCTTAAAGAAAGTAGGTACCTTTTTGAACTTTTGAAGTTCAATAACTTTTGACTTTTGGAAAATACAAAAAAGCTCTACATGGTCATTGCTATTTTATATTTTCAAACTTTATAAAAATGATAGATTTTACTGAAGAAAGTCTAAACCCTTTTTACTTAAAATATAAATTCTTAATCATAAATTAATTAAATAGTGTAAGCAATGTTTATAAAACGAAATTGCCAGGCGTCAAGACAATAAAACTGAATGCCTGAAATGTAGGTATACCTAAGCAATGCAATTCTCTAAGCGCAAACGTCGTCAGAACTTAAAATTCTTCGTAAAAAAACATAGGCGAGCTGTCAATTCGGTATTCACTAAGGTTATGTCATATGTCAAACTTATATAAAAACTTCGACGATCTGAAGGATGTTACATTTGCGAGCTCGTCGCTGTGTTTGACAGCGATGTGACGCTTAGAGAATTGGCCTCTTGTTAATTAGGTAGGCTAAAAAAAATGGTAGTAAATTCTTAATCTTCCCATACGAAAATGGTCTCAATTTTAATCTCGTAAAGCTTAGTTTAATCATTAAAAATTCAACCTAGTAATAATATTTTCAATGCAAGAGATGCCGCTAGCCCTTAACAAATACCTACGATGAATCTAATCTAAACTATTATAAAACTGTAACAGAAATGTGTCTGTACATTGAAGATATTAAAAAAAAAAATTACGACACGGTTTTTACCTGTCCCTGATTCCAAATCACCAAATTTTTGATTTTTTGTCTGTCTGTTTGTTTGTATGTTTGTTTGTTTGTTTAGTTGTTTGTTTGTTTGGGTGTTTGTTTGTTCGAGTATCACGCAAAAACTACTGAACCGATTTAGATGAAATGAAGTTGCGGGTAAAAGCTCGTAGGTAATAAGATTAATGTACCTACTAGAAAAACTGAAACTTTTTAAATGTAAACGTCAGGGACAAGTAGAAATCCAGACAAAATAAACAACGCAGACTATCAATGGATCAACAAGAAGTCAAACGAAGTTTCATAACCGCCGGATTCGGCCAGACATTCTATTTTCATATCGGTAACAAACGCGGCGCGTTCCGATTCACTATTAATTTGTCATACTATCATCGCCGTGCGTTCCGAAGCTTTACACTGTTTATTTTTATTTTATACGGCCTAATCTTCATCGCGCCGAAAGATTTATAAGCATGGTTAGAGAGGCAATTATAATTCTGGCCGCGACGGAGGCGTGGAATGTGATTATGAATTTGTCCCGACGCGCGTTTACGGAGTTGCCTGACAAGATTTTGTTTTTAAAAGTTAGCAAGGAGATTAATTATTGTTTTGTTTTGTGGAGTTGGCAACGTTTTCTAATTTTGCGTTAATGTAGGTACGATAAGCGTCAGCAGTGCTATTGATATTGTGCGTATTTTTCGAAGTACTGGCAGCTATTTCAGACGTATAAACATTAAAAGAAGAGTGTTATATCACAAAGAGGGCATGCTTTAGTATTAGAGGCCAAGGTCGATGAGACGGCGATGTAAATAAAAATTAGGTATATGACAAAAGTATCTCTAAAAGATTTTCTCCAAGATACAAGAGCAAGATTACAGGTGTTATACCTAACTGTTTAGGGTACCGTTGGCCGCAAACAAACTCTTACAAATTTTTTCTACTTCCAGTCTATGTATCACAGCATCGTACGTAACTTTACATACTTACCTACCTATATTTAAAGTTATGAACCTAAATGCCAGGCATTTTGTAAAGATATACTTTTGATGCAGATCTCAATCATTAATTTAATTCTAAAACGTCATAAACTATTATGACGTTTTAGAATTAAATTGATGAACATACATTATAGAATTATGACTTAATAGAATTCAATTAATTTTTAGTGCACGTCTATAGGTACCTACCATTCTATACTGAAGATGAATGTTTCGCTACAACATTTTTCAATCAGATCAGTATCACCGTTTGCAAGATATATTAGCCTAAAGTCGGTAACAATGCGTATAGTCGTCGTGATGATTTTTCTTAAGAAATGTTGGAAGCTCGAACTGGCAAGCCATCAGAATAGGAGCTAGTTATTAGACCGTACTTAACACGTGATTGCGTGTCGATAATACGGATATCATCGATCTCGAGATAACCGCGAGGCGGAGGTGTGAGACGCCTCGGGGCATGCGCCGGCGCCGGCGCAAGCACTGAGAGCACCGCCCTTTGGGTTCCTTTGTTATTATACTACACTGACGATGGTGGTCAGTGTCCAATGGTGGGCAGTGGATGGAGAGTCAAAGGAGAGGTCCTTCCAACGGGCTACATAAAAAAAAGATCTATAGTGTATAATGACATAGCCTGATTATTTATAATCTATAGTTATAAAACAGTTCCGTAACTGACTGACAGACAAAGCACAGCATAAAGAAACATGGAATACATAAATTCTACATAGCATGTAAAGGTGCACTGAGAAAGGATTATTCGAAAATCCTATATCCACGTGGACGAAGTCACGGGCAAAAGCTAGTGCTTTATATTTAGGTTGGGGTAAAATGAACTTTTATAGAGAATGCCCATTCTCTCTAGTTCAATATCCGAACCATAAAGAGATTTTGTGACTGATGCCCAGTAATAAAAACGAATAGGTACCTACATGGTACCTACTAATAATACGAGTAGAACAACTTTTTTGTAGAAATATTGATCAAACTCATTGATCAAACTGATCAAGCCAAAAACAAAGAAACTCTTCATAAAACCAGATGATTACAATTATGCATGCAAATTTAAATTAATTTGAATGTAATATTGTACTTTTGAATATTGTACCATTAGTTTAAAAACATAAAAGTTTTTTTTAGGTATACTTACACCTTTCCATCTTATACAGTAACTTTTGTAGATAAAAACTAGTCATCTACTTCCATTCTGAAACTTTCATTGATAGATAAAAAATTGGTAGTTGCATCAATATTCCTGACCTATCAAGGAATATGTTTGTATGAAGGTTTATACGCTTTTTCAGTCCGCCAAAAGTCTGTAACTTAGACATGTCATATAAAATGATTTGTCCGATCAAGTCACGAAAGATGACTTTTAATAGTTATATGATGGGATCGGTTCGACATAACCTGCACTTAATGCGTTATGATGCAGGAAATTAAATGGATATTACTTGTTAATGTTCGTTCCAAATATAGTGTCCCACAAATCACGTTATTGTCATACCTAACACTTTCTAATAAGAGCCAATTTCAGAGAATTCTTAAGTGTGGATTTCAATATGTCGGCCTGTAACAGTGGATTACTTTGTATTGGTATGCTATTAAGTATAGGTGTTAGGTGTTGATGAAATATATCATTAAGTGTATAAGTAGGTGTTATATTTTACACAAGAGTAGATATGATAATCTTTCAACAGGATTTTACTTTAGTGATTGATACGATAATGTTTAGTTGAATATCCATAGGTCATGTAACTAAACAGCATGTATACTATAATAGCATGGTTACATAATACATGCAACATGTCCATAGCATGGCAATATCTATATTAAGTAGCAAGAGTGAATAAAACCGGTCAAGTGCGAGTCGGGCTACTCGCACACCGAGGGTTCCGTACCACTTACCACACCACCACAGAACACAACATTATTAACTTAGAAAAAAAAACGTTTTTGTCCGGGACCTTTAGCGCAAGACCGACTCACACTTGGCCAGTTTTTAGTATTTGCTGTTATTTGGTAGAGTTTGCTCTATAATCACACTAAGTTTGACGCTTTTATGTATTACCGTTTTTACGATAGAGCGTTAAGAAAAAACGTTGATTATAACTAGTTTCTTGTTGAGAACCGCCCTTAATTTTTAACTTTTTGACAGTTTTATTATTTGTTAACAAATCCGCCATAATAACGCATAATCTGAGTTTGTAAAGAGTAAATTGAGAGTAAATTTCAAGTATCTAGCTATTACGGTTCAAAAGTTACAGCCCTAAATATGAGGACAGACGGACGGACGGACGGACGGACGGACAGACAACGTAGGCTTAGTAATAGGGTCTCCTTTTCACCCTTTGGGTACGGAACCCTAAAAAGTAGGTAGGTATGTTGTTACGTTCAGGCAATTTATATCGGTTATTTTGTTTACTACGGTTTAGTAAACAAAAATTTTCGTAAAATGTGAGGAACACCTGCTAAAACTTTTTTTTAAGTGCCTATTTTACACGTTTATTACTGTGTGTTTCCTTTACACGCGGTTTTACTACTACCTAAATGATGCCAAGTATATTAATATTTAACATACAGGTATACAAGGCTTAGTTAACAAATAGACATAACAAAATATTCGTTGAATCTATAACAACTGACTCCAAATCACCGATTATATACAACGTGTTAATGAATTAACGCAAAACTAGAAAGTAGTTTGTTTAGAATCAAGAGCAGAATCGAATTATTATGGTTTCAACATAGGTAATTTTTTTCAAAATATTAATTAATTTGTTTCTAACATTTTAAATTTACTGAACCCGATGTCAACCCACTGCGCAGGCACACTCACCGTACTTAACTACTTACTACCAAAACTAGATTATTAAAATGTATCCATGAGCACGTTAGCGCTTTCATTCATTGCTGAAATGATAACAAATAATTTTTGCCTCAAAACTTAAAATGCGAATAACTTTATATTGAACTATCAAAATAATGAAATTATTGTTTCAATCGAATTATTTTTTTATAAATCAGTTGGGGTGTATGAGGTTTTGCGTTAATTCAGTAACACGTTGCATAAATTATGATCTTTTGTCTGTCTGTTAGTTTTTAGATCTACACGCAAAAACTTCAGTACCTATTTTGATGAAAATTGTAGTGTTCAAAAGCTTATGATTAGACTTACAAACTGTTTTTATATATTTAGGTTTAGGTATAGGTATAATGTATAATTTTATCTCACTACGATGACGGGGAGCCGGGGATAAGTCGCGAGCAAAATCTAGTTTTACACCAAGTGATTCGAAATGAATAAATTGACTTATTAAAGAGATTTCAGACCCACAACGAACAAAATAGATATAAGTTGATAAACACACTTGGAACCCATATTTAACCGTAAATTGAAGATGACAAACCCTGATACACAAGTATCACTTCATTAGGTACTATAACCTTTATTTCGATAGAAAGAAGGTTAAAACTGTGATACATTTTTATATAGTTACAAAGCAGTTAGATAACCACCCTGTTTAATAAGTATGTTAATAAATCTAAACAGTTCTGTTATCTAACTTCAATTATGTAGATAACAAAGCTATCCACTTAGGTTATCTGTGGATAGATTGTGCTGATAGATAACTATTGAAATCTGTTTAATGACTCCTTTTCATTTTAGGTTTGATTGGTTTATTCCATTTTGTTATGTTTAAATTGCAGTGGTTGCAAAGTAAAGGCGTCACACACTAATGTTGAAAAGTCGTAAGTGTATTTGTTGGTTTGTTTCAAATGTGGTAGGTAAATAAAAATCGGTAAGAAAATAAGGGCCTCGCTCCCTTCGCAAGAGGAGGCTTTTGCCATGCAATCCTACAAGTTATAAGTTATAATTATAACTTACTTACGCTTAGTATAATAATCCCGAAAACAATACTAATTCGACGCTAGAGCAAGTTTCACAGAACAATTTAATGCCATCTAGGTATCTCCTTATCAATATTAAGTATAATTTTAGGTACAATTAAATTTTTTGATTGTAAAATACTTAAATTGTTCTTTTGGCTGAATAAATTAATTTAATGTAATTTTTTTTTGCTTTATTTGAAACTGTCGTTTTTTAAAGCAATTATTACCGGTCCTTTCATCTCTCTCAAACATGCTATTTGACATCATCATCATCATCATCAGCCTATATGCGTCTATGCGTCCCACGGAAGGGCACAGGCCTACCCTCAGTGAGGATGCATGGTTCACCACGCGTGCCCAATGCGGATTCTTCAGTAAATCAGGTTTCCTCACGATGTGTTTCCTTTACCGTTTGAGAGCAGTCGGTATTACGTACAGTCGGCCGCAATAAGTTGTATACATTTTTGTTCTACGTCGTAGTACTAAAGTGTATATAACTTATTGCGGCCGACTGTACCTACATAAGTTAGAAAAACTCATCGGCATATGGCATGTCGGTTGTGCGGATGCGAACCTGGACCCTCAAGATTAATTGTACCTCTTCGCAACGCGCCACCACCGACATTCTCTGCTATTAAAAGTTTCAATTAAAACTACTGTTAATGTTCTCGAGGCGAACATTATTCCGACATGACAATTCATTTAATAGCGTTCATACTATTATACAGCACATTTCATATCATCTAAAGAGTATCGAGACGACTTTTATAGGTCCGTTTAACATGCGTTCTTTTACACCGTTTTACGGCCCTTTACCGATATTTAGTACTGCAGTAAAATATGTTACGGCCGTGCGTTGCGATCGGTTTATTTGTGCCTTTTTACGTTTGTCTAACTAGCTGATAGTGTATGGGTTGTTTTATTATGATTGTTAGCAGTCTCAATCGATATGATACAGTAAATTTTAGTATAATTACTTATTTCTTGGTTTGATTAAAAACAAGAAAGTTTAATTGGGCAAAGTTGTTGCAAATATTCAGATACGTCTTTGTTTTACGAATTCGAGGGTATGGCATAAAGACATAACTTATTATACTAACCAAAGCCTACTTCTACTTTAAATATGTATTGGGATTTTTTCATATATGTAGGTGTATGTCTTAATCTTCCTATTCTTTTCAATCTATGATACCTACACCCTACACGTTAATATTCCTAAGCTTTATAAAAAGCTTAGGAATATTAACGTGTAGGTATCATATCAAACGTAGTATTGTATCAAATCGTGATTTTTTTGTGGATCGTGATTTTTTCACAAAAACTAATGAGTTATACCGAAATATAATACAATATAATATATATTGTGTAGCATAATTCGTTTAAAAGTTAAATTACCTAAATAGCGTCCACTAAACAGTGATGGTTTGTCTGATTATAAGGAAATAGAAAAAATGTTTCAAAATCGAAAAGTGCCAGTAACATCATTTTAATTTTATCTCATTTATTAACATCATCAAGTATCGTTAGCATAATTTTATTTTATTTATTAATATCATCCGAATTTTTTTAATATCGTCACAAAACTATTCTCAACAATAAGTGATCAGCTCATCGAGGGTGCAGGGTTTCTCGCAGCACTCCTGGACTATCCCTCTCTTGTCTCTTGCTGACCCCATGACCCTCGCGTTCTCTGCATCCATCCACGGCCACCCAGCCTCATACTCCATCGACCTTTTCATCACGGTATCCATGGCGTCGTACTGCAATGTCCTCTTCACCAGATTGTCCACATTCTGGCAGATGAAGGCCATTGCTTCAGCCAAACGCTTTCCACAATATACTTGTCCTGATAACGAAGAGTCTGAGATTGCTGATGCAGCGAAGATGGTAAGAAGAATTACAATTTGGAACTTCATTTTTGATGTCTGTTTAGAGATCTGGTATGAAGCTCTTGTGAGGATCGAATGGTAATCGAAGGGAAATGTTGCCATTTTATAACGGGAAGGATGGTTCATGAATATTAATAGTCGCCTACGTGTTATATTTAGGGCTTACATGTGGTCTAGATTGGCAATGACGTAAGAAAACCCTTTGAATTAATTATATGATTTGCGATGTTATTCCGAAACGCTACCATCTGGAAAACATTCGTCTTTATCATAGACTTGTAGAAACATCTTGCTTCACCTGCTTAACTTAGATTTTTTTACTTAACAGTGAAATTTTTGGTAGTTCCTTCTTCCTGAGTGTCTTATCTACATCATAAAAGGAAGCTGCTGTTAAAAATTCTATAATTCTGCAAAGCAGACCAGTAGTCAACATTATCGGAAGACATCTACAGAGTTAAGTAGCCGGCAAACAGTGAATGAAGCTAACGAGGGACGAGCCCCAGATCTAATTACGAGGCACGAGATTTTTGTCAAATCACTACTTGACAATATTACAAAAAAATCTCGTGCTCGCTTCGCTCGTTCGCTCGCTCGCTCCTGATTTCAGATCGTATTGCAGTCATCTCATTATATTGTAGTAAAATCTCGATGTCGCTTCGCTCGCTCCTGGTTTTAGATCGTATTGCATTCATCTCGCTATATTGCAGTGAAATTTCGAGCTCGCTTCTTTCGCTCTTGGTTTTGAATTGTATTGAAATTACATAGCAAAGTTCCATCCTAATTTTAGACCATATTGAGAATTTGTGAAGCGAGCTAATCTAGATGCAGTAAAATCTCGAGCTCGCTTCGCTCTCTCTAAGTTTGATATTATTGGGACCACTTAACCTGGGTCTGGCCTCCCTGGGAAAATAATATTGCTACAACCGTGGAGGGGAGGGGCGCCAATGTAATGTTTTTGACCCGCCTCGGAAAAATCTCAGATCCGGGGCTGCTTTATTGTAAATGGTGAAAGAAAGAAGATACCTATACCCAGAATAACTAAGCGGGCTGATGATGATGATTTTATTATATAAACTTACCAACTACTTAACATTTCCTATTTATCGTCTTAAGTGTTACAGTAGTTCTAGTCACTAACATTAAACGAAATATTTATTATTTTATTTATTCTAGCTTGTCCGATGTGATCATATTATTGTGATGTTGACAACCGCATCGGTATTAATGTTGCAATTATAATAATGTTCCATACTAGCTGTCCAAGGTAAATTTTTGTTTCAATACTTATAAGTAATGGTTCCTCCTTTCAAAGGTCATAAATTAATATGAATGTGTATATACCTAAGGTGTACACACATAGAGGAACCATTAGGTACATTATCCTGTCAGAAAGTGTTAAAGACTCAAGCTAAAGCAGAGATACGTCAATATGTCATGAGCATAACCCACTATCTTTCCAACAAGCATATTCAGGTCTCATTAAATAAATTAAGTTAAACATTACTGAATATGCATGAAAGTTTAGTATAAAGTCCGGGTGACATCCTTTTGTAATCAGATTCGAGCTCCAACCACCGTAGCAGCACCAGACTTCTCCAGAATCCACTTCACAAGTCTTTGAAAACATTGCCCCCTGAGCTCCGCGGCAATCGAAGAACAAATATCAAAAATGAAGGTACAAGTTCTGTTCTTAAATCTGCTAATTTTTTTCGCATTGGGAGATTCCCATGGACAAATCCAGACGCCAGCTCAAATCTATTGCGGCAGAAGACTAGCCTACCACATTGCGGTCCTCTGCGAAAGTGTCCCACCGTCCAAGAGAGCTTACAACTCGGTTGAATACGATCAGTACGACCTCTCCTGGCCCTGGATGACTCATCATGGAGCCAGGACAATGGGCAGGGGGAAGAGAATAACTGGCATAGTCCAGGAATGCTGCGATAAACCGTGCACTCGAGATGAGATGTTGACTTACTGCAATAATAATTAAGGTTGACATTCCAACGACTTGACTTCAGACATGGTGAAACGCAGTCTTTCAGTCATATTTAACCATACCACAAGTACGTACTATTTAAAATCGAGGGATAAGAAGTGGATTTCAGATGTAAGCGATTGTCAAAATTAGATTTAAAATGCGCTGCGTTTCATATTGTCTAAAACGACTCGGAAACGGTTACACGAGCTACATTATAAAATATTTAATTCGATCAATTTAAAATAAATAATATCAAAATAATCAAGGAAATTTCAAAACAATAGACGGATTAGACTACAAATTCAAATTGGTAAAAAAAGAAGCTCGACCGACCGACCATTTTGACAAAATGATTTTGAATTTTTCTTTGTCTATAATCTTTGGACTTTATTGTTGTTTGTACTTATACCAAATTATTTATTCCTATTATTACAGCTTACTATTTGATGGTTTATTAGCATAGAGTTTGAGAGTTACGTCATTATACCTACACTTTTCATTTAAAAATTTATTTGTTATGCTAAATAGAGCGCTTAAAATGTAAAGATAGCAATGTATCTAGATTTTTTTAGTAGGTTAATAGTTTATTAGTGAAAACAAGGCTACGTGGTTTTCGAATGCTTTTCTATTACAGATCGCTGGCCTGTATTTGTTACCAATCATAATTATTATATTAAAATTTGAATTGTTACTTAACTGAATAAATTCTAAGATTTTTATAAATTTATTCGTCTGACACAAAAACGTGTTTTTATTTTGCAACTCCTATAACTCTGTCCATAAACATAGCTTATCAATGTTACCATAATAATTATCAGTTATCATTTTCAGCCAATTTTCCAAATATAACTACGCTGCAAACTCCTCAACGAATGACAGTAAAATCATCGGCGATTGTGTTACTAAAGTCCGCATTTAAAACTATAAATCGCCAGAAAATTCAAAAGATATTGATATCCTTGATCTAATCGCACGATTAAGATCTTTACGCGATCGGGTAAATCGCATCGTACGATCGCGAGAGCGATGCCGCTGATGGCCATTTATAACAACATCTAATCGCGCGATTAAGATCATCGCGCGATCAGGTAAATCGCATCGTACGATCGCGCGACCGATGCCGATGGCTATTTAGGACAACGCCTAGCACCACAAGCACAACCCTAAAACATTGAATGCATAAATAAAAGCCTATACAACCAGTTGGCGAGTAATTGAACCTTCAAATAAATTTAAGGCACCCTGCGGTGTTAAGTTATTGTTCAATTAAGGAACGCAAGCGGAAACGCGTAGGTTCACGCCATAACTAACATGTTACGTTTAAACGCATTTAATGTGCTGTAATTATTGGTTTACTTTGCATATTAACCTTTGATTTACAGCGCTCTTGTCGAGAACTAAAGCGTACCGCTTAGAGACAGCAACGACTGATATTGTCGTATCATAATAATTATTATTGCTTGGATATACTAACTGATATTTTTTTTATTAACGGACTTTTGCTTGTTCGTTAGCACTGCATTTCCGCCAGTGGTAAGTAGTTTCCCAATTTCAAGGATTGTTTTTGAGCAAAATACAGCCTCAAACATGAACCGCGCGAAAATAAACTATTTTAAAAACAGAAATGTGACTGTACTTACATTCAAGGAATTTAAAAAAAAACGATAAGTGTTTGGGTGTTCCAGACTCCAAACATCACAGATTTTTTTTATTTTTTGTCTGTCCCTTCGTTTGTTCGAGCATCACGCAAAATCTACTGTACCGATTTTGGGGAAACATTTTAGTCGAAAAGCTTATGGTTAGACTTAAAAACTGGTATATCTATTATCTTGCTACGATGACGCGAACCGCTGCTGTGGATGAAGACGATCGCGAAGCTCGCCTTAAATAAAGTTTATTAATAAAGCTTTTCTAAATCGCTTGAGATAACGCTACTCTCATAAACTTGGAACCCTTAGCTACTTTCATAGATGCAGGTGTAACTTAAAGTGTTGTGAAATTATCGATACGGCTATTGTTTTTGTTTTACGATGACAGCGTTATCGATGATGTGTTTATCGACATTATTTAAACTTAACAGACCGTGAAATATTTTGTTTATTTACATAGTTGTTTAGTTTTAAATAAGTATTATGACTGGTTTGGAATATGGAATGGTATTTCTAGTGGTCAATTTCGGATACAATTTTAATAATAAGTAAATAAGGGTAATATACACCACTAGTTTTTAATTACTAACATAACTTTCAGACCATGCATCTAAACAACTTTCCCAAAGAAACATGGGTCGAACAATGAGAATATTTTTTGGACCTTCCATACAAAAGTGCGGATCGGCCGATCGATTTTCTATGGGAGGTCCAAAAAAATTTTACTTTTTTCGACCCATGTTTCTATGGGAAAGTTGTTTAGATTCATGGTCTGAATACACCCTTAAAGTTACGTTAGTAATTAAAAACTAGTGGTGTATACCTACCTCAAATATTGCTAGATCTCGATTACTAATAATCTAGATGGAGATACTGCATTAGATAGTGGACTATTTATCAATTTATTATATTATTTTCCACATAATTAATGCAGTATCTGGAGATACTATAATTATTATAATCGTCTTATTACATATAATAAATTATATAACCTACAGCTTAGGGTACCTATATCGAAAACACGGCGTACATTAACTAACGACCATAAACCCTTTCGGGGTGGCTTTGCTAAACAACTATATTTTAAAGCAGACGGGTTTTAGAATGGAGTGAGTTTGTATCGAACCAAAACTTATAATTGCGAAAATTTACTTAAATGAACGCTTTAATGGACTGATTTTGATAAAATTTAGCACAGTAATAGCTAATGACTATACAGGGTGAAATTGATATCATTAGCATCCTTTTAAACTAAGAGTCTACCCATCAAACTGAACAACTTTTACTATGGCAGCAAACCGATCAGAGCAAAAAAAAATCTGCTGTTGCATACATTTGAGTCGCGAACTCACGCGTCGACATTGCAGTTTAGTATGGAACAGCAGATTTCCTCCGATCGGTTTGCTCCCATAGTAAAAGTTGTTCAGCTTGATGGGTAGCCTCTTTGTTTAAAAGGATGCCAATGATATCAATTTCACCCTATATATTTACACAAATTACATTATATGTAATACTCACACACGAAGTCGCAGACAACAGCAAGTTTCACAATAAAATATTATATTGAGATATTAAAAATGGGTTTCTTATGATTATTACGCTACAAGGGAATTATACTGGTATTTAATACAAGAATAATACCAAGTAATTTATTAAGTAATTATATCCTCGTTTATAGTAAAGTTTTAACAAAGAACAAGCCAAGGTTTCTCCATTAGTTACAATATTTATGTCATTATTTAACCATAGAGGATCACGACTACGGTTCCAACACACAACAAGCTCTTTTACAAAGCTCTTTTGTCTTGCAACTTAAAGGTGTAAATAGCTTGATTTGTGAGACTTCGTAAAGAGAACGAATTATAAAACCACTTCTAATCAAATATAACTTAACTACAGTATAAATTTACTGTAAATTAAATCCAGCTCTTCAAGCTTTAGGGTGTACATTTGAAGATAGAATAAAACGGCTTATGTGATAATGTTGTTGATGGGTAATTAGTGTAAGTACTATAGTTATTGTGCAATAGTTATTTGTAGCGGAGTAATTATTGATTTTGTTTGTACACAACCTGTAGAAACAGATTTCTAAGATCGATTTGTGTATAACCTACTCCCACTCATGGTAAAGTTATTCGTGAGAGGTGGATGTTGCATTCTAAAACTTACCTCTTTTTTGTACCTCATCATCAGCCGTCAGTATGTGTTCCACTGCAGAGCACAGGCCTACCCTCAGGGAAGGTGTATGGGCGTAAGTCACAGGCGTAAGTCCACCACGCGTGCCCAATGCGGATTGGTAGACTTCACATACGCGTAACATTTCTTCTTCAGCGTATGCAGGTTTCCTCACGATGTTTTAATTCACTGTTTAAGAGCAGTCTGTATTACGTACATAAGTTAGAAAAACGCATTGGTACATGGCATGTCGTCCGTGCGGATTCGAACCCGGACCCTCATGATTATGAAGGTACCTAAACACTCCAAAATAAAATATGTTGTAATGTTTTGTGTTAATACAATTTTCATTTACGTCAAAACTTTTAACTTTAATAGTACATTACTGCAGCGGCCAGCAACAGAGGCATTGATGGACGAACGTGTAAATGTGGGCCGAGGCGAAGCCGAGGCACACATACGTAAGTCCATCAATGCCTAGTTGTGGCCAAGGCTTGTATAGTACTTTTCTCAAATAATGCGCGGAAATTAAAACAGTAAATTTTCTCAAATAATTCGCGGAAATTAAAACTCTTTTCAAAATCAATGACGAACAACGAACAACAATTAGTTTTTTTTTTTCAATAAACAGCTTTCTATTTGCAAGTTAGTTCGAAATTTAAATAAAACCTTTTTTGAGTTACCTCCTTGGTCGCCATGTTTAGGAGAAAAAGATCGTTCCATTTTTAAATTACACGACAGATATGAGTTTACTATGTAATTTATTTGGCCGCAAAACACGACAGATATGGATTTTCATACAAACATTGCCGGCCGCTGCGCGCATGTAGTTGGCCAGTACAGCAATTTCGATTTATCTCGAAGAAGGTTGTCAAAATAATGCTCACATTTCCAAGCATGTTTGAGAAAAAACGATATCTACATTTTTACACTTGTACAAAGATAACTAAAAGTTAAGCTACTACAAATTGAGCCTTATAGACTACTGTGTGGGTTTTTTCCCACGGCAAATTTAAGTTTGTTAGTAAGGTCAACCTTTTCACCTTGCCCCATGTCTACCACGGTTCAAACCGAGTAATTTTTCTCATAAAGATTGTAGACAAAACAATTTAGACCTTTTGTTTAAGAATTTGAATAATAACTGCATGATTGTCGTTTGTATGTTATTATGTTTCCAATTTGATAATAATTTAGTAAGACTATTGAGCAAAGAAACATAATGTTAATTATGGTAAAAAGTGTTACAAAATACATTTAATTTAATAATAAACATTAATTCATTTATACGTCTGAACGTCCAATTTATCTGCCCCAACATTTTCACCTTGTTTATAAGAAAAAGCATACTAACAATTTTATAGCGATAATGTTATAAAACTCCTGGACGTTTATAACAGCGCTACAAAATTATATGCCTTTTCTTAGAAACAAAATGAAAATATTCGGCCAGGTAAATAGCGTTGAAACCATGTTTAAACGCTCTGAAATATACACCCAGTTTCTCTTTTCTTCAACCTGTGGGGAACTGCTACAGATGTCAGCACCCACAAGTTATAGCAAAGATGCCAACAGATGGCGATACCGTCGCTCGCGGAAATATGCTCCATACAAAGATAACGTTCATCGTAAATACGTAACTCGTAACCTACTACAAATAAGGTTCACAATCGAATGCAAGATATAAATCGCGCAAGAGAAATAATCACAGAGATTTGATATATATACGAGGTCCAACTAAGAACTGTTGGACCACGGCCGGTCCCCAGGCATCACACCTAGCCTGGCGGAAGTACTTCCCTTTTCAATGGAGGAACATTCCCAAGTAGCACCTCCATATTGGTGGTATAAGTTGTATGGTTCAAGAAAAGCGAAATAAAATCTGAAAACAAAAAGGACAACCGGATAGGAAAAATGATCGTGCACTTGATACGACAATTTTTGAAATGGAATGGCGTAGAGGCTGAAGATAATTAATATCAATTTGATGATACATTTTGAAATCAAATATAACAAATACGAAAAGCTTAGCCACTACATAATATTTAGCACTTGATAACAAGATGGAGATGAGAATGATATAGATAAGTATGTTTTTAGGGTTGCGTACCGAAAGGGTGAAAACGGGACCCTATTACTAAGCCTACGTTGTCCGTCCGTCTGTCCGTCTGTCCGTCTGTCCGTCTGTCCGTCTGTCCGTCTGTCCGTCTGTCCGTCTGTCCGTCTGTCCGTCTGTCCGTCTGTCCGTCTGTCTGTCCGTCCATCCGTCCGTCTGTCCTACCTATTTAGGGCTGTAACTTTTGAACCGTAATAGCTAGATAGTTGAAATTTTCTCAGATTATGCGTTATTGCGGCGGATTTGTTAACAAATAATAAAAATCTCTAAAAGTTAAAAATTAAGGGGGGTTCTCAACAAGAAACTAGTTTTTATCAACGGTTTTCTTCACGCTCTATCGTAAAAACAGTAATACATACAAGCGTCAAACTTAGTGTGATTATAGAGCAAACTCTACAGAATAACAACAAATACTAAAAAGCTGGCAAAGTGTGAGTCAGTTTTAAGCTAAAGGTCCCGGACAAAAAAAATGTGTTTCCAAGTTAATAATGTTGTGTTCTGTGGTGGTGTGGTACGGAACCCTCGGTGCGCGAGTATCCCAACTCGCACTTGACAGGTTTTATTTAATCTTACCCACGCACAAGTCGCAATTTGCCACATACCTGTAAAAAGAAAAAACAATTTTTAACAATTTTCCAATTTACTGTTAACAACGCAACGTTAAGGTTTCTCACGCATGCGCGATCGAGATACCATCACCATGCGTCGCGAGTCACGAATCTTACCTACACAACAAATCTATTACAATACTTACAGGCATAAATGCATATCTCTTTCTTTGGACAGAAACTATGCCTACAACACCAAATTAAACATTTCTAAACGTATAATACCTACTAAGGTCACGGAATATAAATATAAGAGTACAAGGTAGAAAAGCTCACTTTTTACCCGACTGCATCAAAAAGGTAACGGGAACATGACGTCTCTTTGGATGACGTTTAGTATGGTCCGTGACTTGACTCACCTCGTTGTCCCTTAGTCACCTCGTGAGTATCGTATGGAAAGAATTGAGTGGTCAATTCTATGCCTGAACCACACATCACACGGTTTTTCTGTCAATTAGCCTAAAACTTTTCATAATGACCTATTATAAAGTTAGGTAGCTACCGATTAGTATGAAACTCGAAAACTACTACTAACTATTAACACTGGATTTGACTTATTTATTATTATGATAGGAAATAGAAAGCCTAAATTTAATATTAATCTAAAAAAAGGTCCAAAAACGGTCTCAATACGTTCTATTATTTTCTCAAACATGCTTGGAAATGTGAGCATTATTTTGACAACCTTCTTCGAGATAAATCGAAATTGCTGTACTGGCCAAATACATGCGCGCAGCGGCCGGCAATGTTGTATGAAAATCCATATCTGTCGTGTTTAGCGGCCAAATAAATTACATAGTAAACTCATATCTGTCGTGTAATTTAAAAATGGAACGATCTTTTTCTCCTAAACATGGCGACCAAGGAGGTAACTCAAAAAAGGTTTTATTTAAATTTCGAACTAACTTGCAAATAGAAAGCTGTTTATTGAAAAAAAAACAAATTGTTGTTCGTTGTTCGTCATTGATTTTGAAAAGAGTTTTAATTTCCGCGAATTATTTGAGAAAATTTACTGTTTTCATTTCCGCGCATTATTTGAGAAAAGTACTATACAAGCCTTGGCCACAACTAGGCATTGATGGACTTACGTATGTGTGCCTCGGCTTCGCCTCGGCCCACATTTACACGTTCGTCCATCAATGCCTCTGTTGCTGGCCGCTGCAGTAATGTACTATATTTGTGTTATAGACGCTTCAAATTAATATTTTTGCAATTATGTACATCCACGACAATTTTATTTTATGTATAATAGTATACTAGTTTATAGTATAGTATACTAGTATAGATATAATATAATAGTATATACTTTATAAGTACTGCATGGTAAACTTAATGCTTTAACATACCAGTTCACTAGCTCAAAACATTTAAAGTACCCTACATACAGTTAAATCGTTTTATAATATCTTTTAATGGACTAATCAAATATGCAGTCTAATGACTTTCGCTATCTTAAATCTATGATAGATATCTTTTTTATTACAAATATAAACCCATACCTACGATAAAATCCATACGAATAATAAAAGCTACACGTGCAAAGCCTCGGGCTAGACCTAGTGTAGACCTAGGTACACCTAGGTACCCTAGGAAAACCTAGGCCATAAACAACAACTGTCAACAACCATCAAACAGAGTGGAAACTAAATACCTGATTTCCATAACTGAATCGATTTGTACAGAGATACTGCGTATGGTGTAATTGTAAGTTTAAAGCGTTTGAGTATATTTTATTCAAAAAGAAGTAACTCATACACTCAGTAATTTCGTAAGAGAGTAATTAATCAATCCATTTAATACTTTAAACTACATAACTATTTGGTGCATTTTCCTTTATATCCTAATTTATTACAACCACGTCTGTTTCTGGAACTCAATCGCCCTTTCTGCGCCTTTGGCCCCGCGGTCTCAAAGTTAAAATTATTTTCTGAATTATTACTTAGCATCGTTATGTACACTGAATAATTATTAGCATCGTTACACTTTCAGGTGAGACTACGGTCAAACTCAAACCCAAACCCAATTGCATTTAAACATGGATTTAGCTGTCTCGCCGCAACATTAACTTGTATTTACTGATAATTAATTCAATGAATGGACCTCTAATACCCCCGATGCACACGATAATTACAACATAGCATATTATATGCATCCTTCGTCCAACCATATATGGGAACAGAGTGAACAAAAGTGGGCAAGGCACTCAGTCTTCTTCTTATCGTGTGGTCTGAGCCCTGGCCCTCTAGCATGATTTCTCTACTTGCGCGCGACTCGGCTATTTTCCATACTACAAGTCGCGGCAAGCGTGGCTTTCGCTCTCCGAAAAGCGCGGGAACAGGTTATTTTGTATGCAGCGAATGCACATCGCGCGCGTGTAGAGAAATCATACTAGACATGCAGGTGACAGGTTTTTTAGACCGCCTTCTAACATGGTTTTTATGTAACGACTACTACCAACAAAAATAGTAGCAGGGACCAACGGCTTAACGTGCCATCCCAAGCACGGAGGGGACTCAGTAAAAATCTCAAATAAGAGGGGGAAACGAATGTTGTTAATGTAAGCTAGACTTTCGTACAACCAAGCTTACTATACTAATTGAGAACCACGTGAAAAAGTCTCTTCTGACTTGTACCACAGCACTCTTCGAAACTTGTCATCATAAAACATAAAACTTAAAGACACGCTGTACAAGACTCCTTAGAGAACAGCCTGTATACCGTAGGTTGTACTTGTCCTATCATATTAGTTTCGCTTGATATTATCTCGAAATGTTTCATTTGAATTGTTAGCGAAATCCAAATCATGATGGTTATTTTTGAAGATATTTTTCTGGCGATTGACAAGACATGTCTAGGTTAGTTTGTTTTATAAATTGTATTTTTTTCCTGGTTTAGATAACTTCTTTTATGAGAAGGTGGTATCTTAGACCATTTCTACGTTTACTTTCACGAAGAAGCAAGCATAGCTTTAAACTAAATTAGGTACTAACCTGCTTCTTACATCACTAGATGTGCGTAATCGATTATTAATAGTCGATTAATCGATTATAACGATAATCGGTTACAATCGATTATCATTTAATCCATCGATTATTAGGAAACTGTCTCTAGTTCTTTTTAAGCTGTGGTAAAGTAACCTTATAGGGGAACACCCGAAATATTTTTAGTTTGGATTTTTTAAAATTGTTATGCTCCAAATCTGGTTAGTTGACTAATTTCACTGTATCATTACGTATTTTTAAACGCCAACTAGTCTAGGCACTGCTTGACTATACTGAGATCTGATTCGATATCAATTTTAAAATGAATAATTAGGTATGTAAAGTGTCTGTCTGTCACAATCATCTTTTTTAATTGTACCTACGTACATGAAAATATAATGAAAGCACAAAACCTTAAAAAAATATATATCTTTTACGAAATAAAGTAAATCTTACTTAATAATAAACATATTTTTTATTTAAAATTTTTATTCAGAATGTCCAGACTTAAGACTTACATGAGATGATGAGATTTTCAATACATTTTGACAATTTTTAATCCCATTTCAATAATCGGGTAAAATCGATTATTAATTTATTAATGATCGATTACGATTATTTACATAATCGATTACGATTATTTACATAATCGATTCATCGATTATCAAAATAATCGAATCGGCACATCACTAAATTAGGTGTGTTCACAATATTTCTTATTTACGGCTTAAGAAAGACTACGTGCCCACCCCAGAATTTTCTGTTAGATACACGAACGGTCGAAGCAAAGTTTTTAGCTACGAGTAACACGCCATTAGCCTTCAGTCGGATTTTTTATTTAACCAATTCCTACTCTATTCTTTCTTCAAATAATAAATTGGAAGACAGATTTCAGTCAAATGTACCAGAATAGCTGTCTAGTTTTGAGACGCGGCTTTCCGCTGTTGATCCTGGTTTACAGAAGTTATGAGTGGTGAACCTATGCCCGTAAATAAAAAGAACGAAGTTGCAGTGAACAGAGCCCTACCCAAGAATCTAAACCATTCACTATCCCACAGATAAGACATACGCCATGAATCAACGGCCAGCTTTCCACAGAGCACAAAAACTGGAGTCTAGATAATATGCCTATTACTCTGTACAAGTCAATCGCTCATCTACTTGTACATGGTACGAGTGCTCTGGCTTTTTATGGTCTGCATCATTGACTTACCAACTACTGGACGTAGGGTCCGCGCTCTAAAGTGTCTGAACCAAAAGAGCACTAACACGTAAAAAGAGAACCAATTACGCGACAGTCTTCGTTTGATCGGCCGACTACGCGCGCGCGCTTGTGCGCGGCGCACGCCGTTCCCCGATGGGGGAATGGGATGGAAAATAATTTCAGCATTTTCAATGTTTTTAGTTGGTTTATATTATGTACTTAGGTTTGTCTAGTTTAGTCTCGGACATTTTTTCGAGAATTTTGTTCTAGACCTGGCGTCCATAGTATTCTACGTCAATGGTCTGCATACTCATCGTGAGAAGTCTATCAAAATATAGGGTCTTTCTTTATATGCTTACCATTTTTAAGGGGATAATCATATCATCATACTTAACAACTTTCTCTATGGGACCAATATCGAGATCGCAAAAAAATTATCTGCTATCCCATACATATGTATTTGAGTCGAGTTGTTTTGTGTGGAACAGCTGATAATTCTTGCGCATTCGATGTTGGTTCCGTCAAAAAAGTTGTTCACCATCGGATGATGACCCTATACAGTGGTGTATACCATGGAATTGGGGTCTGAAGCCGGAACAGGGTGCTTCAGACCACCAAACTGAACAACTTTTACTATGGGACCAACTTTGAAATCGCGAACTAAATCAATTATTTCGTATTTGGCGTAATAATAACCTAATCACGCGCATCATGCTACCGCCCTCTGGTTGACCCGGTTCCTGCCCACCCTGTTTTGACCGGCGCCGGCGTAGTTTTTTACGTTAATTTTAATACACACTGACCGAAAAGATTTCCTCCTTTTGTCTTTCTTACTTCTTTTTTAAAAGTAGAATCCCGAGGTAGAATATCGGTCAGCTGTCATTATAATCATTGTCATGTAAAGACCTGTTATTACCATGTAGTTTTTTAAAATGGACGACATGTGTTTTGACTCTGAAATGAAGTGGGCCTTCTATTTTAGGCAAAACAGTGTTATAATCTTGTTTCATCAACATCTACAAAGGTACCGAATGTTTTTTGCACAACACATAAACCTCTTTTGTGCCGTTGTTGGCTGGATAGCGATCTACTTGAGACTAATTTGGATATAAGACATGTATGCATATACAGGATGTATTTATGTATATCAAACATAAAATTTCGATGTGGGCTCCATAGTAAAAGTTGTTCAGTTTTTACGTTCGGAAGCACCCTGTGTAAATTCCAAATTGACTGGCGATTTTATATTGATTTTTTTTTTCTAATTTGAAATTAAAATTTTCATTAGGTTAGTTCTAAATCCTATTTAAATATTATTAAGTGCGATTTGATCGTAAAGGTGCTTTAGTTTTTTACTTTTTAGAGTGCTTACACATTCTCCATACAAAAGACATAAACGCGACGTGCAACACAATCCTTGCCCAAATATTTATAATAAATAACTGGCCAAGTGCGTGTCGGACCACGCGCAGGATAGGGTTCCGTAGCTGCCCGTCACAATATAATATGGACTTAGAAGGAGGCTTTTTGCTTTATACTACGGTTTAACGGCTAATAATACCGTTTTTACAGTTGTTCGGGAACTCACAAATACCAAAACGTGGTAAGAACCCGTTAAAATGGTTAATTCTAGATTAACGGCTAATAAAGTCTAAAAAGTACATTTTATAAGTTGATGTTCTATTACTCGTAAACTTGTAAAGCCTACTTAGCGGTAATAGTTTTCCTTTTAAATTCGTTATATATGCTATTGCCATGAATTTTTTCACATCTTCAACTACAACCGTTTAGCTGGGAGAGGGGGGGGGACACTTGACTCTAACCAAAATTTTCGCTTTAAAGCTTAATATTTCGCTAACGAATCCCTAAATCGAAAAATGGTTTTCGCAAACCCATAATATTTTTAAAAGACCTATCCAAAAATAACCCACAACATGGGATAGACGAGAAAAAAAATGTCATCCCCACTTCGCGTGTAGGGGAAGTACCCTAAAAAAAATATTTTTCAAGATTTTATTTTACCACTTTATCGGCGTGATTAATATGTATACCCATATCAAATTATAGCTTTCCAGTACTAAGCGTCTCTGAGCTAAGCCGCGGAAAGACGGACGGACGGACGGACGGACGGACAGACGGACGGACATGGCGAAACAATAAGGGTTCCTTGTTGACTTCGGAACCCTAAAAATGGAAATTTTAGTATGCAGTAGCTGTGGTGTAACCCCATTTTCAAGTTAATTTCCATTTTAGGATGTATATTAGAGGTACCTGTGGAGGAGGTTTGATTTGGTTTACTCGTGAAAATTTTTAATTCTAAGATTAAATAATAACCGCGTAACTCCCAAAAACTAATTTTGACAAGATGACGTCAACATGCGAAACCAAAGAAATAGTGCACGGTAACCAGAGGGCGATAGAGGGGGTGAGGTAAAAAGTTGGTGGGAGGAAGGGAGTGTCCGTTACTGTATCTAGTAATCGATACTCTTTCTTATACTGTGGTTACACTTACGAATAATAATCAATATACAAATTTAATTGAGTTACATGTCAATACCTAGTGTTAATCTTAGATCAAAGGTGTTAAATTAGGAAATTGACTTGATTTGTATTGGCGGAAGAATATAAATGAATTGCTTCTTCTGTTCAACTGTTTTTCAAAATATATAAAGAAGATCCTCAATCTTAGTATGGGAAATAGGATAACATAAAAATGTTAGCGTACAGCTTTGGCGATTAGTTATGGAACTCGTGTCGATTTGTTTCTCATAATCTCTAGATTATAGTGCTAATATTAGCTATACTTCATCTAAACGGAGTGTCGCGTAAACGCAGTTGGCGCACATCTTGTCTTGGTAGATATATTGGTTTTTCATTTTAATTTTCATATTAACATCTTAGATGTTCCTATACTTACACGTTTTAATAGGAAAAAAGAATCTCATCAAAAAAGTCAAAACTGTTAATTTTTTAAATTTATTTCATAATTCCGTTTGCATTTTTACCTAATCTTTCGTCCGATTACTATAGTAAATTAAATTATGTTTGTAGAGTGTAATACCTACTATCCATAGCTAGAGCAACATTTATCTCGCTGTTGACGCGAAGCATCTGTGATGTGTCCCACCAGCCTTGACATCTGTCACCGTTTCCTTACGCAAACTGTGCACTGTGCGCACGCGCTATAACGATATACTCACAATCATGGAGTTAGAATGACAAAGAATACCAATCCTCCTTACAAGCCTATGTTACAAGCATGGAAACCACATGGAAACACGAAAATTGGCAAAGCTGTCGGTAATGTTCAACCTTCTTTGTACGTCGACGTTTCAAATAGGTTTGTCCCTTTCTATCGGAACAAAATTTTTATAAAAACTCTTTTTTTTGTATTCGTCGTTGGATTAGAAAGAGACAAACTAAAGATGACGATGAAAACGTACAAAGAAGGTTGAATATTACCGACCGCCAAGGAGTATTTTCATATATGTTTCACCGTAGTAGGTAAGGCAGTCTGTACTCCAAGGTATAGACAATAATACCTCCAGGGTTAGTCCATCTAGTTATACTATTAGTTATACAATATAACAGAATGGACAAAAAAAAAACTATTTTCCTGGTCACATAATTGCCACGCAAATTATGCAGGGTCCTTCGTAATATGCTGACACTTTTTTAAGGGGATGATCATGATCAGATTATCAAACTGAACAACTTTCTCTATGGGACCATACAATCAAAATAGCGAAAAAAAATCTGCTGTCCCATACATTTGGCTTGTTGTTTTGTATGGACGATCTTATTTTTTTCGCGATTTTGATGTTATTGTTCCGCTATTCGTTTAGTGATAAACTGATAAGGTATAAAATCGACCGGCAGAGGGCAATGATAAAGCAAGGCTGGTCCCTAATTTGACTTAAATATAGTATTTAACAACAAATTTTCTAACAAGGTCTACCAAAACTATATTTAAAATATTAATTTTAACATCATAACTGTCATAACTGTAAAATAACCCTAAGGCACTAATGTTATGCGACCATTAATATAACAGGGGTCCATTTCAAAGTAAGCAATAATCTTCTAACTGCCTCAATTACCCATTCTCTAAAACATTTACAAAACAGTTTCATTTCAAGATTATAATACGAACAAAACGACCCACCTACCGTTCAAATTTCCTGTTAACATTTTAATAAAAAGCTCCCACCATTTTGTGAAATTTATCCGCCATTTGCATGAAGTAAACTTGTAAAATTTAAAAATGGAATCGCAATAAAGCCCTCATTACACCCACGCAGGTCGTTAAGGCTTATTAAGGCGTCACTACACTTCACACCGACGCCATTTTGTGTGACATTGTATTTATACGGTCCAATAAGGGCCCAATAACATTATGATGAAGACACAGTTTTCTTGTTATGGTGCTTGCGGACACACTGCTGTAACGGTTGGTAAGCAAGCTACGATTTTTAACATGTTAGGAAATGAATCACAATCTTGAAAGGGTTTATGATCATCTTGAGTTTCTACTTATTATGTGTTATATGCAGTTATGATACAACATGTGTATCGTAACTGTTACTATAGAAGTTTTTGACATAACATAACAGAAAATGAGAGAGAATGAATGATTTTCTTGTGTTTGTAAGGTGTTTCATCTGTTGGTAACCCTAAATAAATAAAATAAAATAAAATAACATTGTGAATCACTAGACTTGCACCAATTTTTGTTGCTTTATCCATTTGAAATAATAATAAGGACAAATTCAAATATTTTACGGTTGATTTGAAATGCATAATTTGAAATTCATAAAACTGCTGTCGATGTTTTCCCGTTTGACGTTTTCCATAATGTTGTCATGTTAATGAAAAGTTTAGTTTAGACTTTCTGGAAAATTGTTGGTATTATCTTTGAACGTAAACCATCCTATGTGACCGTATGTACCTATCTAAAGGGCAAAAACTAGTGCATCCAGAAGCAATATGCTCTTACATTGAATTCTATGAATAATTAAATAAACTTAACATTTTATGCTGAGCAGGATCATTGGGAAGGAAATCTTATTACGTACGTACTAAGCAGGGTTGCCACATTAGTGCACATTAGAAAACTAGACGTAAACTGGATCAACACACCTTTTAGTGAATTGGCTTGTATTTTACAACGCTCTTGCTTTTGAATAGGTTTTAATATCGTCTAGGTGCTAAGTACTACTGGTTTCACAACTTACTGTCATTATCATCTTCATTGATTTTTGTTTAGAGTCACGATCTTGTTAGAGCTACCCACATGTAGTAGGTAATTTATTTAAAACCTGTAAACTCTGGTCCTTCATTGTAAATTGAACAATATTTGATAAGAAACATTTTAACTCAATTCAAATCTTTTTTTCGTCTATACTGGCCAATTGGTTATGTACAAAAAGTCAACAAGCACTGAAAAAAAGTGTTGTTAAATAATTAACCCACTTAAACAAACTTAAGTGACTTTTAAACTATTATTGTACTTAGTAGGTACAATCAATTCGGTTATTAATAGCAAAACTTTTTTCAACGTTTCAAGTTTCTAAAATATAGTTTCAGAATTTTACAGATTTTTAGTGTACCGTACTAAAAGTAGCAAAACGGAACACTTATTCCTCCCGTCGGACACGATTTTTTTTTCAGAATCCAATTCGATAGGTACAGTCAAGAGCACGTCAAGCTTGACACTTTGGTCTTTGTACCGTTGTTCTTATTTCGTGCGCCATAAGCGTTACAATCGAACTGCAAGTTTAAAGCACGTTAAAGCAAGTTTTGACACAGCCCGGTAGCACAGTCGGTAGTGAACCTGCCTGCTGTGCCGAGGGTCGCGGGTTCGAATCCCGTAAGGGACAAATATTTGTATGATGAATATCAATATTTGTACCCGAGTCATGGATGTTTGTATCTATATATGTATTCTATATCGTTGTCTAGTCATCGTAATACAAGTCCAGGCTAGATTCTGGTACTTTAAACGTGGCTAGATAATTTGTGTGACATTGTCCAAGATATATTTAAAGCTTGATGTGCTCTTGACTGTACCAAGTTAGACTCAATTTGAAGAATCCTAACACTTTCTTTATACTACAAAGATGTGGATTATATGCTTTCAGTGTCTTTAATGCCCGCCAGACAGAAGTATTACCTGAACAATAAACTCTTACGACAATAAAACTACTTCGCAACCGCTCCACGTAAACAATATGGCGTCCAGTAATAAATATCTTCTATACTTTATTACTAATCTTTATAGTACTTCTGCAGATATAAGTAAAAGAGGGAAGAATCGTCACATCATAGAGTCTGTCACTTGCAGAGGTTGCTGGCTGTGGCTGACCTACCTATCTAACTCTGTGTTACTCGCATAACTGTCCAAAACCATCACACCAACTCTTCGGAAATTTGTTCATGAAACATGTAGGTATATTAGTATTACAGTCATATTTAGTTTAGCACGGTACATTTCATCGCCTTCCTTTCCGTCGTGCATTATTATGAAACACGGTTTTTCAAATCACAGCAAATGCACAACTATTACAATTATACAGGGTGTAACAAAACACCCTAGTAATACTTAAGGGGGTGCTTCAGACCATCAAACTGAACAACTTTCACTATGGAGCCAACATCGAGAAAAAATAAAAATAATAACCTGTCCCATACAAAACTGCAGTACCGATTCTATTCGACTAAAATGTATGGGACAGCTGATTTTTTTTTTTTTTTCTCGATGTTGGCTCCATAGTGAAAGTTGCTCAGTTTGAAGCACCCCCTTAAGTATTACTAGGGTGTATTGTTACACCCTGTATTATACAAAGAAGCTTCTACTGGACTAGCCGTAAGAGAATATCGCATCTTCCTCCTTTCGGTTTCGTCTCAGGGTGAGATAAAATACTCGTAATTACGACAGTTAAAGTTTCCATTACTTTATGTTAGTAATAATGAGCTTTATTGTTGGATAATTATGCAGATATACATTGCAGTTTATGAGCAGCAATATTCTGCAGGATAGCGATGAAGGGTGATGATGATGACCATATTAGTAGAAACACTATCAGAACGCTGGACTACCAAATATAAGGTCTTCAGATTTGAATATTGTGTTTATTGGCACCTATTTCGCATAAAATACTAGATATTTCCCGCGACTTCGTCCGCAACGACTCCCGTCATCATAGCGATATAAACACAAAAAGTTGCATCAAATACGGTTCAGTAATTTTTTGCGTGATGCTCAAATAAACGAACAGACAAACAAAAAAATATCAAAATCGGTAATCTGGAGACAGGGACACTTAAACACCATATTATCATCGTAAACCTTTTAGTTTCGTAATAGTGAAGAAAATGTTGAAAAACTCATTTCCATACAATACCAATTAGCAGAGTAGATTTTCGAGTTAGTATAAAAAGATTAAAAAGCTGAAATAAAATTACAAAAGTGGTTTTTCCTTTTCCCCATATTTCGTAGATTTTTGTATTGTGCGTCCATTTATCATATTTTCTATTAATTATATTTTCATTTCACACTTCATTTTACCTTTTTATCATAATCATAACCATAAGTCAAATCAGAATCTCATACAATTTTCATATCATAACAAAGCACATCTTCATAATAAAGTCGTCCTACAAACAAGATTTAAAAATCTTATTCTAAAGGAAGTGATCCATCCGGAAGTGACGTCATGATTTATTCATCCCGGTTTCCTTTTGAAAAATTAACGAGGTGCATTCAATGTAGAGAAAATGGACGAAGAATACCATTTTCCTTGCTCATTACGGTGTTTTCTGACGAGTCCGCTACTGCAGGGTTTTAATATGGAAAACGGTGTGGTCATATTCTAAGGGCTGTTTCAGACCATCAAACTGAACAACTTTTACTATGGGAATGAGACCAACATTCAATGTGGCTCGCATTGTAAAAAAAACTTTGTTTGATGGTCTGAAGCACCCCCTTCAATCGTTATACAAGGTGTAAGGAAAAGTATCATTAAATTCTAAACCACATACTCTACCCATCAAACTGAAACAATTTTACTATGGGAGCAAACCGATCAGAGCAAAAAACATCTGCTGTTGCATACATTTGAGTCGGTATTGGAGTTTAGTATGGGACAGATTTTTGGCTACGATCGGTTTGCGCCTATAGTAAAAGTTGTTCAGTTTGATGGCTAGAGTAGGAATTTGATTTGAAGGTTAATGATACTTTTCTCAAACATGTTTGGAAATGTGAGCATTATTTTGACAACCTTCTTCGAGATAAATCGAAATTGCTGTACTGGCCAAATACATGCGCGCAGCGGCCGGCAATGTTTGTATGAAAATCCATATCTGTCGTGTTTTGCGGCCAAATAAATTACATAGTAAACTCATATCTGTCGTGTAATTTAAAAATGGAACGATCTTTTTCTCCTAAACATGGCGACCAAGGAGGTAACTCATCAAAGGTTTTATTTAAATTTCGAACTGGCTTGCAAATAGAAAGCTGTTTATTGAAAAAAAAAAACAAATTGTTGTTCGTTGTTCGTCATTGATTTTAAAAAGAGTTTTAATTTCCGCGAATTATTTGAGAAAATTTACTGTTTTCATTTCCGCGCATTATTTGAGAAAAGTACTATACAAGCCTTGGCCACAACTAGGCATTGATGGACTTACGTATGTGTGCCTCGGCTTCGCCTCGGCCCACATTTACACGTTCGTCCATCAATGCCTCTTTTGCTGGCCGCTGCAGTAATGTACTATTTCCTTACATCCTGTATAAATTTCCGTTTTGTAAGGAATTAAAAGCTTTTTTTTTCTCTGTAAGAAATGACGGTATTACTTAAATAAAACCGGTCAAGTGTGAGTCGGGCTACTCGCGCGCCGAGCCTCGGATGCGCAATAACGCATAATCTGAGAATTTCAACTATCTAGCTATTACGGTTCAAAAATAGGTAGGACAGACGGACGGACGGACGGACGGACGGACAACGTAGGCTTAGTAATAGGGTCCCGTTTTCACCCTTTGGGTACGGAACCCTAATAAACCTTCATACAACCATACGACAAGAACTCCTTAATTAATAAGACAAACGCAAAGAGGCGGTTATTTTATACTTATCTTTTACAACAAAAGCGAAGTAATAATGACAAAACGTTTGCCACTTGTTCTCGTTCGACAAAACGGACTGGCTATTTGTCGCCGCCCACATCTTCGGCTTATTTTTATTGCACAAAGCTGCAGTTGGCCTGTATTATTTTCCTTGGCGCCTTATCAGGTGGTTTCCACCTTAATATTATAATCTTAAAAACCTAAATATAATGTACGCACGGCGACAGATCAACCTACCCATAGTTCGACCTTATGTCCATGCACATAGAGTTCAACTATGGGTAGGTTGATCTGTCGCCATGTGTACGTGAAATACTCGTCTCTTCTGATGGTAATATAGACGAGGAAGAGGGTAGAGCTTCGAACATGTCCCTTAACTCTTGACTCTTTTTGTCGGTGTGTTTCTTTTCTTTCACTCACTGCTATAGGCAAAGGACTTTCCTTATGCTCTCTAACGTACACACGGCGACACATCAAGTTACCCAAAACCAAAATAAGCTGACCGCACGACGTTATACTTTGCTATGCCGTCGCGCGGCCAGCTTATTTTGGTTTTGGGTAGCTTGATGTGTCGCCGTGTGTACTTCAAACAAACGAAGTTATACTATATTTTGGACATTAACCAATTACCTAAAGTGAGTGAAGTTTTTCAAACGTGATCTAGAAACCAATCTCTGTGCCTGTAATTTGTCTGATTTTCGCTAAAATGTATTATTATTTTGGTTGTAAGGGCTTGGTCAATGACCAATAGCTACTGCGACCTGAATAGATCTATTGTAGCTGTCACCCTAGACCTAAAGGTCGTTTCCTAGGCCCACGGACTTCATGAACCGTGTTATGCTCTTGGAGGGGAGGTCCCTAATGTCATTAGGTGTTATTACGTATCCACCTAGATGGCGACTCCTGCTGTGAATGAGCACTTCGCATTCGCAGAGGAGGTGTATGGGCGTTTCCTCTGCTTCACAGCAGAATCTGCAGGTGGGTGAATCTACAAGCCCCATTCTGTGTAGATGCTTGTTTAACTTGCAGTGTCCTGTTAAGGCTCGCACTAAGAGCCTTAAGTCGTTGCGGTTTGAATTGATGGCCTCTGAGGTAAGTCTGTTTGAGAAGCAGGTCACAAGTTCTTTTGTGTGCCTCAGTCCTGGTGTATCCGACCAGAGCTTACGGCTTTGGTTCACGGCCCATTCCTTCAGCACACGTCTAGAGGTGTTGCGCTAAAATGTAGGAGTAGTTTCAAAGTTACAGTGGCTCAAAGATATCCTTTAAAATTTACTTTTTTAACTTAAATTAATCCTATCATTGAAACTGTATAATGTAAAATCTAAATATTATAATATAATAAAAAAATATTTAAAGTATTTCTGAGCCCACGCTCAGCCACGATCCTCTTAACTTTTCCGTTTATATACAGGGTGTAACAAAACACCCAGTGTGAAAGTTGTTCATTTTGATTTTCTGAAGCACCCCTTTGTTACACCCTGTATAATTTTATCCCTGGATCAAAAATTTTATCTCGCACAGAAACACCGAACATTAGCTACTCTTTTTTTATTAGTTGTCAATTCACCATGAATTAAAAAACGGCTTCCAAAATACGTACGCACGTATGCTCTCATATTATTAGCCGGTTACAGCTTTTAATAATTTCGTGCTCATACAGAGTTCAGACCGTGGAAGGACTATTTAATCTGGCTCCCAAAGAAAACATCCTACAAACACCCAAATATTAACCTAAACATCTAACAAATATGGTTCAATTTCACATATGAAGACTAAAGTTGACAAATCATCACTATAAGAGTGTATGCCGATGATATTATGCGCAGACACGCGTAAGGGCACGTCCTATATTTATTTAACATTATCATACCAAAACATACTCTACCCCATATGAAATTAGATTGATTTTCTAAAGTTATTTAAATAAGTCTCAGCAACACAAAATATAACTCTACATTTCAAAATTATGTTATAAACATTTTGAGCTTTAATGTTTTATGATAAAGTTGTAATTGCAATGTCAAGTTTATTAAGGGGAAGTCACATTGTTTGCTTGGCTTTTGTGGAACTGGTGATAATCCGACGGTGGCGTGCGTGAGCGCGACGTTGAACGGACGCGTTTAAGGCGGCGAGAGACGGATTACAAAAATAATAAATAAAAAAGATCGATGAAAGTTGGCGGTTAATGAACATCGTGTTGACAAAATTATCACACAACAAAACTTAAGGTAGGAGTTAAGATGATTAATTTACAACTCAAGATCTGTCACTTTGGTCTTACTTACTGTTATAATTTGATACATCGTTAAAAAATCAGGCCAGTCACATTAGAGTGTAAGAATTTTATTCGTTGAATTACTTATATGTGTCCATATTATATTATATTCTATACCATCCAGTCTTCTTATAGTGTGACCAATTAGGACATTAAAATAAAAGGTAGGTATAACGCCCAAACAAAATCATCATTCTACTCCTAAAACACTATATCCTAATTTACATTAAACAAATTCATATAGACACCGAAAACGCCTAATTCCCTTCCAATAAAAGCACTTACCGACTGCAAGTTAAACGGCTGTCCCTAGACAAGCGATTCGATCATCCATCATGGTCAGTCCGTCATACACGATCATTTGTACTTGAGCCGCCATTTTGCCCGGAGCAATCCCGGCATTGAATCCCGGACGGTTCTGTTTGACTAATGGCAGTCCCGCAGTCCCGGCACGGACCGAACTGATTTATTAAATAAATTAACGTCTGAATGATAAACGAGCTTTTTAAGCGCCATTGCAAATTATTAAACATACTTCTCCTTAACAACTGTTAGTACACTCAATTATTTTTTCCTTAAGCCGCCTTTTCATTCGCAAATGTAAGTTGCTAAATTCTCAATTTTTAATTACACATTTTTCTGCCAGATTTAACAGAAAACCTCAATAAAATGTTGCTATACAATCTTTTTCGAACGTATTGTGGAGACCATAGACAAAAAAGTTTGTATGCACCTTCGAAAGAAAATACATCAACATCCGTACGGGACGCACCCTCGCAAACCAGAGCTTAGGGCGCGTATTGCTAATAAAAACAGGGGCCACCCCCGTGAGCAATGAAATGGATACAATAAATAAATTCCATAATTAGTCCTATTCATAGATCAAATTATCTGGCGTATTTTGAGTAAAATGGAACAATGAGGTGATAGAGAGTGCAATGGGCGCGAATTCGATTCGTTTGACAGTTGGGGGCGGCCATTTTGCATTGTCATGGCGAAAGCAAATGGCCAAGGTCAGCAGGGGTGTGATTAGAGGCCGGATGCTTTAACATCTGTGCAAATTACTGCTAAATAGTGTCGGTTTTAGGGCGTACAACATTCAAGGGATCTAAAAGCGAAAAGACAATAAAATATACAACAATTGCCTTTATTTCCACTGTTAATAAATGCTCATTTAAACGTTATAATTATAAGCATTTAGCTATCAATCTCGAAAACTTAAAAACATAAGTAAGCTAGTACTTAGTTCAGGAATAAACTCGTGGCTTTGCTCGGAACAATGACTATGGCATGGCTTTGCTAGCTTTATCTTTGGAATCTATCCACTTTCTAAACACGGGCGGGGGTCAGTTCTAAACTAACTGTGACCCAATTGTGTTATGTCAATTATAACTCTCCAATTCAATTACGTAAAACTATAGTGAAACTGAAACTATTTTAGCATGGAAACTAAAATAGCTAGAGCATTCATTGTTACCAGTTTAGGATTGCACCTTTATAGAATCAGATATTCATAGGTACAATACCGTTGCCGCAGTAGCGTAGCGAGGGGGGGGGGGGGGGGGCAGGGGGGGCAAATGCCCCGAGCGGCACTTTACTAGGGGCGGCAAATTCGGGAAAAATATAGATTGAGCCTATAAGCAATTCGTAGAGCAGTGAAAAGTCGAGCTCGCTTCGTTCGCTCTAAGCTTCTGTTTTACTGTGCCTACACATAATCTTAAAGAGTTCTGACCACAGCTAAGACATGGTTATGTGCATGGTTGTGTGTGTGTTATGTTTGTGCCGTTGTTGTATGGTTTCCATAATAAACAGCCTATAAATAGTGCTTTCTTGGGATCATTACAATGTATGTGCCTGTGAGCGTTATTTATTTATTTATTTATTTATTTATGTAGAACTATATACTATTACCTATTCTGTGACATGGTGCTAAAAATTTCGAGCTTGCAAAACTTTTACTTAGGCAACTTTGCACATATGTATGTTTTGTACGTAAAAACCTCTGGCTCTAACCGATTCACATTGAGGAGAAAAGTTGAGCTCGCTTCGCTCGCTCTAAGTTTCAATTTCTGCATGGATAAACCAAAAGATGTCTGACCATAACCCCGAATTGAAGTGCAAAAAAATTTCGAGCTCGCTTCGTTCGCTTTGTTTTTTTCGGTGTAGGTAAGATAAGGGGGCGGCAAAATCAGTCTGTGCCCCGGGCGGCAGAAACCCACGCTACGCCACTACGTTGCCGTGTGGTGTCAAGCTTTGAATAGCACCAACCCAGACGGGTTTCGTATGGCGACTAATTCCTTCAGGCATCATCAATATCTCTGATGCCCTAGCCGTGTACAGTGCACGGGTCGGATGCACTAGCCACTGCATCCAACCCGAGATTGATCGTAGCGGTTACGTAGAAACATTACATTAATCAGTGGTAGTGGCACATTATAATAAAGAGTATCATCTAGTACTATGTTACTGCGAAACCCAACAAGGTAGAATCCCTGCCCCCCATAACACATTTTTTACCTCACTCCCTCTGGTAAGAATCGTGGCAGAAAATACTAGGTGATGATGTATTTCACTCAGTATGGCACATTCTTAGCTCTTCTTGGCAGTTTTTCCATTTGTATGAAGTGACAGCCAAGTGTCCAAGGTGTGGTAGCGGTTTCCCGTTCCATGAGTGTTTTAGCGTTAACACTAAGTAGAATCACATATGATGACGCATGACAGAGCGGCAGAGGTCAGTCCGTCATTTGCAAAGGAAGGAGTTATATGAAACCGCAAGGAGAAGCAGACGCGGTGACGGATTGACGCACCGTGTCGTGTGTGCTTTTACGTGCGGTTTCATACAACTCCTTGCTTCACAAACGACGGATTGATCTCTGCCGCTCCGTCATGCGTCATTGTGTGTGATCCTACTAATGCAGTTAAATTATTCAGTATACTTGACTGCTTTTATAATAAAGTATTTGCTGAAGTCGAAATGGGCTATAATTCAGATAGTCAGGTACAATACAATACATACGTAACTAATCTCACGATCGTATTATTCCCTTTCGGTAGGTATGGCTAATAACATTGCTATAGCTATCAAGTTATCAACCATCTTTATAAAGTTACAACCTTTTACCCGCGACTTCGTCCGCATAAATTATATACCTACCAGATTTTAAGTCAGATGATAAGCTATCAAACAAAAAAGTTTCATCAAAATCGGTTCAGTAGTTTTTGCGTGATACTCGAACAAACAAACACCCAAACAAACAGACAGCCAAAAATTCCAAAAATTTGTGATTTGAAATCAGGGACAGGTAAAAACCATATCGTAATTTTTTTTTGTAAGTGTCTTCAATGTACAGACACACTTCTGTTACAGTTTTATAATAGTTTAGATTCACAAAAATACCCTCGGAGACGGTCAACAATGGTGTGGTACCCTTACGGGAGCGTGTGAATTCTCTATGGTGGTACCTATATTACATCTGAATAGATGATGATAATTTTTTTAAATAAAATAGATGAATAGGTATATCGGATAGAGTCAACTAGGTCATTGAAAGAAAAACATTTACTAAATTCACTTCATAAAACAATCAAAACACAGATACTAAATAATTTCTTTTCAACAATATCTTATCAAGTCTCTCAGATGTGCTTTAAATAGATCTAAACAAGGCCCCCCCCCCCCCCCCCTATTCACGTCGAGTTTCACTAAAAAGAAGTTAAAAAGAGCGCGTTACAAAACTGGCTATAAATTGTAATATAACCGCGTTAGAACCGCGTAGAGATGTTCTAAAATAACTCGTCACACTAGGTGATACATGGTGTTTCGATTTGTTTGTTTATTTAAAGTTGTTCTTTATGACTTCAAATTCATGGCATATTCGTTATAGTAGAGGAGGCATTTACCTTGCAGGCCTTTTCTGTTCTCTTCTAGAAAGAAAAATCTGCTGTTCTACATTTCGCTTATGCAGTTTTAAATGGAAGAGCGGATATTATTTTCGCGATTACGATGTTGATGTTGGTGCCATAGAGAAAGTTGTTCAGTTTGACGGTCTGATCATCCCCTTAAAAAAGTGTTAGCATATTAAGAATGTATATAATATGATATGTTCAAATATACAGGGTGAAATTGATATCATTAGCATCCTTTTAAGCTAAGAGTCTACCCATCAAAAACTGAACAACTTTTACTATGAGAGCAAACCGATCGGAGCAAAAAAAAAGCCTGCTGTTCCATACTAAATTGCAACGCCTACTCGACTCAAATGTATGCAACAGCTGATTTTGTTTTTGCTCCGATCGGTTTGCTCCCATAGTAAAAGTTGTTCAGTTTGATGGGTAGACTCTTAGTTTAAAAGGATGCTTCGTTCGGCTGAGTTAACTCTCTGCTGACTGGGTACTCTGCTTTTATGTCATGTAGCTGAATTGTCTTTCGGCTATCTAGGTACCTTGCTTTCATGTCATAGCGAAAAGGCCATTCTGATAGACACCCAATGACCCTGTAGTCATAGTCATAGTCATAGTCATTTATTTCATGGCATGTCCTTTATTTGTATATCACTACATAGTATAAAACAAAGTCGCTTCCCGCTGTCTGTCTGTCCCTATGTATGCTTAGATCTTCAAAACTATGCAACGTATTTTGATGCAATTTTTTTAATAGATAGAGTGATTCAAAAGGAAGGTTTATATCACCATTGCACCCGTGCGAAGCCGGGGCGGGTCGCTAGTATCCTATAATTAAGTTCAAGCCCAAAACTCAAACTTAAAATTTGTAATGCAATATTATTCAAATATTGCCGACGTAATTAAATTTTTGTGACTCTACCACCGCGTCGCGTCGAAGGAGTTCCGTTATAGAGAAGATGCGACCGAACACTCGACAACTCTGTTCATTCATTTGATTTGTTGGAGTCTGTGTCAAGCTAAGTCCAAAGTAAAGAAGTTTGGCGGAAGGCCATATAATTTGAGACCCAGACATAAAGGTCCCATACATGAATGAAACTTAGTAATACGTGTAGAGTGAAACAAAACTAACAAAAATGTTCATTGGTTGGAATCTGTACAAGCTGGGGGAAAGGTATTTTTCCTTATGATACCTTTTGTATCAAGTGTGTAAAACTCATGATCTTTCTTATTAGATAGTCCACTCAATATTCATTGTGTTTATTTAATGAAAATTCACGGTAACCGTACCATATTGTGATAATTGAAGAAAACGAAATCACTCACACACACTATCAGTTCAACCAAGCCAAATACGTTCGGTAACGACCAAAAATACCTCAGTGATAATATTTGATGAAAATAGCTGTCGTGGTTGCGTTTTGCTGCTGCTTTTTGGACGATTTGTCTATTTTACTAGTAATTTCTACTTTTGAATCCGGACTTTTCGAGAGGTGGAAGTTTTTTTAAAAAATGCCTTAATTTTTTCTGTTTATAATAATTATGACCGCCGTCCTGAATGGCTTTTAGTTTTCGTAAAAAATAGCTGGGTCCAAATCTGCCAATCTGCTTTATATTTTTAGTGTTCCGTATTTATTTCCATAGAAGATAATTAGTTTTAAAGTCAGTAAACATATTTTGTTAATAAATAATATGTAATATGTTTTTTCTTCAAGTTCTTTTGCTAGTGAAAAGTAGTTTGATAAACTAAAATTACATAAAATTAACACCCTGTATAAAGGCAGCTTTACAACAGCGAGGAAGAGTTTATGACTGATATCCGAACCGAACGCGCTGTTTTAAGATGTGACAATAAATTGTTTGTTAACTGTTTAGTATTTTCATAACTTCCTGTTGATATTTTAATAATAGAGATATCGATACCTTGGCTCTGTTTCAATAGGACAGTTTTAAGTTGTAAACAAATTATATAAAACATTAAACTAACATACATAATTATTACAAGGTGCAAATGCAAAACCTTAAAGCCGTTTGTGCATGATCGATGGCTGATGATGATGACTCCCACTGCAGGGCACAGGTCTCCTTTCACGAATAATATTTAAGATTACGATTTGTAACGTTGCAATATCTAGATTTTCAACGTCGATAATAATGTTTTCATGAAAGAATCAATTTTAATGTTGAAAATTTCCTAAATCACGACATAAACCAATCAACCTTGACCTGCAGGTCTTTAAAACTTTCACTTTTCATTATGACATTTATTCACAAAGCGGTAGAGCCTGTGGGTCATTATTAAGTGGTTAAATAAGCATGTTACACAGGGTTGTCACATATAGGAAAATAAAATCTTATTGAACCATGATGTTGAAACTTATTTACAACATTATTTTCAAAACGTGGGACATTTCTAGCGCGATCACTACAATATACCTAGCTATTATAAATTGAAGTCTCCGCCATGTTTTTCTGTCATCCGTCTGTATGTATACTGAATAGGCTCAGAAACTTTTAGATTTTGATACGGTTTTCACTAATAGGTAGAAAGATTCACGAAGAAGGTTTGTCCGGAATTAAAATATTTTATTTTACTCAAGCATTCGACAGAGCATTTTCTTAAAATCGTGACTATACTTATATATTTTCTAAAATATCTTTGGCAACCCTAGCGCCTAGGGCGTCCCTAATGTTGATATCGCGTGAGGTTTGTGAATAAAGGATGTTAACCTACCGACAAGTGAAAAAGTGAATGGCTTGTTTGTTTGTAAATACATCATTCATTTAATAACTCAAGTTCTTTACATCATCACAACCTATATACCTACGTCCCACTGCAAGGCACAGGCCTACTCTCTGAGGGCATTAGTCCACCACGCGTGCGTGTTCATTATATTCCATGCCAAATACAGTATTCTGTGATCATTAATTTGATGTTTACATGCATGCAGGACAATCTGGGGCTGTGAGGTGGGACTGCCAAGCTTAAAAAAATGTTTATAACCATAAAAATTAGAAAGAAACCTCCATTTCGCCTCCCAACTAAGTGGGCGGTCATCTTGACGCTCATCAATTAAGATTGCCACATTGACTACCACTACCACTCAAATCTATTCGCACTCGAATCCCATCTTATCTTAAACGTTTAAGGACCAATTTGCATTGTTGAAGAACACTGTTTTGAATACAAAGGGAAGGATAAGTTCTTTGTGGAGTAATGTCACTTGTACAAACAAATGAATGAGTTATTACTTCCGTTGTCGTTCGATTGATTTGTAGGCAGAGTTATTGAAGCTTCACGGAAGGCTTTCGAATAGATTTTGCCTTCGAGTCTCGCTTTTCTAGAAAAAAATACGATAAAAGCATATACAGGGTGTCCCAGAAATGGTGAATCAAACTGCTATGGGAGGCAGCTTGACTAATGTCCTATCCATAAAAAATATTAAAAAAAATAAAACGCACATGACCATAAAAAAAAAAGAATATCCAAAAAAACGGGAAAATCATCAAATTTTTCTAAGTTTCCAGCTCTAATTATCGCGTTTTGGGATAATTTGTAATTTTTTTCTGCCAATATTAATTGTTAGAGGTTGCTTCGACTGATTGTTAACATTTTACAAAAAAAAATGTCTGCACTTCGAGCACAGACCACTTAGTTTAATTGTTTTTTCTGAACCGAAAAATTTTCTTGCTATTTTAACCAGCTGTAGTATAAAAAAAAAGTATGGGACTTGTGCGGCAAACTACTTCAAAAAGTTGCCTATTTAATGACGATTTTAAAATGATACGAATCACTGAATTTACTTTACAAAATTGGGAGATATTAATTTTCTTGTGTGCTAGGGTGAAATTTGTGCAATTTATTCTTTACTTTTTAATTCATTTTCCACTTCTAATCCGTTGCTTCTAAGGTTAGAATTGGCTAAAAAAGTTGTTTCAATACCCGGTAGTAATGGCACGGTTTTTTAGAATCCCGGTTTTTCAAAATCCCGGTGTTTTAAAATCCCGGTTGTTTAAAATCCCGTTTTTTTTAGGAATCCCGGTTTTTTTTAAATTCCCGGTTTTTTGGGAATCCCGGTGTTTTAAAATCCCGGTTTTTTGGGAATCCCAGTTTTTTTGGGAATCCTGGTGTTTTAAAATCCCGGTTTTTTAAATTCCCAGTTTTTTGGGAATCCCGGGAATTTAAAAAACCGGGATTCTTAAAAAAACGGGATTTTAAACAAACGGGATTTAAAAAAAATCGGGTTTTTAAAACACAGGGATTTTGAAAAACCGGGATTCTAAAAAACCGTGCCATTACTACCGGGTATTGAAACAACTTTTTTAGCCAATTCTAACCTTAGAAGCAACGGATTAGAAGTGGAAAATGAATTAAAAAGTAAAGAATAAATTGCACAAATTTCACCCTAGCACACAAGAAAATTAATATCTCCCAATTTTGTAAAGTAAATTCAGTGATTCGTATCATTTTAAAATCGTCATTAAATAGGCAACTTTTTGAAGTAGTTTGCCGCACAAGTCCCATACATTTTTTTTATATTACAGCTGGTTAAAATAGCAAGAAAATTTTTCGGTTCAGAAAAAACAATTAAACTAAGTGGTCTGTGCTCTAAGTGCAGACATTTTTTTTTGTAAAATGTTAACAATCAGTCGAAGCAACCTCTAACAATTAATATTGGCAGAAAAAAATTACAAATTATCCCAAAACGCGATAATTAGAGCTGGAAACTTAGAAAAATTTGATGATTTTCCCGTTTTTTTGGATATTCTTTTTTTTTTATGGTCATGTGCGTTTTATTTTTTTTAAAATTTTTTATGGATAGGACATTAGTCAAGCTGCCTCCCATAGCATTTTGATTCACCATTTCTGGGACACCCTGTATGCATACGTTTCTTCTTATTATGCTGCCCATTTTTAAGGGGAGGATCAGACCATCAAACTGAACACCTCTCTCTACGGATCCAACATCGAAATCGGACCGACCGTAGAGAAAGTTCTTACCATAAAAAACTGCAAACCTACTCGACCCAAATATGTAAAGGATAGCAGATTATTTTTCTCGCGATTTCGAAGTTGGTCTCGTAGAGAAAGTTGTTCAGTTTGATCTTAGTTTGATTCCCCTTGAAAAACCGTCAGCATAATTATTAAGAAGAAACTTATATGATTGCCACCAGGCAGCCAGGCAGCCAGGGCCTCTACCCGGACATTCGAACTTCTTAAAATGTTGTTCCTGTTAGGTTTAAATGCTTTAAAAAAAATCAGATTACAATCTTAAGTCCAACCAAATAAGAACAATCGAAAATATATCAAACATTAGAAAGCGTATCACGGAACTAACGATGGGCGGGGATTTGGCAAGACAGGATGACGGAAGGCGGACGCGGACGTTGCGGTATGGCAACTGTACGCAGGGGGTCATAGGTCACTGAACAGACCTGCCAGATGGTCTGGTGACATCAACTGGGAAGCGTGCGATGGGTGATGAGGTTTGAGGATGTGACGTGGGAAAAGACGCACAAACAGATAAATAAACCAAATATAAAAGCAAATCTACGACGTCAAAGAACCGTACGTATAGCATGATATACTATTTCTTTTCAGTCTTGAGAAGAAAACCTTATAAAGAAATCAATTTCTTACCATCAACTACTACATAAAATTATTGGTGTTCGCTTAAGCCAGGTTGGAGGCCTATTTAGGTGACTTAAAATTATTTTTCTCAAACATGCTTGGAAATGTGAGCATTATTTTGACAACCTTCTTCGAGATAAATCGAAATTGCAGTACTGGCCAAATACATGCGCGCAGCGGCCGGCAATGTTTGTATGAAAATCCATATCTGTCGTGTTTAACGGCCAAATAAATTACATAGTAAACTCATATCTGTCGTGTAATTTAAAAATGGAACGATCTTTTTCTCCGAAACATGGCGACCAAGGAGGTAACTCATCAAAGGTTTAGTTTAAATTTCGAACTTGGTTGTAAGTAGAAAGCTGTTTATTGAAAAAAAAAACAAATTGTTGTTCGTTGTTCGTCATTGATTTTGAAAAGAGTTTTAATTTCTGCGAATTATTTGAGAAAATTTACCTTTTTAATTTCCGCGCATTATTTGAGAAAAGTACTATACAAGCCTTGGCCACAACTAGGCATTGATGGACTTACGTATGTGTGCCTCGGCTTCGCCTCGGCCCACATTTACACGTTCGTCCATCAATGCCTCTGTTGCTGGCCGCTGCAGTAATGTACTATAACAGCAAGTTCTCCACTATCAATCACACTTCGTTCAGCCAGGATCACTTGTTCGCAGCATCAGCAACCAACCTACTGGTCATTAGCAGTATAGGCTGGCGATGATGATGATGATACTGTGACAGCGTCTAATTCAGGTTTTATACAGTGTCGCTATTATCTAAACTATTATAAAACTGTAATAGAAATGTGTCTGTACATTGAAGATATTTACAAAAAAAAATTACGACATGGTTTTTACCTGTCCCTGATTCCAAATCACCAATTTTTAGATTTTTTGTCTGTCTGTTTGTTTGTATGTTTGTTTGTTTGTTTGGGTGTTTGTTTGTTCGAGTATCACGCAAAAACTACTGAACCGATTTTGATGAAACTTTTTTTGTTTGATAGCTTATCATCTGACTTAAAATCTGGTATAAGTATGTATAATTTATGCGGACGAAGTCGCGGGTAGCTCGTATTACTTATATATATCTAGCGTTATAATTTATTACACACATAAATCTTATCCAGCCCATGTCAAATTAAAGTTTACATCTCCCAACACTTCATCATCCTCTCTCCTTAACATTAACATATTCATTTGAAGCCCGTCATATCCCTGCCAAATACTAATCCCTAACATACTCATAGTCATCCTGCCAACAACTAAATCCTCAACTACTGAATAGAAACACATAATTCATGCTAACTAGATCTACATGCGCAGGCGCCAGTATTGTTGCCAAAGCTATTTACAGTTGCTCCTCTTAATCTCTTTAGATACCTCTTGTACTCCCGACATAAGAATGATAATCACTTGATTTAAGATACTTTGTATTCGGATCTCTACTTAGAATACCTGAGCTGCTTTCTGCACCTGTCACACGTCATTAACACTATGCACATAAGGTTTCTAATAGCATGTCACTGATTGTGGAATCGTATTGAAAGTGACAGGTCTGGATGCTAGACGCTGGATGGATCCAAACGGTACTTGATTACTTGTGAAGACAGCTCCTTTGTACAAGCACAGAATGGATAATTAGTATTAAAGTACGTACTACCTACGAATAAGAATGTATAGAAATGTAAATCTAGCTCAAAAAGTGACCCCAAAAAAACTAAACCGTGTTCCCTTGCCGCCAAAACTCATACAAAATGTCATTTTTCAAAGGGTGCCAAAAATTATGTTGCTTTTTAACCGACTTCAAAAAAGGAGGAGGTTTCTCAATTCGACCGTATATATATATATATATATATTTTTTTTTAATGTTTGTTCGCGGATAACTTCGTCGTTTATGAACCAATTTTGATGATTCTTTTTTTGTTGGGAAGAAGATATCCCAAGTGTAGTACCATGATAAGGAAACCAGGATCAGATGATGGATCCCAGAGAAATCGAGGGGAACCTTCGAAAATTGTAGTGTCGACTAGTGCGTTTATTAATTTAAAGCACTACTATTAAATCGAACTAATGAATTCACCACTGAAAATTGTGAAATAAACAAAATTTTAACAAAAAATTAAAACCGCCTTCAAAAAAACTAAAAAGTTAAAAAATAATATTGCAGCCGATGACTTTTTCGTTCGCATCATAAGAACATTAATTTGTTTTATAGAAGTCGGTGTCAAGCCAAGCCAAAAAATGCAAGCCCTGTCGCGAATCGTACCGGCTTGACAGCGACTTCAATAAAACAAATTAATGTTCTTATGATGCGAACGAAAAAGTCATCGGCTGCAATATTATTTTTTAACTTTATAGTTTTTTTGAAGGCGGTTTTAATTTTTTGTTTAGAGTTATTCTTCTATAGTTATTCTTATTCGCAGGGTACTACATACAGAATAGCCAGTCCCTGCCCCTTACTAACTTCAGATACCGAAGCTCATTCTTCGAAGATAACTTGGGGAGACGAGCAAAAAATTCAGTTCACCTAGAAGTTCGAATCAGAAATGAAGAGATCCGTAGGAGTACCAGGATAGACAACGTAACCCAAATAAATTCTTAACTAAAGTGTCAATGGACTGGGCACGTAGCTCGCAGAACAGATGACCGATTGGGACGATGAGTTCTCGAGTGGCGACCGCGTACCGGAAAGCGCAAGGTGGGTAGGCCCCTCACAAGGTGGACCGACGACCTGGTGTAGGTAGCGGGCACCCATTGGATGAGAGCAGCGCAGAACCGCCCGTGGCGATTCTTGCGGAAGGCGAGGCCCTAGAAGGTCTTCTGTATTTTTCCCTATATGTACATACCGGTTTATCCTGGAGTATTCGTATTCATACTAGAAAAAACGTACATCCTAAGCTAAACTGGTTTCTCCTATCGGGATAAGGACAAAACTAGTCATTCTATCACGAAATTCACGAATAGGAAGAACTGGTATAGCCGAGGCAAAACTAGTTTGTCCTATAAAATTGGGTTTGGCCGGTAACATATCTACGTTGTCCTTTCATTTCTGAGGTTTGCAATTTCATGCCCAAATTCCTGTCTAGTTCGCACAGACAAAACGTTTGGGATGTTACAAGTCCGGAATACAATTACCGGGTCAAAGGGAAAGGACCGTTGCCAGGGAGGCTTGTTCATCAACGCGTAGGAAAGGGCAAAGTAACATACATAAACTCACGACCATAATCCCTTAAGGGGTGTTCAGAAACTTTGCTATCACAATTTTTAAAGAGCAGTTGTAATTGTTGCATTATTCAAGGTTTTAGGGTGGAATGACGTCTCCAAAAGGAAGTACCTACCCCATGGGTCCGAAACTCATATAATCGATGGGCGAGCGCGCGTTCAAAAATTTGAAGGTTTGAAGTCATTTAAAGTCAAAAAGCTAATCATCATCGTCAGCCTGTCATCGTCCACAGCTTCTTCTTCTTATCGTGTCGGCATGCCGTCTGAAAAAACTCAGACACCCCTGGTGTCTGAGTTTTCTCAGACGGCATCGACGTGGTTTTTATGTAACGACTACTACTACCACTGCTCAACGTAGGTCTCTCCTAGGCGCGAATATAATGCGTAAATAATTCGAAATGAGTAAATATCTGTATTGTAAACAGTTGATGCGAATGATTCAATAGTCTGTTTACACCGAGTTATCGTCTAACCGTAGATTAAACTAAGTCTAACAGCGCTAACAAGTCAGTTTACGGTCAAAGCACGTCAGAATAATGTTTGCCACCATCGAAGATACCTTGTTGATATTCCATGTAGGTAGAGCTTTGAGTCCTATTGGTCTACCATCAATATGTTAATCAAATACATCATTATTGCTCTGTGCATCCTCCTATCATAATAGTTCATAAAATGAACAGGGTCCTTCTTATTACAGACGGTGTTTTAATGAGATGATGAGCAATGCAATTCCCTAAGCGCAGACATCGTCACAACCTCCTCGGTTTAGTCGTTGAAATAACGACGAACTTTCAATAAAACCTCCGACGATCTGAAGGTTTGAAATAACGGCGAGCTTTCAATAAAACCTCCGACGATCTGAAAGTTTGAAATAACGGCGAGCTTTCAATAAAACCTCCGACGATCTGAAGGTTTGAAATAACGACGAGCTTTCAATAAAACCTCCGACGATCTGAAGGTTTGAAATAACGGCGAGCTTTCAATAAAACCTCCGACGATCTGAAAGTTTGAAATAACGGCGAGCTTTCAATAAAACCTCCGACGATCTGAAGGTTTGAAATAACGGCGAGCTTTCAATAAAACCTCCGACGATCTGAAAGTTTGAAATAACGGCGAGCTTTCAATAAAACCTCCGACGATCTGAAGGTTTGAAATAACGACGAGCTTTCAATAAAACCTCCGACGATCTGAAGGTTTGAAATAACGGCGAGCTTTCAATAAAACCTCCGACGATCTGAAAGTTTGAAATAACGGCGAGCTTTCAATAAAACCTCCGACGATCTGAAGGTTTGAAATAACGGCGAGCTTTCAATAAAACCTCCGACGATCTGAAGGTTTGAAATAACGGCGAGCTTTCAATAAAACCTCCGACGATCTGAAAGTTTGAAATAACGGCGAGCTTTCAATAAAACCTCCGACGATCTGAAGGTTTGAAATAACGGCGAGCTTTCAATAAAACCTCCGACGATCTGAAGGATGCGAGCTCGTCGATGTTTTTGGCAGCGATGTGACGCTTAGTGAATTGCACTCCAGACACAGACCAATAAACTGAGCCTCTACCCGCACATTCGAACTTCGCAATTGCGTGAACGATTTCGTTAAAATTTCTACTAGATTACAATGAAGTGCGGACCGAAACAGTGGCGATATATCGAACATTGAAAGTCCGGGTACCTACAGGGCCTGAACTTTATCTAGGGAACCAACTTCGAAATCGCGAAAAAAATTTGCTGTCCCATACATTTAAGTCGAATAGGTTTGCAGTTTTGTATGGAACAGCCGTTATCTTTTTCGCCATTTTGAAATCAATGATTCTGTCCTTTGTCCTATAGAGTTTCTTCAGTTTGATGGTCTTATCATCCCCCTAAAAATTACCCTAATTATGTGACAACTATTTATTTTAGTAGATTTTACTTGGATTTTACTACAAAATTATGTTGTTATACCTAAGTAGATTATAGTTAAATCTACTAGAATTCGATTTCGTCACTAGTCAATATACGTCCCACTGCAGGGCACAAGGCACAAGCCTACCCTCCGGGAGGATGTACGTACGGGCATTAGTCGAGTTATTGGTAGACTTCACATACGTATAGAAATTCGTTATACGGTTTTTTCACCATGTTTTCCTTCACCGTAACAACAAAATTTTATGGCTACTTGTTAAACAATAAATGTAACATCAGAGAGCCGCACGCGCACGCGACAACAGATCACAATTATTCGTGTCAACTCGATAAAATAAAACGCCTCACATTCACGTTCCCTTCTCGAATAGTTCTGTTTTATTGCAAGCTTGGTAAACTGCCAATGGATGCCTTTTATTTTACTTTAAACGGTGCGGTGGTTGATTCGCTTATTTAGCGATCACTCCGCCCTCCGCTCGTGGAATATTCAACTTTGCAGCTTCTCAAATTTACCGTCCATTTTATTAGTTATACTTGAAGTTGAGAATTTTTTGATATTTACAATGTAGGGATGGTAAAGCGAACTACGCGCATCGTACAAAATAAATTAAAAAATATTCAGTGTGAATATAGGTAGGTACGTAGACTCAATAACCGTGTGGTCAGAAACGATGTTACAACTACAAACATGGCCAAAAAATACTTATATGTGCAGGCAACTCTCTTAAAGCAGCAATTGACTATTGACAGCCCAGTAGCACAGTCGGTAGTGAACCTGCCTGCTGTGCCGAGGGTCGCGGGTTCGAATCCCGTAAGGACAAATATTTATATGATGAATATGAATATTTGTACCCGAGTCATGGATGTTTGTATTTATATATGTAATCTATATCGTTGTCTAGTCATCATAATACAAGTCCAGGCTAGATTCTGGTACTTTAAATGTGACTAGATAATTTGTGTGACATTGTCCAAGATATATATATAATTACAGCCGATCATCCATCTTGATTGATACGTAGCTGTTGAATGGATGCTTGACTGTATCCTATGGCGTTGCGGAATTAAAAAGTGAACGCAATTGAGTTCAATGATATAGGTTTAAAACTATAATCATTATTCGTCTTTTATTCGTATAGGTATGCATGGATAACAAAAATGAAACAAACTCGGTTTTGATAATTTTATGCTCTTTACTCATAGAGAATTCACATGTCTTTTTCACTATGTCTTTACTGAAGCGTCAATGACAGATCGTCAATTACGAATTTTAGGCTTCCATACCTAAAGAGAGCAAACTATACCATGTTAAAAAATAAAAAGGGGTCCTATACATAAAAACGTTATTTTATTTTCAATTATAACGGCAATACATACAAGCTTGGTGTGGTTATAGTATAGAATAGAGCATACTATGACTCTATAAAAGACTATACAACGTGTTAATGAATAAGCGCAAAACCTCATACACCCCAACTGATTCAAATAACCTAATAATTAGATTGAAACAATAATTTCATTATTTTGATAGTTAAAATTCGCATTTTAAGTTTTGAGGCAAAAATGATTTCTTATCATTTCAGCAATGAATGAAAGCGCTAACGAACTCATACGAATACATTTTAATAATCTTGTTTCGGTAGTAAGTAGGGTTCAGTCACCCTACTGCCCGTGCAGTGGCTTGACATCGGGCAGAGGCGGCGGAGGCCCACCCGCCCACGGCCTCGCGGTCGTAGGGGCCTCGCCTAAAAGGTTTATGCAGCTTTCTAAAACTAATGAAAAAAAATTTGCCTCATGGCCATTTCTGACTCATATTGCTAAAAACTTCGAGCTCGCTTCGCTCGCTCTAGGATAATTATTACACTGCATTCATACACTATCTGATTTCTGGCCACATGCGAAGCATGGTGATGAAAAATTTCGAGCTCGCTTCGCTAGTTCCAGTTATTTTTATGTTTTACACAGGGACCCATTACTTTCACTCATTTGTTTATTTAGGAATATATATAATAATAATAATACAGATTCGAAATGTTTGATGTCGAGGCCGCAATTTTTTAATGCCAAATATTCTTAAAATGTGACCTGCAATCTAAAATACCCAGGCCATGGGGCCTCGCGAACTTCATCTTGCCCACATCAAATTTAGGTCTTGCGCCGCCTCTGACATCGGGTTCAGTAAATTTTAAATTTTACAAAAAAATCCTATGTTGTTGTTGTTAAACATGATAATTCGATTGTCCTCTCGATTCTTAACAAACTACTTTCTAGTTTTGCGTTAATTCATTAACACGTTGTATAATCTCATGGGCAGTTATCGACTCTGCATTTTAATAGTTTTTCAGGTAAGAAGAGGTAAGTGCCTACTATAAAAGAACTAATACCAATTTATTCAGATAATTCGCACTTTTGCAAAAAACCAATTTATCCCGAACGTCTAGTGATGGGTATTTGCGAAGACTATCGATTATCGATTAATCGTAGAGTTATTATAATGAGCTCGTAGCGAGATGAATATAATTATACCCTGTCGATGATTACATTGGTTACTTCAATTTGTATTACAAGATGTTGTTAACTTAATCGAAAACTTTAAAGTTTGTTATTAAACTCCAGTGACTAGACTAGAGTCTAGTGTCTATTTATAATATTTTATTCACACAACAATATAAAAGGTATGTAAATAAAAACAGAATGTTGATAGAGACACCTCCAAATTAGTCAATTCAAACCACAATCCAATAAAATATATAAATCAAAATACTCAACTTAATAAACAAATTGAAACATTGCATTTGTGACAAGCACTTCCCGATAATTCCACCTAATGGACTTACCCCACAACATAAAATACTATCCTATAGTATTTTTTGAAATTTTTCCGATTATTCATTGTGAATAATGTAATAATTGGTGGTATATTATTTCAAAATGGGCTTGAAGGTTCAAAACGATTACAGATACTTCTTCTTATCGTGTGGGCAGAGCCCTGGTGTCAGAATTTTTTCAGACCGCCTTTCGGCCTCTGAACAGATACTGGTAAGCTATTAATAGTTCAGGCTTGACAGTCATAACATAATACCAGTCAGTCTGCTAATTCTAAGTAACTCTAAACTCCAAAATGGAAAATCATATTTATATTACGGAATAACCAACTTTACCTGAGTAAGTCCGGGTCCATTTCAAAGACCACCACAACAATAGAGAAGTTCAGAGCAAAAGGCATAACAAAAGGAAGAGGCCAGTCATAACTACCCCCAACTATTTAGCCTATAAATGCACCAGTAACTTGTCACAAAAGAGAAATAGTCCACTGTTTGACACCGTGCCAACTTCCAAGTGTATGTTAGATAACGAATGAAATACCACTAAATATACTCTTATCTCACCATTTTGGAAACAACAAAAAAATTTGACGTTATTTAGTTGGGTATTTACTTTGTATTTGATAGTGGTGTTAGAAGGCTGTTACTAACCCTATGGATCTATGACAAAAAAACTAAATTAAATAGTTTAAAAAAAAAGATAAGAGAGCAGTGCTAAGTTTTCCCCACATTACATAATGTGGGGAAAATTGATCACTGCAGGTCTTAGGGCTCTTACAGACGAGCGACACTTTGCTGTCGCGGTGGGTCGCAGAGCGCCGCGCTCATACATTTTACGGTCGCGCGACGGACGGTCACGCGACCCTCCGCGACACCCGGCGACCGCAAAGTGTCGCTCGTCTGTGAGAGCGCTTATCGATATTTGTAAATTATAGAATTTAGTTTTGTTTTTATTTCAGGTCACAGATCCATCAGCCTTACAATTACTTTGATGGATGAACTACTAGGATCTTGTACAAATTTTCATAATTTTACAAAAATATATTGGTATCTGAGCGTGCGCGACTTTGTCTTCTTGGAATTTGTCATTTATAACAAAAATTAGCGTAGATTTTATGTCGGGTCCCAAATCCATAATCATAATCGTCTTTATGATGTAGGCTACGATGTAGGTAATCTATTGTTTCTTAGTTTTCAATATAATTATCTTGGTATATACCTACACTTTTTATAACACAAACATGGTTTATCACATGTTCGTCCCATTAAAAACTAATTTATTTTACGAATATCTAAATATTATCATTCTCCCACTATACGGGGCAAGCAATAAAATAAATCTATTATTCAGTATGTATGAATCACAAAACACAGCTTTAACACTAAAACTGTTGTAATAAAACAAAATTATCTCCATCGAGATCAAGATCTCTGTGATTCATTTGAATTTTGTCTTGTAATTATGCTGGTTTTACCAGTTGACACTTTTAATTCGTTTTGGACAAAGTTATAGGTGGAAATGACCGAAATGCGTTATTATTTTGGATTTGGAAGCATTTGGTAGCATTTTCCGACAAGTGCTAGGTACTCGATGAATATTATGTCACAAAGATAAAGCCGTGTAGTTCTTAGTTTAGAAATAGACCACCCAATTTCTACCGGTGGGTCTCATCTAGGGTTGCCAACCCTACTACATAATATAGTATCCTACTATATTAGGGGCTCTACTACTATAATTCTGAGAAAAATATATATTAGGCAAAACTACTATATTTTGATGAGCAAATAATTTATAGAGAATTTAAATATATTGGTACTTAGGTCCAATAAAAATGACCAATAACTTAACATTCTTCATCACATTTGTTCCATAAACAATTGTCTACTAAATATACTACTGAAAAGTGACAACAAGTTTTCCTAAAGTCAGATTTATCAATTTTTTTAGAAAATATATTATTTCTGTATCGAATCCAGCGACTTCTGCGTTTACAGGATGCATTATTTTCTATAAAGAATACTAAATAGAGAAATGATTGTTCCTTAAAAATAAGAACTTGGTATTCAAACCAAAAAGTAGCAAAAAAATATTTTTACTTATTTTTCCCCGATCTACTATATTTTTTCGGGCACTAAGTCTGAAAAAAGTTGGCAACCCTAGTCTCATCATAATATGACGACCATTAATTAATTAGGGATTAATTTCTTCAGAAAATGTTTCGGATTTCAACTTCTTACAATTTAGAAGTTACTTAATACGATAAATAAAATCGCTATAAAATTCAATATTTTAATACTTTCAATTATAAACACCAAGCAACTATCTACAATAAATGACACAGTAATTCTATTTTCAAAATGGGTCAATTTATACAGCTGCATTCGATAATAAAATCATTCACAGACCTCCGAATATAATGGGGAAGATCACATAAAATGGACGACACATTTCTATTACCGTATCAAACCGTAATATATCTAGATGAGTGTCGAATAAAGTGTGATACAAAAAAGATTACATTTTTCTCGGTTTAGTGGGACACAGTGTCGGTGGTTTATTTTTGATCGAGTTTCTCACGGTAAAATGGGACTCGTCATTTCGTGAAATATCTTTGAAAAAGTAGGTAGGTATGTAATTAACTTATAACTCTTATAACTGTCAGTAAATTACAAATTAAAACAGCTGCTATTTTGCATGTGGCGTGCCATGCCATGGTTCCCCACAGTCATGATCAAGTGCATACACCGCGCACCGTGGAATCGGAGTCGTATTGAAGCCGCAACAGGGTGCTTCAGACCATCAAACTGGACAAGTTTCACAAGGCACATAAATCGATTTGTAAATTATTCTGATCTCCTTCAAAGTACCTCACCTTGTTGATAAGATGGTGGAGGCAGTGAGTGAGCACATTACGAGGTGGGACTAAGGTACACTGTGAGAAAAACTTTGATGATAAAAAGGTCGAGGTATCACGCTTACCACGTGGTGGACCACCGGCACCGTAACCAATGAGTTAGAACGGGCATAGCTGGAGACTCAGACAACCCAACATCTTAGCGCATGAGAACGAGGCTTGCCTTAGCAAGGAAGAAGAAGATTCTAATCTTAAACTGAACCTCTAACAATACAACATCCATAACTGAACCAGTATTCGAACCCAGAACTTATATCTTATAGTTTGACAAACATAAATCACATCACTAAGTTTGCATTCACAATGAGATAATGCATTTATAAATTGTTAGCCAATAGGTAATAATTTTAAGCGAGTTACAAAATTAGGAGACTTTAAAATCATCTTAAGTAGAATAAGTTCCAAAGATTTGCACATTAGCAGCATATTAGTGCCAATCTGAAAATTTCTCGCATTTCACGAGATCTCAAAACACTTAAGATTTTAGATTAATCGTTGACGTAAACATTTGTTGTTTATTAACACCTTGACTTAAATGCTTATATAATTTTGTGAAATTCAGATACCTAAGTAGTTAACGAATAATTCAAATAATTATCAGATAACCTAATATTGTTTGTAGCTGCACCAAAGATTCTGAATGTCTAACCATCCTGAATATTTTTTCTCTACATTACCTACTATTCCTTCTAGTTTTACTAACCCACGACGTAGCTGTAATCCCTTATCAACAAATTTCCATAATTGAGCGGTACTCATTCTTCCAAGACGATCGAATACCGAATACAGCCTATTTCTTATTTTATTTTCGTTGCCTTATACCTATAACGTCATTTTGTCGTCAGACTCGTTTGAGAATCCTTGTTATGAAACAGATTGGATGAATCGTATCCCAATGGTAAGGTTTACGTTTAGATTTTAGACCAATATTAATTTTCGGTTTCTACTTACACTTACAGGTTCTAGATTATTCTTTTCTAGGTAAGTAGCATCCAGAATTTGTGTTTGCGACTGATCCCACTTATTTATATTACCTGAACTTACTACGGTCCTTACATACCTCTATTTCGCCTTATTCCCATCTTTTTATACATGTCCGCCGATTTCGGATCGTCCGCACCAAACCTTTCTGTAGAAAGTGACCGATTTTATCTGGGTTTTTCCTACGAAGGCGCCCTCTACCGACACTTCCATCCAAATTCGCACCATAAATCGCTTTTGTACTTCTGCTGTGGTTCATTCTCTCCACATATACATGACCAAACCAGTGAATACTACATTTTTTTTTAGTAAATTCATTGAGAAACTCAAAGAGATTTGATAATCTGTAGATTAACTACCTGTATTAACAATTGTTTGAGGAATGGCTTTTTTCCTGATTCATGTAAGATTGCAAGGGTCAGTCCCATTTTTAAGTCTGGATGTAAAACAGACCGAGGAAATTACCGCCCAATCTCAGTTCTTCCAGTCATTTCAAAGATTGTAGAAAAAGTTATTCATACTCGTTTAGAAAGATATCTTAAGTCTATTAACTATAATATGAAAGGCAGTGCGGATTCCGATCCAAGTCAAACACACTTTCCGCTACAGTAGATCTTGTAACAGCCTTAAAGAATAAAATTGATCAGAAACAAATTGGTTTAGGAGTATTCATTGATTTAAAAAAGGCATTCGATACTATCAGCCATCAACTTCTTTTGAAAAAATTAAATAATATTGGAATAGGGGAAGCAGCTTACGATATGCTCGAGTCCTATCTCACCAATAGATATCAGATAGTAAAAATTGGAGACATCCAGAGTACACCTGAACTGATTACATACGGAGTCCCACAAGGATCGATTCTTGGACCCTTGCTGTTTTTGATTTACATAAACGATATACATGAGCTAGGCTTGAAGGGAGATGTAACGCTCTACGCTGACCACACTTGCTTATTCTACTATGGCAATGAAATTCAATCCGTCATTGATCCAGCTCAGGTTGATCTTAATACACTATCCACTTGGTTTCAACATAATTTATTAACTATAAACATAGCAAAAACCAACTACATGATTTTTAGCGCTATAAACAAAAAAATTGAAAGTTACCTACCTTTGACCATAGATGACAAACCTCTCACCATGGTTGGCACAGAAAAGTACCTAGGCCTTACTTTGGATACCCACTTGACTTGGAAACCACATATAGAGAAAGTTCGAGCCAAACTATCATCTCTCATGGGATGTCTCCGTGGTAATATTCGCTGTCTACCAAAATCTGTTAGATATATAATATATGTATAACTCATTAATTAAGTCTCATCTAGACTATCTTGTAGAAGTATGGGGAACTGCTGCCAAGACTAATATTAAAAGCCTACAAACAGCTCAAAATAAAATCGTAAAGTTGCTATTTCATTATGACTACTTGTCTCCAACAGCTAAAGTATACCAAGAAACAAAACTAATGAATTTGTCACAAATATACAAATATAACACGTGTATACTGATCAGGCAAATTTTAAATAGAAACATTCACTCACAAATAACTTATACGAAAAAGTCGCAAGTCCAGAAACGAATAACTAGACAAGCCAACAATATCTGTCTACGTGCACCACGCACAAATTATGGCAAAAAGAACGTTATGTATGAGGGAGCACAAATCTGTTAGATATATAATATATGTATAACTCATTAATTAAGTCTCATCTAGACTATCTTGTAGAAGTATGGGGAACTGCTGCCAAGACTAATATTAAAAGCCTACAAACAGCTCAAAATAAAATCGTAAAGTTGCTATTTCATTATGACTACTTGTCTCCAACAGCTAAAGTATACCAAGAAACAAAACTAATGAATTTGTCACAAATATACAAATATAACACGTGTATACTGATCAGGAAAATTTTAAATAGAAACATTCACTCACAAATAACTTTTACGAAAAAGTCGCAAGTCCAGAAACGAATAACTAGACAAGCCAACAATATCTGCACCACGCACAAATTATGGCAAAAAGAACGTTATGTATGAGGGAGCACAGCTATACAACAATCTACCTAAGGATATTAAAGACATTCAATCCTTTCCGTTGTTCAAAAAGAAATTGAAGTTCCACATTTTTAGAAATTTCACTGTATTTTGAAATCCTCTAATATACCTATCACGAACAATGGACATTGCGATTTCTATCAAGAAAGTAAATTTCGATACATAATAGATCCTTTACCGCAGTCCATAACAATGTAAATTTTTCTCATACCCTCAAAATGTAATTATTATTTCTTGGTTTGTCATATTTCTTTCTTTACTTAAACAAATTGTAATATTTAAGTACTTACCAAATTGTGTCTAACCTACACTCTTTAAGTTTTTCTTACTTTAAAAATGTATCTCGTATTTCTCTAATAAGTGAATTATATTCTTTGAGAAATAAAATCTTAAACCGTAAACCGTAACTCTCTCTCTCTCTCTCTTTCTCCTTGATTTTTTCTTTTATTTCTTTCCTTTTTCTTTCATACTTTTCTCTTTTTACTTTTTCAATTTCTTAAACAGAAAGTTGGTAGTTATAGCAATGTTCCTGATTGATGGTTCCTGGGCACCTGTGAGTTTATGTATTATTTATGTGTATGTGTAAATTCTTTGTGGGTTCCAAAATAGTATAATTATGAAATGACTGTCATGCCTTACCTAGAATTTAATACGAATGATGTACTTTTTATCTGAAGGCCGTAACCACCTAGAGTTCTGTCACGTTCTACAATGTGTCCGACTGCTCAAGCGTTGCATGTTATACCGAAAAGATCACTGTATTTATTTTGGCATAGATTTTCTTATTTCCTTCATTCAATTTTACGACATCCTCTCCATCATCATCCGCTGTAGGTCTCCGATTAACATTTAAAGTGTTATAACGTTTCCCTATAATATGAAACTCGCATGAGTAATATGTATAATAACTTCGTCAACGTCCCACACTCACCGTGATAGAGTGCTTATTTATTTTTATCTTTGTCTCTCCATAAACCCAATTATCTATGCACCTATCCATATCTGAATGTGGAGCTAACAAACTTCTTAGATATGTCGCCCACGGGAGATCCGATGAGAAAAAAGGTTACCGGTGTTAAAATATGCTACCTACATAGCGTCGAATAGGTCTCATGCGCTAAAGCTAAACTATATGTTTAAGTAAAAACTTATTTATTTTATAAATAGAATTTCATGGCGAAGGTTAAATTCTACAAATTCCACAAGCTATATCTCACAACGGCATTCATTCCTTTTTAGGATGATAAGAGAAAATAGATACTGCAAACTACCAACTACAATAATGGTGTTAACAGCTTTTTAACGTTTCTCATTTCGCCAACAGAAGCTTTGCAAAACATAAAATGTTTATTCGTTTGTGACAAATTGATTGAATTCCAGGCATATGCTTTATTCATTAATAATAAACAACTAGTTTGCGGTGGTAGCTTCAAAAAAAGATTTGACGTTTAATAAGTGTGCTTCAAGCTATATTGAATAAATTATTTTTGACTTTGACTTTGCACGCACGCACTAGTTTTAACGCATAATCCTTGCAGCACACTAGTGTTAATAGGTTTCCGAAACAGGGTAAAACCTTTTCAGTAATTAAACAGCCCACGGGCAATAGGCCTATCGTAGCGATAATACGTGCCGCCCACGCACACGCACTATGATTTGTGGCGACGATGTCGTTGTATCATAAATATACAAACTATACTCTTTAAAGGTATTTTCAAGGATGTTTTTAAGGTATCACATTGTTAGAGAACATCTTTTTCAGATATTTTATTAATCGTTAATTTTCTTTTTGCGGTTTTATTGATATTTTTAGTAAAATACGTGGTTGGCGTTACAACAGCAACACCTACGTTAAAAGTTTTTTGCCACTTATGATTTCCATAAAAATATTGCCAAAGTAGGTCAAGTCAAAATAATTAAAATAAATCTAAACCTAATAGGAATTAATAAACTTAGTCATAAATTATTATAGAGAATTCTTGCATAACTCAGGTTTATTATAGGTAACTTATAAACGTCAAATAAACCTAGATTCGGACCCGATTACCGTATAATATGGCACTACTTGGAGAAGCGGTAAATACGCATAATATCCATTTGGCTTACAATTTGTTGAGATACCTAGACTTAATGCCTAGTTCAGTGTAATATTGCTAATAAATATCTGAATGTAACAAGAATCAGTATAAAACGCAAAGGATCGAACCAAAAAGTGAAGCGTAATTTTATGGTAAGATATTTTGTCTAAGTGCGACTGGACTAATATTCATATTAAAGAGGTCTTTGAAAAAAAATCAAGTCCTTCAGAAGTTGTGTTTATATTTTTCTGCCTACTTGTCGAACTTGTTTTGTATTTGATCTTTTAATATTTTGTTTCCGAAAATTTTGCAAACTTTTTATACTTGTATACCGGTTAAGATATAAGTATTTCAGTCTTCCATTCCATAATAGCAATAAATTGGGTAAAATAATTTTAGTACTCCCAATTTTTTTTTATTTTTGGCCCTTCAAGCCGGATTTTTGAAGAATAATTTCATACTCAGAATTAAAACTCAAAGACAGAAACGTTGTGATAGAAAAAGCTATGCTTACTTAATTGTGATTTTGTTAAATAGGTTATAACGGTTCAATTCGTGTCAATAATTTAAAGAAAGCATGATCTTTATCACATCTTCATGATCTTCATCATCTGATCAGCTAAATAGATGTAATAAGTAGGTACTTATCAGTTATCACTGAGTCAACTAGACCACAGAGGACCGATTATGAAAATGACATTTTCTCAAACATGCTTGGAAATGTGAGCATTATTTTGACAACCTTCTTCGAGATAAATCGAAATTGCTGTACTGGCCAAATACATGCGCGCAGCGGCCGGCAATGTTGTATGAAAATCCATATCTGTCGTGTTTAGCGACCAAATAAATTACATACTAAACTCATATCTGTCGTGTAATTTAAAAATGGAACGATCTTTTTCTCCGAAACATAGCGACCAAGGAGGTAACTCATCAAAGGTTTTATTTAAATTTCGAACTAGCTTGGAAATAGAAAGCTGTTTATTGAAAAAAAAAATGTTGTTCGTTGTTCGCTGGTTGTTCGTCATTGATTTTGATAAAAAGAGTTTTAATTTTCGCGAATTATTTGAGAAAATTTACTGTTTTAATTTCCGCGCATTGTTTGAGAAAAGTACTATACAAGCCTTGGCCACAACTAGGCATTGATGGACTTACGTATGTGTGCCTCGGCTTCGCCTCGGCCCACATTTACACGTTCGTCCATCAATGCCTCTGTTGCTGGCCGCTGCAGTAATGTACTATTATATTAAAGTAAGAAAGGTTGATGTAACGTCCGCGTCCACAAGTGACTCCAGTGGGTAAAAGTGACATACCCCTTAACACAATTGATTTATGGCGAGTATAACTATCACTTAATTAAACTTTACGACGGAATGATAAATTATTACAATTTATTATCAATTACTTTGTACACCTACTGTCGTTCGTTTATAGTTGCGGCGCTGTAAAATAAGTATTTTTATGACAACGTAATTTGTTGGGTATGTTAAAATTTGGAGCTTGGATGCCTTGTTTTTAGTTCTGGGACACTAATACAGAAAAAAGGAATGCGATTTTTGAAAGTCACACGTTGAAATCAGCCGTAGAAAATGACCTAATGAAGTTTGTGATAATTCAGTCATGATTTGAATCTCATGATTCAAAAATAGCACGTCAGTCAGATTGTCAACTTCGAATTAGGTTTACAATTAATGCCACTTCCAAAATACAAAAGTTTCCGATGTTTTAACTGCAATCGACATTACTGGTATCTTCTTATAAGAATATCCCGGCAAAGCTATCAGCATCATTTTTATGGTTGCCACTAAGTTAGTTTAAGATTGTCGTTTTATTAAGCAAATAATTATACCTAAGGAGATTAGTGATTACTATCAACAAGATTGATGGAAAATACACAGCTCTGGTACAATTCTTGTCATTTGCCATGAAATGCACAACTCCGGGGTCACCAGAGTCGACTTTTTAAGAAGGATCCCCAAAACCATAAGAAAAGTCCTCTCACGAAAGGGTGACAGGGAGTGAACTCTCCACGGGTTAGCGTATTCATTTGGCTTATGGGATAGTGGCCACCATAGTTGTAGCTGGATAATGCATAAATGTCTTTTTTTTATATTCCGTTTTTTTTTTATTTCAGCTTTTAACCCTGAGGTTATGTCAGCATAAATTTCTTTAATGTAACATTTTCGTGGCAATCTTTGTACTTTTTCTTTTGTTTTTTTCTGAGTGATTGATTTATTCCTGATTCGGTTATTATTCTGTGCAAGTCGTTAGACTTTAGTTAGACTGTTACTTTTTTAGTTGTTCTTTTTGATTTATTTGCATTTTGTTCTGATCAATTTATGTGCCGTGTGGTTCCGCTAAAGAATGGACCACCCCATTTTTTTCCATGGGTAGCATACTAGTCTTTTCTATGGGCTATGCTAAAGCTTCTGTCTGCAAGTTTCAGAAAAGTTCAGCTTTAGTTACTGTAACGAAGTTTCTGATCTTCCCGAAAGGGATTGTTTATATGTAATTATGTATGTAAAGTTATTTCAGTAAATCACGGTTGCCTTCTTGCTTTGTTTCATCTTTAAACTTTCCCTCGCATTATTTACTATATCGCATCGTCATCGTTAACGTCATAAAATACTTTATAGAGATAGTCGTATAATCTGAAATCAGTTATAAGTTATTGTGTTTCCTGGATAAACATTTACAATTTCTGTGAAGTAAGAGGATTAGAGCTAGAGAAGGCATTTCCGCATGTCGAATGTATGACAAATGTTTTATTTTGAGTCTAGCAAACAATCATTTATAGGTAAATATTTCATCTTCAAAACATATAAGTACTTATATTATGTTTTGTATAATTTGAAAAGATTGTACTTACCATTGTATGCTCCTTCAAATAAAATCATTCTATAAAAACATCTAGTATGCTAGCTACTCAAGGGAATATATCACAAGCCATTAACCAAATTAAGACGAACGAAAATAAGCGTAAAAAATAATCCGTAAAACAAACTAACCTTTGCATTCATTAGCGTCTCTAGCCGTAGCTCGTCCCCAAGGTCTGTCGAAGTGGAACGGCTTGCACCTCTCGCAGTCCCTCCCGGCTGTGTTGTGTTTACAGTCGCAGGCCAACTGCTGCACAGAAGTACCCGGCACGGATACTTCAACGGCTTTCATCGGGATACAACGCGAAGCATGCCCGTTACACTTGCACCGACCACCCACTGCAAAGTCGGACACGGCGTAATGCTGACTCCCGGGAGCAGCCTGCTTCTTATTGTCCACCTCGTCCCCTTCGTTCACCATGTGCAAGCGATTGAATACAACTCTCACATCGGTCGCCGTCACCCAGTCCTGTAGTACCGGTGATATGTCAAAGTTAGAAGCGCTCGGGCGACCCTCCAAGGTACTGAAGGCTAGTCTCGCTCCTCCAGCGCTCTCCCCGGCCAGTCTGTGCGAATCCGAACATCTGGCTTCTTGCTCGTTAGCAGCGGTCACTGTCGCCTTATTCGGCCTTCCGTAAACCCGCCTACATTGGCTCGAATAGAACTGAAAAGGTTGCCAGGTCAAGCCGTAATCAGCGCTCTTGTAAATAGCGACAGAGTCCGGTCGCGCTGCTTTAGGGCAGAACTGTAAACTGACGTACGTCAACTCGTATTTCTTTCCGAGGGAAAGGGTCAGGGAGACATTGTCGGGAGGGGAGTCATAGGAAGCGGGTTGCAGTGCTGCCGATCTCCAGCAGGTGACCTCATGAGGGTTATTCAGATCCGTCAAGAAGGATGGCGAGTGTCGGCGGTCGGACCTGGCTGCATCACAGACACGACAAGCGTTTTCTGGAGGCTGGTCTCCGGGAGGATCGCACAGACGTTCGGGTTCTCTACGTCCGCAGACGGAGGACGCGATCACGGGGGTTCCGAATGCGGCGTTGACGAAGTCAGGGATGCAGCGGCGAGGGCGACCATCCTCGTAGCAGGGGTCGGGCGGGGTGGCGGCTAGGGCCAGGGCCGCGGTGGCAAGCAGGGCCACGGCGCGGGCGGGCATGCTCACAGCCGCACAACAGCACTCGCGTAAAGTTTGCCTCGGGGACGAAGTGGGGCGACACGTGCGTGCCGGTCGGAGGCTGCCGGCAGACTGACGGCGCGCGGCGGGGTGCGGAGCTTCGACGAGCTTCGTGCTCGCGCGTATTGGGCGACCGCTTCTCTCATTAGTGAAAGTTTGTTATTGTTTTTTTTTAAGGAAATGAGATTGGCTAATTCGGTTTGGCGTTTCAGGTGTTATTTATAGGTAGTTAGTCTATAAATTCTGTTGTGCTTTTTATAGGCGTCGCTTTCTATTGAATTCTTTTCATTGATTGCGTTTGGTAATTTGCATAGATTTTTTCCCATCTCATCAACACAACAATAGATTGGCTACGCAACCAAATAAGCTTTGGTTTTATTGGTTTTAATAAACATGAAAAGATTAGTTTTCGTCTTCCAGTCTTACAATGTCTTTACTCTTTACCTATTAAAAAATCACCAGTATGCCATGACTTCTAATGTTCTAGAGTCCCCCAGTGTACCCCAATGTGAACGGTGCGTATCGCCAGACGCAGGGCTTTTATTGTGAACATTCAAAGAATGTAAAGCACTCGTCGCCCGTGCCCAGTTCTACCTGTAGGGCAGGGCATACTAGAGCGGAGCTACCTTTTAACCCCTTTTGTCGTTAAACTGAGTTGCGTAACGTGTCCTTCGAGGGGTTACAGTAATTAATTTTTTAATTGCCTGTGTGAGTGGAAATAAAGCTATTGAAATACTTATAAATAATGCCCGTGATCAGGCCCTGTACCCGGTGTTTCGATTGTCGATATATCGCGACCGTTTCGGTCCAAACTTCATTGTAATAGAGTTGAAAACGAAAACGTTCGGGCAATTGCGAAGTTCGAATGTCTGGGTAGAGGTGCTGATCAGTTGTAATATCGTAGCATATGCTCACGACTATATTCCCCGAGGGGTTAGTCAGAGAACTCAGAGATATTCTAAACCTACCTATCTATTTTATTGAAAATAAAAACGGATACAACAAAATGTACCTTCTACTCTGATCTGTCAATGATAGGGCTGAACTCAGAATAGTAAATTGGATAGTGCTTAAAAGAAGTAATGTTTAGTTTTGCTTATGGTGTAGGATCCTCCGGCAAACATCCTCCCCTCATGCAATAACAACAACAATAATAAGTAATCAACCAAAGCATCTACGTGAATCATCATCATCTTATCATAAATTAAAAAAATATATATGTAAAGATAAGTAGGTACGTAGCGTCTTCCCTTCTTCTATCGATACCGTTTCGATCTGGTGAAGAGAGAGATTCACGGTGGATGGTAGGGATCGTCTGAACGCGGCCTTAAGAGGGCTATCACAGTCCAGTGGCGCCCTCATCACATTAAAAAAGATTTCTCAATAAAGAAAGCCTAAATTAAAAAAGTAATCAACACGAACACTACTAAAGCCTTCAAGCGGATCAGGTCAGTTACGACCTTTTCCCCGAACGTCCACTATGGACCCGAACGTCCACTTCCCAAGCCATTGTTATACAATACTTTTATAGGTTCTAAACATTCCACTTTTAGACAATTGCGAATAAAAAGAAAAGCGGCCGTTTTTTTCTTTTTTCAAAATTTGTATGTTTAGACCTTTAAAAAACCTATAAAAGTATTCTATGAATATAGCTTGAAGGCTTTTGTAATGTTCGTGTTGATTACTTTTTTAATTTAGGCTTTCTTTATTGAGAAATCTTTTTTAATGTGATGAGGGCGCCACTGAACTGCGATAGCCCTCTTAAGCTGCCTGTCCATTGACGCGAGCTGCCTGGCGGAGCGGAGTAGCGAGGAAATATTAACCAATCAGGATTGTGTAAAATCTCGGCCGATTCCGCTCCGCCCCAGCTCGCTCCACGTCAATTGACGGCACTCTTACGGTCGCAGTGGGTCGCGCGACCGTCGTGTCGCTCGTCTGTAAGAGCGCTTAGACCCACTAAATAGTTTGTATCAAACGTTTTTAATTTAGAACTCTATTATAACATAACTATAACACCCGCATAATTACTTTAAACCAGATTAGATACTTACTTTAATTAAAAAACTGTTATCTTTTGCGTAGGTACATTAGGGGTGTGTAATCTAATTAAACACGTCTTATTAATTAAAGTAGGTATTTAGTAGATCGGTACTTCGTTTCATACGCGCAGAACACAAAAAAACAACACTACTTAAAATGAATGTTATTTCAAAAGAGATAATTTCTCCAGCTATGGGAAATAGGCCCCCAAACAATGTTAGCTTATAGGTAGTTGGCGTATAGTTATGGAACTCATGTCGATTTGTTTATCATAATCTCTAGATTATAGTGGTTATATTAGCTATACCTCATCTAAACGGAGTGTCCCGTAATCGCAGTTGACGCACATCTTGTCTTGATAAGATAATTGTTGGTTTTTTTATTTTTAAGATGTTCCTATACACGCATTGCTTTACATGTGCCGTTTTAATAGGAAAAAACAATTTTAGCAAAAACGTCAAAACGGTGCATTTTTTATAATCATCACTCTACATAGTATTAAAACAAAGTTGCTTCCCGGTGTCCGTCTGTCTGTCCCTATGTATGCTTAGATCTTTAAAACTATACGCAACGGATTTTGATGCGGTTTTTTTAAATAGATAGAGTGATTGAAGTGGAAGGTTTATATGTATATAATACATGCATAGTATCAGCATTGCACACGTTCGAAGCCGAGGCTAGTCGCTAGTTTATTTCATAACTCCGTTTGCGTTTTTACCTGATCTTTCGTCCGATTACCATATAGGTAGGTAGTAGGTAAATTAAATTAAGTTTTTAGAATGTAATTATACCATCAATAAACGTAACCGTTTGTAACCCTTTGTAAGCCTACAATAAATTGACTCCTTTATAGTCAGACACGAAAACTTAAATTTTATGGATAAGATGACTATAAACACAATAATTAGGGGGGGGGAGGGAAGCGCTATAATTGATAATAGCAGTTTTTTAGTTGGAAAATGGTGTCGATTCGAACTGTTGTGCCACGACTTAACTTAAGGGGCTATGTAAAAAAACTAGGATTCTTCAAAGCTCCATATAGGGTAAGGGGAGGTTATTTCGCGATATAGATAATTTCGTGATAATTTTTTAAACTTCTGCCGTGGCCTTTCCTGTAAAGGGATTGATTCAAAACCGCGTATGTACTCATGCATTAAAGTGTGCTTGAGATAGTAGTATGATTCATAGCTCAGTAGCTTTTGAAACAAGCTTGCTATGAGTTTTTTTCTCAGAACGAGGGGCGAAATCGCAATCAGCTGTGACAAATGACGACGGTAGACAATGAAATGAAGTTTTAATTAGTAAATAAGTAATATATTACAGAATATGGTATTAAACTGATAGCTTAATGTTTTACGAACAGATTGACGTAAATTGTGCATTGGATTTCAAGAATTTTTCATTCAAATATCCTTGTGTTAGGTGTGCAATATTTTAAGTGATTTTGCAAATTTTTTTTGTGATTTGGTCGAAGTATTTTGGCAATTAATTTTAATCATCTTAAAGTAAAATTTTAGGGGTTATTTTGATTGTATGGATTTATACACATCTTTAATCTTGTATTTTAGTCTATGCTATGCCTGAATGACGTAATTTTTTTTATCATGATATTAACTATTTACCAACTTCACTGGCCCATCTAAGCCAAGAGAAGAACCGAAAGTTGAAGAAACTACACAGAAAAAGAGAATAAAGCTAGAAAAGACAAAAGAAAATAAAAAATCAGGAAAGAAGTTGAGAAAAAATTATATGTTTGGATTTGTTGTATACAGGGTGTTAGGGTAAACAGTTGCATTACTTTAAGGGGTGATTGTACCCATGATACTGAATAACTTTCCCTAAGATCCGTATAGCATATTCGCAAAAAAAAAAAACTTTTCATACAAACGGTCGATCAACTGATTGCATTTAGTATGGAAACTGATTATTTTTTTGTTAATTTCTGATAGGTTTCTTTGGGAAAGTTGTTCAGTATCAAGGGTACAATCAGCCCTTAAAGTAGTGCAACTGTTTACCCTAACACCCTGTATATTCTGAAGTAGCATATTCTGACATTGAATAATTAGAATAGAACAAACAACGCGAACAAAATCTGTGCACCACGATCAGCAGTGCGGAGTGCGCACTGGGGGCGTCGCGGTGCAGCACGCGCCCGGCACATGCTAAGTAAGGTTGAGCCAATTAGCTTAAACGTGTGTTACAAAAATGTAGTCTTCTGGGTGTCGCCTCTAGTAGGTAACTCAATGTATTCTGAATGTCGACCGACATAGCTCCTGATTAAGATGACCTATAACTATATTAAATGTTATGACTGTGCAGAAATATAAGATTCATAAGCAGGTGGTTATTTAGAATATTTCTAAAAAGGCGTTTTACTCTATGATTAACGTATGACGTTCTGTTCCTAAAAAGGATTTTTTGTATTACCTATTCCTTTATTTATTATTTCGAAATCCTATGAATTTGGTCTATCACGATATTACCTATCCACTATCACGAATTTACCTATGTCACTTTATCACCAAGAAAACATTATAAATTTATGAATGAAGGATCTAGTATCGAACTGTGTGTTTCATAAAGTAAGATCAAATATATGCACAAAACTTTAAACAATATCCCATATAAATTAGGTAATCTTTATTTGAGTTATAACAAAAATTGTTTGGTGTATCACGGAATTACCTCCCCTTACTCAAGAAGTACTAACAGTAGGAGTATGATTTGCGGATATGTGTAAATTGAACATATTATTGAAGTTTTGATTAGAGCCAAAACACGATTAAGAAAAACAAGCCAAAGTTGCCTCCGTTTTTGTCTATAAACGCTTGTAACTGCTAAACGGTGAATAATAGAAACATGAGACTTGATTTAAAAAAAAGAGATTGCTATCATCTAAGTTTTGATTAGAGCAGAATTGAACTTACATAAATCTACGAATAAGAATGTATAGAAATGTAAATCAAGCTCAAAAAGTGACCCCAAAAAAAGTACACAGTGTTCGAAATTTGTTCCTTAAAAACTACACCTAGCCGCCAAAACTCATACAAAATGTCATTTTTCAAAGGGTGCCAAAAATTATGTTGCTTTTGTTTAGAGTTATTCTTCCATAGTTATTCTTATTCGTAGACATAAATAGTACAATCACAATTAAATAAAGTTTGTTTTTTCGCTTGATTCGTTCCAGGCGCGCGCGTCGCTCCATCTCTTTCTCTCGCATCTGGCAGTAATATAAGCTATCAAACGCCCGTTTCGCTAAAATTATTTTTCGACATAGGCTCTTAACTACATTTATTCCTGTCACTTTCTAAAGTGACAACTGCTGTCAAAGTGACGTTACACGCCCAAAATAAGATGCCATCATAATGTATGCCATCTTATTTAAGGCGTTTTTGGGCGTGTAACGTCAATTTGACAGCACTAAAGTCAGTTGTTGGTTTTCGGTCTCTTTTCTTAATCTTATTTTAGAAAGTGACAGGAATAAATTTAGTTAAGTCGTGGCACAGTTCGAATCGACACCATTGTCAACTCTGATCTAGTTATGAATTCTGTACAACGATCATCAAATTATTAACACGTTGTATACAAATTATTGCATTTTATACGATACGATGCTGTTACGACAATTAATAATTATTAATTGACAATCACTTATTAATTGACAACCTTAATTGACAACCACTTATTAATTGACAACATTTAATTTTAAGGAAGGTACCAAAATTAGAAAACCATTTGGAGATTATGTGATTCAAAGCTTATATCAAAACTATCAGATTTTTCTATCCATTATTCCTAGAGTTATTTGAAAAATACTGAAAAACCGCCTTCAAAAAAACTAAAAAGTTAAAAAATAATATTGCATCCGATGACTTTTTCGTTCGCATCATAAGAACATTAATTTGTTTTATAGAAGTCGCTGTCAAGCCGATTCGCGAAAGGGCTTGCATTAGTTTTTTGGCTTGGCTTGACACCGACTTCTATAAAACAAATTAATGTTCTTATGATGCGAACGAAAAAGTCATCGGCTGCAATATTATTTTTTAACTTTTTAGTTTTTTTGAAGGCGGTTTTAATTTTTTGATAAAATTTTGTTTATTTCACAATTTTCAGTGGTGAATTCATTAGTTCGATTTGACAGTAGTGCTTCAAATTAACAAATGCACTAGTCGGCACTACGATTTTCGAAGGTTCCCCTCGATTTCTCTGGGATCCATCATCAGATCCTGGTTTCCTTATCATGGGACCACCCTTGGGATATCTCCTTTCCAACAAAAAAAGAATCATCAAAATCGGTTTATAAACGACGAAGTTATCCGCGAACACACATTAAAAAAAAAAAAAAATATATATACGGTCGAACTGAGAACCTACTCCTTTTTTTGAAGTCGGTTAAAAATATTAAAAATAGATAGGATAAGAGGTTGAAGGATTGTATTTATTTTTGACTCAAAACATTCAAGACTGGGCCACGCGGTAAAATCGCCTCTGGTTGTAGGTTAGTTAGGTACCTACAGGTCGGAGGAGAAGCGTGAAAGCTCCCGAAATATTACCATTTTGTACGTCAGCCCGAAATTGTGCCCGTTAGGTCTCTAAGCCGACTCAAATCCCTGTTGAGTTATTAGCACGTATGCGTAAACTTTTGGCATTTGATTTGTTGATTTTTCTAAAGATTAACTAGGTACCTAGAGCTTTTTGTCTATATTAAGCTTCTGAAGTGACACATAGTTGTTTGAAACCGTTCTGGGACATGGCTCTTTACATGTCTGAACGTCCTTAAGGGTTCGATTGTGTAAGTGTCAAAATGTACATGTTGCAGTGACAAAATGACAAAACGACAAAAGTTTACATTGTACCCGAAGTTAAGCAACGCGCGGTCAGGCCATTCCTTGGATGGGTGACTGTTTTAGTGGTATTTCATCTGCGGCTTGTCCATCTTTTATTCTCCGTCATCTTACACAACTGCTTGACGTGCCTTCCGAAGCAAGGAGACGCTCAAGATGAAATACCACTAAACGGTCACCCATCCATTATAGCCGGTGAATATTTCCAATACCGAACCTGCACCACAGTATAAAAAGGAGTTTTTAGTATTAGCATACAGTACCGGACACACTTGGTGGGAGCACCCACCAATTTTGACTTCACCCCTGTGTCAGGAAGCGTGGTGGAAAATGTAGGCAATAGCGTGTTCCTAGCTGTCTCCAGGTGACCTATCGCACATGCTTACCTTTTCTTGAAAAAATTTCCCATTTATATGAAACTAGCGGCCCGTCTCGGCTTCGCACGGGTGGACGTCTAATCTTTTCTAGCAATAAATATAGCCTATGTTACTCAGGGTGAATGTAGCTTTCTAATGGTGAAAGAATTTTTGAAATCAGCACAGTAGTCTTTGAGTTTATTCATTACAAACATACACTCAAAACTACAAATCTTTCCTCTTTATAATATTAGTATAGATGACAGCTAAGTGTCCAAGGTGTCACTCCACTAGATACGCTAACAAGCGCTGCCTGAGAAATAATAATAACAACTAAGATTCGATTAGGTAGGTATTGTTAGTACCTAACTAAAGAATGTAGCTTCAAAGATTTCCATTCTCATTTCCACACTGTAAAATCAACAAAGACCCCAAAATTCAAAAGCCAGAACGTAACACAGTAACTCAATTACCGTGCACTGTCGGCGACTGTACCGGAAGATGTAATTATACCCTTATCTCGACCCGGCAGGTAATTAGTCACTTCCGGTCGCTGAGGGATGAAGGATCAACCCTGACAGACAACAGAGCAGTTACTAACTCCACCTGTCAAATCTGTAGTTTAAACTTTCACAAATTAACTCAAGTACTGAAAACCTTTGTTAAAATATAAATAACAAAACAACATAAATAATAATTATAAAACTAAATAACGTTGTATTATATTATGCTATCGAGTTTTCTTAGAACTATAATATAGCATAAGAAAGAGTACCGTTTTTACGATAGAGCGAGAAGAAAAACGTTGTTAAAAACTAGTTCCTTGTATGAGAATCACCCTTAATTTTGAACTTTTTGACTTTTTTATTATTTGTTAGCAAATCTGCCGTAATACCGCACATTCTGTGAAAATTTCAACGATCTAACTCTTACGGTTCAAACGTTACAGCCCTAAATAGGGTAGGTAGGACGGACGGACAACGTAGGCCTAACAGAGAGTTAATTGTGCTTGCTTGGCATGTAATGTAATGACCAAGTGAGTTAACTGCATTGAGGATTAGCCGTTCGCGAGACGGTGCGATGTTCATCCACTGAGGGATAATGTGTCATTTTTCCTGTATTTTTTAAAGACGATAATAGGCTAGCTGGGAACGGGGAATTTGTCCTGTAAATTAATCTTGTATTATATTCGATATTATTGTGTATATTATCTTGTAAATTTATTCTTTTAATTCATTCTATAAATTCATTAAGTAGAATCATCCTGTAAATTCATACAGTAAAAATAATTATATAATTCTTCTATCGAATCCAAAATATAATGTTACAAATTATTAACTTTTCGTTAATGGAAGTTGGTTCAAGAGTTTGTAAAGGTAAAATTATATCGCACTAAATAAAAAAACTCATATTCCATCCACAAATCCTAACATCATAATATCCATTACAATATTAATAACAAACCCCTTAATCTATCAAATAAAGTTCCACGCTATATTTTTATTGAATTTCTTACACTTTAATACAGGCTACAGCACGGAATACAGTTAAGTTACGCAAAATACTCATCCTCTCATAAATTCTTAACGCGTGGGATTTTTACGACTCTCCTATAATAGGCCTTCTAAACTGCATGCCATAGAGGCGAGGCTTTATGCCCACCACCAGTCAGCTTTCTAGCCGCTTTATGTTACAAATAAGAACAATTAAAAACATCAGAAGTGCGATTTTTGAAAATCATACGAGCGACTTGGCAGTAGAAAATGTCAAAATTACTATGGAGATTATGCATCTTTCTACTGCCAAGTCGCTCGTATGATTTTCAAAAATCGCACTTCAGGGAAGAGTTACCGGTAGTAATTATAAGAGCTGCTAAGAGCGATATTTGGCGAGATGAGTTGGATACTAGAACTGGATGTCTTTAGCGAGGAGTGGCTGGATATCGCAAGGAACAGAGACGGGTAGTCGGAAACATGTTAAGATTCTACGAAAAAGTTACACTTACAGGATGCATTAACAAGGTGAATTAAAGGATATTATCATCGGCGTTTATATATTTTTGGTCCAAATGTGAAAGTGCCAACAAAAACTAATGCTATATGCTGTTAGAACTTCCAATGTCCTTTACATGTTTGTTTTTTCTGGATGATTACTTACTAACTATCCTTCCTTATTGAGGGATGGGTGATGATTTTATTAAACACTTTCCCATTTTTCTGGGGTGGTTCAGACCACCCCAGTTTGGTCCTTAGTAACGACTACGACAGATTTCTGAACTGAACCAACATCCAATTTAAATAAATAAATGAACAGTTATTAGGTTGTTAGTTATATGAAGTTGTTATACTTACGAATACATATTGATACAGACCGTCTAGCGACATAAAGCGGAGTGGAATGGTAGACAAAAGAATTGTTTAGGAGACATTTGCGTAATGACCGGTGTTCTGGCCGTCCCTTATTGTCAACTCATACATTTTGTATTGCAGCTATATTGCAGCCGAGTCATTGACATTGCTCACGGCCTTTCTTTAATCTGTCATACATTTTCAGCTTACTTACCTACAGACATAAATACACATTGTTCTAAATGGTAAAAAAAATCTCGTGTTGGTTTAACCATATTGAAAGAAGTTTGGCGGAAGGCCATGTAATATGAGACCCAGACTTAGAGGTCCCATACATGAATGAAACTTAGTAATACGTGTAGAGTGAATCAAAACGTAAAAAAAATTAAATTGGTTGTAATCTGTAGAAGTTGGGGGAAAGGTATTTCTCCTTATGATACACTTATGATGATCGAGTGTGTGAAACTCATAATCTTCCTTATTAGATAGTGCACTCAATCTTCTACGCATTCATTGTGTTTATTTTAATGAAAATTCACGATATCCGTACCATATTATGATAATGGAAGAAAATGAAATCACACACACTATCAGTTCAACCAAGCCAAATACGTTCCGTAACGACCAAATATACCTCAGCGATAACATTCGATGAAAATAAATGTTGTGGTTGAATTTTGCTACTGCTTTTTTGACGATTTGTCTATTTTACTAGTAATTTCTACTTTTGAATCCGGACTTCTGGAGATATGGAAGTTTTTTAAAAAATGCCTTAATTTTTTTTGTTTTTAATCATTATGACCGCCGTCCTGAATGGCTTTTAGTTTTCGTAAAAATGGCTGCGTCCAAATCTGCCATTGTTCTTTGTAGGCGAAGGAGTTTCGTTTCTATAGGTTACTATTATTATCTATTCATATGATTTAAGTACGATTTTTCGGTGAAGGAAAACATCGTGAAGAAAGAAACAGAACATGAAACTGACATGTTTTTATATTAAATGGCCCTCCAAGATTTCTCCTTTAAAATCGCCTAAGAGGTAGTTAAACGTTTTTTTTTTACAGGGTCCAACTAGGGTTGCCAACCCTACTATATAATAATACAGTATCCTACTATATTATAAGGCGTGCTCCATCCTTACCCATTTTTAAAAAGCTGCTAAAAGACTACTATCTCACTACATAGTTCGTACAATTTGGTATTTTAACTTTTACTGTGTTACTAATGTTACAATAATATTCGTTCTTTTTTTGCATATTTATGTACATACATATATATATATATATATATATATATATATATTCATATATATTTTATAACATATATATTTTAGTAGGTATATATTATTGTATAATATAGGTAGTTTCTCCTGTTTAAATATATATGCAGTTATAATAATTATTTTTGCCTAGTATATTATATATTTACACCGCCCTACCACATATTTGTTATTAAAGAGTTCTTCCATCCTATGGTTGTCTGGAAGAAATCGCTTTTAGTGATAAGACCGCCATTTGTACCCTTTTGTTTGCTTTTATTATTGTTATTTTATGTTTTTGGTGTGCAAATAAAGAGTATTGTATTGTATTGTATTGTATTGTATATTAGTGGCCCTACTACTATAATTCTGAGAAAAATATATAGTAGGCAAACTACTATATTTTGATGAGCAAATAATTTTTAGAGAATTTAACTTAGGTTTAATAAAAATGCCCAATAACTTAACATAATTTGAACAATTTTCTCTCTCTTCATCACATTTGTTCTATTTGATCTAAACTGGACCATGTAGATAATTCCTAAAGACTAAATCTACTGCTGAAAAAAAACTTAATATTCAAACCAAAAAGTTGCAAAAAATTATCTTTTAGAAAATTGTAAATTATCAATTATTCGAAAAATCTACACTAATATTATAAAGAGGAAAGATTTGTACCTATTTTTGTATGTTTGTAATGAATAGGCTCAAAAAGTACTGGGCCGTTTTAAAAAATTCTTTCACCATTAGAAAGCTGCATTCACCCTGAGTAACATAGGCTATATTTATTGCTAGAAAAGATTAGACGTCCACCCGTGCGAAGCCGGGAGGGCCGCTAGTACTATATATTTTCTTATTTTTCCCCGATCTACTATATTTTTTCGGGCACATAGGCTCGAATATGCTAATATTCGGTCTAAAAAAAGTTGGCAACCCTAGGTCCAACTTGTGCTGACATTTTTTTAAGAAGATAATCAGACGTAAAGTACTAGTAGGTATTTATTCTGTGACCAGACCATGAAACTGAACAACTTTCTTTATGGGGCCGAAGTAAGAATTCGGGAAAAAATCTGTTGTCCCATATAATGGATCGAATAAGATTCCAGGTTCGCAATTTCGACATTGGTCCCATAGTGAATGTTGTTCAGTTTGATGGTCTGACTGATCATCCTTTATAAAACCGTCAGCATAATGTTAAGAAGGACCCTATACAGGGTGTAACACAACTGAAGCACCCCACCCCACGGTTTTATATTATACTAGCGGCCCGTCCCGGCTTCGCACGGGTGGACGTCTAATCTTTTTTAGCAATAAATATAGCCTATGTTACTCAGGGTGAATGCAGCTTTCTAATGGTGAAAGAATTTTTTAAATCGGCCCAGTACTTTATGAGCCTATTCATTACAAACATACAAACATACAAAAATAGGTACAAATCTTTCCTCTTTATAATATTAGTGTAGATGTAGATATAATGATATGGATGGGTGCCTAATAAATGTTTAGCTGCACGGAAAGAAAAATTGTACGGTACAGCCATGTCATAAATCTGTTGTTATTTGAACTTTTCTGTTTGATGAATCTATTTATTGTTTTGTGTCCTATTCTGTATTTTTGTGTGGCAATAAAGTACATTTTTATTTTTTATTTTTTTTATTTATCAACTAGGGAGTTAATGGGGTGCTTCAGACCATCAAACTAAACAATTTTCACTATGGAGCCAACTTCACTTCACTTCACACAGTAAGGCCATCAAAGATGTTGATAATGCCTGAAGGAATTAAGTCGCCTCTTACGTCACCCGTCTTTGTTGGTGCTATTCGAAAAGGGGGACAGTCGCGATCTCCGCCCACTCCTTTTTCTTCTGGTTTCTATACAGACGCTACCGGCACATCGCTGGCCGGTTCTTACCTATCCCCACTGCCTTATCCGCTGCTTAGTCCCAGCAACACCCATTGCCGTGGCCCGTACCCCTTACAAATAATAAATAAAGAATAATTATTTATTTCAGACATTACGTACATCCATATGTTGTTAGTATCTCACTAAATAACTGTGTTAGTAGAAACACTTAAGTGTAGACCGATCCAGTGCTTAATAAAGCTACTGTCACAGTATCTACTGGAGACTAGGATCAGGATGCTATTGGTGCTGGCGCGAACCCTCTGCAGCGTGGCGGCACAACGTTTGCGGAGCGTGGTGGGAAACCCATCGACATGAGCGTCCGCGAACCAGAAGTGCGGCAGCCCCAGCAGCATCCTGAAGGCGTTATTATACCAGGATGCTTCTCCGTCACTACTGTGGCTGCCCATAGTCCGCAGTAATAAGCAGTAACCACTCCCTGAGCTATGCTGTAGTAGTCAGTTTCGAAAAGAAATTGGTGCTATTCGAAGCCGGACATCATACGGCAAAGGTAGGTACTATAAATGGTACAATACTTAGCGCCTTAGCCGTCCAACCACAAGTATTGAACCATCTATAGTACCTACCAACATACCAACAGCAGAACGTTATCTAAAAGAGTAAAGACGCGAGTTATGCAACATGGTGTATCTCTATAAGCAAGGAGTGCGTTTGATCTGACAGACAGATTGTGGGACGCAAAAACTGGCGCTCGCGCACCGGCTAATCGTCGATATTACCTCTGTATGGTGAAGTCACATAATACTGCGCAGAGTGACGGAGGACGACAGAGACTACCTATTTCAACGTATTTATTAGTTACTCCATTACCAGCTGGTACATGACTTCTATCTGCGTGGAATTTGATGCCTTTGTCTTTCCTCAAGGTACAGGCTTTTCCTCAAAATCGGTTCTGCGCCGGCGCGGCGGTTCAGCCGTGAAAACGTAATATACAGACAGAAACTCTTTCGCATTTAAAACTCCATGAAAAAAATACGTTTTTAGGGTACCGTACCCAAAGAGTGAAACCGGGACCCTATTACTACGCCTACGCTGTCCATATAACTCTAAAGGGATTCGCTCTAGGCAAACTCTAAGCCGATTTTTGAAGCTTAATCATATAGCCACAAAGGAATAGATTTCTGAATGTCATTGATGCCAGAGCCAGCCACCAACTTGACACGTCATCGTCACTTGCTAGTGGTACCAAAGCTTCCGGCCCCTTCTAGAAGAGAGTTTAGTCCTGATGAGTTTCTGCATTCACTACACAGATATTGTTGTTCATTGGAAAAGACTGAATTTCAAACTACTCTGTGCATCAGGCCGGCACATTTATGGTCAGAGCGGCTTCGTAAAAACATTCAGTCGCTCCCAGTTTTACCGACAATTACTTATCGACGCCGGCGACGCGGGTGCCACTTTATTGACAACTCCACATTACGTTACACTCTTTTGTACCAATAATTTTATCATTTAAATATAATTATCGGTGGTGTAAGAAGATAATTTTTGTTAATTTATGATTTAAAATAGGTACATAAAGGTGTTGATAAGTGAACGCAAAAATCTAAAGCATTTGAAACATAATCGTAGTCGTAACTGAGCAATTAATGTTAGCATAATGTTAATATTATAGATTTAAAAAAATCTTAAGAAGAGTAAAAATGCGGGACAAAAGCACACCGCATCTACTAGCATGGGTACCTATACTAGAAAGAATGGGATCGGCATGTCAGAAGAGAGCATTTCATGATCGACCTACTGGCAAAAGTCCAGTGGATCGCCGTATCAGTTCGGTTAAGTAAAAAATTACACGGTGATGACGTAGAATTTATATTAATATTTCAGGTTTACCATTTGCCTTTCAGCCTGAAACCTTAAAAAAGCTAAAAGTGAGCATTGCTACAACTGCATGCTTCAAAAAACAGTTGGTAGGTAGCTAAAGCTGTCAAGGCTGTTTAGAAAATGTTGGTAAGTTATAGATTCTGAGGAAATTAACGGTTCATTCCAGTGTATCTTTCACACAATCAATCTATCTTTGCATACATTTGACTCGAGTAGGCATTGCAGTTTAATATGGAACAGCTGATTTTTATTTTGCTCCGCTCGGGTTGCTCCCATAGAAGTTGTTCGGTTTGATGGGTAGATTCTTCGTTTTAAAAGAATGCTGATGATATCAATTTCACCACCCTGTTTGAAGATTGGCAGATTTGGATCCGGATTCAAAAGTGGAAATTACTAGTAAAATAGGCAAATCGTCCAAAAAGCAGTAGCAAAACAGCTATTTTCATTTAATATTATCACTGAGGTATTTTTGGTCGTTACGGGACGTATTTGGCTTTGGTGAACTGATAGTGTGTGTGATTTGGTTTTCTTCCATTATCATTAAAGGGTACGGTTATCGTGAATTTTCATTAAAATAAACACAATGAATGCGTAGAAGATTGAGTGGACTATGTAATAAGAAAGATTATGAGTTTCACAAACTTGATACAAAAGGTATCATAAGGAGAAATACCTTTCCCCCAACTTCTACAGATTACCTACAACCAATTTACATTTTAGTTAGTTTTGTTTCACTCTACACGTATAACTAAGTTTCATTCATGTAAGGGTCCTCTATGTCTGGGTCTCAAATTATATGGTTCATGTTACTATCATCAGCGGTTTTTGTTTGTCTGTCAGTCACAGAACTGTTTGGCAAGTATAGATTTGAACACCCACAAAACAAATCTAGATGCAAAAGAGCAGGTAATATATAAATATCACTTTTAAAAAAAACAACAAGATCAAAATTGGTCCTGACCTCAGCAACAGCTTCGAGGAACAAAATGAATACATCGACTCAGCTATTTAAACCGAGATAAGCGGAACCACTTTTTGTTCGAGATAACACCACGCTCATATCAATAAGGGAGCTGAATAGGGAATGTGGTAAAAAAGGGGATAAGCACGCGGAACCTGGTGACGTCATAGAGGTATATGGGCTTGACATTACATTGATGTCATAATATAGGTCTAGTCTATGATATTATAATTGTCCTCGACGACGCCTAGTCAGAGTCTATAAAGTGTAAAAAAGTCTGCTGATTTGAGTCGAGTAGGAACTGCAGTTTTATACGAAACAGCAGATTTTTTCCTCTCGATGTTGGCGTCATAGCATAGTTAAAGTTGTTCAGTTTTATGGTCTAAAACCCTTTAAATATTACCACAAGAGTACCGTGTTTTGTTACAGTCTGTATATATATTATGGCTAGGCTTTCCACACATAAAGAGAGGATGGAGGGGCCATAAATATGATGCGGGCCAGTTGCCGATTGGTGAAGGCAAAAGTTTGTGGTCTATACAATAATCGGTATCAGAGTTTTTTGAAGCCGCATCAATATTGACCTCTAACCTGGCTTTACCATCTGTGATCGTTTTCAATTTCGAATCCACTACGCCAAAGAGCACTTCCTATAGTTTCTTTTTATAGCTTATTTTGTGTCCCACAGCTGGACTTCTCCTCCGATCCTCCCTATGCAACGCAAAATCAGGCCAACCCTTCAGGAAGGTATTAAAATCTTTGCTCGATTTTCTCTTGGGTATTCCTCGAATTCTGCAACCATCTTGTGGTCTGTGGCCATCTTGGTCCACCTCTCAGGATGCTAACGGCAGCGGCAGAGATGTCCCTCCCAATCCCACTTCAGCAGCTGAGCTGTTTTAGGCCTTCCGCTATACCAGTTTTGGAGCGTAATTTTACATCTAATAAAATGCTGCTCTGTGATACCTACAGATAATCACCATGAATATTATCACATACACTCATACATACCAACTTAAACCCACGATACTTAACGCTATTAAATTAACGTCCTGTTATCCAAAGTATGTAATCATCGATTAATTGGCTCCGATGGTCAAACAATTATGTTTAATATGGCAACTGGTCTTATTATGGCAAGTTTTTGTTGGCGGGTTACAGGTTGTGGGCGGTGCCAATCATGATGTCGGTTTACTTCTAAAAAGTTGTCGGTAGACCCAACGCCTAAGTAAGAAAAATAACTCATCAAATCAGCAGCTTGTGTCCCAAGATTTCTGGTGTTTGTAGTTTGCTGTTCAAAGTTTAATCGACCAACCATCGTTGTTTTTACCAATCGTAATTTTGATCAAAAGATTAGAAACAAGATTAATTACATTTGCTTTTACAGTCTCATTGAAAACAACCCCTGCGCATAAAAAACTGAGGCAAGTATGAGTAGAATTGAGTAGAGTCTCACAAAGAGAAGGTTCCGTACCTAGATTTTATTTCGTTAACGTCATCCAACGGTCCATCCATTTGGTACATAATCGCTGTGAAGTAGTCAATAATATGAAAAAGCTATTTGCGAAGTACGTATCTAGAGACCAAGCGCCTTAACTGAAGGCGTTCAAGTTTGATAAAACTGTAAGTTTTTTTGGAACTATACAACCCTTTAGGTAAAACTAAAATAGGATATATTTTATTCACTATGCACCTAAGTCAAATTTCGTTACCATCATCAGCCACTGCTGGAAAGGGGCCATCATGCTTAGAGCGCTTGGAATAAGGTCTTAGATATAACTAGAGGTAAACAAAAAAAAACCGGTCAAGTGCGAGTCGGGCTACTCGCGCACCGAGGGCTCCGTGCCACACCACCACAGAACACAACATTATTAACTTAGAAAAAAAAACTTTTTTGTCCGGGACCTGTAGCGCAAGACCCACTCACACTTGGCCGATTTTTAGTATTTGTTGTTATTTTGTAGAGTTTGCTCTATAATCACACTAAGTTTGACGCTTGTATGTATTACCGTTTTTATGATAGAGCGTGAAGAAAAAACGTTGATAAAAACTAGTTTCCTGTTGAGAACCCCCCTTAATTTTTAACCTTTTGACATTTTTATTATTTGTTAACAAATCCGCCGTAATAACGCATAATCTGAGAAAATTTCAACTATCTAGCTATTACGGTTCAAAAGTTACAGCCCTAAATAGGTAGGACAGACGGACGGACGGACGGACAGACGGACGGACGGAAGGACGGACGGACAACGTAAGCTTAGTAATAGGATCCCGTTTTCACCCTTTGGGTACGGAACCCTAATTATTCTGCATGCTGCCCAATTTATAAGGCTTAGTAGTTCTTTCCTTAGACACAATCGGCGAAGTCACAAAAGGGTTCCACCTCTTTTGCACGGAACCCTAAAAAAATAATTACAATAACAACAAGTGTCCGTCGGCCCATATAGTAGTCAACACGTCACAAGTTAATGCACTGTGAACTCTACGTCCAGAGTAATAAGGGTTAAGCTACTTTAGTTACAAGCATAATGAAATTAATGAACATAAGTCTCTTCATGCTAACGAGGTAGGAATCCAGATCCAGACGAGGGTAGGACGTACAATATTACGTTTGGTTGGTCTGAAAAGAGTGAGATTATTTGCTTTGAATGTGAAGGTGGTTTAAATAGGATGAAAATGTAAAAGTCCTAATAGTATAAGAGATAAGTATACTTTTTGCAACCATCAGCAGCAAGGCTGATTCAGTGTTTATGGGGTGTAGAGCATCTCTGTGATGGGGATGGACCAGGTCTGCCTGCATAAATCCAGTCGGTTTAGGAGTTACTGATGATTAAAAGTCTGTAAAAAATTAACGATCAGCTACACGGCTGATCGTATGACATTGTTGTAGCTATGTGAACAGTACAAAAACTGTCAAGTTCTGTCAGTCGGTTTAGGAGATACAGCCAGTCAAAGTTCCGACCTTTGAAAGGCTGTATCTCCTAAACCGAATGATGAACCATGCCAGTTTTTGTACTGTTCACATAGCTACAGTGCATACTACAACAATGACATACGATCAGCCTTGCAGCTCTAGACTAGTTGTAGATTATTATCCTAGATTAACGTTAATCCAGAAGAATTGTTACTACATGAGTATTAAAATTTACAATAAAATTCCCGAGAGCCTTAAACAACTAAACACCAAATTAATGTTCAAAAAATTGTTTCAGTGGTTAATAATTAACAGTTTTTATAGTGTTGAAGAGTTTTTAAATTTTAAGTGTAAGTAAATAAGTAGTGTAAATAAAATATAAAGTGTCAATATAGTATTGTTTAAGTTGTTAACATAATATTTGCATGCTGTTGCTACAGCTGAACAGAAGAAACTTATTTTATATTTTATACCATCTTTTATTTACCTGTTTCAAAGCAAATAAATTATATTCTATTCTATTCTATTCTATTCTCATCGTTAATTTTTTACAGACCTTTAATCATCAGTAACTCCTAAGCCGACTGGAGTTATGCAGGCAGACCTGGTCCATCCCCATCACAGAGAAGCTCTACACCCCATAAACACTGACTCAGCCTTGCTGCTGATGGTTGCAAAAGGTACACTTATCTCTCGGAATATAAATATTTTCCTCGTTCACTGCGTCGCATCGCTACCTCGCACAACTCTTCTCTATTCTGGACCATAGTGACCATAGTCATCCACCAAAACGCACTGAGCTCTCGTGGTGGTGTATACAAAGTCCAACTAAATATGGTGACGGTTTTTTAAGAGTATGATCAGACCATTAAACTGACCAACATTCTCTATATGTATCGAAGAAGAAATCGTAAAAAAAACCAATTCTACTTACTTGGGTCAGCAGATTTTTTTCCCTTTTCAAGTTCCTTGGTAAAGGGGGAGGCCTTTGCCCAGCAGTGGGATGAAATAGGCTAAGAAAAAAAAAAGAAAAAAAAAAAAGTTCCTTGGTCTCATCATTCCCTCAAAAAGCCTTCAGCATATTAAGAAGACATATGACCCTGCTCCCTGTCATCCTTATTCGTAAGAGGAAGCCAGTGCCCTAAAATAGGATGTCGAAAAAAAAAGCTCTACAAACGTTCCAACAAACTTCGCAAAGCACAGCTTTAATCCTCCTCAACTAGGTACCCGCAAAAATAACATCTAACCGAACTTAAATAAATAACCTTCTAACAAGCCCCGAAAGTGTCAATAAAGAAGAAAACCTATCAACACTCCATCACATTTGGCAGGCTCACTACCACCAAATAATTGGCTATTAACATCTAGGTGTTTTTTCGTACACTAGCCGGCCGGTAACTGGCGCAGAGCCAAAACATGGCAACGATCAGGTGGACGGACAGAAATACCTACGCATGAAAACAAACCTTTCTTTTTTTTTAAGAAAAACTCGTTATTATTGTGTGGCCAGAAACTTGGCTTATCGTGTTATCAGGGTGCCATCATAGCAATGTTTTTGGCCATGCATTCTACTTGTCAAACTAACATAATACATACTTAGTGGAAAACATTCACATATACGAATGCAGAGTGTAAGGGCAGAGCGCCGTGCTCATACACTTTACTATCAGTTTAAAACAAAGACATATATATTACGCTAGTAATATATAAATCTATGGTTTAAAATAACAATGTGCATGACCTCGCTCGCAAATGTGACGTCACGCAATCACACGAACTTCACTCGAGTCATTCTAATGATTGTTTCCTTTGCATAGAGTCTACATTCCTTTGTCAACCGAGTGAAGTTATCCAACGGCCCTTCAAGGTCATGCACATTGTTATTTTAAACTGATAGTACGGTCGCGCGACCCTCCGCGACACCCGACAACCGCAAAGTGTCGCTCGTCTGTAAGCGTTCTAAGGGTTGTATATTTAGAGCGTTTGAACCCCGTAATTCATCTTTTCATCTTATTTATCAGAAACGGCATACAATTTTAAAACGCCTTTTATAACAAAGCTATACAGGAGCTATAAAATTGTATGCCAGGACTTTTATAACAAAGCTATACGGGAGCTATAAAATTGTATGCCTCTCAAAGACATATACATATATTACTACGCTAGTAATATATAAATCTATGATGCCTCTTCTATTATAACAAGATGAAAATATTGTGACAGATGAATTTGGGCGTTCAAACCATAGAGTAAGAAGAGATGGCATATCGGCTTGTTTCTATAGAAAATGTTGTCGCCAACAAAGGGGGTGAAAAACGGGTGAGGGGAAGGGTTAACATTTAAATACGCTACTTCCCGCTATTATGACGTCAGGCCCAGTTGAGTATCTGTGCACAGTTCGATACAACATCTCCACCCCAGGGGAGCGCGTTATTTTCCCTATGGTTCAAACGCTTTGAGTATACCTACACCCTGATATTAAATGCGTTACCTACATATTAAACAGGGTGCTTCATATTCATATCATCAAACTGAACATCTTTCAATATGGAGCCAACTTGAAATCGGAAAATTAAATTTGCTGTCCCATACATTTGGGTCGACTATCCATTGACATATTCTATGGAACAGCTCTTTTTTTATTTTACACCCTGTATATTTACAGTTTTAAAATGGAATTTTACGTGTTAATCAGATAGCTTCACCTCCCCTCCATAAATATACTGCAAAAATGCAGCCTTATTCCTGAGTTAACTCATTCGACTCGACACTGATGAACCACGTAACAGAAAATACCTACTTTAAAACCTATTTTTATAACAGTTAATGAAGGCTAGCATAATATAGACAATACATGTTGTATTGTTGTGAACTCGGCCATTGACTGACTGGCGTATGCCTATTTTTGCCAGTCGTTTACTAGAATTGCGACCAAAATGGGCTACGGTATGGCCACTGCATTTTTATTTTGTTTTCACAATCTATAGGGCAGTACCTGAAGCAGAACCGCTCTAATAGAATTGGAATTTCCGTTCTTCTTCTAATATCTTTATTTGGATTTTGATGTACAAAAAAATATGAACCTACGCCCACAATTTAATAAGAGTACGTTGAAACGGTTACTAGTATAGTATTATCTTATCTGATGTGCTTTGAACGCTTTGAACAGTCCTTCTCAAACCACAGATTACCTAAAGAGTTGTTACTCAAAGTAGGTATACTTATGAAGATATACGTATAAATAATAATTCGTAATCTTAGCATCTTCCCCCTTGTTTGATTTCTAACCAAACTAAGAAAACAACCGAAATTCGCTACGTAATATAACACCCCCCCTTATAAACTACCCTTCATTCAATTTACCTCTCTATGAACTAAGAATTACAGTCAACTTTCCAATGCACAATAACAAACTTTTTAATTTAAAAAGCTAAACTCTCAAAATGACTTTGAAAAGTATTAAGCCATTTACCGCCTTTAAAATTCAATTTCAGGACTTAATTGTCTATGATATTGTAAATATAATGTTTGTTTCTATTAGAATTGAGCTTTAAAACTTTTAAACTAAGCTTCAAAATAGATTGCCTTGTATTTATTTGACATTAGCATTTTCGTGAGGGTGCATTTACCCTTTAAAAAAGGTTGAACAAAAATGTGGATCGAGGGAAGAAAAATCTACAAAATTCGTAATAAGGGTTCGTATTTTATTTCATTAACACTTTAAAGAATCTAAACTATTATAAAACTGTAACAGAAGTGTGTCTATACATTGAAGATATATACAAAAAAAAAATTACGACATGGTTTTTACCTGTCCCTGATTCCAAATCACAAATTTTTGGATTTTTTGTCTGTCTGTTTGTTTGTTTGTTTGTATGTTTGTATGTTTGTTTGTTTGTTTTTTTGGGTGTTTGTTTGTTCGAGTATCACGCAAAAACTACTGAACCGATTTTGAAGAAACTTTTTTTGTTTGATAGCTGATCATCTGACTTAAAATCTGGTATATAATTTATGCGGACGAAGTCGCGGGTTAAAGCTCGTTAATTTATAAAATGTTTTTTTTTTAGAAATCTTTAATTAGTCAGAGATGGCTGAAGAAATAAAGAAGACGAAAGTCGAATAGCACCAACCTAGGTAGGTGTCGTAAGAGTCTTATGACACCCACCTGGGCTGGTGCTATTCGAAGCCGGACACCACACGGCACCACTTAGGTACCTACATATTTTTATGGGGATGACCGGACCATCATACTCTATGGGCCCAACATCGAAATTGCGAACAAAAGTCTGCTGTCCCATCCGTACGGAACAGCAGATTTTTGCGCGATTTCGACTTTGGTCCCACAGAGAAAGTAGTTCAGTTTGATGGTCTGATCATCCCGTTTAAAAACCATCACCATATTAAGGGGTTTCCCTGACCGAACGACCTTGACTCTTTCAGAGTCACCTCACCTGTACAAAACTTCGTCATTTTAGTAGATATACCTATTTTTGACTAGCTTGTCCTTCATTATGTCACAGTGGAGCCTTCTAATCCAAGGAAATAACATTCTAAAATCATAAGAATTCGCCCCAAATTTTACAATTATCTAATTAACTCATTAAATATTGGTCTTAAAAAAAAATTGGTAAATAGCAATTTTAGATCTTACTATTGTCTACACAAAGGTGTGTGTCTCAAGTAAATGTGACTTCAACTTAAAAAGTAGATGCACATAATACAGATTTTTTTGCAATATTTAGGCTTTCCTTTGAACACAGCTTTCATATGTATTTTATAGGAAAATAAGAAATATGATCTATAGCAAATAAAGCCGAGATGTTGAAGAATATTGCTACACTTTTCAATTATTTGTATGTCTTTCAAATAACGAGAAGATAGCTTCTAAAAACCAGTAAAATATGGCCCGAGCTAGCGTTTACCTATGGGGAGCCTCTTAAGAAGAACCCTGTAATTATGTACTTATATCGAAACAAAAGCCATCGCTAACAGAAATACAGTCTTCCCTACAACTACCTACATCTCAAAGCTTCATCAAAGACGCTTCAAGAGCTATCGCAAACCTCTGAAGACACCGCTGTACCACCCTGTAAAAACCTCTTTACACCTTTATAACTTAGCAGTTAAAGTTGTTAATGGTATAACGGAATGATAAAGTAAGGATTGTACGTCAATAGATTGCAAGCAACTGTCAAATCAGTGATCACTTGATCTCGAGAGGTGCTCAAAGCTTGGCTCTATGACCCTACACAGATTTATTTCGTTAGCTGTACTCTCTGTAATAAGATACCTATCTGTTTTTGTAGAGGATGTAGCAGGAGAATGTGATTCTGAACAAAATGTTAAATATATCTAGTTAAAAGAGAAACTTTATACATACAATGGCCTCGATTCGGAGTGTACCACGACTAAACTAAACTTAATGTATCCCTGACACTTTCTAAAATAAGATTAAGAAAAGAGACAGAAAACCAACAGCTGACTTTAGTGCTGTCAAAGTGACGTTAAACGCCCAAAAATGACTTAAATAAGATGGCGTACGTTATGATGGCATCTTATTTTGCGCATTTAACGTCACTTTGACAGCACTAAAGTCAGCTGTTGGTTTTCTGTCTCTTTTCTTAATCTTATTTTAGAAAGTGACAGGAATACATTTAGTTTAGTTTAGTCGTGGTACACTCCGAATCGAGGCCAATATACAGGGTGAAATTGAAACGATTAGCATTCTTTTAAACTATGAGTCTATCCATCAAACTGAAAAACTGTTACTATCCGTGCTAACTAAAAATTTACCCAATAACGATATGGTCCAATCACAATGAGTCGTGTAGGCAAGGCATTCCAGATTAGTATAGAACACCAGGATTTGTTTTTTTTTGCTACGATCGGTTTGCTCCCTTAGTAAAAGTGTTTTTAAGACCTCTTAGTTCAAAAGGATGCCAATGATTTCAATTTCACCCTGTATAAACTCACGACCATAATCCCCTTCAGGGTGGTCAGACACAATCATTGCTACAACTACCAACTGTCTTCACCTTTGTTTCGAGTAAAATGTTATGAAAAATCAACCGGTAGATACACAACTACAAATATACTAGACCCTTGGACAGCTGATTTCTTGTTCGCTATTTCGATAGTAGTTCAATACAGAAAGTTTCTCAGTTTGATGGTCTGATCATCCTCTTACAAAACATGAGCATATTAAGAGGGACCCTGTGTAGGTACCTAGGTTAAATACTCTTAAGGTGGACTTCCGATGCCAGCGGCCGATGCGTCAGACGCGCGCGGCCGACGACAGACCTCACTTCCGAGGCCAGCGACTGACGCGTGCCTATTGTACAGAGTGTTATCACTTTAGGGTATTTTCCCCGAAATTTAGGGTACGTTTTTATGTTTTGGTGTTTAAACAAAAACATAAAAACACAAACAAAAAAAACCAATACATATTTTAATAAAGAATATTTGATTGATTGATAAATTGCTAGGTTTAGAGAATACAGGGTGTACAATAAAATGGGACAGCTACTCAAAGGGGTGCTTCAGACCATCAAACTGAACAACTTTCTCTATGGGACCAATATCGAAATCGCGAAAAAAAAATCCGCTCTCCCATACAAAACTGCAAACATAATTCGACTGAAATGTATGGGACAGCAGATTTTTTTTTCGCGATTTCGATATTGGTCCCATAGAGAAAGTTGTTCAGTTTGATGGTCTGAAGCACTGCTTTAAGTAGCTGTCCCATTTTATTGTACACCCTGTATATGAATGCATTTTTTTTAACAGGATTTTGATAAAATACATTTTTGGGAGTAATTAGACAGGGATGCGATGCGTCCCCATGGCTTTTTACCCTGTACATGTATCGCTGTCTAGCTAATAATTATCTAGGCAAGAGGGATTTTCCGAAAAAAGGAAAAGTAGTTTCAAGTGGCTCGATAGATGGTGTTATCGCTACGTTGAGCGACCTTGTAAATAATAAAATACAAATAAAATAGTAAAAATTAAGAAAATTTTCGGTAAAATCTTCGTCATATTTCTGGCAAACATTCTTGTTTTGCGTGACGTCAGAGCATAGCCGCGCGCGGCCGCGGCCGATGCGATAGACATCGGCCGCGCGCGTCTGACGCGCGCGTCAGTCGCTGGCATCGGAAGCGGTGCCATACGTTTTCATAGTAACTAGTATGGCCGCATCGGCCGTCGGCCGCGAGCCGCGCGCGTCAAACGCGTCGGCCGCTAGCATCGGAAGTCCACCTTTATTCAAAACAATAAACTAAACTGAACATTCCTAACATTACACAGACCAATTAATCTTCATAATTCATAAATCAAATCTTATTTTAAGCAGAATCATTTAAATGTTCGCAAATTGTCGCCTTCGTCGCGCTGAATCACATACAAAAAAGCATAAAAGCAAGAATAAAATATTACCGCTAAACATAGTTTACTACAGATTACTCCCTCATTGCAGTTATCCTTTAGAATAACTATGGATAAAAAGAGCAATGTATTCTAAATCATAAAAATACTGGTTCAACAATTTCATTTTGAAGCAAACGTAGTAAAGGTTGCGAAGTGACACGCAAAATCGACAGGAAAACACGGATTAGGACGGCATGCGCGCACGCATGTTTTGTGTCGTTTTAAGTTTCTTAGTAGTCCCACGAGTTGTTTATTAGTAGTATTTATTTATAAATGTGATCTAAATGTTGGGACATGTTATAAATCTTATCGTTTCAGACACTTAACTTGTGAAAATAGAAGATGAAAGTAAACTCGATCGCTCGCATCATTGCATGAGCTTTGTCACTGTGCTTCTGTATAAAATAAGTAATTGCTCTGTGTATATTTTCCACAAATATAGGAAGAGGAACTAAGTTAGGTAGGTATACAGACATAAATTGATTGACCATGGTAATGGACTGGTGCTGGTGCTTCAGACCATCAAACTGCGAACAACTTTCACTACGGAGCCAATATCGAATCCATCGAAAACGTCAATGGCTACTCGACCCATATGTTTGGGACAGCAATTTTTTAGCGAGTCGAGTATGCACTACAGTTTTGTATGAAACAGTAGATTTTTTTTCGAAAAAAAATCAACTGTTTCACTATAGAGTGAACAACTTTCACTATAGAGTGAAAGTTGTTCAGTTCGATGGTCTAACTAAACAACCCCATTAAATATTGCTACGGATTTTGTTACAACCTGTATACAGAGATTTTGCTGTTTTTTTCTTTTAATATAAATCCAGTTACATTATTTTTCACACTAACTAACTAATTATGAGTTTAACACGACTCATTAATCACCATTTAGCGAAACAAACTTATTTTTGCGCTCACAACAACTATCAAACCGAACCTTTTCTACCAACAATATATTTATCAACCCCAGTTTAGTGTTTGTTTTTATAATGTGCTATGTATATTTATGAGATTATAAATTAGAGAGATCATTTGTT